>OW121856.1:69506891-70982066 GCA_933228895.1 Platycnemis pennipes | reverse complement strand
ATTAGTTACTCGGAAGGCGCCAAGGGGTACGCGTTTCAACGTGCCATCTGACGGACGGAGTACTGCAGCTAAAGCAGTCCCCGCATAGCAAAGGGGGACCGGTAAGCTTGGGAGGGATGGTCAGTACTTAGCCTTCACATTAACCAGACACAAAAATAGTTGTATCCTGTTTTAACAGTGAGCTTGCATTGGGAATGTTTCAGTGTTTAATATTGTAGGCAGTCGTTATTTATTATCACTGAAAAATCTGCCACCGCCGGAATTCGAACTCGGGCTAAGGGAAGCCATAAGCCATTTGCTAAGGGAAGCCATAATTCCAGCCACCGCACCGACCTGGTTCCCATTTTAGGGAATTCCATTGCCAACAAAGATAATTGCACTGATGACAAACTATAAACTTACACCTAATGAGCGAAATACCCTTGATTTTCATTATTGAATGATAGGTTACCTTTGGAGGCAATTTCTGGGACGCCCTACATGAAACACATTTCCATTTGATGGCCGAACAATAATTTAGCTCAGGTCCTTAAGGGAATCGGGATTCTCGATTGGTATTAGCTGGAAGTGTATTTAAATTCACCTCTGTTTAGAGTCCATTTTCACGTGTGCTAAATGGTTTAAGTCCTCATCCATGTGCTTTTGTAAATACATTCAAGTAGCCAAATAAGAGGAGTTTGCACCTTCCAGTCAGGTAAAAGAAATAATTATAATGTAATAATATTGATTTTTGGAAATAAATGTCTTTTCGACTAACCATGCTCTTCTATTCCCTTAACATATGGTTAATTTGCAAAAACAATTATCGAATGGATACATTTTGTCCGACACGATTTTGAGTTTGTTAACTTACCGCTAAATATGCCCTAAATATACAAAATATTGGTCTTTCGTACTGCCTATTATTTTTTCCCTCTTCTGTTTTAATTTAAAACTCTAATTTAGTAATTAGGCATTGACGATTGATTTGAATGGTTGGAAGCGATGCTTGCTTCTCTCTGTTTGAATTGCAACGACGTTAAATAATAGGTGCATGCCAATATCGATTTCCGATGGCTGACTATTATGCTTTGATTATATATCCGTCGACGAATTTCAATTTATCAGAGGGGCACATTGCATGAAGGAAGTGCCGAAGAGAAGAAAGGAAGCATTATGAAGTCAGATTTCCTAATACTTTCCCGGTGAAAATTCCTAACTTTCCCAGTCATTTACTGGCCTAAGCCCGCTCAAAGTCGAATTTAGTTTGCCCGCGTAAAGGCTTTCAAGTTGGAATTGCTTTCTTTCGTGGCGATGTATAAGTTTTATAAACGCATTAGGGTGAAATTTCAAGAGAGGGAAACGAGCTGTGAGCGAGATTGACAAGCGAGAATTTGAGATGCTCTGGTGGTAGGAGCAGCGACGACGCAACGGCGGCTTACATTTTAATGAGAAATACGCGCGGTGCCTCAACGATCGCGAAATTTACGACGCAAATGAAAAGACGCTCACCGTGCCTCGAAGGAGGATTATGAGAATAATGCAATTGCTCGTGTTTCATTTTTATCTGAATTCTTTGAATTTGAAGAGAAATGCGGGTCTCTTCTTGGTGGCATACCCCTTCTTTTTGTTAGCGCTTTATTCATTTTTCCCTCACAGTCGGTAGAAGCTGGGTGCAAATTGTATTATGTAAAGACGCCCGAACGGTCTGTCATTTTTTTAAATTCTTGGAAGTGTCATTCGTAGTGTTTCAATTAGAGCATTCTTGAGCTCATCCAATTCACCATTTAACTAATAAAAATATTTCGATTAAAAGTATGGATACGTTTTTAGCAGTAATTATTTTATATTCTATTTTTAATGCCATAATTAATCTTTGTCCGTCAATGAAATTATAAATGGAGGCTTTTCCTTGTCAAATTAAGGAAGTATGAAGGTGGCTGAGCGTGCAATACTGTGGTATTTTTTTCCTTGCTGCATGAAAATTCTTACTCAGGAGATAGAATGCGATTCGGTGGAGGTTGAATGCAGTCATTCGAGCAACTGTATGGCTAGATTAACCAATTAACTGCTTTGTTTCTCCGTAGATTCTCGTATGAATTTAAAGAAAAAAGGAAAGTGTGTGAGGGTTATTGCATAATATGTATTTTAAAATAAATCTGTTTGTGTATTTTAATAACCTGTAGTTTTTAGTATTCTGGAGAATGCTAAACGCCATGAAACTCGCGATGAACGTATCCCACTTTTTGATTTTGTTGGTTTGTGTCATCTTCATTAGGTAAGAAGATTGGAAGATTACGTGAGGTGTAATGAAAATTACCAACTGTTCTTATTTCAACGTCTAAACGTGCTGAAGATATGAGCTTTTTTACTTTTGCGTTTTTGCATCATAATTGTCACAGGAAACGAGTCCGGTATTGATAAAATTTGTTGTATACCTCTACAATACAACTACTACTCCTACTTTGTTCTAAGAATTATTCCTAGTCCCTCTGATTTTTAATTCCAATTACTAATACTCTTTTCCACTGCGTCATATTCTGTCCATATCTCTAATTTTCTTATATTGTTCATATTCATTAACCTCTCGCAGTAATATCTCGTCACCTATATTCTCAGTTCGTTTCCGCCACATTTTTCATGTGACTAGATAATTGATTTGCTGGCTGTCTGTGTGTTTAATTGCCATGTGATTTGAGTTCTATTTCTTTTGAAAGAAATGTTAGAGAATAGAAGCGTTAAGGGTAGTTGAATCGAATTATGCAGTCGAGTGACTAAATGAAAAATATGCCACAGTAGAAGATAATTGTACTCTAAGTCTGATTTTGCTAGTGGAAAGGTTCCACTATTTGAGATAGAGCGAAGGATAATTTAGAAAAATTTCAGTTAGAGATAAAAAGAAATGAAATGCTTGTTTAACTAGCTTTATAGAGAAACCTCAAGGTTTCAGGCGTGACTTTGTGGAATTGCATGATAAAGATAAGTAACTTACTATAATCCACACTTTTATTCATTGTTACAGACCAGGGGTTAAACTTAACAAAGTCATTCTCAAGGCCTTGAGAATAACTGTTACGTTTAAACCCGCGTCGGCAAAAACAAATAAAAGTGTCGATGATACTACGTTATTTATCTTTAAATACACAGAGATTGCTTAAGTAACGGAACAACGTTTTTAATTTAAAATTTGACTGGAGTTTTGACATGGTATTCTTGGAAATGTCGATGAAAATGTTCTGGAGTATATTATTCGATTTTCTATTTTTTATTAATACTACGCCAGTGCCCTAGTTAATGTTAATTATGAAGGACATCAGTGGAACTGATTGGCGCCCTCTATACAGCCTGTTAACTCTTAATTTCCTTTATCGCTACCTGCATTTCGGCCATAAAATTCGTTTACGGCTACCATCCTAGTGATAAATAGTTTCTTTCCATGGTTGAGTTGGATTTTTATTCATGAGGCAGTTGTTCTACTTATGGAAAAATTGCTCTCTATGCTATCGCAGATTATTTATTCCACATTTTATTTTATTGAGTTTCTTTTGAGAGGACCGCTCATATGCAAAACCGCCTTATCGACTGTGAGTGGCTCATTTTTTCCTTCTTACGAGGGAATGCCATCTCCTTTTTCCTTCTCTGGCCACATTTAGACTTTTACACAACTCTAGATAAGAAACCCGTGACCCAAATCTCTACCTTCGCTAATATGTATTAGAAAATTTGGTTTTTACGGATAACGCTTGATAGCACGCTTGTAATGTAATCCTTATTTTATCATTCTTTTTTTTTTGGTATGCAGAATATCCTAATATTCTAAATTGAAGGAATATAAAATTTCCTAGCCCAGTTTTTGTTGTTTATCGCCAAAATCATTAAATTTTTTAAGGTATTTTGTGCGTAATATCAACGGTGCAGCCTCGTGATGACCTATAGGGTCCCGACATCCCTGACGATGTCACAACAACCCTGACAATGCAAAAGGGGATTTTTAACTGTGAAGATGGACATTACTTATTATTTTTGGTTCCAACTTTATGCGATAGTGAAGGTGATTGAATATTTTATTATTTAAAAAGTATACCTACATATTTCATTTTTTGCATAGCAATCGACTTATCCGGTGCTTTTTTCATCGTTTTGAAAAATGTTAAAAAAATATGAGCGCAAGTATTTTAATGAATTAATTTTTTTTCCTGGGGCAATCCAATTACGTTTGTTCATTGTTTTGAACATTTCTTAAAAATCCTCCTCTTGCATCTTCAAATTATGGATAGGTCAATGGACACTCCTGAAGGTTGGAAGAGATCTACTCTCTCACACTAATTATTTGCGGTTAATTGCCATTTATCAAACTACTATGATCTTGCAGACATTAATTCCTCGGTATTTGGCTTTGTCGATGACATTTATTATTGCTATGTGGATTCATGTTCCTTGGTACTTTGTTGCCGTCCTCTCAAGTTATCCTTTTTGCGTCAGCGTCTCTTCTGCTTTGAGACTTATGTCTGTCGAATTCTTTTCCCTTTACCTTTTCTTTAATGTATTTTAACGTCCCTGACCTTGTTCACCACAGTTGTATCTCAACTTTCTTTTCCTCATATTCAAGTGTCGTTTCTGGCGTAGGTTTTTATGTAATTTTAATCCAGGAGGTTGGATTCAGTGCGATATGCGATTGAACATGTGCAATATGGAGTATTTTACAATCCCCTGAGCGGCATCTTTTTAAGCCGGAGCAAATACAATTTTCGTGCATGAATAAATATAAGTATATTGCGTATGAGCTTAAGTAAGTATTCTGTCGAAAGAGTCCCTGAGGTCAAAATGTTACCCCTTTTTTTATGAACTGAATCCTTTTTTACCTAATCCATAATGTATCCATGCATGCCTGTTGTCCACGTCACCAGCTGGTGAGGATGGAGCTCACCTCTCGCTAGTCTCGAGGGCAAATGTATGTAATGGGCCATCCAAAATTTTCGTAATGCCGATTTTCCACTTTTTTTGAGCCCCCACCTAACTTTCGTTACGGTGCTGATGAACCCACTAATTCTATCCCTATTTTACTAATCGTATGAAACAGAACCTCTTTATTCCTCAAAGCTATTACTTATTCTAATAATATTTTAGAGCATATTTCTCCAAAATTAACTTTTGGCCTGATCCATCTTCCCTTTAGCATTACGTAATTTATGGAAGGCTCCTAATAATATGGTGGGTTGCTCGGCTGTTCCTTTTACTAGAAGATAGTGCTCGATATTAGGTTTTTTCTTGGAATGCTATGGCAGCAGTATCATTTTATACTTTCTACGCATTTCACCATTAGGTACTCATCTATGCAACCAAGGCAATCTTACACAACGGAAATAAGTAAAGTCAGAAGGCATGCAAATAATCTTGCCATTTACTCTTATAGTATATTCTTAATAGCTTAGTTATGTTTATTTCATTGCACAATAATTATAAATCTTAGCTATTTCCTTAACCAAAGGGTTTTCCATGGCTACTGTTCCATTTAGACGTTTTCATGAATTCCGACATAAGTTGAATTCCTTCAGAAGAAAACCAATTTGTGCTTGAGAACTTATTAAGCGTGGAATAATTAATGTTTTCAGCATTTCAAGAATTATTCCTGGGAATCCTTCCTTTTAGGGAGAGCTGGGAGATACTTCCTAAAAATGCAGCTTATCCCTTTGTGTCAATAACTATGTTGATAACGACTTGTGAAAGCAGTTTGAAATGGGTACTATGGTGTTCGACCAGGATTTAAATAAATGAATAAACTTGTCTATATTTAATCTACGAAAATAGGGCTGTGAAGTTCTCAATTGACTCATTGGACGGTGCGAAGCGAAAGGCCTCCCCGAGCAGGATTCGAACCCCGCTACCCTAGGGTCACCAGGCGAGGGATTTATCCCACCGCCATTGGGGCCGGCAAACTAAAAAAACAAAATTACACCCAAATCAATGACCCTTAGTTTAATACTACCCCACTGATTTGATAGTCCGTTTTTAATTTTTGCTGAATATAAAAAAAAAAATATTTTTACGTGCTGGTAATGTCTCCAGCATGTGGTCGGTATTCGGAGATACGCCATGAAGCAATCCAATTATTGCTTAAATGAAGCAATTGGATGTTCATTAATATTTTAGTTCGCTTATTTAAAAAAATTACCTTTGTGTGTTGGTTTCTTTTTTTTATTCCAAATCCTATTTACTTGAGCCAAGTATGCTGTAGGAGCAAGTTTCTTTTTAAAAATAGGCTACATACATTTTCCTCTGCATAAAGCTATGCGTCTAAATAATCTGATTAAGTATCACTACTACTACACTTGCGGAGTCCGATGGTGCTTTATTTGTGTAAGCCTTGGATAACCTCTGTTTTGAAATCGTGCCAGAACGGCCCAATTTCTTTAAGCGAAGATATGTTCTTAATCCAAAGTGATTGTCTCTCGACTGTTTCGCCGGGATTAAGTAAGTGAATCAAATGATGAGGGAGACATCTTGAATGGTATTCGTGAAATGTATAAGCCACTATTATTTTTTTATTGCCTCTATCGGATTTTATAGCGTGTTTTGAGACGCGTAGTTCCGCACCTAATTCTCTTCCTTAACCGAAAAGGTCAATATTTTACATATATACTCTCTTCAGCTATTATTTCATTTATATTCATAAGAGAAATGAAAGAGGTATTTGTGTTGAGAAAGGGATAAGGCCGTTGAAATGAATTTTACACCTATTCGCATCTGGCATGTCGTTTCGTTGCAGGTTTAAAATGATTTATCACCTAAGGAAATTTTAAAATTTAAAGCCTTTGCTTCCTTGAAATATGTGCTTTACATGCACGCTTCCCGCCATGCGATCTTTTTCTTATATTTGTGTGCTTTCATCTGCATCCACCAGTTCCAGGAATGTCTTAGGTACATACAGGTACATTTTATCTACTTTCAAGGTGCTTTAGTATTGTAAATGAATTTGTTAACAGGCTGATATCTTATATGGTATTCAATCTTTTATTTCAGTTGCCTATCTCCTTGACGCATACATTGACGTGACGCATCCCTAACCCTACTTACGAGTGTGTCTCATTCCATTTTGGCGTTATAACCTCCGTTTTATCATTTACACATATGTATTCTACCCACGTCTAATTCCTTTCAGAAATGTCCTTTTTACCTCCATAATACCCAGTAATTACTTGCTATTCATTTGTTTATTGACATCAGTTTCAAGGGGAAAATACAAGGCTCATTTAGACAAAACACTACACCAGTGTGCGAAAACTAAAAGTTTATTCTGAGGGAACAATAATATCGATATTTTCTACGAAATTTGAATTTGTTGGAAAACAGCGCATCACAATTTCGCCATTTGGGTAACTTCCTAGACGAGAATAATGGGAGTTGTAATGAAATCAAATATACCTAGCGGAGAAGTGTTAGGAAGGAGGGGAGAATAGATGAGAGAAATCTTATTGAAGGATACAGGATCCTTTCTTTGTATAAATACAGGTAAAGTCGGCCTAGAAATATGCATTGCATAGTGCCGAATAAAGAATTCAAGGTTAAAACTGAATAAAGAATAACGTTTATTTAATTTAATCCATAAGGTTTAATTTTTAATAACCATCTTTAGTCAAAAATCCTAGGATTGGTTTGGCGCAGCCCTCCACTAAATTCTTCTATCGGCCAACCTCTTCATATTAACGTAATTACTTCCTTTTACATCCTTCACAACCTGTTCCTTGTATCTCATACGAGAATTCCCTTTTCCATTCTTCCCGTTCACTTTTCCCTCGACGAATGTCTTCATCAGGCTATCGTATCTTAAGATGTGGCCGATTAAGCTGTTTCGTCTTCTTTTTAGCGTTTTCAGGACATCTATGTTCTCATTCTCTTCTTAAAACTGCTTCGTTTGTCACTCGGTCGATATTTCAAATTCTTCCAGCCTTGACTGCTGCTGTTATTGTCTATGCTTCGCTGCCGTAAGAGAATCCTCCAGATGTATGTTCTAATGAAATGTTTCCTCACTTCCACGCTTGTATTTGCAGCTGTAAACAGGATCTTCTTTTGATAAAATGCCCTTTTCGCTTGGGCAATTCTGCTGGCATTTTCTCTTTTACTTCGTCCATCGCTGGTTACTCGGCATCCCAACTCTTCCACCTACTCGACTTTTTGTTTTCCTAGTTTAACATTGGTCCTGGCTTCTTTTCTCATACTGCATGCCAATACCTTAGTTTTCTTTGTATTGATTTTCATGTGATATCTGGCCATTGTTCTTTCCATATTTCCTAATGCCTTCTTTAAATCTCCTTCCGCTTCTGCCATAACTGCTATGTCGTCGGCAAATCGCAGCATGCTTATTTTCTCCTCGTGGATATTCACTCCCGGAGACTTCTCCTTGACTTCTTGGAAGGCTTTCTCGAAGTAGACATTGAATAATACGGGAGACAGTGCACAGCCTTGTCTCACTCCTTTATTTATGCTTGCTTCTGCACCGCTGGGTCCTGATTTGATTACGGCCAACTGGTTTTTATACAAGCTGTGTATAACTACTCGGTTATTGTATGATACTCAAATTTCCTTCAGATTCTTAAGCTTTAAGAATAAATTTAATTTCAACCAAATAAAAGGATTAAAAAGTTGTATTCAACCCGAAAGCTAGTCTGCATTGAGAGGATAAAGCTTACCAAATACTTAGGTCAACGGGTTGTGGAATTCACACATCCTCTCCCTGACACTTGTAATGTATTTGAGCACATTGTAGTCAGTTCGATAATGGGGAATTTGGATAGTCAGGGATCGCTCATAAATAGCCAAAATGGGTTCCGGAAAGTTAGATCTTGGATCTTGGAAAGGAGGAATAATTCGATAGAGCGATCCTATAAACTTAGTAACACGAAGATCGAGAACGTTGAAACCATAAGGTATGTGTAATAAACACTAAAGATTTATCGTGGACACATCCGGGAAATATGCGGCCGAGGGAAGAGAAAGCTAGGATTTATAAAAAGAGTACTTGGGAAGTGTGATGAGAAGACAATAGAGCGATGTTACTTTTCACTAGTTAGGCCCCACCTCGAGTATGTAGCCAGTGTATGGGATCCGACATAATTAGGTCTGATCAGAGAACTAGACAGTGTGCAGCGTAGAGCAGCTAGGTTCGTCAAAAGGTGTTACGATAGGTTGACTTGCGTATCAGAATAAATACGAGAATTAGGGTGGGAATCATTATCAGAGCGTAGGTTAATGTACAGAATATCTATTAGAGAAATTTCAATCGGATAGATTTACTGAAGATGTTAGGCATATATTAAAAACACCAGCATATTATGCTAAATTCAACCAGATAACTAAGATTAGAGAGATAGATTGTCGTACTGATAGATTGAAAGCGTTATTTTTCCCCCGAACTATAAGAGAACACAATAGGGAGCATAGCAAAGGGATAGGTAGTGGAAATATTTTAGAATAGTCTGTAGTGCATGATGCATGCACTAATCCCTTAGATAGTCTAGTTACTGACAACTAGTTGCATGAGAACCTATAGTTGCTTGTTTGCATGTCAATGGTGTATGCTTGGTGATCTTCACCCCCTGCCACACACCTTCGCATTGGCTTCCAGGGTATCACGTAGATGTAGATGTTACGCCTTCAGTGCCCTCGGAAGATCTGGTATCCAGACTATAACCCGACTATGGTTTAGCTGGATTTGCTCAAAGACCTCTTCCATGATACGAATGCGGTACTTCCGGTTATGAGCTCAACATTCTACCCACTAAACTAGAAAGCATTATTGAGAATGAGAAAATAATAAAAAAGTGATGATATTAATGTGAGGCTTGTGATGGGGGGAGCAAAGAATCAACAATATTGATAGAAAAATGTTGGAAAATAGCTTGAAGAATTTAAATAAAAATGAGCAAATGTCCCTGGAATACAAGGACAGGTGGTGATTGAGGACTATTCTAAAAGAAATATGTCGGTTGGCGGAAATGGTTAAATGGAGGCCATCTAAACCAATATTCATGGTTGAAACGGTAGTTTCAGAAAATTTGTTTGGATGGGCATTTTATAGAATCGTCGGCCTGATGATTCGATGGAATTTGCTTGGGAGAGCATCGGAAATACAAATTTCAATATGCCTAGCAAATGATTGCTGCCTCACACTCAAATTCGAAATTGAATGATCATAAGAATCGTCATAAGAAGCCTGGCGCGATAAATTATCTGAAAAAGTGATCTTGTCTGATAATTTATGTTGAAGTTATGAAATTTTGATTGCAGTATGGTTTCACTTTACGGTATTCGAGATATAAGAGGAAATTCGCCTTCAGAGGTAGGTCGTTACATGATAGGCTTCTTTAATAAGAGAGGACAGTAGAAGAAGGGGTCCTTTAATAAAAGAGCATACATGAAGGAGAGATAAATTGGGAAATCATGAGGAAAGTCGCAAAGAGAAGGGTGTTGATGTCTTTCATGGTTCGACTCGACTCGAAAACTCAGTGTTTGACGAAGAAGGCTGAGTGCCCATAAGTGTTTAAAATGTGGGCATGAAGAATTCTGAGATTAAAGCACTTGACAAGAATATTGGTTTATTAAATATTTCCCCCATTCTGCAATGTAGCCACCTAAACTCCTCTTAGTGGCGGACAGGTTTCGGGAAAAGATGGGAATATCAATGAAAGAGGCTTCAAAAAGCGGCAGTGAGCTGAGAGTCGTTATGGAAGGTAGCGTTTAAGATGAGCGGGAAATTAAGGCGCTAGGGAAACATTTTTTTAGTAGTTAGCTTTAATTAGAGATACCATAAGTACGCATAATTGCTTTTCATATTTTACTGAATAAATTTATAAGCATGAAAATTTGTTTTTTAGTTTTCAAGCACTGCCCGAATATTTACATTACGAATGGATCGGAATGGCAGTAAAATCCTATTCCGCCAAAAGAACCTTTTTAACTTTCGCTCTCGTTAAATTGCCGAATTAGAAAAAAATATTACAGAGAAATAATTTTGCCAAACCATTTGGCTATAAACGGTAAAAAAGTATGATAGATTTACTTTTCAAGGTCTACCCTTTTTATCGTGGTGTCTGTAGGAAATCAAATAGACAAGGATTTCCTTTTTCATGAGTTTTTCCCTTGCAGCTTCACTTATTTACATTTTATTTCCAAAGAATTATGATGGCCTTGTTTTCCCCTTCTCTGTCCCCGTTTTCCCGTCTCTAATCCGCAAGCTTCTCTCCTTGGCGGCTTTACAAGGTCCTATGTGTGTACATACCCGCATTATATATACATAGATATATATTCATTCTTCCACCTCCCATTCGGAATTGCCTTCATTTTTCTCGACACTATCGCGTCCCCCCACGCCTCCTCTTGCAATCATTTCCTCACCCTACGAGCCTCATCCTATGACACCCGTCCCGTCTCTTAAACTCCTTCTAGAATCTCTCTGTCTTTCGCCCACTTCAGCTCCAACACCCCTTCGTCTCATCCCTCCCACCCTTCCGCAGGCTCGTCCTCCAGTGCCATGCTCTGGGAAACTTTTTCTAATAAATCCTCGTTACATTTCTTTGTCTCACTTTCCACGCCTTAGGAGGTGGCGAGAATGAGGATGGGGAGACGGGGCTAGGGAGGTGAGTGAGTGCGTGACAACGTTCTTAGGAGGGCAGGGGCGGTAGAAGGTTTCCGTCTCGACGAAGGGGATGGGTGACGGAGTGACGTGGAGGAAGGGGTGGACGACTCAGAGGGAAAGGAGCTGCAGGGGAGACGGGAGTAGGGGTGCAGACAGTCAGGACTCGGGGGAGAAGGGGCTGCGGAACCGTAAGAATTCCTTTTCCTCCGATTTTTTTGGACGTTTTTTTTTTATTTCTGGGGAAAGCTCTGCTGGAAGTGATTCGAGTGGGTGGGAGACTTCTCTTTAAGTGGGGAAGACCAGGGGTTTGGCTTGCGCTCTCGCTCGGGGTGGGATCTGGCATGGAAGAGGAGGGAATCGGTTGGGGTAGGGTGACAGTTTCCATCTCTGCCGTGAGAGGGATGGGGAATTTGAGGCTCGAAGGGGTTGAAGCAAATGGAGGAAAGAATTTTTTTATCGTCGTTATTACTTTTTTGATTCTCATCTTATTCCGGAGGGGATTGTGGGAAGAAGCTAGGTGGGGGTGTCTGACGCGCCGCTGAAAAATTAGATTAAAAAAGAGTTCTAATATGATGATCAATGGACATTTGTGTCGCTTTCTCGCCTGAGATTCAACGAAGAATGTGTAAAACATAACTGCGATGGCTCCAAGTCCATGGAATCACACTTCCTCTTACTTATACCTAGAAAATGCGATAATTGTTTTGAAAACGTTGGTTAAAAAGTAAATAGATCTAGTTGCATGCGTTGGAATTATATAATTTGCAATTTACTACCGAACTAGTAGAACACATTTTTGAGTAAATGCCTTCCCAAATTAGAAAATGGATTTATTTATGAGAAATAATTTTTTCTCTCTGCAGCTGCAAACCAATTTATTTAATTGTAATTTTTTTAAATTAGATTTTCCCGCCCTTGCTACTTGCATAATCTAGATTTTTGTATCTAGCCATTCACATTGATGAGTTTTTGAATGAAATGATGTCATATCTTCCACTCAAGTGTTTATTGTAGTACTTATCAACTCAACCGTTCGAGCCTCGTATTGGTTCTCATTTTTTAAAGGTCCTCTTACTCCAAGATTACCTTGAATGACTTCACTTAATAATTAGAAAACGTTTAATGTGAGCCATTCAAGATAAGGGGACAAAATGTTGGATGTTAAACGTGCTAAATGATTTGTGCATGTGAAACAATCCATTCCACTGGCCGGGCAGGTAACAGTGGGAAATAATGCGGAATAGTGCAATATACTGTCATGCTATACTTACATAATATACTATCTTTAGGATCATGTTTCTCTGCCATTATCCTGGGTCAAAACAACTTTCGAGAGAAATGACCAATTGCGCAAAGAATCGGCATAGCCTATGAGCTCTTTAGAATTCTGAAAAGAATCTAGTGAATTTTAATCCTGAAAAGGTTTTCATTTTACGTTTTCGAATTTCTTTCACGTCCTATTCATTGCAATGATATTAGTTTTATGATATAGAGGAATATGCAAGACATCGTCATATGCATCTAAGCTGAAATATTTCCTACATCGATAATCGCCCCTTATAATATTTTCGCTGAGCATTCGATAAAATGCTTGGCAACGTGTCACTGGCGTGCTTACAACATACCATACACACTGTAAAGGGTTATTAAAATATCTCGAAAAATTATAAAACACCATTCCTTGAAATCAAGGTAGTAAATTTGATTTTTAGCATAATTTCCATGGAACGCACCACGTGCTTAGTACTGTATTATTTTAAATTTTTATTTCCTGTTTTCGAAAAGAGTGATGTTAATAATATAACACACGGTATCAAAATGAAAATGTTTCCCCGCCGCACCTAGGAAAATGCATGGTCATAATTAAGGCTTTATAACGCTGATTTCAAATATGTCAGCAATTTTTGCCCATCAGCCTTAGTTTTCACGACACACCCGGGGAAAACCCAAAATATCTCAAATTATCCAATACATATTGTTTGCAAAAAACTTAAAATTCTCTTAAAATTATAAATTTAATCTATTATTTTAATCAATCAACAGGTACCACTTGATCACTGAGTTCGTGGCCAAAAGTCTCCGTAACGGATGAGATGTCATTGCAAAATATCATGTCACCCTCGTGGGTGAAGCAGTATAGCGTTACAGTATAGCGGTCACGAAAAGAACTTTCGTATCGCGACCTAGAAGTTGCATTCTTTTAATCAAGAAGATAAAAGCTCAAACCATTTTTCAGACAACTACAAATCACGCACAATATCATCGACACATCCTTGTAGCAAAAATTGGTGGCTCATTTGATGAACTCATTGAACTCCTCTTGTAATGCTGGGTCGGCAAGTAGAGTTCATTTATATTGTATCTTCTCCGCTATCGTCACCAGATTCATCTTCACTCAATTTTCGATACCGGTAATTTCTGCACTGTGGCACACTGGCCTCATAGCAGATATTACATTTTCATAGTCATTTCTTTCCGAAGTGATTTAAGTTATTTTTGTCGTGCCTACAGAGACGTGAGATCCATTGGTTTTTTGGCAATTTTGCTACAGCGCTCTCGTTTTACGTGTTCGGGTGGTGGAAGTGCAAGATGGTTTTTGATCTCAAGGACATGAATGATAATTCCATCCATATATCAAAACCTTTTTAACAATTACTTCTTGAGAACGAGTAAATTAGCTACTTAAGAATACTCAATCATCAGTTTTCAAGGAATTTTGGAAAGGTGCTCATGCTTGTCATAATAAAAACTGAGCCAAAACTATTTTGATTTAAGAATTCAGTTCCATTGATGTAGCTAAGAATAGTTGTCACATTCCTTACGACAAATATGTTGCTGATCGGTGTCATGTGAAATCGGCAGGCTATCCCTGGAATTTCTTGAAAGGAATTGTTAACATCAAGAATAGTACTGCAAACTTCACTTATCGTTAGATTACATATGTTGACTTAGGGTTCTCTAAGGAGCCATGCTGAGGCTATTCTCCAACTCAGGAGAACAACGAACGTAGGGATATGAAAGCTTTCATGTTTGCTTGTTCTCTCCAAAATTAACTTTCTCCTCTCAATAATCAAATGGTCATTGACGGCCAAAAGTCTTACATTTGAGCTCGATTCACGTGGAGTTGGCAGTGACGGCTAGTGGGTGGTCATGGATGAGAATGCCAGTTTTATATTTTTCAGGAAGTGTGATTGGAGAGCTAAAATAAAGACTTACGAATTTTGGGAGGGTCCTTTTGGTTGTAAATACAACGAAATATCCGCCGACTTTTTTTTGGGATAATTTCTCTTTTTTCATTTTGTAGACATATGCCTACACATGTCTTAATTCTTCTTCAAAGGCTTTCATTCTCTAAAATTTAAGATTTTTCCGGTGTAATTTTTGATAGACATTGCAGATGTAGTTGCAAAGAATAAAATATTGCAGATGTAGTTTGATGCTTAGACACGCTATTTCCTGATTTTCATGATTTATGTTGATTGAGAGCGTCTTCGTCACTTAACAGTCTTCAAAATTCCGACTCATATTTTGAATATTTCGCCCACCGTTTCCGTTCCCACTGCGCATTGTGTGCCTGCAAGCACAGCCAGTATTTCTTAAGTATTCTCCTTTGACCGAATTGGAAGCAAGGGAAAGGGGAGAATGGAAAAGGAAGGCGTCGTATGAAATATATGAAGCAAGTGATTAAGGATGAGGAAGAGAAGAAATACGTCCTCAGATATCGAATGCGACTGAAAAGAAATACGGAAATATCAAGAGATTAGCTGGCAGGAGAAACGAGTGGAGAGCTGTGTCAAACCAATCCAAGGATTTTTGACTGATCATGATATGAATCTTTCTCTAGAGGCATTTTATTCTTGCCTTCTTCGTTCAGATGAGTCCGAGTATCAGTCATGTGAGTATGGACGTTGTTTCAAGTGACCCGAGTCCAGGCCATGATTCTCCAGATGGCCAGGCCATCTCTTTGCTAATTCCCCCCTTGCAAATGTGAGAACGATATTTGCCAACACATGTAGCAAAGTTTCTCCTGTTCTAATATTGTGCATTTGATCCTCCGGAACGTACTTTACCTACTTTATAATCTCGTATAGAACAGGACCATTAAGAATTAGGGGACCACTAGAGAATTAAGGGAGATAATATGCACATTCATTCAGTTTTTCTTCTGCATAATAGCGTCTTGGCTCAGACCCTATTTATCGAATTGACATACAAAATGAAATTTTACATCTATATACTGAATACCCTGCAAGCCTTCTCGAGAGTGTGTGGCAGGGGGTGAGTTTCACCAAACATGTGCAAAATTAATGTCCGATGAAACCTATGTTTGGTGCAGTACCTACCTAATGAGATGAATATCATGCAGGACTAGCTAAAATTTTCAATTTTCATCTAAAATGCAAGGATACTAGTAACATGCATTAAATGTGTTATTGGCTCATGTAGGCATGCTTTAATCATTAAAAACTTCAAAAAATTCAAAAATTAAACATCTTTTTCTAATCTCTTTCTTTTATTAATGTGCATTAGTTTTACATTTCAAATCCCCTAAAAAGCTAAGAAAGATTAAGTTGTCACCAGTACCAATGTATGTTGTTCATGCTGGCAAATGAATAAAAGTCAGACACCGAAATATTAACTTGTTTCTGGAGTGAATTAAAAGTTACTCTTTCCTTAAATACCAACTTGGTTTCTTAAGTTCGACCAGGCCCGGACCAAGGTGAAAGCTAACTACGCGGCGACGTTGGGCGCCGGGGTAGGGCAAGCGCTCAAAATATATAGACCCAAAATAAGCAGAATTTTGTCAACAATGATAAGAGAAAGAACACGCATATGAGATCAATCATGTGTATAATTAATCGTACAGATTAATGCGCTCGCAGAATCATATCTAGCATCACATGTACACGTACCCATCAAATAACGTGATTCTCTACACTTAGAGGTGCACGGGTAAACTCGGGGCATTTCTATTAATTATAGTCTATAAATGCACATCCATCTCCTTTTTTGTCAAAGCGTGGCGTGATAAAGATTGTTTGAGTGAAAAATAAACTAATACATATTATAGTTGGAGTGTTGACAAGATCGATAGGAAACTGGATGACGGACTTAGGTGAAGAGAATGGTTGGAAACTGTATTGTTAATGCAGTTAGAAATAAAATAATGGAATTTCCACCCGGTATTGTATTTACACCAATCAATTACATTTCCCGACAAGACATTTCAAAGATCAATGAATGAACTACGTTTGTGATCAGTCCGTATTTGTAATACAACACCAACACGCCAACTCTGTAGTGGTGGCGCAACTATCCTTCTGAAATTGGGACTGGCTGGGGAGGGAAAAGGTATGTTTTAGGTCGCAGAAAATAGGTCACCAAAGGTGAGCGGTGAATCCCGGTCAATTCATTTCAATGCATTGCTTCCATTGAATTTGTTAAACTCGTTAAGTGTAAATCGTTTTTAATATTTTAGATTTTTTTAAATCGGTTTATAATCCATATCAATGAAAAGAAAAATTTGTTGATTGACATAGCATTTATGCATTAATTTTAAAGAAGAAAATTATTGAAATAAAATTTATTCTGCTTTATGGTGAACTGAAAGTGCTATTGGAAAAACGGCGCATTGCTAAAGTGAAGGGGACGCTTGGTAGAATGAAGACGAGAAAATTGCTGTAGATAAGCGAAAAAGATGTTATTCAGGATGAATGCAACGAGTTATGGGAGAGAGAGAAAGCGAAAGGGTAAGCATGGTGAGAACAATGGGAGAAAGGGTGAATGCAGCGCGGTCGTGAAAAGAATTTGGTGAAAGAAAGGTGTGGATGAGGCTGAGAAAATATGGAATGTTCTTAAGAAGCTGTATTTTTTGGCTCGACATAAAATCAGCACCTGAATCGCCCTGATGCCTGATACTACTTTGTAATTGCAATTATTTTAATAAGAGTGTCCTAGTCTGTAACTGACAGTATACAGGTGGTAATATGTAATTGCCTGATAGGAATCGTAGGTACTCATTGGCTGCTTGTACTTCGTGTAAAACTTGTAAAATGCTGAGTTATGCTTAAGGAAGTATATAGCGAAGTAGTTGATTTGTTGATGATATTTTTATGCAGATAAAGGGTAGTATTAAGAAATTTGTTGTTTATGGAATAGCTAAGCAGTTATTAAATGGCACTTGGTATGGAAATAACTAGGAAAGCCTAAGTCGAGAAGTTAAATTAGGATGCCAAACTCGGATCGGCGTTGCCATATTAACTGTTGAAAAGTTAATGAATGAATGACTGAGAGTCACATGCTTAGATAACGAAGATTTAGCCGATAAATAAGTAAGTGTGATATCGCATAAACACATGGATTATATGGTGCATTAAGCTATAAAAATCTAAGGTTTCAATGGCAACTCTATGACCTTTTGGTGTCGCAGGAAAGGTGGAATTGAGGGTATATGTGTATAAATCTAGGAAAGTTGATCTTGCTATTGAACATGAAGGAATAACGGCAGCAAGTGGAAGAGAACCGGTTATGGAAATTCGGGTATGCGGTGACATATTTGAGCAAGTGGAAGATTTAACGCATCTCTGACAAATATTTGCTAAAGATAGTAATATTAATGAATATATTTAAACCCTTGTGTTCTCGAGAAATACAATATTAATTTGGTGGTAATACGTAAAAGAAATTGAGTTAGGCAAGGATACATAGTGAAAAAGACGGTATTGATTTCTCATGCATCACATAACAATTGTCTTGCGGCGTTGATTTCTCATTTGCTGCCTATATTCTCCTGTTTTTATCCTCCCGGTACCCTTATGCACGATTTTCTATGGGTATTGTGAACAATCGCTGTTTAGGAGGAAGAAGATTATAATCGGTAGCAACAGTGTAATAAGTGATATTGTTGAAGATTAAGCTGAGAAATAATGTTTTACTAAGAGTTTCTTCTCGGATAGGAAGAAGATAGCCCGCGATAAGACGTGAAAATAGGATGGTATGGAACTTACTTGGCTCAATTTATGATGCGAAACCCAGATAGCGATAAGAAGAAAATTGAACAGAAAGGACTCTAAGGGAAGATTTCGGATAAGATACATAAAGCAAATATGCTGGACATTGTTCAGGAAATGGGGGTGCGGGGAGAATTTAGCTGATCTGAGAACTGATAATGCGTGGGGAGATGTGATATACCAATTTCGGCCTTTCTTATTAAAATTATTTACATAACTTTCCTTTGCCTTTCTTGTAATATTTTTCGATTTTGCATAATATTATCTAATCGAAAATCGTACCTAGTAAAATTTATTTCGCCTCTTGTATGTCGACCGGATTAAAAATGGCTCATTTGGGGTAGGTTTAAATGCTCTTAGGATTTGCAATCTTTGGGAAATCGTTGGAATGTGCTGTTGACAAAAATCTTCATACTAACTCACTTGATGTCAATTTGTTATATTCATTTTGATAAAGTTTAGGCTAAGATTTAGATAGATAAATTTATCGCTCTATGGTACGCCCTATAAGAGCAAGTACATTTCACTAAAGAATTTTCATGGGCTTTTTATATCAGTTAAATTAGTAAAATTATATACATAATATAAAATTATAGATACAAAACTAAATTATTTCCAATACAAAATCAGGTACAGTAGAAAACAAGATGTTGTAAAAATCCACTCCCTACTGAATTGGTGAGTTATTTCTAGCATCTTATTTTCTTCGATAATTAATATCAGTATGAGATTGATTTCCGTTCTGTATTTTTTTAAAAATTATTTCCGGCACTTCTACTGTCTTTCCAGGAAATCGAATTTTCATCCCTGTCCCCGATTTGGAACTTGGAAAGAAGAGGGGGATTCAACAAAAAAAAGGTTGGTTTTTAAATTTATAACTTATCTCAGATTTCTTCTTGAGGAATCCTTTGAAGTCTCAGGGAGCGGAACTATTTCAGAATTCTCTTCTTTCTGCAAGAATTCTCTTATTATTTAATTTAGCGATTCGAATGGTATACATTCAAGGATATGATATTAATTTTACATTGGGGAAGTTGGAGATGCAACGGAAAAGTCGAATCCTGTTAAAATATTCTGCGATTTTAATTGTGTTACACATTATCCTAGGTAATTCATATTTTAAAGAAGCTTAAGAAAAAAATTAGACAAATAGAGTAACTATCAATTGGATCAAAAGAAGTGGTGTTATAGCAATAGGGCTTTATTACGATGTCGAGGGCTCGGATTCGAATCCAAATATGGCTTGGCATGAATCAAACAAAAAAAGAATATATAAACAGCGTTACCTCTTCAAGTGCCTAATAAAGAGCTCTTAGGTCAGTACTTGATTCTTAGGATGGTACTCATACGTTAAATTCCATGGCGCCTTTAGTTAGGAGTGAGCTAATATTAATTCGGGTGTTACACAATCTCCATTATTTACCCGTCAGTAGCAAGTATCCAGAAATATTCCCATCTCTAACCGGTAACCCATGGTGATAATGACCTTAGCTATCAAGCCTCATCAATGGAATACCGTTAATATGTTTTTGATATGCATGCTATGTAATACTTGAAAGGAATCAAGTTATTTTAGTGAGAGTGCACTGGCCTTCCGTCCTAATGACGCAGGTTGAAGTCACGGCATAGGCAGAGTTTTTTTTCGATGATAATTACTATTCACTTGAGTGCATTCATGTTCAGTACTATGTTCGTTAAATGGTTAAACTGGTTAAATGGTGTACCTCTTGGCGTTATGCACTAAGAACATGGAGTTACGTTATGAGTATTTTAATACCGACGATTGTTTCTCATCTGTGAGTTCAATTCCATCCCGCGCTTTAATCAGATCGAGAGGAAGAAAGGGAATGGAATAAGGAGTAGAGTGACCAGGGATAAGGGGTAGAGTAAAACCAAGAATCGACATTTACATACTCATAAGCAGTGGTGCCAGATTTTTCGACCCTCAACCCGCCATCAGATCACCCTAAACCCGTCCAACCCGCCCAATCTCTCTCTTTTCTCGCCGCACGCCAAGATTTAAACAAAATAAATGTATAACGACCAGGTGGTTTAATTTGGATATGAAAATAGACATATAATGCGGTAAAATATTCAGTTCGTATTTATTTTGTTGAATCAAAGGAACAAATAGTAATAAGGTAACATTCATGAAACACTAAGAGCAAAATTGAACAAAATATTAACTATTGCAAGATGTCATTCATTTAGTACTTTGAAAATCAATTATTCGAATTTTTAATGATTTATAAACATGCGACATGTTTATGGTGAAATACTTAATTTGAATACCGACTTTTACCTAATGAAATTATCCTTTTTAAATGAGGAATAAGGACATTGTTCTAATTATGCAATACTCCATTAGAAAAATATTTTTTTCATTGAAAATTGTTGCCTTTTGTACAAGAAAAGAACAGCATTTTATTAATACTAAACATATTCTAGAAGTGCTTAAATTAATGCTAAAATAATTAATTTTTCCAATTCTCAACAAATAACAAATATTCCTAACTACTCGATCATTTTTAGTTGGATCTCGCGTCAGGACTCTAGTCAGTGATACTTTGCTGTTGCTGGATCAATCTCATTGACAGTATTAATAAACATTCCAAAGAAACAAAACATTTTTCGAGTAGATCAAAATTTGAAATGGAGTGTGTAAAGCTTTCCTTGGAACAATCTCTTCAAATGTGATGCACCCAGTATTCTCGTTATCTTTACTCTTTTATTTTCCTTCTTTAGATAATGTACGAAATACTAGTAGAACTCGTTTTCACTTATTTATTTCTAATTTATTGATTGCTCTCTGCAACTCCAGCCTACCTACAAGTGATATTTTTCGCGGAAATCTGCCGACCGTGGGACCGATTGCACTCAGACTACCACCCAATCAGTTAAGGAATAATAGCCTGTGTGCTTGCTCTTCAATCTGACTCAACATCTACATCTACATAATACCCTGCGAGCCACCTCAAGGGTGTTTGGCTGGGAGAAACGGTCGTACTATTGTTAACGATCGAACTATTTTTTATTCTAACATTTTTGTGAGTTCTACGGTATCTAACGGTATAAAATAGGGAAGTTAGGAATATTTTTTAGTATCCGCCCAATTTCCGTGGAGAATGGCCCAACCAGCCCAAGTTGGCGGGAACCCGCCAAATGAAATTTTAGCCCGCCAGCAGAGCCCCTCAACCCGCCCAATCTGGAATCACTGCTTATAAGACGCCAAGGGGACCAGACCTTAACGTACTATCCGGCAAACGAAGTAATTAATGAACTCGAAGTAATAATTCAAGTAGGGGCGATTTTAACCAATGGGAAATTTGTTCCACGTCTGCGATTCGAAACCAGGCCCTCAGGACTGGAATCTAGTACTCTAACACCAATTCATCCTTAATCCCTTGTTACGTTCCTCATTTTTACTGTGGCTTTCAAGTCTGTTCCCGCACTTTAAGGTGCTTCATACCGGGAGGAAAGGTATAAGAAGGAATGGAAGGGCAGGAAGCTTTTTCACAGTCCTCCTCGTTCCTGCTAATACTCCCTACGCTCAAAAACTCGCCTATTCTTAATGGTGCAGGTAGCTAGGGCTCTCGGTCGCTTTACCATAAAAATATATAGCCTTAAATGAAGAACGTATGTCGTTGTAAATGCATTTATAATTTATATGATCGGACAGATACAGTATCACAAATCCTGTATGTTAAAGTTGAATTAGATTTGGAATAACTCCATATATTTGCACAGTCAGGTCATCTAAGAAATCATGTGCGGTCATGATTGCATAAACTGCGTTACCAATTTCGGTGATTTTTTTAACCCCTTCCTTCGTTGACGACCTTAGTTTATGTTCCAAACCCTCTCTCTCCCCTCCGACACGTGACGTCTCTACAAATGAAACTTTCAATTCAAACATATTTTCTCATTTTTAGTGAGTTATTTTTAGGGATAGGTTGAAATAAGACCAATATATTAGCCGAACTAAATATAATAGAACTATCTAATCACAATTGGAACAAAAAATATTCATTTTTAAATTCTAAACGTCAACCATGGATCACATGAAGTTAAAAAAAACAACCTATCTAAAGAGTATCTAGCGGTACTCCGTAAATAATGTTCCCTTCTCCCTTCATGAGCCAATATCGCCAACGTATTGTTGACGAGTGAGAAACGTAAACAGGCGCATTATAACAGTTACTTTACTTTGAGTGAACTCCCCCCTCCCTTCGTTACCCGACGTAGGATTTCAGGCGACTCCCCTAAATTGGTAACGTAGTTTATGCACGACCCCTAAGCAATGTAAAAATAATTTGACAAAAATGCTTGCTTGTGATATAATTACGCCTCTGGGGGCCTGAGGCAATACTTTCTGGTTAAAGAAGCCAATCAATTAATTTACGACGAATCTGTCTTTTTATTTTTATAATCATAAAATATTTAAATTATGCTGTGCGAAATTAATTGTTATGCGAACGTAGAAAAAATCGTGTGTCGTGCTGTGGAAATAGTGACCAATGATATCCTATACTAATATCAATTTGTTGCATATTTCTTTGATTCTGATGGAGGAGGAGTATGTATATGTACTGCCGAAGCTATTGAAACTGAGTATGAATTTCATGCTCATAGTCTTCTCCCGCTTCTCAAAATGTAAATACGGTCAGCAAAATCTTTACAGAAAAATCTTTTTGCGAAACATAATTATGGCGCAAACTTCATGTCTTCAGATCTTTCAAAATCATTCCGGTTTTCTTGTAGGATATTTTGTCAGCTGTTAAAATGACTGAGATAGCGGTGAGAATGGGGTCGTTTACCATATTTTTTTATTGCCGAATGTGATAGAGTTTGTAAAATAAAAAGACCCGTATTTTTCCGTTTTTTGATCGTTCATTTATTTCTCGAGTTATAGGCGTCGAAAAACTAATGTTTTTAACCCTTTCGGAAAAGTGGGTGTGGTGCAACCTCTGACGTATAACGACTTCGTCCAATCACAACTGAGCCCGCGAAGCTACTTCGCTTTATCGCAAAGGGGGAGACACAGCTGACTCTGCCAATCGGAGCAGTTAGGAGAGCATCTGTGCGAGCAGACCTTCCGAGAATCCCCCTCCACTCCCTCCCCTTCCCATATGAGCAGTCAAGGACGGGAGGAAAGTGACGTCAATGTTATCACAGCAGCATTTTCGGTGGGCGTCACCTTTTGCTTTATTTAATTTTTGATTTATGAGTGAATGGTTATGGTTAGAAGATTAATTTTTTCTCTAAATTTCTTTTTTCGTTTCCATCTAACAATTTCGTGTGCAAAATTACGATTTCGGTTCCGAGTAAACGCCCCCATTGGCTGATACTCGATTCGGGGCTTAATGGAGGCAGGTATCATTACTGATCAATCGATATTAAACTTCCGCGTGGGTCGCAATCGTCGAGGAGAATCAACTTTCTCATCGCGAAAGGAGGGAGGATGTTTGGGGGGGAGGGTGTGGCGGGAACTTCTCTGAGACGGGAGTGTCAGGAAATTTTGGGAGGGGATTTGTTTGTGTGGAGAGAGGGAGAGAAAAGGGCCGGGGAGCACCCGTTACCTCAATCGAGCGTAAAATCGAGCGCCTCTGACGGCCAAATGGAGAAGTTTGTAATCCGTAATGATAAAGTTGCTGGCGGCCGAGGCTTTTTAAAACAATCGTTGCCAGGCGAGCGGAAATGAAAACGGCCCAGGACTCACTCCTTCGGTGGCGGTGGTTTTCTTGGGGGATGGAATGGAAGGGAATCAAAGGAGTTGGAGAAGTGTTAGGCGTCAGGACGAGAGGAAAACTAATTTTCCGGAATCGGAAGGGAAAGCGAAGGATATATAGGAAAGACTATCTAAAAGATATTTTATAATCATACCTTCCTACAACGGATGTACCGTTTTTCAATAAAGTAATTGAGGATCTGTTCTTGTACAGATGAATTTATTTTATAAACGAAGTAAAACTTAAAGATGGAGATCAGTAATATCAGCGGTAGAGGAAAGTAATGTGTTCTTAAATGAATACCTAGTGATTATGATATGTGGTTGATCGAATCAGAATCTACTAATGCGTCGAAGTAAAAACTATTTATTGCGACCATGCCCCCATTTTTTCTATGAAAGAGAAATCATCATCACAACCATAAGTCAGCAATTCAAGGATTAGTATGGCCTAGCTCTACACTCAATTCTTCTATCGACTAACCGATTAAGTTGTCCCGTCTTCTTTTTAAAGTTTTCTGAAGACTACTTTTCTCCCACTCTTCTAAGTACTTCCTTGTTAGTCACTCGGTCGACCATTTTATCCTCATCATTCTTCTGTAGCTCCACAATTTGAACGTTTCCATTCCTGATTTCTCTCCTGCTGTTGTCGCCCACGCTTCACTGCCATCAAGAAGCGTGTTCCAAATGCACGTTATAGTGAATTTTTTAAGGTACACTCATGGTTGGTTGGTTATTTAGGGGAGGCGACCGACAGCTGAGGTCATTTGCGCCATATAGGATAGGTGGGTAATTGGGTAATGGTAGGCGTTTTTAGGGAACGGAGGAAGGGTGGAGAGAAACCCGGCGTCGGCATTAGCCTACTCTTAACGACAGGCGCCAAGGGGACCACGGCTTAACGTCCCATCCGACGGACGGAGTACTGTACTGCCCTCCACTAGGCACTCAAGTGGGGACCGGTTTTCCACAGAAAAATCCGCCACTGCCGGGAATCGAACCCGGGCCCTCGGGATGGGAGGCCAGTACTCTAGCCACCACACCAACCCGATCCCCGGTACACTCATGCTAATATGGAAAAGACATTAGCATGATATCGATAAATAAAAACATATGAAAGGGAATGGTATACAGGGGGAAAGGAGTAGCCTAGACCAATGTTGAATTTGGGAAATAAATGCTAGAAGAGGGGAGCAAGTTCTACTATATAGGAAGCTGAGTAGCCAACGACGCGTCGTGACGGACGCGTAAGATGGAAAGAGTAGAATAGACCAGACGGAGAGGGCATTCCACCGAATGAGGAATCTACTTATAGCTGGAAACATAAGCGTGGGAATAAGGATACATCTACATCAACGGAATACCCTGAAAGCCACCGCGAGGGTGTGTGACAGGGGAAACTTGGAGCAAAACTGGTCGTGACAAAAAACTGAAAACTATGTGGAATTGCAGAGCTTTTTCTTCTACCTTTCCTATGTTGTTCCAGTGATAGTACATATACATCCATGCCCTTGGTGGTGAAAAACTCATCCGGGTGGGATTCGAACCCGCGACCTTATGCTTAGCAGGCGAGGGATTCACCCCGCCGCCACCGAGACCAAATAATTTTAACGATTCCTTAAACTCTTCTTTTATACTGTTACAATTTTCCCTGCAAAAAATGAGTATATCCTCTTTAGTTAATAATTTCTTTCTACGTCTAGGATAAATTTCGTATGCACCATTTTGTCATCACTTATTCCCATGTTTGTATCTATATTTAACACTTGTTCGGGAATATTGTAGCTAAAAGTCTAGAATGTTGTTTCCTCTGGTCCGTTCTGTTGTAGAGAATTTGACGTAGATATGTCCAACAGTGATTCGCAGAGTTCCTTATCCTTACCTCTTGTTATTATACTCCACGTATTACAGTCTATTGAAGGAAGATTGAGGTCCCCATCATTATTATTCCCCTATCATTGCTACGAGAAAGCAATGTTCCTATCTCTGACTCTAGTTCTACTAATGAATTGTCGTCTGCACCTGGTTTCCTGTGTAATATGCACCTACATACATCCTTATTGCGTTATTACGTTTACTTTTAGCTAAAAACAAAATTATGTCTATATTGCGCTCGGAAATAAGTACCTACTATTAATTAGAACGTGTTCTCGATAAATGTCTTTTGTAAAAGAGTAAAAAAGGGGTAGGTATTATGGGTGAGGGCTGTAAATAGGATAAACTCTATTAGGAATGATTGGACGGAGGAATGGGTTTTCCCTCTTGAAAAGATTGTGGGAGGTGGAAGAAAAGACGTTATGATTACACTTGTGTGTGTGTGATATCAGGACTGGATCTGGTCGTCCGAAGAGAGAGGGGGAGAAGATGTGGAAAACTTTGGGAGGACCTAATCTTTCTCTCCCGGAAGGAAGGGATAGTTGGGAGTTAGCGTTGCGTCGGCGGACGGCTTTTGATGGAGAGGGGGGGTGGGGAAAGTCTGGACGAGGAGTCGGGGGACGAAGTGTTCGCGAGTGGTGTGGAGTGGGGTGTCTGGAAGAGGGTGCTGGAGTATAAAGATGGAGAGGGCGAAGAAGATTGAACGTTATAGGGGCGATGGGGATGAAAAGGTGGATCTCCTACGGAACGACCGGGAGAGCACTCTTGGAACTTTCGGCGCCGCGGCAAGGTAAGCGAATATCAAGGCTCTCTCCCTCTCCTGCCCAAAGGAGATGAGTGCACGCCTAGGCCGGGCACGGACCCTTCCCTCTCTTTTGACCCCGGAGTGGGGGAGGACCTCCTCGATGGCCGTTGAGCTTCGACGCTCCCGCGTCGCGGCGCCAAAGTGCGAATTTACGGAAGCTCTCCGATCGTTCGATTGGAGCGCCGCGAATGGACGCCGTGGGCAAACTCGGCAGCTCCCTTCCAATATCGAGTTAGCCTTCGCCTCACGCTCAGTGGCGCCTCGGGATGAATACATTTCGCCCCTGCCGTAATTACGGCGGATGCAATTATGAGGACGGTCAGTTTATTTTTTTTGACAAAAGGAACCGGGATGGAACCATTGTGCGACTGCTCCGTTGATATCATGAAACCGGCGTGGGAATTCTATGTAGTTTTCTCAGCAGAAGCCTCAAGTTGCTTAAAACATTCTACAAGGCCGAGAACACCAAGGGTTAATGGTGTAGAGAAATGGGTCAGCTTGACTAATCTACTCCGAATTCTGCCACGAAATTTACTGGCATGTTGGATAGTGTATTAATGTTGTTCAGTCACATAAAAAATGTTCATGATTATGTGATTGCAGTGAACGCCTTCCTTTGTACGTGGATTGGTTAGATTGATTTTTTCGACGATCACGTCCGGGCTATTTTTTCCGGGCCAACTTCCACGTCACAAGGGATATGTGGTTGTAGAGATCCCACAATCCGCCTACTCCACTCTTTCTCTCATGTTAACCTTCCCTTCTTCCCCAAAGTTGATGATGCTGGGTAGACCAAGGAAGAGTTAACCCCACGGTGATACAGCAGGAGCTTCACGTAATCCGCGGGAATAGAAATCGAATGAAGAGAGTATTACTTTTAATGAGTTTCACCTGGGGATCCAGCCACTGAATTTCACCATGCCTGCACGAGAACTACAGATTCAATTTACTCATGGCATTGAATGGAGCTTGCTCCTGGATAGGGATTCATTGAGCGTGGGGTTTTGTGAATTAGGTCGACTAGCAGAATCTCCGATTTGGAGGTAGCCTCTCAGTACCTATCTATTAATTCCAAGGCTTCCATGTTCTCTTTCAACTAATTAATGTCAAACCAGATTTTTCAGTGCCGCCCCAAAAGTCGATCTCCAATTCGTCGTGTCGAAGCCTTTTGCATCGAAAGTCATTATTTTTTATGCTATGTTAGCTATGGTTTTCGATGTGCAAAGGAATACGTGGTTACATTGTAATATAAGTAAGAGGTCATTTAAGTGATAGAGAATTGGATTGTTAACAACATTGTCATCGTCAAGTTTTTCATAAATACCCTTCGAGTTATGTGATATTTTCGAATAAATTACGAATTTAATCGCTGTGGACGGATGTTTCTTTTATGACAATATACGACAACCGGATCGACTACACATTATGCGCGGCTATCACCAATTCCGGAATTATCCAGTCATTTTTTTTTAAATATGTAAATTGAAAATTTTCGATGAATATTTATTAGGGGCTTAAATTCTACTAGTAAAAGGCGAATAAATTCATCAATTCCTAGCTGTTTTAAAAATAGTTACATTTTTGCTGAATTTTGGTACTGGGAAGTGTATTTACTGGATGATTCAGAAACTAGTCCACACTGGATGCTTTTGTTATTATGAATGTAATAAAAAAATGGCTTTAGCAGAGCATGGTATACTGCGATGAATTTTTTTCAGGGCCCTATGCCTTCCTTCTTGATATATTTTAACGAGTTTTTCTTTGGTCCTGGATCTTTTAAAAATGCTATTGATCTCCTACTTTTATTTCAGTATTTATTCTTGGTAATGGTTTTTATGTTTATTCCTGTCTACATTTAATATAATATATGTTTGTAATATCCTAGACTATACTAGATGTTTGCCGTAGTTTTATTTTAGCGCAAGCTATATAGTTTTCTAAATTGTTGAAATTATTATAGCGAACTTAATGTGACTTATCAGGTAATATATTGGGTTACCGAATGACCTTATTGCGTAAATCTTTTGGCATGGCCTGTTCTCTACCCTTGATGTTTATCGGCTCATTATTTTGCTTTATCCTTAATTTTTAAAATTGGCAATATCGTTGCGAAGCCTTGTGTTTATGCCATAACTTTGAAATTCAATAGCGTTTGGAGCTTCTTTAAAAGAAATTCCTTTGAAAAAATTAATGGAAACATTTGAGACTTATATTTTACGTAGACCCTATATTTTTATCTCGATTGAAAATTTATCATTTTACATGCAATCTACAAAGATTGTGTGCTACATTTTCCATAGTATTTTATACAGTGTAATTGGTCACATGCTTTAGAAACTTCCTAACAAAATGGTAACCTATTAAGCATTTTATTGTTCTTTTTCTACCTCCTTTATTGCTGAACATATTTTCATGGTAACTCTTATTCTTCAGCACTATAAATGATGTTTATAAAAGTCACCATGTTCCTAATGTTAACTGGTGCTTTTCAAAACTTGTTTTCTTTTAACTCCTTTTTTACCCTTTTCTATAATTTATCTCAATTACACATATTCTCTGTTTATACATTTAACTCGGCGAAATTCCTGATAACCATAAATGAATCATTATTCACACTTGATGAAAAAGTGCTGGCGTTGAAACCGTGGACTTCGATTGTAGTTAGATTGCTGCACTTTATAATTACCATACCTAACACTGGAAGTCGTTGACACATTTACGGATAAATGAACGTGAGTGTATGCGTACGAACGCAGTGTTAAATGTGTCAAACTCCATAGACCTATTCTAGATAGATCTATTAAGACATTCGTATTCCTATCATCATTGCAAGGTAATATAATTTTCTAGCATTTTTGTATTCTTTTGACCTCCTTGATTTCTATGATGCATCAGATTAAGTTAATAATTATTGTTCTTTTTTCTGTTTGGGAACTAATGTTAGGCAATAAACTTGTGCAACCATTGAGTATTGCTTTCTTTGATGTTTACTGCTGAGGCCATGGAGAATAATATTCTTGTGAATGCACTGCTTATGTTGTGTCTCTAACTAACCCTGAAAACGCTTTTCCTCTATTATCAATTTCATTATCAACTGCTATCAAGTATCGTTTCTTGGAGAGAATCAGATTTATAATAATGAATGAAATAAAATATGAGAAAATCTCAGTCTCCGCTATCCCAATATTTTTCGACTAAAGCATTTCTATTAGTCGTGAAGGGTCGACCTTGACCACCAACTTGATGTTTTGCATTTGTTTTGCTCTTTTGGTAGTTATAGTTTTCAGAGCCAACCTAAATTTCATGTGACACTGTATTGTGTTGAAGTGGAAGTTTACTTAAGCACACCATTATATTATCTCGCTGATATGATTTTATCGAACCATTATTTTGGGAATTAATCACAGCGTTTCCGCAGTTGCGCAATCGAAAATAGCACGTTTATGAGGGGAAGAGGCAACATTGCGGCGGAAGCAAGCTCACAGACGCTCATACAATACACTCGGGAAGCCACACGCGCTTAGGGCTTATACGCTGGGGATTCTTCCTTCGTTTATGTTTCTTTTTTCGGGCCATCGGGTTGGCTGGGAGGAGACGAGCGTGTGTTTCGTCTCGGAGGCGCTTTGAGAAGGAGAGAAACTTTAGCAAAATGGCGGGATGGTAATGAAACCCGACTCCCCAAGTATCGCGAAAGGGAAGGAAGAGATGGAGGGAAGATAGCTGAACAGTTAGACGGCAAAGCTGGGGTTAGGCGAAGGGGGGAGGAAGGGGGTTGGGGTTGATAGTGGGTGGGTGTAGCGGGTCGGATAATAGACGGGAAACGGATAACGGGTTAGCATCTACTCCCTCCAGCCTTTTGGCGTTCCGCCCCTCTCTCGGGAAAGGATATCCTCGCCATTTCCTCCCCCACCACCCTGCGCTGCCCTCCTACCCCCAAATATCCACCGTTATACTTCTCCCTCCACCCCCTCCGCCGATTTAACCTTCGTCCCCGCACTGATAAGACATAAAACCTCCCCTCAGAACCGGTGCTCAATATCCTCCGCGGCTGGGACCGTGCTCGAGGGAGGGGTGTCCCGGAGTGTGAGGGGGTGGATAAAGTTAGGGGGTGAGTAGTGAGGGTGGGTTTTGGGGGTGGAGTGAGGCGACAAAGGGTTGAAATGGGTGGAGGAATCATCGGCCGTGGTAGCACGGCCGGGTCGTAAACCCCACGGCACACAATCCCCCCCCACTCTCCTTCGCTCTTTCTCCCCTTTCCCGGCCGGTCTATGAAGGAATCAGAGAGAGGGGGAAAAATACTCTGAGGAAAGTGTGGGGAGGAATGGGGTGGGTGAGACTCCTTGGTTTCACGTGGGTGGGCGTCACCTTTTATAAGAGAAAGAGGATGGAGTTTCTTTTCGGCTCTGCTGGAGGTGAAGATGGCGGGGTATGACGAGGGAAACGAAGAGGAGAACGAGGAGGTCGGGTGGAAAAATGAAAGCCAGAGGGAGGGAGAGGCGTATTGAGTCGAAGCGCAGTGGCGATGGAGGTAGTAAAGAGCGAGAGGAGGGAAAGATGAAAAAAAGAAGGCATGGGGGGGTGTGAGGCTCGGATGACGCGACAGGTCTTTTTACATAGGTTCATCTTTTGTACATGACTCTGTCATACCACGCTCTTATCGTGTGCACCGACCTTTCTTTTCCTCCTAACAATGGCCTTTTTTTATGGGATTTAAATTCCTCCGGAGTCGAAGGCAGCCAGCACCCGGGCACGGTTGATACTTTTAGGGGAAATATCATCCTCGTGCATGCATTTCGTACTTCTTATCGCAGAAATATGAATCAATATCGGACATATCTGAAATTGGCGCTCGGGACGGAAAGACGTTGGGAATAATGGTTATGACTGCGGTTTTAGTTGAGTAGAGGAAACTCTAGGAGTGCACGTTTTGGATAAATGGATGGGCGTATATTTTACGAATAATGTTTACCTCGAAATGTTTACTCAAGGTGGAGTAGCTTTAATGTAATAGTATTTTAGTTTCGAGTAGTGCATTACCGTTTATTTGGTATCAGCTCCGAAATTTCCACTTGGAATTGTATAAATTAAACGACTGTTAAATTCGCCGTTTGATTTATCTGTGAAAAAATCCCAATGATTCTGTGGGACCAAGGAGGCTAAAATGTCCTAGGGGAGGCATTGGCATGCTACCCTTTAGGTAACAGTGAAGCCAGAATGGGGGTACTTGGGAACGATTAGACCCAACAGACTCCATACAAAAAAATTACGTTGCATACGTCCTGTTATGGAGACTGTATTTTTATTATAAGTGCATGAATAAGAATGAAATCATGCTAAAATTTCATCGCAGCAGCGTTGGTTAATCTTTCTAAGACTATTCAAAGGAGATATTAACTCTTTTGATTCCTCTAAGAGTTAACTTAATTATTTACTGGTTCAAATTTAACCTATTTGAAATGCATATTTGGTGCTTGTTTGTGTATTTGCACACTTTCCACCATATATTTGAGGAAGTTTCTAGACGCATTCTTTGATTGATCTTACAACTTTAAGACCTACCGCGTGCAAAAACAACTTTATTTAAACGTGCAACGCGAGTGGTAATCTTTGTATCTGTACCAAAAACGGCCGCAGTCTTCTCAAATCCCATGCCTCTTTCACTACTTTCTCACCTACTTTTGGATTTTGTCCCTGGCTAATTTCCGATTGCAGTTAGTAATCTCGTTGGGCTACTCGCTACCTTTTCAAACGATTTCAATATGGCCATATCACATGTGTGAGAACATTGTATTTGAGCCTGTCTTTCCTTAATATAAAATTGTCTAACTCGTGATCTTTTTTTGTGGGCTGGCGGCTTCAGCTAATTTTAATAGGCTGCGTATAGATTTTCTGTATAAACAAACAGTTGCCTTGTTACTTTGTTGTATCTAGCTGACAGAATTTTCCTCTTGAAGACATTGAGCTCGATACTGTGGTTAAGATTAGGATTTACTTGAAAAGTCTTCGTATTTCTTGCAAATATTGGCACCGTTTTTATTATAGATTTATTATATTATAGATTGATAGAGTTTTATACCTTTATGTGCTTTCATTGCGTTTTCAGTTTAAATGTAGGAAATCATTTCGGGCGAAACTTAGTGGAATTTTTCAATACTCATATTGAAATAATCACTCGGTTTAAATCCACATTTTTTAATTGAAATTTGTCCCAGACTTGGTCATTGAAATACTCCTGCCTCTTTTATTTCATGTACAGTAATAAGAAGCAATTCTTGACCTTAAGTTCAAACGTAATATTAACCATCCTCGTGTGGATAGTGTACAAAATTCTAATGATGTTGATCGTAGTAGTTACCTATTTAGTTTTAATAATTGACCCCACACTAGTTAGTCACAAAAATAATAAAAATGAGCTTACTTTTCACCATAGGGAACGATGTCAAAACATGAGTAACCATTATATATCTCTCGTAAAGACCTTTAACAGATGAAATAAACGTCAGCACATCACTGTGTGAACTGTATATCATACCCTTGAATATAAACACGCATCACGTGGATTTAGTAGCGCTTTCGACAGAATAATTGCTCTTATATTAAACTCAATTCATTTCCATAAAATATACATTAAACTACTGGCGTAGTGTTGAACTGCCAAGTATATGCACTCATGGGGCGGCTAAAATAAACAAATGCTGAGAGGGAATAGTAACATGGATTGTGGGATCAAACTTTGGCCTTGGCCTAAATTGGTTCTCAACGATCATTAACGTTTCGCATGAATTTTTCTATACTTTACCGATAAATAACCAAAATGTCTCAATGGCTGAAACAGTTTGAAAAGTTTCTTTAGCGGTAAGTATATTTGGTTGTTGATATAGTCATGAACATTGATGTAAATTATCTTTAAATCTAGCCAAGTCTGTGTGTAGAAAAATATATGGCATTTATCAAAATCTTTGTATTTGAAGTTTTTAATGTAAAATGATGTAAATAATATCAAATTGTCTTTTCGTCGAGTAACTTGCAGTTTTAAAATGTTCTATTTATTGCCGTTTTTAATATTTAAATGCTATTTCTCACTTAGTGGAAGATTTTGCAATCGATCTTATTTAAATTGTTCCCATGGTTATCTGATCATTCAAGGACATGAAATATATAGGCCGGGGTAAAAGATTTTTATGCGTCTAACTTACCGGTAGTATAGCACCTATGGTAGTAATAATTAATATTTGTTTGCATCCCCTGATAAACATTGTGATACACCCTTTAGCTCATAATTTTTCTTATTGCCAAGCATTGTACACTATTGATAATTTCCCATGCAAATACGAAACTACATTAAAATTATTGCTCCATACCGTTGTGTAACTATTTGCTTTATTCCGTTCTTACATGCTACGATAACATCGTAATAACGGAGAGCGCTCCTCATCCGTTCCATACTCCATTGAGCTCGAAAACTGCTGCTCTAACTCATCCAAAAATAGCATCGGAGTTACGTAAGGCTAGCATAATTGCCAGTTTAAGGTCATATGTTCGAATCCTGATATGGTCACACATTGGTTATGTGATCCGTTAAAAAGAATCAAGCTGTGTTTATGGGCCGGTAAGACCCCAGCCTACTCCTCAACGGCCACTTTTCCAGTGGTGGGTAATTTTTTTAAGGCCGTTTCGCTAGAACAAGAAACGGGTATCTTAAGCCAGGGTTATAAACATGGGAATTTACGACAAGTAGAGAGAAACATCGGCGTTTGATGTGTGTTTCCACAGAAAGGAGGTTGTCATAAAATGCGCTTTTTTCCCCCTCCTGCAGTATTTTCGCGGCTCCGGCTTGAAAAAAATAAGGTTCCGTTTCGCGTCAGTAAAAGCCGGCGCGTTAAAATCACATTAGTTTGCGAGGTCGATTTTTTTCGCCAAATGGAAGTTTTTTAACTTTGGAAAAAGACGCAAGGGTTCAAGAGGAGGGAATTATTATTAAGAGTGTATCCTCACAGGAGTATTATTCTCGCGCGCGCGCAAAACTCATTCGGAGCCGTTATCAACGCTTACATTCTCTGACTCCGCATCCATCAAAACGGAGATGGCATTCGTACCTCCGTTCCATGCTCCCGGGCCTGCCAGGCCGATATCTCCCTGGGCGCAATGCAAATGAAGTGTAGGTGTGAGAATGGAAGGGGGGAAGTTTGGGATATTGGGGTTTATTGGTGAGCCACCCCAACACTCCGTAATGCTCCCGTGGTGCTGAACCCCTTTTCACTGGCGTCATTATCTCTCCTAGGTTTTTTTTAAAGGGTTGAAAAAAAAATGAGGGACTGGAGGCGTACAGGTCGCTTTTCGTCTCCTCTTTTTTTATTATTTCGGCGCCTCTGCTATCAAGCCTCCGCAGGATGGCGGTTGAATCGCCAGGTGTGAGGTATTACTCTTTGTCGGCCGTGACCAGGAATTTTTGGAGGGGGGAGGGACATGGGAGAGGGGTCGGAACGGAGGGTTTAACGCAAGGATCCGGGCGAGTGAGAACGTGTATCAGGTCAACGCCGGAGAGTTTTGATGTCCCCTCGTCGGGCTTGTATTCTGGGTGCCGCCGTTGTTCCGCCTTTGTGAGCGCTTTTCTGTGTTTCCCAAAAAATTAAGTTGTTGCAAAATGAACTGTCAACCAGCAGCGACCGGTTATGGTCGGCGGGGGGCCCGCCGAGGGCCCATCCAGGAGCGTCCGGGACGCCCGTGCTCGCTCGTTCATGCGAGCCGCTTGTAATTAAAAACGCCTCACAAAGGAGTTTATGCTGTTTACGGGTGGGATTGTGTTCGTGTTGTGCGTCCGGAAAGCGGCCGAATCCGTCTAGTCGCGCGGGGTTTTTAGGAGTGCCAGTCCGTTTAAGTTAGTATTATCACCTGCCGTCAAATTTTAGATTATTCGCGGAATGGATGTAAATCACCCGAAATCATGACTGAGGTCTTCCTCTTTCAGGGAGAGAAAAAAACTGGACTAAAATTTTGGGGAGGTTTAGAAACGTCCGGGTGTATTAGAGCGAATATGTTTTGTATTAGTGCTATGAAAAAAAAGTCTAATGGGTTAATTTTAAAGTTTCTAGAAGTAAAACTCAAGCTTCCATAATCACCCCTTTTACAGTAGTTCCACGGGATTGCGGAGAATGAAACGATAAGATAACTATTTCGAGTAACTTTTTAGTGGGATGAGTGGGGAAGAGTGCCCATATGCTCTTCAGCATTTCGCTTCGTCAGCATCGTCAAATATAGAAAATTTGACAAAGAATGTTGAACTTTTCAAAATTTATATATTTTCAGCTCACCCAAATGAATAATATATCGGCCGAGACTGGTGCTCCTTAATTTTAATTTTATGAATACTTACCTTATTTTGGTACCCATAAAAATATTTTGGTTCTCTAGCAATTTAGAATAGCAGATCTATACGGCCCACTTTTACTGATTAGCAGCAATGTTTTAATTGCATATTTTTTCGGCACCTTTTCAGATTTTCAGCTTTTGCAGAAACTTGCCTTATACACAATTATATAAGGTAGCGAACATTTAATTATGAAAATAAAATTCAACTCCTCAATTCAACCAATTTGAATAAACAACAATGGTACCGATTTAAACTGGTCCTATATATTATAACGCCAGATTTGTATTAATAAGTTGGTAAGATAAATTAGCTGATTTATGGAGCTAAATGCGTAATTAAAGTATTATTGAAGTTAATTAGTTTTCCTTTCCAAATGACCTGGCTATCTTCATCGCATCATTGGATCGGTTAACTGGAAGAATAATTCTATTAGCAACCCAAGTGGACAAAAGCATTGCACAAAGCTTTTTTTGCACATGCTGTAGTTTTTAGATGCTTTTACTGTGGCGAAATATGGCGCTGGCGTATGCAAATTGTGAGGCAGGTAATTTACACGAGTGAAATGGAATGCCTTGACAACATTTTAGATATTAAAGCATAATTAATTTGATCATAACAATACACATATATCATATTTTATGGCCATAGACACTGCCGAGGAGTATAGAGACTTAGTGAAAAGGCAGTACAGTATAATTTTCTACATTTTGCAATGCCTATCAAGTGGGTTTCCCTTCCATATCCACGACACAGCTGAAAGCATTAGACATACTTTTAATATTGGCTAAGCCGCGATTAACTACATATTAACTTGTGACTAATTTTTTAGTTAAATAATTCTTGACTGATTTAAAATTCAATGAGGCTAGAGTTGAAAATCTAATATTGTTGAAAATACCGCGGTAAAGAATATGAATACTAATAGGAATATTAAAGCAGTGCAAAAAGGAACTCTCAATGAATATGGTTCTAAAGTCCGTTTGACACAGTCCAATTTGTTGGCCAATCCATTGGAAATTGGATTGTGGCCCGCTTGACGTATATCATTTCCCGCTCAATCCAAATGCCGCAATCCCATCGAAAATTTCTGACCCAGTATTGCATTTTAGAACAAGTTATTTTTTTGGTGGCCAATCTCCAATCAGAGGCTAGCTTTGCCGTATACTAGTAACGAAAACAACAATATATATATATATATCAATGCTGCTTCTTCGGCATTCATTTCTAGATAGTTTTAAGCTTCAAATTTCATTTTTAGACACTTGTCGTGCTTAAAAAAATAAATAATACTTATAACACACCATTTTCTATCTCGTATTCAATAAGCCAGGGTCTCGTGACGTTCTTTTCTAATATAATGTGGCGTGGTCATGCGGGATGTATTATCATTGCTATGACCAATACCTATTGGTGTATGTTATGCAGAATTATTGCCCAATTTTTTTACCCGGTATTGTTTCGCATTATTGTGCCAGTTTTTTGGCCACTAAATTGGACTGTGTTAAACTGGATGAAGGAAATCAAAGAAATGTATTCAATTGGACCCATTCTTACTCTAGATCAGGGTCTACCCACCCGCGGCTCAAGGGCTCAAGAGAGAAAAATTAAAATTAATAATTTATTCACATTTCATGCAAGAAGATATGAATAATTATTCAATGAGACCCTTTATTCAATTACCGTGATAATACTTTGCAGTCTATCTATTTTAATAGAATGAATTTTATATTATTATCCATTATAGTGTTTGCATTATAATTCTAAGTGTTAGTATGGTTGTATTCTTTGAAAATTGCGGCCCAAGGCAATCTCTTTCGCCATTGCAACTCGCGATTGCTATTGCTTTATTCTACCGATGAAGTGTACAGCTTTTCATTATAATTACTTCGCACTCAAATACCTCAATAGAGTTTACAGCGGTTGACTGAAAGTACAAGAAGGGCGGCGTTGAAGTATTACCTTAGGTTGTAAGCACACTTGATGGCCTCTCTGTACACTTGCTCGCACGCAAACCTTCCGTGAAGCCGGGTGAATTCATGCTTCTTAAAGGAACGTCATTTCACTTACAGTGCCGGTAACGTTTCTTTCAGCTTATGGCCCCTGAGAATTTATGTATTTCTATATCAATACAAGGCGTTCGCATATGATATGGTCATGAAGTGACACGTTCAGAAAAAAATAATTTTGGCTACAAATCAGGCGGGAAATAAAGACTTTTGGAGTGACCTTTAATGGATTAAAAAGTACAAAAGGCATTGCGAGGGCCGTTTTGGGTTTGAGGTTTAAAAAGGTCCGTTGCTACCAAAAATCATTTTAAATTTATTAATATATCAAATATTGTTAATACAAAACGAAAAATGTATGCTCGTACTTATCGACATAGTTGTACCGGACAGCATGAAAGCAGGATTATTAATATCCGTCATGGCGCCGTTATTGATATGCACAAAATAAGTTTGTGTCAAAGTAGTTAGCGTCTATATTTGTCTCAGTATTGTAAACCTGTGAGATACTATCAAATAATGAACACATTATTGTGACATCAATGCTACGAAGTACGGATAAAATACCGTAGATTTTCTAGACAGTTCTATTGCAAAAATTTGAAGGCGTGTTTCGGCACAACATTAATATTAATATGCGTTGATAGTAAAGCACACATATACTAACTATAGATTAACTGTGGTGAGACAAGCCTGTGCATTGTCTCCCGTAAATTTTAATGCTCACATCGAGAGAGCCATCAATGAAATCAAAGAGAAGTCTTCTGGAGTGACTATCCTAGGAAAAAAAAAGCATGCTGCGATTCGCTGATGACATAGCTCTCATAGCAGAGACAGAGAGGGATCTGAACAAGATTCTAGTAACCATCAAAAGAAAAATGGCCAGATATCAACTGAAGATAAATAAGAAGAAGACTAAGATATTGGTTTGCAGCAAGAAAGAAGAGACCAAAACCAATGTCAAACTAGGAAAACAATAACTTGATGAGGTGAAAGAGTTCTGTTACCTAGGAAGCCGAATAACCAACGATGGATGAGGCAAGAAAGAAATAGTAAGTAGAATAAACCCAGGCAAAGAGGGCATTCTATCAAAAGAAGAATCTACTTACAGATGAAAATACAAGTGTAGAAGTGAGGAAACAATTCATCAGAACATACATCTGGAGCATGTTTCTTTACGGCAGTGACGCATGGACGATGACAGTAGCGGAGAAGAAAAGGGTAGAAGCTATCTTAATGTGATGCTACAGAAGAATGATGAAGATGAAATGGATCGACTGAGTAAGTAACGAGGAAGTTCTAAGAAGAGTGGGAGAAAAGAGAAGTCTGCTGACAACTCTAAAAAGAAGAAGGGACAACTTAATCGGCCGTATCTTGATACACGATGGCCTGATGAAGACTATCGTCGAGGGAAAAGTGAACGGGAATATTGGAAAAGGCAGGCCTCGTATGGGATACATGGAACAGGTAGTGAGGGATGTAAAAGAGAAGAATTACGTCACAATGTAAAGGTTGGCCGATAGAAGAATTGAGTGGAAAGCTGCGTCAAACCAATCCTAGGATTGTTGACCACTGATGATGAGATTGACTGTGGATATTGCTGTAGAATTCTTGATTTCACCTTATAAAGGCCAAATATCGTACACAATTTGAATATCAACTCATTTATTCCACGAAAAATGTAAGGCTGTGGAAGAAAATACTGATGTTAAAAATAGAGGATAGAATGATATTGTAGAGCATATTATTGTCTCATTGTCAATTTAAATGAAGGTCGATATATATGAGTAACAATGGAACTAAACCAAAAGTTTCCATTCTTACCTAAACGTAATAGCAGTTTTCAGAATTGTAAAGTTTTTTAAATGCATGATGTTATGCCACAAGTAAAGTTCATCCCTCTCAGCCCAAACTGTATGAATAAAAAATTATAAATACATAAAAAAGTAATCTATCAAGCTCAATCTATAAAGACTTACTTCATCATATTGAGGCTTTTGGTGAAAACAGTGAAAATAATTAGACCCACTAATACTTTTTTTTTTACTTTTGTCCATGCTATCTCCGATGCATAGTGCACTCGAAAGGCAGGTCTGGGCTATCTATTCGTCATTTCCTTTTGGCCTGACTCTTTTTGTGTGACTGGCTGAGTCTCTGAGATTTCTATGTTCTAGATAACCCCTTTTCTAACATTAATATGTCTTGGGTTTTCTATTACATTATCTTTATTTTCAATTTGAAAATATTAAGGTTTTGCGCTTTAAATTTTGCCCACATATTAAATCTTGGTATGACTACGATATATCGTGAGCGATTTAGTTGTTTTTCTTTAGCTTGGTACCGGGAGGTAACGATCGTAATTAGGTTACCCTGATTACGTTGCCTAAGATATTAGGTACTTGTTGTTGGACCGAAGTTGGCTAGAATAAGGATTCCGCCCTAAAACTTTGAAGCGCATATTGCGAGGGTGGGAACTTTGCAATTTTTCGGGGGAAGATCCTAATTAAAAATCCTAAGTAAAGCGAAAAGCGCAAATGAAGTTCGCTGTCAGTGGGCTTCACTTTAAATTGCGTCGAAGTTTGACTTAATTATCCCTTGACTTGGCACGTCCGTTCCCATATTTCAAACAGCTGGAAAATGATGGAAAACTCGGTGGACCGTGGATTAAAATCGAACGAATGCACCTGCGGAAAAGTGTTCTTAGCGTCATGACTGGAATGAACTTAACGTGTTCAGTATAATACATGACTCTACGCTCATACGCATGGATCAATAAGTACTCGTAATACTGTTTTCATCTCGCGCCATAATTCGAGTCTCCTTTCTCGCGATATTCTCCTCGCGCGTTATATCCGAATTCCAACAAACGTTTCCTCGTTCCTTATCCTGAGAAGCTATACTTAAAGTATTTGTCATCGGCAACTCAAGCAACACTCTTTGTTGGAGATTGTAGACATCAGAAAATGAGAGCTGTGCTTCAAAGCCAATTTAGAGTTAATTGGGTCAAAACGGGAAACCAGAAACCGGGAGCTCGGAAGGCAATGAACTGGTAATAAAAATATGTACTTTTTTCAATCGAAAACGCTATAATTTGGGAGGGATAAATGCTTTAGTACATCTTCCTCTCCAGAATTGTACCGTTAAACGTCTACCTTCAGCTGAATATAAAAGAAACTTTATTCCTCTGTTACTACTTAAAAATCTGCGTCGCATTTTACTTCCCTGTTCCTTATGCCAACTCAACAATCAACATACATTCATACTTGCCTTTCTATCGTTTATCTACACTACTATTCAGGATAAATGTTTTGGAATAAAAATTATAAATAAATAAGAATTTTATGCAATAAAATACATGATTCTCTCCTTTACCTCGCTAAAACCGTACTACGAATCAAGTTCTTTCAATATTGAAATAATGAACATAATTCATGTTAACTTGGCTGCAGTGGAGCTTTTGCTTAAACTACCTCTTTTCCCTTAAGTTACTTTATTGTTGTTATAGGTGTTTAGCTATTTCTGGAACTTTAAAACGTTTAAGTCAGTAAACTATCTTTCGTTAAGCTGCAGTGTCATTCAACTAACTTAACATTGTTTCATAATAGTTGTCGGGCGTATGTACCGCCTATAGGTGAAACCATGATGTGAGTGCATGGTTCGGTTTCTTCCCACGCCATGACAGAAACATGCAGGTCCGCTGGATGGAAATAGTAATTCTAAAAAATGCATAAATGGCCGATTTCCGGAACTAAATGTTCATCGGTGCCTCATTGATCATGCAAACACTGGCGTTTTTTCATTGAATTCCATTGTGGTGTGAAGGATCTGATGCTCTTTCCTAAAAAAAATTGCCTATCCAATTCCTCTGTTCCACTTCCCTCATAACCTACCCCTCCCATATATCCCCCGCCTTTTTTATTCCCTCCAAGTCATCCCCTCCCTCTGCCTTCAGACTGAACCGAGGCAGTCTTACTCGCTTCCATGCCTCCGACTCGCCTTTTCTTTCTTTCTTGGCAAAGAAACAATCCAGAGGTCCCCCTCGCAACAACAACACATCCCCCAACCCCTCCCTCTCCTCTTCCAACCCCCGCAAGTGACTCCGCGCCCCCTGCTCAGCGAATAAAAGAATGGATCCCCCATAACCCCCGCCCCTCCCACTTCCTTCGCCGAGTTGTAATCCTGTGCGCCGCTGTGAAGAGGCAGACTGGAGACAAAACATAGGGCGGATCGGGACCTCGCTGTTGCGGATGTTTGTCTGTTAAGAAGGATTCTATTAGTGTCTCCGAGTGGCGTGACGGGAATTTCCCATGCCCGAGCGAAAAAAGAAATGGCTCGTGATTTGTCCGACACAACACTTGACCCAAGCCATCATATCGCCGTTGTAATGCCGATAAAATTGGAGAGATTCAAACTGAGCGAGTATTGATGTCCCCTTATGAGCCAGACGATGTTGCATTGTACATCCTATCGATGGTGCTATTCACAATGCGGTTATTCTGTGGGTAACTACGTCGGTATCTCCTACGTAAAGAGTTTGAATCTCGATTGGAATATTTTTGCTGTCATGTTATTTTCAATGGTTTGTTGGAAACGATATTGTTTTTGTTTTATCATTGAGTTATAGTATCCTGTTAGTAACTTACTATAAATTTGAAGTAAAAAAAGCAGTGAACTACTTAGGAAAAAAGTTGGTGAACATTCGATTGATAAATTGTGGCTAATTCTTTTTGCATTAAAACGAATACTAAATATTTAGTGAAGGATGTGAAAGAGAAAAATTCTGTAAATATGGAGAGGTTAGCTCATACAAGAATCGAGTAGAGAACTGTGACAAACCATTCTTAGGATTGTTAATTGATGGTGATGATAGCTCATTAATTATAACATTAATTATTTTTCAAGAAAATTCTGAGCCAGACATTCGGACGTAATCTTTGTTATCAACTTATGGCGATGATGAATATTATAGTGGCAATTTGTTCTTTATAAAGCGTTTTTCATAAGTTAAACGCTCTTTACTATTAGTGAGGGAAATAATCCATGAGTTCGAGTTCCTGATAAAGCATTCCTGTTATCTAAACCTTTTTGTTTTGAGAAATGGAAATATTTTATGGGGGAAAATGTTTATTGCCATCATTTAAAGAATGCCGCGTCGCCTTTGAATCAAGTAGCAACCTTAAAAAGTGTCATCCTTCATCGGAAACAGTAATGAAGGTCGTCTCCTGTTGAACTATGCATTTAAACGAAATAGCCAATTTTACCTTGACTGTTTTTCAAACTTAGGAAAGGATAATCGATCTGAAACTATAAAGTCTTCGTAAACGGACTAGGATATATTGAACCGTCAAAACAAATTATATGGTGCGTGCAGTACAAGCTCTTAAATCAAGGAAATGTATGTAACATCTATTTCACAGGTGGGATCCTACCCCACGACTTTAAGTTTGCCTATTGTGTTGCCGATTTAGCTTCACTGTTGGCCACCTGAAGCTTATTTCATTTAGCTTAGTTCATTTAATGCGCTAATAAATGCATGTTGCTCTTTTCAGATCATGTTTAAAACGACTATTTAAAATTTCTGGTACTTGCACATCTTTAATAGAGTTTTTCGAATATCCTTTGGTGATCTGATTGGGGGAATGACCTAGTAATGTGTAATATTTTTTATTTCAAAAGTCTCAAAAATAAAGTAATTTCATTCTTCCGTTGGTTTGAACCCAAGGGAGAAATCCAAATTTTTTTTAAAATTTCACCTTTTAATTGGGAGCACACACATGTGCACCATTTTTTTAGGTTAGTAGAAATGGTGTTAAGAGCCACAGATCATCGTTTCAATAACGCAGGGCAGTATCGTGGCCATAACTCAAATGCGGTACTATTAAATCCACATCCGGCGATAAAGTTACCGAGTCCAATAAAGGGGCGAACGCCATCTGGCTCTATACCTACCTCTTTTGTTGATCCCATTTTCGGTTTGCACTCCCAGCATGGAAGGAGTTATATTTCTCACCCACTCGCTCTCTGTGATTCGCGAGACGGCGAGATGATTGAAAAAAGGGGAGAACAAATAAATATATAAAATCCATCAGGAAACCATACCACTGTCGAGTCCACTTGTCGAACAAATTGACTGGTCTCTTATCTCATTTGGTTCTGAAAACTCTCTTTTCACATATTGTCCGCGATATCATATTTTCCAAATGCTCTGCTCTTTTAAAAATATTTTCACTTGATCGTGTACCGAATATGATTTTATATCTGCCATGGAGGGAGAAAATTATGTGAAAATTCTTTATTTCTTAGGTGAATTAAATTTAATTTCCAATTATTGATTAAAAACAAATTCCGTGATCCAGAAAGGTTCATAAATGTTAATTTCTTGGAATTAATGTATGCTTGGTTTCTCTGGACCCACCCTGTGAGCTACCTTCTGATGACTTGCGTGGTATTTTGTTGATGTAGATGTAGATTAAGAGTCTCAATGCCATCCGATGCCCTTCCACCCTTCAATCAAATTTCCCTTTCAGTGCCTGTTAATTTTCCTACCTGTGAGAGAGCATTGAAGTTACAACTCCTTGTGAAGTAAATCTGGTCTGCAGGTATATAAGAAATATGAGTAGTATGAGAATTCTTCGGCCAAGAAGTATTAATGAACTTAGTTGGGATCTGACAGTCCTGTGTAGTAATGAGTAAACGTGCTTTGTACTTCTTCGCATCCAAATTATCGTACCATCTCAGCCAGCCCAAAGGTTTGATAAGAGTAGGTTGCTTATTCTCAAACTGTGAGTCCATTCTTGCCTTGACTATCCTTGAGACAATCTTATATGCGTATTCTTTGATTCAACAAAAAATTAAGTCAAGAGTTCCAATATTATAGCCTAAGTTGTCTTCCAAGCCTTTGGGTAAATGTTGGTAGCCGTATAATTATCCAGAAGATTGATTATTAGTCCAGTACATACTAAAACCCTGGCTCATTGAAGTGAGATTTACTCTCATTGAACGAGAAAACAATATTGACAGATTTTATTCCAGTATTTCGGAATTTATCCTGAATGAATTATTTTAAAATCCTTGAAGTAGGACGAAGTAACGTACGTTTTTTGTCACCAATGAACTTTGAAAACGGAACTCACTATTCAGGAGTCACCCGAAAAACTGAAGGAAAAATACGCAGTATATTGACTCTCTGAAGGCTGCTTTACACGATACAATTTTTTGTGCAATTTCTTGTAGAAACGCTTGTATAAACTGAACGAAATTGTATGTTTGTCTGAATGAAGGTTCTATTTTCCCCACAGTCATTCATACATTTGCACAAGTGTTCACACAATTTGCCGCTTTGCACGGTACAATTTCCTCATACAAGCGCGTATTTACGAGAAAATGTACAAATAATTGTATTGTGTAAAGCGGCCTTGATGCATGTGGTCAATTTCAATTTCATAGCTAAGGAATGCAAACATGTGCTGCTGAGAGATCTCCCAAATTAAAGACGGGGAAGAATTATAATCACTTATGAACTTAGAGAAAGAAACTATTTGCCCTGAGATTAAAATTATTAGTAAGGAAAGTGGAAACTTCGTGGTAGTGCATGGCTTCAAACAATCAGTGGCTTTATTATAGAGAATTCAAGTTCATGAAAGTATAGAAAGAGTAATCATAATATTCTCACTCATCTCCTCTCTAGGGTAGGAGTCTCAGTTCAGTCGCTAATAATATGTTACTTTGAAACCCTAAGTCCATTTAAGGGCAAGCCTTGAATGTGATCCCGAAGAAGGTGCTCACTTTATGTATATCTTAATGATTTATAATGTTCAATCTTGGGGCAGAGGGAATTTCGCTAAATGTCTAGATAGAGAAAGAGCCAAGAGTGGAGATATATCATTCACTTAACCAAATTAAAACCGAGAATGGTGTACAATGCACTTAAAAAATAAAAAAAAAACCATAAGTTTTATTTCTAAATCACATCAAAAGAGCTACATTAATCGAATGAAAAATTATTTAGGTAATGTAGCCCTTTCTATGCCATTAATCTCTTGAAACATTGCAAAGACTTGGAAAAAATACTCTAAATTTATATTTATCGAGAATTCAGCTCTCTGATAGTAGTAACTGGCAGTTGGTAAATATGACAATTCTGGGTCTATTATCCGTTGCCAGCATTATGCTAGACGAAAGTAATTCCCAGCATGTGCCCTTGTGTAATGGACATCGACAAGAGTGGGGAAGACGAAGCTCGTATTTTTTTATTGCAACGAATCTGTACACCTATATGATTTAAGGATTTACTTTTGGATTCGGATATTGCGCGCTTTACCATTAAAGATGTACCTTTATATTCGTTCTAAGAGAGTTATTTCATGAATACGATTTCTTGATATACTTTGATGAATTCTTCAATCGACAAATGAGTTAAATCTGCATTTTGGAAATAAAATGTGCGGGTAGTTTACAAGTTTGGTGGTTCTCGATCAATGTTGAATATTCTCTCACCCACTCAAATGGAAAAAAATCTTTGCGCTATTTGCAGGAGAAATTAATCGATCATAGCATCGAGAAGGAATGTATCGCGGAGTTCCACAATTTTTTGTCGAAACAGTGTTTAGAGAGAATTGCAAGAGGCAGATTACATGCATGAGAGATTTATTCAGGGTAGAGTTTGCGAACACAGAGCGTGGGTTTAGAAAGTGCAGCAGAGTCAAAGATAAAATGAAGGATTTCATTTTAATTCTATGTAATATGAACTTGAATAATTTATAAATTCTATCCAGAATATTTTACATTTTTTCAAATCAAAAGTACCTATAGAAAATATAAGATATTGATTTTGAACACAGGTGACTGTTACTATGGTTGTGTCTTGCTATAGGCCTGGAAAAGTTTCATTTCTGCTGAAAATGAACTATCCGCTAGTCGTCCAAAACAAGCTATTATTAGCTGTTAATTATTATTATTATTGCTATTTATAAGTAGTCTATTTGTCAGTGTTTTTTTGCCATATTGGATTTATCGTTTTTAAAGATTATTGCTTGCGCAATACCGAAAAAAAAAATATTATTTATTTAAACGTCTTTGTTTTAGCCAAGTATTTTCTGTCTTCCTTCATTTCCATGCATTGGATTTTTCTTTAATTTCCTCTCACTACATACTTACTCTCACCCTTATTTAAAATTTCCATCATATTTAATATCCTCCTTTTCAGTTATTTATTTTCTCTGCCTATTTTCCACCTCATCGGCCTCCTACTCAGGAGTTTAGTTTTTATTCCCATTCGCCGGCATATGGATCTTCTTTCAATACTTTTGTTTTAAGACACACCTTTTGGATCCATGGTGTTTTCTTGGTAATCATTCTTTATTATTTACTTTTACGCTTTGAAAATTTGTAATGGTCAGATGGGTATTCTCTCCACGATAATTTTTTCGAAATGTGGCGCCACAGAAGAATACTGAAGATTAAATGAATCGACCGAGTAAGTAACGAGGTGGTTCTAAGAAGAGTGGGAGAAAAGAGAAGTCTTCTGAATACCCTAAGAAGAAGACGGGACAACTTGATCGGCCATTTCATGAGACATGATGGCCTGATGAAGACAATCGTCGAGGGACAAGTGGAAGGGAAGAATGGCAAAGGAAGGCCTCGTGTGAGATATATGGAACAAGTGATGGAGGATGTGAAAGAGAAGAAATACGTAAATATGAAGAGATTAGCCGATGGAAGAACTCAGTGGAGAGCTGCGTCAAGCCAATCTAAGGATTGATGACTTATGATGATGATTCTTTAGTGAACTTCATGGATTTCATAAGTGATCCGTTTGTTCACTTTTTAAAATAGGCTAAGGATGAGGCTAATTTGATAAGTCATATTACGTCAAGCTATGAAAAGTCATTGGTCATCGACAAAGCATCGGAGGTATTTCACGCTATTCCGTTTTTGCTCCTCCTTTTATTCGTCTGAAGTTATTCCTGATCCTGCGTTGAAAGCATGAATGCATAAGTTTCAGATTTTTCCCCTTTATTGTGCTCTGAAACGCCAAGGCCAGATTTCGGAGATAGCTTAATTTGCAAAAGATTGCGATTTTTATAAAGGTTTCCCGTCAGGAGGCAGGGCTTTCAAGCCCAGGCGAAAATGATACGCGGACTATCATATTCCTCCTGCTCATGCTGGCGACGCAGCGGGGAGGAAGAGATTTATTCGCCTCCTTTTTTTTTTAAAAAGAAGCTTTGAAAGGTAGACACCGTCGTGTCTCCTGGTTAAGCATGGCAATTTCGCGAAGGGGCGTAGCGCGAGTCGCCTAGGGAGGTCTTGCGCCGGCGGCTGCGACGATGTCAGATCGATCGCTCAGTCCTTCTTAAGGGCCTTTACGGGAAGACGGCTGTTTTTAAGGATATTAGGGCGGGTGGCGGGGAGATTATGGGGCAACTCCGAACTGCATGCATACGTACTACATCTGACGGTAACTGCAGTGCCAACACCTAAGGTGGGCAAATGGCCTCGGGCGTTATTACGGCCTGAGTGGACACAGGAGCTTCAAATGATTTAGGACATAACACCCTTATATCCCATTACATGCTCGGAGCAATAATGGGATGGAGTACAGGGCGTCTGTAAGACCCAATGGGTGTGGCCACTTTACTCTTTTTTATAATGCATTCGCTGGCCAGATAGCTCGGATATATTTACAGCTTTTTTTTAAAAAAACCTTGACGATTTATGCCTTCAGAATATCTTCCTTTTCCGCCTAAATAAACGACCGTATTAGTAAACTATATAAAAATGGAGACTTTGTCACTCGCTGCATATGAATTGAGCTCCTCTGTAACATGTACCGTCTATTCATATTTGCCGTTCTCTTAATACATGACGCCCGTAGATACTTGGATAAGTTATAAAAGTTGAAGGTTATGCGTAGGTATCCAATCCTGATTTACATTATTGGATCTAGATGTAGCCGCGAATAAAAAAGTTGCAGTCATATTTTGCAAAATATATTTTTTGAACCTATTTAGGTAAAGTGTGGTAATAATACATCCCTTCAGATTGAATTGATAGCGTAGAAACTTCAGTTCGGGAAATATGGCTTTGAAAAATGTGGAAAAAGCTATCATTCGTGATTGGTGAGATTGTAGTACAATATATGTTGGAATTTGTATGTAATTAACTTTTTTTTTCGTCATGATAATTGAACATTTATTGAAAACTATCAATTTAAAGAGAATATGAATCAATTTTGATTTTTTCTTGCGTCATTATTACCGCTTGATCGCAAAAATATGGAGCATAACATTCACGAAAGTGTTGATCTGAAATTACGCAACACCAGCGTAACACGCATATAACCTCCTTAATCAAGAAATTAATTTGGTTATGTTTTGATTAATTAACTCATCCTCGCACTGGCATCCTGCATGAAAAAATCCGTATTTTCGAAGGAGCTAAGAATGTATGTTTTTACGTAGCTTAAGCTGCATATTTTATTAGTTTGGAATGAAAATGATTGATAATTATCCGGTTTTCGAGATCATCGTGTTGAAAATATGCAATAAAATTAGACATGGCCAAACTATAAGTCGTATTAATGACATATAAAAGAATTGTTATGTTTAAGAGCGATCTACATTTTTTATTGTTTGCCTCCTGCGAAAACTGCCTATTCATAGATTTTTTCTTTAGAATTTACAAGATGATCAAAGCATCTACGTATAATCCACTAAGAGCTGAAATTTACGGAGAGCTTAAGGGCTGCATAAATGTGTACGTAGATTATGTTGACCTACTACGCTGGCATTGCTTATTAGAATGCAATTGTATTATGAAGTTTTTTCAATATTTAATTTTCATAATACAGAACTTCCAGCCTAACTGGAACGCTAATAGCAGTAACTAATTCCCAGGAAAATGCCTCAGTTAAGCATCCGTTACCTAAACAATTAATATTTTTTTATCCCTAATGGGTGCCCTAGAAGTTGCAAGCATCGCTTAGGGAAAACTGTTTCACTCAATAGGAGATAAAAGACAACATTATTTTAATGCCAAGGCGTTATTCCTTCCAATTTCCTTCTCATGAAAATTTGAGAAGCCTTCACCCGGGACATGGTTCTGATATAAAATACGGTGACATAATTTTTCACACCATGAAATAATTACTCATCTGATTTATTGCTATAAATGATTTAAATTGATATTGTTGGGTATCATTTTGTGCTAATGTTGTCTATCAATACGAGAACCATGTTACCATGCTTCGCTTAGCAATCCTTATATCTTCGATAGCTGGGCAAATGTACTCGGTATGCGAGCATGTGAATCTGGCGTACGTTTAGGATTGTTTGTCGTCAAGGTAGAAGAGGAATGACAAATCCAATACGCTCATAGTGTTTGCTCATTTGAATTCATGAATGAATTCAGAGGATAGCAACCTCGGAATTGCATAGCAGGGGGTTATAATTGCCAGATATGCAGTGGGTAAATGTAACAAAGTCATTTACGCCATGAAGTAAAAAATAACTTGTGTTGGAAACTACTAAATGGTTAGAAGTTACGCAGGGCTGAAGGTTTTTCGAGGGTTTAGCATTTTCTTTTTCAATTGATAAATTCTGCAGGGTAAGTGTGTAGAGATTCAGTTAGTATACATTATCTTATAGAGATTTATGAATCAATTTTATAAGTATTTCATCAGTATTGGTAGATTTCTTTGGGGATAGCCCTTGATTGTTACACTTAGTAACCGCATTTATACACTTGGTCGATATTAATATTGTATATATGGTCAAAATTCCATTTAAGTCTTCAAATCGCCTTCCGGGCCTTAATATTTCCAGAATACCCAGCTTTTCTTCTTCAGCGCTCATTCTTCACTCTATCACCCTCTTCATTGTTTTATTACCTCTTAAAATGTCCTATAGTTTCTTTCTATACCTTATTCCAAATTCCCTGAGTGAGAGTAATTCAAATGGGTGAGGCGGCCGGCAGCCAAGCTCATTAGCGTTATTTATGATAGTCAGGTGATTGGGTGGATGCAGACAATTTTTGAAGGGGATGAAGGAAGAGTGGAGAGAAAATCGACATCGGAGTTAGCCAATTATTATCGATAGGCGGCGTGGGATCCACTGTTTAACGTCGCATTTGGCGTACGGGGTTCTGAGCTCCATATAATCTTGATAAAACTCTCAAGTGGGGGTCTGTATACCAGAATAAATACGCTATCGCTACCGCAAATTGAACAGGGACCATTTCACTAAATTATTTCGATCGCATCTCATTTTTTCAATCAATCAGTTTTCCTCTCCTTTCATGTTTAACTCCTCTTAATTTTCCTCTCTCTCCATTCCTCTGCTCACCCACGTCGCGAAATCTTCCTATTCCTGTCCATCATATGTTTGCGTACATGTACTTGATCCCATAATCATAGCACGTTTTATGATCCATTTTAATTTTCGTGATGTAAGGTATTAAAAATTTATCTATGCCGGTCTATTTTGGCTATCACCACCATATTATGCAGGAGTCCTCTAACTAAATAATCTCAACGTCATCGGAAAGTAGAGTGGTTCCATATTTATTTGAAATATTCCGTCTATTCTCGTAACTTACGGTAGGCTTGTGATATTCAACCGAGTTATTCAATAGGTTCGTAGCATTATCAATTAACCTTTCAAAAAAATCACAATGATCTTGCCTGTACGGGTTGCAACTCCATATTTAGACTGGTATCTTTCGGCTATCTTGGTGGAATACTCCTAATGAAGCCTTACATGAGGAAGAAATAGTATCACTTCCATGCTTTTTATTTCACCGCAGGTATCAGGATGCATGCTCACGAATCATGAATGAATAATATCAAGTGATAAACCAGCTCAGAAAAAAATTACTGTCAGTAGTAATTGATTCATAAAGAACGGAATGAAGTTTTTCGGTTTAGAAAATGAAAAAAAATCTACTTTCCATGAACAAAGGTCTACTTTGAAAAAGCCAGAATGAAATGCGTGCATTGCAACCTTTTCGGATTCCTGGACTTTATTTATAACAAAATATGTGCATGGACAATTTATTATGTCAAACATTTTTCTGAATTTTATTTCGCAAAATTTCCAACAACTCGGCAACATTTGTCGCTGTAGAAAATGGATCATTTAATTCACTGATTTTTAATTAAAATAAAAAAATAATACCCTCTGTTGTAACATGAACTCAAACGCATATTTCGCTGAAACATTTATTAAAAACACCTCGTTTCGCTGACTGCGCGGCATCATAAGTGAGTTGTACCTGACCATTCCGCATAGCCGGTGAATCGCGTTGTTTCCAATAAAAATTTCTATCGTACATTATAATTGTGCACTTTTTGCAATAGACATTTTAAGTACTCCCGTGAAGTGAAAGATGAAGTGGTAGATTACACTCCATGCCTGTAATAATATATTCGTGTAGTTTTCATTGTATTATGGACCCTTATAGCAGAGCTTTGGACCTACGAAAATCTCCGAGCACCAGTGTTTTTGTCTCTTAGGCCGAGGGAGGATCGGATTTTTACCGATTTCTCAATAAAGTTTCGGCGAGGGTCCACGAATTTGTTTTGGCAGCACCGTCGTGCAAACTCCTCCACCCCACACCCCCTTGCACCCCTTTCCTCAATCCATCAAGTCGCCTGCCATATTCCCTCCCCACAGGATCTCTCCCTCGAACCTCAACTCCCGTACCTACCCCCCAGCCAGGGAAGTCCCCACCTCCCAAGATTTCGGATTCCCTTTAAAAGGATTGGTATACTCCTGAACGGATGGCCGGGGTTTGGATTCGCTCCAGGGCGGGCATAGCAGCGTGAGGGATGGGGGGGAGGGAGGGGGTTGGGAGGGCAGGCGGCCAAAGAAAATGGAACCCTTAGCAGAAGGTGGTTGGCGTGGGTAGAAGAATGAGGCGATCGGGAAGGACGAGTGGTGGGGATGGAGTATTTGTCGAGAACAGGAGGGAATAACACGGGGTGGCCGAGAATCTTCGGGGTTACCGAGGAGATGAATGGATCGGATTGAGATACGGGATCGAATCAATTGGTCCTAACGATTGAATGGAGGGAACCTTAATTCGGAACTATAAATATTTCCCACACAATTTATTTTTAAAATTATCTGCAAAATTATATTATACTATTTTCCTTGGGAGCTGTGGTGTCCTACTAGGAGTAGAAATAGCTGCTTTTTTTTCTTTTTTGTGGTTACATTATACGCCGACCTTCCACAGTTATTCATGGAAGGAATCAATATATTCAGCCCAATTCTTTTGAATTCGCCCGGCGCAAACACGACCGTTCGTCTCTTAATTCTCAATTCAAGGACCTTGTCGAAACAATGAGATTTTTCTCTTTGGTGATATTATTTCCTTTATTTTATCGAAGTGGCTTTGGTTGCTAAGGTTAAAGGAGTGCTGACTTGTAATTCTTTGGATTCTGTGGGTATTCATGCGATTCGAATTCACGAATTTTATTTTGGGTTGGGCCGATATCGAATAGAATGAATGGTCTGATGAAGACAATTGTGGAGGGTCAAGTGAATTGGAGTGGTAAAGGAAGGTCTCGTATGAGATACATGGAGCGTGAAGTTAAGGGCGTGAAAAAAAAAAAGAATTTGGTAAATATAAAAAGGTGTTCAGATTCAAGAGCTGAGGAGAGAGCTGCGTAAACTCAATCATAGGATTGTTTACATATTATAACGAGCCCTCAAACACCATCTAATGGTTGTTGAATTTCTGATTTTCAACAAATGTAAAGCAATGTTCATCGAGGTTACACATACCATTTATTGCAACCGAATGTTAAGAAAAATGTTTACCTGTAGGACTGCAGGGTGCGTATCATTAGAGATAATTAAGATGATTTCGATCCTTTTTATGTCCATAGTAATTTGTGTCGCTTAAAATAGTGGGCCTTATAATTATGCAAACAGGTATAAATGCTAAGAAAACAAATCCAAGATTTTCGGTTGCTATTCTATTCTGTTTTTACCCATTATTTACGTAGCTTTTGGTTATGAAGTTACCTAATTGTTAAGCTTTGTCGGTTTTCTGCTTTGAAGAGATTGTGCAATGGTGTCAAATGTTTAAAAATAAGGGCGATTAAACAGTTATCGTACGGGAAAGTGTCTTGCCTGAGCAAATAGAGGAATGATTTCTTACAAAGTTTCGTAAATTGACATGAATACGCCACTAGAAACTTTTGTAGGAAATAACAACCACTTTTGGTAAACATTCTTGACGAAAAGTTCGGAATAGTTAAGGTTCACGACTTGAGTTACATGGGTTTTAGGAAAACTGTAAAAAAACTTGCATGATGAGCCACAATGAGACCTAAGATTTTGAAAGGCATGGAACTGCTTTGAATTTCTCCGGTACTGCAAAGTTTGTTTGTAATAAAAAGCCGTCGTTAATTACAAGTTCTTTAGAACATACAAGTACCTTTAAATTGCGTCAATTTAATTCGTATAATTAGTAATTATTAATCACTATTTTTATCAATCATTTAATAGAAGTAACGGGTCTAACAATTCTTCTGGAAGTCCTACAAGCCTCCTTCAAAGTACATTAGCTTAATGCATAGAATTGGTATTTATAGTATGGTATACTTACAACAGGTGTAATTTATTGGTCATTTAATAGAATTAACAGTTTCATTCATAGAAGTAAGAAATCTAACATTTCTTCAGGATGTCTCATATGTGGCCTTTTAATTGCCTTAGTTTATTGCTTAAAATTGGTAAATATCAATCGTTGTCGTCAGAGGCTTTCGGGTGCAACTGCGTATAACGCGTTGTCGGTGAGCTCACCGTATTTATACTTGAGTAATATCACTTCTATACAATGTAATTCTTCTACGCTTCTATAAAATTCATGCAGCAATGTAACATTGAAAGTGTGCTTATTTGTTGGCATATTACGAACCATTGCTCAACCTATTTCCTTTGTATTCAACTACAATATCGTGAAGTCCATGTCAGACCAATGTATGTCTCAGTTCCCAGAGCTCCCGTGCACTCAAGTAGTTCTGAGGTTCTAGAATTTTGCCAACCTTTTTCTTTGAAAGCAGATTTTGAGATTTCCTCTGCAAAATCATTGCCGTGGCTAGAAGTTCGACGTACAATGTGCAGTACAGGGGGCGTTGGCCTGAGAGAGGTCATCCAAAGAGGGTGCTCTTTTCTTAACCTCGATTTTCTCATACTGTTTGAGAGCGAATTAAGGCCTCCCAAGGGAGTAAAGGGTCCCAACTAGGAATCGTAGTAATTAAGAACGCTAATCGATTATCAAACGATTTTCAAACGATTATTTTTATCGAATTTTGAATTCAGAATTATAATTGAATCTCCATTACCTAGCACTGATTAATTCCTCTAGTAATCCCATTTTTCACTGATTTCCTACTTTCAGAAAAAATAGGAGAATTTTTGTCCAAATGATTGTTTAATTGACCGAAAGTGATTTCAACTTGTTTCTCCATTAAATTAAGCTAGTATAAGTATTAAACTAAAATTAATGATTTAATGATGAATTAGGATGAGAAATGGGACAAAATAGAGTTATCAATTTTGAGTAACAAAACATAATAACATTGCCGTCATTTTAAGGGTTATAAGAAGATAAGCTGGTTTCTCAGTTATGTACGTTTGTATTTCCTGCGCATGTATGTCACCTTTTTCCTTCCTTTATTACATTGTTTCTGTATAAATCCATAATTTGATTATTTTATCCTCCCTGGAATATTCTTTTCTTTCACCTCTCCAAAAGTCTTTCACTCAAATTTATTGCCTCGACTGGAACTTCATCAAATCCTCATCATTGGTCAGCAATCCCAAGGGTTGGTTTGACACAGATTTTCACTCGATTCTTCTATTGGCCAACCTTTTCATTGTGACATAATTCTTATTTTATCAAAGCAGAAGTTATTTGTTATTCTGGGAAACTTACAGTTGTGACTGGCAGGTGTTTTGCAGGATGCCTGCTGGAGTCTAGTTGTCAAAGTGAGTTAATTTTGCAATCCTCACGTTTTCTACTAAGGGGTGCTGGCAATAATTTAATCCATTAAAGCGGTTTTCGTATCATTTAGTGCCCTTTAACAAATGATTTTCTCTTATTAAGTTGTCATTTCAGCTGAAGTATCGATACAGTTAGTGATGGCAAGTCTAAAGCAGCGTTTACACGTTGCAGTCGACTGCTATGGCAGTGGCGAGATGCGCGATATATCTATATTGCTACTGCTATGATGCGTCTGCTCCAACTTCTATGCAGCTTAAAGCCGCTATTTAGGAGTTGACATAACAAACAAAAAGCGTTTTATTTCAGTAGTGAAAGATGAAATTCTTCACGCAACATATTTCATTGACGATTATCTTTTTTTCCCATTCTTTAAAGAGTAGAATCTCCCCTTTGGGGAGGGATATCCTTGTTATTATATCCTAATTCTTCTTATCAGACATCGTGTGTTGCTTTCCTTTGGCGATTGTTGCGATTGTGTGAGATACATATCCGCTGGAAAGTAGACGAGCTTCAACCTTGCTAATAGCTCGAACTAGGATCGATAGTGTTCGACAATTGCCCAGTATCGAACTGAAGTCGCATTGCAAGTGGTGTTGACATATGCGAGTGGGATTAACAGTTATTAGCAATTGACTATCATGCCAGTCAACTGCTACGTGTAAACGCACCTTGACAGATGGATGATAGATATCGATCATTTTTCCTTCGAGATAGGTATTCACAAGAGCAATAACAATCCCTATACGAGATCAATTTGCTGTGCTCTCCATAAGTGTTGCATTGTTGATTCACTTAATGCAGGGAATTGGGCGCGAAAACACCTGTTAATTGTTGATATTTGCTGCTCCGAATAATTCTTGCGAACTGAAGAGTGAGGTAAGATTTGTTTTTTTTTCCCCTAGGAGCCATCAAGGAGAAAATCGGTTAGGTAAATTCTGCTGGTGACAAATGAAACCAAGTTAAATATCGTGCATGCATGATGCAAGTGGAAAGTTTCATTGCACTTACTTCCTTATATTTTGATTCTTACGGATATTGCTTGTGATTCTAATATTATTTTTTAATTGTAAAACACCGCTTCTGATCAAAATTGGCGGAATGGATGGGTCAACTTGCCGGCCTGTGAGTCATCTACGTATATATCCGTAGTGCTTGCATCATTCAAAGAATATACGACATTAGCTGTGTGCTTTTTTTCATGTTTAATCAATGTACCTACCTTCATTAAACATGGTTTCCCTCTTGGAAAAGAACATCGATGAGCATAAAATAACATAAGGAGAGAGGAACATAACTGGGTTTCTTCGTTTCACCTTACAAACTACCATATGTTGGAACGAATATCATGTGCTGAAGACTTGAATATAAGGAACAACACATACTATTGTGGATGAAGTTTTCTCGGGTCTTCCACCAGGTCAAGTATTCGGTTGCTGCCGACGTTTCGATGGATAACTCTTCCATCGTCCCCAGGCGAAACGTCGGCAGCAACCGAATACTTGACCTGGTGGAAGAACATACAATTCATTTCCGTACTGATGAAATCCAGCTAATCAAGAATCTGAGCTGACATGTCACTTTATAATTATGCTAAAAGCAGCAATTTTATAGGTTTTTGTTATAGCACACAGTTTGGTAGAGCAAATTTGGTACATCGATGATGACGCCAAACTATTTCCGTAGTGTAAAGGGTTGCAAAGACCCATCTCGAGGGAGCATCATCATCATCATCGGTCAACGATCCTAGGATTGGTTTGACGCAGCCCTCCACTCGATTCTTCTATCGGCCAACCTCTTCATATTGACATAGCTCCTTTCTTTTACATCCTTCACAACTTGCTCCGTATACCTTATACGAGGCCTGCCTTTTCCATTCTTCCCGTTCACATTTCCCTCGACGATTGTCTTCATCAGGCCATCGTGTCTTAAGATGTGGCCCATTAAGTTGTCCCGTCTTCTTTTTAATATTTTCAGTAGACATCTCTTCTCTCCCAATCTTCTTAACACTTCTTCGTTTGTCACTCGATCAATCCATTTTATCTTCATCATTCTTCGGTAGCACTCGAGGGAGCAATCGTATCAAATATCTATCGACTCTGGACTGATTGTAACGCACCGCTTCGAATAGCACCGAAAACATTATTGACGTTTATGCTATAATTGATGGCATTTGGCGAAACGCTGTGGAACGAAGAAACTTTATCAATGGTAACACACTTAGTAAAGCTCCATTGTATTTTCTATATCACCAATCGATTTTGACGAATTTGGCAGCATATTCAAGGATATACAACGAATTTTTAATATTTATTTTGACGATATAGTCGTCGAAATCGATTGATACTATTAAAATGAGAGTGAAACTGTACTACGTGTGTTTCAATTTCTTTGAGATTTATATTAGCCCGATAGGAAAAAAATAAATAGAAAAAAAATGTGATTACGTATAAAAATGGCGTCAAACGAATGGCTATGGTTACTGACAATAAGTGAAACCATTCTAAGAAAAATAAGAGAAAAAGGGGTTGCAGTGAACATTCATCATGAGGACAGGTTCCCTTTATTTTCCTTCATCCCTTCATTTTGAAACACGATTTTCTGCACGATTTTCGGGAGAAAGTCAAATAGGAGTGACTACTGAGGGTATTGATGTGAATACTTGTGTTAGGTGTGGAATGGGGCACTGAAAGTAATTTAAAATGAAAAATATATGAAATATGAAGAGATTAACTAATTTAAGATTCGAAAGCCAAATTTTCGCACCTGTCTTAGTGCTATGGATTGGCGTTGGTGATGATTTTGCTGTCTTGTGAGCGTCATCTTCAGGGCTTGGTAGCTATAAATGGACTTGATGATTTTTATGTCAGAAGGAAAATTCTGATAGGGATCAATCAGGAGTATTAGTAGTAGCACATTTTATTGGAATGGAAAATGTGCTTCCAGAAAATAAATAAGAAGAGGAATAATTTATATTGCAATGTATTTTACCCGATTAATTTTATCGATTAATTTTTCACATATGCCGTAATTAATAGATGATATCGATTTATGTTCTTGTAATTATGATCGATTTCAGATAATCGTTTATCAAGAGGAAAGTTGGCTGCTCTAATCCCAGCCTTTCCGTATTTGAAGAGAAGTGGAGACATCGGGGCTAAATTCACAAGAACCCTCGGGGCTCTGTAGTTGGCCTTACTGCTAGACAGAACTCTCAAGAAGGTAAGATTATCCTATCCTTCCGTCTTGTGAGCATCGAAAGATGGTTACCTATATCTATAGGAAAAGGATCCTCTTGGGCCCACTGTAATAGTCGACAGGGCCATCTGATTTAGGATCTTAGAAATGCTTTTTATTATTAGGGGAATAATTAGCGGTTTTGTTTGTGATAAAAGCTGATTTTAAAACATTTTAAAATCTACATTAATGCTTTCATGGCTTGATTTTTATTTGATATAATAATCATATTTTATTATTTAAGATTCAGTGAAAATTTCAGCAATCACAATCTTAGAAGGTGAACGTTTTACGAAAGTGAACAACTAGTCATAATCCTGTGTTTTGCCATCTCAAATAAAAAAATCAGTTTTGTAAGGTTCGTTAGAATTAGATGCACTCATGCTTTATGTATGTAAGAAATGAATTCATCATTATCTGTCAAAAATCCTTGGATTGGTTTGACGCTGCTGTATGTGACTCGATTCTCCGATGAGCTAATCTCTACATATATATGTGAATTTCTTATCTTTCACATCCGTCGTTTTTTGCTCTATGTATCACATGCGAGACCTTCCTTTGCCATTCTTTCTGTTCACTTGCCCTTCGGCGATTGTCTTCATCAGGCCATCATGCCTTATGACATGGATGATTATGTTATCCCGTCTTGTTCTTAGGGTTTTCAGAAGTCTTTCCTTTTCTCCCAATCTTCTTAGGACTTTTTTGTTAGTCACTCGGTCAATGGATTTTATTTTTTTCATTATTCTGTTACACGAAATTTAAATACTTCCAGCCTTGGCTTCTCTGCTGCTGTTATCTCCATACCTCACTTTTGTAAAGAAGAGTGCTCCAGATGTACATTCCGTTGTTTCCTCAGTTCCACGCTTGTATTTACGTGTGTAAGTAAGTTTGTTTGAAGAGTTGAGAATCGTCCGTGTAAAATTCCTTTGATTTCTGGACACAAGTTCAGCGTAGGTATAGATTCTAGGACTTTTATTATTGTTAAGGCTCCATTTTAGCGGTCAAATCTTCTATTGCTGTAGGAGAAAGCAACTTTTTATGTGCTTTAGAGGTATCTTGGGTCGAAATGCTTTACCAGTCATGTCAGCAATGTTTATTTTCCTCCTACCACCATTCCTTCCTACGTACCATTTAAGTATGTAGAATATGGATCTATATTTAACGTGACTATAGCACTAAATTATATTATAAAGTTGGTTTGGGAACTCAAAATACAAAATGTTTGTGCATTATATATGCCTGCATCTGAGCAGTATACAACTGTAATATGGGTTTTCATGGGCCCGGCATTTGCTGGAAGTGCAGGGAAACTTGTTAAAACCGGCAAGTATTGACAATAATGAAATGTAATTGATAAAAAATTTTGAATAGATGTAAATAATTTATATTTGTACTTATAGCAGTTAAATGTAATTGATACATAGATGTAGTATTAATGAATAGATAGATATCTTGATAATGATATCAATTTGGACCATAGAAAATAGGACGACATGAAATTTCTTTGGCCTTAAGAAAACTTTTGGGATCAACTTTATGAAAAAGCCATTCAGATACGAATGGAGACAAAAATTTCAATAACGATTCCTGTTATAGCATCAGCACTGCATCTCATTCTGAAAAGAACGCGAAGTTAAAAAGCTAAGTCGCTGATCAACAGTTTCTGGAGTCAAAGATCCGGAAACACCTAGAAAGCTTGATTATATAGACTGTCTGAAATGTTAGATTTACATTGTTCTTGCCATGAGGAGGAGTGACAAGTTCTCTTTCGAAACGTCGGCAAATATGGATATTTGAAACCGGCAGAGAGTCCGAGAGAATTTTATGAATATAATTTGCCTGGAAAGAGTAAGATTATTTGTTTATAGGGTAAACAATCACTGCGCACAGTCTAAGATCTGGATAGTACTGAATTTCGTATGGAAATATTTTCTAAGTATCACTATTTTCTCCTATGACTGTCTGCGTCTAGCTTTCTCCTCTCCGGATTCTTTTTATTTGTCGTTGACCGTAGTGGCAGGGCTGGATTTGATTGAAGTTGGTTCGGCAGCGGGATTTTCATGAGCATGAAGTGCTTTATGTTTTGATATTCCTTATAGTCACCCTTATTACTGTCATCCTGCAGCATAGTCCTTTGTACGTAGTCAGTAGTTTGCTGGAATTTCTGTAAAAATTGTGGGTGAAACCAGTTATCCTACAAAATTCAAATCTCGCGAAACTGACGCGCCCCGGCCGCAGTACCCAGATCGGTAATGCAATAGCCTGACAACAAAATGGTCGCAGGTAAGAATCCTATCCAGAGCATGGCTGTTGTTTGTCAGGAATAGGATCCTAGATTAGAGGGTGCGATTTAACCTTAACCTTTGGATCACGTAATAACCCAATCTACTACTACAACATGACACGCTTTGGCTTTACCATGAATTATGGTGCATGGCGAAGAACTTTGGTAACTCAATCTTGAGTCGCATGAAAATATTCGGTACGTTGTACGCATGTATGCTTGTATTAGAGAGTGGAGCGCCTTCCTTAGGAGATCGTTTTGGTGCTAGTGAAGAGGGGAATGACGGTAAAAATTTTGAACGGTATTTTTATAATCCCAGCGTTGGCGCTGTGGAACTCTGGATGGGAAAAGTGGGATTTCATGCGTCGGGTTTGGGAATGAAATGAGTAAATGTAGAACCGTAGGCGCATAAAACTAATTCGTTGAAATACCGAAGGTATAAACAGTTGTTTCCCGTCACTTACATCGATACTGGCACGAAAAAGGCCTTGAGTTCACCAATTGGGAGTTAGTGGAGTGAAATCTGGATTGGAAAGTGAGAGTACGTGATATGTACGTGATACTCCCTACTATTGAAAGATCCATGGGGGGTTCAGTGATCCCGCTCCATTTCTGCTTACTATCTGCCTGGCGAGAGCAGCATTCTCTTTCCCTACAATGATAGGAGACATTTGCGGTGGTTATGCAGGTACTTTCAGGGATGCACTCGGGGAGCTGTTTTACTCGGGTTGCGTTGGGATTTCGAGGACCCTATTTCTCCCACGTGCACGTTCAGCCACTTTGAAACCGTTCGGGCCGCGCTAATGAGGAACGAGAGGGGCCCCCCGCAAGGACTCCCCGCGTAATTTTCTCGAATTTACAGAGGCGACGGAATCAGCCGAACGAGAGTGGTGGTTGAGGAAGGGGCGGGGGTGAGGACAGACGCCTCGACGAAATAATTAACGACACAGCACGAGGTGTTCGCGCACAAACTGCCGGTAGCACTTTCTACCGGTTGGAGGAATGATTTCATCCGTAATCTCTCGAATCCGATTATGGCGAGAGCGCTCATAATTGGTCAATTTGGCAGGATCCTTCCTCCAATCACACGCCCGGAATGGGGGAAATGACTTTTTATTTCACGTCGGGATTCATCTCTCGCGAGGGATGCTCGGGGGAGGTTAGAGGGGGGAGCGGTAGGATCATGCCGCGAGCGCAGTACGCCGAATTACAAGCAGCGAGGCGTTTTCCTCCAAGGGTGCAGTCGCGTCAAAAAATATCGAGGACCGAGAGTTTCGTCTCACGATCATTTGGGAACTCTGGAAATAAATTTCCCTCGGCGCCAAGAATTGCGACTCTGTTCTGCTGACCAAAATCTTGGCAGAACTGTAGTTGAACGTAAAATATTTTCGCCTAGCCACTGTTTCAATTTAAGTGTAACGGAATATTTTTTTGTTGAAATGACATATTTCTATTAAAGTCCTACATTAAAAGGGCAATGAATTTTAAAAATTTCCGTTACAAAACAGTTGGGAAATAAGGTAGAATCGTACACTGCAATTGGAATATCAGTGTTCTCTCTATCCTATTTGCTAACATGGAAAATGTCCACAAAGCGCAGCCTCCTATCATCCAAAACAATCATCCAATCAAATTAGCGTTTTTTTGGCGATACTTTTTGCCTCAGCTGTTGGATGAATAATTTATGCTTTGCTTTATCACGACTTATGTTGTTAGTTTTTCATACTACTACTTTCCTTCGTATACGTCTTCATGGATTCTACGAGCATTAAAATATCTTAATTAACAATCTTGGAACGCAGTCCAATTACAGAAAGTGATTGTAATTAGGCGATTGACATATTGGCCGTCTCCTGATACTCATAATATTAAAATCGCTGCCATAAAATTAACTTCGAAAGCTATCCAACTGCATTACTAATCCTCAATCATTGAATTGCTTCATAATAATAACTTTTATTTTTGGATTTGAAAAGTTTGGAATAATTTATCTTAACTTATTTAATCTACCTGGAGCATATAAACTGGAGGAAATTGATCCAAAATATGTATTGCGTATTGTACATCCTTGATTTCTGAAAAAATTCTGCTCTTTTTGGTTTAATCCATTGCTTCGTAGATAGACTTTAGTAAAGTATTTTTTGGAAAAACCTTGGATTGAAGCATCTCTTCTAATGTTTACTCCTTCAAGGTATCATTGTGGCGATTTATATTAACTCGTGAGTTAAATTACCCGCTTTACTTTCGCGTATTTTTAATAATCCCTTTTTAAGAACCTTCAGAACCTTAGTGGGACATTTTCGCTAGCCAATTATATTGCTTATGTTCTTGCGATGGGGTTTGCTGCATTTTATGATATTTTATCCATTTATTTATTACGTCTTTTTGATTATCACCACAAGATGCCTTGAGCACATATTTTTTCCCACAATTATCACTCTGTGTTCAAATTAAATCCATATATCTAGCATTAAATTTTCCGGATAAATTGTTTATGATTAATGGTCTCTTTTCATTAATGAATCATTCTATTTTTTTAAATCTTTCTCCAATTTGTACAGAACGGTCCATTTCCGGCATTCTTGACAATTTTTTTCATATAACTTCTCCGAACAGATTAACTCAAGATGAAAATTTAAAATCGATGTTTATTCAATCGAGGCCTGAATATACCTGAACGATTCAGTGTGATTCTATATAAAATTAAATGTATCTTTGAATGAATAATTTTTAAAGTGACATTAATGAGATTTTATGGGATCTGTGCAGTCCTATAAGAGATTAAGCGATTTAATGCTTCAGGTTCCTTTTCGAAAAATTGCATTTTACTACAGTAAATTGCCAATGTATATCGCGTTTGCAACGCAGCATTCACTGTTTTTTTGGGCCACATGTTTGCATTTCAATAATCTATAGCGAGAGAGATTAAAAGGAGTGAATGAAAGAGGTAGGATTTCGTGCATGCAGTGATTTTCAAATCACGACAGAAAAATCTGGATGTGCAGAGGAAGTAAAATTTTGAAGGGCATTATTCGTCTCTTTGATAGCCGCTCCAGGAAGTAGGTGATAAAAGAGAGATTTTTACGGAATCCACGAGATGGATGTAAGACTCAAACTACATTTCGTAGTCTCAGTGGCTCTACGTCTACTGTAAAGCCAGTGGTGCTCGCGCCATAAATAGATGTATTTTTTTTACTGAGCGAAGGTGGATTAGTTAGGCTGAGTAAAACCTATTTTTCAATTTCCATCGCCCTAGTAAAACGCAGGATTTCATCTGACACTACTCACGGCCGTGTTTAAGTGCAGAATTAACCATATCCGTCGCAGGGTGCGCTTAACGCCTGGGTGAAACGAATCCAGCGGGTGAGCGTGGTGACAACGGATTTCCGCGACCCCCTGTAGCTGGACAGCCATTCATCACACCTCATGTAGGAGGAGCAAACACTATCTCAGGGGGAATCCTTCGCTCCCTCTTCGCATTTGCATCCGGACTCGTCGCGTCGGGTTGACAGTGAGGCACGGCTCCATTTAATTTCTTGCCAACTTTGCTAGTTTGGTAAACCTGCTTAGTCTCCTGCTGGCGAGCTCTCCGTTTCCCTAATAGCGCGGCGAAACCAATGCAGGAATAATGCAGTCGGAATCACTTTTCCAAACTCTGGGAGAGCAATGGAGAGTCAAGACAATTTCTCAGGAGCTACTTTAAAGATGTGTGTTCGCGACTAGCTGATTGCCGGGTAACTAGTGTCTTCATTTATTTATTTAACAGCCAGGAATTTCCTGTATGCGGAGAAGTGCTTTGCCAGTGAAATTAGTACGTTTTGGTTCATGAAAAATAAAGGGTAGTTACAGGTAAGGATACACGACTTATACACCGTAATTAGTTTACCACCGAGTGATATTCGAAATCGACCCTTGGACCTTTTTGCTCCTATTCTCCATGGAGTATGCTCTTTGCGAAGCTGTGTTTTCCTCTGTGCATCCTCTTCTTATTTCCGCTAAAACTGCAGTTGCCCATATTTTGAGATAATAATGCTTAAGAATAGTTTTATAACGTACAGATATCCCGATAATCATTATCATAAAATTTAGTTTTACGGCAAGAGCAATTCACTACCAGGGGTAAAAAGGTTGCTCATCTTGCAAGTGGCAGTTATTTGGCCACATATAAGGTCATTTTCAGAAGGGAAATTTTTCAGGGAAAGGAAGAAGAGTGAAGAGAAACCTGGCGTTAGTATTAACAAAAGGCGTCGAGGGGTCTGTGGTTACCGTCCCATCCTATGAACGGAGAGTACTGAAGAGCTCTCCACGCAGCACTCAATTAGTAGCAGTTGTGCCAATGAAAAATCTGTCCCACCTCCTACATTTTAACCCGAGCCCTTAGGTTAAGAAGCCAGTACTCACACCAACCCCATCCTCTTGCTAATATGCATGTAAAATTTCAGGTCAACTATTTTCCTTAATGATATATACGTGTCGCTAAAAGCTGCAAAAAATCACAGCAATTAATTAGTTCATCACAAAACAAGCGATTTTTCCTCTCGAAATTCAATTTTATAAAATAGGACTAGTTCTCGCTTAAGGTACCCCGGTGCCTGAGGACATGTCGCCCTAGAAATATCGTAGTACTCCTATCTATTTCACAACGGAACGATGACACAGTGATACAGTTTGAGTCGACGCTTGGTTGCGCAATTGGAGTGTTATCTGGTATATGATCTAAACATCAGTCGTCAATTGCTTCCAGTCTGAGAATGAGGCTAACTCGTTAGGAGTCCTTTGTTACCTTGCTGTTTCCTTCACATTGCATCTAAATTACATAGGTAAAGTGTTATGGAGATTTGGGCGTGTGTGTGTGCACATATGTTCCCACCAGTAGGACGTCGAGAGTAAGCGGTGAGGACCACAATATAATGGTAATTCACTTGAGAAAAAAGATATCATAGTGATGAGCTCAGCAGGAATTTTAGGTAAAAAATAGCCAGCCCAAGTGTTCTCGTCGTTGATCATTGTGTTTGTGACGTCAGCTTTTTGAATCCTCCCGTGGCTAAGTTTGGCAGGAGAATAGCCTTCCCAATCTTCCATAGCCCGCGGGACCGCGATGAGAATATCCTGATTACGCGGATATTCCCTCCGGCAGTGGTGCCATCTAGCGTGAAAAGCTTCAGTCGGCTTGAGTGACAACTAACGGCCTTGTCCTTAAGCGCCACGTTCGAGTTTTCCCTGGCGAGCGAGGCTTAATGATGGGCTGAATAATTCATATCGAGAGGGAGATGTAGAGAGAGGGAGAGGGATATATATATTATCTCGTAGGATTCCTTTCCTTCCACCCAGAGGGCCGATAGGACGGACGGCTGGAGAGACATCTGTTTAAGGGCCGCTGAACTCCTTAAACTCACAACCATCCTCCCGTCCTCCCCTCGCCCTCAATCCCGTCCTTAAACTGCCGAGAAGTCCCGAAATTCAGATTTCGCCCTTATTTTTTTTCCCGCTCCTAGTCTTTCCGTTCTCGCTATACATTCTCTCTTCCTCTCGCAGAAAAATCATTTCTAACTTTTCGCCCCCTCTACGACTTCAAATCTTCGACCTTCCGTATTCCTGGAATAACCTTATTTTTTCATTCAGGGGGACAAGGACGGGGAAGAGGGTGCAGGTCCCTTCATTGGGAGGAGGGTGAAAGGGTGGAGGAATTGGGAGGGGGAAGGGTGGCTTTGGGTTCGTGAGGGGTGTGAGGTCGGACACGGGAGATTGGTGTGGGTGTGCGAGAGCGTAAAGGACGGCTTTCGGAATGGGATTTCGCTCTCTCGCCCTGGGAGGCGTCGGTGGGATGTAGAGGTTCAGAAACGAGAGGAGTAGGGTGTAAGTGGGGAGCCATTCCACTTCCAAACCGTGGGAGCCGCTTCATTCGAGATAAAGGTCCGTCACTCCAATCCAAACCCTCGCCTCATCCGAAATCTCCCTCTGTGACATCTGACCTCCCATTTCATCCCGACTGAAGTATTTTTATACTTCTCCGTGTGTGTGTGGGTCTGTTCGCTCGCGCTCGTGTATGCATGAGTGTATGGAGGGTGTTTTCGAACTACATGCTCTGTATTTGGGGGAGTCCTGGTTAGTTCAGAGTGCCGACATCTTTATCAATCATCCATAGGTCTCCGGTCCAAAACGGAGGTACTCAAATGCGATCAAAGTTCATATCTTTTCTTAATTTACTTGAGCTACTATTTGCTTGTCATTTTGTACAATTCTGCGGAAAAACTAGGTGGAGATCTCAACTGGTTAGGCCACGGCCGTTTTGCATTGTTTAAAGGAAATATAGAATTCGATGAGTACCAAATATTTGTTCCAATAATGTCTTTGTCGGTAATATTTACCATTGTACGTATATGCCACTCAAGTGCTATGATAGTATTTCTGTTTTTTGTTATTAGTATCAGTAAATATGCCTCCTAAAATAGACTTTCAAAGGCTATTTTAATCTAAGCTTGGCATGCGTATTGGGTTTGTTTCCACGCTATTTAAAATATTTTTCCGTTTACTTATTTGCACTTGCCCTGGAATCATTTTGTATACTTGTACATGTATCTACAACACCCACAAATCTGCTTAACCTATCCTCGAATTTTCCTTAACCTCGTATTTTCAAAGCCGGGCTCGCTCAGACCAACAATTAATTATTTAAAAAATCTCTTATCACTTGTTAACCCTTTATTACCTAGTTATTGAGTTCCTAGGTAACTCATTTTAAAGCCAGTAGTAATGTTAAGAATATTACTGGTTTATGTCCCTTTTGTAGAAAATAAAACTATTTATTCTTGAATATTAAAAGTAGAACTATGCATGTAATTTTAACTACGGTTTTGAAAATATCAGAAAGATGAATATGTAATCTTCATTATATAATTTTTATTCGTTCAAGACGAGGAACATGAACGAAGGAAAGGAAGTAGAAGACTCGGATGAGTTACTTGATTAATTTATAGTAATCTTGCGATGTCGTCAAGAAGTTTCATGAAAGTATAATCCCCATGCTTTTAACCTCCATTGAAATCATAGATTCAGTATGAATTAGAATTGGTTTGCGCGTTTTCTACGTCACACATTATTGCTATTCTTCCATCCTGTCTAAATATTCCGTTTTCCCGCTCCCTCGCATCAAATTAACTTCGACACCTCTTCTATTTTAAAAGGGGAAGGGAATACATCCATTCAAGATTCAGAAATTGCGGATCCAACCTTCTCAAGTCCCCTTCTCCCAGATATGGACTCGGAGGAAAAATTGGATTTCTTTTTCGTCTCCAATCACCGGGAGATTTTCATTATCTACCAGCACTTGGCCCTGGGAGCGGGTTCAACTTGAGATTTACCGTTCCACCATGATTTGATTTCTCTTTTTTTCGTATTTTCGGAGGAGTGATCCAGGGCTTTTTCTTTGCATCGTGACGGAGCTCAAATGAATTGGCTGTCATTACGTTACATTATATGACATTGTCACTCTGCTCAGTTCTTCGAGTAGCTTCATCCATAATGTGGGTCGAGGCTTCTTATAGATCTTTCGTGAAAGGTGTTTTTTTTGGTGATGAGCTGCATGCGCAGTGAGTCTGCGAAACATTGAAATTAACAGTTGTATATTAAAAATAATTGGAATCTTAAGGATGAATTAGTAATTGATATGGTCCATATTTCAATGGTACCTAACCTGAAAACCACCTCGAGGGTGTGTTACATGAGTTGTACCATTTACAAACACAATATTTAATCAAGGGTTAAGCATTTGTTGAACTCCACTGCGATGTTTTTTTGCATTTGGCATGCATGGGTGTGGCTAGTGTATGTAAACCTTAGCAATAACCTGAGAGCTACTCTGAGGGTATATGGCTGGGGGTGAAAATTACAAAACATTCACTACTAACATGCAAATAAGACATACAAAGATGCTACTACATGGAAACATGCTAGGCATAAGAGTTAGGCATAGTTATAGGCATGCAACTAGATGATTAGTGTCTACATAGTAAGTAGTGCGTAGTGTCTACTTAGGGCACGTAAATAGATTTAGAAATATTTTACAGATATCGGTATAGCGTCAAAAATAAATGATATAATAATGACAACACGATGCGAAAATCTAACAGGTATTAGAATATTTGATTTATTTCCGATTTTTAAATTAACGTAGAAAGCAGTTATTTATAGAAACTTCTATTGAAAGACTTAATTAAAACCGTAATAATCAATATTACAATTTCTTCCTACTCGCGTGTTCGTGGCCGTTGGTGAAATAGGTTTTGTTAGGATGCTCATATTTTCAGGGCTGTTTCAAATTTAAATATAATAATAAGATAAGCGCAACATCCATGCTAGAGGTGGGATTCGAGTTCATGAACTTTGTGTTATCAGGATGACCTCATCGATCTGTCTGCCGCACTCGGAGCCAGTATCTGTGAAAACGATGATGTATGTCAGATGAACTGGAGGCAGAGACCGTGCCAAAAGTTTCCTGATGGCTCGGTTACATATGTAATGTGAATGCCTTGTGGAATAACTGCGTTGTGAAATTGACCGTTGTCTGGCATAACTTTGTTGAATCACTGCATATGAAGAAAAAAAATAGCAACGCTAAACATTAACGGCGTCGATGACAAAAGTTGAAAATGACCGGTTGTATGTTATATTGAATTTCGTGAACTTTTACAAAGTGTCTACTATTTTTCCCTTCTCAACTTCGCATTTATCGTCATTAAATGATTGCATTCAAGTAAAACACCGTCTACAAAACCTAGGAATACTAATCTCAGTTCTTCTTCTTTGGAAGACTGTATGGTTAATGATTGTGGCACTGCGAGCTTCAGAACACCGGGATGAATATAAATTATGGATGAAAGTAACCTAGGTTCTTTTGCCCTTTTATAAAGACCCCCTATGGCTCTGAATAATCGCATATACTATTTAAGCACGTAATTCGGTATATTCGATCTATTTTTGATAGATAATTTTAGAAAAAATAATTACTAGCAGACAAATATCCAATGCAGTATTTATTAATCACAGTTAATTTATTTATCAAATGAATTAATTATCATCATCATTGGTCAACAATCCTGGGATAGATTTGATGCAGCTTTCCACTCGATTCTTCTATCGGCCAACCTTTTCATTGTGACGTAATTCTTTTCTTTTACATCCTCCACAACCGGTTCCATGTATATCATACGAAGCCTGCCTTTTTAAATCTTCCCGTTCACTTTTCCCTCAACGATAGTCTTCATCAGGCCATCGTTCTCAAGGTATGGCCGATTAAGTTGTCCCTTCTTCGTTTTAGAGTTGTCAGAAGACCTCTCTTTTCCCCTCATAGTTTATTCTTCTTGAAACTAGAGATCCTCAAAAATGCGGAGCTCTTGGATGTCCGGGGCAGGAACCTCGCTTGCCCAGCTTAAAGGAGGCCACCGACTTCTAGCAAACAGCACTGGTTTTTCTAAGATATTATAGGTTTATCCTCTTAATCTTGGATAAGCCACCTTAACAGACTTTCATGTGAAAAACGCAGGTAAACATAGGTACCAGTTAGATTGCTGGTCAAGGTCTATGAACGACATCGGCTAATCTCATCATTGCCATTGAGATCTCTATTGACAATGTAATGACCATGCAGTGAACTATCCAAGGGGTAACTCTTCCTAGAAGATTGGGTGTTTATAACACGTGAGTTATGAAGTAACTGAATTCATTCGAAAAGAATGTTAGAGCTAGTTACATAGGTTAAAAACGTACCCTTGGACGAATTACTGTCTTCAAAACGCTATAGAATTATTGGGGGCTGCTAAACAATCTGCTAGATGAAATCTATCAATGTGGGGACCTTGGAAACTGTTTGTTTTAATGAGGAAAGAACAGTCATGAAGAGATGCATATTGAGTGCTCAAATGTGCTTCTGCTTATGATGAGTGGTTTCCGACCTCTGCGCGGTTATGCAAAAAGCCTTCACTTGTCATTTCAGTGGTTGCGGTACCGAATACCGCTATGGTGAGCTTTTCCCGTCTAGAATATGAGCTTGTGTGCTCATGATATTGACCAGTGTGTAGCCTGCAATAGGAATTCATGGGAAAAATGGGTAAACCTTAGGGAAATAAAAATATGAGTATACTTCATTAATTCAACCATGTAGAGTGGTGAATTAGGTCTGGATCATCGACCCGATATTGTAAGAGTGGAAAATGGCATCGGAGAATGATAAATGCAAATAGAAATATACTTAGGAATGGAAATTTACAATGGGAAGGCAAATATAATACAGCATAATTATTGATGGTTGTGTACAAAGTGACCTTTGAGAACGTAAGTGTAGGACACGGAGGGATCAGAGATGAATCGATTGATGTAACTCAAGTGAGAAGAAATACGCTATAGTTGAGGAACCTATGGTGGATATTAAAGAGTAGATTTTTCAGCGATGCTTAGCAATTATTCTTTATAATTATATGTAACTTGTAAGGAAATATCACGAAGGAGATGCATATGTAAAGCTCAATACGTAAGAAAGTAAAAATCGGGGTGAATATTGAAATTTTGGACGTAGTTCTAATATACATTTGTAAAAGTAATCTAAATCCGTCTGTATCCCAGCGTTCTACCCAAAAGGCCACCTACAACTTCTAATAATAATATTTCTGTAAATATAATGCATATGACTACAGTAAAAATTGATAGAAAAAGCGAAATAATAGAACTTACCCGTCTCTTTCTATTTGTTGAAACAACGTTGAAAAAACGGTTTTAAAAACGGTTTTTTATTTTTTGAATATATAAAAACAAATCTTATCTCCTCCTATTGGAACAAAGAACAAGAAGAAAGTCTTTATTAATAAGAAGTAATATAAAAAGGTAGGCGAAAAGATATTTTTTAAGGACAATGAGATGATTTATAAAAACATACCTTGTCGTAGTTTGCACAGTAACTTGAAAAACACGAGCAGCCACAGCAAAATCCGAACCATACCCTGCGGTGGATAAGACTGAAGTGGTGATGCCTGTGAAGACCCGAGGCCGCTAAGCGAAGGGAAAGCGAAGAACGGGGCTCTCGAGTTTATGACTGCCGAGCGCAGCGGCCCGTCATCTATAGATGGCGCTCGGACCTGGGCGGAGTCCGCCGCGCCATCTATTGATGGCGCTCGGTCTCAAAGTGTTAAAGGCTATGTTTCACTATATAAACGAACTTGAAACCGTGGGCAAATAAGAAATCTATATCAGCTGGGCTAATAATATAATATTTAGGCGTCCAAGGCTTAGAGAAGTAATGGGGATATAAGAGAGAGGGGAATCAAAGTGTATGAGCAACGAAACTGGGAGATAAATTCCTTATGAAATAATTAATAAACTCACGGAAAAATCAACAGCGTTAAGAAAATGTTGGGATAAGACCAATAGGATGATTAATCGATATTTCTAATGCCCAGGAGAGTGAGCAAGGTATGTGAGATAAGACGCTGGGAGGGTAATAGTAATAGAGACGAAATAAAATACAATCTTCCGCTACAAACAATTCGTAAGGATTAAAACAATCTCTTATGGTTACTCATTAGTTGGATTGGGTTCAACGATTATATTTCGGGTAATTTTAATTCAAAAGTTTCTTAAGATCTTATATCATAAAAGTTGTTGAGATTTTTTGAGTTGACAGAGTGAGCTCTCTCGTTTAGTATAATTTTAGCTGCGTCCAATTGAGGTTAATTCATTTCTGTGCTATATATTATTAACTATTCGCTTTGCTATTTTATCTTTTTTTAAATAGCGTAGTTTTGAACAGTACCTATACAAGTACTAATGCATGATATGTAGTGCATGTTTGGTGAGAGTTCACACCCTGCCACACACCTTTATGGTGGCTGGCAGGGTATTATGTAGATGTAGATTATGTAGCGTGGCCCCGTATGACGCAGAAGTATTGACTTTGATAAATGAAGATGAAAATAGACTAAGAGCTTTCGACATGCAGCTATTGATGTGTTAAAGAAAGTACTTTGGGTCGAAAGGAGGACGAACGATGTGCCAAAAAAGTGCTAGGGTTGGTGGGAGAGCAAATAAAGTTGTTTGAGCACATCAGGAGAAAGCAGAAGCTCTGAATAGAGAAGGGAGAAAAGAGCAGGAGTGTTTTGAATGATATGATAGAGAGGAGAATTGTGGGTAAGTGGGTAGAGGGAGGAGAGGACAAGGGTAGTTTTATAGAATAATGGCTGGTCGATAACATGCAGAAATAATGAAGGACGTCATTTGAGTGAAAGGAGTTGTGGGAAGAATATGTATGTTTTCTCATAAAACCTGCCTCTATTGGCAGAATATTAATAATAACTAGCTGAACGTGCCTGTTGATATTCAACGGGAGGGAGAAATATAAGATTTACAAATTATATTAAGAAAATTGTGACACTTTTCATGATGGGGCAAAATAAATTTTGCTATGGAGTTATACAAAGTTTTGTTATGCTATGGCTCCAAGTCAGTATCGGAACCATAAATAAAATTTAAACCAATGTACACTTATAATTACTGCCTGGACTTACACCTGGACCTTTACAAAAATAAGAATATTATTTAGAAACTTTCAGGCCAGAAGAAACAAGGGAGATTAGAAGGGGAGAACATTTTTAGCATCATTGTAATGGCATCAATGAATATCCCTCTAATACGTTATAAGACATTATGTTCCATTGGGATTTGAATTTTATTCCCTGGTACAGATATAACCTATTTAAATTAAGTACTTATCGTTCCTTCACGTATCTTTAAATTCCCCATTTGACTCGTATCTATAATTCAATTTTTTACCTTCTCATGCTTTTGTTAAACTACCTCAAATCTCTGATTTTGAAAGCGTTCCATCTCTATTTTTCATGTCCCAGGTCGGTTCAAATGCAAAAACCCGTAAAAAAATGCATTCACAATTTGAGCACCGCTGAAGCATTCATTTAAATACTCCTAATTATTACCGAATGCAAACCTACTAAATCCGCGAGTAGCGCTAGCAGTCAGCTCGTATCTTTGTTCGGAAAAATATGGCTGACCTTGCTTCGCGAATAGCCTACAATGCCTTCAGTACCTTCCTATAACCTCACGAAAAGCATAGTGCCATTTACGGCATCCCTCTGCGACGATCTGTAAAATCATCAACACGAAAAGTACAATGCCAATGCATCCATATACGACGATCTGTTGAAGCATCTACGATGATTTCATTTCGGAGACGACAATGGCAAAGGCCTTAGCAAAGCACGGAAAAAACCGAAAAAACCGTAAATTTCAACGTAAATGACAAATTTCCTAGAAACCTCGTAGGCAAAGTGTAAATTGGTTATAAATAAAATAATAAGTAGCATAAGAGTTTAGAATAAAATGTTTAAACATTTTCCCGTTAAATACAGAAAGAATGGAATAATTCGATTAAAATTTAGTTATTTTACCTAGCGAAAGAAAAAAAAAACTCTTGCGCTTCCATAAATTCACAAAAGTCAAATTAAACACATAATTGGCGCCAGGAATCGTGCTCGGGTATTTAAAAAATGGGGAACTGGGTCTTGCGGGGCCCTGGGCCTTTTTTATGTAGCCTATAGCACCTTCTAGTGTATACGTTAAAATTCTACATAATTTCAGCTCAATCGGTTCGGCATTTTTTTAGGAGATGCGTAACAAGCATAGAACATTCAGGCATACACCATTACATTTTTATATATTAGTACGATAATATTAGTAATTACTGTTAATTGGGCAATCAAGACATGTTTCATTTTTCCCTGTTGCTTGTATGCAAAATGCATCTGTTGAGTGGCAATATGATGTGCATTGTGCGTAAAAGCAGCACCACTTTTATATGTTCTTGATCTTCCTGTAAGGTAAGTTTGTACAGAGCTTCTGTCAAGTCGTTACCCTAGCATAGGAATGCCTTTTTATGCGAGTTTATTGAGCTGTTTTAATGTCATTTATTTTGCTATCGGAGGACGTTTCGTGCATCATGAGTGAGTGCGTCGTCCTCTTTGAATTTACTTCTACCGTGGAGGGCAGGAGTGTTTTCTCTTGTCCCCCTTTCAGGCGCCTATGTTACCCAATTCTCCGCCCGTTCCCGGAGCGCTTCCCCTAGGTTCCCCTGAGGGGCTCGTGACTCGGTCCGCCCATCGCATAAATTTTCGCTCGCACGCGGTGTCCTCGTGCCTCCGTTGCCCTCGGCGGGAAAACGCTTAAAAACCCCTCGTGAATCCATCCTCCCCTTTCACAAACTAGGCGGAATTTAAACGCAGATTCAGTGGAACCACTCCCCCCTTTTCTTCCCCGCCAATGAGCTGCTGAAGTCACCCGTCCATATGATGGATAGCGTCATGGCGTTATCTCGCGGGCAGCGTTCGTTGTCCCGTACACCAAAGGGCCTTACTGTGCGTCAACCATGAGCGGTGGGACAGAGGGAGTCGAGGAGGGAAGGGGAACAGATTGATCGCGTTGAAAGGCGCCTCTCCCGTCCCTCAAAAAAAAAATCCTCATTCACATCTTTAGCACAAACACATCATATTGCGCAGCCAGGACTTTTTTTATTCTGATTAATGGACCATTCCTAGAGCATGAAGTATGAAATGAATGCCTCGGAGGATGTAACAATGACGAAAGAATGGCCAATAATGTGGGAAATGCTGAAGTATGAAAAACCGCCCTCTTTCCTCTATGTATTTCAGTAGGCTACCGCCTTGCGGATTTCTTCTTCCATAGCCTTTCCTAGTTTAAATTGAGCAAAACGGATGTGATATCATCATTTTCAGTATCACACGCAACAGTTTCTTTGACTCAACATCTGTCTAACTCTCTTCCGTTACGTTATGAATTGGTAAGAATGTCAGGTGTGTGTGTTTTCTTCGACCAATTGATTTTTTACATCATGCACTCAATTTTTTTCATTCTCCTTCGAATGTACGTAATTGTTACCATCATAAACAATTGCAAGCAATTGTTTATGATTGTAACCCCAACACAGGTAATCCTCTGGGGTACATATATTCCCCTCTAAATTGAAGTTTTTTGTATTATTTGTATTTGTATGTTTAATTTTTTCTTAGAGGTGGAATAAAAATTATTATTATTATTATTATATGACATCATGATTATCAGGATTGCATACATTTTTAGTGAAAATGTGTTTAAATACCTTTTAGGGAATAATATACTGGCGAATGTTGTTAGAACAGAAACATAGTGTTTATTATTTAAACGATAATGCGTTTAATTTTCGGAACTAAGATACAACATATTTTAGCCTTATTTATAATGCTTTAATATTTTAGTAGTTTTTTCGATCAAGGTGGCATTCGCCGTCTTCCTAATGCTTGCAGGTGGGATTATTTCTGTAAAACTAGACCTTCGGCCTACTCTGTCAGTGTCAATGTTGTAAAGAACCCTGTAAGTGTTATTATTCCAATTATTTATTACCCAGTTTGTGATCTTAGTCAACATTGAAAAATAATCCAAGGACACAAAATCATAAGAATTCAGTAATTTGATATTGAATTTACTGAGCAAAGATATTTGGAGCATCTTTAATATTTTTATACATGCAAGCAGGCGAAGTATGACCTGACGTTAGGTTGTACCGTGGATAAATGATAAAGGGACAAAAAATGACCCAAAGAGCTACATAAATAAAGAAAAACAGGAGAGAAATAGCCGACCCATCACATTTCCCTGCAGGGATTATTTTCTGTTTTAATAAGTAAAAAAAGGAAGTCATTTTAGAAGAAAACTTTACAAATAAGACGTGGCCACCTAATCGTCCAATCTTAAAACATGATATGATTACGACAGTCGTTGAGGGAAGAGTGGATGGGAAGGGTGGCAAAGGAGAACTGATCCAAGATAGAAGGAAGTTGTGAATGACGAAAAAGGTGGTTAAAATTTATTCCCTCGTTACATTGGTCACTGAACTACATTTTTACCTCGGGGACCTTCATGGTAGATCGCCATTTGCAACGCATTCGAGTTTAAAACCCCTATCCGGAATGGTCTTGTATATCAATTCAGCGAAACCTATATTCACTTCTCATAATTATAATTATAGAGAAAATAACAGATCCTTCATCCAAAACTGATGCTAGAAAAGTTTGGCGCTCTACTTAGCCGAGTGGTGCGTATCAAATGCTTGTCATAAGTTGGAGAAGCTTTTCCAGGGCATTGCTTTGACTTCAAGCATATACTAGAATCCTTATCTCGGCACCAAGAGATAAACGACGTAAAAAATAAAGGACGTCGTAAAGGATCTGACGCTTTCACAGGCCTTTTCTCGGAAAACTGAGGGATGGAGTTACGAGGGTGGTGTTATCTACCAAAGCGCCAGATCAATCTTCGAGGAAGCCTCAAGATGCGCAGATAGAGCGCCTTAGGTGCCGGACAGCCACTCGGCCACCCCCCTTACTTCCTGCTTGGAAATTTACAGGACGCAAGACTCCATTTCGTTCGTTGGTAAACCACTCGGTTATCTGGATAAAAATAAATTTCCTTATCCGGAAATACCTCTTAAAGATGAGCGAGAAATATCGTTTTCACCGATCAACGGTCGCTTTTTGCTGGTCGATAATTATCTTAGCTATTAAAATTAAATGCCATTATTTATAAATTGGTGATGCTGTATATGTCTGCATATTTATGAAGAGAAAACTTTAAAATCGTATGAAGAATGCATTAATATCCAATTCGTTTAAAGCATGTTGGAATCATGTAGTACAGAGATGGCAAGGCGGAAGGTTACTGACTTGAATATAAAGAATAAATTTGACATCGATAGTGACAACATGAGCAAATACCTTTTTGATAGCGAGATAAAACAGTCTCTACGCAAAATGTGAAGTGAGAATGGTTAAACATATGCCCGCGGAATAATTCAGGAATCAAGCAAAAAGTGAGTGGTCGTTTTTTGGGGTATTCGTCAAATATACGGAGAAGGATAGTCTTTATTTGTGCGATGGACGGAAAGACTGAAGGAGTGCTGAAGGAGCGTTTAAAATGGTGCTTGGAGAAAGTGAGATTATGAAGACTATTGAAGGTAGAAATTTGAGTAGGAAAGGCTATAAAATATATTTCGCTTACAAAATATTGTATGCATTACAGAACTGGGTAGGAAATGTGCTAATCTGGGAAGAGAAATATTGTAGGGAAGAAGCTAGAAGGAAAAGGCCAAGCAAAGTAGTTACACTGCATCAAAAACTACACCAATTGCTTGTAAACTACGCAAATCAATTCCACTCATAGGGGCAGACAAAGGGCAGTCACACTCCGATGATTAATAGAATTTCGATTAATTTCGTGTTCAAATAAGCCGATGAAGTTTATTATCTACCCTATTGCATTTTTCCTCGGTAACTTTGATTACGTCCATTATGATCCTTGATAACAACTATGTAAAAAGGCATTTTAAAACTTACCTTCATAGAATTCCTCTTATTTTATATTTATGGGTTACTGTAGTGACGTGGTGTTTCAATATTTTTTTATCAATCCGCCAATATTTTCCGTATGATATTTAGCTCGTTCTCATACCCTCGAAGTTGCATGGATTCGAAATATTTTAGCGTTTATTTTATAAGCGGAGTATATATTTTCGAAGAAATGCTATTGATGGAAAGCACCAGATTTTTGCTTATCGAGCGCAGAGAGCCTTTCTTCTCAATTTCATATTTCTTTCTGTTATTCTGTAGAAGCTTTGCCGAATCGATTTTGCAGTCGCAGGGGCATGTGCGTGGTCAGGCGAGGACAAAACATTATTGCCAAGTGCTCACAAGGCGGTGGTGGGTGGCTAATCACGTAATGACGGGGATGAAAATTCAAGTAGACTCGGCAGTCCCCCATTTGTGGGAGTTTCGCATGGCGAAAGGGGGGGAATTGTCGGCGGCCGCGACCCTTGTGACGTCGAGGAGGATTGGGCGGCCGGGAACTCTTTTGAATAGGTTAATGGCTCGCTGTCACGTGAGAAATGGAAAGATATCGCAGAGGAACGATTGTGCACTTCACGGCGCGATTAAGTCACTGTGTGTTTGATGATAAGCCGCAATAGTAGTGGTGACATAAAACAATCAGGGATGGAGTCACACAAGTTTATACTGTATTTCTCGGGTTGCCTCGTGGAAATGAGCGGTGGTCGGAAACTCGAACACAGATTTTCCTCTCCCTGTTTACCCCACACCCTGGAAAAGAGTACACTTCTTCTAGGGATGCTTTTGGAAGTCACTGACCATGGCTCTAAATCAGTTGATATTAATTTTAATCATTATGACCTTTAAACCGGTCGTTCCAGCTTTTTTTAAAGAATTAAACCGGTATTTTCTTATATTTCACAAATGATAATTCTTTCAAATCCAATGTAAAGAAATTCTCAAAGATATCTGCTTCGAGAAGTAAAAACAAGGTACATGTAATCTTATTATAGGTAAAATTTATCTACTTAAATTTAAATAATTCTATCAATAAAGCAATATTTAATAATTATTATGTAACATAAATGAAAGATTTATCTCGTTGATTTTACAGGATAACGTTTACCTTTCGATAAAAATGTGCCGTACTGGTCAACGTCTTAACTGTCCTCGAAATTACAAGATTATCTTTTTCCGACGTTTATTGACATTCTGAAATACTCCGCTAAAATGCACCAAGGGGTGTATTCCTTGAGTTTCCGAGTATCCCCAATAGTTACCCCTGGTTGGACATTAATACGCCAAGACTTGCATTAAATGCTTTGCTTGCACACAATTTTCTTCGGGGTTGTAGCTCTACTATTGAACCTTCCTAAGGCTCTTAACCCAACGTCAAAAATGGCCTTAAGGCTCTAACGCAGGTTCAAATTTAGGTTAAACCTTTTAAGTAAATTAGAGGCTGATTTGTTTACAGATGACTTTAGATACATAAAGAAACCCTGCGTATTATACTCGATTTGACTGGATAAACAAGATTAGAGAGATAGAGTGTCGTACAGATATTTTTAAATTGTCATTTTTTCCGCTTATCATAAGAGAGCACAGTAAGCAGCATGGCAAAGGGATAGGTAGGTGAAATATTGGTATGGTAGTCTATAGTGAATGATGCATGTATTAATAACCAATTCCTTTATTACTATGCACGTACTAACCATCTAGCTGCATGCGGCCCTATTAGCTACCATGTTTTCATGTAGTAAACTAGTTGCATGTCAATATTGCATGTTTGGTGATCTTATCCCCCTGTCACACACACTCATGGTGGCTAGCAGGGTATTACGTAGGTGTAGATGTAGATTTAATGACCCGCTAGTATAGCCCGGCCGGATTGATGAAGGAAAACAAATTCGGGACACATATTGGCTGCAATGAGTATGTTATCGGTTTTAAAATATATGAGAATGCTCTCAACAGCTAAGGGATTGGGGATAAAAAAATACCTGAGTAGTTTTATGATTTTACAAGCTCGACTGTTATTAATTATGGCCATCAATACTCGTCCTAAAGTGATCCCAAGTTCTTCCGCTTATGAATCTCTTCTGGTAGTCATTTTATTCTGGAAGTCAAATGAAGAAAGCTAGCGAGAAAGCCTAGTACCAATTTATACTATAGTTTAAGAATAACGCTTTATGAAAGAATATCGATGCACAACAATTGCGAGGCATAACGGACAAGGAGAGCAATATGGTTACTTATATATTTCTCTCAGTTGGATCACTTAATCTACCATGGTGCTACTGTGATATATGTAATGCATCACACTTACTGATATACCTATATATTTTCTGTTGACAATTTTTTTCTTCTACCATTTGTTTGACTTTTTTTTAAAGACGAAATTCATTGTCAAAGTGATAAATTCAAGGGTTGCGAATCAACAAAAAAAGCATTAACGAATTAGAAGTGTTTCCGCAGCGCAAAAACTTCTATCTTGACCGACTTTCGAACCATGTATTTGAATCGGTAGATTTGGGTTTGAATCCTGATCAAGAGGGATTTTTTTCTATGAAAATCATGCTGTAAAGCAGTATATAATGGAGCTTTAAAAGTGATCTTCCCAGTATGGGCTTTCCCAAAAAGCGTTATTCATTCCTGGAATTTGATACATTTCTTTTTTCACTTTCACTTTTCACTTTCAAGTTTGGTATGTATTTGAAACGAGAGTTAATGGCGTGAGAACTCACCAAATCGTCATTATAAATGTTTATATATTTATTTTTGTCCAGATTAGAAATCGGACTTGACCGGTCAATTACTCCGCAAAAGAAACGTGAAATAACTTTAAAATGCTTCCGCATCGATTTTCCACCGAAACTGAAGTTTTTAATACAAAACATGTAAAATGAACTTCCGTCACGAAATGGCGTGCCGACTCGATTGTGAGTCAACACGCGTGCCTTCAGATCGACATCATAGCACTACGTAACAGTGCTGCGGGGAGCGAAAACAAAAGCTCGAGAAGCACGGAAGGCAATGAATAGCATGTGGATGCACTGAGAATGGAGATGGACGTGAATTCTCTATACCAGCAGCGGAAGAGCGTACGTATTTCCCAGGAAATCGGTGATGGTGACATGTAAGTGTCTTGGGAATTGTTTTAGCTGTAGAGAAGTGGTATTTCTTTTTTGAACCACGGCGATAAAAGCGGAAGGCTGTAAACTGACTCGAACCAGTAATTTTCCCGGAAAATTGAGTCACCGAGAAGCAAAGAGAATCCGCTCGCCTCAAGAATGTCCCACTTGATATTAACTCATCGTTTAAATGGTTCTGTCAAGGCAGAAAATTGTTTTGGAAATAGCATTATGAGTTTATTGCTGATTCCCAAGTTGTTCAGTTTCCCCGAGATTAAATAGTAATAAATTCTTCACAATAGCTTGGTGGTGTCTCGTATTAAAGCTTAGTCAGGACGGTCGTATTCGTGCTGCGGGCTCGTTTTTGCCTAGCCGTAACCAAGCATCCACGGATTCCTAAGGGATACTCCTCTCCCCAAGGAGTGATAACATCTCTCTATGGTTATTTATTCATTAGGGTTTTTATAGCCGTCAGCTTTCTCGTGGCCTCTTCACTGCGCATAAAACAGAGGAGTATCTATTAACGTACTTCTGCACACTCTCCGGCCTCATCGCTTATGCTCCATCGAACGGAACTCCGCCAATTCTGTGGGCTGCTTGCTTTTTTACACGATGATCCGCCTAGTGCAGGACGCAATAGCATGTGGCAAATCGAGGTGTCGCTTTTTACGGCGGCTGCATTAAAGATGTCTTCCATAATATATCAAAGGATTGCAATCAAGCGTATTATAATTGCATAAAAATGCTCTATGAATACGAACGGCCAATTTAAATGGATTAATAAAATATTGAGACTGGTACAAAGTAAATGTTGGATATTCAGATTTTTTTTGGAGGAGTGGGCCGTAGGAAGCTGAGTCGGTTGGTTGATGGCCGTTAATCTGCGCTGTCGGAAACGTATACTGTCCCTTGGTGATCTATGCGATTATAGTTTCACTGATGTGCGGGCCTGATCACTGTGACGTGTTCAAAGAATATGTATTTTGACAGGCATGCACGTTTCAGGAAAACATTATCTACTGTAATTCGGAAAAGAAATATAACTAACTAAAACTCAATGAATATAAAAGCTACGAGGAAACAAAAATATATTTTTTCGTCGTGAGAAATGGGCCGTTTAAAATCTGCAATTGATCTTTTTTGCACTATGATTTTAGCTGATCATGCTTCCTAGTTGTCTTCGGAAGATATTGATTTCGAGCTGTGTTCAGTCTATTTAAGTCTCTTCGCTGTACTCAAAGTTACGGTATTTTGCCACTTCAATTTATTTTCAGCTGCCGGTGTGGAGTTCACATCAGTATTCTGCAATTTTTTTATAAACTTCTAAATTCTTTAACAGTAAGATTCCAGTTATAGAAGAGCAGATTATGGAATGTGTTGACGAGGTACTTAGCTCCATGACGGTACAATCTAAATGTTCCTTTGTCATTCCGTTATAACTTGATTTTTTTGTATATACCGGCTTTTAGGTAATGTAGATTTTTAAAAGTTATTATCGGATGATGTATTACTAGTCTACGTGAGATTAATTATGGAGAATGCGATCAAGGGTTATATTCTTGGTCCCTTATTTCCCTCAGTGACCTTAATGTTAGAAAAGCCTCGTTCTGAGAATCCGTCTCCTGGACCCTTTCCAGGAAAGACTGAAAAAAGATCTCTGGGGTGTCTAATGCAAAATGTGGAATTTTTCAAGGAAAACACTTCTTGTCCTTAAGCCTGTTAATGATGCCTTTCACCTTAAGAAATTTACTTGAAAACCGAGAATCCTTTATGCATGTAAACGATCTTTTGTGAATATAAGCTCATGCGTTTACCAAAGGTGACGAATGTCATGTAATCTAAAGTACTCGTTCCCTATGGTAATGGATGACTAGAGTTCCGAGCAGTGTGTTAAATTTCTTAGCTAATTCAGCCCACCTAATTTTTGTGGATTAACGTTTATTCTTATTATAATGTTATACCATTGCATGACTCTCGGTCTTGCCTATGGGCGGTGATATCACAAACAAAGACAAGGCCCGGGGAAAGTATTTGTTATCAAGGCCCCCAAAAATGGAAAAAAATAATTTCTTTGATATTTTTCTAATTCCATTGATTAAAATATGACGCTGCAGAACTAAAAAAGCTTTAAAACGTACAGATTCTAAGAAAAAACGAGCGAGGCATAAGTACCCACATACCTAGGTAGTATTTTTGTGAATGCCGAATAGAATTTGCGAAAATACCGCTGTCGCAAGCAGTCTTTTACACCCTTTGAGGGCTTTCGTGTTTTTTCAAAAAAAATATCTGTCGAAGAGTTCTGTGAAACTTTGGGAGCGAAATAAATCCTAAAAGTGATTTATCGCGCGGGGGACAGTGGATGGGCATGAACAGCGTTTCCCTCTTGTGTGCAAATTTCCCTTCCTTGGCGCCTGCGGCAATGCAAATGGCTGCGAAGGAACCACTACACTTCCTCCCTTCACTCTGGTCTCGGCCAGATAACTGATTGATTCGGGGAACATAGGTTTGACGAGCTCGGATGCATTCATCTTGATTCACCCTTTGTTCCCAGAAGGTGCATGCATTGGACTATTCGTGGGGAGGGTGTGATGCTCATCCCCTTTGCCAGAAATGAGAAATGTTCCTCATATCCATTATTTTATTTTATCGAACGGTTATGCGTGACGAGAGATTTTGGTTCCGTGCCAGAGGAACACAAGAGCGGGCATCGAGGTGAGGGGAGGGCGGTCGAGGGAAAGGGATGGGTCGGGTGGAAAGGGGAATTGTCGAGCCATTGATCGGCTTATGGGTTGCGAGGCGCCCGTATAAATCTTAAGAAAATTTTCTTTCGGGGGAAGGCGTGCGATTCTCTCGTCACCTTCGATGTATATGCGAGGGTGTAACCGTCCGTATACCGATATTCTTGTGCCGTCGGGCATCTCCCCCATTATTCGATGCAAATGGTGCCCAAAGATGTTTTCTGATGCGTCTCGCGACGAGCGTGAAATATTCTTCGCCACACGGTCTATGGGTTGTCGAGGTGGTGAAAAAAACTCTCCTCTTTGTCGCAGTAAGTACTGAGGTCGCTGCTGCACCTTTGCTCGAGGCTTGGCTCATCCGCTCTGAGGTCCCGGCGTCAAAGCTTTTGGAAACGTTTCGGTGACATAAAATGTGTCTTCCCACCCCCCCCCCCTCACTCTCCACGTGGTCAAAATGCCTATCAGTATATATCTGCAACCTCACCTTCCCGGCTTGCAGATGCTGATAGGAATCGACATGAGATAAAGCTGCTCTTATAATGTTGAAACTTGCACTTGACCCCCAAGAAATATTGTTCGGCCTTCTCAGGAATTTTGTCGGCCCTAGAAAATCGATTTTCCCCGCATCGCGTGGGGTAAATTACATTTCCACCGCCCAGGAGTCTGGGTTGCTTGGGTGAAGTTTGCGGAACACTTAAAATCGTGCGCTTTAATACTTGCATTTACAGACTTCAAATTGTAGTTCGTGATTGCAGGCATTTTAATGCTCGAAGAAGATTATGGAAGGTCTGGTGGCTTTCCTTTAAAGTAACGGACTTTAAAGTACTAAGAGTAAAGAGAACTGTTCAGGGAGTGAATGGTCGGATGATTATGTTATCCCTAGCGTATTTTTTCCATCTGTCTGACACCTCCCATGTTACTATGCAGAGGTAAATCCCAGGTCGGGGTGGAGTGGATGTGTTGATCAATGCTCGAGTTTCTTATGAACCTGTTTTTATAGATGAGCGGTGGTGGATTTTCCACTCCGATTCGTTGTTAACGCGCGCTTTCATCTGTCTTTGACTACTGACTAATAGGACTCCAAGAGTTTCTTTGCATAATGATGTTTGATATATTGCGTGGTAACTGACTTCTGCGTAAGGAAGTCAGGTTAGTGTGGTTTTTGGAGCACTCATTATCTATCCTGAGTTCGAGTTTTAATAGGATCCGAGTTTTAATTATGTAGTGGTAGACGTATTTCAGTTAAATTCTTGTCTTAATTGAGCGTCTTGTGTTGAAAATTCCGCGAGGTAAAATGGTCCCTTGTCGCCTTTCTTTCAGGACTGACTTAGCCGTTTTTTTTCTACTGCCTTCTTCATCTCCTATAGTAAATCCTACAAATACACGAGAAGCCGCCCTTCGTGTATGATTCTGATGGCCTCTCGGCCATTCTGTTTGGCTTCATGGCCTTCTGTTGGCCAATTCCTTGATATCAACAGAAACATTTCACATTGCTCAACTGGCCAAGTGAAAAAGTAAATGAATGTTATTTTCAACTGGTAAGGCCTCACATGAAGCATGCATCTGTCATTTGGGATCCAAATATTTGGATTTAATACGGGAACTGGATAAGATGCATAGGAAAGCAGCACCTTTTGTGACAAATACGTATGATTGTGCAGAAAGTATACTTGGCTATTGGAAGAAGTGATGTCACCAGTCGACTCCCCTACGTCTGCGGGCTAACCCAGTCGCCTGATCAAGATTTGTTTAGGCAGAGACACAAAACCATTAATATGACATCTGCCTCGTGTTTTGTTTTAGCTGTATGACTTCACCAGCCACTACTGTACAGCATTGTATATCTCCGAACATTTCCTCCACATTCGACGTTAAAAACCTTCAGTTTGGTGGGAAGCAACGAGGATTCCGGGTAATCATATCAATAAATTTGGAATATTAATTCATGTGTGCATGAATGAAAACTCACCTCACCCATTGCATGTAACGGAAGTTACAGACCAGACGATCTTGACCATTGCATTGTGGGAAAGTGCTCAAGTGAAAACGTAAAAGAAAATTATTTCGCACCCGTGACGCCTCACCTGGAGTATGCATGAAGCATTTGGGGTCCAAATGTTAAAGTTTGCTCAGCTATTGGGAGGGGTTAGTTGTAAAACCTTAGAGACTAGAAAATCATTTACAGGATTGCATTTTCAGGAAAAAATGGCACAATTTGAAGGCTATAACTGTTTCAACCGTCCAACCGTCAGACCACCATCAGCAAGACTAAAAGCGACAGATTAAGAAAGACTGTCCGAACGACAGATACTGGGACTCATTTTTTCTGCGCACAATACACGATTGAAACGCAATATAGTGCCTATAATTCTTTCAAAAACATGGCAGTACATATTCTGTATTAACGAAATTTTTTTCCATCTACTTGTCACCTTGGCCCATGGCTAGTGACTAACCACCTGCTACCACACAACCTTACGGTTGCGCGCAAGCTATAATGTAGATGTAGTTTAATATAACCAAGTAGTTAAAGCTTTAATCATTTTCATCTGCTTTCTAGAACTTTCTCATATGCTATTCTATTCCTTGGTTAAACTAGATTGGGATAATTTTGTGGAATTCTTTATAAATTGCGTTAAAATATGTACGCCGGTGCAACTTGATTTTGATTCCGATTAAATGCTCCAGAGTTCAGAACTATTAGAGTCACGCACCATTGGCCACTTTGGTTTTTGTCACTTATTGCTTTGAGGGAGGCTTTATAAGCGAGGTCGCAGGAAACTTCACCTCTTGAAGCCCACCGGGAAATCCCCGAGCAGGACGAAACCTCATCGATATGCACCGACTCTGAAGCCTCCTCTGGAACTCGGACCATTGAGTTTCAGAGGTTTTAAAGCGGTTCCCTTGAATTGGATTTTGCTACATTTTGCAGGAAATTTGAAGCATTTGTGACTAACAGTCAATTTAAAAAAATCTAACATATCTACTTCAGATTATAAAGTATGTTGCAAACGGTCTTCGAAAAATAGAATTAAGCTTGCTTTTTAAAATATTTTTTTCTCCGATGAAAACATTTTAAAAGATTTCTAATTTACCAATATTTCACTACTAATAAACTCTTAAAATTTGGCATTAGTTCAGAGGAGGAAAATAAATTTCCTAGAGGAACAGTTATAAATTAATTTGAAAATTCTGAACCCTGTTATTTATAAATTGTTTGTATGTATTCAAATTATCTCATAGTTGGTAAAATGTCTCCATCTCTTTTCTGCAATTTTTGCAATCTTCAAAACTTTTGCAGATTGCAAAACTAACTTTTGCAATCTGCAAAAGTTAGCTCAGATGTGTATTTTCTAAAATACCTGTGAATTGCATGGGTTAGGGGTGTATTTGTAAATATCATTACTCGGTGAAAGAAAATATTACGTATTAGAAAAATATATATCTTTTTTAACCTGAGCTAATTTCGCCTAAATGCCCTCGTCCATTTTCATAACAAGTTTTAGTCACTGATGTAGTCAATTGCAACAAATCATCTCAGTGCACTTAGCAGTGGGCGTTTAATATAGGACTTGACATTATTATGATGCATATCTGATGAACCTACGGTTCAGTGTATTGATTTTTCCGATCTTAATTCTATAGGATAATATAGTTGCTTTTCCTCTTTGGAGTAACCTAATGTGCCGTAAATCCTTTAATTAAATTCAATTACATAAAATGTGTATTTATGTTGATCGCTATCATTGGCAGTGAAGACTAATGTTGGTTACGCAGTTGATATTTTTTTAAGTGCGTATGTCGGTTATATGACGCGATAAAACGACTATGACAAATGGGAATTGAATGGTAAGAGGCAATAAATACGTACTGACGTGGCTTAATAAATAGGACTATCAATCTTTAACCGAGTGCCCCTTACCTAACCAGGGAGTGAGATTCAGAGGCGAAGAGGAGGGAGGGTCCACATTTGGGATGCACCCGCTGTCTGCCCACAAATAATTACTCCGCATTCCAGCTTCAGCCTAACAAAAAAAGTAAACACCTTTCCCTAAATGGCCTGCAATCGATTTCCGTCGTTATTCGAGGAAAATGGTTTCCCCTCTGGCAGAGTTCTGAGGACGGTGCGGAGTGCCAGCTGAACATATACGCAAAAATAATATCTCGTAAAAACATTTTCCAAATGAGATACTTGTTGTCAAAGTACCAGGTTAATTTTTTCGTCCACCATCTTCATCGGCAACTTTGCATCTATGGTAAATGTGATGAACGTGAAGGTTTAAACAGTAACTTTATCTGAGTGATGTAGTTTTTTGGGGATTTCTCCGCGGATACGTGGTTGTCTACCTACGTTTCCCCTCCGCTGCTGGAGGCCTCTTCAGGGTGCCACCCTGAAGAGGCCTCCAGCAGTACGAAAGTGTCCAATAATTTTTTTTTCTGAGACCAATCTTGAAACTTTATTTACACACCCTGTATGTAGTCAACCACGTATCCTCGGAGAAATCCCCAAAAAACTACATCACTCAGAAGACATGGACCGCGAAAGTTTTAACCAATTGAACTTTATGTGATTGGAACTAATTTTGCTCCATAATAAAAGCCCCGAGTTGAGTGTCGGAGACCGTACAACATAGTGAAAGATATGATTTAATTCTTTCCCGGCGAATTATTTTCGTTAAGTCTTCTCGGGCTTTCCAGCGGGTTAAATTTTGGTATAACACCAAAGTTTCAACGGACGACTCGTCCATCGTCTTCAGGGTGAGTAAGTAATTTAAAGCCGTTGAGGCGTATCTATAAACGGTTTCAATAATCAGGTTACTCCTGATTGGCCGGAAGGATCTTCGAAATTTGGAAACTTCGAAAAAATTCCTGATGAGTTGAGGTATCTGAAGACAACATTCTGTAAAAATGGATACAGCGACCGGCATATCTCTTCGGCAATTAAAAGAACCTTCAATGCTCGTGGGTCGGAAGAGGATGAAAAGTCGAAACCTGTTAGCCAGGGTCGTTTTGCCGTATTTGTCAACAGTCTCTGCCAAGATCTCGAGAATTCTCAAGAGATACAACATAGAACATAAACAAATTAGTAAACTGAGAGACCAAATAATTAAGGTGAAGGACCCAGGGGCCTAATGACCCCTGAGATCTCTTGCGAATGTGGCCAAGTCTACGTGGGGGAGACTGGTAGAACGATAGCCACCAGGCTTAAGGAGCATCGGAGGCATTTTAGGCTTGGACAACCTGGTAAGTCTGCTGTGGCTGAAAATAGTTTCACTCGGGACCACAGGAAAATGGGATTCGAACAACTTCTGGGACAGACTTGCTAAGGAGGCCATTGAGATCTGGCTAAACAAAAATAATTTTAATAGACACGGGTTATAAAATTAGCAATTCGTGGAATCCCATTTTATAAAAAATAAAAAACGATAGAACTCCTCCCTTTTATTCAAATTTCGAAGATCCTTCCGGCCAATCAGGGGTAACCTGATTGTTGCAACCGTTTATAGATACGCCTCAACGGCTTTAATTTACTTACTCACCCTGAAGACGATTGACGAGTTGTCCGTTGAAACGTTGGTGTTATACCAAAATTTAACCCGGTGGAAAGCCCGAGAAGACTTTACGAAAATAGTGAAAGATAATTTTCCCCAGCAATGTTATCGTACATCTGTAAGAAGTAGGTCTTTGATGGACGGAGAAAACATTCCTTCGTAACTGCATAGTTTTTAAGATTCAGGAAGAATTGATGCTGAAAAAGTAGAAGCAATTTTTTAGGCTATCATAGTGATGAAGCCTGCAGCGTATATGTGGAAAAGAAAATTCTGAATGTAATGGGATTCACTAAAAGTTTTCAAATTTTGACAGCATGCCGAAAGGCATTTTGTCAATACGCAAAGGGTAATTGTCCAAGAAACGGTCAGGTTCAAGAAGTAGATATTTAGTTTGAACCTGGCATATGTGGTTAGAGAAAGAGTGAGTGAAAAATTCGGTGAGAGAAAAAGTGAAAAATGACTCCCTCTACCTTTGAAGGAAGAAAATAGTTTGAATTTAGTCGTTTGAAGTTGGAATATGGATAGGCGCATGTGCTCATGGATTAAGAAAGTTGGTCAGATACCAAAAAACAAGAAAGATGAGATCAAGGCTACGAAATGTAATAATGATATCGAGCGGTAAAGTTCCCGAAGTCTTTAAGCCCCTCGTGAAATGTGATAGGAAAGGCTTTTTGAGCGTAGAGCAACGGGCAACGGAATCCTCATTTCAAATTACCCTTTCATTGAATACTAATTACTAGATTCCTTTTGGCCGGGGCATGATCGGAAAACTTTCCGCTGATAGCCTTTCAAGCAGAGAAGGACGATATTATTGAGATGGCCTTTGTAAATCTTCCTATGCTTATGACTGATTGGATATGCTTTTCGCTTTTCTAAATTTTCAATTTTGCTTTTGCCTTGAAAATTTTCCCGTGCATGTGATCATTTGGCGAAAAAAAATTGATCATCTTGGAAATAATTTGATCGATTAATAAGATCGTTGACTGCGCTCTTGGAGGTCATTATAAAAGACGTTCACCTTTCCCTAAATCTAAGCTGAAAGGGTGGGTTTTAGACCTAATTGGTACTCCCATTCTCTCCTCCGTGTTCATATTATTAATACGTTCGTAAGTTTCAAATGAACCAATATTTTGAAAATTGCTTTCTAACTCACATTTTATCTTTTACAAGAGTCATCATTATCAGCCATTCTTCGTAAGAAGACTGTTTTGAACCTACTTTGCACTTCATTCTCCCTCGAGCTAACCTATTCATATTTACATTAGTCTTTTCATTTAAATCTTTCACTACCTGCTTCGTATATGTTTCACGAATCCTTCATTTCCCGTTCTCCCCTCTCACTTTTCCCCGTCGATTACCGTATTGGACACTCAAAATATACAGCAATCATAAAGGAATCTATTAAATATGGCATGATTATTGTTGAATATCCTTATTGATTCGGAAATTTATATCAGCATCCGGTTATCTGATATCCATTAGCTTCCGCTGTAACGTTGTCTTTTGAGTTGTAATTCAGGCCCGGTAGTGCATTTGGCTTCTCCACGCTAATGGCTACGTTAAACCGATTCTTCTGACTGTTATCCATTTTAGTGGCATGAGTATTGCACAAAGTAAATATTGTAGTTCCCATGTTTTATTGTGTTCCAATTTTGTCTAGCTTGTGATTGTCAGCTTTGGTCTTATTGTGATAGTGTCCTCTACATTGTTTATTTCTCTAATTTTCTCAGTATTTCCTCTCCCCCTAAATCTTATGAAAGAAAATTGCAAGAAGTTTTTAAATGAGTTAAATACTCATTGAATTTTTAAAAGTAGCGTATGATTTCTGACCTTTTCTTCTACCATAGTACTTCCATAAAAATGGTTTTATGGCCTGTTCGCTTCGTAAATGTATGATTTATGTCAGAAAGTTTGATGTAATTAGAGTAGGAAAACCGTCTACAAGATAATGTATTTCTTCCCTTAGAAATTAACTATTAAACCTATTTATCTGTTTCCTTACATACCCGCTTTGCTATAAACGACTTGAAATTTAAATATCAATCTAATTCTAAAACTGTGGGATTATTTTCCCGTCCATTAATTTCTGGTCAGTAAACTTCCATAGCCCTTAATTTTGAAGAGCGAGTTTATCGTTGGATACATGACACAATTTTAATTCTTTCAGATTACCTTGTCTTCTTGGGTGAATAATGTACGGCTAGATGCATAGAAAAATCTCCCTGTAATGCCCCAATAATGACGGTGACAAATGCATGGCATCTTAAATTAAAACGTTGGTAACGACAGAATTTGTGATTTTGGGAAAATTCCCCTTTTAATAGTCGTGATTTATGGTCTTGCAATGGAGCTGACTTTTTTTCATGCTCGGGCTGCTACATGTATCGCGAGAATTATAAACCTTTGTGACATAATATTTGATTTTTAGTGCTTATGAATGCTGATCTCATTACTACGTAGGTTTGACAGAAAGAAAAAGCACAAATTTTTTCATTCGCTATAGTTTCATTTGAAATTGTTTATTTCTGTATTTTGACCCTTGATTACTCCTGGCTCCGTAAATTTCATTGTACTTGGGGAACAAAATTATTTACAGGATCATTATGTCTTGAAAAAAAATATTCTTCCACCGTAAAGAGGATTTGATTCTGAAGGATTCAACAGACTCAAAATATATTTAGAGGAATTGCATAAATTAGAATTGATGATATAAATCTTTATAAGACTGTATCTTCTCTGTTGTTAACGATCTACATTTTCAGAGTACCTAGAAAGGCACCTCGAGAGTGTGAGGTGAGGAATGAGTTATCAATGAACATACACGACGTACTCGTACTTGCACTAAATTGTATAAATTAGAGCAAAGGGTGAGTTGTGTATCCACCATGTACTTCCAACTAAATGCTAAGTATCTACGTAGGAACATAATATGTACCAATTCATTAATCGGTTGTGCATTTATGACAAAACATAAATTTAGAATCTTCATTTGACATGCAAAGGTGCAGCTAAAAGGATTTGGTAGGGGTTAAGAAACTTTTTCAGATGCACTACTGACCATATTTCTACATTACATCCACGTGTCCCGTGACTATGCCTGTCTTTATCATCTCTTATGTTCAGCTGGAAGAAAGACATTTTAAATTTATCTGGACGGCAAACTATCTCCCTATTCTTTCTTTCGCAGTCGAATGGAGCGTGCTAATCAGGTATTCTTAAAATATTTCTAGGGTATTTTGCAAAAAATATCAGAAAAGGAGCTAAAAATTTAGCTCGGATACCAATTTTGAGCCAATCGAGCTGGAATTTTGAAACAGTAGGATGGTTTGCCTGAAAATAGGTAATATTAACTATATTTCTATTACTAAAATATCAAAAGGTAAATATTCACTTTTATTATAAACAGTAAACGTTATTTTTGGAACGAAGATGATTAGATACGCGCAGTATGGAGCCGTAGGTTCTGCCTTATGTTGCGCACTTGTTTGATCAACAAAGTGCTGGAAATGGGTCCGATTGCATCCTGACCTTCATTTGAAGCCGGAAACATTTAGGATAATGGACATCTGTGCCCGGCGGCGCGGCGTAGCGATTTGTCCGCCGAAAAATCACCGCGGGTGTGAAATATCGCCCGCTCCCTTTCCGGAAGTGCCCTTAGACCCCGCTCCCTCTTCCTCCCTTCATGGGCGGACCGGAGTTGACTCACACCCGGACGTGGACTCGCAGTCGACGCGGGGTTTTTAATGTTCCCGTGTTCTCACGACCCCGCGCGCGTGCGACACATGGGATGGACACGTTCCCGGGAGCAAGAGGCTGGAAGTAGCAAGAGAGAGAGAGTAGGGTGCGGCGATCGGCCCGGGAGACCGAGCTGACCATCGGTCATAAACATACGATGCCCCTACCCGCTACACCCTCCGCCCCCCGTTCTCATTTTCTCTCAGCTCCGCTCTCGGGGTCACCAGGATCGTCACCGGTGCCCGGCGTGCAGGCGAACGTCGACCGTCGGCGTTAATAAGGAGACCTGAGAGCAGATGCGTGCCGAAATTACGCTCGCCATGCTAGTATTCTCGGTCTCGGGCCATGTGGTCCCTCGCCGGGTCCGCCGTGCGTCCGTGACGGTGATAAATGCCCCTTCTGGAAAAGGGGTGGTCCCTTGCCCCATTTTGAACCCGGCGTAGGGGCGGGGGAACAAGCCCTTCCCTCCCTCTTCAAACCTCTTTGGGAAGGGTCTGGGGGAAAAGTGGAGGCTCAGGAGGACGGGAGGGAGGCTCCCTTTCCTTGGAGGCCATTACGCAAAACAGACCGCGTCGCAATAAAAAATGATTTGTACACGCCGTGCCTCTCCCCCCACCCATTGTCTCTTTGTTTCCTTTTTACGGTTGCCAATGCTCCGTGGGTTATCATGGAGACGGGATTATTCTCGTTGTAATCCTCAACTATTTCTTTAGGGGGAGGGGTTTCCGACTCTTCGCACACATCCCCGTGTCCCGTTTTCGGAGCGTCGTTTATGGGGGCTCAAATAGAGACGACTCGGGATGGTGAATGACAGGGTAGGCAGGCGAGATAAATACACAATCGCACGCCTGCCGAGGTCACTTCTGCACGCCTAATCCATTTGGACTGGGAATCGTTGATTCCTCCCTTTGGGACTCGTGTTCACCCCCCAAGCTGCACCGTGACCTGCGAATTTCATTGAATAAATAATTCTTTTTAATGGTCCAAAGCCTGCTTTGAGAAATAGTTCCTGCCTCGCCTCCATAATAGCTTCTATTAAGAGGGACGAGATTTTCTCATTATACTTGTTTGTTCGCACTAAGTTCTGTGGTATACACCCCTTGGGGTATGCTAAATTAGCTGCGAATAAAGATTATTTTTCTATCCTGAAGAGATTGAAAAAATATATTCCCGAGCATTTATTCAAGAGAATGTAGGTATATATTCAGAAAATTCTGAAGGCTCTGTGGACATGTAAATCATTTATGAGGAGATAACACCGCAGGTGTGTTCATATTTCATTTCGATTTCACGCACCCGGAACTCATGTAATTCTCCCAAGTCGGAGGGAATTCGCGCTGGAAATAAATTAATTTTACGAGAAAAGTAGCCTCCATTTATTTTATCCATTGCATAATATTGAAGAAAACAGTGGAGTAGCTTTGAATGGAAAAGAAGCAACCGACCTTTTTTGCGTTTATAGTTTTGGAAATGTCGTTTGACAACGTGAATTAAAACTTAATGTAAAGGCTTATGAAGGAAATTGGGGTATATGCACCGACCGATGAATTATCCACAGTTTGTGTAAAAACTAGATGGCCCTGATGAAATTAGGACCCATCAGTAGAGAAGGAGAAAGGAGTAAGAATAAAGAAAGGTGTGAGACAAGGTGGTGCACTGTCTCCCGTACCATTCATTATCTTTATTTTTCTATTTTTTCAAAGTAATAAATTACGTAGATCTATCTTTGAATCACGTTGACTCAGACGGTGCCGAGTTCGGAGTTTCGTTGATAGCGCTATCACATTCTCCATAAAAACTTTAATATTAAATTAACGAAGTGGAATTCGCGGTGTTGTGTATTCATGTCTCATAATATGGCCAATTAAGTTGGCCCGTCTTCTTCCTAAAGTTTTCAGAAGACTTCTCTTTTCTCCCACTCTTAGGACTTCTTCGCTAGTCACTTGATCGATACATTTTATTTTCATCATTCTTCTGTAGCACCACATTTCGAATGCTTCCGGTCTTCACTTCTCTGCTGCTGTTATTGTCCATGCTTCTCTGCCATATAGAAACATGCTCCAGATGTTTGGACTCATGAAATGTTTCCTTACTTCCACGCATGTATTTGCTGCTGTAAGCAGAATATTTTTTTGATTAAATGCCCTCTTTGCCTGGGCTATTTTACTGACAATTCCTTTTTTGCTGGTTATTCGGTTTCCCAGATAATAATACTCTCTCACCTCCTCAAGTTTTTGTTTTCCCAATTTAACGTTGGCCCTGGATTGTTTTTTCTAATAGAATTAGGTATACGTGATATTCATCGATATTTTAGCAGTGAAAAGTACGTTTAGATTAATTATTCGCTTGCTCTTCTCCATCTATATGCATGCTTCAATCATAAGGGGATTTATACAGCCTTAAAACAATTATGTCTTCTACAAACTCAAAAGTAAATATAAATATAATTATTATATCCCACCCTCTTCAAACATTCTACTGACTCCGGATTTATCTCCGTTTCTTCACGCTTCAAAATGGGCACCCATTATGAACTCTTCCGTCGCAATTCTCTTTCCGAGTATAGTTATTTTATTGCGACTCAAGTCTTCAATTTCTTTCAATATCATGAATAAATACCATGTAGAAATTGTATGATTTATTTTGGGATCAATTTTCTTAATATTCTTAAATGTTTATATTCATCTAACTCCGGCAATGGCGTGAAAAAAGAAAGTTATGGCATTTATTTATGCAAACCATAATACCAGGTGGTAAGGGGTTTGCCTTCCTTTAAATTTTGAAGAAGAAAGGACACAAAAATGGATGTATCGCAAGATTGTGTTACCCATCTTCCATTCTCTGTCTCTTATGCATCTATACAAAATAAACAAAATCATGCGGGCGTTTACGCTAAATTTTATGTACGAGAACATATTTTTGATTTCAACAAAAGATACAATATTAAATCGATACACATTTTTGGAAGGACGACTTAATACAATAAAACGGAGTGTTGAAATTTTAAACACTTGCCTAAAAATCTCCTTTGCAATAGAAATATAGGCATTGTCGTTGTTGCCATCGTTATATTGCTGCGAGCAATTTTACGCCCAAAGGATTTGAGTAATCACTCGCAAAAATGGCTCCTCATTATTCTCTGTCGCGTGTTCATAGTCATACTCTGCATCATGTCAAAACTGGTTTTTTTTCCTTGTTGCGGTATTTGATCCGTCAATATGCATGCACCTTACCCGGTGTTAATGAATATATTCCAGAGATCGCAATCTAATGACGTAATTTCAATACGTCAAGAATCATGCGATTGAATTATTATCCCCGGGATTAATGCATCATGTACAAAATGAATGTTTTTCATGGAGGTTAGACAGTGCCTCATCATTAATTAAAATGTGGAGCCGATATTTACCTTGGTCCCTCATCACAGATCGTGCATGCAATCAATTACGACCTCATGTAAAACCTCACCTGAATATAACTGGCAGAATTCCTACTCTCATCTTGCTATCATAAATATGTTAACTCCTAAAACGGGCTTGGTATTGGACGGAAAATATCTCCAATAACTCACTAATTTGTGCCAATTCGAATGCGTACAAGTACCCTAAATGGTAATTGAAATTGGAAACGATGGTATTATTGGGGAGGATTGGGGTGATGCACACGAGTGCAGGAGATGATTATATGCAAAAAGTAACTATAAAATTCATTCCTTTCATGCATAACCTGGTAGGATGCCAACACTCATTTAAATCATTGACTATTTCCCGGGAAGAATGCAATATCGGTTCAAACCTCTCGCTTCGGTTGAAACGACGAAGTTAATTACAACCTTGAAAGAATTGATCCACGTTAAAGTTTGATAAAATACCTGTGTCATTCAACAGAGCGAACATATCACTCTTGTGGTCGAGTTCTTGAATTTATTCTTGTGAGAATCAAATCAAACGATGAAATCTATTTGTATCGTCGAGTAAATTTTAATAGTTTCTTATGAAAAGCTTAAAATTGATTTCGAAAAGTTTTAAATTAAATATCAATCGGTTGAAATCAATCCGGGTTCATTTATTATTATTATCATTAGTGTTTTTCCGACTAAGACCGATGTTGATGGGAGATGAATTCTTCCCATTACACCTATCACTTGATATAGATTATTGATTATAAAGTTGTCTTTTAGTTCCACATAGGTACTTCCTACCGGCCATTATTCTATTCTAACTACCCATTGTTCTCCTTCCACTATTCTGACTACCCAACATTCTTCCCTCGATGATGTCCTTCAAAACACCTTCGTCCCTTGAAACCTGTTCATTCATTCATATATTCTATTCGTTAATAGTATATACAACCCATTCTTCTCCTTTCTATACCCCTCTAATCCAACATTCTTACCTCTACCACGTCCTATCCTCTTAAAACAATGCTCATCCATTTCATCTGCTTTCTCTGTCAGCCTCTACACATACATCTCAATAGCCATGTCTCTTTTCGTTTCCTTTCCTCAATGTCCATATTTCCGCGTTATGCAAATAAATGGCTTGATTGGATATAAATACATATCGATAACAGCACCTTATAGCGCTTATAGGCGCTTAACCCGTATCGGTTTTGCCCTCAACAGCGGCACCACGATCAAATTAGAACGCTGGTGCTATCCATTATAGAAGGACCTCAGACGTATGATTTCAATGTTACCAGGTGGTCTGGGTAACCGTTAACGCCCTATGGAAAAGTAACTGCCCCTTCCCAATGGCGTGATTTCACGCACCGTTGAGACTTATCAAGAAGCGGGCTGTACGCTTTTACACCAACACCCAGATTAATGGGCGTGGTTGAAAAACTGAAGTATGGTACCCTTGGGTTAGTTCTTAGGGGTGTTCTGCCCAAGAAATTACCAGACCGGGGTGGTGGGGTGGAAGGGGTGATACTCATCTTAAGGTTATTACATACCTAACAATCGCGACATGAACCATGTAAATATAATAAGATCATAAGAATGTGATAATCTTTCTAGTTTGAGGGATTATAATAGTATTTTCTGCATCTTATCAGCAGTATTACCTAGGAGTAATGATAGTTCATGAACTCAACGATATATAGTCTGTTTATACAACAAGTTAACGTTCAAAGGATGGAATACAATGCTTCACGTTCACGGAGTATTTGCTCACAATTGACTTGAATTCATTAGTGGCAACTGTTTCATATCGTGAGCCAATTTGTTAAGTATAGGTACGTTTATTCTGTAAATTCATTGGATTGCTAGCATTCGTGAATATTTCCTGTTATTTTTTTGGGGATTTAAACGTGAAATAGCATATCTGAATGGAAAATATCACAGCAATTTGTATCATATCTTCAAGACATCGGAAGCTCAACCCTGTCGTATCTTTGTCATGAGAAAAATGCATGTCGCTCATTGTCATATTCATTGTCGTTCGTGTCATGGTCTTTTTAGGGATGTTTTCGTTGATGGTGAAATACGGTCTATCGCAAAAGGGATTTCTATAGCAATTTTCGGGAATAATGAAATTGCATACGACCTGTTACAAACATTATTATAGTAAAATCGTAGTCTCACTTCTCTGTTACTACTGTATTTATATTTGCTGGTCTAGTGCTTTTCCAGGTTACTTCGGAGATTGAAGATGATTGGAAGCGATCATCATTACTATGTATTTTTTATTCCAAGTAAATGGGAAAAGAAAAAGGGGTTGATATATATGCAGGTTGGGAAGCCTCTCCCATTTTTCTCTCTGTCGATCACAGTGTGTGAATAACTAGCCTGCAGCATCCTCATGTCTCCGCGTTTTGAGCCCCAGTAATGATAAATTTCGGACCATTCCGAGATTTATTTCTGTCACTCTGGCATTGTGGATGGCTTAAAGGATAGCAGAGGAATCTTTTATTCTTCAGAATGGCCCTGTCTCTTTCTTGTCCTTAATGCGTCTATTACTTCATTCATATTACGCACTTAGTCCTCTCTGCACTCAAATCATTGTCGAAATGCGTTAACGTTGTTTACTGATGTGATTTATCCTCTTCTGATTTACTGTTTGACTTGGTCTTCAAACTTCTGAAATCTTCTTACTTACGGATTTCTATAACTTATTGCCATCTCACATTGATCCGGTAGTGCCTTCCACAGCGAGTACGGTCTTTTGGCTCTGAAGTCAAATAAAGCATAATCGCTCGAACATCCCCCTTAATTATGCTGTTATCTCATCAAATCTTTACCCTTTCACTTATTATGACCATTACAGTGCCATAGCCACGTGGAAATAAAAGGATCGAATTGCGATAGGAAAGTGTCTACAAAGATGTGCGATATATTTGAAGTAGGTATATATACACCATAAAATACCAATCACAGAGACTTTTTCCTTTTCATTTGATTTTCCAACACATTTTCATGCTTGTTACGTACATTTAATTACATGTTACCATCCACTTTCCTCATGAATTTTAAATTTATTCCTTCGAGTTGCTCTTTTAAGTTTTTACTGAACCAGGTTTTAAAATCTACTCTTCTACCATACGTTGAAATTATCATAATGAAAAGTCAATGATCCCATGGTTTGTTTGACGCAGCTCCCCACTTGTTTTTCCTATTGGCCCACCTCTTTAAATTTGCATAATTCTTCTGTTTCACATTCTTTACTGATTAAAAATAATACAGAATCATATGAAGTTTGGTAACATTTTATTGTATGTTATTATCAGTCAATTGCAGAACATCCTCGTTGAGGTCACGTCCTTTTCAAAGTGCATTCACAGTGAATTAAAAAAAGAAACCTCTCCTGAAGTGAATCCATTGATGTTCTGGAAATATCTACATTTCCGTTTTTGTTAACATTAATAAAAGTACCATGAAATGCTGTTTTTAAAAGTGGGTGCATAAGCATCGGCTTGGACAAAAAATAATTGTGGAACCGTCATGCCGATGGTGATGTTCATTGACATTAATTTGACAGAAATGCATGAATTGAATGAAATAAAATAATTCCTTTGGAGTCCCTGGCTTTTTAACACATTATTTGTGACCACAAAACAATTGAGGTTATAATATGAGAAGTGAAAGTGCGATTTTAATTACCGTATGAATGATTACAAAAACCTTTGTCTGCATGATAGGTTCTTTATATTTTTTTCGATGTAAAATCAGTGAAATAGTTGAGAATCCTTCTTCAAATATCGCTTACTATTCTCAGTTACTCACAATCCCATTTTCATTTTCTTATATTTTGCGGTATTTTCAGTGCAAGGGAAACTGCAGTTGCCGAAATAGGGTTTAAGCAAATAGTTGTTGGTCGGTGTGGATTTTCATCAACATCACTGCATTGAATTTTTTAAAGCACCCCTCTTCCCCTCTCATAATCATTGACAATACTGATTGAGTTATCCTCTTCTTATATACACTTTGCAAGAGGTGTTTCTAGTATTATAAGCCATATTTACCGCTTCTCACCTTTCGCATGTGAAAAAGTTCTTCCCTAATACAGCCTTTCATAGAAGTCACAATAACTACTGAAGTTGAAGTCCTCTAATCCGTCCAGGGCTACTATTAACTGCCGTCATATTGTATAACGCTGATTTTTCCCAATTTTTCGAATCCTCATACTGTCTATAACGATTCTTAATGTCCTCCATAAGATCTCTCCCATTATAAATAACGGATACTGCCAAATCTCTCTGTTTTGTGATTGAACTGCATCAATAATAATGATGTGCTTCTTTATAATTATTTGAACAAGGAATGAGTGTATAATGTATCTTTCTCCCAACATAATGCATAATGAAAAGCTACCCCCCGATACATAGTGAATGTAATACTTTCCCCTTCCTTTAGCATTACGCATTTTATGGGTGATCCCCAATCAGTGCCTTCATTTCTTCCATCCAGCTAAAAGTTTCGAATAAAAAGTCGTTTCAGGCGTTATATGGTGGAATAAAATAATTAAATACGATTGGCATTTTTCCACAAAGAAATCTTTACTTCGACCGGTTTCGATGTTGATGATGTATCACATCGAAAACGGTCGAAGTAAAGATTTCTTTGTGGAAAATTGCCAATCGTATTTAATTTAATTTAAATAAAAGTTTCGAGCTTAACAAAAAATTTCACAAATCCCCAGCGGTTCTTTTCCCAATGACGTGTAAGGAATGACGTGTGAACAAGAAATGAGTATATTATGTATTTTTCTCCCAACATAATGCATAATGAAAAGCTACCCCCCGATACATAGTGAATGTAATAATTTCCCCTTCCTTTAGCATTACGCATTTTATGGGTGATCCCCAATCAGTGCCTTCATTTCTTCGATCCAGCTAAAAGTTTCGAGCTTAACGAAAAATTTCACAAATCCCCAGCGGTTCTTTTCCCAATGACGTGTAATTACGTTATCCTCTGGAACTGACCAAGAGCCAGAGACTTTCCAGCTCCATACTTTCCCTTCTCCGGAACCTTTGCACGGCCGAATGTTGACGTCGGCTGTTTCAAGGTGGTGCCATGGGAAAACCCGAGAATCTCTGTATGTGCCTCTCGGCCTTATTGCCTCCGGAGCTTAGCAGGATTCGTTGCGAGGTCCCAACAGCCGCAGATCCCTAGGAAAAAAAAACAAAAGAAAGTGAGGAAGGGGAAGGAGGAGCATTCTGGAAATGGGGCGAGCAAGATGAGGTAAAAATGAGGGGAAGGAAGAAATAATAAGAGAGAGTGAAAGAGAGAGAGACGGATATGGAGAGAGCGAGAGAGGTATGGGGAGAGAATGCTCTCACAATTCCGTCCGAATTCGAGAGGGAAGAATCACCCGGAAGCTCGAGGGATTGTGTTTTAGTTATCCAACTCGTTTCAGGAAGACCCCTCCCCCATTCTCCAAAGACACATTTGCCGAAGGCAGTTATTCTTAATAGTCCCCGGTGCCCACATCCCTCCAGCACCCGCCCCTCTTCCCACACATACTCTCTCGACCACACCACAATCACACTTCATTCAACCCCTCTCCCCCGAAGGCCTTTCTCCTCCACCCCACAGAATCTCTATCGTTGATGGTGCCACTCCCTCTTCCGAAACCCTGTTACCCAGAAAAACCCCTCCCCTGACACTATGGGTCGGAGGCGTGGGCGGGGTGTAGTCCCCCCAACCCCCGTAAGGGGAGTGGTCGAAGGGGTAGTTAATGGCTCAGTTCCACGGAATGGCATCTAGGGGGAAGAGGAGTGTGCCGAAGGTGCAGTGGTACCAATATAGTGATTTTTATGCCCTCGGATTTAACGCCGAGTCCTCCCGTCTTAGAACGTTATTTACGGCGGATACGCAGCGGTTTTTAATCCGTGTACGGTAAATATCCGATGATTCATTTCTCAAGACGAGACCCTTTCTCGAGGGACTACGGATACCCATGTAGGTGATTGAATGCGTCACATTCTTCATGGCATTGTTAGCTTTATAGACTAATGCGTATTGAGGTATCCTTGGAACGGTCAAATGATATGTTTAGGTTTTATGTTCTTAGCAGCTGAAAAATTGTGCCATAAGAAATGTCATCTTAGCAAAACTATTATTCATATATATCCTGCGCATTGTCATTCTTATTAGCTATTCAAGACACCCACTGCAGACTCTGTTTATTATTCTAGGTATGACGCAGCACTTTATAATTTATATCGTCTGATGACCAGTTTTACAATATCTGGTTGGATATTTTATTCGCAGAAGAACCGTCATTGATATGGACTTTCGCGGTCGACTCTTAATTTATCTAACCGGGGAACAGACATTCGTGATGAAATACATTAAAAGTGATTTTCGTAATATCTATTCGTCGTAAACGTTCATTATGATTAATAGATTAAATACATTCAAAGCGATAATGCTATTTTAAAAAGGGAGAGAACGAATTGCCAATGCGTAGGACTAATTGTTCTCTTCATAACTTTAAGATACTACATCTTTCACTGTATACTGGCGAATGCTTTAGATGAATCAGTATACCGTAAATTTTCTCCATGTTTTCGATTTCTGAGTTCTATTCAACTTGAATTTCTCACAAGAAACATACGAAAATGGGTCAAAGTTAATGATGGCTTCGGCAAAATGGAACATCGATTCCACTTAGCATTATAAGATTATATTGAATAATGTTTCAAGTTTCAGAGAAAATGCCATGATTAGTAAGCTAGGCATCCAACTGTTTTGGCACGGTGGAAGTTCGAAACATCTCGGCTATTATTGAAAGATAAAATTATACTATTAATGGCTACTACGAAAGCCACGCGTACGTTGTACCCGCCTGGGGTTTCAGGAGCAAATATAATATAAAAAAATTAAGTAACTAATTCAATATCAACCTCGCAAAAGTGTAAAGGCTCCATGAAATGTACATGATACAGATGTACTCAGACCTCTCCAAATTTCCTCTTCCCCTCAAGCCCTCAAATAAATTATATAAAACCTTTAAAAATCCTTACCTGCCGTCAAAACGTTCCTTCTGCTCAACCTTTGGAATTACAATGCTGGCGCAAGCCTCTTCATCTACATCTACATAATACCCTACAAGTCACCATAAAGGTGTGTGGTAGGGGGTGAATTCTTACCAAACATGCACTACTAAAACTAAATGCCTCTTTCTAAAACCTAAATACCTCCTCCTTTCTCCCACCTTCACTCCCTAATATTCTCACCAATGTGACATTTCTTTCCTAACGTGCATCTCCTGGTCAGCGCCTGACGGGTGGAAAGCAGTTTCCGCATTAGCTTCAGCCGATTGAATGACGGAACGGAATCAAAACCCAGACGTTAGACGTATCTAAGGGCGAAAATTGATCCGAATTGTTCTCACATTGCTGAAGGCATACTTCACTGGCCCATGTTTGGAGATGCGGAGGAGAATCTTTAATACGGGCAGGAGGAAGTTTTTTTTCTCACATTACTTCCTGAACATATCCGCTTACAGACAGTGTTTTTCCTCCAAGGCGGAGTGGGGGAGAATTAAAGGGGTTGAATGAGGGGGGAGAGGGTTGCGATTTTAGGGGACCGTTATGACCCCGTGTATTAAGACGACAGGTCAGGAGGTAAGAGGGTGCGGGAATGGGCGGGTCGTAAGGAGGTGGGGGGATAAGGTTGTGTGAGGGAAAGCGGTATGTGGAGTGAGTCACCAGTAAAACGTTGAGTTACGATCCCGGGGGCAGTCAAAGCGAAAGGGTTTTTGGGTTTTCGAAGGGGTTTGGGGGAAGGGTCGCTGGGACGGGGTACCGTGGGGGTACGAGCAACATGGGACACATCGGATTGGGTCCCCCCTCCCTGTCCCTGTATCCCTTTAGCGTGGGGACACATAAAGGGGGGTGGGTTGGGCACATGCGACCGCGTGTTGGACGACTGAGACAGGGAGGGTGGAAAACCCTTTCGATTCCCATCCCTTGTAACGCCGCCCCTCTCTCCCCTTTTAAAGCCCTCTTGTACCATTGCTAACCGCATACTCCACGGCCCCACCACGCCCTCCCTTCCTCCTCCTCCGCTGACCTTCTCCACCCCAATTCACCCCCTAGAACCCTCACCCTACACGCGCTCTCATCCCTACTTTAGTATTTCCCTCCCCACGCTCCCCTTTCACTCTCTTATTCGAATTGCGATCCCTTCAGCAACACCTGCAGGTTTTAGGGAATAAATAATATAAATTTATTCGCGTGATAAACGCTTCGAACGCTTACAGCTTAGTCAAATAAAAGGATCGAAAACGACCGTGCGAGGTCCAAGTCCAAGTGTGCTTGCTATGAATAAGTTTGTTGAAAGTAAAATAAAGTGGATATTGGGAATGATTGTTTTTGATACAGTATTAAAGTGAGTGATTTCCGTGTTTTTTATCAGTTTTCTGCGGCTCTAAATCAAAAGAAGTGATGTGAGACAATGCGATTGAATATACATCGTGGCTACAATTCTACTATTTGACTATCGAATCCCATTCATATCAGTGTCTTTATTGTTGCTGGAAAAATGTTGTTTTTTTGATTCAACGATTCACGCATGTGATTGGCATAGTTAAACGATCCTAAAATTTTAAAACCATAGCTAGTTTACCATAAGGTGTAATTAAACCGTAAGCCAGTTATTAGAATCACCGCAGTATCCCTGTTTTCACAGTTTCAGTTGAATGATAAAAACTGTTTCGCAGCTGTTGGATATCATGTAAATTTTACAAACAAAATTTCAGGAGCATTAACGTATTCAGCAAATATTGAACCAATAATTATCTCTAGAATACCTCTGCGATGTGTGCTGAATACTTGAATGGGGATAACGAGAAGGATAAAATATATTTAAAATGTATAACTACTCCCTATGTTCCGTCTATGACTTAAAAAATTCCCAAGATTTTGTACACAAAAACCGTTACTTAGTATTTATAAAAAGATATCGTTTTATACCAATCTAATGAGGGAAATTACAAATTGGACGTGAACAGATTGAGCCTTGATTGCAGGAAGGATTACTTTTTCCATAAGTGCAAATCGTATTTCATTCAACGAAACGGAAGTATTCATATTTCCGCTGCAAAATACCAGATTGTACTGCACTAGTCCTTACCTTTTAAAGTAAAAATAAAAATGTCAAATTTAACTTTCCCTTGCTAGTCTTCTTTTAAGTAAGAGGTTATGCGGTGGGGTGGGTACCTCCTGGACAAAAATTCGATCCCTGAGAAGTGTGTTCTCTCCAATTTCCGTCTCTTTCTTTTCGCCTGAGAACCAATTTCTCCGTCTTTAACTTTTTAAGCAGTCTGGTTTGAAAGCGTCTTGGGCTCACTCTTTTCTATTAGCCCTTCAGGGTTTCACAAATGTACCGAGAATGAATGACCTCAACTATGTTTCTCAAGGCGAAAACAACTAAGAATCCCATATAAAGATGAAAACTGGCTCAAAGGTCTGATGCTAGAATAATTTTCATCATAATCAAATATAAAATATTATCCTATGTTTCTAAACCGCTACGTCATAGTTAAATTCCCCTGAATACTAGGAATTTTAGTTATCTATGTTCGTGGTGTTTTATTTCTTTACCTTAATCTCTTCATTACCACCATACCAATCAGCGTTATAAACCATTCTCCTATAAACCATTCTCCGGAAATGCGATTTTCTTCAATGATGAGTTCTTCAAGCTTGTACTCAATTCAATGTAAATTCTATAAATCCATCGTGTTTAGCTATTTGATAATGAATGTGACGTTTTGAAAATGACTACTTGAAAATAACACCTTTAAATTATATCTTAGAAAGTACCATTCACTCATATCATCTTTATTATTTGCGCCAGCTATGCTACGTATGCTCTCCAAGTCACTTAGTGTCCTAAATTGTCGTAGCTCGTGAAAAACTTTGTAATAGAAATACTTCATCTCTGGTTAAGAAATTTAAAATAAACTTCTTCAAGAAGTCAACCACCTAAATGTTAGGTATGCATCTACTGTCTTTATTATAGTTATGATATAATTGAATTCACATCAATATAACGCAGTGAAATATTTTGGTAGAAAAGAAATACATTCACATTTTGAACATTTGAAAATGATTGGTTTTAACTCCTAGGGCAGTTTTATATTTTTTTCTTACTTAAAATAATATCGTGTCAACAAGGATACCTCCAAAACCTTGTACTGAATATTTCATTGTTTCTCACATTGTTTCTGAATTCATTTTTGTGCCTTTGTAAATTTTCCAAATCTTCCCCTTTGCATACTTCATTTTTAAGAAACCTATTGACGCGCTCTGAAGCATTGTTCTTCGGTTTCAGAGAAGCACTAGAAAATGGATGGCGTTTTCACATAGGCACTTTTCAATTATCAGCTGATAATTTGTTTTATTGTAGGTGTAACAATTTTTTTTAAAATTGGTTTTTTTAGTCAAGGAATGTGAAAATTTGACTCCCGAAGCGAGGCACCTTTGACAGGATGACCTCATTCATATCTGGGTTCCTAGACTCCTATTAGCTCGATTTTCCTTTTTCCATGCTCGCGTTCGATAACCTTCCCAGAACCCTCCTGTGGTTACTAATCTCTGACGTCATCCTCCGCCCTTGCGCTTTCAACCCCGACCCCCCTTAGCTCCTCCTCGTTTTTCTTCTCCTTCCGTGTAATTTTTCTTCCACTCCCTCTCCTTTTCTAAGGGTCTCAACCCCTCTCGCAACCATCCCCTCAACCATCTCTCGTAATCTCTTCTCGTCCATTCCCACCACCCGAGTTACTCTTTTTTTTCCACCTGCTCGACTCGCTGCTCATACGCCTAATCAATTTTTCCTCTCTACGTTGCGTGGCGATGACGCATCCGCCTATTTAGAAATTCGTACTTGACGATCAGTCTTACACGAAATTCATGGGAATTGAGATGGCGAACTGGCGACTACATCCACGAGAGGTCGAGAGAATCGACCGACTTCGTCCTATTTGCACCACTGAAGGTGAAATTGCTCCAGATTTCGAAAATTTGTATTCTAGAAGTTTGGTTTAAAATACTGCAACTTTGACTGGGTATCATTCATTTTTTTCTCCTGAATGATAGTAAGTAAAATGAATCCTGTTGCTTTCCCATTCGAAGCCATGCACGACTTCGGCGCAGGGAAAAGAGCTTGCCATGGGCTTGCCAGGAAAATCACGAAAAGGAGCCAGAGTTCTGCATCTAAATCTAGTGTATTTGAATTTTTAGCTGCGTCTATCTTGAATTACAATAATGGGCATTGACATATTAATGTAGTAAAATTCCTTGGAGACGAAAGGTTATTGTTCGTGATTTTTTCTTGTCCCAAAATGTGCGTCTACAAAAAGGAATAGGCACCTCATGGTGCGCAGATAGGTAATACTGGAAGTAATTTTATGCGTCTACATCCAGATTATACCCAGCAAGCCACCGTAAAGGTAGGATATTTCAAGCCTGCCGCGTGAACGGCGGTGAAATTCACATAAATTGCCATGAAAAAAAATTACCTGAACTGGGAATCGAACGACGGACCTTCGGCTTTTCCGGGCCACTGCGCAGGCCACGCTACCCAGGATCCTAAATTCCCATGGCATTTTTACCGAGGTTCAAGGTACTAGATTTTGAGCACTCGCGGTCCATTGTAGCGTAGTGGTCTGCGCAGTGGTTTAGAAAGCCAAAGGTCCGTGATTCGATTCCCGGTCCAGGTGAATTTTTTCTCATGGCAATCAATGTGAAAGCCACCGTAAGGCTGTGTGGAGGTTACAAGCAACTGAGAGGTATAATGCCACTAATTTGTGGAAATATGTTAGATATGCGTCCACTAGGAACGTGTAACAAAGATGCTATGCAATAAATGTTGGTTAATCAGGATTTTCCATAAATAAACTTCATTAAGTAATCCTATTCGCAAAGCATGAATGTAAATATGCGACGTCCAAATAACCGAAGCATTATAATAGTTGGCATCGTATGAAAACTCAAATTAGACAATATCGAGCACAGTTCTGAAAAAAGGATATAATTAACTATTATTTTTGATTTACCGCTGAAGAAAATGCTAAGGCTGGAAAGGCATATGCCCAAGAAAGTATGTGAGATGATGGGTTTAATTAGGTTTCCGATTCATTTCAAGGAATTTCATGAAGATAAGTAATCTAGAGCATAGGGTAAAGGAAAAGGGATTCCATGTCATTTCATGATGACCAGATTGAACGCCTGAGTAAAACAATTGGTGTTATAACAATAGAATGCAGAGACTGCACTGTAATAATGCGAAATTAATGAGACCTTAGATGCTATTATGTATCTTACTAAAGCATGTACTCCTTATTCATTGCTTTTATTTAAGAAATAAAATACAATGCTCTTCAAATTTATCCCACTCCTAAAACGCTAATTTCAATTAGTGAAGCAAAGTGCTACCAGAGTTACAGAACGCTATTCCAATGATGAATATCTTTATTGAAAATGCGTGATAAGGAACAGTCAAGCCTTTCATTTCTAGAGATAAGTAAAGAGGATAGGCTCTTAACATAGGAAACTATGAAAATAGTGACAGGTAATCAATTGCTTACCGAAGGAAAAGTAATGAGTCAACGCCAAGGAAATGGGCAAGTCATGAACATTTTATGCAATATTTCTTCAAGATTTCATCAAGAAATTCAATCCAAATACAATAATGTTTATCGATGGGTATAGAATTTTTTTGAATGAGAAAAATTCAAAGTATTTTTAAATTTAATAGATCTATCCAAGAGTTTTGTTTTAGTGCTACCGTGCATTTTTAAACTAAATAATCAAGTAAATTAATCTTCTTTGGATCTGGAGACTCATCGACCAAGTTAAAATTGGAGTGCCATTGCTAATACGATAGATTTAAAAAAAATTTCTGTTATGACAAATGATGCTCCCTTTAACCAGTTTCCGAAGACCCGAAGAATAGATGCTAATAAACATTAGCGAAGAGTTGGCGCTAGAAATCCAATTTTAGATTCACAAAAATCTCCAGATCCAAAAAACAAGAATGAATTGTTCAAGTGTAAAAAAATGAGTTACATCTTATTAATTATGGTTGGTGTTGAAGCCAAATATTGTGGCTATTTTGGAAGAACAGATGTTACTATTCAATGAGTCGTAGTAACGCTAATATGATGTTATTCGAATGGATCAATTCTTCAGTTACGTAGGGATTTTTTTTTCAAATTATATGAAAACCATACAGAAATTTAAAACCAGTTCTCGCGACACCAACATTCATTATCTGTATTGCTCTCAAATAAAACTTTCCCATTTGTAATCGCAATGACTGTGAGGATAATAAGCCATTTTTTCGTTTCTTAACCTCAATCACATGCACGTTTACGTTAGGAATGAATTATTTTTTAACCAAACAGGAAGAGGTTGGTATTGGTTGCTTTGCAGAATAAGTTTCGGCGTTCACCAATGAAGAGTTTTAATTGAGGAGATTTATAGAGTTAAGTTTACATTTTAGTGGAGTTTGGAGTGGTGGCGATGTTTCATATATGTACATTTAGTTTTGTTGGTTGACTTAAATCTGAATTGAATTACCTGAGTTATCACTTGAATCTTGCAGCCTTTAACTCTCGGTGTCAAAACGTGCGCTTCACGTAACTAAGTGCAGAAGAACTTAGAAGATCAAGGTTGCTTCATTCAATCGTTGCGCAAAAAACATTGGGAGGCATATTATAAGTTCACGTATCTTCGTGGCTCATTAAAAACATTGCATCATCCAGGCGAAAAAGGCGAATATCGTCCCGAACGTTTACGATTTGTGCTGCAACCAGTGCTTCGCTTAGCAGGAACGCGTGCAATCTTATATTTTTCTCCGTTAGCTCCAGTTCTCACCCCTCCCTACATGTTACTCCCCACCCACTTTGAACCACCTTACTCTTTCCACCCCCTCAACCGCGTTCATTTCCTTCTTTCCACTGCTAAGCCTTTGCATTTCCGCCTTGCTACCCCCTCCTCTTACCCCTCCCGCCCACCGCAGTTACCTACCACCTGCTCTGCCCCACTCGTCTCCTCGTCTTTACCATTGCGAGGTAATAATGGCTCCAGAGCCTGGTGCTGCTCGAGCGAAGAGAGGTAACGCTCATGGCGAATGCAAGGCAGAAATAATTTGCTAATGCCTATGTGCATCCTTGAAATGCGGTTCCAGCGGGAAATGAAACTCGCTTGCTTGCTCGCTGAACTTTTCTGGCGTCGACTTTTTTCTTGCCAGCTGGCTTAAATAATTCTCTCTCAAAAGCTATTCTTTCTTAATGGGTGTACCCAAGGGAAGTGGTGGTTTCTATTAAACTTCCCGCATATTATCGATTTTACATCTCCTCCCTTTAACCGCCTGAGACTACCGTGTGTCGCATACACACGGTAGTGGCTGTTTGTTCAGCATTTACCCGCCCTTCAATGAAGTTTACCTTTTCCCGTATTGGTCATCGTCCACCAACTGTGAGTGGTATCGGCCTGTGTCATGATTGCCTCCCGGCCTTTGATATTTTAAGCATGCTGCATTTAAATTGATTTCCGGAATGTGCAAACAATCGATGTTTTTCGATTATCGGCTCCCGCTCATTGCACCATTGTTTACGTTTTTCCATTTAGGTATGGTGATACCATAAAAAAATCTTTTGATTCGATTTCCTCCAACCATCGTTTAAAAGACTATTGTACGTATTACCATGAAAATAAAATAAGTTAGATGGATGTTAATACAGATAGGGTCAAAAATTCATTTTCCCGTTCCCAATGAAGAAAGGAAGTTAAATGGAAGCTATAAGAGAGAAAAGTAGGATTATGTACATTTTTGCCTGTTCCTCTGCTCTCCTGTATGTATCTAAATGTCGTTTTGTTTGCATGTGAATAGATTCCGCATATTTTTATTCCTAAAGTAGGCGGCACAGATGAAGATTGCTTTCCATTTTAGTTGTAGTGTAGCTTTACCGTGAAATCGATATATTTTAGAAATTTCGGCTTAAAAAATCCGAAATTAACTAATTAACATAAAATTGTAATCCTTAAATTTAATCAATATCTTTTGTTAATTACCCCCACCACTCACCCTTGTGGTGACATGCAGGGCATTGTGTAGATGTAGATAAAAAGTTGTTCGATATTTGTAATACAAGTGTAACTTTAATGCAGCTCTTTGGCTCCCAAAGTTTCCTATAAACTGAGATTATTTTCTGTTCTATGGTTTCGTGAAGCAAAAAGTTCTGGATATCCATTCTCTTTGAGTCCCTCCTTATTAACGTTGACACCTGATTAATATTTCTCCCCTTACTGATACATTTCGAATTAACGTTCGCCTGCGCTGTGTGGCGTCCTCTCCCCCAGTCCCGTTGTTAGTAGCGATAAGATGTAGGCGTAGATGTACTGCCGACTATGCGGAGACGTTTCCTCCCCCCGTCTGTTGTTTAACACGTGCCTCCGTTTATGCCGCCTGTCTCAATGCTACCAATTCACCCCCTCCCCATTCCGCTTCAAACTCCGTCGTCCCCCCTACGTAACAAAGGTTCCCTATCTCCGCTGTCCAATCTCGCCCTCCCCCCACCCTCCTTCCGTCCTCACTCAGGCCATGTAGCCACCAACCCTCCCCTGAGAGGGATGGAAGGGCAGGGTGGGGGTTGCGTGTGCCGATAAACTGGCCGGAAGTTCGGCTCTGGATCAGCGGTCTTCCAGGACCGAGGTGAGCACACTCTCCTCTGTTGTGTCCTGTGCCTACTCGCCGTTGAACTTGAAAACGAGTTCAGCAAAACGTGATTCTGGAAACATCCCTTCGGTCGGTATTGTATGAATTGAAGTGGCTAGCTGTTTGTTTCTTGTCGTGACAATCGTGATTTTTTCTGAATTGTTAAAAGCACTTTTTTCGTTAGTGTCCTGCTCAGTGACATCATCCTTAATAGCTTCACTGTTTATTAAAAAAACAATACGTGAATTTAATGTTGCTTTTTTTAGAATGTTTATGAAAACCTAACATCTTCTGTCTTATTCTTCGTCTTGATAATTGTTTGTTTTTTTTACAAGTCAAAAAGGTATACCTAGATAAGTTAATGTACAAATTAGAAACATTTTAGGTGAAAAGGGTCTATTAATTTCTGCTAGTCCTATCAGACCTACAATAGTTATCAAGTTTGACTTTAGTCGTCGTGAGAATGGATACATCAAAAGATAGATGCGAAGCTAAAAAAAAGAATATCGTTTGATAGAAAGGATTCGTAGGAAGAACTAATTGTCCTCATGGCCTCCCTTAACTGGCTGAACATATAATAATACAACAACAAAATAAGAGGGTAGCATGGTAAAAATGATAACACACTTAGTAAATATAATATTCTCAATATTGTGGGATGCGCACTCGGAACTGGTGAAATAATGGAAATGGCGTGTCATGTGTTTATGGATGTAGGTGATTCTGAGGGAAAAGGCAGTATTAATAATATAATGTTAAGTGATTGGTTTCTATCTGTTAGGTTCGGTAATAATGGAGTGCATTGCATTTAGGTATGTACATTGCATACATACCTGTTCGTTTATAAATGAAATTAAGATAATGGATTTTTTAAGGATTTGAGCATGTCTTTATGAAATACTAATATGTATCATGCATGTTTGTGATACTTTTCAAATGTTTCTTTGCATGCTAGATGAGAAGTAGAGTTTGTGATGTGCGTACTGCATGATATTCATAGAAATCTCTCCTTAGGTAGGAAGCAAAAATAGGCTTTATTTTAAGCACATACTACATCCATGAAATCAATTCACCTCCTGCCACACACCCTCGAGGTGGATTTCAGGGTAGCTAATAGATATCGATTTTCATCTATCGGCTCCACCCCTATGCTGCTTCTATCCCCAAGGCGGATATTCTTTAACACTCTTCATTATATCTCAAAAACATTTACTTTGTCGCCCTCCCTAATCCAGCATCCTACAGGTACCTTCGGGATATATTCCTGCATCATGTCATTGCCGCTAAGTATATGTTCCATCCTCATAATTTACCTAATATAAATTATAGGATTAATACTCTCTCCTCTGTGTGCACCTCTTCATTTGTCCGTCTTTCCGTCCATGTACGTTCTTTATTCTTCCTCACACGCACAGTTTTAAGGCTTCCTCCCTTTTCTCGTCATTCCCTAGTGTCCAGGATTCTGAAGCATAGAAAGGCACGCTTTATATCAAGATTAGGCATGGATTTTAAAGGCTCCAACGTCTGTAGCTTTATTGCGCCATGTAAGCTGAGATGTTGACCCTAAGGCATAAACGACACCCATTCAAAATCGCGAAATTCGGGTGACTAGGCCGATGCGTTACCTGCCAGGCTGGAAAAATTAAAAACAGAAAACTTAAGTCATTTGGGGAGCATATGCAGTAAGAGATAAAGGAAATTCGAATATTCGTATCGTAATATATGAAGGATATGAATCGTATCGTAATATATGAAGGGAGTAAAGGACACCTTAATTTTAAGAAAGTGTGAGGGATAGTTGCCTAGTTATGTTTTAATTTGGAAATCATTATTCGCGTGCATTATGGAGATGAATACGCACCGTAATGACTGAATAAGTAGGTGTATCTGTAACAAGACTAGTACGAAGAGTATCTTTAATCATACTAATGTATGTTACAGAAAATTTAAAAACATTATGAACGTCTGAAGGCATCTTGAAGCTTGGAAAAATGAATAAAAATTAACTTAAAATTTATAGTGAGCAAATCTCTGGATTATTCACCTTAGTTATCTCTATACCCAAATTACCTATGGATAAAAAGGACCAATTGTGAGTGAAAGAAATACATTCTCATTAGCTCTTCGGATCTTCCTTATGACAACTCTTCTCAGCCAATTTTCTCCCTATTGTTGAACGAGATCATCTAGACCTTGGATAAACAAGGTACGTCTCGCAAACCATGTACATTTACGTTGCCAAAGAGCTGTGGCACTTAAATAAAATAAATGAAAATCATTCTTAGGTAAAATTGTAAATCGAAATAAAGATATCGCTGTCCCATTTTAAGAGAATTATATTTAAATATACACTTAGCAATATATACTCGTATATTGTAGTTTATAAATGAAACGAACATTATGTTAATGACTGATTATGACTTAAAATCATTTTTCAAATAAAAACACTATAAATCAAACAAATTAATAAATGATTTCAGGAAATGCTACAAAATCAACGGGAAAATTTTTCAATCAATTTTTTAATTTGATAGTTACATAATTATAACAATTACTCGCTATAATATCACCTTAAAATTCCATTGCTTTAAAAAAATATCATTCCCCAATGTAAAAATCTTAATCGACTAAAATTATGACTCGAACAAATTTATGTCAGTGTAAGGGACAGGTTTAGTTCTTTCGCCTCAAAGATTTGCCATTCCCTGATTTAGATGATCAACCGTTGAGTGCGTGTGAAGAACAACCGCAGCCGTGATCTTACCTGCCATTTGGTACCGTCAGAATAACCTGAATTTTGGAGATCTCTGAATTTTAAGCCTTGGTGATCGTGTTTGTTACGAGTGTGAATGGTGGACACAACACCGGGGCTCGCGTCCTGAAAACTGTTTTGCACCAAGTCTATTCCATACACTGTATGCAGACTTGACGGAACTCTTTCGAGTGCTCTCCCCTTATCCCCTCTTGGTTGAAACCCCTTTGGGGGTATATCCTCTCCCGGACCGAATCTATTTGCAGTTCACACGCGCGTGGTTCCGAATTAAAACGAAGGGGGATGGGGGAGGACGATGAGGTGGAGACTGCTGGTTGGGATACGGGAGGGGACCAGTTTCCCCCAATGATTTATTCCCTCTTCTTTTGTTTTGCTTCCTGCTCATTCGCGCTCCCTCTCGAATGCATAAATGGTTTTAGCCTCTTCACCACCACTTGCCTCGCTTTATACTCAATTTTTTTTTCACTCTGGAGCTCGATAGCATGTAAATCGCCCGCCTGAGCGTTTGTTGGCCCTTGACTTAACGATGCTTTATGGATTGCGGCTTGTGTTGTAATGGCATGGAATCCTCTCTCCTCTCCGCTTGCTCAAGATTACTCGGGGAAACCTACTGGAGGACGGCGGTTGTTTTGTGTTTGAGCAAGGATCAGCGTCAAGTTCCTGCCGGAGATGTGTAAATTATGCGCCGGGCTCAAGAGTGAACTTTTGGGGAGGTTATTGTCCCAAAAGTGTTTTGGCTTACATTAACGAGTCGGTCCGGGTTATCAAAGAAGAAAATGAGGGAAAATTGCCGGAGACAAACATGCGCGTCATAACCGCGGTCGAGATGTCAATTTTCGCAAATATTTTCCGGCGTATGAAGTTTAATACGGCTCCGATTAGATAGGTATTAGACATTCAATAGACTGAAGGATTAAAAATGATTGGCATCGTCTTCGTTTGAGGCATAATATGTATGTAGTGGAATTGATATCAGCATACAATCAATCCGATTTCATCACGTACCTTGAACTGTTCACACAATTACAGTTTATGATAGAAAGAAAGCAATTTTTTCGTAAATTTCTTCCTAATCACTGCATGGATACCATAAAAATCATCGTTTCAGACGCTATTCCAAAATTTGTATGAATTTTAATCGCTTAGAAAGTCTTGGCAGGATTTTTTTGTCCATGTGTCTTGCACGCAGTGTGTTTGAATTACAGCTTGTGTCAGTGCTTCATTTGTTCTTGTCACCGCAGTTCGAGAGATACACCTCCGAGAGATGTCGTTTTGGTATCTGCCCAGGTGGAATGGCATGATGATGAGCATCAAGTTTGAGCTTCTGATGACTATCAATTGGTACGAATTCAAAATTGGGTGAAGCGCCCTTGTTGCTTCTCGTGACTCAACCTATCTGAATTAGGCGCTCGCTCGAGGAGCATGAAAAAAGTCACAATGGGATTGCATTCCGTGGAATATAGAGAATGAAATTATTCATGAAGCCTGCGTAATGTATTTACCAACGTAATTATTAAATTCAAATAGTTTTTATCGCTTCCACTGTACGAAAATTTCTCTGTGGTGAGGAATTTAAGTTTCATTACCATTAAGTTATTAATGAAAATACCAATGATAAATTTAAATTATAAACGTAAAATATCAATTGTTGATAAACGAAACGAAAACTTAACTGTGTTCGTTTTGATCCGGTTATGAGAACGTTCTGCAAGTATGGGATTTCATAATATTTATTTGTTTTTATCCTAAAAAATCGTTTACTGCATTTATGTTTAGTTTTTTGCCGTTATGAAATCTACTTATCAAGGTACACAAGTAACAGCGTAGGATATCGCCATCAAAGTTACAAATATTTGCCTGATTTTCGGTCATTTAATGCCTCCGTTTATAGATAATTCAGCTTTTATTGCTTCATCAAGAGTACTGCAATACATTCATTCTTCAGATAAATACCTACTGTTATTTTTACGTGCGACGTTTTGGTGAAGAATATGGAAGTTTTTACAGGAATCGTTGACCGTAAGAATATGAGAATCCGTGCCTTCTCTTAAGATGAATTCAGCGGGTAGGTACGTTGTGTCAAATGGAAGCTAGCCAGATGATGACATTTTAAAAGTTGATTAACGCACAGTTTTCAGTTTCTGATGTATAATGGGACACATTTTGTGGTGAAAATCTTTACACTACCGTGCGTTTCCACGATCACGTACTTTTGAATGGCGAGTTTCAATGTCAATGGTTTTGGGCCGCTGTTATGTGTGACTCACGATGTTTCACTCCGACGAGCCCTTGTTGAAATTGTTCATGTTGACTCGTCAGCTGGCGTGCGACTTTGTGCCCGGCGCTCACTCCGCAGTGGTCAAACGAGCAAACTAATTTCGCGTTCGCCGCTGTTTGCAAAGGATACCAATTGATGACAGGGAGGAAGGGAGAGGCAGTGAAGTGAAATCAGATGAGATAGTGGAATCGTGTCTGTCCGCGGAAACGCGTGATTTAAAATTTCGCTTGTGATGTATTTCTCACATAAGCTACCAAGGTGCTCTAATGAAAAATTTTGAGATGCAAAAAAGTGTCATGAACGTGGGTAGTTAAAAAAATATGCATGGTATAAAGGATACGTGATTATTTGCCAATGCTGCTTAAGTGTGAGGGTAAAAGGCATTATTTATTTACGATAATGATTTGCAAAAATGTTGATAATGACAGATGCCGAATCTGGATATTAAAATTTGTAAGGGACAGTACGATAACCATGTAAGCGTAATCAGCCTATGATAAGAACTTAAATGTGAATCACTATCAGACCGTAGGGTGAAATTTAGACTTAACCTCTTAAGTAAATTTCAAGACGATATTTTTGCTAACGACACATATTTGGTGAACTCATACTAACGATGGTAGACTGGGCCATAAATATAAAATTAGGGGAATAGGTTGCCGAACCGACAGTTTTAAGCTGTCTCTCTTCCCTCGTACTATTAGGGACCTGATTAGCCGTGATTATATGTATTCAATAATGCATAGATAAGTTTACCAATAAGTATTCTAGGTAGTTGCATGTTGTTATTAAGATTTTAAGCTAATCCAACTAATAGCACGTTTATGCATGCTTGATCTGCTCTTGAAATCCTTTTCAAAATGTCGTAATTTGGCAAAAATACAGCTGCTAATTTTATTTGAGCTAGTGTATGCATGGTAAAGATTCACCTCTGCCATACGCCTTTATCGGGGCTTGCGGTGCATAATATAACTGTTAAGATCACCTTTCTTTACTTCCTGTTAGCCTCTGATTATCCTATCAGTAATTTTCATTTTTTTCCTCCTTATATTTATTCAACGTTTACCCCTCTATCATGTCGTTCAAGACACATTCAATTACCTCTCGTTTAATATTATAACCTAACGAGATAGTGAAAAAAGACGTCCGAAAATATGATTTGACCGAATGAATGCTACAACCAAGTGACCGTGAAGGTTATAGTGGAATTGTTCCTAAAACGCAGATAATAGATATCTACAGATGGGTGGGTAGATAATAGAGTTGGCCTAAAAAATTATAAGCTTGACACCAGATCCTCTAGCGTTCATGTAGGATACATAATATTAATTTTCTGACAACAGTAATGCAAGCGTTTACACTTGCGCAGACGAAACGAATCTGAAAGTTGCGAGCTTAACTTTATTGAATAGCTCCACTGGAAAATATTTACAACTTTGCTAGCTCCAAGCTTTATTTTTGCCTCCCATGGTTTCGACATTCAATGCCCTTATCAAAGCATTGAATTCAATTATATTGTGTCATTAACTTTATGACATTGAATGTCGAGCCCATTATCGGAAATAATAAAGTGTGGAACTTACAAATTGGAAATTATATACCCGATTAAATGAATGTTTTCCTAAGTTTTGTAGGATTTGGTGGACGTCGAGTGTAAGAAGAGTAGAGAAAATAGGGAGAGATCACAGTTTAGTCCTTATGGTTACTCATTTTCATTAGTGACTGTTATTTCCGAATCTCTTTCTTGGCTAATGCCTGTTAACGGGCCCTATCAGTTTGACATTTAAAGTTTGTATTAGAATTAAATCTTTAAGTTAATAAGAGCTGGAAAATGATTCTTAAATATTAGATGCAAAACAGCCTGTAACAAAGGAACATTTTATCAGATTTTTACAGTACACTCACAGTAAAGAAATCAACTACGGGGTTTACAACTACAGTCCAGTAGCTTTATTCAGCAGTTCCTAAATACACCTCTAACTGTATATAGGGGGTGTTAATTGTGTGTTTACCTGATCTCGTGAAGGTACATGAAATGAAATTATCAACTTCAATTTCATGTATCTTCACCACGTCATTATCAAGAGTACGGTAACCGTCAATTCTGTAGGCCTCTATACTTGAAAATGTCGTTCTGCTGGAAAAAAAGTGAAAATGTAATTGATTACTCGGAAATGCTACTGTGTATAATATTTTAGGGAGCTGGAATTCAATGGATAATCTACATAATACCCTGCAGGCCACCATGAAGGTGTGTGGCAGGGAGTGAATTATCACCAAACATGCACTGCATATCATGCATAAAACATTAGTAATAATATACTAGTCTAAACTTTGATTTTTAAAAAAAGATAAAAATAGCAAAGCAAGCATGCAATACAATGCTGTTATTTGGGTTAGCATAAAGTCCTTATACCAACATGCAACTACATATGCTATCAATCGATACAGACTTATCGGATACATTTACCGCTCTTCATATCACTAATTGTTCGAGTAAAGAAGGACATTTTTAACATGTCACTCAGGCAATCAATTTCCCTAATTTTATGATTATTGTCCAGTCTACCATAGTAAATTGGGGTTTGCAAAATATTTTTAATGTTATAACTGCAAATTTTATCTTGGAATTTATTTAAGAGATTGTCTAAATTTCAACCTGAGATCTGACAATGTTTCCCATTGTAATTCATTTAATAGACTGGTTACGCTAATATAGTTATCGTACCGTCCCTTTACAAATCTTGCCGATTTTCGTTGCACAGGTTCAAGTTCAATATTAGGGCGATTTCGTATGGTTCCCATATACTGGCAGCGTATTCCAAATGATGTCTAACAAGGGAAAAGTAGCTGATTTCTGGTTCATGATCGTCACATTTACCCACTCCTCTTTTGATGAATCCCAGTTTAGGATTAGCTTGACCCAATATTTCACGTATGTGTTTACCCCAGGAAAGATCATGTGTCAAGTCTAATTCCAAGATGGATTTAATGGATAATGCGGGAAGGGAATGAAAAAGGAATAAAGGTCATTCTTCGCTGAAAGAAATTGAAATTGTCATCAAGGAAAAGAGAAAAGCAGTGATCACTGGGGACATTTCAGGAAAAATGGATCGTGTTTCGGAGATACTAATATAGTTAGGCAGAATTATTCATGAATGTGGTTTTATTATTGTCATTGAATATTGATTTTGGCATACCTAACGGTTTGGGGCGTAACTTTTTAAAAAGAATTCAGATTAAGATGTTATACATGGAAAAAGAAGGAATAACGGTTCGTCAAGTTTGTTCAGTGGCAACGTTTTCTTTTGGAAAATACGAAGAAAATCGGTTGAAGAATTGCCGGTGCTATTGGTGTATGAATCGGATAATTGGTGTAGATGAAATAAATATGGCTAACTACCTCAGTCGCTCTGATATTTAGGATGGTCTTCCAATCTCTAATTTTTATTTACCCTTTACTGAGAACATTCCTTTATAGAATTTTAGAGAGCCCTATGGGAAAAATGTTATTTTTCCCTCTTTGGTAACGCAATCGGAGGTTCTCCTTCCGTCCTTCGTATTGTATTCAAAGCCATTGTGGCTGCGGTGGTGATGGACAACTTCCTGTAAGTTTTCCTGTAGGAGGCAGGGTTTCTTTTATTATTTTCCCAAATATGCATACATTGTTCACCGGCTCCCTTCGATTGAAAGTTCCCCTCATTAGCGGCGAAAGAGAGAGACGGCAGCGTTCACCTCAGGGCCACGCCTATTCTCTCCTCCGGCCCATCTTCCTCTTTGTTGCTCATTGTCGACTGCCTTCCGGGAATCGTCCCTTTTATCTCGGTCCCCACCCCCCTGGCTAATAAGGGATCCCGTTCTCCCGACACCCTCTCTGTTCCCTCCCTCCGCCCCACATCCACCCTCCCGACTGAGTTTACTGGGCGATAGGGATGAGAAAACCCCTCGTCGCCCTCTTTTTTGTCAAGTCGAAAACCACTCGACGAGGAATTTCCCCGCTGTTTTGTTTCCCCATCGATCAAACTTCTTGCCTATCGCTTTCATTTCGTGAACCCCAGGCGTACTTCGAACGGATGGAGGTGGGGTTGAGGGAAAGAACCCTTGGTGTGGGTAGTGGGGGAGTTAAGGATCGCCTCGGTGCAAATTTAGATTGAGATCCTGAGGTGGGGTGGTAATGGTCTGGAGGTTCGACCGTGTCGATATCTAAAGTTCACCGATAAGAACAAGCTAGTCGGCGGGGCATTGCTCCTGGCCAATCTGCGGAACTATCTTCTGCCGGTGCGACTTACACTTCAAAGAGCTATTCTAATCAGTGTTCTATTTGTTTCGGAAACAACGCTCCTATCCTTGTGGATTATAATCGAGGAACTTGAGATGATCTCTAAGTGTATGTTGCAAATGCATATCGTGGAGTTAACATCAGAGAATTTGAATCCGCCTGGATGAAACTCTGGTCTGTTATGCCAGACTGCGTGGTGAATGTAAAGCTCTCTAAGTACACCGTATGCAATCCCCACGTAGGGATACTTAGTTGATCCTGTTTCTTTTCCTTCATCTCCCATGGTTGTGCATACTGATATGTGCATGAAGTCTGCTGGATGCTTACTTTCAACATTTTCATTATTTTTTCCTAATGAGAACTAGGCTTGAGTTTTTCCTTTATGACAACACATACCATTGTAAAAACAATGGTATGTATAAAATATGTACATACGTGAACACAAAGCGTTCCGAGCGGCATTTGAATATCTGGATGCTCTCTCTACTAACTCATTTGGTGACCTTGTCACTGGTTGCTGTAGAAATTTGTATAGCATATAAAGAATCAAGGTATCGCGTCTGTAGTTCTGGAGTCTCGGCTCTTATCTATCAAATGATGCCCCTATTTCGCTCTGCATGTTTTCCACTAACAATTTTTCTTTTCCCACGACCCCACTTTCAAAAAATTCCTTTCTTTATCATGTCCTTCATAACACCCTTAAAACCTGCATTATCCACTTCATATACATGAATTCTCCTAATTTCCTCATTCCGCTTCCTTTCCTTCTCCACTATCTCAAGTACCTCTACCTTCGTCTTCTCTTCTACCCACCTTACCTTCAGGTTGAATACTGACTGATACCTTATGCATAGTCTCCTCAGTCACATCTCAAAAATCCTTAAATCTAGTCTCATGAAATACAACCAAAAAATCTCATACCACTAGCTATGTAGAAAATCACCTCATCTGAATAATTTTAATGAGAAAAAAGGAGATTAGTCGTTATAAATCGAGGTTCTGCTCGACCTTCTCCCTCATCTCTCCGCCATCTTCACACTCGCCTCCCGTGGGCTCTAATATTCTTGGGCGAAGGCAAACCTCTGGATCAAAACACCACCCCCGCACAATCAATACTTCTCGCCCACATAAACTTTCTCCTCACGGTAGACCACATGTTCCGTCCGTTTATATCAATTTGTTGCGATTGAGTGAGCAAGTATCGTCTTTAGAGGTATCGGTTTTCAAGTACCCTTCGTACATGGAAACCGATACCCCTAAAGAATTATACATGATCACTCAATCGCAGGAGCCTTGACATTACGTGACGAAGAAGTTTCGAACTCAACATGATTCTAGATTCTCTACATAAGCTGAGTAACTCATCATCTACATCTACGCGATACCCTGAAAGCCACTGCGAGGGTGTGTGGCTGGGGGTGAAGATCACCAAGAATGCACTATAGACATGCAATTATTTCTATTAAAATTGAATAATTATGTAAACCTCCTGTTTTCTCATTTTAATAAAGATTTTATTTCCTTCACGAGAAGTGCCCTTACGTGTAACTCAACGTGTACCTTGTCCTTCAAGTGAAACTTGAAGATAATGTCGAAAAATGGGCTATTGTTCTTGTTTGTAACAGCAGGTGACATTACTTTGTAAGATAGAAAAGGAAGCATAAATCGTACGCATATAAAATCCCCGTTTTCCCGATTTCCGATTTCTCGTATCATGTGGCCCTATTTTTATACCTGGGCTATGTCCTTGAACATCCCTCGCAATCCCTCGTAAACAACGGACATTTTCTTTTGTAATGGAGTAATTTTTCGTATGTTTTTGGTACCTATTTACGCTTGAACGACTCCATAACCTTAAGATTACGGTTAATTGCTAGCGCGATGGTAAAAATCATGTTCTGTGTCCGCCATGGACGCAATTAAAATTTTTTCACCTGTAATCCACACTTTGTCATTAAAGCATGCTAGTTTTTTTCTAAAATCTACCTGCAAAACCATTGTTTTATATTAATTAAGGCTGTTGCTCCGTTTTCATCATTTCTTAGAATTTATTTTGCCAGAGCTATATTTAGGCCACCAACGTGCGGGAATAATGACTAAGACGCGCTTTTACTGCCTCAAGTTCGAAACTAGCATAAAATAAAGAAACAGTAGCGCATTGCCCTAACAGGAATGACACACCGACCCTAATATTTCATTTCGTACTGTGGAACTTTCATACTCGTTGAAGCAAATGGATGATTAACTTGAATTGTCATTCCTTCCACGAAAATGATTTTATGAACCTAATTACTCAATCCGTATGGCATGAAACTCGTCTCTGTGAATGGGGAAAAGTTTTGATGGAACTTTCAGGGAATTCATTACAAGTTGGCCATTATAAGATTCAAAATGAGGAGAGAAATAAAAGTTTTTACGGATGAAATTATTTTTAATGAAAGAAAAAAATAAAAAGATCCTATAACCGCAAAGAGGGAGTTACATCATTTGTCCTACCCGTGACGCTAGCTTTCCAATTTTAAATTTTCGGTAATACGTAATAGTTTTAGCTATTCGGGAGAGGCGCCATTTAGGTTCGAGTCGTGGGTTATTATTTAGCGGTAGGAATTTTTCTTGTACGCAAGGGAAGGTGGAGAGAAATCTGGCGTCGAAATTAGTCTTCAATAAGTACTAAATGGTCCTTGTTTCAACGTCTTATCCAAACATTGAGCTCGTAGAGTTCTCCACGTAGCTCTCGATAAGGGACAGGTATTGCAATGAACATTTCTACCACTTCAGGCATTCGAACTGGGGCCCTAGAGATGGGAGGCCAGTACTTGCTCTATTCACTACATCTACATCCACGTAATATACAGCCAGCGACCGCAAAGGTATGTAGCATGGGGTGAGAATCACCATGCATGCAATACTGACTTGTAACGAAGAGTTACAATTAAATTCCTACTACATGCAAGCAAATTAGGTTAGTAGGATTAACACTACACTAACCCGAGCCTGTTCATCACTTCACCATTACGTGTTTTGTCATAAGTACGAGCTAAGCACTCACATCACCTGAATCTGCGTAATACCCTAGATCTACCGCGAGGGTTTGTGACAGGGGGTGAAAGATCGTTGAAAATGCACTATTCAGAAGCAACCAAGAGGTACAATGATACCACTTCACGTAGACATGTTAGATATAAGTATCACCAGATAGATTTTAAGTATTACCGTATTAATTTATTGATGAAGTGATCACTGGTTATAAAGGCATTTCTTCAAATACATTCCCTTGCTATGCATGAAATAGTACGTTAAAATATTATTCATGCACTACAGATTACTCTAACAATATTTCACCTACCCTTCCATTGCCTCTTATATTCTCTTATTGTTTGCAGTAAAATGACATTTGAAATATATGGGTGCGATTTTCTTCCATTTTTTTGTGATCAAATCTAGTTTAATGCACAATATTCTCCTTAGTATTCTCCTTTGAGCACGCTCTGATTCCCTGATCATGATTTCTTCTATGTGGCCCATGAACTACCTGTATATTCTAAATGAAGTCTAAAACGTGGCAGTCTAACTTATTGTACTTTCTCTTCACATTTACCTGGAACTTTTTTTTATGAACCTACCTTTTCGATCAGCTACACGTGTTATTTTCTTGATGCGTTTCCTTTACGACATGTCTTCTGTGATAGTGACGCTAAAATATCAAATAGATTCTAAATTTTGCATTTTATTTTGTTTTATATGATAAAGATAAAATGGATCGACCGAGTGACAAATGAAGAAGTCCTAAGAAGAGTGGGAGAAAAGAGAAGTCTGCTGAAAACTATAACAAGAAGACGGGACAACCTAATCGGCCATATATTAAGTCACGGTGGCCTGATGAAGACAATCTTCGAAGGAAAAGTGAACGGGAACAATGGAAAAGGCAAGCCTCGTATGAGTTATATGTATAGAGCAGGTCGTAAAGGACGTAAAAGAGAGGAACTACGTTAATATGAAGAGGTTGACAGATAGAAGAATCGAGTTGAGAGCTGCGTCAAATCAAACCTAGTTTGCATTAAAAAAATCATCAAACCCATGATGATTTTTTTAAAGCTTTTTTCCCAAAAACTGGGAAAGCTTTTTTCCCAAAAGTTCAGTAATTGCACTTTTTTCAACTTTAATCCATTTTTCCGCCAATTAAAATGCTTCATTGCTCGGGAGCAGATTATTTTGCGATTACCAAGGAGAAAATCAGTGAGTCATGTTGATGCTTATTGACTGCTTCGCTCATCCAGCACAGTGAATAAGCAATTTTATAAGAAGCAGATAAGGGAGAGGGGGGTTAAAAAGCGTAACCGCCAAAACTCTGGATTAAGCAAAAAGGGTAACATAGTTCAATGGTTTTGCCGGATAAGAATTTTAATTGACTGCGTCACCACAGCTATAGGGTAAATAATGTGATTCATCTTGAATTCGCATGACTATCGTCCTCCCCTGTTTGCTGGGACCGTGTTACTAATGACTCAGGACTCAGTGGGGGGTTACTCTTTGTAAGTGTTCCGAAAAATCGAAATCCTGCTTCTGCATTGGCAAGAGTGGGTAAACTCAATGGGAAATATGATGAGTCATCCGACCAAACTGCAAGCAACGCTTGGTAGTGGCTTTTGGTGAGCCAGTCGAGTTTTCCAAAATATTATTCGTTGAATGATTTTTCTGGTACATGCCTAGAAAAAAATACCAAAGAGATTGACGAAGAGATTGTAATTCCAAGGTTCCGAAACCTGATAATAGCAGATTAAGGATAAGGCAAGATTTAAGACTTTTAATTAGTACCTACACATGAAGAGTGGAAGGTGCAGAGAGAAGAAAGAAAGACGAAACTATGTACTTGAGATAGGAGGAGAAGGAAAATATATTGCATCGGTGAATTATGAAGATGACAAAGTAAGTGGATGCAACTAGTGATGGAGGGGAATGGTATCGTAGAAGAAAAAAGTAAGAATAACATTTTTGGATGACCCACAAGGTTTTTGGTTTCCGTTGGTGAAGGAAATTTTATTTATCTAACGATAGAAATGATTGAGCAAATATATGGCAGATACAGACTGCATATACCACAAGTTATGTGTGTAGTATGAAAAGAAAGAGTCAAGCTGAGTAGGAGTAGTCAAACAAATCCTACCTGAACCGGTAGGGTATTAGATGGCAGTAATTGTCTTGGTCGCTCTGATCTAGAAATTTAGGGATATTTTAATCGGTAGGTAAGACTCTAAAACGGATATAAAATGCTATATTAGAAGTTTGATTTTTTCTCATGTCTTTTCTTGCAGACTTCAATCATTTTAGTAAAATAGGATCTAGTACATCATGTAGATGACGAAGTCTTTCCTAGTTAATTTCTTGAAACTTAAATAAAAAATAATATACAAGTAACTTTATATGATCGTGTTAAGAAGATGTTTTTAGTCTGGTTATTGTATCAATCCTTACCAAATTTCAAGGCTTGACTTAAAAAAAAATATTTTAAGATGTATTATTAGTCTAATATTTGGATAAACTCAGATGAGAAATACAGAAGCTGTCATGCGAGACTCACCTACTGGCGCGTGTAAAGAGACCATACGAGGTTCCAGGCTTCAATGGGGACGAACGATTTTCTTGATGGTTAATTAAATGAAATTAGATCTTATCTCAGATAATGAGTTTGTTGTTTCGTCATGTGCCGGCGTTTACAGACTTTGCGATAGTGATCCGACCTTGGGTCAAAGACTTTAGTAGGTGCGCTGAGCTTGCCTGATTACACGGATAACTTATTACTTTGTAAGAGGTAAATGTGATAAAGTGTAGAAGGCATCCAGCCATTCGTAAAACTTTGTTGGCATAATAACTATTTTCCGCACTTCCTTTGTGAGCCGGTTGTTTTAAAATTCAGCTTTCCATTTTTGCGGGTTATATATTCTATTGTTTGGCAATGAAATAATTCTCCGACGCTTTCACCAATGATGTCTCCCTTATCAGTGCGTAGTGCTCATCGTTTCTTCCTAACCCACACTTTGTCTCTCCGGTTCCACCTTCCCATCTTTCCTTCTCCCCTAAAGATCATAAAGCCGTCATAATTACACGGGAAATATTTACTGTGGCGATAATTCCCCATTGCGCAGTTATACTGACTAATTACTCGCCATTTCAATATGTGTGAGCTACTAGTATATTTATATTCCTTATTTCCTTTACACATTATACACATCTCTCTTCACTCACTAATATTCCAGTAAAAATATTTATGAAAATGGGGTTGTTGGTGGACGGAAAAGTGATGTTTTTTTATTCTTATGATGTAATTTGTTTTTAGGCTATTGGGAAAATTATATCACAACATTTTCAATTGCAATTAAAATTAAATTAAAAAATACCGTTTTATCTAAATATCACAAGATATTATCTCATAATTATAAAAAATATCATTAAAGGTTGAGAATTATACGAATACTACCTATATGGCTTTGGTATTAGGTGTTATTTTGTCTGTTGTAAATTCATTCAGAGACTCTAATGCCGGAAATTCGAGCACTTTAAAGAGAAAAAAATCGAATTATATGACATTATTTTGAATATCCTTCCATGCACGCACCTTGGTTCTTGGAATTCATCTGCGCATGCAATCAAAATTTTGATAAAATTGTTGCCATCCAGCCAAAATTTCACTTCAGATTTTTAAAACGTCGTGTTACTTTGTAATCACAATTGTCAATAGCTCCTTCTCGGTTTATCCTTTCCTATTATTTGCAATAAATCAGATTGGTTTCTTGTTTTGCAGTTGATAGTACAGTAATTGTGGGTGTGCTTGCAACCTCGATTTTTCTGTCTCTAACAAAGCCTACCAAACTCGATTTCTTTGCTGCAGAAACATTGGCTCTTTTTATTGTCACAATTATGTTGGAGATAGCATATTTTATTATTGACCTTTTCCTTAAAAATTAGGTGAAATATTTTGTATATTTAGTGTTTGTATCCTCGTGGACGGAATCAATTTGAATATAACTTGGGTTTAATATTGCCCTGAGATCAATATTAAATTTATTACCATCATGTTTGAAAAAATTCAAGTATGATGGTAAGTAGGTACGTAAAGAAATATATATACTTCTAAAAGTATACTAGATGCTCTGAAGGTCATAGTAATCAATTAAAATCCGTACTAATCGGAAATTTTCCAATAATTGACGAAAGAGTTTTTTACTATATTAGTATAAAAAGTTATAATATATTTGAATTTGGTAGAAATTATATCCGGAGTGATTATTACAATTTTCAATTATACTTCCCTATCTTTGGAAATTCTTTTTCAAAATGTCCCATAAGCTTTGAAATGAGTGCGTGTCTGATTTTATATTTGTCGTTGTTTTCATAAGAAAAATCTTCTTTTTATTTTTTTTAGTTCGGGAAGTAATACTCGGCCAGGAGAGACACCGCTCTTCGGAAGAACACGGATCTTTTGAGCCGCGGAACAACCCAGACTGGGCGTTTGAAGTCTGCCGAGGATAAGATGGAAGCCACTGGCAAGTACCCTTTTACAAGGCTCATATATATTGTTGGGATTCGGTAAAAAAGATGAAGCCTTCCGTCGTCGGATGCGTAAGTGATAAATCTGAAGTGGATACGGGAGGAAAAAAATGGCAGCGGAATCTGGGCTATGACGGCGAAGAAGTTCATGAGAATAAGTTCGAGATCATGAGATAGGGTATAAGTTTAGACAGCGCGGAAATGAAATATTTCCGGAAAATAATCCTCTCTCTGGGTTGCGCAACATAGACTCCCACATTTTACGGGATAAATTTTACTCGTAAGAGCTATCCATTCATGAACTCTTCATCATCGGATTCATTAACTGTGCCTAGATACCTCAGGTACAGCAGCCAAGTCAACTGCCTCAAGCGTGATGAATTGTGTTCATTAAGCATCTTCATAGTCAATGCACTGTGCTGCTTTCCAATCTCTTCCCATGTAAGGACATTTGTAGCGCTGCTACCCACGACAGCAAATTATTCTTTCTATTGCATTTCATCCTTTTCTCTTCTTAGGTCTGTACGATCTTGAACTTCAATGTTCTTTCCGATATTCGTCATGTCGATAGCCTTGTAAACCCTATTCACTTTCATTTTTCCCTGGCACATCTGCATGAATAAGTTTGTTCCGACCAAGGTCCATATAAGGACCTTGGTCGGACATGGTTCCGACATTTATACTAAATGCTCCAGCCATCTCAGCCGTTGAAACTCTACGAACACTACCATGTCTCAATCATTCGTTAATTTAGTTAGGATCTAAAGACCCTGTGAATGTCTCAAACACCATATACGTAATTATTGGGTATTATTTCGTTTAATGTATTCTTCTTCAAGGTATTTTAGTAAAGATTAATTATATCCCTGTATAAGAAAAGATTAAGTATACCTATCTCTGTAATTGTGAAGTTCTTGCATTCTTATGTTATCGCTAGTGTAACGCGTTTCATCTACATCTACATATGACCCTGTAAGACACCATAAAGGTGTGTAGCAGGGGGTGAATTATCTCGAAACAGTCATGACATATCATCAGTAAGTATGTTCTGGTCCAAACATTAAGTATTACGCAATGGATTTTTATCGTATTTCTTTGTTACATTGGTTCATTGCTATTTCAAAGCTAGAATGATAAGGTCTTTTCTATGAATGGGTGCATTTCTTATAAATACGTTTACAGATTTGCACGAATCACTAATTTCGAAAGCATTTAATGATGAAATACTCTCAAATTTCCAATACCCTGGGAGTGAGAGCATAATTCTTCGTACTATGTTCTGGTGTCAATTGATACAGAAGTGCATATCACCTACATTAAGTTCCTATTAGTCGTTACGTAACCTTTACATGCTATATACCGCCCTAAATCAGTATCTTTCTCTTCACTCTTTTTTCTCCAGCACACTCTCCTATATCAAAACATTCTCGTATTCCTTGCCTCTCTGTTTCCTGTTTTCAATCAATTCATTTTCTTCCCTACCATACGATGAACTCCGACATTTCTCATTTTCTTCAAAGGATCAAATACCCCTTTCGATTTTTCTTAAGTACGTATCTTCATGCTTGTGCGGCATTTATTTATCTCCTGTCGTGTGTGACGGCGATATATTGCCAGAGAATAAAGGAGCAGTCTTATCTGCAAATAATTTTAATATTCTTGATTGTTCTATTTTTTGAACGCTTTCTCGATTGTGAATGGTCAAATAAAACGTGATTATTTGATTGACCATTTCTACTGTAATTATAATCACTGTTTTATTATTATTATTAAAAGTATTACTATTACTATTAAAAGTATATATTAGTTAATGTTAAAGTTTAAAAGGTTTTATGTTACTGTGGTCTCCATTCCTCTCCTTCTTGGTTGAGGAAATAATTATTTTTTATAGAATCTCCAAAAATCAATATGAAATACACGTAGCCGCTGTTTTTGAAATGAATGAAAATATAAGAAACTACGCAAATAAGTAGAGGTTTTTAGTTATTTATTTATTGAGAATAACCGCTATACCGCACCTCTCTGTTTTTTCAAATTACGTCATTTTGTTCCCTACCATATCATTTCGTCGTTCCTCATTCCCTTCAGAGAATCAAATACCCCTTTAAATTTTTCTTAAGTACGTATTTCTTCACTTTGTCATCATGCTTGTGTGACATTTATTAATATATTTATCGTATGGGGTGGCAGTTAATCGCAAATTTGCACCGTTTTAGGGTATTTTTATTATTGGATCAGAGTAAACATTTTCAGCGAAAGAAGGAAGAGTGGAGGGAAACAAGTTAGTAGAGGTCCCCTTGAACATTTCATTGTCTTTCACTGGTTGGTTAACTGCTTATGTTCTGCCAAGCCAATACAGTATCATTTGTACGTCATTGACTCCGTTGCTCCTTCCAGTAAGTGATAATTCACGTCTATGGCAACAGTTGAGAAACATGATCAAGGTCTTATCTAATGGTAGGATAAGAGTCCTAGTCGCATACATTGGGCGCTTACGAATGGCGCACAATCCGATTATCCGTCATAACCTTCGTCCTTTATGAGTGGACTATGCTTCAACCAAGTTCATTCGCGTGGAACTGGAATTTTCCGGGCGAAGAGGAGAATTTGGTTTCGGTAGGATTTGACCGATCATAAAAAAAACAGTCGGCCCTGCGATCTCAATAAAGAGAAATTGGAAACGGTCTGAGGTTGACCTGGCTGACGGGGAAGAGCAGAACCTTTAACACTGTTACAAACCATAACCGTTACGGAGACGAGTGATGCGCCGTCTACGTTTTGGGTTGTAGGTCCTTCAGAGCTAGCAAGCGAGCGTGGGCTGGTGGAATTGAGGTGGGGTTTGAAAGGTTAAGCGATACTTGAGGCCATGAAAATGGAGATTAGAACGGTTCTCAGCAAAGAAGAAAGGACGTTATGGTTTCGCCATGTGCAAGCACTTCTTGAAAAGGAGAAATGTATTTCCATGAAATATTCTCAAGTGACACATTTAAATTATCAAGGAATAGGCTCGCTGTTACGTATACTGCACCATACGATTGAGATTAAAGAATTGTACTGTAAAGATATTTTCAATTATTAGTTCTTTCCTCGGCCGTAACAATCTCAGAACTTCTCACATCATGAAGCTTTCATAATATAAGCTCACCTTAACACGAGTATGCAGTCAAACGCATTAAAATCAACTCAGATTAATTAAACAAAGAGCTATGATTAGGCTGATGGATTTTCGTCAGTTTAAGTATGTTTTTAAGGAATGCTAACATGAATAATGCATGTTAGTAGTAGGTACTTATCACAAGTTTCTTTGCATGTTCGGTGAATAGTAGAATTTGTAGTATGTTCCGCATCCTATTGTAATCTCATCTCTCATTATGTAGGCTCTGTAAGTTAACTGTAATGCATATACGTACAACATGTTTGGTGATAACTCACCCCATACAACCCATATACATATATATACATGGTTAATGAATTATTACTATTTGCGATTCACTCCGTGTATTCACCATTTGAGTTCACGTAATGTAAAATCTCGTAAAAAATCTCATTCAATTTATGATATATTCTTTAAACGTGATAGAGGGTTCATCTCAATCTACATCATCACGGTGGACAATGATGAGTAGTCTCGGAGTGCAGGCTTCATGTTTTCTGTACTGGGAATCTATCGGGAACAGACGGATTACCAGAGAGTAGGATTTATTGATTTAACATTTAAAATTGTGCATGATGAAGTTTATCATTAGGGATGATTTCATCATATCATATTAGACGATATTTTCTTTGGTTTAAGATTTCGCAACTCATGATTATACATCTAAATACTGTTATATATCAAGTGGGGAATCTTTATAATTCATTCATTTTCTGAAGTGAGGCCAGAATTCCCATGGCAACATGAGTTCAGTATCGTTTGCTCTCGTAAATGGGGAATGAATTTGTAATTTTCCGCTGGGTCTCATTTGGAAAGCAAGCAACGAGCTCCGAGGTGTTAACATATTATCACCATGCTTGGATACGGTTATGTGTTCATGCGTCGAAACGCATTGTTTGTGCTTAAAATACAGCACTAGGGCAAACTGTGTGTTTATTTTCCAGCGAAAAATAAGCGTAATAGTAGTTGGCGTCATAAGGACCGGATAGGCAGACAAAATATAGGTATCATATCTTGCAGTTTATATGAATAATTCTGAAATATACTAGCGCATGGTTACTGCATATTTTTACGCCACATCTACCAAATAAATATCGCCGCTAATTCAAACAAATGACCAACCTATTAATAGAAAGCGTATTCTTTCGTAGTTTCTTATATCTGGTAGCTTGCACATGGTGGATTTAACTAACACGCATGTATTTTTTAGGTTGTAATGACATTACATCTACATCCACATAATACCCTCATGCCACCATAAAGGTTTGTGGCTGGAGGGAATTATTTTTGTCTGAACATGTCTAGCGCATGTTTGTTAATGTTCACTTTGCTCTTATTCTGGTATCCTCAGTAGAAATAAGCGTTTTTTATTTCATCATTTATATTCATTTTCTCAATCCTGAAGCTGTACAATTTAAAGTTCAGTTTTTTTAAGTATACCTTTGTGGAATTCAACAGTAGGAAAAGAATTATCAAGATATCAAGGTTAATAATGACATTTAACCTCGAAACCTTGGACGGTAAAAAAAGTGTGGAACGTACCAACTTGTTATTCTTATCTGAAGCTGTGATTTATGCCTACATACTTATTTGAGGGATAGGAGTCGTGGGAAGAATTTATTGTCAATTTTTTTATTTTACAAATATATTTATAAATCCTCATCCGGTAAAAACCTGCGACTTTACTATGAAGGTTCTATGAAACTTTCAAATATGCCTCAGCTTCGGTGGTTAGCAATAAATGCAACTTTTTTACTTAAATATTACATCCTTATGGTTATTTAAGCTTAATATTCAATTATTGCTCTCTCATTGAGTAGTGTTTGTTATTTGAAACATCCTGGAGGTCTTGGAGGTAATTTTTCTCTCCTTCATTAACCACCAAATAAGAACGTTGAGCAAGGAGTACGAGGCATGTACTTTTAGGCTAGCATATGGGGTAAAATATGCAATAATGTGTTTATGCGATTAATATGTAAATATTCTACGAAATTATTACATGCTATTAATATACGTTTCTTACTTGCTTCACATACCTAAACTAGAATGATTAGAATTAGTATGATTACGAGGGTAAACCTAAGGTGAAGCAGAAACCTGAATAATGCGTAATCCTGTAAAGGATTTACTATTGATTGATGACTGTTCAGCAGGTGTTCACGGTGTTAATCTATCGATAACAAAGGGATACTATCTTACGTACGGCTAAAATTAGCTTTCCCGAAGTCAAGCTTTCACGTCTTTGTGTGTGACGTTTGTTATTCGGGCAATCATTCCTTCATATTTATACATCTACGTCTTCATTGGAATAATACCTTGGAGCCAGCACAGCGATATGCGGTGAACCAATGTTTTATGTTTCCACAGGCCTCTCGATATTTTCGACTAGTCACAGGATTGAAATCACAATCTGTCTAATTGATAGTCATTCACTTCTTCAACCATTTGCAAGTATTCATGATGCTATTAGCTTCGTAGAATCATAGAAGCCCTTCCGCCTTACTAATCGTATCCTGCGTCCACGTAAAGTAGGTTCAAAAACGCCATTTTTGAAATCGAGCGCCATCGAAATATTTTGCTTGCTGGCTCCTGTGCATGGTGCCATGTGTTTACCATTTCAGTGAATTAAATATATATTCATGAATTTTGCATTGCGTTTGTTAAATTTTGTATGCCTTGCGTGGACACGTGGGGATGGTTATCAGGCGGGGGAACCGATGCGTGGGACTGAATTCTGGAATCACTATTGATTGCGGTGCTATTCTGCGGACATTTGCCGTCGTCTGCGTGGTGCAGATCACGAGTATCTGCGTGGTTGCTTCGATCGTTTCCACTCATTTTATCTCGGAGAGCTCAAAATATTTGCGTCTCGGTTGGATTTACTTGATTATGGGTCCGTAACATGGTATCAAGCAGCACGGCGGAATATTTCCTGGCTATTTTTGTACTTCACGAGACATAAATAGCAGCTCAACAAAATCGTGGTAATTTTCGATTCGTTAAGTTGGATGCATATTGTGGGAGGCGAATTTTCCAGAATTTATGGAGGGAACTGGAGAGAACTGCGGTGAAGATGTTCAGAAAATTATAATGAAGAGTTTAATCTTGAAGACATTAGCAGGAACTTGGTAGCCATTTCATGAATGTAGTCTCTCTAATTTTCACATAAAGGACGTAGAGGGTTACACGAAAAACATTGAGGGGAATCAAAGTGCCGGTTCAAGAGGTAAAGAAGAAGACCGTGAGTTTGGAAGAATATTGAAAAATAGAGTGGAAGAAGTGTTTGGAGTGAACTCCCGAAGGTTGCTATGTAATCGCAACAGGATCGTGGATAGATATCGTATTTTGAGAGTATAAGGCAAGGTAGAATACACGTAGGGTTTAAGATGGACGTCGAATAGTTATGTATATTGGTAGGTAATAGATAAGGTCGCGGGTGTCCCTAAGGAGAGGGTAGATCAGGAACTCTCCAAGAACTTCGTACACATTGTATTTTTCTTGAGTCAAGTAATAGAAAAATTAAAAGCGAAGGTAAATTGACGGGTCGTAAACTTGACTCAGCCCAATCGATATAGTTTGATGGAAAAGCCTTGTTTATGCCGATACATGCTGAAATAGTAGGTATCTGAAAACCCACGTTTAAAAACCTTTTCTTGTCCAAATAATATAAATATTAAAATTTAAAACTTTAGCAAGTGGAACAGGTTCTATTTTGTTTCCACAAGAACCCTTCTATTCTCGAAATCCATGGCGTCGGAAAGAATAGAAATTTCATGCATGGTATTCCTACATATTCGAAAGAAATCTTCTAAAACTGTTTTCCGTAGATCTACTGCTATCCGTCTTTTGGCGTCCTCCTTCATCATTTTTTCTTGCTTTTATCCCTCGATGACACAAGACATCCTTTTCCCTTACGTCCCGGGAGCCTCAGATATCGGATCACGAGTGATGAAGGGGAATGATTCAAGCAACTGCTGAGCTATCTATTTACGACTACCCTATTGCTTATTGAGTACGTACATAGTTACTTCCTGTTATATATATCCTGATATATATGCTATCCTGATATAATAATAGTTTCTACCTACTTATCATCGCACCTGTCAGTGGCAATGTCAATGAATATAAATCTTCCTTATAGTCTTATAATTTTAACATAATTTCTTTTAACGTTTGGTTGGAATTTAACTTCTCATATTAAGTAATTGATATTTGAAAATAAAACTGATATATGTCATATTAGAAGATTTTTTTTCGCATTGAGTTTTATTTTGACTGAAGCTTGAAAAACTGAGAAACCTGTATCCATCCTTTTTAAACGGCTGATGATTTCCGCATAGAGGGATAGATTCACTGGTTTATTAGCGATTAGTTTCCCATATCTTGTCCCTTAATTGTTTTTACTTTCTCTTGGCTCAATTGCAGGCGTATTGAATATTTTAGGGATTGTATTTACCATCTCGTTTCCATGTTCTCAATGTACTACGCTCGCTCTCCAAGTTATATTATCATAAACCGTTCACTATATTCACGTTCACCGAGAGTTGAAAAAAATCTTATATGCGTCTCAAGCTATAATATAAAATTACTACAGTTGCGAGAAGATTTATAGAATACACAGCCTTTAATAATTTTGGACCTATCATCAATTACAAAAATATAGGTATATGGCTATTGGGAAATTCTCTGTTTATCTGGATATTGTTCACTTAATCGCAGTAAATACTCCCCAACATGCTCTACTCTTTCCGTTTTCCTGTATAACTCCTACTTTTCGAGCTGACTTTCAGCTCCTGTAATTGCTTCGGAAAGTCTCAAGTAAGTGGTTTAATTAGTATATCATCATCATCAGTCTACAATTCTGAGATTGGTTTGACGCAGCTTACCATTCGCTTCTTCTAACAGCTAATCTCTTCATATTTGCTTGCCACACACCCTCGTGGTGGCCTGCAGGGTATCGCGTAGATGTAGATGTATTTCTTCTCATTCACATCCTTCATCACTTGTTTTATATATCTTACTCGAGTCCTGTCTTTGCCAATTAGAGTATGTAGACATTTAACTGTTGACAATTTAGTAATACTCCTCAAAATTCTTGCCTGCTCTGATTGCTATTCTTTTGGATTGGAATACTTCAATATTTTTCGTGCAAATATCTTCGGTATAAAACAAATAGTTCTTGGCCTATTACAAAACAATTTTCTAAATAATTTTTTGAGCTAGAATTGGCGGGACCTGTAGGAAACTGAAGTGGAGAGTTGATGTGAATGAGATAACATTGTAGCTGTTTTGTGAAACGATCGCCTGAGTCGAAATATGTATCACGAGGATTTAAATTAATACAAAATTATTTCAGCTTATATAAGGTCATCAATTTCAGATTAGTGAAACCGAATAATTTTCTATAGAGCAGAACCTTGGATAGGCCGTCTAAAGCTGTAAAACGCTTTCGCGAGGTTGTAAAACTTTTATGATTTAACTAGAGTACAAGTGTATTTCGGGGACTTGGCTCAATTTGGGTCAAAGGCTGATTGCAAATTCGTTTATGATATTCGACGTCATTTTGTTGTCCTTGGCATATTCGTGACTATGGGGAGCCTAATTCCCAGCGTTGTTCCTAGAAGAGACGCGGTTCGATGAGCAGTTGCTGGTAACGTTGCTTAGCAAATTTTCAACCTCGGTAATTTCCCTCACTGTCATTTTCTTTCCTGTGCCGTGCGGGGAAATTACATAGGGAGGCTCAAAATTTGCCGGAAGGAGCTGAAATATATATGAATGTTATTTGTGTTTGCGCAGTTTAAGATTACCTTCCTCGAAGCGGTTTAGATTTAGGGAGTTCTGGAATTGTTTTGTAAATTACCTCTGTCTTTTATGATGACAGACTAGGTAATATAACATAGCGTCTTTACAACTGAAAATAAATAAAGCTCTAATGCGCTGTTTTATCTTGAAAAATGTTTTTTCTCAGTTTGTTGGTTTCCTCCATGTAATAGTTTCTTATTTGTAGGTGCGTTCAAAATTTTAACATTTCTTAATGAGCCAGTACGTAGCATGCAATGTGTAATTGGGTTTTTTGCGATCGACATGTACGGAGTACCATGAAACCCACTGAGAGGGTGTGTGGTGGGGATGAATAACTGTAACAAACATGTACGTTTTAATTGGCGTGAGGGTAGCCACCGCAAGGGTGTATGGAAGGGTAAAAAACCTTATTCCACATGGGAATTACCTTACATGCACTATGCACGAGCCACTGTACGTATCGCACGTGCCACTAAGAGGAACACTACGAGTACTATCGGTAAACGTATATGGAATCACGAGGTACATGCAGCCAATTGATTAGTATCTAAGTAGTTATGTAAAACCATAGAGTAGTTTATACTTAATCTATGGTAATACTTATCAATTGGTTATTCGTATATGACATTGCATTATTTTATATTTCATATAACATGCATGAGTTTGAGAACATGTTTGATATGCGCTACTGACTCCATTTTACCTAATTGTCGTACTATGTTGCCAACTTTTTTTTCTGTTGGCTCGCGGCTTGGATAACAGTTAAAATCTATTGGTACAGCTGTCTGTCTTTATAATCTTAAAATTTTGAGCAAATAAAGTGTAATTATCGGATGTCCTTAATATTTTTTAACGTCATTGGATAGTAAATCACATTCGATGTTACTTATAGATCATATTCTAAATTTTAACTTACGTTCTGGTAGCGAAACCATCCTATATTATTATTGGTCTTCTTCTGAATATTCTTGATGCTAGGAACCCTGCGACCGAATCGGCTCCACTCAAGGTTTAGTAGTGTTCGCGCGTATCGAAGTTAGTAGGGCTTTGCAAATTTCACGACAATTTTTGCAACCTTTGCAGTATATAAAATTATTTTACGTAAATTGTTAAGAGAGGAATTATGTTAATGTGAAGATTGACCGATAGAAGAATGGAGTGGAGGGCTGCGTCAAACCAATCCTAGGATTGTTGACCGATGATGATGATGGTAATGTAAGTTGTTTAAAATATGTATCATTGGCCTTATATTGTTTTAATCTGAAGTTAATGCAAACATGTAGTCGAAAAGTAAGGACGCAGTTTTGGGAAATGGGATTTTATGGCCTGAAAACCAGTTTTTTTGAAAGTACAAGTTAGAAAAAGTTTTATCTAAATTATCAAAAACCTTTGATTCGCATTATTTAACGCAGGAATGAGTATTATATGAGGTACATTTTACTGCATTAGAATTGGTATCCAGTTTTGGAAGATATTATATCAGAAGCTCAAGTGTCTCGGCTGTTTTTTTACAGATAGTTGTTCTTTCTATAAAGCTTGTAAAAATCAAAGAATCATCATTACAAACTTTTGCAAGTCTTGCCGACATGTTTTGCACGTGTTTTCATTCCTTGATCATACCTTCATCGCACGGATGCAGTAATGCGACGGAGTTCCGTTAGTTAGCAATCTTGAAAAATATCCATCCTCACAATTGTTTTCAAGGCGCTTACCTCGTACTATGCTGTACGTACTGAACTTACGGTACTATGTGTTAAACTAAAATTACATGGATCTACATCTACGTATCAGTCTCTTATGGAGACTGCATGCGTATTATATCTTACATAACTATGAAATTGTTCTCAAATTTCATCGCAGTGGTAATCCCCCTAGGGTTATCTAAGGGAGGTATTAGTGCATTTGATTTCCCTGGGAATTCTCTTAATTAAAGCTGGAGGTTGAAATTTAACATATTAAAGCTCCAAATTTGTCGTTCTTTAGTATGCTGTACACTTTCAACCACTTATTTGATGAATTATCAAAATGAATTCATTATTCATTTTACTTCAGTCAAGTCCACCCGTATCGAAGTAAGTAGGGTTCAACAAATTCCGCGTAACGTTTTGAAACTTGTAGTACGTACAAATTGTTTACGTAAATTATTACAAATATTATTGGCTTTATTGTATTTTAATCTTAAGTTAATACAGTCTACTGCTTTAATTTAACTATGTGAAATAAAAAACAATTTCATCCATACAAGTATCGGGGCTCACTAGCCCGTATATCCGTGCCTACCAATACGGCCGACCTTGCTTTCTGACGCTCCCTGAAGTGCATTCTAACCTCCTTGGTTTGAACACTACTTTTGCTTTCCATGCACTACAATGAGAAATTATACCAATTTTTCAATACCTAGGAACTTCATTGCTTTAAAAAGTACAGTATTTTTAGTTATACGTGTTTATTTTAAATTGAAACAAACCCACGGTATCGTGCTTAATATTGTGGATAATGTAAGTGTACCTTTCCGACCCAGTAGTTGGCCATGCGTCCGGTTGGTGTTGTTGGCCTTGATGCCCTTTGATTAATTGTGTTCGTTGGATTTGATGATCGTTGGGAATCGGATGGGATCGTAGTCTCAGCTGACAGGGCCTATGTGAAGGTGCGCTATCATTGGCCAAGCCAGTGTTATCCATGGCTCCCGTGCTTTGTCTTCATCCGGACAGTCTTGGAAGTGTTGAATTCCTCCATCTTAGCCCCCGACAGTACCCTAGGCTCCTAATGATCTCCGCCCCACCCTTTTGGGAGCGGACAGGAGGTCTGCCGTGCCTGGCGGCCTCCTTTGTTGACATGGATGCACCCTGTTGCGCTGGCCGCCTGCCTCAAAGACCAGAACTGGTTCCCTAGAGAAAGTCCTGCATCCAACGGCGCAATTGCTTGCAGGTTTAGGGCCACCAGCCACCTCATGACTGAGTTGACAACGATATGTAAGAGTTCATTTCTAAATAGGTAATTTACTTATCTATTTTAGTGCATATTATTTCTCTTCTCAAGCTGATACTAAGAATTTTAATAGAGTTATGGATAAATGCACTTTATTTTTACTTCAATTTCAAATCAAACTAAGGACAAAATATTACCTACAGGAAAATATGGGAGTAGATTGCGGATAGTAATCCTATTAATGTCACTCTGAAGCTTAGGGTGATAGTAATTTGCAAGAGAATGCCATTTATTTACATGATAAAGGTAGAAAGAATCCAATGGAGACGACTGTGGTTCATTTAACCCTTAATCTTTCCAGATGCTCACACCCCTTATATTCGCCAAAATTGTTCTCGAACCCGCTCGCGAAAATATCAAAATTTTCTTCACTGCGGGAAAGAAAATTTGGGCTCTTCGCCTAATAATACCTACGTGAATTTAGTTTACAGGATAATAATATTTTGCTGATGCCTCAATGTACTGGAAGAAACTATATCAAGCCGAAAACAAGTAATCAAGTACTTATTGGTTATTGTTGATGCATAATAGATTTTGATATGAATCAAATGCTTCTTAGCCAGGGATGAAGAGCCCCCGGTAAAGAAGCACTGATTTTTATGGTAAAGTTATTAGTTTCCTTTCAATTGATATCGTATGCATAATAGCTTCAAAATAAATCGAACTGCATTTGTATATTGGAACTGTAATTAGATTTGGAATTGTAGCATTTTATATTTACTTTTAGGTTCGGGGTTTAACACTGGTTGGCTGGAAGTGCCCATTTTTGCATCAGCATAGTCAAACACTTTATAGAATGCATTTTCAGCATGATTCTAAAATAATGGAGTCGTTTGGAACTCACAATTTTCTTTTCCAATTCTAATTTGATATTTTAAAGCTAAGGTACGTGAATGGTACATTTTACTATTGCGGAAATGCGGGGCAATCATGAACCGATGGTGATACTTTTCCCTCGCCCAATTCCTTGGCATGTGTGGTTTTTCATAGTTTCTCTTTTTTCGCTATATAGCTAGCTATATTTATCGTTACTTTTTGGATGAAAACAACCGGGTGGTGCTTAAACGCATTTCTTTGGGAAATAACTTCGATGGATTACGTGCGAAGAAATCCTGAAACATTCTTATTTTTGCCGGATTTGGTAGAGATCAATGAAATTCCAATATATCCTTTTGTATGGAAGGAAAAATTTAGTCTTATTTCGTCCATTGTAAAAGCAAACATTTACTCCTGAATATTTTTATTAATTTCTTGCATAAACCTTATGATAATTTTACTTGAAATCGAAAAGTACCCGTTTGCATGCCAGGATCAGTTTAAATGTGTCGTAGCAAGTCGACAGATTCTGGTGTATTCCTTGCTCTTATATTAAAGTGTTCTATTAGCAGTAGCGGTTGACTATTTCCTAACTTAGTTTTAATTCGATAGCATCTTACAGCAAGACTTAAAAGAATTATATTTATGTGATATTTGTTGTTTGAAAATAATTTACAACTATTTCTTCAGATGCACTATTGCAATCGTGATTTAAATCGACTTAGTTTAACGTTAAATATATGTCATATTGCCCTTTATTCATCAAAAAAAAAATCAGTATCGTTATTTCTCCATACTTGAACACAACTGACCTAGTTTTTTTTAAATATGAGATGTCATTATTAGTTGAACTGTTCTTATAAAATTATGAGCGTAGGTGCGTCATAATCATCATATTGTGATTATGGGTATACATGGACCTAACGTGAAGAGTCATGTGTGACGTTCTGTTTTTAAGGTAAATTCTATAATTTTATTTTATAATTGTATTTATAATGACTCAATGCTCTTACGGAATGCTTTGTTTTTGTTCTTTTATAACATTTGAAGAACCATGAAATCATATGATAAATTCTGATAGTTCTGATAATTCTATGATAGCAAGCCTTGATAACATATGATATACCTTGGTAACGCATGAAGACCTTTGATAACATATGTAAGATAATAGATATTGTGTAAAAAATCTTGATAGTTAATGATAAACGATGAAAATTATATCATTGAAACCATGTTCCGTTTGTTACTTAACATCTAAAGTATAACCGATATTTATCATTCCAAAGTTAGCAATACTTTGTCAGTTAAGTTGCAAAGTTTTTCTGGGAGCTATTGACTGAATATTCAGTGTAATGTACTGCACAGCATGTCGACGTAGACAAGCATCATTTCAAGTGAATTTTTTTCTGGGTTTCTCATGAATTGATGAGCTCCGCGTTTGAAATGTAGTCTAGTTAGGTGACGCATTATTCTTCAAGTGCGGGATGAATCAAACTCCAGTCCACTCGACTGCATGAAAGATCGCACCGGGGCGATTCCCTTTAAGTGAGCCAGGAGGTGAATCCAGGGGAGGGGCATAATTCTTAAAGACTTTCCCAGGAGTGGAAAAAACGGGAAATTAGTGACAACAAAGAGAGGACGTCGAGGAGAGGGGAGATTAAGGAGGTTAACAGGAGAAGAAAAGGGACGAGATAGAAGAAGGAGTGAAGGGGTAGAGGAGGAAGACAAAAGAGGAGAAGGAGGGGCGTATTTATGGACGAAAAGGGTATGGAGGAGAAAAAGAGGGAAGAATAGGAGTGGGGACCAAGAAGACGGAGCCACGGGTCACCTTGACTGCCAAAGTCTCCGTCTTCCGTGTCCTCATCCCTATCCCACACCAGGGAGCTCTACCCTTTCCCCAGCCTCACCCGCCTTCAACTGTTTCCCTCCTTTTATTGCTCCCAAAGAACTTCCCACGTCCTTCCACCTTTCTTCTCCGCTCTCCCGCCCGCCGCAACTCAGATCCGGGAGGCCTTCCCTCACCCCCCCCACCCGCCTGCCTTCTTAAGAAGATACCCACAACCGCCCACACACAAAACCTTAACACATACAGGGGAACACGCACGCACTATACCCGTCATCCCTCCCTCCCTGCTTTCATGCATAATTCAGCGATGGAAGCTAGTTCTCAAAACACCTAGGGCGGGCCCGGGCGGGCGTCCGGATCCCCGCTCCCTCACGTACTACCCCCCTCTCCCCACCTCTCTCCTCTTCCCTCACGCAGGCACGCACCCTCATAACACACGCGCGGGAGTGAGTAGCTGACAGGGTTACCACCCTTACGTATTTCTAATGAGGAAAAGAACGGAATAGGTCAACCATAATCCAGCTCCCCCATGAAGCATTTATATTTATATTCCTGAAAGTCGGGTAATTAATCAATCGTTTTTATATGGCCATTAGATTTTCATTGAAAGCAACGCAAGTGGCCTATGCAGTGTTTCAATTGTGGTTTTGGATTTTCTTTAGTAAACATATTGAGCATGAAGCTACTTTATTTCTATAGTGAAGCCGGTTTATTTTGCTATTTTATGAAAAAATGGAATCCGTGAATTCAAATTAGTAACTTTTGATTTCTTTATATTAAGAATGTCTGGTATAGGTTCACCCCTTCCCATACAGCCTTATGGTGGCTTGCAGGGGAATTAATTAGGTACTGCTAATGCTTATCGGTTGCTTAGTTGACTTGCGTTATTGAATATTTTTTCCTGAAGTCAAAGGTTGAATCTGGTAGACTCGGGTGAATTAGATCTCCATTTTCAATACACCTGGGAAATAATGCAGTAATACTGCATACTTCTCAAATCTGTGGAAGTTCAATTAATGTTCCTTGCTAGCCTCAGTACATGCACTTTTTAGTCGGTAATTTACTGAATTTTAATGCTATATGTCAATTCCGAATCTCGAGTTTTGTGACGACACGATTTAAAAATCCCCTGATTCCGAGCAACGCAGGCTCATACAATCTTACAGCGGCTAATAGTGCTACTCAAAATCAAAATTAAGGATAAGTTATCAAGGTATTCTGAGCGTACCAGTTTTATGTGGGTTTCGATCATTCGAATTTATCTGAGGTAGCTGGAAGTGAAAGGAACTGCCAAGTCTCCGGTGTAAAAGTTTTATTTGCATGGAACGCAGAAGCAAGAGGTGGCCTTCAATCTCCTCATAGTGAAACCTGTCTACCGTCTCCTTTAAATGGCTCAATAGAACTCATTTATTATGCCGCTTTGATAAATATTTCATAAAGTGCGGTCCGCCTAAAAAAACGTAAGATTCTCTCGCATTTCCACGGATTGATTTGCATTTGTCAGTCATAATCTCTTATTTTTCGCTAATGGTTGTCGTGATCATTCCCCACGGTTTCATATTTGTTGAAGATTGCTTCACAAGCGATGCACTTACAATATTCAAGGCAATGGGTTGTCAACTTGTCTGAAAAATGGAGATGGGAAGGAGCTGTTAGGAAAGTGCTTTCTGAGCAACTCCATTCTCCATTAAAACCTCCCAGAATGTTTTTTCTCGGTGAATTCATCTTCTGTCATTCTACAAACAAATATTTAGCTGCAGTTTATTCAGGGAAAACCTTGTAATTGAATACTCATACCATCCGACCATGCACCCATTTGCACAAAAATTTATTTCGTGCAGTTCTGTCCCGTAAAAAATGCTTCGAATGGTTATGTCATGAAGGAAAGATGGTGCGCTGTTAGAGCTGCGTTATTGAGGTTAACGTCAATGCTTGAGGATATGAATTCCCAGGTTTATTTGATTGTTCGTTTCTATGCTAAGATATTTGTGTAATTGCTTATCTGAACAAATATTTTTTTATTTTTCAAGATGTTTATACTATGGGAGCAAATAGATAATTACGAAGCTTGGTTGTGAGCTAATTACTATTCCTATTGATTCATTACAGGTTTCCATTATCGGAAATTATGAAATAGATAAATAGAATTTTGAATGGCGGTTATATTTACTAACTAAGTTCACGGATGCAGATGGAGAATTGGGTAAATAAAAGCGGGACGATCACATTAATACCAATTACTGCATTAATTACTTACTGATTGGGGCCCGAAATATCCTCTATTTGTTAACCCTTATGTTTATGAGCAATTTTATTGAAGCAATTCATATGAATTAAGTCGATGCATAGAGTATAACGAATGTTTTTTTTTTGAATCGGTAAATAATGTCCCTCTCTGAAGGGGGAGGCCCTCTCTCTATTATCAAAGCGGACTGGAATTGCTAGACTGGCAGTATAGCGACCACCAGAATACTGTGACTTGTCCTAGCGACATATATGATGGGATTACAGTTCGGCCTTGAGTGGAGTGTAGGAAAAATTATTCAGGTGTTCTGCGTGCATCCGATGAGGTGCTGTACTGTCATGCGGGCAGTTGCGTAATCGCAGATAATCTTCTTGAGTGTGTACTTTGGTCTCTCCGCATTTCACCCCTACCATTTTCTTTCATTCTTTGTGGTCTGTTGTGGAAACATTGCGCCACCCCCTGGTGGTCGTAATTTAAAGCAGTTGGCCTGGTGGCCTTGTCTCTTTTTAACCTTTTTTGTTTTTCCCCATGAAGCTTTTCAAAGTGTGATTCTTCTTTCCCGAGCCCTTAGCTCTTGATAACGGGTGTACTTGTGTGTGTGCTCGTGGAGCCTTTTAAAACTGTCTTGCAGGATACTTGTTGGATTTAAACAACTCCACTCCCTTAATGTGGCTTTCATAATCTTCCTCCTTCCACGTCCATTTTAATCCTTACCGTGGAAGTTTTTGAAACTCGTTACGATTTTTTTGAGAGAGTTTTATAATCTCAGGAAACTTATCGCTGGTCGTTAAAGTGTTTCCGCTTTAATAGTCCCGCAACACCAGATGAATGTCGCTTCGGATTTAGCTTGAAAGGTTAATGGAACTAATCTGATAAAACGTTAAATGGTGGCGATAATTATTTTCTAAACTGCGCAAAAGTTAGCGCCGCTACCGCAGGTATTCTATGTTTCGTACGTGGTGCTGCCAGCGAAATCTTGAAATCCCAGCGAATTACTTCCGTTAACTTAAACAATTTAACTCGAAGATGGTAAGTCAATTACGAAAAGGCTTAATTATCCCAAACCAGTGTGAAACCGTAGGTATTCTTAGCTCCCTCTTGAGGAAGCTTTGATTTCTTATACAGTCGGTAATGGTAGATTTTTTGCCTTACGTTATTTTAGGGAGGACAGATAATTTTCAGGTGTACTGCATGAATTCAAGAATAAATAGAGAAATTATTTACAACTTAACTAGTTTCCTAAAGCTCAAATTATATCCACTGCTTATTTTAAAACAGATTTGAAGAGAAAATAGGTGTAACGGTCATTACAACTATTGTTGAAATGTTGAAACTAATTTTACACCTACGTGGACTATGCATTCCCTGCACATCGGCCAATACATTCCAGAAAAAGAATTTTCAAAATTAATTTTATGCTTAATGTAATGTATTAGAACGTTTTCAATGAAATTTAAATGTTTGTGAGAAATTGAAAGTATAGTTAGAGTCTCACATTTAAAATATACTTTTCTCAACCTTCCTCTAAAGTGTTGTTCTTATCTGCATGTGAAATGTCGTGTATTTGAAATTCATTTTGATGCAACTTTACCTGGATACATATGAGGAAGCACGCTTAGGATGCTTTTATAATGAAGATGGTAGTGTGTAATTTTTCGTTCTTGAAATTTGCTTTGTTTTCTTTTAGAAATGTATTTAACACAAAGGTGAAAATATGATAAGTAAACTTTTTGGAACAAGGTTGTAATTAGTTGTTAAACTAACGTACGTAAGAAATGATGTTTGATCTTGAGCAGGGTTTGATTAAACAAGGGTAAAAGCTCCAACAAAGTGTGTAAGATGAATTTTCAGAAAGCGTTTAGACTTTGGGGTCATTTACTGGCTACAAAGAAATTATTGGAGTCCAAAAGTCAATTAGCAGATTATTCGGTCAAAACAAAGTTATGGAAAATACTGGAGGGTCGAGAACGGCGAGCGCTCTCGGCTAAAATAAATGGAATTACTTGCTCTTCCATTTCCCAATTTACGATGTTATCAATCCAAGACTCTAGGCTTCGTGAGCGGTTATTGCCCTTAATTGTAATCTTCCATTACATGAATGAACTGCCGGGTCGCGTGCATCTTCAAAATTCAAGACAAGTGTCTCAAAACATCATACCACTTATTCTCGTAATGGGCCAAAGGAATGAAGAAGAACTCAGACTAATGACTATGCCTCCTCGTACCGTCTATTTTGTATAACCTTATCTCATCACCAATTCATTAAACCTGCCAAACTTGGTTCTTTGATCGTTGAAATTAGATGAAACTCAGCCTTTTTTCTATGCAGATACAAGGTAACTGTACATCTTAATGTATTATAAATATACTAATAACATAACCGAGTAAGGGTTCCAGAAAAATGAACGTGTCCTTCATGAGAATTTCATTTCTCATCATAAACACACATCAGATTAAGCTAGCAGAACATTTAGCGAATGCTGCGGTTTGATTTCAACTAATCACATCTTTTCAAGTGTTGAATTAATGGATGTAGGCGATACTTTGTGGAAATAACAAACATTTTATATTCCAAATATCTTGGAATAATTAGGTTTTTGAAATTTTTAGATATAGCTTGTGAAAAGAAGGAAAAGTTAAATTGAATATTTTCGCTTATATTATAAGGAAAATTTTGAAAGAGTGGGTTAATAATTGACAAAGCCAAGAATGTATGTTTGGATGGAAGAGGAATATTACTATGACCGTATAAGCAATAATTGAATAAGCAGAATATCAAAAAACGTAATTTTCGGGGGCAAAGATCCTTGCTCTTGGGATAGTATTTTTGAATGGAATTTTTACCTAATTTTCCGTTCTTTTCACCCTTTCCCTAAAGATGACGGTTTTTTTTACTTTTTAAAGTGTTCAATGATGTTACTTTTTAATTGTTGGGTCACGCCGACCATATGCAGCGAGTAAATAAGACCTAAATTAAATAGGTTTGATCAGAAATCTGAAAGTGTACAGCAAAGAACAACTATGCTTGTAAAAAGATTTTGCGACATGTTTGTTAGTGTATCGATATTATTTGTTGAATAGGTTAGAATTCATCATCAGATCTTAGGTTAAAATACAGAATAAATATTTTGCAGAAATTTAAACTGACAGGTTCCCTGAAGCCCTGAAGGTTTCCCTGAAGTTCCAAATATATACAAAACACCACTCACCGTGGTAGGGTGGATCATGAAGATAAATTTAAGGAGATAGATAATAAGTGAGAATGATACAAACCTTCATTTTTCCTTGCACGAATAGCAACAGTAATAAATCCATGTAAAGGCTTTTGCTGTCCAAGTATCTTGAAGACAAGTATAATCAAGGAACAGTAATATACTACAGCGAAGACAACAATTTTATAATTGGATTGGTATTGTAGATAACGAAGTAGAAGAGTGGTATGTAGGTAATTTGTATGCGTGTTAATATTTTAACTAACAAATGCATTATCTGGGAAAGGTAATTAATTAATTGATGTCCTTAAGAAAATGCCCGACTAATCAATAATTATTACATTTATTTGCATTCAATAACAATTTAGTGCTATTTATAGCCAATATTCCAGGTATCTCATTAAAGCATATCTTACGTTTTCCGAAAATTAGTAGCATCCTACCTTATTTGCATGTAAGAAGTGTATGCATGGACGAGTACATTTCTGTACCTGCTTGATAGTAGTTGTAGATTTAGTTCTCCCTGACATCAAATGCATTCTTGGTAATGGTTCACCCCCTGCCGCACACCCTTGAGCTCACTTTCAGGGTATTATTCAGATGCAGATGATGTGCTCCTAATGCATAAAAAGAATATGAAGAGGTGTCATCCTTGACAAGGAAAGACAAAGAAAATAAGGAAAGACACTTGTTTTCTAAGACAAACACGATTCGGAATGCGAATTTTAGTCCAGGGTAAATATTGGCTTCAAGTCAAGGTTACGCTTAACTTTGCCTACGTGTTGGTGGCACCGGTGTTGTCGTCATCGCGAAGCATTTTGAATTCATGTGAGCTTTTTCCTCCCTTTCATGAGGCTTCGAGATCACGCTTAACGGGTGGCTGTTCTGTTTGGCCTTATGAGCAGACCCGTGCAATTACTAATGAGTTAACTGATAAATTCCTTTACTCGCCACATTGAATAGCAGAGTTTTTCTTAAGATCTCTGTTATTAATAAGATCTCTATTCATCGTCTATAATTTTGTTCTCATAAAAGGTAGTGGGAAGAAACCTTTTGATCTATCCTCTTAAAAAAATAGTAGGTTCATGGAGTTTTATATAAATTCCTTTGTCATTCTCTAAGTTTTCTTCTACACTACTTATAAGCTTGTACGTATCAACTTATGGAGAGTGGTGGCCTAGTGGGTAGAGTGCTTGGCTACTGATCGAAGGGTCCCGGATTGAAATCCGGGTGAAGCCTTTGGATGCCCCCGAACGAAAAATCCTCGGAGTGCAAGGTGGCCCAGGGAAAGGAACTGCCCCCCCTACCCTGAATGTGTGAAATTCACACGCCTGTGGCTTAGTCCGGGGGTGAGCTCTACCCTCACCTATCAAAACCAACCTTCGGGTTGAATCACTGTGTGAGTGACGTACACACGAAAAATCCTCGGAGTGCAAGGTGGCCCAGGGAAAGGAACTGGCCCCCCTACCCTGAATGTGTGAAATTTACACGCCTGTGGCTTAGTCCGGGGGTGAGCTCCACCCTCACCTATCAAAACCAACCTTCTGGTTGAATCACTGTGTTAGTGACATATCAACTTACGTACTGTTTTCATAGCTTCATGATAAAAACACGTTTACATCTGGCCGAAACTGAAGTAGTTTCATCAAATGACAGTAATCACAGTAATACTGTAAGCTAGGGTTTTTATTTCGACCCATTAATTTTTGTAGATTGTGAATGGAGTGCGAGGTTTTTCGTTCCTTGCCGATAAATTGGGGGATGGTTGCCATAATCATGGCTGTGTTACTATCAGTGGGGCCGAATCCTGTAACTCGTATCGCCGGTGATGACTCTCGGTCAGTAGCATAATATCACCTGCCACCACCCTTCCGTTTCTGTAACATGAATAGGAGACGTTATTCGCACATGTTACGACGTCACCGCCTCAATAGCCGATCTTATTTCGTCACCTGACGGTGTGTAGTGAGGTTTCGACTTTCAGTATACGAGAAACACGCAGCGTGCGTCTGATGACTGAGTATAGGAAACGATGGTGATTGAATAAAATAATAATCTCAAATGGCACCATTCATGCCTTGTTGCTGATCGCTTCATAGGTTTTTGTTGCGCAATGTCGTCTTACAGATTATTTATTTGCTTCATCGAGTCATTTATTTTGTTGCTAACTCTAGAGTTTGTTTATTTATCTTATATTTATGATTTCAACTGTTATCAAATCATATCTACAATTGGTAAGCCATTTTTACTATTATTACTAGCGTTTAATTTATGTCTTGGTTACCAGTTTCTGGGTAAATTATATTTTGTTACTAGGCTTATATGTAATGTGACTTATATGGATCTGCTTATTGGCTCCTTTTAGCCCCTCACCCATCGCTTTTATTATACCGTGCACATTTCCGTAGGGTGGAGAAAATTCACAGACCGACAGAATTGTAATCGATAAGGACGGATAAAGTTTTTCGAGTGAAGGAAATTTTGGGTGGTCCATCGCCCAACTTCTGTAACTTGGGTGATGTACATCTCCCAAGTTAAACAATCCGGCCCGTGGTATCTAGAACCAGTATCTATCTTTCCTCTAGCATTTTGAATGATTTATCAGCGAATCCTTGGATAACGTAGAGCATGTCTCCCCAACAAATAGTTCTTGTCGAAGTGAACGAGCTACTATTTTTTAAATGACTGGCTGTATTGGATCGTGATCCATATTCATTGTTGATTAAATTGCCGTTACCATTTGTTACTCTTGGTATCTTTTGGAAAGACATGTACAGGCAGTGCTAGGAGAATGTCAATCCTGTTTACGCTTACGTAGTTCGTAAGAGCAATTCATGTATCAGCATTCCTCTCTAAACATGCCATTCCTTATCTTTCCATTGTCATTTCGAATGTGCTAAATGCCTTATTCTTCTTAATCTTGTTTCTTGTGTATCTAACTCCTTACCACCGGAAATAATGGCTACCTTCTAAGCAGATACTAGTGTTTTTGCTAATGATGACTTTATGAATATTAATGTATTTAAATGTGTTTTTTACTTAATTTTCTCATACTGACTCTAAGTACCATTTATTGCTCTCAGAAGTACATAATTGTAAAGACATTACCCTCAGTTTTTACATTTATGTTTAAGGAACTTCGGGATAAATGTGGATTTTATAAAATAGGACCAAAGCACCAGTCTTTGGCTGAGACCAGCCCGGAAAAAAATAGAAAAGAGTCAGAGGGAATATTTAAAGGGGTTACTCTTTCATCATTTTACCTTACTATAGCCTGCATAAGGAGAGCGTTGAAGATGGCTCTGGTATGTTTTATTATTTAAATTACCACAGCTCAAGCAATATTGTTATTTTCGGGAATGAATTAGCTGAGGTTTTTATTTTTTAAATATTATATCCAGTAAATAATTACGTTAATCACGTGAAGCACGTTAATATTTCCTGCTGTGGCTTTAAAAAGTCATTTTCAGCTATTTGAAAGATAAAATTTTCGTTTTATTAATCAATTTTTATTTTTTAAATATTCTATCCAGTAAATAATTACGTTAACCACGTGAAGCACGTTAATATTTCCTGCTGTGGCTTTAAAAAGTCATTTTCAGCTATTTGAAAGATAAAATTTTCGTTTTATTAATCAAAATTCATTGTTGAATTTAATGAAAAATCACGGATAAATTTTTAATGCTAAGTGTTTTCTGAAGAATTTAATTAGAAAGATTTACCCTTTTATGCATTAAAAATTTTATATTCTTTTGCGTTGTACTTTTACTATCGGGCTTATATTTACCACGTTATATGAATTTACGTATAAATACATTTCATTGGGTTAGAGGTACTCGGGTGGGGACTACCGACGGTCAAGCCTGCTAATGAGGGTCCTACCTCAACTCCGACCCTAATCCCACCCATCGCGAGCGACCCGAGACCCTCACCGAGGCCCACCAAATTACCTCTAACCTTTCAATGTATCAAAGGTTTTGAAATCACAGCACTGACACAGGAATTGTAATTCATATTCCATAATGAAGTAATTCCTAGGAAGAGAATGATGGAGAAGGTTGAGGCAGGAATTAAAATGCGGGATAGGAAAGAAGGATAGTTATAAATCGTTTAACATGTTTTGAGAGGAAATATATTTTGTTGGAGTCATTCAAAGGAATGAGTGAAACTAGTTGGCGAACGTTTTGAAAAATATCGTGGGAGTGAGAAGAAGGAAGGAGAAGGTATGGATTGTATTTGTACGGTTTAAGGCATTTTAAGGAATCTACTGAAGGAAGCATGAATTGCGAGTCGCGGAGGGCCTTAAAGGTATCACAGGCAAGGACTATCGATGCGTATATCAATAATGGATTCATTACAAATGAAATGGCATGTCCTTGCTATGCAGTGGTTGATGGGCATTCGCAATGACCACAACAGAGTTGCATTACACATTATTCCGACTCTCTGAACGATAACTGAATTCTGAGGCAATTTTAAATATATCACCATCCTCTTTCCCAAAGATCCAGCTTTTACGATGATGTCTGTAATTTTAAGAACCAGATCAAATTTTACAATATATTTTCATTCTTCTTGCATAAGTTTAGGTCTTCTGCTAATTTACATTATTTTTACTGCCTCGTGGTTAACGCAACGTCCCATACCCCTTGCATTGAAAATATAACACTTCATAAGCCATAAATACTCTTTGACTGACTGGAAAACTTGAACTCGATATTCTGCAAATTGAACTACATTTACCAACTCTTCCATCTTAGTCTCAAGCTATGCACTCATATTCTCTCATTAATATCGTGGAAAGCGATATGTCCCCGAAGAAAGCTACACTGCCATATTTAATTTTTCTCAGAACAGATGTTTGTGAAATAAATTAAACATTTCAGGGAGTTCGCAGAAACAAACTCGGCCTTTTTTCTGTGGAATTTTTCCTGATATTTATCACTCACCAATATTCCGACCTGTGCGGAAATAAGACATTAATTACCTACTTTTCGCGGACCTCGGTTTTGTTTCAATGTCAACATTTTACTGTCACGCCATGATATTTACTCAGACTTTATGGTGCGAAATGTCTTTAGTCAATGAGATTCATAAAAATCCATGCACAGCGGTTTTTCCTGTACCTACGCTTAAGAAATGACACTCTTAGGAGCCTAGTGAATTGGTCTGAGAAGTATGTCATCATGAATCACATTCAGATCCGTACTGATCTCATCTGTATTACAAAGAATCCCTTAATAATTTCTACTCTATTCACATTTTTCTCTGAAATAAAAATATTTGTGTAATTAGGTATCAATGCATTGCTGTTTAATGGCAACAAATTTTAGTGGAACGTCGCTTACACGGCATAATTATTGGTCCCTGAGCGTAAATACCGCCGCTATCGATAGGCTCAAGTTATGTGATGCTTAATTCTCGGGGAAATCATCAACCACAAGCATTACGACTACTCTTGAGGTCACGACAAACTTCAAGACTGAGTCATAAGAATAAAATTGGGTTTGCGTTCTAAGGGCGATTCATTGGGCGGTCATTAACCCCGATAAGGGAGTAATAAAACACGCAGAACCCATTATCTGCAGTGCTTTCTCAGCGAAGCAAATACCGCTAAAACTCTCGGGTCAAGTTTTAATGGCTCCAGCGGTTTTAATTGCGTTTTCACCACTTCCCAACGATCTATTTGAATTTAACAGTTTTTGACACCCGTCATGGACAAACATTCGCGGTTACAATTCGTGGATTAGAGGAGCGAAATAAATTACTAACATTCTTAACGCCCGCTTCGTCGGTAGCAGTTTGATGGCGTTCGTGGGAGTTTTAAAAAGCGCTCGAGATTTTCGGGCTGGAGCATTTTCTATGACTGATACAATGGACTAGGTGCCTCAGTAAACAGCCCACATGATGAACCCAGGTCAAGTTTATCTTTTTTTTTGTTGATTGACTGCAAATATTTAAATAGATTATCTGTATGGACCTCTTCTTTTTGATTTGGTTAGCTTGGAGACTAGATACCGTCCAAAACAAACCACTTAAGTTGTTGTGAAAATTGTTTTGGGGTGTTATAAAATGTATGCGATTGGAATCAGTGGAGTTATATTTTTGCGGAAAAAATATTTTGACTTCCTGCAGCAAAAAGTCGGTTTTAATTTCTATCATTTTCGTGAAGTGCTGATCATGGTGAGAGTGGATAGATTTACGTTGATACATAGCGGATGCTTTAGGAAGGAAGATAGCTGGGATAAGAAATCAGACACGTTGGGAGACAGAAGAATTTTATTGAAGGCAATATATTGGACCTGCGGCCTCCTGACTCCCGAGGACAATGAGATACCCTGAAAATATAGACGGGTATACGTGGGAGAGACAAGCAGGGCTATTACTAAGAGACTTGAGGAGCACCGAAGACCTTTCAGTCTTAACCAGCCTATCAAATCTGCAGTCGCTGAGCGCAGCATAAGCAATAACGTCATCTGGTGGGACTAGGCCAAAATACTCTGCCCTAAGAGTTTCTTTTGGGAGCGGCTTACCAAGAAAGCCATTGACTCCAAAAGAATAACTTTAACCGCGATTCCAGTTGCTCACTCAGCAACTCCTAGGGCCCATGGCTGAGAGGCATACGGACAAAAAGAAAAATGTGGGAATTAGTTAGTGAATCAGATGTCACTTGACCTCAGGCCCAATGTATTTATACCGGGCAGTTACACATGACATTAAGCTTAGAAGGCGATGTACGACTTGACTATCGAAACATCGGCAGCAATGCAGTTTGACCCGGTGGAATACCCAAACAGCTTTCACAAACACCGTACGCTGGGAAAGCATCTGATCCTTTATTAAAGCTCATATTTTTCAGATGAACACATTTTTATGATTGTTTTACAGGAGTGAGAGTGTTGCAAAGGAAAGCTTAAGTGCCTGCGTATGGTATTTAGAATATTGACCGTAGACATGAAGGTAACTAGATTTCAGAAAGAGTTTCAGTAATATTGTTGAAATAAATGGATTTCAAAGGAATTGTGAAAATTGATACTTTAATTGTAACGAATCAATTGTATTTAGCGATTGAAGTGAGAAAATTGATAATTTGTTGGCAGAATCCTATTATGTTAGAACAGTCAAAGCCAGTAAAAAAGTTCGATTATGGTTTGAGTGAATTTAATATTTATCGTCCTATGGTCCATGCTTTATCTAATTTAATTGCAAAGTGTGTTAAGGTTCTGTTTTTCAGTTGAAAAGTATTTATTATCCAATTAACTTGTCATTCTACATATTATTAGAGTGATATAAATTTGAAATAACAGTGTAAATAAAATCTAAAGTTACATTAAATGATTTATGTAAAGAGAATAGATATTGTGGATGAAGTAAAATTTGTTGTGTGCGAGAGCCGATGATAAATGATGGGTAACGTACCGAGAGGAATTTAACAATAATGGAAAGTTTGATGGCTGTGGTTAGCGGAAGTAGAGATAAGATGGAGGAAAAAGTGTATGGGATGAGAATGGGAAATGGCCTTAACGATATAATGCCTATTCTTGTGTGAGAAACTTCATAACGTAACAAACACGTGGTTTAAAGAATACCAGAGACTCGGATTTATATGATGGATCTAGGGAAAGACGCACACAGGTTAATATCATTTACACAAGTACTTATTCTAAGTAGGTTCCGCAATAGTAGCAGCGGGAACCTGGGTCCTAAGCATTAACTACAAGTGATTAGGCAAATTTAAAAACTCAAATTATAGCTGTATTCGGGTGAATCAAATTATAGCTTTGTGGTAATGGCATCCAAGTTTAGATACATCTACATAATACCCTGCAAGCTACCATAAAGGTGTGTGACTGGGGGTAAATTCACCCCAAGCATGCATTTTATATCATGATTAAAAGACAACGCGCATTTTATTCCTGAGAACGAGCATCGCGTGAAAGATACGGGTCATGGAAAGATTTTAATGCCCTTTTAGCCCATAATGCCTATGCTAACTAATAATGGTAATAATGGTGGAATACTTTAATCGGTATTTCTTCCAATTTTTTAGGCATTCAATGGAGGCTCCTTTTTCTTTTAAACCTCTCACCCTTGCGTTTGATACTTTTCTCACATCCTCGATCCAATTCCTTGAAGATGTCAGGTATGGACGCCGCACTCTTGTTACTCCATCACAGCTGGGGAAGGGAAGATTGGCTGGAGAGCTCCTTAATGGCTTTGCCTCTATTCACTGGAAAGAGACCTGTTTCCTCGAACATGCCGGGTGGAATTGCCTCAACATATCCTCTAGCCGTCGGCTCTTCGGCTTGCCCTCGTCTCCCTGCGAAGAATTTAGGACATGCATGTATGAGGATGACCCCTCCGGTCTCGTTGCGGTAGGCGATCCTAGAGAGTAGTGCAGGATCCCCGCGGTGAGGAAGACCACTTCGTATCGCCGGAGGAGATGGTCGCCGCGGGATTTTTTTACTCTTCGACTCCGGAGAGGGAATAGGAAGTTATTCCGTCCGCGTGTCGGAGGGACACGTTCCCTCGTTACGTTAACTACGAGTCTGGGGCTCAAACTCGAGCGCGGGGCTGACAAATTAGGGCGAGGCTGACGGGACGACATATCCCGCGGGAAGAGACCCTAGATCTCCCGCAGGGAAGTATCCCCACCCCGGCTTTAATAAGTCCAACTCGGCTTGGTTTCATTAAGGACGTGCGAGAGCTGCCGGTATCGGAGACATCCCTCCCCGCAGAATACCATATCTATCCTCCCCGATGCTCCGAGATATACTGAGACTTCGGTGATTGGTTAAATTGTGTTTTCAGGGTCTTCGTAAGGAGACTCCATTTCGTATCATAATAGTTGGTGGGAATAGGCCTTCTTACAACTAACGACTGGCAGTGTAAACCAAGTTACCCCTTGCACCCTAGGGAAAAAAGTAGGTATACTAGCACTTATTACTTGGAATGTGAAGTTATTTAATGCCAAGGAGTCTTCTATCATAGTAGTTAGACAAGGATTTTCTTAGTGGTGCAGCAAGTTTGGAGATGAACCCGGCTTTGGTGTTGACGTACTCACAACCAAAGAATCCACAGTGTAACGTCCCATGCGATGGAAGTAGTCCTAGACATGTTCTCCATAACTCAAATTAACATTTACTGGTATGTTTATACATATACCGGAATTTATAATGATATAAAAGATTATTATAGCCTATGAAAGCCTACAATTCCTTCATGAATAGCCTACAATGCCTTCATTCAGAGTAGTCTGTAGTGCATGATGCATTTAATAACAACCAGTATTTCGTAGATATTAACCATCTAGCTGCAAGTGACCCTATTATCTAGCATGTCTCCATTAAATATCCTAGTTGCATGTCAATAGTGCATGTTTGGTGATCTTCACCCACTGCCACACACCCTCGTGGAGGCTCGCAGGGTATCACGAATATGTAGATGTACAGAGAAACAGTGGATATAACTTCATATTCAATGAATGAACTATTACATATAAATAGATATTGGGCTTTTCGTAGCGGCTGCAAGGAATTCCTAAGAGGTGCCATGTGCATTTATAATATTTGACATTTTATTCATCTTCGTACTCATTATGAATGACAAAATAACCTTTGTATTACCACAATTTATTCTCTCACACTACTACCATGGTTTTGACGATTATCGTCATCCTGAGGACTAACGTCATCCTCAGGATGACGATAATCGTCGAAACCATGGAAGTAGTGTTAGAGAATAAATTGTGGAAATACAAAGGTTATTTTTTCATTCATAATGAATACAAGTAAATTCCATAAAGTGACGTCAGAAACCATCAATTTCATCTTCGTATGTTAGAGGACACAATCAGTTTGATATATACATACCTACTGGATTATATATTTGGATTTTGATTCAGCTTATCCAAGAAACTTTCAGGAAGTAAAAATCATTCTTAGATGAGGATAAACGCAGTGTTGTGTCCTATTAATCCTCAGTCATAATTTGATGGACCTTTGGGTGGCATGAGGACGTTTAAGAAGTTTTCCAAGAGCAGGATCTTTCCCACCGTTTCATTGGCCCTCCACAGTGGCATGTTGTAGGAACTTGATGGTTGCATTTTATGCCTCTTTTATTCGCTTTTTCCAGATGAAGTCTCGTAAAACTCTGTGAAAATTGGGCAGTGTAACGACGAAGACAAAGGTATCCCTCGGAGCAATCGCAGAAACGTATGCTCATTTTTGAGAGGCGTCTTTGACTCTATGCAGTACCATATGCGCATTACCCTCGACCCTCAGGTATGGAACAAATCTCTAATGTCGAACACTCTAGTCAATCTTCTTTTTTGTCATTAGAGGTTGAAGTTTTAATGAGTTCATACATAATCTGGGGCGTTAATATCGCTTAATTATTCAAGTATAATGAATACTTTTAAATCTCATTTTTAATTTCACATTTTATCTATTAGCGAAGAGAATAAGTCTATGTATTCAATATTTATCATAACCATGAGGCTCATTTTGTATCTATGATAAGTCCATAGTGTTCAATCATAATCCTTGATGTGAATTCCTTTTCGTCCTTTTAAATGATATAATAGGTCTTGATTTTTTACCATATTTAAGATAAAATTGCGTTATTTATGTAATCATGCTTAAATATAAATTTACTGTTTTCGCCGTAGACTAAAATATCGTGTACGAATATAGCTAATTGTGTCTCGCAAGATCTACATTTCCGGAACCCATGTTGGCTGTTTATGAGCAATCCCTGACTATCCAAATGACCCATGATCTAACTGACTACAATGTGCTCAAATACCTTACAAGAGATTAACGTGGGTGAAATAGGTCTGTAGTTACTAGGTTCTTCCCTATCACCGCTTTTAAATATAGGTGTAATGTTAGCTACTTTCCAATCTTTGGGTACTGTGAGGTTCTTTAGTGTTTTATTGAATATTATTTCCAGATAAGGGGCTATTTCAGAAGCTAATGTTTTATATACTCTGGAAGGAATTTGATCGGGACCTGGTGATTTATTTTTACCAATGTTTTTTAACTGCTGCTTTATTCCGCGACATGAAATTTTTATTTCGAGCATTTGCTCACTGAATGTGTTCGGCGGTGGTTCCAATGCGTTGTGTGACGATGAGTTGATTACGCTTTGGAAGAAGGTGTTTAAAGAATTGGCTTTTTCTACACTGCTGGTGACTCTAATTCCTTTATCGTTTTTAATTGTGTGCCCGGTGGACCTATTTCCCTGAAGCTCTCTCACATATGACCAAAACGCTTTAGGATTGGTATCTAAATATTATTAATATCTATGTACGTGTGTTCACCGGCATGGGTGACATTTTGAAATTCGTGTTTAATAAGTTCTCAGGAAGATATTGCTGATACGTGATAAGGAAGGAGATGAGTAAGAGTTTGAAGTGTGTTGCTCATTTCCTTAATATTCTACCGTGCTCAATGGGAGCGCTCCAGTCAGTCTTAATCGGTGGCTTTCAAACTTTTAAGTTACTGCTCCGGCTCTCCCGCAAAATGACCGGCAAGCTTTGCTTATCGCTAACTACGCTGAGATTATTATCGATGCATTCCATGTCACTTTTTTATCAACTCTCAAAGGGATAATTTCCTCCAGGGAGTCCCGTGTGACCTATTTTATCCCGCCGGAGTGAACCTTTTTTTAACGATTTCCTTTAAAAGCATTCCACATACTATTCCATTTGTCATGTACGTAGCAATTAAGTTAGTGCTTACCTGGCATCTTCACGGCGTTCGACTCCTGCTCAGACCATGGTTTTTTTGTTTGTTTTAGTATTACGCTATGCTTGGATGTCACTGAATAATCTCGGCAGTGTGTTATCTAAAACAGAGTAAGATTTTAATAATGAAGACTTGTTTAACTTTCATGCGTGGCTCTTTTTGGCTTGTAATTGTGCGATGTGCTTTTCTAAGTGAACTTTATATTTAGTCGATGCATTTACATGATTAACAGCAAAATTTTATATTCGATCTCATTCGTTAAGGATTATGAATAACAAGTATCGTGTTTATAGGCAATATGCATTTTTTTTTGGTTCAGTGGGAATGTCAGTGGCTGAAAATTACGTTCAATAAAAGTGTAATGTGGTGATCGCCTTGAATGACGTCATTCTCAAGTCATTCCTTACTCCTAGCGTTATTCACGTCTTGGGAACGAAAACTCTCATTCGAACCTTCGTACTCGTGCTGATATTTCAATCTCTGCCTCTTAATTTTTTTAGAGATATGTGCAAATTTCCCACTCGACTTTGCTTCCGGAAATGACCGCCGACTACAGAAAACGTTCTTTCGGAGAATCCGGTGCAGAGCGGTCGTAAAAAAAAATAGTCTCGAGAATTTTCAAAATCCTTCCCCGAGTCGTTCGGAGCTGCGTTTACACTTGCGAGAGAATAGGAAGTATCCGAGAGGAGCGTGGAGGTCTGTGCATTCGCGAGTGCTGAATAGGGAATGTTTGGTTTCTCGGAAGGCCTTTAAATGTCGGGGTGGCGTCGTCGGCCGCCGAGAGGGAGGGGCGGAGAGAGGAAGGGTGGTTGTGGAAGGTACAAACGACCAATCAGGACCCTGGCGTCGCTACCGAGGGTTCGGTGAGACAGGAGCTGCGGCACCGAGCGATTTGCATTTTTAATCCGCGAGACGACCGACTAGGGCCATGAAATTACCCTGGGGAGCAATTTTTAAGGATTTTCATCATATATACGCCATTGTTTTTGTCCCATGCCTCCGCAATTGGGCTGGCAAGACTTAAGCGGAAAAGATGCATCAAACTTCAACTTAGCTCTGATGGAATAATAGCTTATTTGTCACGTAATGCCTTGCGAAATAATGATGGTGTTCTTTTGCCCTTTTGCCTCCAAGTCTTGTTACAAGTTTTAGGCTATCTCTGGTAACCATCATGACTATTAAAGTGTAGTAGAACATCTTTGATCGTCTGTATTTGTCGAAAATGTAATGCATCTTTTTGCAACCAATTAAAATTTTTATAATTTTTGTCCATAGATGACCCCAAATGTGGTGGGCATCAGAGTTCTCTTGTTGGCTTTCTCAACACTACTGTCTCTCCATGGGTAGATTATTATTGGCAATCCCGAGGATTCTGGTGGGCATATAAAACGGCACCTAGGATTCGAACGCCTTAACTTCTTTGAGAGGTGTAGTATATTAGCCAATAAGTTGGAACTATTGAGTTGTCAAGCTTTCCGTTTATCTTAGCTTAGCCTCTTTAAGTTGTCCAAGTTCTGGTGGACCTTTTGGAATGTTAAAGCAGTTAAAGCCCTCTGAAATCCGAAGCGTTTAGGCAGTTTAAGCGTCCCGAAATCCGATGCGTTTCCTGAAGTAATGAAGCCGAGGTTAATCGTGATTCATGCAGAATTGGATAGTATCTTGAAATTAATAATGTTAGTAGTAAAATGGGATATATTGCACAGCAATTTTAGCGTTTTCATCGTATTTCCTCCATTTAACACACAGTATTAACGACTTCCTCTTATCTCTTTTTATTTCTTCTTTACCAGTGAATTATAAGTAGGGATGGGGAGATTAGGTGGAACCCTTCCTTCCTTTGCTTGTGCTAGTCTTGTATCAAGTTTAAATTTAGACAAAAATTGAATAAAAAAATAAGAGGGTGTGAGATATTACTGGAAATAAAAGTGTAAGCGCTGAAATCGCGGTAGAGTTAATTACATTAACTGCCTTTGCTTTGTGTTGCAGGTTAAATGTAAGAAGGAAAAACTTAGTAATATATTACACTATTTATTACTACACGACCGGATTCAGTCCTAGAGTTTGCAGCTTTTGTAGTGTTCAGCCTCATAAAGTTTCATTTTTCCCTAATAATTGTAATCAGCGTTCACGAAATATATAAAATTAGAAACACTATTTAGTGCTTCCTGCTAATCTTGTTGTTTAAATTAATTACTTCAGTGTATCTACGTGAGCTTTTCTTGGTTCACAACATTTTTTCATAGGTAGAATGTTATAATCTAGTGGAAAAAGTATTTTTAGATTTTATGGAATAATTCGACTAGGTCCTCCCCCCCCCCACATAATTTTTCCACAGGCTCCTTTGCAATGGAATTAATGAGAAAGTGATTAACAGGTGTAGTGACTAACCAAGCCGTAAGTAAAAATAAGTTATCGATGGACCCATACTTCCTACAGCGGTGGACCTGGTATCCGGCGTAACAAGTGAAGTTCGTAGGGACCCCCCCTATTTCTAATATTTGGTCTTTTTAGGTTTACCTGAATCATTTCAGACAAATATACGATCTCCTAGACCCAATTCCTCCCATCCCCATCTTTATACCTTTCCTCCCGGTCTGAAGTGCCTATTATTTCGGAAAGGGACTTGAAAACATCCAAGAAAAATAAAGATAAATATAAAAAAGCCTTGATATTTCAGCAACTTGAGAAATCATTCAGCATATTACTGCCAATTTCTTGTCACTGCATTGAGAGCCTGTGGCTTCGAATAAGGTCTCTTCCACCACGTAGGGTCCCACCCCCTAAAGAATGACATTGGGTTGACTTACCTTTTCTCTCGCATTACCGTTTGATCTATGATGCCTGGCCTTACCAAACTCAAAATTCATTGCTCCCGTCAGTGCGAGTCTGGGGAGCCATTTATCACATTCAACCACTTGAAGATCGAACTATATGCATTTCATTTATGGATCTGTTATTTATGTCACTGCATATTTAATTGATTTGTTTCATAATTCACCTAAATTCTCTCTTAAAAATGAATTGTTAACCAACAATTGCAACTGAGTGATTTTGCAAATATGCTCTTAGTGATTTTTCTCAGAATTTTCATAACCCTCATTTTCATCCTAATTTATTTTCTTCCTGCCATTTCCGAATCCCGAAATCGAAGACTCTTGACCTGTCCTAAGACCTGAGGCATCCCGCCGAAGGAAACTTTTTTTTGGGTGTTTCAATTATATAACATTACATTTAATATTACTCAAACATAATTATGTCACATTCTGTACTGTTTCACAGGGAAACTTTGAATTGTTGATATTACGAAGATGCTGTAAATATAATGCGAGAACCAGCCAAATATGATAGGGTAAAACATGAAGATAAAAGTAGACACATAGATAGTAAGATGAAGAGGTTCGAAAATGAATCTTTTCCGCATATGATGTGGGATATTAATGTATCACTGTTATGATACCAATTATAAATTAGAATAGGTATACATCTTCCGCAAACTAGATCCGGAAAATTGTGAACCAGATTACTTTGTCTATTTGAAACTCATTAGAAGCAATTTACGTCGGGTAATTTGGAAGCAATTTGCTCGGTAGTGGATGGTTGAAGAGGCGCATTGGGATAAATGCACGGTAAGTAGGATTTTAATAGGAACGTTAGGCATGTAATATAGAATGTGGTCGACGCAGTATAAAAGTTTACTTACATATTCAAACGTCAGTGATATTTGACTGATTCCGTATGGGTGGGAACAACAGAGCCTTCGAATCATCATAGAATGTCCCACTCACGATCGTGGTCCCGGGCCTCATAAAACTGGAAAATGATCCAGCGTTTATGCTCGTTTCCAGTATTTGTTCAGAAAATACATTGGTTTAAATTTAACGAAAAAAATACACAATTTATCTACAATATTCTATTCTGTGAAGGCTGTGGCGTGTAACCGCTACATTAGTCAGGAAGAATGGTGGTTTTTGAGAATATGGGGAGGCAAAAGAAGAAAAAAGATACTTAAATCATTATGGATAGCATATGAAGAGGTGTTGGAGATACGCCTTGAGAAATATGAGAGACATTGGCAAGGGATGGAGCCATGAATGAATGAAAACAAAACTAGAGTAGGGATACTCGATCAAAACCTACAATTGACAGCAGAAAATTATCAATCCTATAAAGATGTGTAATGCTTAAAATAATATCATATGAAAGGGAAATAAGTTTCTGCGCGAACCTAACATCCGGAAAAAATCGTTGTGTTATTGGTGCAGGGGTGAAGGTTTAATTTGGTCTTTCAGGCATTATGGCATTCATTATCAATTAGCGTTATTCAAACATTTAGCTATCAACGTAATTCTACTTTCAAGATGGCTGAGATTTCATTACTCAGCAATTTCGGTTGTATGCCTATGGTTCCTCCCTTCTCATAATTCACCTAAGGGCTGTGCGATTGGAGCAAGGCCAAGGGAAGATACTGGAAGACGTTGCCATTGTCAGTGTTGACGCCCCTCATAAGTTGGCCCGCAATCCAAATATAGCTATCGTTTCATTTTCCTTAGCGGGTAGCGTATCTGTTTACTATGTTTATGGTAGTTTACCACCAATTCTTACTTATTTCTAAACTTTCTAATGTTTATGTTTGCCATTGATATATTATAAAAATATGGTTTTGGATTTTACTAAATATCCTTTGTTAAGCATATGAAATGTCTCGGTCGACTTGAAATAACTTGGCCAACCGTGCATTTAGTAATTAAGATTGAAGAAAGATATGGACGTATCATCTCATCGCCCTCTAGAAATATGAAGACGCCATCCATTAATAACCAACTTTCTTACGGCAGTGATTCATGGCTGTTTGCTCGAGACTATTTAGGAAGATGGCATGATGGTGGCTAAATGCATACCTCGAATACATACATAATTTCGTGGCATTATAAATCGAACCGAAAAGGGGTAGTACGAAGTTGAAGGGGACCGTACCGCAGGGGTGTTAGCCACGTAGTGGTGGGAGCATCGCACGCGAGCCGTCCCTTCGGCAGGGAGCCATAAGTCTTGTGGCCCAGCGAGGGATATACACATAAGGAGAGAGTGAGTGAGAGAATGGAGGGGGGTGAGGAGGGAGGGAGGGTAGGAGTGGGGGTGGAACCGGCGGGGGCTAGGTTGGTATAGGGGAGGCGGTTACATCCAAAGACCTCGGGCATATGCGTGAGTTATGACCGGAAGGTCCGTGGGCACAGGGCCCAGGGTTAATCTGGGCCCTCCTTCCCGAGTAATCAACAAAAGCACCACAGCCTTCCACCAGAACCGCCCTCTCTCCCCCCAACGATGCCGTGCGAACCCCTTCCCCCGACACCTTACCTTCCTGCTCACTCCTTGAATCCTTCGCTTAACCTTCCCGCTTCCCTCCTTTAACCTCACCCGCCACTTCCAACCTTGCCATTGGACACCTTCATCCATGCCGTCGTCGGGGGCTCTTTACCTTTTAAAATGGCCAGGAAAAAATAACCGAGCTAGCTCGGGTACACGCCGGGGCCAATAAACTTAAGGTAGAGTCGTTTATACCCCCGTGTCCTTAATGATGACCGCACAGGTGAAAGTATTGAGGTGGAAGATCATTTTCAGGGTCTTCTGCCTTCAGGGTATTGGATGCTAAGTTTCGCTCTCAGGGTAGCGCAGATGCTAAGCATATCGCGCTCCCGTATTTACTCTTAAGGTCGTCTCTTGCGTTTCCCATCTAAGGGCTCTTGGCATAGCAGTTTCGGCAACGACGCGTCTCTGCGCAGAAAATCCCTAGGGTGAGCCACACTACCTTGGTTATGACTACATTAATTTTTTTGTTTTTAAATGTTTAGAACTAACTGGAGTTTGCAAACAGTAAAGTAGAATCGTATGAAATGACTGTTAATAGGTTAGGTTAAATGATGAGATGTAACATAAGCCATTAATTTAGTTTAAACCCTTATTTAAATTCATCATAAAAAGCCGGAAATAGAGCTTCAAATTCTTTTCGTTTAAAAAAGTTTGGATCCCTTAAATAACCCAATAGCATGGTAATTGTTCTTCCCCAATTCTATTGTAGTCAACTTAAAACCCAGCATCGACTTTGGGTGGTAGCAAAAGTAATGATGTCACCTCTTTTTACAATTAATTTAGATCTTGATACGATGAAGTTTCTTTTCGTTTTATTATTTGAATGCTACGCATACATTTCAGCCTTATCACTAGCCGAAACTGGCTGTGTTTATAACTTACCTTAGGTACGGCGAATACATTAGATTTGGCAAAGAAAGACTGAATTTTCCGGGTTTAACCACGTTATTACTTTTTGGACGTTTCTCCTATATATTTTAGCAGGCGTTTTCAGATTGAAGTGAGAGATAAAAGATGCAGCCTTCGCTATCTACGCACCGCGTAAGCCTTCGCACCGATTTCTGAGGTACAGCACTTTCATTGTTAACAATAGGTATGAAGAAAAGTGAGCCGTAATACTTTATCGAAGATTTCCTCAGAAATTGAAAGAGATATTCAGAGGTCCATTAGTGTATTAAGTCAGGTATACAATAAGGAGTGATAACCACAAAATAACAACAAAAAATAGTGCTCAGAGAGTTGAGAGGAAATTTAATTTAACTTTCGATGCCAAATCGTGAGTAGGTAGTTTTATTACCGTGAATGGCGTAGAAGCAAATATAAATTGCACTTATTTATATGTACAACCTAATTCAGTTTTTATGTGAAAGGTTTACTATCTAAACCTTTATGATACTATTGCGGTTTGAGACGCACAGAAGAATTTTGGTTTCATGTTTTCATGAATTTTCGGCGGTTTGGATAAAATAGAGTGGTTCTGATTAAATCTGGACCCAGCGGAGTTGAAGAAAGAATTAAAGAAAGGAGTGAGAGAAGGCTGCGAACTGCCACCCTAAATTTTCAATGTTTATGGATGGTAAGCCATTAAGTAAATCAAAGAGAATGCTTCAGTACTAAATATGTATAAGGAAAAAATCAGCGTCATTTTACTCGCCGATTACATAGCGGCAATAATTTAGGCAAAGTGAGTTAAAGAGGAGTACTCTAGTAAACATGATAAGGGCAATGGCAAAATATCACCTGAAAATAGATAAAAAGGAAACAAAGGTTTTGGACTGGAAGAAGAGTTCTCGGGTTTCCAACCGGGTCCAAGTGTTTTTAGGCACCAACGTTTCGAAGGCTAAGTCCGCCATCGTCTTCAGGGTGAAATGAGATTTGGAATGAGATCATTCAAAGGTTTTGGAGGTAATAATACGAAGTAGAATATACGAGACCAAAGCCAATCCTAATCTTAGAGCAAAATCTGGTAGAGGTGAGCGAGTATTGATATCTAGGAAGCCGAATAGCTAGGGATGGGCGGAGCAAGTAGGAAATAGTTAGTAGAATAACCCAGGCGAAGAGGTCATTGCACCAAAAGAAGAATCTACTTATAGCTGGAAATACAAGCATGGAAGTAAGGAACTTATTAATCAGAAGATACATCTGGAGGCCGCTTTTTTATGGCTTGAACGATACCAGCAGCGGAAAAGACAAGGCTAAAAAATATTGGAAATTGGGTTCTGTGACAATGTACTAACGCACTAACTACTAATTTACTAACATTCCTATTGTGATAAATAACTTTAACGAGCATAGAAATACTGAAGAGATTATCTTCTTCAGTCAGATTAGGAAATATATCACGTGGTGTACTTAGGTAGGTTTGGGACTCGAAGGCATTAAACAAATCAGGGTATGTCTCTGCATTATTAGAATAATTATTTGGAAATAATCTGTAATTTGGAATGAGTTTGGAAGCAATTATTTGTAATACGTTAAAAAAATCTATTTATAAATACAAAACATGCGTAATCTTCATTCTGCTATTTAACGTATGCTATGGATATACAAATGATATTGCCACGAAAACGGTACGAAAGAGGCGAGTTTTTACGCTGATACCTTCGACTTCAGTCGACTTTTGGAGGATAATTTGTTTCTACAATTAATGCATTTCTCCATAGCATTTTAAAGTATTGACGCTTTGGCTTTGTTAGTTCGTAATTTGTTTTTAATATCACGTGTCCTGTGACAATATTCCCGGAATAATAACAAGAATTTAAGTGTTCTCTACAATTGTGCAAAAAATTGGGAATGTCTTTACTAAAATACGATAGATTTTTAAAAGTCCTCTTCAACACCCTCAGTCGAGGAAATATTTAAATCGTTTTAAAATTTTTATTATTTCAAGTGGATTCAAAAAATTCTGAGGGATGTGTAAAACTACATGATTTTCGTATTGAGTCAAGTCGAAAACATAATTCTATAAGATAACACATCAAAATATCCGTTTTAGTGACTCTTCTGCTATTATTTAGTCATTGCGTGATACAATGACTCTAGATTGTGCTAGAGGGAGCAGTCCCGATAGAGCTCTAGATAGAGTCCGGTAGAGCCCCTCTAACTGAGCTGATTGAGCAACCCATAACAGATTAGCTTACAGGTAGAAAACTTAAGAACGGTAAGCGACGCAGCCTCTCTTTCTTATGAAACGGCTGCAATAAAGGTATCTTACGCCAGTTGGGCGGTATTGTGGTAGACTTTTATAATGTAAAAACACCCTTGAGAAATACTGATGAAAGCCAACACGAGTATTATTCCTGATACGTAGGTGAATAGAAAAAAGAGGTAAAGAGTATCCAAAATTCAAATGATGATTTTTAGTGGACGAGTTGACATAAACCGTCGCGAAATAACGTGATGTGAATAAACCCGGCGGGTGGTGGGATAGAGCCTCTAGACTATTGTTATAATAATAAACACTATAACTAATATGTTTACTTTGAGTGTGTTGTGAGTACCTGAGAAAATATTCCTTCGTTAGAGGCTTTTATTTTTCATAATGCTTAGTCATTTTCGGGCATTTATACGGACTTTAATAAGTAACATACAGATTTTACTGTACCTACATTTGTCGAGATCATGAAGGGCTCCCTTAAGTGAAATTAGCCATGAACGCGAAAACAAAAAAAAACAGTCAATAAGATCGAAGGTTTTCCAGGCGAACTAGCTGTAGAAAATTTTCTCAGGTTTTCAACCGGGTCAGGTTGTCCATGGCCGACGTTTCGATGCTCGACTCGGGCACCATCATCAGGGAAGATGAGGCAGAGATCACTCATTTGCCCTGATGACGGTGCTAGAGTCGAGCATCGAAACGTCGGTCGTGGACAACCTGACCCGGTGGAAAAACCGAGAAGATTTTCTGCAAAAAACAGTCAAATTACAAAACGAAAAGAGCATTGAACTACAATATACATAAAATAAAATATAAACTTGTGTTTCCTAATCTTTCTCTCAACGCTAGCTGAATTCTAAAAGATAGGAAAACATTCAATTAATGGACGCAAGTGTAAACGCTCGCTTTAGCGTTTTATGTAAACTAACATTCATTATCCCTCGTGAACGCTAGAGGAACCTGGTGTCTCGCTGGTTTATTACTAGGCCATGCCGATTATCTACCCGTCTATAAAGTAAGTCAGGCTTAATGTTTGTTGATCCATGGCTCGGCTGCTTTGACCGTTGGTGGAAGGAGTAAGAATAGATTGCAGGCGGGGGAATGAGATACGGGCTTGGAAAAGGTTGAATGAAATGCGATGGACGGACAGGAAAACGCACGAAAAATTGCTTGGCATGGTGGGGGAGGAGGGGCAGCCACTAGAGGATATTTGGCCAGGATGGAGCCGGTGGAAACAAAAAAAGTAGAAAGAGATGGGTTCATAAAGGTGTTTATCGAGTGAAGAAGTGAGAAAAAAAGGAGAGAACTATTTATTTATTTATATGTGTTGAAGTTGGAAAATTGTGTTCTGCAGATGAGAGGAATAGTGTATATTTTCCTGATGGAGTGGATTATTGACGTAATAGGTTAAAGAATGGATTAAATGTCTTTAGCCTACCAAAACCTATCCAATTCGTGGGAACATTATAATTTGTATTCATAGGTGTTAAATTTCTGGAAAACTCATATTTTTAAAATTATAGACATTTGTAGATATGATTCTAATAGTTCCACTTTACCTGATGTGATTTCTCCTATCTAGATGGATTTTCGTACTTAAAAATAAAAAAATCTGGTATATTTTGCTTGGCGTTTTTGGCTGTCACTTTTTTCAGTGGCTCTGAGTGCAGAAATAAGAGTAATAAGCCTCGTTTGCGAAAGTGATAATAGCAAGAAATATAATTTAATCTCTCTGCAATAAGCGTTTAAATTAGAAGACATTGAAGCCGAAGTGATTAATTGCAGCTAGACCTCGCATGGATGAAGGGATAAACATAGCGTCTTTTCTCTGTGACTTGAAACTGGATTTGGAGATGTGCTGCGTTGTAAACATGATGTTCAAGAAGCATTGTATCGCTAGAACGATGGCAGTATATCCTTATGTAGGTTCACGCACCATTTTCTTTGCGAAGTTCGTTTTTATTTATGGCTGAATTAATGATGATTACATCCGCTCCAAAATAGTAACGAGCACAGTATTTTGTTATGAAGTTACGGAGTTTTATATTTTCCTTGAGTCGGTCGAGTTAAGGGCCCAAGAAATGTTATGAAAGTCTAACTCCTTCGACTCAACCGTGTTGAAGTAAGGAATATTACGTTCCGGAATAGACTCAGTCGTGGAAAATATACTTTCCTCGTTATGGGTAGAAAAATAAAGAATAGTTATGTGCAAGTTGCTTCGTAATGTACGTTGTTCCGCATAATTAATTTTATCAGTACTTTAAAAGTATTTTGGTGAACGCGCATTAGATTTTCTAACTTAATATTTCGCACTTTTTAGAGTCGAATACCATTATCGTATTGAAGGCAGTGATGGCAAAATTTTCTTTTAATCTGCAAGCTTCCGCAGACATTTGTTTGGAATTATGCCGTTTTTTATTTTGAAAATATTTCGCTCGTGTTTTAATGTTTTGTGGTTAATTAGTTTTTAAGGTTGAACGGATGCCACGTTTGAAATTGTGTAATATCTGATTTCAGGCCTTTTTATCGTCTATTATGTATAGCCATAACGTATTATAAGATCGTGGCGATAACCCAAGGAGCGGACGGTTGTTTTCGTTTGTGCCTTGGAGTTTCATCAAATCACGGGGAATTAAGTTAAACCAAGTTAAAGTCTATTTAAGATAATAGTTTGGTGACTGTTGGACATCATTTGAGTAGAATATTTTTAAGTACTTCATTGATACTATTATTTCATGGTCTAGTTTTCTTGTTTGATTCTGTTCTAATTCTTATCGCATTAAGGTTTCTAATTCATCCAGACATTGTAATTGATGAGTAACCACCTCTTGACTACAGAATTGTTTCCCAACGGTTCTTTTAGGGATTGGCTTGATGCGGTGATTAAAACTCTGGCTTCTCATCCCGTGGGCCCCAATTCAAATCCTGCATGTAACAGAGAATTTTCATTGGTATAGCCGTCCTTACGGAGTTTTGGGAGAGAGCACTTCAAGTGCACAACTCCGTCCGTTGGATGGGACGTTAAATCGTTGGACCTTTTGTGCCTTTCTTTGAGAGCAGGCTAATGCGGACGCCGGGTTTCTCCCTGTCCTTATTTCGTTTCCTGAAAAGTCCTATCAATGTCCAATTACCCACCTGACCTAAATATTGTCGGTCGCCTCCCCTGGACTTTATCAACATGCTTTAACTCATACAGATGTTCTGGCAGTGCTTTGTACTCGAACATGTTACAGCGATTGATGATGACGGATTCCAACGATGTGTCCCTCGATGCAACGTCCCAGGAACACCTGAAGTGCCAAGAGAAAAATCAATTGGTAATACCAAGCATTGTCATGGAGTTTCTGGTTAGCGATATTGTATGAGAAATTATGTAAACGAGCGTCAAATAAGAGAAAATAGCTTTAACTCGTGATATTTGAAATTGATAGAACTTAAGTTGATCTAACATAGAAGTTGTGTAGGGATGAAGTCTCATCGTTCAGAGGGGCGGAGGTAAACATTGAAAGGAGTAAAGGTAGCGTCAAAATTTTGTGCCACGCATATTTATCAAAGTGAATTATTAAAGTCTTGTGTAGTATGTATAAACTATGCTCTCATATGATACGGGCAATATTTATGTCGCACGTGGAGGGACAGACAAGAATATTTCACTCAATAAAATGTTTGCCAAGAGTGGTAATCGATTTATCTCTTGCAGAATTGCACCTACCATTCACAGCTAAAATTAAATTCCCACCTGTTTGAATGGAAATGTCAACAGTTTCGCACTAACACCAACCAAATTCCAAAATTTTTAAATCTCCAGTTCTCTCTAATTATATAAACTCGATTCGTCAATTAACCTGAATTTTCGGTACTCGGTCTCATATTGACGTAGATTAAACCATCCGAGAGGAATTTAAAAATATCAATTTTTTCGATCATATTCAATGAATTTCCAATCGCTCAGGATTTAGTTCGGTTAATTCGCGTTTTTGACGTCGCTTTAAATTCAACGATTGAATTTCCGCAGGAAAATATTTTTTCTGGTCTATTCTCTTTTATACGCGGGTTAATGACTGATAGGAAGGAATACATTTGTGTTGAACTTTTATTATCAGCGCGAGGGCTACTGAGAGCGTTTAATCTCTTTGTCGAATGTATGGCATAAATCGATTTTAACGTTGATTCAGCATACGTTTTATTAATGTAGTTCCCACTTTCTCCATTTTTTTAGGCCATGTTATTGCAGCGTAAAGTTCTCTTCGTACATTGAGCGTAGGTACGAAAATGTATTCTGTATACTTAAATTAAAGGATTTTACCTTGATAAAGAGGAAATCCTAAGGCTTCGCTTGGTGGAACCGCATGATAGTAAATAAAATGATTACTTAGTAAGATTCCACAAATTTATTTTTCACCGACCTAGGTTTCGATTGTTTGACAATCATTACCAAGGTAATGATTGATAATGATTGTCAAACAATCGAAACCTAGGTCGGTGAAAAATAAATTTGTGGATGATAGTAAATAAAATGATTACTTAGTAAGATTCCACAAATTTATTTTTCACCGACCTAGGTTTCGATTGTTTGACAATCATTATCAAGGTAATGATTGATAATGATTGTCAAACAATCGAAACCTAGGTCGGTGAAAAATAATATTGTGGATGATAGTAAATAAAATGATTACTTAGTAAGATTCCACAAATTTATTTTTCACCGACCTAGGTTTCGATTGTTTGACAATCGTTATCAATCATTACCTTGATAATGATTGTCAAACAATCGAAACCTAGGTCGATGAAAAATAAATTTGTGGAATCTTACTAAGTAATCATTTGATTGTACCTTAGCCACGAAAACCTTAACGGTATCTTCTACTGATATGCACGGCAGAAGAATTCCACCCAGACAGAGAAGAAGGACGTCTTGATAGCTTAACTGGCTGAAGCACCTGGCGCATATTCGTATTCTGTAAGGATTTACTTGAACGTCGTTATTTCCCGTTTCTTAGTTCGAACCTTAATCTTAAATTTACCACATGTTTTTATTGCTAAGGGACCAGGTTACTTTAGTGCAGGGGTCACCTAAGTGATTAATATCGACTCCCGGGTATTAATCTGGCATTATTGTGGTTCGAGTAGAGTTGATATAAAATGAAAAAAATTCTTAAGTTAAGTAAGTACGTACTTAAAGTTTTCGTAGAATAACTTAATTGAATTGAATCATGAAGTGTACTAAACTATGCTAGCGAAATTGTGATGCACAAATATAATAAAAAGATACTGCAATTCTACAATCTTAGGACTACAATTTGAATGAAAATATACAACATAAATTGCGAAATGTTTGTTTATAAATGGTTATAATGTCTCATATATATGAGAACGAATTTATATTTACAAACAAAGCAATTTTCGATCCTTCGTCGTAACGCATGTATGTTGTGGTTCGCTCAGTGAAAGGTGCATGATCCCCACTTGGAATTAGAGGGGTTCGATAAAAAATTCTGGAAATACATGACGGTCAAATGTTTTCGAAAAAGTTTTATTCTGATGTAATGGCTCCGTTCACTCGTCGGGTGAAATGGAAGAATGGGAAAGGTAGCTCTCGTATGGGATATATGGAACAGGTCGTGAAGGATATGAAAGAGAGGAGTTACGCCAATATGAAGAGGGTGGCCGATAGAATAATCGTGTGGAGGGCTGAGTCACACCAATCCTAAGATTTTTGACCATAGATGATCATCCTGGGTAACATGGTGGTCTGTGCATTGTCCCCGCGAGCCAAAAGTCCATTGTTGGATTCTCGATTTCTTGCTGGACTATGGAAACCTTTATCCTCACGCAAGTTTACACCCACGTTGCGTTATAGCGGTGGATAAAAATATTTCTTCTATCTCATATGTATTGCACTCTTGCATCCCTAGTGGGAATTATAAATTACGAGTGCAATATGGCGTATACCTAACCAAATAATAATCATTGTACAGCTTGTAAAATGCCAGTCATTTAGCTAAGGATGATGGATGCATAATTAAAATGTTTCTGTGTTTTCGTCGTATCCATCTCGTTAATTTCAAGGGTGCAGTGTATCTTTAGTGGCTATTAACGCCTTTTTTCTCTCATGGTGCCTCATAGGCTACTTGGTAGAATCTCATATACCTACTATGAGAATAATCTAAATGAGACAGGAGAGGTAGTATATTTCCCGGACATCCCCTTCCCGAAATTGCTGCTCATACCACAGAGTAAACAGGGTATGTAGTAGCTGCATCGATCGTCAGTATATTTTATTTCTAAGGGAATTCAATTAATTTAAGAATTTTAGACAGGTGAATAAACCCGTAGTGCAGGAAAAAACAAAGGGTTCGATTTTATAATTTTTATGCATGACAGGAGATTGTTCACCCCCTGCCACACACTCTTGCGCTGGCTTTCTGGGTATTGTTTGTAGATGTTTAGAAACTTTTTAATGAGTTTCAAACGACAGTTTACCAATTAGGCCGTTTCCATAATATTTCCTGGGAATATTTCCGCCATCAAATACCCATACATTTTTTGCACTAAGGAGTTTAATTAAAACCACAGTTATTAACGTACCCATAACTGATGTTATTTATTGATGTTCGATTATCATCATCATCATCATCATCATCACGGGCTCCTCGATACACAAACGAGTCATCGACAGAAACGGAGATTAATACTGACTTCTACATTAAAGTCAGATGTGAAATGAAAGGCAGCCAATCATTCTTCAGCGGCTATGATTATGAAAGGTACCTCGTACTGCGAATTACAAAATTTGTTGTTGGAATGCGAAATAATATTTCTTTCAAAGTGCACCGAAACGTCAGGTTTGGGATATCGTGGGAACTAATTGCTTTGATTTGAGATTATTGGCAAGAATATGACGATATTTATCTTGTCGCTCATGGTGAATGAGAGCTCTCGATTGTATATAACAGCCACGATACACCATCAATAAAGGGGTAATTAAGTATCTGTATGTTGTACTCCTGAACTATAACGTAGCCGGAGGTGTATAGCCCCATGAATCTGCCATTAGATGACAACCCCACGTGTGTTATATCCTGGTTGTATAAGCATTGCGCATTTTAAATGTACTCAACATTTTATTTTTATTTGGATAATTTAGTTGAACTTGTGTATATATTTGCCCAGTAATTGTATAACTATACGTGCGTAGGGATTCTTTAGACATATTTTTAAAATTTTGGGTGGATTATGGATGCGACAGCATTTTTTCTGCCTACAAGTATTCAAAGCGGGCTGAAAATAAATATGCTGGGTAAGGTATAAGCTTCCCAATGGGTAACGTATAACTTCGTTTCAGCTTTCTCTTCCTTTGGAAACGCTACCCGTATCCATTCTAACCTCAACCCTGCTTGCTTTTACTCCCTTTGAGCTCCTTTGTTCTCCAATCTTCGCCCTCATTCTGATTCCCATCACCTTCTCTTCAACCCTTGTCTCCTGTCTTTTCATTTATAACCTTTCATTCCCCCTATTCCCTTTCATTTCATTCTTGCCGCCTCTCATTCTGCGTATTTTCACCGCCATTTTCACATCAGTACCTCTCATATTAACGACGGAAAATGTACGCTATTCACAAAGGTTTAAATCAGCAGATTTTAAAATGCTGGGAATATATTAGGCAGTTTTTTGGTAAAACCGGATACTTCTTCTGTAAAGCACGTACTGATTCCATTTTTACAGTTACTTACTCCTGGTACTCCATTACTGCCGATAATTTACTACTTATCTAAGTCGCTCATTTGTAATGTATCCTGATTGATGTTTTTTTTTATTGTATCATCCGGTATGCATAAAAATCTTTGTTTTTTGAACGAATGAATGCATTTACTAAATTTAGGGAAAATTTTGTTGTTACACTTATACTAGGGATATATGTGAATATGTAGCTACGGAGTATAGTTTTAAATCAATTTCCAGCTACATTTTTCATTAGTTTTCCATTTCCACTGGTTTCCCTTGTGTGAAAGCTTATGCTTCCATTGGTAGTTCTTTAATTCTTTCTCCATCCATCTCAGCGATATTGAAGCGTAATTTTGATACCAAAATGCAGTTTTAAAATTAGATTGAAAAAAAATGCTTAGGAATTAGAAAAAATATTATTTTACAATATGTTTAGTTCTACCTTGAATTGCTGAAAGAATACTCGCCAGGGTTATACCTAGTCTTACACTAGGAAACTTCTCGGTAAATACGCAACTGACGAGACTGAAAGAAAAATACATAATGCATAATTAATCACGAATAGCTCAGAAAAAGCTAATGTTTTTAGCAGCGTTTTTTTAATAGTACATTAAAAAATTATGGCACCAAGCCCTTCTTGTAATAAATGAAATTGAGTAACTTTGTAATTGACTCTCAATTCGAAACAACTTAATTTAAATACATGTTTCGTTTTTATGACGCACAATACACTACTACAACGTAAAATAAGTCACCACCAGAGTACTCTGGTGAATCACCCTTTGTCGATAATTTCCATAGTCATTTCTTTTACTCCGCGAAATATTTGAACGACTGGTGACCTGTGATACCCTTGAAACATTGTGACTTGTAGTGTAACGTGTAGTGTAGTGTGCTGCTTGTAGTTTAGTGTAGTGTGCATGTATGTTTACCTTTCTTTGGTTGACTCATTTGAATGAGCAATTATTCAACCTTGACTCATGTGGCTCGCAGCAAAAAAGGTTTTAAAACGCCACTGAAAATGTTTTCAACCATTCCTCTTAGTTAAAAACTAGCTATGCGTGAAAATTTTATTATTGGCAATTGATTGTAATGAATGCGAGAATCTCGGTTCGGAATTCAAATATTTTATATGTGTGTAATACGCAATAGCTCTTGAAGAATTTATCCCCAAATAAACCTGTTGGGGCTATAGACCGGTAACTATAAACGATAAACAGGTATCAATCGAAAGGGAAAAAACAAAAAATTGGGTGATTGTTATCCTAACAGTACTCCATCCGGGGACCTTGAGCATTGCATGGTTAGTATTCTAAGCGCTCTCACGTTTCACACACCGCTCTTCCCTACATGCCTCGTCCTCCCTTCCCAAAACTCCCTTTCTCTATTTCTCTATCGTTAAGTAAAACGTCCTACTTTCTATACAAATTTTAAAAGCTTTCGTTTAATGCATCGTTGATACAGCTATGCTCATTACTTCGGGAGGGATCGATGAAGCATTCTCCCATTACCCACATTACCCGGGGTATTGCGGTGTATAGAACGTCACCGTTTGCGTCGAATGCGGATAGTGAGACCACTTGTGTCGATGCAGATCTCATGCCTTGAAAAGTATTCATAGTAGTAGTTGTTGATGTACTGGAAAAGAAAATCCACTTTGTACGTTCCACACAAAGGTTTTATTGGTTTCTACCATGGTTTCGACAATATATGTCATTATCAAGGAACGTACAAAGTGGATTTTCTTTTCCAATCGAGTGGTTCCACAAAGTAAAGCCTCAAACTTTGAACGGTGTTGATGTACTCTTAAAATATTTTCTCTCTTGAAACTGACCAGTTTTTTGTAGAGCTGAAGAAGCATGCTATTCATTTAATTTTGCCTATTTATTAAAACTCACATCATCATTAAAAATACTTTCACAAGTTTTGTATAAAACTGTGAAAGCCGTTTTGAAATTTCATGTGGTCACTTTTCGTTTACGTTAATTGCCATGTAATGCCTTTCTAATGGGGTGCAAGTTCTTATGTTCAAGTATTGACTTTGGAGTGATATTTATTAGTACCGCTCGCTGGTAATCAGGTAAACAGGTAGTCAGGTAATGCATCAAGTTATCTTATCAAAGGTCATGGGTTCAAATCCTTGGGCTTTACATTTGTCTTTGTCTTGGAATCAAGACCGTGCAATATAAACCATATGAGCTTAAAACCTGGTTCTACTGCTACTCATTAGTAGCATTATTTTAAGATAAAGACAATCTGGCTCTTTGCAGTGATATTCTATGCTAGAGGTCAGAAAACTACGACTCGCGAGCCAAATTTGGCTCTTTGTTTTGTGTATATATGCCTCTGAAGTAAAATTGAAAATAAAAATATAACCATCGTAATTTCATTTCTTAAAGCATATGTTGCATCATTAAATGAAACTGCAATCGTATCGTTTGATTATGCCGACTTGATATAGTGCTTTAAATTAAAAACTACTAGTTAATAATGACACAATAATATTAATATTTTCCTTCAAAATTATGCTTATGGCTCTTGAATAATTTTGAATCTTTAATGAGGGATAGGATTTGGCTCTTCCGCCGTAAACGTTTGCCGATACATGATCTATGTAATACAAATAACTAATTAAAATTTTAAATCGATGCTTATCGACTATTCGAACTATTAATCGACTATTTAACCCTCGTACTTTCCGTCTCATCTTCGTGCTAGTAATCTGCTGCATTGGATGCGCCAGCGAACGTGGACCTCCGTTGGTACTTAAAAGTAGCGCTCAATGGGCTTATCAGACCGTAAATATCAATCGCGGGGGACGCATGAAATTTCGGGGCATGACCATTATCCCCATTCTTCTTTTTCTGATCCCGAAGCCAATGCGGGTTTCATCCATATTGATGATGTCATTGCCAGCCATGAGCCGGAAGAGTATGGATCCGACAGTCTTGGTGGTGTTGCTGACTCCGCTCGCCATTTCTCTCTCTCTGCTCCCTTCCTCTCTTCAGCGCTCCGCCGTCACGACCGTGACTCTGCATTCGGTGCCGCTGGACCGTGAAGACCGCCGCAAACCCCTCCCACTCCACCTCCCGCTTGTCCTTCCCTCCCACCTCTACACAGTCCTCCCTCCCACCCTTCCCTCCACCCTCCGTAACAAAAAAAACATCGCCTCCTTTCTTTTGTTCCGTTGCTGTGCAGAGCGTCAGAATTATTGCAACGGATAGCGCTGTTCCTTTCCGTTGCCCCATTGTGCTTTTCTCGCGAGGCTCTTTTTGTTTTGTTTTTCGGGGCCACGTGATTGAAAGTTAAGAGCTGCGGACTCTTCTATCCCTCCTCCACCCACCCACCCAGCTTTTTTTTCCATCACGGACACCGCGCCATGGATGCCATGGGGAGGTAAAGATGGGCGGGAGAGGGTTTGGCGGGGGGAAGCTTTTTACTTAAGAGGGGACATACTAGGGGTAGGTCGGTGTGTTACAGGCCACTCTCTCGAATGGGGTCGTTGGAAAGGAAAAGTTTTCTAGGGCCGTCACCGGTGCATTTTTGCCTGGCGACTCTATTCCCCTGTCCTCTTCCTTTGCTGATCTAACCTCGCCTTGAAGGGAAACAAAATAGCAAATGTATCAGAATGTATCACGTCCCAATTCCCGAGCGCAAGTAGGGCGTTGAAGGTCGTTACATCACTAGCCATTAATTCAGGGTATTCCTTTGCCGTTTGTTTCAAACTTGAACGTCAGCATTACCCCACTTTCGTTTGTTCCACGTGGAAGGACGCCGCGGTATTTAAAAAAAAATTATTCCTTTCCAATAATTCCTGACTCTACAACTTACGATTTTGCGCAATGTTAAGGCACTATTTCTATCCTCAAATTAAGTAGGTAGGGCTACTTTAAGGTATATTAGATAGCTTCGTTAGACATCTGAATATGTGCTATTTTTTCCGCTCTTCGAGTGATAGCAAATATTTGTACGGTATCTTATACGACGGTAGAAATTAGCGAATTTTGCTTTTTATGGAATTTAGTTTGAAATATTTACGAGTGCTGTCATTAGCCGTATCACACCGTCACATCATCGGGATGTGACCGGTAAATCTACCTCTGTGCACCATACAAATGATTGGGCTATTCGGCAGATGAAGACATTAGGTAATGAAGGCATGTCGTCGGCATTAGTCAATCATTAGAAAAAGTTACTAAGGATTTCTGTGTTTATTGACCAATTTGGTTGGGGTTGCCAGACATCCGGTTGGAATTTTGTTTTCTTACCGAAACTATTCCAAAAATGGGAAAAAATGTCCAACCTTTGTTCTAATGACTTGATTCCATAATATCTATCTAAATTACTATCGTAGTTCTCTTGACTAGTTTGCTCTGCACTTGTGCCACCTAAATTTCAGGGTTTTTTCCGATATGTTCCTAATATTTATAGCTTATTGCCCACCATGATAAAATTTTAGCAGCCCCCCTTGGTGTGCGTGACCACAACATTTGTCCGGCTGTGTCCAGAATATAATAGTTTATTCTTCATAATGTTTCTGTTTCCTTAGCATCTTACCCACGGACTCCAACACTTGGGAAAACAAATTCCTTGCATTGACCACTTTGAAAGATTTGTTGGCAAAGCAAAGAAACTCACATCTGTTGAGTCTATCCAGCTTATACCTGTATTTTTAAATTACTTGAACTACCACCGCACGTTTGGCCGTTTTTAGGGATAATATAAGACTCCCTTGTATGCCTAAAAATGGTACTCGTAAGATTGGAGATTTATTGGAGGTTTAAAGGAAATGAATTAAATGTATAGTTGGAAAAAATACTGAAGAAAAGGAAGGTATATGATGTGTTTTGAGCGAATGGCAAAGAAAGAAATAGATTCGGGGCAATCAGAAAACTGATTAGGTATGAAGGAGGTTTGTGCTGGATATATTGACAGGCAATGGAAAGCGGGAAACAGAGATAGAAGAATAAGGGTAGGTGAGCAGAGAAGCTGTATTAAAAGGGTTTGATTAGAATTTAGGTAGAGAAGTTATGCATTGAGGTCAAAATGATATGAAGTAAGGTGGTTGAAAGATGAGCAGTGATGGAACACCGTTACGGATTTGCCCTCTCCCCAAAGAAGTGAGGCTACCTTGACGCTATTATTAAAATAATGAGCCGGTGTTCCTGGAGGCATTATAGCTCCAATTTCTGGTTGTGAACTAGCAAATTATTTCGTGTGCATTCTCTATAAAATCTAGTTTATTGAGTGCTTTAGCTTTTATGGTGCAGATGGTAATTTTTTCTGGAAGGGAGATCATAATGAACAGTCGTTAAAACTAAGCATATTCATACCTTTCTTCGTAATGAGATTTTTACGGGTTGCAGTAATTTTACAACGAGTTTAGTGTTCTCCATTGCATTTATTTGTAAATGACTTATTTCGATCGATTTCCACCTTCAGGTAAGCATATTTCTCTCCCCTCTTCGCATTAACCTTAACGTTTTTGTCTCTGTATTCATCGATTACCCATATTCGACCTTCAGTGACATACTACAGTATTCCTTTGTCCCTAATAGGGCGTTTACTCGGAACCGAAATCGCAAATTTGAATTTTAGTGAAAAAATTAATATTCTAACCACAACCATTCACTCATAAATCAAAAATTAAAATAAGCAAAAGGTGACGCCCACCGAAAAAGCTGCTGTGATAACATTTACGTAATTTTCCTCCCGTCCTTGACTGCTCTTATGGGAAGGGAAGGGAGTGGAGGGGGATTCTCGGAAGGTCTGCTGGCACAGATCCTGTCGCAATCGCTCCCATTGGGAGAGCCAGCTGTGTCTCCCCCTTTGCGATAAGGTGAAGTAGTTTCGCGGGCTCAGTTGTGATTGGACGAAGTCGATATACGTCAGAGGTTGCACCACACCCACTTTTCCGAAAGGGTTAAAAACATCAGTTTTTCGCCGCTTATAACTCGAAAAATAATGGACGGATCAAAAAACGGAAAAATATGGGTCTTTTTATTTTATAAACTCTATTATATTCGGCAATAAAAAAAATATGGTAAACGACCCCATTACTTGTTTCATTCGCACACTAGGCATCCTCAAAAATCTGCCCACAATCCCCTCTTCTCGCACACCATGCTCAACATGACATCTTCAATGAATGCAGCATTTTATGGAGACAAGAATAATAATGGTGCTAATTAATGGCATGATTTTCACTTTTAACAGCCTTACTTTCAGATGACGTCTTGATAAAATGTGTTCAATATCTTATGTGCATGAGCTCGTCTCGAATTCTACACACGCATTTATCCTACGAGCCGGCGCAAGGACTTGTAGCAGAGGTTGGTATAGGTAGCTAGCCGTGAAGTAGAGTTTAGCCGGAAAAAAACATAATTATTAATGAAGTATTTTGTGAAATTTGTTTGAAAGAATTGTTCTGTTTGTGTTTTAGTCGTCTATTGTGCGTTGGAAAAAGCGAATTTTTGTAATGTCTCTGTTGATCTCCCTTAATTTGTCACTTCTGTCTATCCTGCTGGTGTAATGTGCGCTTCCGAAATTGACTTAGAGTATCCTTGATTGCATTTATCAACACTTAGATAGATAGATAGATTGTAACAGTGGTGGAGTTCCTCACAACGGAGGCCCTGAGGCACTTAGACCAATTGGTCCATTGTGCTAACCACCCTTCTAAAGAAATCACCCATAAAGGCCGATCGCCTTGCTAAAGGCCAACAAGTCCCCGATGGGGATTTCCCTTACCTCCCTGGGTTCCAAAAATGGGGAACCCAGGTACCTGTTTCGAGTCCTCATCACCGCAGGGCACTCGCATAACATGTGGGATGTGGTTTCATCCTCTTCTTCGCACCACCTACATCTAGGGGAATCTACGATTCCCAGGAGGTGCAGGTGCCTCATCACCTGGTAGTGCCCCGTGAGGAGTCCCACTACCGTTCGTAGTTGACCCCTGTTTAGTGACAGGAGTCTTTTGGCAAGCACAGGCCTAGGCTCTTCAATGTGTAGTTTGGCCTGTCTAAGGCCTGGTGCAGCTCGCCAGATCTCAGAATGTCGGGTTAGCCCCCACATTCTAATTTCCGCCATCCCTACCGACGAGGCAATAGGTATGATTGGCTCTGGACCAATCGGATCTCGGCTGGAACCGGCCCTTGCCAGCTCATCAGCCATCTCATTTCCAGATATGCCTGCATGACCAGGCACCCAGAAAAGTTCCACCTTGCCGCATCTGCCTATATCATCGAGTGCCTCACGACACTCCTGCAGCAGCTGTGATTTACATCATGGTGATGTCAGCGCCTTTAAAGCTGCCTGACTATCCGTGCATATGTGTATCGGTCTGTTAAACATCCCGATTTCCTTAATAGCATACGCGCAGGTCAGAAGTGCATATACCTCTGCCTGGAACACCGTAGCATATTTTCCCAAAGGAATTGAGAGCTTCCTTGGTGTGCTACAATTGTAGACCCATGCTCCCGCTCTTCCTTCTTTCCTAGAGCCGTCCGTATACCATACCTCGGCCCCAGAATGAAGTTCTTTCCCCTTTCCTCTAGCCCACTGTTCCCTATCCGGGAAGTGGGTTTTGAAGTAGGGGGGTGTTTGGTTGAACCTGGCTATCATTCCATCACTGCCCATCCCGAGAATGGGACTGGACTTCATGAGCTCTGTCCAAACTTGTCTGTGACCATAGGAACTTCCTTTGTCATACCACTGTCCCATACATTTGAGACGATAAGCCGCTGTCTTTGCCTGCACCTCAGCTTCCACATGGAGTGGAGCGAGGTTCAGCAGCGTTTCCAGCGCCAGAGTTGGGGTTGTTCTCATAGCCCCTGAAATGCCCATACAGGCCAATCTTTGAAGGTGGTTCAGTTTGTTCCCAGCAGTTTTGAGCCGGACTCTCTTCCACCAAACTATAGAGCAGTACAAGAAACTAGGTTTAATGACTGCCGTATAAATCCATCTAATGGCTTTTGGCTGAAGTCCCCATGTTTTACCAAGGGTCCTCCTGCACATCCATAAGGAGGCACAAGCTTTCTTTGCCTTGGTGTCCAAATGCTCTCCCCAGTTAAGCTTGGAGTCCAGAATAACCCCAAGATACTTGACCGATGGTGAGGGATATAAAACCTTTCCCTGCAAAGAGGGAGGTCTAAAGCCCTACATTTTCCTTCTATTGGTAAACAATACAAGCTTAGTTTTCTCCGGATTTACAGTCAGCCCTGTTTCTGCACACCACCCCATTACCTTATCCAGGGCTTTCTGCATGAGTCCAGATACAGTATCAAGGTACTTTCCAGTGATGATTATAGCCACATCATCTGCGTACCCTTGAGTGTATGCACCAGTCCTATTTAATTCTAAAATAAGACTGTCGACTACCATATTCCAGAGGAGTGGAGATAACACTCCTCCCTGAGGGCAGCCTCGAGTCACAGCTACCTTCATTGAACTGTCTCTCAAGACTACTTTTACAGTTCTTTGTTCCAACATGTATCTAATCCAGCTCACAATGTGAGCATGGATACCATGTCCTCCTGCAGCAATGCATATTTGATCGAAGGATGTGTTATTAAAAGCTCCCTCTACATCAAGAAATGCCCCCAGTCCGTACATTCCGTGTTCCAGCACTCCCTCAATCCTGCTAACAAGATTGTGGAGCGCTGTCTCCACGGATTTTCCCTTCTGGTAGGCATGTTGATACAGGTGCAGGGGGTGATCCCTTAATGGCCCATCCCTTATGTACCTATCCACTATCTTTTCTAGTGTCTTCAGTAGAAAAGACATCAGACTGATTCCTCGAAAGGAGTCTGCTCTTGTGTAGTCAGTCTTACCTGGTTTAGGTATGAAAACCACCTTGGTGACCCTCCAGGCTTTTGGAACATATCCATAAGCCAGGCAGGAGCGAAATATTCTTACCATTGGAAGGAGGAGCAGATCCTGCCCTTCCTGAAGGAGTGCAGGAAATACCCCATCCTCCCCAGCAGCCTTAAAGGGGCTAAAACTCATGATTGCCCATTTTGTAACTGTGTACGTCACGATGCTGGAGGAAAGTCTCCATTCAGTCCGAGCCGGACGGATGGGATTCCTCCCATGATGCATCTCCCTCAACTCCCTGGAGCCTGGAAAGTGGGTCTCCAGCATTAGCTTTAGTGCTTCCTTGTCGGAAGACGTGAAGTCTCCCGAGGGAAGCAGCAGAGAACCCACCCCCGCTTCTGAGTCTTTCGATAGGATCTTATGAAGTCTTGCCATCTGTGGAACAGTCTCTACGCTCTCACAGAAGCTTCTCCATGAGTCCCTTTTACAGCGCTTGATTGCTGCTTTGTACCTCCGTTGGGCAACCTTAAAGTTTTCCCAATCCCGAGGCATTCTTGTCCTCTTTGCTTTATTAAAGAGTTTCCTAGTCTCTCTGCGGAGACCGTCTAATTCTGCTCCCCACCAGGGTAATTTACACCCTTCCTTCCTGGTCCTTAGGGGGCAGCTGTCTTCGTAGGATGTGATGATGCTTCTCTGTAGATAATCAACAGCAGCATCTACCTCATCCACATTTCTAAACTTGCACTGAGGTGCCCCCTCTAGGGCAGCTCCCAGCCTTTCTCGATATAGTCCCCAATTGGTGGTCCTCGGGTTTCTATATGTTATTTCCCTGTAATTGGATTCTAAAAGAGTGAAGAGTATGTGTCTGTGGTCGGACAAAGTTATCTCCCCTGACACTCTCCACCCATCAATCCTGTGCAGCAGAGAACTGGTGCACAGTGTAATATCTATCACCTCCTGCCTAATGCTATTTGCAAAGGTAGGTTGTGATCCTTTATTGAGTATTTGTAACTCCGTAGACATAAGATACTCCAACAGTGCCTCTCCCCTTCCGTTGGTGCTCCCACTCCCCCACACAATGTGGTGCGAGTTAGCATCACAACCGATCAGAAGATCCCACTTGTTGGTCTTACAGTGACTCACCAGCCTCTCCATCTCATTTGATGGTGGAGGAGCCGGTGCATCGTATGGCAGGTAGGAGGAGCAGATGACCACCCTCTTCCTGTTCTCACCTTCCCCCAGGGTCAGCAGAACTGCTGTCTGATCCCTAGTGGTAAATTCCGATAGATGCAAAGCACTTATCCCATTCACATAGATACAAGATCTAGGCCTATTAACAGTGGTACAGTAATATATTTTTCCGCCTGTCATGCTCAGGCCCCTGACTCTTCCCTGGAAAGCCCAGGGTTCCTGAATCAGAGCTATTTTGACCATACCTTCAGAGAGTATCCTTTGCAGAACCCCTGAGGCAGCCTTACTGTGTTGTAGGTTGGCCTGAAGCACGGCTATGCCAGCCATGGTTCGGCCCCGCCCACATCTTCTTCCTCCCTTGTCTCCTTCTCTTTGAGGGGGTATGGAGCCTTCCCTTAGGCCACTACCCACAGGGGCTCCCGAGTCAGACTCTACCCCCATGGAGGAGACCAGGCTTGGTGCCTCCTTGAAGGTGGGCCCAGAGAGGTTGAAAAGGATGTCGTCCTCCTCTCCCCACGAAGGGTATGAGGGGCAACTGGGATGTGTGGGTCTCCCAGAAGGAACCCCCACAGGCAAGGTTAAGGTAGTAGAGGGTGCGTCCCGACTGGGATCCCCATCGGGGCTCTCCACCGGTATCGCATCCCCCAAGGAAGAAGCGTCCCGACTGGGATCCCCATCGGGGCTCTCCACCGGTATCGCATCCACCAAGAAAGAAGACAGACTACAAGAGTCCATGTGAAGAGTGCGCCCTTCAGCGCCCTCCATAGTTTTTTTTGAGGGTTCAATGTTTGGTCCCACGAGTAGCTAGGGAAATATGGTGTCCGCCCATGCAGAGCCCCGCATGCAAGGGTAAGGCTAAATAAAACCGGAGGTCGCCCAGTATCCGGAGTCTCTCTGTTAGTGACTTCTTACCCTCCGCCCCGCAGATGCGGTCACCCTTAGCACAGAGACGCACCGTGGTGATGGGAGCTGCCCAGTGGAAACGGGAGCGACGAGGAAGTGTTGCGGGAGCGTCCGAGGGAGTGTTCTGGAAGTAGCGGTCGAGTGCTGCGGGAGTATTCAGGAGGTGTCGCGGTAGTGTCCGGGGAGCAGATTATGGCCCACTGGGAGCGTTTTCGGGAGCGTTTCGGAAGTGATAGGGGAGCGTCGACGCTGGTCCGCGGTGGAGCGGTCGGCCAGCTGCCTGGGAACGTCGACGCGCTCCTGAGAGCGCCGAGAGGCATTCACGAGCCGTTCACGAAATGGTTGACTAGAGCATGCAATTGTACAGCGGAGCCGTGCCTATTAAGCGTAACAAATCAGCTATCACAAATAAGGCTAATATCACAAAAAATTAACTCAACTTGCATGGGTGCACCTAGCACCAAAATTGCAAAATAAAATGATCACGTTGATTTATGTTTACTCAAACCATATTTCTCGTTCACACACGTACAATTCAAAGCTACAACCTAGCCCTAAGATCCGCCAGCATTAATCGACCTGTCAATATCAGTCTTTCGTTAACGACTGTTTCTCGCTTTTCCGTTAGGAACTGGAGGTTAGGAGGCCCTATATATACAGCTGCTGACTGGCATTAAGTCGTTAGTGATAATTAATTTACTAAAATATTGACACTGGAGTATTTTGCGCTCTGAAATCAATTCCTCAATAACCATTTTGTGGTTAAAAATAAGCATGACCGTTATGAATATACATATTTGATATTCTTTATACTCCAGGAGAGATAAATGAAAGTTTCCTCAACAACGTGGCAATCGTCGGACGAGCCACGGGATCCTAGGAACCGGGGAGGTGTCGGAGAGCGTTTGGTTCGCTCCAAAGACAGTGTTCGGGGACGGACTCCGAGAGCGATCATAGAGCGTTTCAACCAGGGATATGATCCGAAAAGGCACTTTACGTTTCGCGCCGTACCAGGGAGGCACACGAACTCGCTCGGCCATTCAAACCCGAAGCCTCGGCTTGGAATGAGACCGAACCCTTCACCGCGGGTGGTTTATAGCACCAACTGACCAGTCACACTATAGTTTATAACTTCTTAAAGTTAAACGTAAATCGAACAATTATGTTCATCTTCGTGTTTTACTATTCACGCTGATGAAAATGGTTTTTTCATCGCAGTCATACGATAGATATTAACCAATATACATGCTTTAGTAATTTTATGTACATTAAACTGGCTTGGTTTACTAATGCACGTAAAATGGTTAATATATATCGTATAACTGTGTTTAAAAAACCATTTTCATCAACGTGAATAGTACAACACAAAGATGAACATAATCGTGCGATTTATGTTTAACTTTAAGAAGTTATAAACTATAGTGTGACAGGTCAGTTGGTGCTATAAATCACCCGTGGTGAAGGGTTGGGTCTTTTATGGTCACATCCCTGGTTTCAACCCGAGAATGTCGAGGGAGCATCTGGTATGCGAAGTGTCGACTGTGGCGGAGTGCTCGGGAGTGTCCCGGGAGCGATCAAAGAGCGTTTCAACCCGGGAGTGGCGAGGGAGCGTTCGGTTCGCTCCAACGACAGTGTCTGGGGAGTGTCCCGGGAGCAATCAGAGAGCGTTTCAACCCGGGAGTGGCGAGGGAGCGTCCGGTGTCGACTGCCGCGGAGTGCTCGGGGAGTGTCCCGGGAGCGTCCCGGGGACGTCCACATACTGCTGAACGCTCCCAGTATACTCCCGCAACACTTCCAGAACACTCCGCCGGACGCTCCCGTTTCGACTGGGTGTTTATTGACCGCCAGGTCTAGATCCGTCATGTTCAGCGATACCAGGGGCACCTCGAGGAGGATGTGGCTCTTCACCACGCATGACGGTCTTGGTGGTCCATAGGCATGTTCTGCCCTTGTCCCTCCCTGGAGTCACTGACCCCTTACCCCCTTATCAACACTTAGTTAATTTCCTAATAATTTATTGAATACTATTGAATAAAGTTTGATTAACCTCAACTAGTAGTGTCCATGCATCAAATCATGGAAATATTCCGCCAAGTAAGATCATCTTCATGGAAACCCTCAAAATTCAAAGGAGAAGCGCAGTGGTATTTAAATGGTTATTTACGATATACGGTGAAAACATGGGCGATAAATTGCAGCGCCCTTAATTAAAGTAGTAAAATAACTATTGTTTTCCGAAATCCATCTCTGTTTAGCATTTTATTTTAATGAATAAATGGAAAACTTGAAACGATTGATAATTTTTACACCTACCATTGTAAATTATGTGCGCATATTTTGAAGGACAAATGTAATATTTCGTAAATAATCCCATTAATTACTCACACGACAAGAATAGGTAGTAAAAGTTATCTGCTCTCCGAAATGCTTGTTCTAGCATTTATTAAAACGTGGTTCGATAATAATTTAATGCTGAAGGATCTATTTTTGTATCGTTTACGTTGGGGAATCGTTTCGAAGGTTTTCTTTAGCTCAGTCTAAAGACCACCATAGCAGGATTTTTCCGAGTTCTTCTATTCAAGTCTTGCCTTATAAATTTCAGTTCTGTACTTCCAAGAGAGGCCCAAGATATAGATAACGTTCCTCTATCCGCTGTTCGTCGAGAATAGAGTAGCTCTCGCTGGTTCTTTCGGTTCAGGGTGAAGCAGCGCATGATATGATTTTTCTGATAGCCGAAGTGAAGGTAGCTCCATCATTTGTGGCTGCAATTTGAAAGTAGATGATGTGCGCCATTTGAAGCTACTGGTGCCTAGTTTTGTGGATAGCCATTGAAACATGGTACAGATGTCAAATGGTGGAAAATCTAACGATGTTCTTTCAGCTATGCGTGTAAAATTGCAGTTGCCTAAAAGTTCCTGGCACGGAGTAATTATGTAAGAAGAAGTGTTTTTTGAGTATTGGTTTTCCATTTGAGTTAATATTTACAACCATTATTAGCAGCCATTATAAAATGCCCCTCATAATGGAATTTTATGCGAAATTTATGCCTTGCCCACTTATCAATCTTATTATCATCCTGTATAGCCTATCTCAGCTGCCCACTTTTTTCTTACAACTTGAAGTTTATGCATATTTCCACGATCAGTTGTGTCCTCCAGCATTCTTTCGCATCATTATACATGTTCTATACTCTATTCCTATAACCTTTTATTTCCATTTATTCAATTCCTTCTCCTCTAGTACTCAAGGCAATCAGCTCAACTTTATTCTGTACATAATCTTAATATTTTTATAATTTTTCTTTCCAGAGATTACCAATATTTTTGCAATAGCATTTTTTCAGATGCAAATTTCGGAAGTAAGCAACTCAAAATCCAGACCATATTCAATTAATATTGTCGTTTATGAGCTCCAGAGAATTCAATTATTTAAATTTCTCTCATTAGTAAAGCTCTTTAATCCATTATAAAGGAGGACCTATAAAATCAAGTGCTTTTGTTTCTTGGTGCATACCGGTAAATATCCACTTATTTAGTATTCATAACTCTTGTCATTTGCCTGAAACTCTACACCCACTTTGAAATGCCGACTTCATTACTTGGGCTCTTGTGTACTCTCCTTTTTTGATTAATTGTCCGCTCTACAACATCTATCTACATTTGACTTACACCTGCGTCCATTAATTAAGAGAATAAAGCCATGCACAAAATCGGTGTGCGGTCAAACTCTAGGATATGCACACTCGGACTGCACGTTATTCAAACACATCGAGGCTTATTAAATTACGTCATATAGCCAGTTACCGGACCCAAAGTAAACACAGGAATGCCTTTGAACGATTAGTATTAGTTGAAGATAAAAAATGCCATCGTTTCTATGCAAATAACCAACGTTAATAAAAATAGAAAGGATTCCTGAGAATTAAAGAGGAAAAATTAATGGATACTGCATATTTTATTCCTAATTAAAAATGCCGTATTCATTAACCTTTTTTCCGGAAAGCAGTGCCGACGAATCTGTACGAATTACTATCTATATTTTAGCTGACTTTATGGTTAAATGTCATTTAAAAGTCACTCTAGCGGAATATTAACGATTCCTTATTAAAATTCAGCAACGGAAAAAGTGGAAAGATTGGTATAAACTACATTAATATATAACCTAAATAGATAAAATAGTTTATCTACTCATACAATCTACTTGAGAAATTACTATGAATATTATGCGGAACGCACTAAACATTCTACTTTTGATCCAGCATGCTAAGAAACATCAAACAGAGACGCACATTACACATATTTATTCCAGACATGCTTACATCCTAAAAAAAATCAAAATTCATTCAATACCTGTTAATTCATTTAATCTCTGTTTGATTAATTGGCTCAGTCGGTAGTGTTAGTGTTAGTTAGTGCTACAGAAGAATGCTGAAGTTTAAATGGATCGACCGAGTAAGTAACGTGGAAATCCTAAGAAGAGTAGGAGAAAAGAAAAGTCTGCTGAAAACTCTAAAAAGAAGAAGGGACAACTTAATCGGCCATATCTAGAGACGTGATGGCCTGATGAAGACTATCGTCGAGGGAAAAGTTAACGGGAAGATTGGAAAAGGCAGGCCTCGTATGAGATACATGGAACAGGTTGTATAGGATGTAAAAGAGAAGAATTACGTCACAATGAAAATGTTGGCCGATAGAAGAATCGAGTGGAAAGCTGCGTCAAGCCAATCTTAGGATTGTTGACCAATGATGATATTTGTTTCATTGAAATATACAGAGATGAAATTCACGTAGTAGGTAATTTATTGTGAGTGCAGTTCGATCATGTGTCATTTGGATAGTCAGGGATTGCTCATAAACAGCCAACATGGGTTCCGGAAAGGTAGATCTTGCGAGAAACAATTAGCTTTATTCGTACACGATATTTTAGTCTACGGCGAAAACAGTACTGAAGTTGATGCGATATTTTTAGATTTTGAAAAGGCATTTGATAAAGTTCCTCATGATAAATTAATCTTGAGGTTTGAGAGGTTTGGTATAAATAAAGACGTTGTATGTTGGTTAAAATAATTCTTAAGAGGGCGAGAGCAGAGGGTTGTCATAGATGGTATCATGTCGGACACAATAAAAGTCTCATCGAGAGTTCCCCAGGGTAGCGTATTAGGTCCGCTTCTATTTCTTTTAAGCATAAACGATTTGGAAGCCGTAATTACCAGCAAGCTTAGACTTTTTACAGACCACGCGGTATACCAAATGAAGAATATGGAGAATCACTTAACAGGAGTTTAGATGCAATCGCAAAGTGGTGCGACAAATGGCAGTTTAACCTCATCTTAAAAAAGTATGTAACTATTAATTTTTGAAAAGGAATTATAACTTGTTAGAGCGATCGTATACTGTAAGTAAAACGACAATTGAAAGCGTAGAATCCATTGGGTACTTAGGTGTTACAATCACTAAAAATTTTTGTGGGTAAGACACGTCCGAGAAATATGCTCCCAAGCTAAGAGAAAGCAAGGATTTATCAAAAGGGTACTAGGGAATTGTGTCGAGAAAACAAAGGAGCAATGTTGATTTTCACTAGTTACGCCCCACCCAGAATATTCAGCCAGTGTACGGGATCCAAATAAATTGAGTTTTATCAGAGAACTAGATATTGTGCTGCATAGAGCAGCTAGGTTTGTCAAAAAAGGCGTTACGATATGTTCAGCAATGTATCAAATTTAATAGTAGAATTAGGCTGGGAATCATTATTAGATAATAGATTAAATTACATATTAAATATCCTGCAGAAGCTTGAATCGTATAGGTTTTATTGAAGACGTTGAGTATACAAGAAGAACCCCAACGTATTATGATAGATTTGACCACATAAATAAGATTATAGAGATAGGTTGTCATATCTATAGATTTTAAATGTCATTTTTCCCGCGTACTGTTAGAGAGCATAACAGGCAGCATAGCAAAGGGATATTTGGGTGGGATACTGTTTTAGAGTAGCCTGTAGTGATTGCTCTTATTTGAATGGCCGCGTGTCTTGGTCATAGTTGCATGTAAATGCTGCATGTTTGGTCTGGTGTATGGCAGGGTCTGGTGTGGAAGATCACCAACATTCACCATTTACATGCAACTAAGAGCTACTAAGCCATTCAATCCTTGATTCTGTCATGTGAGACGGTGTTGTGGTCGTGGGAAAAAGTATATGTCGCCGATGCGGTCGAAGCCCAATAGCATGAGATATCGTTGACCGCCTCGCGCACACCTTTGCACGATATGCCATAATCAAAATGCATTTGTGTATTAATTTGTCTGCGGTGTTTGACTTGCTTGACACGTTTCATCCGTGCAGCGTATTTATGCGTGTCACGTGACGGAGGGGCGTGTTAGGGTTTTGGGAGGAATGAGTGGGTCGAGAGGTGACAAAAAGCTTTCTTCCCCGGCCCCTTAATGGCAACTGGAGAATGACTAACTCATGCTTGACCGTTACGACTGTGCATGATACACGCCTCTTTCTGCAGATAAACGAGGGAATTAGCCAGCGGTGTGAAGGGTGCCTTCCCCGCCCCTTATTTTGAGTCACGCGCCATCTCCGGGAATGACGCGTGCTTTTCCAAACGCGTTGCGTGACCAATCGCCACGCTCCCCGCCGTCCGTTTTCGGGGCTGGGGTGGTGAGGGGGCGGGGGAAGTGAACGGAGGGAGTGCCGTGTCCACTTCCGGTCTGGAGCCTTTTTGCATTTCTTCTCATGGCTGCCAACTGCTGTTGTGAATGGAAGAGTGGGACGGGAGGTCGTCTGCGAACAGTTGTCCTTATGGGAGAGGGATGTGAGGGGTGGGAAAAAAAACGGTGGATGAACGACTCGATTCATCCCCACCCCGCGTTTAATCAAGTTAAGTGGACCCAATGCCCTCTTTGTTCCCATCCACGCCTCGCCCTTGGAATCATGTTTTTCTTCACTTCTTCGTCACTTCACCGAGATACACGATCTGCTCCCTCGGCACTTAGTGAGATATTCCTGATCATGCGACGCAAAGGTCTTTCTCGTCTTGATTCAACCTTCGGATCTGAGCCAGCTCACACTTGTCTTCATCATTTCAAGGAGTGAGCGTGTCATGTTTCTTTATTTGTCTTGGATCGTCGAAAAATATTAACGGGAAGGGAGTGGGAAAATGAAATAATAGTGGTCATTTTCACTCGGCTTGATCGCCTACTTCGTTTCGTGATTGTTTTCATGAGTTCAGTGAATACAGCTGCAAACGCTGGCACCATGTGAACCATATTGAACGAATGTGATACTATCGTGGGTAATGTGACAAAAATCATCCACTTATTGCTATGCAATCTACCGAAAGGTTTATGGCAGAGGGTGAACTATCATTCGGCATCAGGCATCGTCATCATAAGCCAACAATTCTCCCACCACTCAGTTCTCATATTAACGAATCTCTTCATATTTACGTATTTTTTCTGTTTCGCATCCTCATCACTAGGTATGCATTAATATTCAGAGAGAATAAGTTTACACTAACTACCATCGAGGCTAACAAAAAATAGTAAGTACTCTGTGCATACAGTACCTGCAATCAACTGAGAGAACAATGCTACCACTTTGAGGAAAATGTTAAATGTTCAGTTACGAGACACGTAATATTTGAGCTAAAATGACACTGTATGGTAAGTATATACGCAGTGACGTAAAAATCATCAATTAGTTTGTTATATCTGTAAATAAATCAAAATATAAATATATATTTCCTAGAGCATGCATGAGTTACTAGTCTACTGGCTAGGCTAGATTTTGTTGGAGTGCCCTTAATCTACATTTCATTCATTTATCTGCTTCATCGTTGCCGTCTTTTCTCTCTTCAAGTCGGGGTCTATTCTACCCCACTTCATACTATTCATATTACCTATCTCCTTTCTTCCTTGTCATCGTTTTCCCAGAACTCCATCTTCGATAGCGAGTTTCAGAACTCAATCACCTCTAACTATTTAATTCCAATATTCGTCTCTCCTCCACAACCATGTTCCACACCTCTTCATTCGTCCACCATCCACCTACTCTAACTTTCCTGATTTCCGCCAACACTTTTTCCTCCCCAACTCTAGGTGCATGAAATTTCCAGTAAAAGTTTGTGAACATTCCTTCACTAGCATAGAAATAGCAGGCAAGCTCACTTGGTGGAATTACGACATTTTATAAATGAAATAAAAACTTTGTTCTATTTATAACTTATTGTTTTACTTATGATTTATATTATTTATAGCTTTCCAACACTAACAAAACGTTATGTTTCTTCCGTGGCCTCCGTGACATATTAGCAATGCTTTAATATTATTCAAGTTGGTGGACTCAGGCTCGACATCAAGGAAGGATAGCATAATAACTATCAAGAATAAAATTTTATAATGAATTATACCTCCGTCGCGAGGACTATTCCGTTGACTATTTCTCTCTTTCTCCGTCTTTAGTTGGTCACTCGACATCCGAATAACAATTCTCTCTCACCTCCTGAAGTTTTTTCTTCCAATTAACTTTCGAATTGGCCTCTTTTCTCTTAAACTGCACAGTTTCAGGCGTAACTTGGTGGAACTGCATGTTTGCGTAAAAGTAAAATAAAATAATATGTATATTCACTGAAAATGTGTACGGAGTAGACGAAACCCGGGTCGGTGAATTAATATATTGTGGAATATACATAGTATTTTATTTTACTCTTTTCTCCTGCTGGATACGAAAATATTTTTATCGATCTTCAGGTGATATCTGGCCATTGCCCTTCCTATAATTTAATTAATTAAGGTATTTGTGGAAAAGCCGTACTAATGAAGGATTGGTGTGTTGATTTGTGTATGCAAACAATTTAGTGTTATTTATAGCCAAAATCGCTCATGTCTCGTGAAAGCAAACCTTATTTTATCCACTAAGCGGTATGGGGTCGTGGTGGCCTAGTGGATAGAGCGCTGAGCTATTGACCGGAGGGTCCCGGGTTCATATTCCGGGCATGAGCCGTCTTGACACCCCGCCTTAAAATCCTCGTGATTCGCTTTTCTGCGTGTTAGAACTTCGTACGAAATCGCAGGTGGTCCAGGGAAAGGGAAAGGCCCCCCTACCCTGAATGTGTGGATTTCACATACCAATGGCTTAGTACGGGGCGAGCTCTACCCTAACCTATCAAAAGTCAACCCTCTGTAGGACTGGAATGTTTGCATGACTGCATGACGGTGGGTGTAATTTTGTTTGGTTTCTGGGTCTGCTTTAAAATGCATGTACGATGATGGTTCACCCCCTACCAAACACCTTTGTGGTATTTTGCAGAGTATTATGTACATGTAGATAGATGTAGAGGATAATATTAGATAAGCGCAAGAGTGATGTGGGTTTGTGAAGTTGAGTGCAGGAATTTACTCGAGATAATTCAATTTGGAGGAGACCGTTACATTTTAGGATGAGTGCAGAATGTATTACAGAGGATTCCATATTCCGATAGGAGCCCGATATGATAATGACTAATTAAGAATTAGAAATTGGAGGGGGCAGGAGGCGGAGCAATTTCAGAGTCTTTTGTAACGGCAGGAAAGCGCAGTTATTAGAGCGACTGGAAATGCGATGCTAGATAGTTATACAGGGGAGGCGTCCGACAAGTGAGGTCATTTGCGCCATTTTAGGATGGGAGGGTAGTTGGGTAATGGTAGGAGTTTTCAGGGATTGGAGGAAGGGTGGAGAGAAACCCGGCGTCGGCATTAGCCTACTCTTAACGACAGGCGCCAAGGGGACCACGACTTAACGTCCCATCCAACGGACGAAGTACTGAACCCGAAATGCCCTCCACTAGTCACTCTAGTGGAGACCGGTTTGAAACCACTGAAAAATCCGCCACTGCCGGGGATCGAACCCGGGCCCTCGGGGAGGCCCTCGGTTGGGAGGCCAGTACTCTAGCAACCACACCAGCCCGATCCCTAGATCCAATGCTTTGCGCTCTCTTTCAAAAAGAAGTAAGTAACCTTGAGGAATTTACCAGATCTAAGAAGGGTGCATCACTCGGTGAGCCAGCCTTTCTGATTGCCTGAATCAGTAAGAAGTAAGGGACTTGCCTAATTGCAAGGGCTGCACGTGACTACTGACATTTGGCCATGCAAGTACCGTGATAAAAATGTAAAGATGCTGAATGTGAAACAATAACAATTCTATATATATATTAGTAATTTCCAAAGGGAATATACCTTTGTTCGAGTAATTCTTCCTTAGTAAGTGAGGTAATGCAATGACAAGAACAAGGGAATCTGTATCAATAAAGGGAATCCCTGTAAACAAAATGTGTTGTGAACACGTTGTGGAAACGTTTCACTGCAACCAAATTGGAGTTGCTGCAACGTAATGACAACGTCGCAAAATCAGCCATAAGTCCTCTCTACCACGTTCCCGCAACGTAATGGCAACATAACTGCAACCTCTGGTGAAACATATTTGCTTATGCAACACTTATGCAACTCCTGCAACATACTTGCAACATTTATGCAACAGTTTAAAATAATACTCGAGATATGCCTTTGCAGAAAAAATATATTTATTCATTATTCAAGACAGGCGTGGGTCAATGCTAACAGACTACCAATACAGTTTCCAATTATCACAATCCAAACGAGACGGGTCAAAAACAAATGAGAGGAAATAAAACAGTATTTAGCTTCTAAAAATCGATATCTAAACAGGCAGGGGTCAAATAATTGTAGAATATATTACGAGATTCCCACAGAACACAAAACCACACCGAAAAAGGCAAGCGCTAGACAGAGAATGAAGAGATGGGATTGACGGGATAGCATAGCGTACGATGTATCGAATACGTATATCGATCTCGTGCCGTCTTCCCTTTCGCTATCTCATATGCAATTTTTCTAGGTGCGAAAAATTGTCTCACGACCGAAAACAATATTTCACTGGAAAGAGCTAATTTGCTTCAGAAGATGAAAAAACGCTATAAAAACCCCATATTCGAATATATGTTTGGGGTAAACTGGGTCCAAATAATACTTCGCAAAACGACCTGCAACATGTCGCCGCCTTTCTGCAACCTAGTGGATATTCCGCTCCCATATACAATCAGTGTCTCATGAAGAGGAAGAATCGAATTTTAATATATGTATCCTCTGGCTCAAATATTTTGTAATAAAATTTTTCTGACCAATCAAGTGTATCAGCGACATAATTATGACGTTGCAGAAACGTTGCCAAACGACGTGGCATCCTGCAACCTCGTGCAACCTTTCTTCGACGTTTCCGCAACACATTGTGTTTACTGGGAATGCAGATAAGCTCCGTGGCCTTGTCACAACCTACTTAATAAAATATATATTAAATATATTTTGTCTATTACAAATGTTGCCTAAAACTGCTGATACGTCTTTGATATTCCATGAATATAGGGTGCCTCCATATATTAGGTAACACTGCTGTAAAATTCTTTCCCCCTAAATTACTTAGCGCTCTTTATGAAGTATTTTCTGAATACTATTATTTTAGATTTGGTGGAAAGAATTAATGACATGTCAGGATGGCCGAGCCGTCTAAGGCGCTGCGTTCAGGTCGCAGTCCGGTTCTCCGGGCGTGGGTTCGAATCCCACTTCTGACATTATTTTTTAATGTCTGATTCGTCTTATTTAGAAGTTAATGCATTTCAAGCGTTGACTGGTATCATTTTACTATATAGATAAATTAGATGTTATAATGCACAGTTGTATTACACTTATGCATTTTTTTCCGCAAACAATAAAATGAGACTTAAGCTTGGCTACCTGAAAGCATGTTGGGTAACAATTTATAAAATTTTTAAATTTGAGTCTCGCTGTATAATTCTCTGTCAAAAAAGGGTAAAAATATTGGGTGTAAAACATTTTTCTCATGAAATATATGCTGTATATATTAGGTTATATATCATTAAAGAGAAAATTCCTCCATTACAGTGATTCCTCAGTAGTGAGTGAGTTAATGCAAAGATGAAAGCAAATTGATCCTCATGAATTAAGGGAATGAGTCCAATGACCAATACTTTCCTTCGCTTACTTTAATCATCGTAAATGAAAATGTCGTGTTTTAGGAGTCTCTTGGTAATTATGATAGTTATACCATTAACAATATTTCGCAAAGCTTTATCACATGTTATTGTAGCTCTTTCCATTACTGTAACCATTACGCTACCTATATTCCAAGTAAGGAGAAATGTAAAAGACAGTTGTATTGGGCCTTTATTCACATTTTGGTACGTTGCCACAGGTATTTGCGGTTACCTGTGTGCAGTGACAGTTCTGCATGGTGCTAATTAGAAATGCAGCTGGATTGCTTGTAAAGCTGCCATGCTCTTTTGGTGAATATAATTTGTTGACTTAATTGTTTAATAGTTGACTTTGACGCTGATCTGGCAAAATAGTAACCTAAGAATACGATTGCTTTCTGTGTCACGGCCGTATTACATTATTTGTGTGTGTTATCACTTCTTGTCTAACACACTTGCGGTGGTTTGCTGGAAACTTTCTAGGTATTGATGATTTCATTAATTAGTTTAGTTTTTATTTGGAAAACTCTCAACCTGGTCGGTATACAGTGGAAAGTTAAAAATATCGCAATGGTAAGGCGTAATGTACTGCATCATTTCTCCTTATATTTCATGTGGTAAAACCCTTACTAAGCCTTATATGAGTTTAAATTACGTCTTTTAATTCTTTAGTTTTTAACGAAAGCATCATAATGCATATATTTGAGAGAAAAATATTCATAAGTAGTATATTATTGAACTAGGGGATCGGGTTGGTGTGGTGGCTAGAGTATTAGCCTCCCATCCCGAGGGTCCGGGTTCGATTCCCGGAATACCGGTCCCCACTTGAGTGTCTAGTGGAGGGAATTTCAAGTTCAGTACTCCGTCCGTCGGGTGGGACGTTAAGCCGTGGTCCCCTTGGCGCCTTTCGTTAAGAGTAGGCTAATGCTGACGCCAGGTTTCTCTCCACCCTTCCTCCGCTCCCTGAAAACTCCTACCATTACCCAATTACCTACCTATCCTAAATGGCGCAAATGACCTCAGCTGTCGGTCGCCTCCCCTGAATAATCAACCAACAAATTATTGAACTATTCTTAAAAAACTTTGGGAAAACGAAATAGTGTACATCGATATACGACGGGGTAACGGGGCAGAGATGCTTTGTTTGTATACCGGTCCCTAATTGACTACTATGGGAGATCATTTTAGCTGCAGTACTCTGCCCGTCGAATGGGACATCAAACAGCGCATCCTTTGGTGTATTCCGTTACGAGTAGGCTGATGCCAACTCCACAGCATTAGCCTAATCAAAACGTGCCCCGGGTTTCTCTATCACCATTCCTCTATTCCCTGAAAACGTTCCTACCCGGACCGCAGCACTACCTATCCTGAATGCTTTTTGGTCTCCTCCTCCAAATAACTACGACTACTATTACCGCGGGTTCTCTAGCATATTATCACTTGCAACAACCTCCGATTACCTATCGCTTCTAATGTTCCCAAATGTGTTTAACCATCAGTTAATATTGAGTTTCTATCATTTTATTTGTAACCACGATTGGTACACGGTAAGAATGAGTTTTTAAGCGATGGAAATAGACTTCGTACTACCGCCGACCCGTTTCAACGCTTTCCTGTCATTATCAAAGGGATAACATTTCCAAGGTGGCGACGTCTTATTTATATCCTCTCAAAGTAACATGAAACCAAAGGTGAGGGGAAGGAATTTTCCCTTTGATATTGATGCGAAAGCTTCTAAACTGATCGGGATCATTAAATATTTGCTGCAAACAGTACCTACCAAGTCTGTTTATTTCCATCATATCAGTGATCCATGAAGTGTTCTTGCGTTTCCTCAAGTTTTTTAACCTTTCTGTTGAGGCGTCTATTTTGCGTGTCTAATATACGTGGTAGAATCTACAAATGTAAGGCATTAATATATTCCCTAATAGTTATATTTGCTTCAAGGACAAACCTATGTTTCTGAATCTCTCTGCGAACCTCAATCTCGTTAACATGGAAAGAAAACACGAGCCAAATCCTCAAAAATAAACTTTACGACGACTCGGATTACACTGTATTACAGCATCATCAAGTTTATTTTTGTGAATTTGGCTCGTGTTTTCTTTCCATGTTATCATGTTTCGCTTCCGTTCCGTATCGCCGGAACCTTGTGAATTAGTTCTTTCTCGTGTTGTATCTCTGTTTTGGAGTCTCGTATCGTAGATTTTATAATAAGTCCATTGTGCTGACATTTCTTTCGTTAAACTGAATTAAACGTGTGGGAGATTTTCTCTGATATTTATATAAATCCCTAATGTGCCGAATCGAATATACTCGAAGGGTATTACAAGTGTATCCTGACCAATGAAAAAATAAATCTCTCCCTCGCACTTTCGTACCAATATCCCACCACTTGCCTGATGAATACGAGTTTCGTAAGCGTCATCGATTTTCTCGATTGCCAAATATCTGGGGTAGCATACTTCAACTTTTAGGTGGTGTCTTCATTTCGCCACATTGCCTTCTTCTCAAAGGGATTGAGTGAAGAGGTGAGTTGAGACCCCACGGCCCGTCATCCTGGCCGTGAGCATGTCGGGTCGTCGCGAACAGGTAACTGGGACCGCCGTGCAAGGGCGCCACCGAGTGTACTCTCTTCCTTTGCCGGTTGTTCCGGATGTGGGCCACATTTCGCGGCTCCCTGTCATCGATTCGTATCCCCTGGCGTCACGGTCTCTTCCTCAACAAGTGAGCGGAGGGACGGACCGCCCCCTTCCAAACTTTCCCCTCCCTCCTTCCCCCTTCTGTGACCTGCATTGCCGCCGCGCCTCCGCTGATTTGTTTAGATCCATAAGAGCAAAGGAGGACGACTTCGCTAATGATCTAGAAACGGTTCGCTCGAGTGGTTCCTGGCTCCGTTCAGGGACTCGGGAGCGGTGATCTTGGTTGGGTACCCTTAGACATGCCGACGCCGAATGTTTGCTCTGTACTCCCAACATGCAGTTGTTAATTGGCTCCTGCAAAACACCAAAGGGCTTTCAAAGATCAAGGAAGATATTGATAGGGGGAATACTTGGAAATAGAGTTTTCACGACACTCATTCAAAAGTCAAGGAACCCTCAGATCTCCACCAATAGCATGCTACCATTTGAAGACCTAGCCGGAAGTTACACCTTCGAAAATAAAAAAAATAATTGGAGTAAAAATAATACCGCTTGCAATTTAAAAAAGTCGCATCTCTCTAAAATTACGTAAGTTATTTCCCAACGGGGCGATGACTTCATTTATTTCATGATGATTCACACTCTACAATTTCATATGTGTATATTGATTTACCGTGTGTGTTTACCTAGCGTATGCGAAGTTGAACCCTTATGTCTCTTCTCCACAATTTATTATAAATTTATCACAATTAAACTTTTCCACTCAGTAGAACCGTTCTGCAGCCTCTACACATTTTTTTAAATTAAACACTTTAAAATATTTTCCACTGGTATAGCCTCTTTAGTGTAGTGAGACCAAATTTGTTGCCCGCGCATTTAACTTCGAGAGGCGTTTAGGAGGCATTAAAAACAGTGTCACTACTTGTTTTTTCATATTATAGTAGTTCACATTCCAACATGTTTGCCCGAGCGCTCCATAATCGTCTGTATAATTATGGGAGAATTAATGAAGTACTTTCATAATAATTGACAAGGAATTTTTAGGAATTACGAGAGGAAACACAAGAAGTAAAAAACTCGGCCAACATTGTAGGCCCCGGGTTAAACAATAATGTTAGAGTAATAATTAATTTGTTTGGGAGGATAAAGCTAATATTTAACGAGTTCAGTATATATTTGTTTTAAGATAATAACGCGTATACAACCCCTGGGGTAAATCGTTTCCCCGAATCGTCTTCTAGGTGACCTTTATAAACTAAAATGTATGAGACGTATGTTATCATATTTCCCTAATGGAAACTCGATTTTTACATGCGCAAGAATGCCCTTCCAGCACATTTCATTTGTCTGAATTATTGAATTTCCTTTAGGAATGCTACATTATAAATGTTAATACGCATACGCGAGATACGTCTGGTTTTGAGACGATAACATCCTTTGGGACAAGCGTATATACCATCGCGTGCGCCAGCTCCATAATTAATCAGCCCCTCCGCGACGAGATTCCTCAAGAGGGAGGAGTGCTTATCGCGAGGTAGCAGTTGCGTCCAAGCTGTCCGCAAACAAGAAGGAGGGCGGTCACCAACTTGAGCGACCTTTTCCCATCTGCATCCGCCCACCGTCGCCTCGCCTTCACCCCAATTCGTCCGTGAAATCCCACCCTCCTCCTCGTCCCTCGGAGAGATGAGGGACTTCATTCGCTGCGGTCAGATCCCAATGGAACGGTGGGACTCCCGGTGGGTGCATGGGGTGGGATCCCACATCCCGACCCGCCCGCATTGGTGTGTCACTCAAGGAGGAAGGAATTGGTGCGGCAGTCGTCTGGAGAGCGGAGGAGAAAAGGGCTGGTAAGCCGCTACTTCCCTCGGTCGAGATCTTCCGCGCCCACATTTCCCACCGAAGGGGTATGGGGAGGGGAAAGGGCCTTTCCCTCAGTTTCGTCCCTGCCGCTCCTGGAGGCCTCCGGGGACGACATTGCACCACAACTCCGTGAGTTGCTAATGCTGAAACAAATTGATACCGAATGTTTTTTTTCTGCGGAGAATATGATGCTTTGCTTCTAGCATCTCAATCACTATCAAAGATATAGGCCTGCGACGGGGTGGTAGTATTGTGACTCTTGGTATTATGTATGTAGTGTTTAAACAAGGTAGTATTTTTCTTCTTTATGCCTGCATAGTAGTAAGTATTGTCCGTACTTGGTAATGCATGCCTGGTGGTGATTCATCCCCTGTCACGCACCCTTGTGCTGACTTGCAGAGTATAATGCAGTTTAGGCCAGTTGAGGGTTCTTCAATCTGTAGAAATGGTTCAATTACGAATACGGCTCAGCTCATCTCATTAAAATATTTTGAAAAATGATTTTGCACCTGTTTTTCCATATATAGACATGCATAGACCGATATTTTTTGGTTAGCCGTTACAGCAAGTTATGATGTAGCATAATGATAAGGAGTTCCTGAGAACTGAGAACAGAAAAAAAACTGCGCTTTTACTTCAAATTAATTGACAGAAATTTTGTTATTTTGTTGACTGAAACAGATACTCTGAATTTTTCTCTACTGAAAGTTTAAAAAATCCGATATGAGCTCTTTTGGAATTCATGATTAAGTTGTGAAACTTCTCTGCTGTTCTAAATCATGATTTTGTAGGGTACAAAGTCTTGGGAATGTTTGTTTTGCTAATCTAATAGAGAGGGGGTGACATTGTTCCCAGCAATGGGTCTCTTGAGTCTTGGGCAAGTTTAATTTAGTTATTTATTTTGAAATAAAATGCATATGACACAGTTGTATTAGTATATAATTACCACAAAACCTCAGATATTTGAGCATTAGAGCATCCATCAAACCTATCGAAATCCAGGTGCCTTTTAAATATTTCAATATTAATTTTTTTGATTCTTTCTTCCTTTGAGCCCCTGACTGATTCTTTTGGAGCCTATAGAATAATGTGATTAATGCAAAGATATCCATAGCTAACGTTGGCTTGTTAACTTGGTTAGCTGTTGGAAGCAGTTAAAGTGCTTATTGGTTTTAATTTACACAGATGAGAACATTGAGCGCTTTTAGAGCTTGACTAATATTTCAATAATGTTCGCTCTTTCGGCGACATCGTAAACATTGGAGGAGATAATTCATACTTGCCCTAACTATGGGCGCAATAGCACAGCCTGTGGATATGGTGACCAAGTTTGGCGACCTAGAACGTAACAAATATGAAAGTTTTTGCTTCACCAATCTAGATTCATAAGGGAGAGGATCATTACAATCAAAAATCTAATAATGGCTAGTATTTCCGTTGAAATAACTGTATCTTTTGGTGACCCAGGAAAACGAAAATACTGATGATGTTAACCCACGAGAGTGGAAACATTCGAAAGTGACTATAATGTGGTATCGCGAAAAATAAATATCTTATACATTTCTGGCGCATACTGGAAAGAGGTCAATGTCAATATAACAGTCGCTTTGAGAAACCAGCACTACTATTCTCTAAGGTTTGAACTAAAAGTTCTATTCTGCAAATTACTGTTCTCTGATTTCACGGAGCTACTCTTGTGTTTTCCACTCTGGGTTAAGTTTCTTCTAGCAAACTATTCAAACCGTGCTTCCCAGCACCATGACTTCTGCAGGCTCTTGGAAGTCTGGTGGAATGAAAGCGGCAGAGCGGAAAGGTCGAGGTAATCTCAACTGCTGAACTTTCCCACTATCTAGTAGGCCACTCTGAGAAGGAGCAGTGTGACGTTCATTTAGAGTGGAAGCCACGGCGTCCGAAGGAACCTTGATAATGAGTAATAAAAAACATACCCTTGCCAACTGCTATTCTGCAAAAATGATTCAAAATTTAAGCATTTCCTAGGATTGGGTCAGTTTATTAGATACAGTATTTACTTCCAATGCCGAGGACCCGGGTTTCAATTCCGGCTGAGGTAGATTTTTCTTACTTAGAGTTCTTACTTAGAGGAACTTAGAGTTCAGTACTCCTTCCGTCGACTGAAACGGTTAACCGTGGTCCGATTGGCACCTTTCACTAAGAGTAGGCTAATTGCGTTTTTTACTCCACTCTTTCTCCGTTCCTTATAATTTCTTACCCATATCCGATTACCCACCAATCCCATAGAACTAGAGACCTGTCACCTGCTCTGGGTGACTATTAAAACCATTAAGCTGAAATTAACATGGCTACACAATATGAAAAATTGATTGGAAAGTATTGGAAACGTCTAGAAATATAAAAAAATAAGTATATATCTTGTGGACTACGTTCGAACGATGGATAACTTTTAAGGGCCAAGGGTTTTTTATCTGCGTCATGCGTGGATGTCGAGTACTACTGAGGTTCATCTGTTGGTGAAAGAATATGATAATAATTGTTGCGCATAGTAGCCGAATTCTTCCATCTGCGCATACTTGGTTCCCCGAAAGCCAACTCTGAGGCGAAGAAAGGTTTGGTGCATTCCCTGCGTATTCAATTAAAGAAAAGCTCGCGGTTTTCCAACCGGGTCAATAACATCAATCAGACATATTGACCCGGTTTTGAAATTCGAGAGCTTGTCTTTAATCACCTATAAAGGGGGTGGCAGGAGGTACACAACCACGAAAGATGCACAATCTAATCTTAAATAGTTACAATATTAGTCAATTTAAGATTCCTATTTCTATCATGTGAGACAGGCAATACATGTAGGTATGTCTTTTAACATAAAATATAAGAAAACATATGTTCAAATACATTACAATTAATGGTTCACGTAGATATGAATGAATGCCTAAAGCGTCTACAAAATCTATCCTAATATCCCCGGAAAATTTGGTTTAATCTAGTATTTTCTTGGTGAAGCTAGTTGAAGAGAATGACTTTTAAAACCTTGTCCTGATATATATTCCTCTAATTCCATGCGTAAGATTGAATCTATCTTAGTTCTAGAGGACTCTTAAGGTATCCTTAATATATTCAGCAAAAGAAACACTCATAAGCCACTGCAGGAGATTTAGCTTGCTCTTCAACCAACGGTGTGATAGTGATTGCCAACATATTTTCCAACTTTCTAGCAATTTGGACACACCATATGTTTATTTACAATTCTTGCTGTTCGGTGCTGCTCACTATCCAATTCTCTAAATTAAACCTTCCTCGCGTAGCTGCGTATTCTAGATGTTTCCTAACAGGTAAAAAATAACATAACTCTTTGTTCTCCTCAACACATTCCACTGTTATATTCTCAGCAAATTCCACTTTCTTGTTTTATTACTTACCTACAAATAACTTCTTGTACTACTCTGTTTCGCAAAGTTTACTTAAACGAATTTCTTGAAGTTCTGACGGCAATCCATCACACCAATATTGAATCACATCTCTATCCCTTGCAAGGGACCCCTTATATTCGGCATTGAGGAACAATTTAGTTTTTATAAATAAAAATTTGTCCATTTTATATTGAATGATAATAGATCAGAATATAGACTATTTAATGGAGTTGGTGTCTGTTAATCACTCACCCTTAGCTGTAAAACCTGGAGACGGCTTTGAATTTACTCAGTGGCTATATCCACAGACCTCATGGAATTTAACCCCTCTGACAATATTTGAATCAAACGACCCAATGAAACTAGTAGTAGACCGTCTTGATTTCTTCTTTCAATTCATAATACTTATTTGTAAGATACCTGAGGTTATTGTATTGGACGGGAAAGAAATGCTTTTAAACATACCCGGGTAACGGCCCGGACAGTAGGAGACTCGGCCGCGTCGCAGTACCCACTATGAATCTCATCTCGATTATGCCTAAAAAGGCCTAGCCATATCGAAACTTCTTCCTTTGACCATCACGGTTTTCCCCGAATCCTGCTGTTCTTAATCTTATGAGATATTTGCCTTGTATCCTCTAGTGCTGTGTTGAGTCGTATCCCCGATCGAAGTTATTGAAGTTGCATCCATCTGCAATTATTGTATACCAATCATAGAAGACAGCAACTAAATATCGAACAATTTTCTTCAAAAGAGTCACTTCAAAAGAGACTTTAATTTTTGATCGAGATACTAGTTTTTATGATATAGAAACCAATACCTTATATCACATAGAACACTCTACATTTTTCACCTCTCGTAAGCAATTTCCAACCACTAAAGACAATTCAATGTCAGACTTACGTAACAGGTCAAATATGTCATTCAGCTAGCTGTCTGACAGCTTTTAACTGCGAATATTAGCTGAGCACTAAGTAGGCTACAGAATAGTTTTTTAGTTCTAAGAAGCGTGAACAATATTCAGTTTATATTTATTCTCAGTCGAAAAAGTTGCGTACTGTACTGCATGTTAAGGCGAGTCGTGATGAAACGTTTTTAATTCCTATGATAGTTCACAGGAAATTTATGAGGTTTTGTGTTGTGAAACTTAATATTTTCAGTCAACGGTTCAGGAATACTTATAACCATGTGCGAATGTTTTTGTTTTGAAAGTACATATTTGAATTAGTTTATCTCAATGCATCGGATAATCAGATTGAAAATTGTGATAATTTTGACTATGAATGATCAAATTATTTTTGATGAAAATTAACCATAGATGGATGTTGGTCAGAGAAAATAATTTTGGAGGGATTAGTCTGCACATTTGCATACAATTACAAATTTCTCTTCTCCGACCTACTTTAATTCATAATTCTAACCTGCTGCACTTGCAACGTGTAAGGTACTCTACCGGAAACTTTGGCTCATTTTTATCGGCTATTTGGGATGCGACATAAATATAGGAATCTATTCTAATTTGAACACCTCTATTCCTTGCCTCTGATGGTTAAATTTACCTCTGTGTATAGGATAGCCCGCGTGCACACTATCCGTTTAATGTAATAAGCTTGCCTGCATACCAAAAATAATTTCCGCCAACACCGGAATGAGCCCTTTTGCTGTTGTCCCTGCGATTTGTTCGCCTCACGCCATGTTTGAGGTTCACAACCTCGCGACCGACTTCATCCCCATCTACCGAACGCCTTGGTAAACAAAGTCTAATGGCGTGGTGGTACCCTTCCCTCTCGCCCTACCTCACCCCCTCTCTCTCTCGCCCTCCCTGCCTCTTTCCTCATCTCTTCGATGGCATTAAAACGGATCCAGCTGTTTGCACGACTCCTTATGGCGCCCCCTCTCCTCCCCAACACCCCCACTCGACCCTTCTTCAAACCCTGCTGAGAAACACAGACAATCCAGGGAGGACTGAAGCCCCTTTACCCCACTTGCCTCAAACCACCGCCTCCTACCCCCCCTTCCTCCTCCATGCACACTCAACCCTCTCCCCTTAAATTAAGTAAACCCTAAAACCGTCGCTCCAATCAATCTTCTATCACTTTCCAACTTCCTTTCCTCCTCCCTCCCCGGTATCCCTATCTCTCGTTCCATATCAACATTCCTGGAAAACTTTTCGGATTAAAAGGGAAAACTTCATTCTTTCCTCTTTTCACGCCGGAGTGGCAGGGCGGGAGAAGTGGTTTGGGGGGTGAGTGGGTGAGGTTGAAATGGTGGAACGGTGTTGGGGGGCACACGAAAGGGATACGCAGACGGATTAAGAAAAAAAATCTTTTTCGTTCTTGATTTTTTTCTGCATTTGGTCGCGGTGAAGAATCGGAGGCAATATCCCGGAGGATGAAAACTTTAATTTGTACAAATGTCTTTTTGATTCAGTTCCGATTTCCAGCCTTTGTGACGTCCACTAACTTTGGCGAACCCTTTCAAGCACGTGAAAAAGTAGTGATTCTTTTTTCTTCATTTTGATGAATGGTTGTTGCTAGGGTACGTTCATGAAAGGGCTAGCCTATAAGGATTGGTCGTGTGAAGAATCTATTGTCCACCAAAACCAATTTAACTGGAAGAATACTGGAAGAATAATAATAACAGAAGGTGCAATGCATCACCTGAGGTAGTTCTAGTGAGCTAGTTCTAGTAGTAATAGTGGCTATACATATATATACCTATATGTTATGCATATTAATTCATGAATTATTAATCGGTTAATAATTTTGAAGACTGCAAAATACGGCTCTGATTCTTTCATTTCTGTTCATAAAACTTTCCTTCCTTACTAAAACCGAATTATCGTATTAAGGACGAATCAATCTTTATGCCATTTTGTAAATTATTTGCCACTTTCTCACAGCGAATATTTTACGAAAGTTCCTTTAGCAACTTTTCTGTGATTTCAATGCGTTATTGGTATGGTACTTTTCCATCCAAAAGTGGCGTTATGTTTTAACCCACCATACAAAATAAATGTTGAGAATATTGAAGAAATGAATTTACAGAGAAAACAGTTGATGATCTGTGTTTACGCTGTATCCTGCGAACCACCAGGGGCTATGTGGTATTGGATGACTCCGAAGCTAGCATACATCAACGAGTAAACAGGCTTATTATTATTAACTAAATTGTCTAAGTGTCAAATCAACTAAATTTATCAGTGAAACTCGGCAGCATCACATGCAATATAGCCTCTAATTATCACTACCCAACACCAAAAAAGTTGCGGGCTCAAAATTATTTCTTTCCGAAGTATTTTGTCTCGCTAAACACGAAAATCACCATAAAAAGTTTATATTAGCTCTTGTTTTCAAGATAGAGAGCCTACTTGGGTAATAAAATATCACTATGGCTGGTGTGTGGGGAATTGACTGTTCGAAAGCTGGTACTCCTCTATTAATTGGTTCCAATTATCTTTGCGGGTGAGGTGGCAGGGCTTAAACAAGTGGAGAAGGATGCCTTTCGTTTGCGCCTGGACAGTATCCAGTGGACACTGTCGGTGGTCTTCACTGATAGGGGAGGGGGGGGGGGGGGGGGGGGAGACCGTGAGAGTCGGACGGAGCGAACTAAGCGAAACCAAATGTGTACACATTGTCGTACATTTTAGATAATATTTTTTGATATAATACAATGTTAAAATTATAGAAGACGAAAATGTAATCTAAAATGAATGTTGGCTACTTCTACGAAGTCAATCCTGAAGCTGTTACATATATACATTGTCGTCTTTACTTGTTGAAGGAAACACTTGAGCCACAGTCGTTCCAGGCCCGGACGCTGTAGGCTGATGCCGATCAGGCCGAGACAATGTATGTGGTTATGCATTTGGAGAGGAGAGATGATAATCCTCACTCAGTGGTTCTTTTATTAGCTGTAGTTCCCTCCGCTTTACTCTCCACGTAGAATCTCTTTGACCATCATATTCCCCGGCTAATGAAAGCTGTTGTCCTGAGACCGACCGTATTTCGATCTTCGGCCACGGGTTTGGAGTGAGAGTGTCAGAAGAACGAAGAAATTGCACAATTCCAGTGACATTCCCTGGAATTGGCCTTACAATTGAAGGTGAGAAGTGCAACGATATTATCTGTATCAGTCCAATCCATGGCATCCATTTTTGACATTTTGTATCAAGTTCCAAATCTTTAATCCCACTTCGGAGTTTTCAAAACATGAAAATTGTTGCTTGAGGCTGTATTTCAGTTCTGGTTTCTGAAATTATGATTATTTGTGGTTGCAATTTCTTTAGATGTTACAAACTTTTTCGATTATTCAGAAAAGTATTGGAATTTAAATAATGATATTTAAAAAAAATTGACGATTTGATATTTTTGGGTCTGGGCGATTTGAATTTTATTCCTCTCTTGGGTCTGGGGGTGTTTAAAAAATACGTATTGGTTAAATAAAATCAGAATTGACGACTTAAAGAGATAACTAATTGTTTCAGTTTTCTACTTTCAGATCAGAAAGCCACATAAGTGTGTTAATGACGTTGACAACTTTTATTACAACTGTGGTGAAATGACTTTTGCAGCGCAGAAGCGCACCATCAACCCAATCGTTAAAACAGCTTACTTCCATTATTTCGGTGTAAAAATAGGTGACCAGGATAAACCATGTTTGTTGTAACTCTTGCTCAGTGAGACTGCGAGAGTGGCTGAGTGGGAAGAAATGAGGAATGAAGTTTGCTGTACCCATGATTTGGCGTGAGCCAGCAAACCATGTCGACAACTGCTATTTCTGTGTGACGCCCCCCATGAAGCAAGGTTGGTCAGCAAAGAAGAAAGAATCGGTACATTATCCCAGCATTCCATCAGCCATTCGGCCCGTTCCTCACTCGGACAATCTGTCGATTCCTTGAATACCCTCTAAATTATAAGGTTGAAAAGAGTGATACTGAAGAAGAAGTCGTTATATCTGGGACTTCCTATGATCCAGATCTCGAGGCAAAAGAGTTAATTGAGCCCCACAGACTGAATTAGTGAGAATTAAATGATCTCGTAAGAGATATTGATTTGCCTAAGGAGAAAGCAGAGCTTTTGGCGTCAAGAATGAAGCAATGGAATCCACTCAAACCAGAAGTCAAGATCACAGAGTACAGGACTCGTCAGAAGAAGTTTCTTCCTTTTTTTTTAGAAGAAAGATCATGTGGTTGCTTGTGTGGATGTCAACGGCTTGATGAATTCCCTGAACATAACTCGTGATCCAAGTAAGTGGAGATTGTTTATAGATTCATCCCAGCTGAGTAGCAGTCTTACTACACAACGGCAACCTTCTTCCTTCTATTCCCATTGGATATTCCGTTCACATGAAGGAAACTTACGGGAATGTAAAGTTACTTCTAGAGTCAATCAAATACGAGTATCATACGTGGCAGATCTGTTGTGACTTGAAAGCTATTGCTTTACTCCTGGGAATGCAGTTAGGCTATACTAATTGTAAGTACTGCTGTTTTCTGTGTTTTTGGAACAGTCGAGATAGAAAATCTCACTTCATAAGATACAAGTGGCCTTTAAGAAATCTGAATTCCGGGGAGAGAAACATCCAAAATGAGCCGCTAGTAGATCCAAATGATATTCTGCTTCCACCCCTGCACATTAAGCTGGGAATAATGAAGAACTTTGTGAAAGCCATGAACAAGGATGGAGAGGCTTTCCAATACCTTAGAGCGAAATTCCCAAGATTGAGTGATGCAAAGGTTAAGGAGGGAATCTTTGTGGGCCCTCAAATACGCATTATTATGAAGGACCCTGAGTTTGATAAATTTTTGGAGGGGAAAGAGAAAGCAGCCTGGGATGCTTTTAAGGGCGTGGTACAAGGGTTTCTAGGCAACAGAAAAGAGGAAAACTATTAACAGTTAGTGAAATAACTCCTAGAAAAGTTCTGTGATGTAGGTTGCAATATGTGATTAAAACTTCATTTTCTCCACTCCCACCTTGATTATTTCCCTGAACACTGTGGAGCTGTGAGCGATGAGCATGGTGAAAGATTCCACCAAGATATCTTTGCAATGAACGTAGATATCAGGGTCATTGGGACGAATCAATGCTCGCCGACTACTGCTGGGCTCTGACAAGAGATGCTCCGGATTTGACATACAAAAGGCAACCTAAAAGGAAAAGTGCACAGGAATAGGCTCAAATAAACAGCTGCTTCATAAAAAATAAACATTGTGTAATGAAACATTGCCTATTGTATTGTACTAATTGCACAACAAAGTATACCTTCTCCAAATTACCACTAAGTCGCTTTTGCGTTTCATTCTCCAGAGGGCTGTTGTGTATCTTGAAAACAAGAGCTAATAAAAAAATTCATTAACATATTCGTTTTCCTTGACCCAAAATTAGTAAGAATTGGAAAAGTTGAACCAGGAAACAGAGCAAATGTTTTTTTTGTTGAGTAGCTTTTGACTAGCATATTGAGTTGAGTTTGACTAGCATATTTGTTCAGCCAAATAGTTCCCCATTTTCTTATCCGTGTTCCAAATATAAAATATAATTTTCATTTTAGTTCTGTCTCGGATATTCAACTGTTATCTTATCATCTGATAAAGACTGCAAATTCTTCTTGAACGGGCGTCATGTCTTGCTATCGTTGTTTTTCAATATTCCTAGATGAGGTGAGATTTGAGGTGCACATGGTGCCACCGTTGGGGTACCCGTTGACTAAATGGCAGCGTTTAAATGTCTTTAAATATTGTCCCAGTTTAAATGGGAGGAAACTTTTATCAACTGAATTGGGGAAATAGTACTCCTTTGCATATGAATAGTACTTTAAAATCCACCGCAATGTCGGCAGCTTTTGGTAGGGAAATAGATTATTAACGGGTATACAATATTTAAGAGTAGCTTACTGAAAGTGGACCGTTTGACCGCTCATTACAAATTGATAAGTAAATGTCGCCATCCTCTTTACGCCAAAATAGCTGTCTCTTGCCTATAATCGAATTATCAGATCAAACATGCCGCATCTGGATCTCTTTTATTGACAGTATATTCTAGGTTTGGCGTAAGAAGTGAAAATTAACTCCCCTCTTTTGTCTTCTAATACATTCTCCATATTTTCTCTTAATAGTGTTTAGGTGTTTGTGTTAACGCCAATTTTCTGGTGTTTATTTCCTCCAATTGGCCATTAATTATCGTAATATCTATATAATATGCGTAGTATTCGACGCCAGGGGTTTTTGATTTATCAATATGATAAGATCTATCGAGCGAGATATTTATTTACCGGAACTTAGATATTAATCTCATTTAATTTGTGGTTCTAACTGCCGTTTGTTGCACCAATCCTGAACCACGTACATGTCTTAAGGTTTTATTTCTTTGTCTTTAGTTGTAACCGCGATTTCCAGCTATATACAATCGCGTCAGAAAAAACATAAACTAATCACTTGCAACGTTTGAGTAGTAACAGACGCACAATAATCAGCCTTTCATTCCTTTTACTTACATCATGTAAAATCCGTATGAAATCAGCTACATTTTTATCGTTAGTTGTACGGTTATATTTTCAGAAGTGAAATTTGTATTTCCTGCCTGCTCCCTCATTCTAGCTTAGTCTCTCCCGCGTAAAACCGATGATAGTAGTCATGGTAGATGAATGCTCTGCCCACCTCAGCAATGCTTGTTGAGGAAAAAGCCACCGAGATTAGATTAACCCATTGTAAATTTTAGTTTCCCCCTGAAAACTATTGTAAACCAGGGCCATTACCTGTTAAATTTCTCTTCCCTACAAATATTGAAACGGTTGCATGAATTGGATGTTAATTTAGTGACTTATCTTTCCATGATATAATACGAACAACTGAGTATTTTCTCTTTAGACTAAGATCTATCATTTAGATATATTTAGAATGCAAAGAATTCTGCTTTTCAGGGCCCTAAAATAGCATTGAAACGGTGCGGTTTCTCAAAATACTTAGCATCATAAAAATGAGTTGGAAATAAAGGATACAAAAACCTAATATACTGCGTCACTTCATAGAATTCAGAAAGATCTTCCTCTATTTAACGTTTAAAATGACCCGGGGAACTGAGTGTAGTCTAGTGATGTCATCATAAAGATTAAGTATTGGCTATCAATGCCGTTACGTTATGGAAGCAGGCACTTAAGATTCAGGCGGGGGATTTTATTTCTACCATAAATAATCCACGTGGAGTTCCACGGCATCCCTCCTTGCATCTCTGGGACGCATTAAACAGTTCCGCAATTAGTGGAGACCCTGTGTTCCCTGGAAATGAGTTTTGTGCCCTACCGCTGGTGTCACTTTAGTTTTAAATCTTATTTTTGCGAAGATTAAATGGCCTAAATATTTTTAGAACATTACAGGAGAAAGGAAGACGTTTTTTCCATCTTAAAATGAAATAGTGATTAAAGTATCATTGTCGTCAAAGATGATTTATAAAGGAGCATGAGATACTAATTTTTTATTCATAGGTAACATTTAAGTTTCTGCATTGTGTCAATTAACGTTTCAAGTATTATATTTTACACGCCGTCATTTAATTTAAAATTTCCCTAGCATTAGGAGAGTTTTAAATGTGTCTTAGGTTTCTGATCACTTTGCTTATGAAATTTCTGGGGCCTGTCTATAGCCAGGCAATGTAGTTTACATTTCTAACTTCCGTTTGGTAAAAAAATTATGTCACTGAATATGTTCCTAATGTCTATGTTCCTAATGTTCTATGTCTCTAAGTATGTTCCTAATCCTTACCTTTTATCTTTTGTATTTTTCTTTTCTTGAATTTCATTGTAATCTACTAATTTTCCTATGCACGTACATGCTATTATATTTGAGTCTTATTATATTATTCTACTATATTATTCTTAAACACTAGCTTTACTGTCAGTAGGATTTTGCAGGTTTTTCACACCCCCCTTCTTGTGTGGGTGTTTTCCTGCAGTGGGTTTTTCCGTAAAGGATGTAAGCATAATAATCCTCACGTTTTTCCCACATTGTAAATTCTCTCACACACTATTAGATATGTAATATTGATATATTGTGTACGTATATTTCCTTTGTGTTAATTTATCATTCTTTAATTCCTGTAAGTGTATTCCTTACTGATTTTTTTAAATCTCAGATTGTAATTCTTTTAGGTATTCACCACTATTTCTTTGATATATTTATTTTGACGAGGGGTTAGATGGCAGAAGGGACAGTTTTGTCTCAATCTCGCCCCAATAAAGACCTTTTATTATTATTATTATTAATCCTTCCCGGAGTTTACCATGCTTGAAGATTTTAGAGTCTTTTATAATTAGCTCCACCATCTCACACAATCTCTATTGAGCTCCTTTTTCTAATATTATTAGTTTTATAGCTACAGATTAGTTTCGTAATTGGTTTCCAATAAAATGCTGTGGATTTCATTTTCTATATGTTTTCATGCATGTGTCTGTGGCGTTTGTGCATTTAAATTCATGTTCCGTGTTGTTCTACGTTTTTTAGCTGCAACGGTATCACGCAACAGACATTTAATGAGTAACATCTTTTTTGCATTCACCTACCTCCCACATCCTTCCTCATACTGTTGCCAACGCATAGCCTATCAGTATCAATTAGACCACGCTCTAACACGCGCTAACATCCATGGAAAAGTGAGAAGATGGATGTACCTGCATCACGCATATATAGAGAATTTTTATTCTTGGACCCATCTGTATTCCTCAAACACGAGACACTAGTTCAGCGTTATCGTTGAAGATTAAGTATCGAGCCAGGTTATCCAAGTGAACATCCACTTACGTCTCCATGCGAGGTGATTGTGATGAATCTTTCCAGAGAGCCGAGAATGGAATATTTGCTGTCAGTAAATAATAATAAAGGTACGAAGGCCGTCCATAAGCCACTTCGTGGCGTACCTGGAACGGCTTCGACCGACTAATCAACCATCCTGACGTTCTGTTAGCACTTGCTTGTCTAAACTTCGTGTGTATCTTTCCCCTCACCGTCAAAACCCATCCAGGCTTGTTTCCCTCTCGATTTTCCCTTCTTTTGCCACTCATCCAAACTGTCATGAAAAAGTTATTTGTTGTGTGCTCTCAGGATGAGCAAAAGACGCTGAACCCTCTCTCTCAGAAGACTAGTGATGTCGTTTGGAAAAATTGTGTTTTTTCATAAGGTTTTCTGACGAAAAGATAGCGAAGAAACTTTGAGGGTAAAGCTGTAGGGCATAGTTCAAGGTACCTACTGTCTAGCGTCGCTTCTCAAACAAATTTTTCGAGCTACAATCTCACCATATCTGTAAATACCTATGCGCTTCATAGGATGTGGCTCATAATTAAATATTAATCGCCAAGTCCAGCCGAGCTATGCTTCATTTTAGTTATATATTATTTCCTTTGAAAAAAGGTCAAATTCTACTTCCCGTATGACTCTCGTGCTTAATGGGGGCGTTTACTCGGCACTTGAATCCTAATTTTGTACACGAAATCGTCAGATGGAACCGAAAAATGAATTGTAGTGAAAAAACTAATCTTGTAAACTGAGTCATTCACTCACAAACCAAAAATTAAAATAGGAAAAAGGTGACGCCCACCGAACACGCTGCTTTGAGACTTACTACGTCATCCACCTCCCGTTCTTGACTGCTTTTAGGGAAAGGGAAGGGAGTGGAGAGGGATTTCGGAAGGTCTGCTCGCACAGATCTTATCGCAACCGCTTACATTGGCAGAGTCAGCTGTGTGTCCCCGTATGCGATAAGGCGAAGTAGCTTCGCGGGCTCAGTTGTGATTGGACGAAGTGGGTGATGTAAGAGGTCGCATGCCTGCCTACTTTTCCGAAATGGTTAAAACATCAGTTTCTCGTCCGCTAATAACTCGAGAACTAATTGATGGATCAAAAAACGAAAAAATACGGGCATTTTTATCTTACAAACTATCTGATTCGGCAGTAAAAAAATATCGTAAACAAACACATTGTATGAGATGAATGGATTAATAGTCGAGATCAATTGCAATGCTCTGTCTATAAGCTACGGTATTTTGCTTGCTATTTCACTTTGTTGAACTTAGCCTGTCTCTCTGCGGCTTATTTGATACCTTAGGATGGTGAATTTCAATCGTATCAGGTTATTGCGGATAACGAAAGTGCACCGATGATAAATGCTAACCAAGAGCACTAATTCGCTACGTACTGTACTACGTATGTAACTGGTTAGTTATTCAGGGGAGGTGACCGACAGCTGAGGTCATTTACGCCCTTTAGGATAGGTGGGTAATTGGGTAATGATAGGAGTTTTCAGGGAACGGAGGAAGGGTGGAGAGAAACCCGGCGTCGGCATTAGCCTACTCTTAACGAAAGGCGCCAAGGGGACCACGGCTTAACGTCCCATCCGACGGACGGAGTGCTGAACTTGAAATGCCCTCCACTAGGCACTCAAGTGGGGACCGGTTTTTCACTGAAAAATCTGCCACTGCGGGGAATCGAACCCAGGCCCTCGGGATGGGAAGCCAGTACTCTAGCCACCACACCAATCCGATCCCCACGTATGAAATTATCCCTGAACTGAATGCAAGGCATGATATTAGGGTATGCTAAGGTAAACATGTCAGTGAGCTTTTGGTGGAATCGAGGTAATTGTAATGAGGGTGTGGGAGAGATTGGGTGAGGAATGAGCCGGTTATGAATGAACGTGAATAATTTTCTCTGACACCAAAGAAGTGCGCTCTCACAGTTTGGCAATGTGATTGAAATAGTTGAGAGATATGTTACCTAACTAACAAAAGAGATACTTGCACTCGGGAGAGAGTTTTTAGGAGTACAAATTCAACAATATACTGAAGACAAACAATTAGAAAACGAAGAATGAATGCAAAGTACCAATGAAACCATTTTAGAGAGCGCTAAGTAGTTTACTGACATCAAAATGGACGTAGCTTAGCCAAAATAGCATAGTAGCCAAAAATAGCTCAAAATTATCCTTACACTCGACCTGGAAGGGTTCTTGACAATTCACTTGACCATAATGTTTTTTTTTGGCAAGCAGAGCCTTTCTGGACACCCCCATCTAAAATCCTCGCGATTCGATTTTTTATGTGTCAGAACTTCGTAGGAAATCGCAGGTGGCCCAGGAAAAGGAACTGGCCGCGCTACGCTGAAAGTGTGAATTTCACACGCCATAGGCTTAGTACGGGGTGAGCTCTACCCTCACCTATCAAAACCAACCTTCGGATTGAATCACTGAGTGAGTGAGTGATTGTGCTTCGTCAAATTTAGATAACACGATTCCAGGTCTCCGTCTTGTTTCGAGGAAATTCACTTCCTAATACGTTTAGAATGAGTGATAGAAGTGTCTTCATAAGGTATGCTCTGCGATAAACCTGCTAAAGGATTTAGAATCGTTTGCTCATAAACTTCAGTTAATGGGTTGTACATTAGTTTTTCTGTGACTTCCTAACAGGTGTTAATTTTCTTTATATAATGCAATAGGACTCTAAGTAAAGTTTAACAGAGTTATGAAATTTATACAAGAATATTTTATAAATGAATCTATAAGAAAACTTTGCAGGCATATACTATTATTTCCATTGAATTGCTTGTCATTGAGTCTTTTTTTGTAGTATTTCACTGTAAATAACGACGTGCCATATTAACAGCCTATTGCAATGCTCATGCTTGGTTTTTCCGATGAAAAATTTCGCAAGGGTGCGAAAGTTTGGGACTGGTTTACTCATTTTTTTCTGAAAGTATCTGAATCGTCACAATTATGTTACAGTAGATTTCGACTAATGAACATTTGACACCGACGGATATACGTATTTATTGGTACGTTACCTTCATATCTAGAGTGCATTTCCATTTCTTTGCAGCAGAAGTAACGACGGAGTTAATCTCACGGCGATCAAGAGAATGAGGTTAATCTAAGAAATCTTATTTTCCGAACATTGGGTTGCAGAATTGACGGTTTATGGGATGTTTATATTAGAATCACGAGCATATCAAGTGTTGCCTGAATGTAACTTAAGAAATTAGTGAGTAGCGCAACTTCATTGTATTAATTTATTATAGCGGCTTCAATTCTCAGTTATAATTTAGCAATGCATTTCCCAACAAATTTGTAGCCAAAATATTAACATTCAGGAGCTCTTGTTGATGCTTTTTTTAACAAAAGATTTCGATTATAAGTTGAAGCGTGAAAAAATTCTACACTATCTATTTATCCTTTTCTTCTATACGATATCTGACCATAACTGGCTACTCCGCGAGAGAATATACGAGAAAAATATTCTGGAAAAAGTAACGACAGGGAAGGCCAATTTTACCATAAAGTGATAGTCGCTGTTTCGTTTTTCCCTCTATTTTACAGCCGCAGCTTAATGGATACATCCATTCAGTTTTAGGACAGACCTCCGCTCTTTCTTTAGTGTACGCTTACTCCCGCTCGCCTGTTTTATTATTATGTTTTTTAATCTCTGACAAACACGAGAATAATTTCGGGCAATTTACCGGAGCGCATTCGGGCCGACGTCGCATTTCACCCAGATGCACTTAACGACTCCAAAAAGCGGGCAAACGACGCCGAATTCCTGCCCAAACGATCCGATATCGCGGCGCCACCCGATGAGACCCTCCCCCCTTTTTATTTATTTTTTATCAAATTTATTTTCTGGGAGACCGAAAGGAAATAAATCGGAAATCGCCCCCCAAAAAAAATAATCAGTGCCCGGCGGAGAAAGCTTGGTCATAATGATTTCCGGACGATCGTCCACTGAACGCGAGCGAGAAAAACCGAGTCGTTTGTCCAGAATGAGCGCCGGGGGTCAGCAAATTCGCGCCGACGTCAAATCCGATCAAGAATCCGGACGCTCCCGCGAGGCCGCGGCGATAATGCAGGGAGACGTAATTTGCGTGCAACCATGTTATGCAGCCGTTCGGTCGCGGGAATGCAGCAGTCTACCCCACCCTCCACAACCTCACTCATCACGGAACGGGGCAATATTTTGCCCCGCTGCATCAACTCCCCCCCTGCCCCCCCTCATCCCGCGAACTTCGATAAGTGCAAATCACTTCCGAGGGCGCGTGGACGCTGCTATTGCTCTCTCCCTCTATCCTTCTGTCGCCGCTTGAATTATAACCGGTACTGGCGGCAGCGGATGGTCCCCCACCACTCTCACAACATCGGTTTGCGAATATGTTGCTATAAATCCCCATCAATTCCTGAGGGCAGCGCCGGAGCGGGAGGGAGGGGAAGGGCACAAAATGAAAATGTCGTCCACGTGTGTAACGTTTGTCTCGGCATAATGCACAGCGCCCAGATGTCGGTTCGCTTCATCAGGGCGGAGTGGTGCGGTATTTGGGTCGGAACGGCTGTTCGCTACGCTACCGGCGACGTCGCCCCTCTCCTCTATTCTTTATTTTTTTTTACTCCGCGGTTAATGAGGAGTAACCCCGCGGAGTAAAAACTGTATCAACGGGTGTACGGTCTCGAATGCGTGGGAGAAAGAACGGGAAACCACAACAGGCTCGGAAATTAAAGCTCGAAATAAAACGAATGAATGATGCTAGGTTAGAGGATGGCAGAGCGAAGTACCATGATCGTTAATCGTAAAATTCTTAGCGTGCAGGGAGTTAATATACACTGAAAACTGATTACAAACATGGCTCGAACTTAAGTATACTCCTTTAAAGGGTGAGCTATATTGTAATATTTTTGGAGGTCATTTGGTTATTGGAGATAATCCTTTCTGTATGAATTAGTTACTGATTTATCAGGGCGATTATGTAAGCTCTCATAAAAGAAGGTTTGCTGTTTCCTGTTTATTGCTGTTTTATGTTGGTTTAGCATCGGAAAATAGTAAATTATTATTCATCATCATCATTAGTCAGCAATCCAGAGATAGGTTTGCATACAGAATTAATATTATACTAGCGGAGAGATCCCGTTGAAATTCAACGGGTGTGAGGAGAGTAAAATGTATGCATAATATTAAAATTGTACCATTTATTGCAAATGACGAATCCAAACTTTGAATATAGAGCTATCTTTCACTCCAAAACAAAATGAATCACCAAAATACATAAATACTATCAAAATTCAAACCATCGCCTATACAAAAATGGGAATACTGTTCCAATTTTCTAGCTGAAGGTGCCCATTGACATTCAGCTGGAGGGATAAATATAACAATTACCCATTGTATTTAGGAATTTGAACATTTTTCATGAAGGGGAGGAAAAAACTTGTGTTACGAAGTTGGGTATGGCTCCAAGTCAGTATCGGAAGCATAAATATGATGTAAACTTATCATTACTGCCAGGATTCACATTGAGCCCTATTATAAAAATACTTACATGTCGTACCTTTACGTATATACGTATAAGTTCCCTATTTACGCGTACCTATAATACAAATTATGTTTTACGTTGATGCCCGAGTTTTTGTTAAACTATCTCAAATCTCCAACTACATCAATCAGCGACGTTTTCGAAAAAGTTATATATTTGCCTTTTATGACTCAGGTAGTTGAAAATGCAGAATGAGATAACAGATATGCGTTGTGTCCTATCTGCTGCAGGTATATTAAGGAGAGAATGGGTGAAGTAACTTTAGCGGCCAACACGAAAATACCTTCATCATCATGGGTCAACAATCCTAGGATTGGTTTGACTAAGCCCTCCACTCGATTCTTCTATCCACCAAATACCTTAACGATGGAAAATAAAGGATAAATACTTTAGTGAGAATGTTTAATTTTAGATTCGATGCCTTGGAATTAATGCATGGATGTGGTCGTTTATATTTGAAAAATGTATGCCGAACATGTGACTAATTGTAAGAAAGACATAATGAGTGGAAAGAGATAAATGTTTGCTAGTCGGATATATTAATTTTACCCATGATTTCCCAAAAATGTACCTATTACTTGTCTATGGCTTTTCTGATGCTATTCGTACTCATATATCCTGGTTAGCTGCCCGAGAATTGCCGCACCATATGGAATTATTCAATGAAAGAGATGTTTCGTAATGGAATGATTTGCTGAATGTCTTGATATAATAATAGATTAGTTATTTTAGTCAGTGTGACATGGGACAAAAATAGATATTAGACAGTGACCTTCACTCATTTGCTATTTGAAATATTTGAAACATTCGGGGACTACTAATTTATTAGCTTAGTATTTAACTGACCTACTTGAGGAGTGGTTATCAAAGACCGTCTTCTGAAACCCAATGCAGCCTTATGTAGTATTGTCACGCATGATTTCTTGACAATAATCAAAGCCATTACATGCCTTAATGCACTTAAGACCCTGTGTATTATAATCTTTGCTTAAGACTGTGAATCGATTAAGATTTTTTTCATTGTTTTTATTTTGAAAACATGGAATTATATGCGAGTACAAGTGATAAATTAAAAAAATATACTGCATGAAGCACCTGAATATATTTGTCGCAGACTGAATGCACCTGATGAGATTACCTTTAAATGAAATTTGACCTACTAGTTTTCAAAGGTCCATCACCTCTTTCCTGATCTCTATGAAAATAAACTTTCTTTCAGTTCCCTCACTGTTAATTTAAGATTGCTCCGTTGAAATCACTGCTGACAATAATGACTTTTTCTACAGATGGGAGATGGTTCCTTCACAACTACAACATTATATGGGATGATGAAGTACAAGTTCCACTACTCCAGACTTGGAACGCGTGTCGTCGGCGGGATAGTGCTCCTGACTGCCTTTCAAGACGTGTTGCAACACACTGTGACCTTAGTAAGTACTTTTCAACCTTATTATGGATATATTCTGAGCGTGGTCGATATCGCGATGCATAGTTTTGTAAACGAGCCCTGTTTGCAATCACTGCTTATGATGCTCATTCTATGAATTGAAACTAATGACCTCAAGAAACAGGCTGAACTTCAAGAATGCGATCGCTAGGTGAAACCCAGCAAAGTATATGTTAACTCAAACGCCTACATGTGTTAGAAACTAGCGCTGTTATTCGATTCACCGCAACCTAATGCGTTAAGAATATAGAAGATTACACCAGAATCTACTATAATATACCATTAGGTAGATGAATAAATGACAATAGAGCTCACCTCACGCAACAGTCAACTGCGGGCCGGGAATCCGCAGAATAATTCCTCATTCTCGAGATTTAAATTCTCACTCGCCGTATTCGAGACACGAGTCTCGCTTTCGGTTCATTTACCTAGGTGTAGTTATTAATAATACTGTTATAACATTATACATTATCGCTTAACTGGTGTGTGCGGTTTGCCCCTGTAACACAACATTGTTGTGGCTTGCAGGGGCTGGTTAAAGGCAGATGTTGTGTCGATTAATGCTCTTTTGAGGTCTGGAGGTGTAATTTCTTTGAGAAGGAAACGTTATCGGCTTAGAGGGAATAACGAATGGGGACGTTTACTCGGAACTGAAATCGCAAATTCGTGCACGAAATTGATATATGGAAACGAAAAAAGAAATTTAGTGAAAAACTTAATCTTCTAACCATAACCATTCACTCATAAATCAAAAATTAAAATAAGTAAAAGGTGATGCCCACCGAAAATGCTGCTGTGATAACATTGACGTCACTTTCCTCCCGTCCTTGACTGCTCGTATGGGAAGGGGAGGGAGTGGAGGGGGATTCTCGGAAGGTCTGCTCGCACAGATGCTGTCGTAACTGCTCCGATTGGCAGAGTCAGCTGTGTCGCCCCCTTTGCGATAAGGCGAAGTGGCTTCGCGGGCTCAGTTGTGATTGGACGAAGTCATTATACGTCAGAGGTTGCACCACACCTACTTTTCCGGAAGGGTTAAAAACATTAGTTTTTCGATGCCTATAACTCGAGAAATAATTGACGGATCAAAAAACGGAAAAATACGGGTCTTTTTATTTTACAAACTATCATATTCGGCAATAAAAAAAATATGGTAAACGACCCCATTCCGAACCTCGCGCGTCCGCAGCCTATTTCGTATTCTCCCGTCCGTCCCGTAGCCTGCTCAGATTCGTGATCTCTCAAATCCTCCGCGACATCGGCCGGCGACAAATGAACAGACACGAGGGCGTCCGGTCTCGCGCGCGTGGTTTCGTCCAGGCAGCGCGTCGGGAGCGAATCTCCACATCCGCTCTCACTCTTTCGTCCGTTGCGGCCGCTGATGATCGAACCGTGTTCCGTGGGATTTACGATGGCGTGCACCGTCGATCGGGATTTATGAGCGTCGAGCTCTCTCCCTCGCACCACCGCCGTTGTTGATAAAAAGCATCTGGACGACGGGGGTCAAAGGTCGGAGGGGGAGGACGAGAGGAGGAATTTAGGTGGGGGGGTTGATTTGGAGTCCGGTGCTTAGAAATGGAAAGCTTCTGAGATAATAAAGCTAAAACCTATAAATATTGTGGTTGGCCCATTGTAATGGTCGTGAGAAGAATATAATGCTCATTTCGACCAGGGGTGTCCAACCCGCGGCCCAGAACGGTGATGCATGTGTCCCAGAGAAAAATAAAGACAAATTATTCGCTTTCGTTTGGTTTAAAATATATGCATGATTATATAATGGGGACTTTTTTGTTATGATTTATTATTTTGAATTTATTTTTTTAAATAACATTAAGAATTAGTTATAATGAAGTATGTTATCGACCACTATATTTTTATGTAGAAATGGATAATTTGTCTTCATCATTTTATCAATCTCATAATCATACAATCCCTGTAATCATTTTTTTTCCTCTCTTTAAATTTTGACCCTTGTCTGTAAAACATTAATGAAAACGTAAAAACACATTTTGCATCAATTAGCCCTGATGAAGCCACAATAAAGAGGCGAAACGTTGGTTAAATTGGTATTTCTCTTAACGACCAAACTACTCCAGACAAATTATCCATTTCTACATTAAGAATTAGTATTCATCAAAAGCAGTGTTTATGTAACTCAAATACATTTTTGCGAAGTGCGGCTCTGACTATTCCATGGGCATTTGTATGTTTTCTTTGCCGTATGTACCATCGGATTTAGGGGTATCTTCAATGGTAGAAAAATGATGGTAATATCTAATTCTGCTTCATAAGTGTTTAATCAAAGGCATTACCATCGGGTAGTGAGGGAGTAGGTCAAGTAGGAACACTCCATGAGCCAATCCTTACAGGTAGAATGTTTATGAGGACGAATTAAAGATGGAGCATCTTTTAAAACATTTCTTTAAGGAAATTGTATATTTTTATGGGGTACTCCAGCAAGCATGTGTTTTATTTTCAAAATATATGAGAGAGATGAATATGAATGTTTTCACGGTATTTTTAACCAATTTCATGCGCTGTGAACATTAAAAAAGTGTATTGTTTTACAAAAATTCGATGCGATTCTAAACCACTTAGGATACATGGACTGGCAATTAACCAGCCCATTAAAGAACTCTGGGGTAGCGGGAGTATATTCGGCTAAAGTCTGAAATTAATGTGGTCTGCTGTAAGTTTTAGGCAACTCAGATGCCAGAGAATTCCTGGAACATTGGCATCCGGAAATTTCTGCATAGCGTAATGAAAAATTTTATTGCATCGTAAAATGTATATCTCTGATCTGAAATTTTTGTAACTCTGTGGGACTGAATGTCGTATATTTTGCGAGTGCTCTTCATAAATTTCTTTTAGAGCTTTACTGCTCATGATATTTTTGTTAAGATATTTTTTTTGGCGAAAAGGTTATTTTCCCATGAGTCTGTTATTATAACGACCTTTATCATACATCCACATGCCTTACGTTCTCCAATTAAAATTCAAAATATAATTAAAAATATAATTTAAATTTTATGAATTTTAATGATTTTTATGAGCACGATGTTTAGGAAATTATGTGCTGTACGATGGTTAGTTTAAGGTTAGATGGCCAAATATGGCTGTGATATTTTTCTGGGATCATCTGGGTGGTTTAAAAATGGAATTGGTCGTTTTAGGCTTTTCAAATATTTTAGTTGGGTATGTAAGTGAATGTCTTTTTTAAAATTGATGAAAAATGGAATATTCTAGGAGGTAATATGGTCGATCGAATGATTTTGACGTAATATTTGGTAAATATAATACCCAAAGCGATGTAAAGTTTGGTGTAATACATTTCTGGAATCGTCTCGGTAGATTTATGTTAGAATTGGTTTTTTGACCTTTTAGAAATATTTTAGGTAAATCACCTGCTTGTCGACTGTGTAAAATATAGGACGGAACGCAAAAACCACAAAATATTTGGGGATCTGAGAAAGGTATTTGGTGACGTTCAAACGTTTCGATTGCGTTCTAAAATTTCTTCATGAAATGAATTTACTAACCAAAATTTAAACGCATTGTAATTTCCCAACAGCTCTAAATGCAACTCCTTTTCCATATGGCCAATACAGAGTAGAGCCTGTTGTGTTCACTCATACTTTACACTATTTCTAAGTAATCCACATACTTACCAAGTATTGTTTTTCTAACACTTGTTTTTAACCTGGTTTATTAAAGGTGCGAAATGACCTTAGTAGTCACAGGACCTTAAGATAATTATATCTATCTTTTAGATGGAGACATAAGTGAATGTTTTATATTAAATTGAAAAAAAACGGAATGGTTTGGGTGTAGGACAGCCATTGATAATTTTAAAATGGTGGGTGTATTTATGAATTAACTTGCTGATTTAGCAACAAACATTAACATAATAAACTTTTTATAACCTTCTTTAATCTATTAGAAAAGTACTTCAAATGCCTAGCTTTGATATTCACATTTCATACACAAGATCGGGGCCGGTAGGCAAAAATTGTTTTATTTCACTATCTGCGCATCGAAAACGTCAATTAATATTTTTATGCTTTCAAAATTGATTGATGAAAGTAATTCCTCCTTCTTCAACTTCTTCAATCCAATTTTTGTCCCTTTACCAAAAACGTAAACACATTAACTTAGCAACGTAAAGAAATTTGCATAGCAACTAGTTTCCCACGCTAAAAGATAGGGAAAACACCATTTTTCTCTGCACCACAAACTGCTAAAAATCCAGAACTCCTACCAAATTACACAGACAGAGAATCCTTACTCAACGCACCAAACCTCACTCTTTTAGCTCTAAACTTGGGAGGGAACGAAACAAAATGGGTACAGAATGACGGACTGACTAACTGACTACAAAATTAATATGTATAGATGCTTCTTTTTTCCAATTGTTGTAGTAGCCATAACAGGTTGAATGAGAAAAACTTGCCTTCAGTGCAATGACGACCTGTTCTTCATTAATAAGATGAATTAATTTTTTCGGAATAAGTTTACTAATGTTACTCCGGTTATGAAACAGTAGAGTTCAGGTATTTGAGTGATTACCTATCTATTTTTCATTTATGAGGCGTCTCTCTCCTTGAACATTAAGGGGCAAGATAAGCTTAAAAATAACTATGAATGCATAGCGTACTACGTTTTAGTTGCAATTTCATATCTTATCTTCAGTCAAGTCCATTAGAGATTATGTTTCGGATTGGATTCGTAGGTAGGCTTTAATTTTCATGAGTCATGATTTTGATGTTAATAAGCCTTGGAATGTGCCCTGTTGCGACCTGTTTTGGCGCTGGTCCTCCAGCGTGTTTACGTTTCGTACTTAAGGATTCTGCCTTCTCCTAACACCCTAAGTACGGAGTAATTACAGTATATCTGTAGCATAAATATGATGCCTCAACTGGCTACTTCCGTGATTAGTCTTACCGTAGGCTACTTCATTTATTGATAGTTCCAATTCGATCACTCGCCAATTGATTAAAACCTTAACGTGACTACAGGGCACGTTCCAATGACGCTTATACCTGCAATGTCAGTAGTGATGATAATTGCTCCCTGAAGGGTCGCCATCGCCAGACACACGGAAGGGGTGTAAGCCATGCGAAAGGCAGTAGTCCCTGCGGCACCTTTGTATCAATTAGAGCGCTACAGAGGCATCTGTTCCGAACGCTGTGGCAGTGAAATTAATGGTGTCACGTCGTCATTAGTATTGAATAAGTCTACGAACAACCGGGTCTGGTACATGTACATCCCCGTGAAATTAGTGATGAGCCTAATAAATAGGCTAATATGGCTTGGCTACTACGGCACTTCTCGCTTCCGACACAGGCAATGTTTGCCAAAAAAGTTGTGTGAAGTTCAAAGAGACGACAAAATTGGTTAGGTGATAAAAATAGTGTAATTATTGGCCATGAGATAGTGACAGCAGTTATATGTGACAGTGAATTATACATTTTGGAAGTATTGGAAAGAAAAATTATAAATCTGAATGAGATTCAGTCCAAGTGACATTGAGTAACTTTTCAGAAAAAATACACTTGTATCTTTCCTCTTAACTAGTACTCTAGGATATGGAAAGTTAACACGGAGCATTTTTTTGGTCAAAATAATCGGATAAGGTATCGACATTCACATCCTTAGAATGGTTGTCAAAATCCCCCATCCCTTCCATTCCTATCCTTATACCTATCCTCCCGGTCTGAAGCGCCTATTAGTGCGGGAACAGACTTCAAAACACCCATAGATCCTTAGAATGAAAATATGACAAATTGAGCTCCATAGCATTCCCATGGAGTTGGTCATGAATTTGGGCGAAAGAGTTAGAGATTTTTATGCGCTCAAATAATGGAGGAGAACGGTTGTGAAAACATTTTGAAATACTAATTCCATTTTTGCCGTGGAAAAAATATCATACAAGCCTGGGCAGTTTCAATGACGTACGCAGTAAATGATGTCGTAACAATCGTCTTCAAGTGCTTGGAATAGCATAACAGTTACCGTTAGCGATAAGGTTTGCAGGAAAAAGTATATTTTTTGCCATTGCAGAAATGATTTTTTTTGCAGTTTTGGCTTTTACCTAAATTGCATGCCTTGCGGTTTGCGCAGCACTTTTGATCAAATTTAATAGATGAGTAAATAAATAGCCATAAGACATTGAGGCTATTTATTTACTCTTGAGCATTGAAGCGTTGAGGCTTACTGTTGGGAAAAAACGTATTCATCGGATGCGCGCTACTTCATATGTCACTTGTCATCCAAGTAAGCAGGAATACGGAGGAGATGAGACACTTGAACTTAATTGGTATGCTTTTAACCAAATAGTATTAAATTTTAAGAAATATTCGAGTAATTTATGAGAATAATAGTAAAAACGTATGTTAATGTTGTTCAAAACTTTCGTGGCCCATGTATATGGTAATATGGTTTTTTGGATTGCTCCGCGTTGTGGTGCTATGGCTGCTGGAGGCCTCTTCAGGGTAAAATGCCGTTCTGCCCTGAAGAGGGCTTCAGCAGCGTAGGGGAAACGTTGGTGGACAACCACGAGAACGCGGAGCAACCCCAGAAAAACCATATTACCACAACCACAAAAAAACACATTGCTAATGTCAAATTCCACCTTTCTTAGAGAAAGAATACTTCATCCCAGCCCTCACTGTTTTATCGGGGACTTTCATTATACAGTACTTTATGTTCTGATATAAAAACACGGAAAACCTGAGAAAAATCATATGTATATTGAAGAACAATTGAGTTCAACTTTTTCAGGATTGTTGGGTAGATAGTGTAATGTAGTGTGTGGAAATACTGAGAAGTTGAGGGTTAAATTGATTGGTGAGGCTAAATTATTAGTTCTGAATTTAATACATGTAAATAACTATTCCTAACATTTCATGTGTTTAAATAATATGGATAGCTACTTTTAAATAAATTAGGTCCCGTTAGGCCTTCGAAAAAACCGATCACTGGCCAAGTTCATATTTTTGTTATCTGCTGAAGATCAATTATTAATGTACAACTGAGGACGTGAATGCTTTCAATTAATATTTAAATTAGTAAATATAATATTTTATGTGATGAAGATACAAAAACCAAGTTGCTGTGATTAAATCTGGACCCAGCTGTGAAGAGGCAAGAATAAGGAAAGGAGTGAGACAAGGCTGCGCACTATCTCCCGTAATTTTTAATGTTTACATCGAGAGAGCCATAAATGAAGTCAAGGAGAAGTGTTCTGGAGTGAACATCCACGGAGAAACAATCAGTATGCTACGATTCGCTGATGACATAGCTCTCATAGCAGAGACAGAGAAGGAGCTGAATAAGATGCTAACAACCATGGAAAGGACTATGGCCAGATATCAGCTGAAGATAAGACTAAGATATTGGTGTGGAAGACTAACAAGAAGAAGACTAAGATATTGGTGTGGAGCAAGAAAGAAGAGGGGAAAACCAATGTGAAACTAGGAAAACAAAAACTTGAAGAGGTTAAAGACTTCTGTTACCGAAGCCGAGTAACCTACGATGGACGAAGCAAGAAAGGAATAGTGAGTAGAATAGCCCAGGCAAAGAGGGCATTCTATCAAAAGAAGAATCTACTTACAGCTGGAAATACTAGCTTAGAAGCAAGGAAGTAATTCATCAAAACGTATGTCAGGGGTATGTTCCTTTATGGCAGTGGGGCATAGACGATGACAGCAGCGGAGAAGAAAAGGGTGGAAGCATTCGAAATATGGTGCTATCGAAGAATGATGAAGATTAAATGGATCGACCGAGTAAGTAACGAGGAAGTGCTAAGAAGAGTAGGAGAAAAGAGAAGCCTGCTGACAACTCTAAAAAGAAGAAGGGACGACTTAATCAGCCATATCTAGAGACGTGATGGCATGATGAAGACTATCGTCGAGGGAAAAATTAACGAGAAGATTGGAAAAGGCAGGCCCCGTATGAGATACATGGAACAGGTTGTGAAGAATGTAAAAGAGAAGAATTAAGTCACACTGAAAAGGTTGGCCGATAGAAGAATCGAGTGGAAAGCTGCGTCAAGCCAATCCTAGGATTGTTGACCATTGATGATGATGTGATGAAGAGCCAGATTTTCACTGTTTTGGATGAAATAGATCGGACAAATAGGTAGGGTATTGATTCTTCCCTTCTTATTAATGTAACCTCTCCTAAAATCTAGATATCAAAACTAGATGCAAATATATTGTCTGGCACCTAATATTGACGTTTAAGTGCCGAAACGCGGTATAAATGAAATAATTAATAAATGATAAATGAATATTATCGCAGACTCTAATAATTATAAGGATTTTATATGAATTGAAGGACTTGAAGTTGCAAGTGCGGAGTATGTGCCTCGACATATTAGAAATCAGCGAAATCAGATCGCCCAAAGAAGGAGACTTTTGGAGTAGAAGTTGCAGAATTTATCACACTTGATGGTAACGACGGAGAGGGCAGGAGGAGTGCCGGTCTGCGTGTGAAGAGCTTTCTGCAGCATAGTAAAAGGATTACAGATTGAGACCAAGCCTACAGATACCATTGTGGTGCTCGTTTACATGCCTACGTCTTACTACGAAGATGAAGAAGTGGAAGACGACTACGAGGATTTGCGGAAGTCATAAATCAGGTAAGAGGAGAAGAAAATTTAGTTATTATAGGAAATTTGAATGCTGTCATCGGCGAAGATTAGATGGAAGAATAACTGGAAAATCTGTTTCGGGAAATCTAAATGAGAGAGGAATTGTAGAATTCTGCACGCAAAAGAAGTTAATGGTATCTAAGTCAGTACATGATCGTTTTATATTCACTCATGAATAACTAATCGTTAAATTGTTAGTACACTACTCTTTAAAAGAGTGGTAAATGTGCGCTGGTGATTTGGTAAATATTATTTGAGAGGATTATGCAGCCGATCCAATATCGCTTAACTTGACTGCTGAATATTTGAAAGCAAAGGGAACCTTTAATTTGAGTATTAATTTACTGGGAATTCTATGTTTTCTCGATTTCCTACATTTGATGGAATTGAAAATGTGCACGCAATTTGTATTTAGCATAACAAGTTGCTGAAACGGCTATGGTGTTTCTGTGAGGAAGTAAAATGAGCAAGTACTGTAAACATTGTTTCAACAGTAAAAAAGATTGTCAACGTCGCTGTAGTATTTACTATACCTTCACTTGTGCGTCTGGAGGTATTTGAAAAGTTTTCCAAGAAAAGATTGTGGCCCAAAACAATATTATTGGATTTTTCGATCCGTTGCATAGTCCCATTTTAGCTAACGCTTTCCTCTTCGTATATGTTTGATTGTCTAAAACATCATTCAATTGGCATTCCTTTCTCGTTCCAAATAAGAGTATGCATTGAAATAAAGGGCTATGGAAACTCGTGTAGGTAAATAGTAATTGAGAGCAGAGTATCTGGATAAATTTCCAATCAACCCTTCTCAGATTTTACTAAACTTGATTCGCCTTTGATTCTTCTTCCACATTATTATTTGAAATTTGAATTGAAGATACAATTGTCCTTTTTTAATACCGTTCTGAATAAACAATTAAATATGTAAATATTTCCGCGCGATTTCTTCCGTGATCTTTAAGTAAAGGCGCACATATTCAATGCAAATATGTTACTTTTGGTTATCTATTATCTTGTAATATGACTGTGAACTTTCGGACACTGGACTAACTCCAATGTAACACATTTGTAGACTTATGAAACACCAAAAATTGTGAGTAAGTTTCCTCTATAGCTGAATATCTCAAATATAAAAATGTATTCATATTATTGAGATGAAAATTAATTAGAATAGGGCTTAAGTGCCACTGGTGATGGCCTACAAAATTGTGGTATTTTATTCATTTTTAGTTTTTGGGTTGATAATTGCCTTTGCTTTACTGTACCAATAAGTAATTTCCGTAAATAGAGAAAAGTAAACTCGATGAAGCAACGCATTTTACTAATATTCCAACAATAAAAGCACATTGAACTCACCATATTGTTATGATCAGATTGGTTGACGGCAATATGCCAGGATTTGAATGATTCATATAGCTAGCTAGTGATGCCATTTCTTTCATTGCCTTTGTTTCCCGAAATTCCATTTCCTTAAAATCCATTACTTAATAGTTTCCCATGACTTTCACAGCAAGCAAACAAGGCCAATCTGGCTTGATTGAGTAAACATTCTGCTTTCTGATATTTTATAACACGTTAATAGTAATTTAGATTGTTATTCTGGATGGAGAGTACCACGCGCTAAGTTCATATTGGCTTAGGCACCACACCACACATGAGGCTTAATCCGAAATAGTAATTTACATTTTAATCGACTTTAAATATTGTGCATCTCCGTTGGAAAAGCGAATATCGTGGCTAACACGATCGGGAGATCAAATATTCACTTTGATGCCGCACTCGGTGTTTTTAAAGCCCTTTTTAAAGTTTTATCGCTTTTCCTCCGTGAACGGGAGTGTTTCATCGATTCTTTCTCGCTGCAGGCTGGCCTTGACCCGATGCTCCCGCTTTCCGAGTTCCTAACGTGGCCGTACGTGTTGTAACCCTACTGACTTGTATTGAGTGTTAATTAACAAGTGAGGAGGGCTAGATGCTTTTCCCTTTCCCCCTACATAGCTACGGATGTGCCACAAAGTGTCCATCTGGGTGGTATTACGAATCGATTTCTTTTTCTGTCGCTTTCAGCACACTCGAAAAAAGCCTTCCGTGTTACAGAACATACAATTTTCGCCATACTACAGATGACATTTGGATTTTTACGTAAGAGAGTGTGAATTTGCGAACGGATTTGCTCTTCAATACAGCCATTTGTATCTTTGCCCTGCTTCAAAGAAAGCGAATGAGCATTCATTGAAGCAAACGGACTTTTCAACTCCCTTCAGTAATAATCATGACGGCCATGGTAGCTGGTAGAATAACGTAAATAAAAAAATCGTATTTAATGAGTAATGCTTTCATTCTTTTTAATTTTGTAGCTGAAATAACTCATTTTATGTGGCGTAGTTTTGTGGAATTTGCTATCACTCTCAAAATGAATGTATTAAATTTGATTCCAAAATTTTTAAGAATATGTGACCTAGGTTTCGGCGTAATCATCGGTTGGATACTGCAAAATACTCACAAGATATAGTAAAGTCATCAGGATAGGGGTGGAAATGTTCGTTACATTTTCAGGGAGTGGCGAAAGTATGGAAGCCCGTATGATAATGGGAGGAAAAGGAGAGTGAAGGAGGGGAAGCTCTAGTAACAACAAAGCCTTGGAAGAGGTGACGAGGAAGGGAATGCATCCACAATGAACATTATAGCTGGAAGTAGGTCTAACAGAGATTAAGTGAAAAAAATTGTTCATAATTTATTCCGTGTAACGGGCACTTATCAACTTTTATAATTGTTCCAAGACATTGGGTCTTGGGACAATTATAAAAGCAATGATAAAAGTCTATGAACTTACCTTTATGCATGTGAGATCTTGAGTTTGAACTCACTTCTTTGATCGAGTTCCAAGAAATACTTCGTATAAAGAGGCCAACCACGTTCTTATCTTTGGCTCACATTTTATGTTCATATATTTTCTCTTTGAATTTATATCCTGTCTGCCTATTATATTCTGTTTAGTGCTTCCACTCTAATTTATTTGCCAACTCCAGTTTTTTTTTCGGTTTGAGGAATTCATTTCACGTGTGAAATCAGGTTCTTAAGAGATAAATTGTTTTAAAAACCCATTTTATTTTTCATTCCTTAAATATTTTCTTCTATAAATTTTTATAAACAGTTCACAAGTAGATTACCGTTTACCATTGACAGAGTGATCATACCATGGGAATTATTATTCCTTAATTGACACCATTTATGCGACCGATATCACTGTCAAAATCTCCAGTAATTTCGAATTAATAGCTAATGTTGCGGTCTTTCGAGAAATAGTAACACAAACAAACTATGATTATTTTATTACCGATTATAATCGTATCAATACTTTATATCCGGAGACTGGGGGATAGAACTAAATCTAAACAGATGTACTGCAATGCTCATCTGGCAGAAGAGTGAAAGCAACGTCCAAATTATACAGTAGAACCCCACTAATTCGGGCCCCGCTAATTCGGGTTTCTGGATAAATCGGGGCGGGCCAAAAAAAGTAAAAAAATTGTAAAACTTGTACATTTAACTAAAACACTTCTAATAATCAATTTTGTTTGTTTTACATATTTTGTGTTTTGTCACGATGTTTTAAACTGTGTAATCTTATATTTTCTTACGTTTTTAGTGCATTTTGTATATCCTTATATGCTTGAGAACCATGAATGACCTTCAAAAATGTTTTAGGGACATTTCTACGGCAATAAAACCACTTTAAATGTTTAATTCGGGTTTTTAGTTAATTCGGGCATTAGCCGGACACAATTAGCCCGTACTACTGTACTATAGCTACTGTAATATAGGCGAAGTGAACATTAACTTGGGTAGTGGAGTTAAATATCTGGGCGCCACTTTAACTTCGGATCTACTTCAGGGGAATCAAATAGGTATTTGTGGCAAATCGTTGAAGGCTGGGATTCATGAGACGAAAAAATTTAAATTGAAAAGTAATAGTATAAAATTATTTTTACCTTGTAAGGCCTCGTGTTGAGTATTCAACAAGGATTTTTTGATCCAATGAACACATATCAATTAGGGAACTGAATAAGATACAAAGGAAGGCAACGTGTTTTGTAACACATTCCAATGAACGCACAGGAAGTGTCAGCCAGCTGTTGGTAGAGTTTGCTTGGGAAACCAAAGATATTCTCAAAGAAACGTTGCTTGAAAAATTCAAATCGCACGATTTAGAACCTTACAAATCAGGCATATTTCCACGCCAGCACTTCATGAGCAGGACAGACAGAAACGATGAATTAAGTGAAATCAGCTGTCAGAAGGATACACGGCTACAGCGCAAAAAAATCACAAGTACACCACACACCATACTCCATTATTAATTGGCAAAGTTTTTTATTCCGGTAAAAGTCTACTTCACCACTGGTTACCTACAACCCCTTGCCACCTTGTCCTATCAATTAGCCTTGATGAGAAACAAGTAAATAGATGTAGAAATCTAAATATTATTAGCGGCTAAGTTTATTATTTTATTCTGGTAGAGTGAAACACATCCAGAATGGTTGGCCACTTGAAAGAATTAATTAAAAAACACTAGTAAGCCATTTGAATCCTTAATCAGTGAAGCTACATAATTAGTATTAGGCAATAGGTTACTAACTATCAAAGGAAAAAGATCTTATGCTGACATTAGTAAGCCATTCGCACTATTACCATCGAATGAACAAAAATGGCAAATGTCAATAGCAATGATTCCGTTGAAATGTGGATCTATATTATACAATGATGTAGATTTCATATCATTGCATATATGGTAAAAAAACTGATTTTGGCTTCTCGATATAATGAATCAACCTGGTAACATTCTGAACAAACACGCCATTCCACAACGATCACCTATACTGATGGTATGCCTATCTTCAAGCAATGGTATCTTTATTTTGGAGTTTAGGTGCGGTGGGATATGGGACACGCATGCTTCAAGTTTTAAATATCCGCTGCACTAGTCGTGAGCTACTAACTCACTTCCGAGAGTTCTGATCAAATATTAGTTCTCTGCGACGGGGAATATCCGTGTGTACATCTCTGGGTCTTCACAAACACATATCTGCAGTCTTGGTCCGCGTCTTACATTTCCATTTTGGGCGTCAAGTCTCTCTTCAAAGCACTATCAAGATTCCGCGTCCCAGGAGAGGAACGTCACGCATCCCCATGATGGAATTCAGGAAACGGGATAGATTTTGTGCCAACAAACCTGGCGAATTACTTCGAGACTAAACGATTAGAAGTACGTGGGCTGGGGTAAATATGTTATCTAGAGTATTTTTTTCTGAATTATTCAGCAACTTTAGTGATATGCTGGGCTTAATGATTGCCTATCGCATCGTTTAATCCAGGTGAGCTTCAGACACTCAGGTATCGAAACATCCTCCCCTTTAGGTGAAAGGTGTCAAGCACCATACAGCATGTCGGTCTGATAGTGATTTAATTGTTTATCAAAGCGATTTTTTCGTTAAACATTCTTTTTTAACGCTACTCCTCATTTCTGGTGGATTAATATGCTACATGCTGTAATATTTTGCTTTCCCGTATGTGTGATAGCTATTTGGTATGGGAAAGCAAATTCATCGGCTGAATTTTCAAAAGATACAATGTTCGGTCTTCCTGAGCGGTGATAGTGATTAGTTAAATTAGACGGAAAATGTAAGCTCTTTGTTGCGAAGATTTTTTCTATTTGAGTGGGGACGCTTTTTGTAGCCCTAATGTTAAAATTAACTGCCGTTGATTTGTGTAACTTGCAACTAATTTTGCTTCCAATGCTATGCTTGTCCTTGAAGCATTGACTCTTTGATGATGAAGATCAATGTGTAATTTATAATTTACATCTTCCTGTGTCCTCTTGGATTTCACAAGTTACATGCGTGTATTTTGACATTTAAACCGTGAGTTTGTGATCTCTAACCCGTCTCTCATTCAATCCTGACTTTTTTATCTTAGTGATTTTTTTCTCTTAGCCTATTTCTCTTCCATTATTTCTTCCAGTCGTTCCAACTCGTGATAAGTTTTTTCTCTGAGGCCTCTAACCAGTATCTGATGGCTCACATCTTCCATATTCACGACCATTTTACCTACCCTTGCAGATAGTGCCGACATTTTTGCATTCGAGACCAAACGGGAACAAACAAGATAAAGCACATCCCGCCTCGGATGTTTGCGAACCATTTTGGGAAATATTTTACATCAGTTTACTTATGAACAGTCATAAATTTGAGGGCAAAGCATGTGAACCAATAATATTTCTATGATGAATGACTAACGCTGCCCATTAAATATCATATCGTATGCATTGAATGTATCTGAAGATAGTATGCGTGGGTAAAACGTAACAGCAAAAAACATATCCTTTAAAAAATAATGCAGGAAAGTATCCGCGCGAAAAGGGGTGTGTGATGAAACTGCGAAACCCACTGCGTGATAAGCAATTATTTTCAAGGTAAAGGATGTGCATAATAAAGCAGCATAATCATGGCATACATGAGTGTTTGGTATTTTAAGTCCTGTTTGTTATACTAAACATGTGTTGGACGAATTAAGAAAGATCCTGGGGTAAACATACGTACCATAAATGTATTACTCTTATGTGTAGAGTCCGGATGAGTATGTATCCGTCCTATAGTGCCTTCTGAAAGTGAATTGTGGCTCCCTATTAAATGGGATTGTATTTTATGGTACGTATCTAGCTTTTGACCTCAGTTTACTCAGCTAGAGGCAGTGGCAGTGAAAGATTTGCTTTGCATAGTCAGGTGAATGGGAATTGGTAGGTTGTGCTCAAGGTGAGTAGAGGTACCTTGAGTTATGGTTATTCCTCAAGTATTTTCTCTGTGTAGTTCACCAACACTAGGGATGTTGCTCGTCAGTATTGGTGGTCTTGGTATTTGGAACTTGGCACAGTAGAAAAACTGAATGCAAAAGTCGCCGGGCCATGACAGCTTGTTTATGTGATTTCTACGTCAACGAAATCCACCATAAAGGCGTGTGGCAAATAATAATTATTTTAAATTAGTTAAAAAGAACAGCATGCATTAAACAGACTGCAAGTTAGGTTATCCAAATGCCTTTATTTATGCAATTTTCTATATATGCAATGCTTTATAATATGCAATTAGCTACCTATCGATAAACTCGTGTATATATTATTTGATGTATTCACATATATTCAGATCACTATCTAGCGAGGAAATAATATCTTGTAAAATTTGTAGGATCGACAAACCAGTTCTCTAATTTCTTATTTATGATCCAGTTTACCATAGTAAGTCGGAGTTCGTTCAATATATACAAAGTCATCAATAGAAAAATTGTTTTGGAATTAACTCAAAAGATACAGTCAATTTTAACCTAAGTCTGATAAAGATTCTCATGTAAGTTCTTCTAATAGACCGATCTCTATAATTTGGCTTTCGCACCGTCCCTTTAAGAATCTTGCCTAACTTTTATACGTACAAATGAAATTCTGTATTTGTGTGATCAGGTATTTTGAACTTAATGATACATGATTTGATAGGACACTTTGGTGTATTTTACAGTTCTGAAGAAAGTTCTTGTTTCTATGCATAAGTATAGTTAATTATCAGAGACATTAAAATGTCCACTAAATGATTTTTAATGTAAGCATTTTTTCATTGGATTTAAAAGAGAAAATAAGAGCTAATTTTCAGTTGTGTAAATTTTGATGACGTGGGAAGACTAAGTTAGATATTCAATAACCATTATGTCTAAAATCTGACAACCTTGCAATGTTGGATATTATAAAGCCTTTCATTTTACTGAATGTCTATTTTCCTATAAATACGTACGTATCTAAGTCTCATGCATGAAAAACTACTGTATCCCAACTGTTTGAAGTAAAGCATTTAGAACATTCCGGCTCTCAGTTAAGGTTTGTCCATTTTTTAAGGATTCTAAGAGAAGGGCCTTTTCCGCTGGCTAAATTAAAGTTGCAATCAAGTCGCATTTCTGTTCGAAATCCATTTGCTAATCCCTATCTGGCTTGTCTCTCTGGATCCCTCGTTACAAGTCATCATATCGGGTTGATTAACGGCGTCGCTATGACTCCGTCGTGACTCCGGATTAAATGCACGAAATTCAAGCTCATCTTCCGGTCTTCAGCTCCTCCGTTCCTCAAGGGAGCTGGAACGGCTTCCCGTGGAGCCATGGGATTCAAGTGCAAAGGCTCTCTTCGCCTTCCTCGGAATGTGGCGATGGAATAGGCCTACTTACGTGGATTCTCAATCGATTTCGCGCTCTAGTGATCAAGCTGGTTTATGCATCTGTGCTGTTGGAGTAATTTCAATGAGATCAGCGGTCCTCAAATACCCTACTCAGGATTTCAAATTTGATCACTCATCCGAGACCAAATCCTAGTTTTCAAAATGCTGCATTGCTCCGCTCTTTGTAACTTGGCCTAAATGAGAAATCAGGGATCCTTTTCCTGCTGCATACATTTTATCACCTTAGTTTATCTTTTAAAATCACAATCCTTTAATAGCACATATTATTTTGACAGTTGATTTAATTATCAGTCCACAGTTTTTTATTGGAACTAATCTAAATAAAAATAGTAAATTTATAGCAGGCAGAAGAGAAATTAATAATTATTTTTACGGATTGCATCGAATGAATTTTTTATTATTTTAGCGAAGTTAATTTCTAAAATTTATAAAAACCTTATTTTGACCAAATTTGCTTTAGCTTGTCAATTATATATTAACATTTGTAAGGGATTCAAACACTTTTTGAAAACGCCTTTTACAGATTTCGTTGATGTTGAAAATTCGAGGAAAATGCAAAGAAAGTATGCTGGAAACGAAAACGAGGCGAATTTCAAAAGATTTAGGCCCTCAAATAAAAAATATTAAACTAATTTTTTTCTGCAAAATTATCTCACAACTTTCATTAAACATTGCTAAAGAAAATATTAGAGAACTCTTTGAAAGGATATTGAATCTGGGTATGATTTCTTACGAATTACGAATGTAATATGTTTATTATAATTCATGCTACAATTAAGAGACAATTATAGCATGAATACAATTTTTCTTAGCACCTTACTGGAATGCTTTGATATAAGCAATAATTTATCGATATTACATAAACCGGGGAAATTTGTTGAAAATAAGTTAAAACTATAGTAATAATATTATCATTTCTTTCCGTGTTACTGCCTGTAGGACATGTTTTCTATACCGGCAGCATAAAAAAATTGACTCACAGCATTTACCTTCTTTAATATTAAAAATGTGTTATGTATGTATTTCACGCTTTGAAAAAAAAGATGAGGAACCATAATAGTTTTGATGGAAGTTCTTAAGAGCTGAATGTTTGGTTTAAAAAAACAGACACTAATATTTCCTCACAGTTAATATCATTTAAAATAGTTACCTTTAAAAATCTCAAAAGAATGTGTCATTACTTTACGCATGGAATCGAATGTATGCCCACTGAAACATTTGCCTTTTTTTATTATACTTCTAATACATAACGTGAGAATGAAGAAAATTTTTGCTTCAGTGATAATAATAATTTGTCCAAATAATGTGGACGTAAATATTTTATGGGTGAAGTTGATATCAAATGGTATATACTTTTATAATTTTTATAATAGGTATATATATGTTGACACTACGTATTTATTTAGCATATATTTGATGTCTTTAACCGGATAACCAGGCCTTAACTTCGGTTATGTTCAATTTAAAATTATCCGAGCGACTTTTCTGGACCCTAGAGTGGCACCGGAAATTTTCTTGATGGACGCTGTGTTTTGTTAAAAATATCTTTATATATCTTATTATTAGCTTAATTATTTATTTTGTGATTTTGTAAAAGGATTCTACAAATTTTCTCCCGCATTTTTTTAAATGATGGCACAGAGGTGTTAAAATCGATTTATTAACACTGATTTTAACTTCCCAATTGCCATAATGCTATCCTTGCTGGTCATGAGTTATCTCCCAAACTATAATGGTTATCGGTTCCGGCACTTTAGCCTTTGCCTTACCTTCACGCGACTAAAGAAGACCCTTCGTTGATGGTATCCATTTTCAAACGTAGACGGTTGAGAATATTGGTTCACTCAACTACCTTCTCTGGATTCCTTGTTTACGGTTCCACATTGGGTGTTTATGGGAAGCTTAGAGGAGTACCCAGAAACCCGGTTAAGTCCTATTTGAGGTTGACTAATGCTCATAAACCTCCCAAGTGCATACATTTCTAGAGCGCCGGTTGCCCATAGTCATATCGCTTCATTGCCGTGTCCTACTACCTGCCTGAGAATCCATCGTTTGCTCCTAAGACCCTTGGTAAGTTCGCTAAGCGCAGCGTGAAAGCAGAGTACTATGCAAAGAGTTGCTGAGAGTAATCATCGTGGGAAGTTGAGAGAAAGTCAACTTAAGTCGCTGAAAGTCTTTAAACTGTCCATTTATGAACATGGTGTATTCCTCAAGTGCATCGAGGAAGTAAAATTATCCCTAATAAGTTGTCGTTTTCCCATAGACCAACAAATGGACGATTTATTTTGAGCTTATAATTATATAAGTAATGTGCGCCATTTTTATTTGCTCTAAAAATATTTATATGCGGTTATAAAAAGTTAAATTTGAAAAAAGGCTCCTTTCCTAGTGTTTACAAAAGATTTTTTTTAGCGTTTCATTTCTTCTCATGATATTTTATCTGTCAAGTTCTATCTTGCTCACGTAATTTATTACTCTGTGGGTTCATATTTCAGCATATCGCCTTTAGTATCTAGTATTGAATAAATGCTTTGTCGTTATGCTGATGTACTGTATACGATGAAAAGCCGAAGAAATACACTTCTTGTTATTATTTCGGGGTAGACGAACGCATTTGTGCTTATTTGCACAGTATTAGATCTTTGGTGTTTGGTTAGAGGAAGAGTTTTTTCCAGGCACGGAGAAAGGTTGGAAATATACTTTTCGTTGGAATTGGTCTAATTTTAACTACAATTTTTGTCCCCCTCCGGTGGACGCATTACTAAACTTTAGTGCATTCCGAACGACAGTTTTATAGGCATGGATATTACAATCTAATGTTCTTACAATGGATGGGAATCGAATCCAAGCCCTCGGATTTGGAAGCCAGCACCTTAACTACCTCACCAATATAACCACCGACTGGGAATAATTGTTAGCATCAGAATAAAATACAGATGATTTTTTTCATTTTGTGTTTCTCTGAAAATTTGGACCCAATATATATGTGTCATCTTTCCTTTTTCTATATTGTTAAAAAAAGAAAATTATAGCCTGAAAAATGTGTCAACAGCTTATCATATCCATCTAATGTTAGGTAAGTGTCTGCGAATGTCGAAAACTCAAGAAATAACAACCTTTTACAATATGCCTTATGTAATTACATACGAAATGTGGGAATATGTCGAGGGAAATAAAGAAAGTGATTATTATTGTCACCGTAAATTACTAATAGTCCTGTTTTGTATATTCGAGGGCATATCGTCGTAGAAGCTTTGCACATTGGTGAGAGAATAAATTAAAGTCGTAGCGTTTTATTATTCATTGGTAACCTAACGATTTTGTTGCAATACTTGTATGCTGCTGTTCATTTTCTTTATTTACAGAACACCCTATATGGTATGGTATGGTTTTTCCCCTTTTGATTTCGCATCATGGCATACAAAATGGACATTTAGGTTCTCCATCTCCGTTTCCTAGGGAATTGTCCTCTTGAAAGTCATTCTAAATCCCACCATCCCTCGTTATCCGTTCCATCTCTCTTCTTTATCATTCTAAAATTTCCTTCCGTTGTACTTTCCTTACATTACTATGTTTCCTTATCAGTTTTACTTTTTGCCCTTCAAGCTTTCTCCTTCCTTTTCCAGACAAAAATTCTAAAACCTCTTTTTCTTTCTCCTCAAAAATCTTTTTCCTTCATTTATCTTCAGAATCAGTGTGGAAATCATAAAACGTTTAATGCTTCATAATAAATATAACTAACCTTGTTTTATATGGACATAAAAGAGAAAAATTACGTTGATATGAAGAGGTTGGCCAATAGAAGAGTCGAGTGGAAGGCTGAGTCAAACTAATCCTAGGATTATTGACCAATGATGATGAACCTTCTTCTGACATATTTGTCCGAATTTACCAGTCTTTTCCTATCTATAACATCTATAACGCCTCATTCGATTACGCGACCTTCCTGTTGCGAGTTTTTGTGGGCACTAGATTACTGATCTCCCATCTAGAGGGCCCACGTTTGAATCACGGCAGTGATAGAAATTTTTCACTGGTAAACAGGTTTTCTCTAAAGTGTTAAGTCGAGAGCACTTGGACTTCAGTTCTCCACATGTCGGGAACCGATACGTCGGTTTGGCCGTTAAAATCGTAGTCCCCTGGTGCCTTTCGTTAAAGGCTAAATTCCGATGCCCGGGTTCTCTCCACTATTGGGCCCAGTTATGGTAATTATTGTTGTATTTTAACCAAAACATGAGAATAATTCCTTGTCAATGTGCTTCAATGGTTTTCGGAGCAGGCATTTATTTACTCCTCCTTCGCGTTTTTAGTGAATTTCAAAATCTAGGCCCGGCCGATGATCCATCAGCGCTCACTGATCCGCAAAATAATGCTGCCCATCGCGTCGAGGGCAGGCCGGCGTCCGGACTGGGAGCAAGTGACCACCAAGTCGATACATTTGCATAATTGATTCCGCGCCGGGGGGTGCGTGACCGTGAGATTGAGGCGAATAAAATCCTTTCCCCTTTGGGCGGGCGAGACAAGAGATTCGCCTCCTCCCGTATGCGAAAGGGAGGAAGGAAGGGGAGAGGGAATAGGGCGGATGGGGGGTGCCGTTGCCGGTAGGCGTCGCGCGTGTGCCACACACGGTTTTCCTCGAAACCAGGGAGGTGCGGGCGCAGCTGGCGTTGTTCTCAGGGAAAGGAGAGCGGTCGACGTTGATGGAGTTAAAATGTCAGGGCGGTCATTCGCACGGTCTGAGGCAGTTTGGGGCCGCGAACTCGCTGCGGCGCTACTCGAGATTTAAGGTGCCCTCCATCCTGAAGGATAGAGGCCGTACACTGCCGTAATGTTCCATCAAGGAGCGTCTACTCTCGCCGAGTGTCTACCCCTTATTTCCCATCCCCAGAAGGGCGCAATTCACGCACGCGAACCTTGCCCGCCACCTCTCCGGGTGACTCTATGCATCACTTCCCGACGAACAGGCGTTCGGTGCTTGGTTCCCACGAAAGCCAGCAGAAATACAAAAATTCAAGGAAATATACTCAAATATCCAGATGTAACATTAGACGGCAATAAAAGATTTTGTGTCAGTGTAGTAGCAGTTTTGGTTTTATGTCTTTCACATGAAGACGTCTTTGAATAAGCGATTTGGTATTTCTGGGTTTGCTGTGATAATTTCTTATCGTGCGGGTATAAAAGCAAAATAATTTCCATAACAATGGTAATTTTTCTAAAAATACATAATACGCAGCAAATTAAAGGAATGAAGGATAGTAATGCAGATATTTATGTAATTGCCACGCACACAATGGAAGAAATGTAACATTATTAATAACGCATTCACATTTCAAAAGTGTATTTGACTTAATAAAAATGATTCTCCAGCGTGGCATTTCCGAGTGATTCATACTGAACCTCACTCTCAGTTTAGCTAGCGTAAATAGCTGCCGCATAGCCAAGCTTTTTATTTTAATATCTTGTTTGATCATTAGATAAACTGGTCGGGGAGTAGGAAGGCAAGCCGTTGGCTATTCTGAATCCAAACAGTCTTTTCTTCAAAATTCTCTTCGTTTGTGACTATTCATTTGACTTTTCAAGCTCATTTACACTGTTATTAACTTGCAAAAGATATATTATCTAGTTTTTCTCCGTCTCTAAAAGTATAGGAATTAAGGTGCTTTGCGGTTTGCTATTAATCGATTACCGTTCTTTGAATTTTTTGTTGCGTTTATCGCCTGGCAGCCTTTCAATATAAATTAACTTGTCAGCCTCTCGCTTTTTATTACAGCACTAAAATTGGCCGACCTCGAGATATGTAAAAAACATTTGCTGGTATCGGGAACCATTGTGTAGCTGAAAGGTGTGAAATGATTTTATTTAATAATACGGCTCATGGGCCGAAGTGAGAAATATTTCCAAACAGATAGGTCCGTGCGTGTTGACGCAACCAATTTTGAGTTAGTTCAGCTAACGTGTTGCCAATCAAACAGACCGGAAATATGGATCTCTGCTATGATAAATATCTCGCTCTACTACCAAATGTGAGTGATGCTTAAATTGCATTTGGATTATTTGTTTCGGGAAAAATCCTAAAGTGATTAACTATGAGTAAATAAGAATTAAAAACTGTTCTTGATGATTCACCGGAGAAAATGTTTTTAGGCAACGGAAGTTGATATTAACATTTATATCTCATCCCACGAGCCAACTAAAAAGTGGAGTTTCTCATTTATTGTTATTGAATATATTCCATTTATGGCGTCCATCAAGATGCCTTTATTTCTCATTGTAGTGTACAAAACGATGATGGGATTTTGCTGTATGCATGCTGTAAATCACGCTTTAAATGCTTCATGTAATGAATGCTAGGAATATGTGCAGTGTAATGAAATGGATGTTTTTAATTTGAAATCTCTTTCCATTTTATATTTTGTGCGCTGAGCGTACAGAACACAAAACGTTGGTCTTCCAATGAATTGTAACGAATTCAGTTTAAAAAATTTACTAATTTCTTGTTACTTCCATAAAAATGCCGGAATATGTGGTGACTCCAGTTTTATTCATATTTAATGGTCGGTTGTATTTTCATTACCTTAGTTGATACCTATTTTTCGATGTTCCTACCTCTCTTAAAAAGTTTCATGTGCTACTTTTAATAGTAAAATTATATAGATTATCCTTGGTGCTATAATGTAAAATTATCACTGTAGAATCTTATCTGTAATTTTACGTAGATATCTACTTTAATTTCCATGTTAATCATTCGAACTATTGTCTTGAGTTTTCGCACAGCAAGATCCTGAATTTCCTGATCCTGAAAATGAAATTTTTGCGGAAATGATTTGGTTAAATTTTACCGAGAATATATAATGAGTTATATTGTCTATAAAACATTAGCCTTGTTAATATTAAAAAGAAGATAAGGCTTCAAAGAGTTTGTCCGCAAAATTTTGAATGTGTGTCAGAGAGAGAAAGAGAGTGGATGGTTGTAATTTACGGTCAAGTTCCTCTTTGCACAATACGTTTGAATTGAGAACTTACTGGAGTGGAGCTTGCTCCCATTATCGCTTCGGCAGATGTCTTTTGCTGCCATTCACCGGTTGATGACCCCTTGACTGCCCCATTTGAACCATACCACTTCTCTTTTGCCCCGATTCTATCAAACTCCTCCTTCATCTGGGGCCCATGGTGCCTCTAATGGTGCTATTTTTTTGATTTATGAATCCCTCGTAATGTCCACCAGAATGGCATCTGTTTTCCTTTTGCCTTCTCAAAACGGAGTGAATGCTCGCATTTGATCGTGTTGCACCTTTTAACACCACTTCAAATCAAGACCTCTTTGGCACTCCCTTTTGAAAGGCTTAAGGCTTTATGAGGGCTGGTTATCATGTTTCATTTTCTTGAGAACATCTGCTCTTATGACATGACTTTTTATTTATTTCCTCGTGATTACGAACAAAGCACCTCGATACCACAGATTTACTCAATAGCAACATGATATCCAGCATAGTGTTGAAATACCTATTTACCGTAGTCATCATATGTATGTTAACAAAGGGAATGAGCATCATACCAGTTTGGTTAACACATTTACAACCACTCCCTTAATCAAATTACTCAAGGTTTTATGAAATTAAAAAAACTTTTTAAAGAATGTCAACTTTGTACTTTAAATGTCTTTCCGGTGAGATTAAAACTAGTCAAAGGGATATAATTCATACATATATGTACACATGTGTTTATTAGTAATTATTTGTAAGTTTTGTTTTTGTATATTTAATTATGCAATCATTTTGGTGCTGTATATAATGACTAGTTAATCGTTTTTATGTTTCTAAAATGGGAGAAACTAAGGATAAGTTGTAGTATTCAACTATACCTAGCATACATTAGGATGTCGTGCTACACCTATATTCGCATCCTTAGATCTTATTCGAATTTTTTAATGTGATTTATTTATGTCAATATTATAGCTCATATGCTTAAAATGACGAGGATATAATTGCCGATAAATGCAACAGAGGGTGACATATTGCTGTCATTACCATCGGCATAAATGTTGTCTGCCGAGTGAGGCTGATTTTTGCGTAGTAACTGGTAAATAATTGATAGTTGATATTGATAATATTTTATTGCTCCAGCAAGTTATAATAATACAAAAAATGATACAACAAGAATTTTGGAGCTTTAGGTGAACCCTAAGGCTTTTGCCTGTTGTTGGGTTCACCTTAAAATTACACATACAGCAATACTGGCTTACATGCTCATAAAACAAATGTCACCAATTGAACATAAAATAACACTGTTACAAGAAATTACTTATAGTATTATGGAACTTTATATATGGGCAATACAATTACAGTTATAGGTTGCTTTAAGGCATTACAACAAAGGATAAATATTTAGAACAACTACTAGATTACCTCTATATTTATGTATTATCTCGTGAATAGCCAGATTTTTACTTGCTTCAAAAAATTTTTGAAGTGTATGGTATCTCGGATACACTGTGGCAAGCTATTGAAAAGTTTTGGCCCCAAGTAAAGAAAGCATCTTTTGAATTGGGATGTATTTGGTTCGGGTACAACTTAAGAAATGTTAGTCCTCTTTGCTCTTTTTCTTTTTGCTCTTTCGCCTGAAAACAAATTCTGCGTCTAATACTTTTGTAAACAGTCGTCATAGTTTTCATTATTCCGCGGTGACCCAAAAATTACTCTTTCATTTCTCTTTCGTGTGCCGTTTTCACGCAGCATTCTCCTCTCCATCAGGGTCTTTTGAGCGCAATATTATTTTTCAATATCTCTCTCATCCAATTTTTCATTCGAAAGTAAAGTTAACTCTTTTAGTCAATCACCGCATGTACACTAATTCAAGCCTTAAGATCTACTTTTCAATTTACATGTTTTTTACGTTGTAATACTACCTAACACTATACTACTTACCAAATACTACAGTATGCTGCTGAATCTCTTCTTATATCAAGTGCTTATGGTGCTATTCCAACTTTATTAAAATTTATGACTTGGTCCATGCATAGGTATAGCAATTGGTTCAATTAATTTCAAAGCTTAACTAACCTCGGTTTGAACCTTGAGGGCATATAGCTTACCAGGTTCTAATTTTGTGAGGAACAAATTATAAAAAACATTATTTTTCACAAGTACGTACATAATGGCTTTTAATGAAAATCTGAGAGTGGCTGGATGTGTGATGGGCCCTGTCTCGAATGTGATCCCGCAAACCTCTAGGTAGTAGCCAAAATAGCAGATATTATCGTTCGTGAACTTTGAATTTAGTAACCAAACTCCCTACTCTACGTGCTATTGCACTAAGAGATCCATATAGTTTTCTTTCTGATCTTTGTGAAATTCGCAACCAATTATCACTTGGCTTCGCTTTATTACAGTTTTCATTTACTATGCAAACCTCTTTCTTGATTAATCTATGGGCTCAAACATGCTTTTGTCTTCTTTTCATAAAGACTTGTTCTTCATGTTCTTTCATGCTTATGTCTAAGCATTTTTCATGCTTATGTCTTCTAGAATACGCAGGTGATCAAGCGCAAGCCAGCCAGTCTGTCGAGGGTTTACAAAGAATTAGGTTAGACGAGGTGATATCACCTTAGCTGTTAGAGCACCGCAACGCCTATTACGTACTGTTCTTACTAAATTGGACTCCATGTGAAAATATAGAAGGTTGCTGTTTAAATCCAGTATAGATTTTGTTCCAACAGTGCTATGGGTATTATTATTGTTAAAACTCGACCTCGTTTTGTTCCCAAAAGCTTCTCCAGTAGTTTCAAAGTTTCCGCGGTAAAAATGTAGATTAGTTTCTGTAAATTTAAGCCGTGCGCGATATAGCATATAAAGTGTATGTAGCAAAATGAAATACGAGAAATTTAAAATTAAAATAAACTTTTCCAATTATTAGATGCACTGATTCACCGGATGTAGTTTGACTTCTCGTAGCCTCCCTTTTGCTAGCACCCACATTTTTGTTTTTTCTTCCCTCAGTAATTTTTTGGGCTTCTCAAAACTGGAAGTGGATTTAGCAACGACATAATTTTGTAAATAAACTCCAAAAAGTGTAAAAGTCAGTTTTGGCTGGTTGATTTATTAGTTTTTGCGACAGCAAGAACTTTTTGAAGATGACAAATTGCAGAATCATGACAAAATTACGAGTCCCCATTTTCGTAGCCCTTCCTGACAGAGGAGATTTTCAAGTCACAGGTGTACATTAAAAATCTGATCCCTCTCGTTTTACATCACTGCGCCTACATGTGAGCATGATTTCAGGTACGGTGTATCAATCAATTTTTTATTTTTAATTTCTCCATCCCTAATCTTCTTCCTTACCTTCCTTATCAATGTCTCGAATCTATCTCATCATCCAGCCGCGAAGATCACATTCTTGAGCATTGTTTCTTGGCGGAGTTTTACTGATTTCTCCTCTCCTTCCTTGCTCCTAGTTCCTCGGATGTATTTGCTAGTCTTGTTACACTATTCTTGACTCCACTCTTCGCCAGATGGGACGCTAAGCGATATCATTTTTATTCTGATTGCTTCCAAGGAATGATTGATCGAGCAATGTGAACCAAAAACTCATCACAAAATTGTATTAATTTGTGCATAAAATTGTTCTACACTGTAACCACTGAAACAGTGAATATGATCGTTTCTAAGCTTCGGTATCTGCTGTTATATATGTAAGGAACTTCCGTTTTGAAGATAAGAAGTGTGCCCCACGCCAACTCAGGAATTATTGATCCTTTCCCTTCCATTTCCATCCTTGTACCTTTCCTCCCGGTCTGAAGCGCCTATTAGTGCAGTAACAGACTTGAAAACACCCATGTAATCTAAGCCACACCTAAACTCGTTTGTAATTTAACTCTGCTGTTGAGTTCATCACTATATCGTACATAATTCATGCACATATCCCATTGATAGGTTAATAAAAAAATGATGCTACCAGTATCACAATACCTAGTTCTCTAACTACTTAGGTTGGGTTTTGTTGGATTATCCCTCAACGGCTTACCGTTGATTTTCCTTAGTATACTCTGTGCACTAATTGCTTATCAGCTTATCTTGTGTCATACTATCAAAATTATATCTTGTTTCACACTTTAAAAATATCAATTTATTTTCCTCCACTTTACCTGATTTTACAGCATTCAACCCTTGGTATCCGCCTTCATTGTGTTGTTAGTCCTAAACAGGAGCGGACCCAGGCGTCAGGTTTGGGGGTGGCGTCCACAGGGTCTTGTTCTCCTTACCCCTCCAATGAAAGGACATTATTCCCATATGTATTTTTGAAACAATTGTGTGGGTGGGGCAAACGCCCTCACCCCCCAGCAACCGCATGTATAGTAGGTACTTATTCTCTTCCAACTTATTTTCGATCCTTTTGTCGTTCATCCTGCTTCCCGTTCATCGCACTTGCTCCTTTCTCATCCACCCCTAATTCTCTATACTCTCTACTATAATCTTGTAACATTTTCCTAGAGCAGGGATTCCCAAACGTATTTTGCCGTCGACTTGTTCGATAGTTTTTAGTCTTCTTATTGGTTCCATCTACTTACGAGTCAGGATCATGAATCTTGCTTTGTGTTATTCACACCTGTAATACGACAACTCAAAAAGATGATATTAGAGACAATTAGGTTGGAAATTCAATTTTTACTGTCGAATGTAAATTTTTGAAGTAGTTAAAATAAAAATATTTCTTAATTTATGTTTAATATTTTTCAAAATAATGTCCATATATTGTAAAAAATATATTAAAATCGTATTTTGCTGTTTTTAAAGGTGGCTTATTAATTTTCATCAGTACTATAATAAGTATTTAACTATGTCCTGCACTATTAATTTTTTTCCATCGACTCCTAAATACGTCTTTTTATCACTGTGAGGACTCGTGACCTCGAGTTTAAATCTCTAAACGGTGCAATAACAATTTCACACTTCAGATCAACCGATTTGCTAACATTTTTTACATTATTCTTGAAAAGTTCTTGCCTGAATTTTTTTCGTTTTTTTTAAAAACCTGTTAAACCAATGCGTTCCATTGCTATTAATTGATTTAAATGAAATTTGCCGGCCATTTAATGGTTCATCTTCTCTTTCCCTCTCTGATGTATCGCTCTTTTCTCGACCCTACGGTAGCAACAACCGGGTCCACTTTTCATGAACCTTCTGTCTTCGTCATTTTATTCCACTTCTGCATGGTCAACCCCATGCCAGTGACACTCGCGATGAATGGTGGCATTTTTTTGAGGCCGTGGCGAAAGTTGGAACTAAGTGGCAGCACTTGTACTCCACCCATGCAGACGACGTTATCGCATTAAATTCCTCGTAAAAGAAGGGTAGGTTTTCGGACAATAAGTAGGATAACAGAGAAATTCTGCCGAATCTGATTAATTGTAATTAAAAAGCCAGCTATGCACGTAAGTTCCAAAAGCTTACGCGGTAATTCTTTGACTTCTTGATAGTAATTTTGCGATAAGTTTTTACCTGTTTTCTGAAACACATCTGGGGTAGCAACAGTACTAATGCTCCACCTCTCGGGACCGCATTTGAATTCTGATAGGTATTTAATTGAAATCCCCTCACGGATAACGTATGGAGTTTTTTCTTCATTCAGTACTCCCATTTTTCAGGTAGGACGTGAACTATGATTCCCACACTATCTCAACTGAGAGTAGGTTCCTGTTGTCGCCACTTTAAAGAGCATCTCCGACAACGACACATACACAGGATTAACCTATATACATATGATAAGCTTCATCAAAAAGAGGTATATGAATATTATAAAGACAAGATTGACGCATGATTTAAAAAAATATATAAAGACCTTGAAATAGAAGGACAATATTTGATTGTAGAGACTCTACGTTCTACAAAATTTTGCCCTTTTTTTGGAGTTACAGTTTTCCCCTGCCGCTTCTCTGTTTCTCTAAGAAACCCACAGCTTCATCCTCATGCAGACATAAGAATGTATTGCCCAAGCCATTACTTCTTCTTTATGGTCAGGGAATTGGAAGAACAGATTACCAGAATCCAAAACATCCTCTGTAGCCCTGTACACATTTGCTTCCTCAGCATGCTTAAGGAAGCATTCCTCCACAAAGTAGATGAAGTTGAATAATTTCAAATTGGGGTGGATAATTTTACCACTAGTTTTCAAGTTATGCAAGTGGGTTAACATCCCACCCTTGCTATTAGTCCCAATAGCCGACTTACACACCATACAGTTTCCATGTTAAAAATTTTTTTACACAAATACCCTGTGATAAAATATATGATACAGTCCACTACAGGGGCAAGGTGATAATCATGCTCGTCATCCTCGAAAATATCCCACTCATCTTGCTCTATTAGGCCATTTAGCCTCTCCTTCAATTCCTGAATTTTAGAGGAGAGACCAGACTTGTAAATGTCTCTAATTTCTTGAAATCGTATGAGAGATTGCGTCTGTGAACCATCTTGTATGAAGCAGTTTCCATACGTTGGAACCTTCAGAATACCCTACACCGCAAGCAATTTGCACAGCTGAAGAAAAGTAACTGCTGAGGGATGGTTATTCATGCCACTCTGGCGTATTGCTCCGAAGTACCTCTGAAAAGGAAATGTCATTAATTTAAAAGAATCTCTCTTCATGTAATAGCAAGTTGACCTGAAACTCAATTGATTTACTAACCTCCAAAGAATCCTGGTTAATTTTTTCTGTCCGAACAGATTTAAAGCCAAACCCCTTAAGGCAAACAATGATGTCGATACTGAAATAAAGGGTAATTCTGAGACCTTCAGCAGTACTGGCTGTCAAAAAATCTCTCTTTTTGATCACGCAATTATTTTTCGCTCTTTCCCAGTTATCTAGCCAAGCTATTGAACTCTGAAGTATCTGAGGGTGAAACGATCAATTATTGATCATGAAGTGAATGAATTTACATTTACTAACTACAGAGAATGTTCATGAAGATAGAAGGTAATTCATCAGAATGTTCGCAAAACAAACAAATAGTAATGAGTTATTCTTATAAAAAATACACTATAATCACATTTGATTGCTGGATTTCTACCGAAACTTACCTTCAATTCTTTGTTGTTATGCAGCCTGATGCGAATATTTTTTATCAAGTGAGGAGTATCCGCAAATGCAAAAACTTTTCGCTTTGGATCCAGGGGATGAACAAAGTAATTTTGTATGTTCCCCAATTGGTCATTAACTCCAACACAAGACCACATTTTCCTGTTTGTGGCAGCACCATCAGAAACAAAGCCATGAATTTTGGCTCCTGCTTTTTCTAATAGGATGATTGCTTTGATAGCTAACTTAGCTAAATTCTCACCCTAATGTGAGCCCCTTGATGCTAATACAGCTATTGGCTGCGTGTAGGTGTCTGTAAGGGGCTGGAACATAAACACCAGAGCGTGATTCGACTTATCTGATGCTTTATTTGCACTTGGTTCCTCCTTACCAAAGTCCATGAGGCCGATATAAGTGAGTTCCCTGAAGCATATCAAAAGAATCTCCCTTACAGTCATTTCATCCCAGAGGGGAATGCCATGTCTTTGAGCCTCTACCATCTGAGATAGTTTTAATTTTATCAACTCAAAAAATTTGGCATCAAAGCCGAAACTGGTATCAATCAACTGCAAATACCTCCTAATAGTCCTTACATTGGGCAGCGGCAGGATTTCATTGTCACGGATGAATCTGTACCCTGAAGGAGACCTGATATGCATTAGCATGCAGAGCATCATCCACTCCTCTGAATATCCCCGTCCATTTGCCTTTCTCATCTTACAGGCCTTTATCAGCTCATTCAAAGCGGTCATCTGATTCGCTGAAATGTTCGGATAGGCTTTCAGCCTATCTAACAGAGACTCATCTTCCATCCTTGTCATTGCTTCAATGGCCTTGGTGTGAAGCTTCTTGACTGTTTCTTTGGCCCTTGATAATGAGCGCCGATTGTTTGTGCACCTTCGCTTGAAAATTGTGAGCATTGGATCACTTAATGGGCTGACATTCAACTTCGATATACTAACCTTCCTATTCACCCGCAAGTATTTTTGAAGCAAGGTCCTCCGTACTTGGGTTCATGGTTTGCATAGATCACCATCCCCAACTATTAAGATGCATTTTTTGTGCCTCCATTGACCTAATAAATCGATTGAGCACACTTTACCGCTCACATGGGAGAAACCTTCTCTCATTACGTTGCCCTTGCACACTTTCAATGCATTTAACTTTTGTATCGCATCCATCACTTGAGAGGCATGGGTGAGGGGCTGATTAGGAATTCCTAAATTTTCATTAGGCACAGTGTTTTGGAGAACAGAGCACGTGACATACCCATTTTTATGAGCACAAACATCTTTAAAAATTACGGTATATACCCTGCCACCTTCTACCACATTTGAAATGGACTGCACATAAACTATGACTTCAGGGCCAGATACTGGAATTATACGAGCCCATGTACTAGGAAGATCCAAGTGAACTTCATTTACAAGATCTTTGAAAGGAAATTGATGAGAATATTCCTGCATGTTTTCTACTTCCAAAGGGGTGGCAGGCTCTGCATCGGTGATAACCGAGACAGTCTAGTCCTCAAATAATTCAGGCCGTTTCACGATTCTCAAATCTTTTCTGATGCTTTCCTTCCTGGGCTTTACTTTTGGCTTACTTATGTAAGGTGGACAACCCGGAATTAGCACTGGAACAGCGTCATCAGCCAGTTTGGGAATTCGAAATTGCACCTAAAACATAGAAAATGACAATAAGTATTACATGGTTTTTTGGAAATAATCAAAACTGCAAAAATAACCTGAGTCTTTACGTACTTCCTGGACGATTTTACCATCGCCATCTCTCATCACCTTCTTCCTCACGATGTCATGTGGCATGAAATGCCTTTCAGAGAGCGCCTGTCCCGGCTTCAATTCAAAGTTGCGTCTTGGAATAGCAGCTTGCCATGTACCTCTCTTCAGTGGATCTTTGGGCGCAGAGAAAAATGAAAGAGTAGACTTTTTGGAGCCATACCCTTCACTACACCCTGGTGCGACACAACTTCTTGGCATTTCGAACTACGGCGAAAAGAAAGCGAATGAGCTCCTCCTTTGCTCGCATTATCCACTCTAATAATTAGGCCCTCGTTCCAAAATAATAAAAGCACTACAGAACTCAGTAAAATGCTTTTGCTAACGTAAACAATCTTCCGATTTACAAACGTAAAAAAACCATATCACACGCAAGGCATGGCAAGTGGCGCTCGTAGTTCGTAAGAATTCCGTAGCCTCAAAAACGCGCCACCCAAAGTAAACGGCGGATATGAGAAGTGTCACTGGCATGGTCAACCCTCTTCCTTCCTCTGTTATTTGCCGCAGGCGGATGGGAGACTACTGGTTCCCTCTATATCTTTCATCTTGTCTTCTGTTTCAGTTGGTAGTGTACATCTGCGGTCTAATGGTTGGAACTCGATTTTCCGTGTCCCCTTTCTGCTCCATTCTTGTTCGAGGAATTCCGCCTCCCTTCGCTCAGTGTTTCAGCATTTTCTCTCAAAAATAACATTGTCAAAGTTTTCGAATATTATTGGAAAAAGCGTTTCGTTTCGGCGGTAACTAATTACTGCGTTTTTTCATACTGATTCGGATGGGAATGATTTTCCTGAAATAACGGTTCGAGGATTTCATTCGAAGGGTGATGTTTGCTGAACCTTGATATGATACCTAGTTTTTTGTGAATATTAAGGTGTTCTTGGAGTAATTCATGATTCAGGCAGTAAGTTCTGTCTTTACTAACATCGATTAAGCACACTGCCAACCAACTCGATCATGTATGGCTGCGGGGAGGGTATGTTTGTATGTACATACGGTTGCGTTACTCCTCGCAAGATTTAGAAGCATTAGTATTCAAAGTGCATTTCGTTGCTGCGGAGGTAATATTTTGCGCAAGAACAGTTATAAGAAATGCCATCTTATTAAGAGCTTAAAAAACTTGGAATGTTTTTCAGGCAATTATGACTAGTTGTTTAAACCCTTCAATGCCGGGGGAGGTTTAAATGATTCCTATCCCTGAGGTCAGAGAAGATTTCAATGAAATCATGTTTTTACGTTTAACACTTGTAGCTCCTAATATAATCAACGAATGAAGGCGAGTCTTGACGCTAGGGGCTGAGTTCGAGCCCAGGGAATGGTAAGTTTTTCAGTTGACCACTCGCGGTCCCTACTTACGTGTGGTGTAGAGAGAAATTCATGTTCAGTAGGCTATTTGCCCGTTAAACCATGGACCCTTGTCGTGGAATCAGTCCACTAATTCCTGAAATATTCCTAACTTTACCAATTACGCACCTGTTCTAAATGACCCTGCGTGTTGTTTATTTCTCCCTACCGGCTGGTGATACGTGAAATATAGCTTATGGATAATATATGATCTTCATTTTAGAGTAAATTTAGGTTCGTATTTTTCTCTAACATAATATAATCACACAAAAATACAATATAACTGATTCACTTAAAAAGTTTTTATAAGAAGCTTCTTGACGCTATTAGTACACACCGATACCATTACTTATATTCGGTTTACATATCCTGTACTACTGGAATAACCTCAGTATGAGGGAACTAGTGAAATTTCCTCGGTACCCATTATTTTTGGCACCCACCCTTACCTCTTCCCGCGACACGTTGGCCCTCCGTTCCATGCTCTCGTTTGATCCATGGTCCTTCCGCGATCAAAGAGCGTGCATTCTGCTCTGGCGACCGCATGCACGCATCGAATTCGTTTTCGAGGACGAGCAGCCGAGAGACTTCGCCATTATTCGCGTTCACTGTTCTGCGAAGGTCTCCCTGCGTAGGAGGATGGGTGTGACGGGGAGTGGAGAAGGAGAATTTTAACGGAGACCCCGCAGCCGCCAGCCAAAAACCCTTCCTCCCCTTCCTTTAGATCGCTTTTACCGGTGAATGGCCGGGAAATGATTTTTGGCACGCCGGGGGAATATTCTATCGGCTAGACCGAATGTAGGGTATGGAGAAATTGACGGGGAAGAGATGGCATGTGTGTATATATATATGTGGGTCATTACACGTCAATTAGACAAGAAAATTGGCAAAAATGATCTTTATAATAAACGATTTTGACCAAATTTGGCAAAACATCATCATTTGATAAGAAAATGAAAACTCATTCGCCGTTTTGCAATATATTCTACCGTTTATGAGAAATTGCAACGCTGCATAATTCGCATTTTGCAGAAGGGACGACACATTTGACAGTAGATATTTCTCCGAGACTAATAAAGCTATAGATGTGAAAAAGGACTTATTTTAAAAGTATTGACTGGCAAAAACGTATTAAATGATATATTATAAAATATAAACAATTTTATGAAGTTAATAGCAATTTTAAATTTTTGAATCGATTTTCGACGGTGTACTATCTTAGATTTTGCTCATATTTTATGTTTTAACTCATACAAGTTGTGATTATTATCGCAACTAACCAGCTTTAGTATCTTACACGAAATTTATCGTAATGACGTCAGTAATCTTCATAATTCTATTTTTGAGCATTACAAGTGCTTTTTATTCCACTGTGTGTTAATTCTGTTCTGAACAGTTGGTACAAATTTAATCTATTTAAAGTACACGTTTGGCCCTTGAGACCCTTATTGCTCACTTTTCCGGTTGTGTTTGTACACGCATTTCGTTTAACTATCGCCTGCATAAATTGCATCCGTGAGTAATCGTTCTGCATGTCCGTACCCACAGAAAATGGTTAACCTGATTTCAGGAATTAGCTGCGATGCCGCCAGTACCCCAGTACCTTTTAACCTCCTTGCATTGGCCTACCACCCCCAATAAATCTGTGCGAAACAAAATTTTTCGTCGAATATTTTGTTTTTAAATTGGCTATATTGTAAAATTATTATTCAACTCTTGACACCTTGTGTTAATTGTTAGGTCGATATTTAGACGGCAGTTTAATTATGATTTTAATATTACTAATGAGACTGTGAACTATTACAAAATGTTATCTGTAAATGTTCCAAGGGACATGATGTCCAAAAACAAATAAATATCTATCTGTTGGCTTTGTATTTGTTAAACAAGAGAAATTCTGATGGCAGAAATAATATATATGATATTGTGGAAGAGGATGGTGTGCAGGGGTAGGATTATCGAAGTGGATACGATGGTCGGGATGGGGAGGAGGTTGTGTTTGGAGCCTGCCGGGGATTGTTTTTGGGGTGAGTTGTGGATGATGGGAGGGTGCTTAGGACGCCTCCACCGGCCTGGAGTGCACACATCTTACCTCCCCCCCGCAAATGGCAATGAGAGCGCGCGTCACATGGCAGCATCCATTAGCCCGGAGCGAGACGGAGAAGAAAAATGAGACTGGGTAACAGGACGGCGGCGGGGGGATTGTTGTATGGGTAATTGGGGAATGGGCACACAGTTTGCGAATGATGCTGCCCGTTTACTTGCAAGCGATCATTATTAATTCCATAATCCACTCGCAATCTCATGGGGTAGGAGAATTAATAAACTGCTAGGCGAGGTTAGTTGCCGCTTTTCACCCTCGTAACTCGACAAAAATGGGTCGTTGCTCTTCCCACTGCGAAGGTAGTCTCCTATTTTGGAAATTTTCGCTATCATATCTCCGTCATGCACGCTGGTACGGAGCTCTCTTGGCAACATTAAAAATTCTTTACTTCCCTACGCCTGAGGCTGTGTTTGGTGCTATCTTCCATTGTTTTAAGTCGTGGTGCTGTGACGTGGCGTTAATGCCGTCGGTAAAATGCAGTATCACGAATGTAGGGAAATCACCGTAATCATCACAGTCGTGGTGCTATGCAGTCGAGAACTATGGTGCATTTATAATGAACATGCTACCAAAGAAATTTATATTCTTATACCGCGGGCGGTATCAAGAAATGCAGTTTTCATGTACGAATTCTTTGATCTCAAAACCTTGGGGAAGTATTAAAAAAAAATTTGTAAATGCGAGATAATCAAGGGTGGAAATAAGTGGGGCGTGAAAATAATTTGTGTTGCACCGCGTGAGATGAGGATGTAAACTTGGAGGTATAATTTACAGGTCTATTCAAGATGAGTGAATAACTTATATGACTACTGATAGCTGAGTAAATTAAAATAGATTAACGAAAGAAGCATAAATGGTGAAATACGGAGTAGGTGCATCAAGTTAATTATACATATACATGGGCGTTTGGAGCCCCATAAACCATGATGACGTTTACAAAGAGAAGAGAAAGTTTAAAATTAAGATGCTGAGATGACGGATATGAAAGATATGTGAAAGGGTATGGAATTAAGGAAGAACTCAGGTCTCATTAACATTTGATGAGATACAGCAGTCCATCGAGCCAGGGATCATTGATCCTTCTTTAGCACTGTCGCTATCGTCAATGAATTAAAAATCTATCTAGGAGCGAACTGCTGACAGTAACAGCTCCGACAACGCACTATAAAAATTGATATTGGTGGCTTGAATCGCAAAAATGGAAGGATTGTGGGCACGTTTTCACTCTCTTTGGAGCAATAAAAAATTACGATAATGACGATAATCCTAGGGCGCTCGTTCTCTAGATCCGAAAATAAGCCCCAAGCTTTTCAGATGGATCCATCAAAAAAGCGAGGGGCTAATGCATAGAACGTGCAAATGTTTTTCCTATAACATAATTATTGTTTGTAATTCTATCAGATCGGGTAGGCTCTTAGGACTACACCTGTTTTCTACCACTCCTCTCCCACCCGTATTGACTGAGCCCTTCCAAATATTATTTCTCTTTTTGAATTTTCATATTATTTGTCTCATTTTATTATACATGTAATAACCATTTTCTTCCTCAACCTCACATTTTTTTAGGTTTCATTCGTCTATAATCACCCTCAAAATCCCATCATCTATTATTATATGTTCTATCCACCGACTCATTCTTCTCTTGATTTTCTCCAGAATCTTTATCTCAGCTTTTTCAAATACGTTTCTGTTTTATGGTACATCGTCTTTTCTCCAGCCAGATCTGTATTTCTAAAGCCGCCCACCATATTCCTTTTTCAATCATTAACTATGATATGTATCCTAAATTTGATAAAGACCAATGTGATGTTCCTGGGAATTCAATAAATAAGTAAATTATAGCTATTTCTTTTTGTACGTTATATCCAATGAAGCGGTAGAGAAGTGTATGCCTCCCCTTTTCCTTTATTGTCGTGAAGTCTTAAGGCCACACTTATCTACAAATCGTATTAGCTACATATGTAAACATCTATCAACCATTTCTCACCCTTTATCAGCACTTTTGTGGAGAAAACCTTAATTTCTATCTATTTGGGTCTATTGTCCTCATCAATTAATTATATGGAAAAGTTTCTCCATCTAGCCTGAATCCCTGTTGGCTCCATAAATGGTTTTACCAATTTTTCCTTGATGATATGTTTTTATTTTCCGTACTTGATTACATTTTCACTTGTAGTTATGAGGCATCTGTCTCTCCTTTTATCGGTACATTTTCCATTTTCTCTTGCTTTCGTCTATTTCCAACACGCTACAACACACGGTGACTGTATTAGTTTATCGCCAAACTACATTTTTAATTGCTTTTTACTATTTTTCTCGTAGTCTCCGCATTTACATTATTTCAATGTCCTCTCTCATTTGTCTTCCTAGTATTTTTCCTATCACAAGACATTAGCCTAATCGACCTACATAACATTTTCTGGTCGCTTTTGCTATTCGTGATATTAGGTCATTCTTTTTTTCCTCTCATCGTCCTTTTCCTTATTTAGGCATTGAATGTCCTTAACTGTTCCTAAGTAGGCCCTTCTTTTAACATCAATAAAGTTTATTTCTTCAACTTACTTCCCCTCTTTATCCCTTCCCGCGTAAAATCACAATTCATTATACAGAGGCATGGAGACTTGTGTCATTACTAATTTAGTTGGATCAACCTCAAGCTAAACTTTTCTCTTATAACATTGAGTTGTTCAATATTTACTACTATGCTCTCTAACTTTACTTTATCTAATTGCTCAATGCAAATCCCACATATTCTAGCCCGGTCTTCTCTCATTATCAATCGCAGTCAAGTCCTCACTCCCCTTCCATATGTCTCACATATGTTTATAACGTCTAAAACCCCATTGAATTATATTACAGAAACTTCCGATCAAACTTACGACCGTGAGCATGTCACTGGCATTATTCTTATTTTATTTTAAAAATTCCTGCCCTCTTTGAAGTCTTCATTTATGTATCTATTGCCACTGATGTTCAATGAGGATTTCGTACGATGGCTACCCTGTTGCCTTGCCCGATACTTCCCCAACATAGCTGTGATTGATTCCATATTGGCCAGTATTCGATTTTCCTTGCATGATCCTAAATTCGCTTGTAGGTATTGGGGTGGTTACACGTTTATCGTTTTTTTAAATTTGGCATCGACTCTGTAGAAGCTGCTCTCTATATTTATAAAAGCTGGAAAATGCGCCAGACAATGAATGCTATCTTAAAAATTGGTTGTTACTTTCAATAATTTTCCATCACGAATCCAACGAATCAGGTGCAATTCACACTCAAATGAATTTAACAAATTATAATATGTTTTTCGGTTCCTCAACCAAGGATCGGAGTTATAGTTTTTTCCATGAATTGAAGATAAATTCCGCTCGTCTTTTGCATGGAATGCCTTAAATGCGTAATATAATGTCGTCGACTAGCTTTTGAACAACTTTTAAACCTGCTGTTCATTCACCATCCAGAGCTCCTCGCATTGCTTCGCCCAAGTTCGTAACTCGATAATTACCGCTTCAGCGTTTGTCTTTTACGCCTCTGCGGGCGGGTCTGTACTTATCCGCTTTCATATCCCAGGTGTCCTTTCCCTCGCCAAAGTTTTCTTCACTGGAACAAAGCCAGGGGCAATCTCACCTCGCCAATTAGAACTCAGCGCCAATTTCGGTAGTTTTGTGCATTTATCTTTGGTGGTGCATCCGCAGTTGACACGTCGTTATCCTGCCATTTGTCGTTCAAACGAACGTCTCCAATGACCCAGATATCGCTATTCGGTAGATTACGTACGCGCCCGACATTAGGGCTTCTTTTGTCATTTGAATGAAGGCCTTGTCTTTTTCCCAGGAACGACTACGAATTAATTTCCGTGCCCGAGGCAACGTAATTGTTTTCTTCGAGGTCACTCAATCATTTCCTTCAACATTTCCTCAGGGAATTTACTTGGCGTATCGATTGGTGAGGAAGGTGAAGTTTTGTTCGAATAAATACTTGACTTTGCGTTTGCCTAAGTATTATTATTTTGTGTTGGCGGTGTTGGTGGTCGATAACTAAAATAATTTGAACCGCAGTGGATGAGTTGATAATTAGGTAGAGGTCATCATCATTCATCATCATTAGTCATCAATCCTCAAATTGGTTTGGCGCAGCTCTTCACTGAGTTCTTCTATCGGGTTCATATTTACGTATTTCTTCTCTTTCACATCCTTCATCACTTGTTCCATATATCTCACACGAGGCCTTCCTTTTTCATTCCTCCCGTCCACTTATGCTTCAACGATTGCCTTCATTAGGCCATCATGCCTCATAACGTGGCCGATTAGGCTGTCCCGTCTTCTTAAGGTATTCAGAAGACTTCTCTTTTCTCCCTCTCTCTTTAGTTCTTACTCGTTACTTACTCAGTCGATCCATTTAATCTTTATCATTCTTCTGTAGAACCACATTTCGAATGCTTCCACCCTTTTCTTTTCCGCCGCTGTCATTGTCCATGCCTCGCTGCCATAAAGAAACACTCTCTAGTTGTACGTTCTGATGAATTGATTCCTTACTCCTACGATTGTATTTCCAGATGTAAGTAGGTTCTTCTTTTGGTAGAATGTCCTCTTTGCCTGAGCTATTCTACTCACTATTTCTTTTTTACTTCGTCCATCATTGGTTTCTCGGCTTCCAAGGTATTAGAACTCTTTCACATCTTCCAGTTTTGTTTTCCTAAGTTAACGTTGGTTTTGGCCTCTTCTCTCTTTCTGCACACCAGTATCTTAGTCTTCTTCTCATTGATCTTCAGATGATATCCGATCATTGTCCTTTCCATGGTTATCAGCATCTTATTCTGATCCCTCTCTGTCTCTGAATGAGTGCTATGTCATCAGCAAATCGCCACATGCTATTTTTTACTCCACGGATATTCACCCTGGAAGACTCTCTTTGCTTTAATTTATAGCTATCTGAATGTAAACATTAAAAATTACAGGAGGCAGTTCACAGCTTAGTCTCACTCCTTTCCTTTTTCTTGATTCTTCACAGCTGGTTCCAGATTTAATCACTGCCACTTGGTTTTTATACAAACTTAGTAGGTACAGGTAGGAAATTTTAAGGAACGTGGTGAGGGTGGAGAGAAATCTGGTTTTTGCATTAGCCTACTCATATCGATAGGTGCGAAGGGAACCTTGGTCAAATGTCCTATCCAACGAACGGAGTACTGCACTCGAAATGCTTTTCTCGTAGCAATCATTGCAGATAGCGTTAAGCAAATTTCGAGTTCAAACCCTCGGAATGGAAGTCCAGTATTACTAACTACCACACTAATCGAATCCCAAAGTTTTCACGAAATAAAATAAAATCCTTCCATTCGTGTGAAGAATGCGCACTAAGTAGATAAACACCATTTTCAAATTTCCTCTTTACTCTACCCTTACCTGAACGGAACAAATAAGATACAGCAACTTGATAGGATATTTTAATGACTCTTTGAAAGATAGCACGACCTCTCATTTGAGTGTTTTGATGTGAGGGCTTATTTATATGCCTGGATATAATTTTTCTAACGTCACTTTTGTGTCTTCCTTTAGTTAAAAAAATCATAAAGCCATTTGATAGTAAAACTCAACCTCCTCAATTTTTAGAAACTTCATTCCTCACTTCACTGAAACTTTATAATTTTTCTAACTTCACTAGTGAAGCATCACTCAGATATATAGTTTCTATTTCAACCTCTCCCCCCCCCCCCTCCCCACCACTCCCCCCAAGTTATTCTTCGGAAAAAAATTGAAAAGTGGTTCAAAGTGGTTAAAGCGGTCTTAAAAAGTTGTTCAAGTCCATTACATGAGCACTTTCATAAAGAGCCCCGATGGTCGTATTTATAAATACGAATAATCAGTTTAACCACGTCAAACAGAAATGTAGGCATATATTTATCAAAACGTTCAATTCAAAAGTAAATAATGCTGGGTGAAGGACGTAAAAGAGAACAATTGCGTTAATATGAAGAGGTTGGCCTATAGAAGATACAGAAGATACAGTTAAGGCCGATGCAGTGGACGGCTGTGTCAAGCCAATCGTAGGATTATTGACCGAGGATCTCTCTTGACTTATCTCGAAAAAATTCGAATCGCGAGCTAATGGAATTCTCATTTAATTTTTTTTCGAATTAATGTGACTGCTGCAATTGCGTGATTACGGCTGCATCTTAATTAGCGCTAGGAAGCTTGTTTCGGTATTCTTCAAGTGACATGGGTACGTTGCGTGTAAACGTTTTCACATTATTTGCTACAGTAAGGAATAATAGGAGATTAACGTTGCACGATGCCCGGTGTTTATGTTCTTATTTCTTTTTCCTCCCTCTTGAGTTTCCTGACGGGTAGTTATGGTTGGTTTGCGCTTCTCCGCCGCAAATAATTTGTGTAGGTAATACCTCTACCGAAATTTGAACCTGGCCTCTCACGATAGTAGGCAAGTACTCTAGCTGCTATAACAACGCAAACCTTTCGGAAGTACTAGCTTCTTATCCGGACACGAAGAAGAATGTTTAAGAAACGGGTAGATATGAAAAGGAAAATTTTCCTTCTTTTCCGACATCCCAGGTGTATTTATCCGAAGGCTCCGAAGGGGAAAAGAACAACTGGAGCGACGGGGAGAGGATCGCTATCCCCCATTCATTTTTTTGACTTTCTCATCCTCCTATCTGGAGGAGCATCCCGAGATGACGGACAGGTGCCCTTCCAGGCAGAGGTCCTCAGGGTTTCCGTACCCTTGTCTTCCTCAAGATAACCGACTGGAATTCCTCGCCATTCTTTGATGGGCCCGGTTGATTAATTCCCTTTTTCGTTCGGCCGTGCAGCCACGAAACTTTTCATTCAGAGTGATGGCGCGGTGGTGGTGGTAGTGTTGGTACCTTGGCCTCTGCAGGGTGAGGAGAACTGGAAGGTTTTGGTGTGCGGGGGTAGGTACGAGGACAAAAACAAGGTCTCTCCACGAGTGGGGATCGTGAAAAAAAGGCGCTCCCAAGGTTCGCCCATCACTCAGGAATAAAGTGGTAACATTCGGACTCTCTGAGTGCGTTTTTGTGTTTATGTCCAGTGGAAACCTCCGCCTTCCCCTCCTCCCCCTCGCCCTGCATCCCTCCTTTCCATTTCAACCCTTCGCGGCATCCCTCCCATCCGCGCCCCGCCCCACAATACCCCCCTTTCACCATTTTGTGTGTGTTTTTTCCTGCGTTGGTTTTGCTACGGCGATGCCAAGCGCCACCCACTCATGCAGGGGTACCCCGAGGGCACCCAGCCCGTTACTGTGAATTTATGGACCGTTTTAATATTTGAAAAATAAACTTCAGCCGTTATTTTAATTCCATTCCCTCCAGCTATTCACGTTATTTTTTTGCCTCACAGCGTCGCTCCATTTCGTTAGTGACATCCAGAATTTATTCCAACCTAGGGGGGAGTAATTATGCTGTCACCTATTCCGGCTCATTTGCGTGTCCTATATATTTTGCTATACTTTACTATTACATTTTTTTCCACCACGACGATGATACCAAATATTCTTGACTCTCCCACTCAGTCATGTTGTACATAGTTCTATTCTTTAATGAAAAGCGAAGTAATAAAGTTAAACCTAAGCATTTATATTTGCGTAAAAAAGCACAGACGCCGTAACTCTAACTATTTTGATACCAGTCACCGGAATAATGATTTCCTTCAGTGTTTTTCCCGAGAGAGGGCACTCAATGGCAAATGGGAATGGTTAGGTGAGACCGTCATCCAGAGCAATCAAGTATCATCAGTTGATAGATGAATCTAACAGCCGCTTGAAAACAGTCTTTGAAAATAAGATGAGCGAAATAAATTATTTTGACTATTATTGCTGTTGCTTAAAAATAGTGGAGAGTTTGCTTGAAGAATTTCTATGAAGAAACTCTTTCGCCAATAATTATTAGGATACCTTCTGTTCAGCCCAAATATATTTATTCCGTACATTAATCATGACCAATTAATTTTATGATAGGCACACTGTTAAGAACGTTTTCTAATGTTTATCATTCATTTAAAGGTAAATTTATCCTCATAGCTTTCTCATACCTCCTACTGTAGAAACTTAAACTTAATAGAGATGGCAGAATTGCATATAGAAATCTAATATTAAGTATGGTAATGTTACAGTATGGAATGGCAATGATGATGAGTGATGGTATTAAATTATTTTTGGTTAACCAATTTAACTTAATTGAGATCAATGTCCACCTCATTGCGTTATTTGGTAATGATATAATATATGTATTTCTATTACTAAAATATTAGTACTATTATTTATTCTTCCTCTTAACGACCAATACCTTAACCATTTGGAATGTCTCGATTTCCCATGGCCGCTAAAAATGGACTTACGGTAGTAATAATCATCACTCTTTTAGGGTAACCTGAATGAGTTCAATTGAAATATAGGAGAAAAACGAATGGTAGCTCAAGCAGCGTATGCTCCTCAGTGATGCGGCGGCGAAAGTTCGTCAGCGTTTAGAGGAGCCGCCGACTTTACCTTAAAACGTTCTTGAGCATGGTTAAAGGGAACCACCTCAAATATTTTTCTTGTTCTGCATGATGATTACAAATTGCTGGCAAATGAATCCCGACAGCGAAGGGATTAAACCCACTGGGACTGATGTCGTGCGTAGCAGTGAGGAAGGCAGGACAGCCGCATTCGTCATTATAAGGATTCCTGCGAGAAAAAAGGAGAGGGGAAAGAGAGAAAAAAGTCACAGAAGACTGCACATTGAGCGACAATAATTTTGGCGCAGAATTTTTGGACTATGTCGAAGAAGTCCATATTAACCCATCACCTCCCACCACACACCTTTGTAACTACTGCCAGGTTAACATATTGATATAGACATTAGTATACCAACTCCAAAAGGTATCTCCTGGAAGCGAGATTCCGTATACAACAGGTGATCAGCAAGTTTATTTTCGTCTGTATCCAAGCAACTTGGAGAGTGTGTGGTAAGGGATGAGATAATACCAGGCGTGAACCACATACATGCAACAATGTTCATACAGACAAGTGCATGAGATTTTAACCAGTATATCTTTCGGAACACATGCTGCACTGCATCAATTTTCACTCAGCATGAAAAGAAATATATAGAAATTACTACGAATGTGCATTATACCTATTAATAGTTTATTGACGCATGCTTAGATTAGAAAAAATCCTCCTACCCTAATATTAATCTTATCTCTGGTCTAATTGCTCAATCGGTTTAAATCTGTTATGTGTATCGTGTGCGACAGTATTTTCATCATGGGAAATCACTTTTGCTCAGGCGTCATGGTGTGACATGTCATGGTGTTTCTATGGCCGCGTATAGTACGAGGAATGAACGAATATTCTGCCGCAATATAGGAGATGAATATTCTGTGATAATATAGGGTAGGTTAGGAAACAATGAGAATTTTTATTCACCTACTCTTCCAAATTACAAGCACTCGTCTTTAGACCCAGTGAATTTATGCAGAAGCACGTTGTTATTATTTATTCGGTCGAATTACGGCATTGAATGCAATATGAGAAAAGCAGCTCCACGTGTGCTGTGCTATATACTTTTTAATGGCAAAAAATACTCTATTTAAGTAGGTAGACTCATCCGTACGCTCCGGGAAGTCGTTGTTTTTATTGGCATTCAAATGATTCGGGGTGCGAGGAAAAATATTTTAATTTACTTCATTTTTACAGTTATCCTCCTCTAAATACGTGAAATAATATACTTTTTTCGTCACACAGTTATAGAATCAAGTTTCGTGGAGAAAAAAGATGTTTTGTTGCGACAGTTACAATGTCTGCCATTAAATACGTGGTATAATCCCCTCCAGTATTCAGTTTTGTGCGATACAGAATTACAGTCGTAAGGACAATACGCGACAGAATATTTTCATGAAATACAAAAATTGAGCAATTTTATCCTCTGGGGAAGAGGAGATTTTATGATGGGAACTTATGGAGATTTTTGTTCCAACTTCAATGAATGCACTCAAAATGTGAACTTCTGTCAGAGAATAGTGTTTCCTTATACTTAGTGTTATCTGTTTCCTTAACTTTTGCCGAATGAAATGGTCTTATATATTCAATGCCATTAAACATATGAACGCTTCCTTTCTCAAAAGCTATCGTACGGCAAATTCAAACATTTTAAATCTCTGCATTGGATTCGTATTTCACAATCATGATGATCCATGACGGAATAACGGCATGGCATTTATCACAATGTAGGAGAATGTAATCGGCACTTATTCCATAAAACCCATCATGGTTGTTTTAATTAAAATGATTCAGAAATAACTGCGTGACAGCCATGGCCTTAACAACTACGTGTTAGCCGACAGGATATTATCATAGACCAAACTCTTTGAAAATAAATCATCATTGTGTATGAATAGCATTTTGCATGTTTTAGCATTATAAGAGTGCGATGACCAATCCAATCTTTCATGTGCATTTAAAAGGAAATTTTTTGTTAAATATATGATTGTTTTCAACTTGTATTTAGGTATTATAATTGACCACTTTTATTTGATTAGAGATAGAATTTTTTTATGGAGTTTTTTGATAATATTATTGATCAAAAATACGACTAAAAACTCCATAAAAACAATTCCCTCTCTAAAATATGATTATTGAGACGAAAGAAGATAATTTGCGCCATTGGAAGGTATGATTATGAATGCATGAGGCCATGTGCTTCAAATGTTTTCATTATTTTAGGCGACTGACACCGTAAGTCATCTCATCTATTATTCTGGGTAGATTAAATTTCGTTGGACTATGGGAATCCGTGAAGGTTAGAAAGATGGTAGATGCTGGCATGAACTGGCAAGTAAGTACCAACACTCCATTTTGAAATCCCTACCACCACTAAGAGTCGATCCTGGGCCCTAAGAATGTTAGGCCAGTACAGTAGCCACGTTTTCATAGTATCTTCACCTAGGGACAAGGTTGCTGAGGAATTTTCTTCCCCTCGTAATCAAAAGTCCTGTTCGTACTCTACTTCCCAAAATGTCTTGACGACACCGACGAGAAATTGCTTCGGGGATAATGTTGGTATGGTATTTTGAGTAGTACTGGCCTCCCACCCCTAGAGCCCGGAATCGAAACCCGGTAGTCGCAGAGATATTTTCATGTATATACCGGTCCGTACTTGATCCCTACGTGTAGAACATTAAGAGTTCACTGCTACCTCCGGTGGATGGAATGTTAAGCAGTGGAACTGTAGGCTTGGAAATCAAAGGAAAGCAATTTACCTCGTATTTTACACACTTTTTTCTTACTCCGTTTGGTTTTGGCGCTTATGCATGCAGCTAACAAGAGAAATGACTTTTTAACCTTTTGAAGTTGCGCAAGCGTAAAAAAATGATAGGGAGGGTTGGTTGGAAAACGGTTTGGGGATTTGATGGTAAGGGATAGGAGTAATTGAGAATGTAAGGTCAAGGTGATGGGGCGGTGGGATTGCTGGGATAGCAGAATGGGGAAATTAGTCAATATAGGTTTTGTTCATTTGATATCTTAGGATGAGACATTTTGGATTAGGTTACAATTTCAAATTTTTGTATGAAATCCATCTTGACACCTTTTCCACTTACACTGAAACTGTGCTTCTGCGTTAAGTGTAGTCTTCTGCCGACGTCGCGACGTCGGGTCGCGTCGCGTTCCTTCCCACCCATAATCCGTTGCCTGAAAATTTCTTACGCTTACGAATTTACTCACCTAGATGTGCAAATAACGTATTTTAACGGTCGCCCACTACGAAAAACTACTACTATTACATACGTCTTTAACTATTGTTGTTGTTCTATTATATCTTACCAGGTTTTTATCTGTCGCACTTGTAACCCCTGTTATCGCTGTTTTATCTTTGTGTCAATTTCCATATGACTGTCAAATTCTTCACATGATTGTATACATATTTGACTTGTAAAATTCTAATTATATATTGTTTGTTAGTTTTTTTTCATGGATTACCTGATAGTGGCCCCAATACAAGCTTATTCCTTATGGGTTACCTAATTACTGCTTTATTGTAATACACATTGAAAAATAAATATTCTATACTTACAGTGAACCTAGAATTTCAGCTATAATATGTTATTAGTTCATTATTAGCCATGGGATTTGAGGGAGAAGAAGAAAACTAGACTTTGTCCACATGATACACTATCGCTATGTTAGCAGAAAATGAGAAAGATTTACAGGCTTCACTGAGAAAAATCGAAGAAGTGGGACAGCAATGCAACATGAAAATTAATACTCGAGTATTTGTATGCGAAGGAAAGTCCGTCCATAGAAAAAGATGTTAGAGCAAGTGGAAATATTAACCTACCGTGGAAGCCCTATTAATTGAGATTGAAGAAGCACTACAGATATCAAGCGTAGAATAGCCTAAGGTAAAATGTAAATGTTAATTGGAGGGGTGGGCGGGGGCATTCTGGAGCCCCCCTGGTACTTAGACCTCTTTAGAGCCATTGTGCCAACCCACAATTAACTTGCCCGCCACTCGCAGACGGGACAAGAGCACCGCGGTAGAGGTATGAAGGAGGGTCACCCATCCAACCTGGAGTCCGGGCCCAACGTTGCTTAACTTCGGTGATCTCACGGGAACCGGTGCGTCAACGTGGCTAGGCCCTTGCCCGTAGCCTAAGTTAAGAGAGTGTTCATCAGGAAGAGTCAGCCACTCTGCTTAGAGAGCGTACGGTTGGAAACATGAAAACAATATGTCATCCGTTCGTGTGGCCTGTGGTGATCTACGGATCAGAAGTATGGACAATTAGAAAAGTGGATTGGAACAGAATAAAAGCCTTCGATGAATGGTGTTGGAGAAGAATGTTGTTCAAATTTACGGAATGGATGATAAATTAATAAATGTCTGATAAGAACAAATGAAGGACAAGAAAGAACGAAACAAGGAGGTATTCAGAAAACTTCAGGTGGAAAAACACAGTGGAGAACCATACGCCACAAGAACACGGTGGTTTGGGCACATACTAAGCCACATCGAATAAGTCAAAAGCATGATGTAGAGAAAAATAGGATACATGCCATGAGGAAGGAAAAGAGATTATATCTTGTGACAAGTCAACAAAGATCTGAGGAAGAACTACAAGGACATAAAGGAATGGGCATACGATTGGGAAAAATGTAGGTCTGCAGTAAATCAATCCTAGGATTTAAACACCAATAATAATAACAGAAAACGAGAGTCTTCTCCTCAGCTTTTGTAATTGCAACTCATACGAGGAGCCTCAACTAGGTAGGTGTATGTAACGAACTTCATTGATGGCGTAGATTCCTAATGGACCAAGCCCGTTTCGTTATAGAAGAGAAACCTCTTTGCTAACTCACCTACCTCTTAAGCTATTTTCAAGGCCACCTCGACCATTTACCTCCATCCGCAGAAATGTTTCCCGGGCATTTAAGGCCGCTGAAATTTTTGCACTGGTGCTCTCCGACAAGTCGTCTCCGTCCTCTTACTCTTTCGCTTCCTTTATTCCAAACTCCCCAGGCAACCCGTCTTTTACCCCTTCGTCGATGGAGCCATTTCAGTTCCGCGATTACCTCGAGGACGAGCGGAAGGCCTCCCGCCGACGGTAGTCAAACGCAGTCTTTTTTATGCTCTCCCTTGTAAATCTATTCAATTCTTCCCTTTTTTTCGTCCGAACGGGAAAATGTGTCGTTAAAGGGCTTTACGGCGTTCGGTATATGCTTAATGGCATAGCCTAGCTCTCATTTCGGATACCATTTTCGTCTCCCATTTAGCTCCGCTCTAACTACGGCACTTTAAAAATCTCTTTTCCACCTTTATTCCGCCGCTTCCGTAATGTCTCCCTTGTTCCCATTCCTGCCAATCCATACCTAGCCATTCCCATGATTTATTTAGAGGCCCCCCATGCTGTTTTCAGTTCAATATATTTTTGCAGCTAACCTTAAATATTACTAGCTTTCTTTTAGGTGGTAGAAAATCTGTGAATATGAATATCCACCCTAATAAACAATCGTTGCTTGTCGTTATGACCACCCGGAGAGCTTCCTTTCATTCTAAATTTATTTATCATTGACCCGAAAACAACACGTGCGGTCTTTACATCGGGTACTTCAACTGATAACAATGACACAAGAACAGACATCCATGCCCCGCGGAGTGAAAAACCCCCCCGTGCTGGATTCGAACCCGCGACCCTTGGATTGACAGGTAAGGGATTTACCTCGCCGCCACCCGGGCTGGTTATAATATAGTATATTACCCATGAATGCAACGTTGATCTTGCTATTAGTGGTATATTGAGCGTCAGGTAGAAATATTGATAGTTATTTTAATGATATTGAATATTTATTGGAATTGAATAGTGGAATTTCCTGACGCAGTATTCATTTGAAATATTGAAAATTGGTTGACATTTATAGATTACTCGTACATACGTAGGTATCCTTTCTTTCAGTGTGTTATTATTTTTTTCCGCTGAATTATCTGCGGTGGCCTATCGTGGTGGCCAAGGTGGTAGAGCGCTGAGCTATCGAGTGGAAGCTACCGGGTTCAAATTCCAGGACAGATGTCTCCTGAGCAGCCCCATCTAAAATCCTCGCGATTTGATTTTTTGCGTCTCAGAACTTCGTTGGAAATCGCAGGACCAAGGAAAGGAAATGTCCTCATTATCCTGAATTTGTAAATCTCAAATGCCAGTGGCTTAGTACAGGGTGAGTTCTACTCTCACCTATTCAAAACCAACCTTCGAATTGAACACTAATAATAATAATTTTCGGGGAAAATTTACTTTATTATGATTAATTATTTACGAGGAAAAATTACTGGTTATTCTAAAGGTTTATAATTCCAATAAATGACCAATAATCCCATTATACTTTAACCGAGTTACTGGCTAACGAGGAAGTACTCGAGAAGAAGTGGGAGAAAAGAGAAGCCTTCTAAATACCCTAAGGAGAAGACGAGGCAATCAATCGGCCATATCATGAGACATGATGGCCTAATGAAGACAATTTTCGAAAAAACAAGTGAACGGGAAGAATGGCAGAGTAGACTTCGTATGAGATATAGAGAACTAATGATGAAGGATGTGAAAGAGAAGAAATATGTATATATAAAGAGATTTGCCGAAATAAGAACTCAATGGAGAGCTGCGTCAAACCAATCTGAGAATTGAGACTAATTTTGATGATGATACTGGCACGAAAATTAGTGTTTTTGCAGTCCCCTATTTTGAGTGCTTTAATATCGTAATCTAATTTTTCCTATCTACGAAGCGTGAACTTACGAATAGCTATAGAATTTGTCACCTAAGTTATTTAGCGAGAGACGACTTTGAACGTGCCTGCATCTGCAATTGCTAATTAGGTGGTGGGTGGTAAGGAAGTAATTAGAGGTAATGGTATGCTGAAATTCATGTTTGACAGTTACTATTAGGCAAATGAGGGAAAAGGAAGTTTCAGTGACGTGAAAGCTGAGGAATGAAATATTGCGTAGCATGGGATGAAATAACGTTGATGATTACGACTTTTGTGATACATCCAGGACAATATGTAATGGAAGTTTATTGCGGTCGTATACAGCCCCTTTGATATTTTTCCCAGGCCTGTTCTTTGTCCAATTTTCTGATACGTAGAGACCATGTACACTAGAATATTTGCATATACTACTACAAGTTTGTAACTGTGTCCTCTTCAGCCTCAATGGCTGTTCATTCATCATCAACTTCAATTTTATTACCTAGACCACCACTATTTTTAGCGTCCATTAAATTCTCAAAGTTTAGGCTCGCGATTCCACTTCCAGAATAGTAAAGTTACAGTTGAAGTTAAATATTTTATATGGAAGCCTTCCCCTTTTCAAGCACCTTCTTTATACTGTTACAAGGTTCATCTTTTTTGCTCCTGCTTTTGTGGAAGTTTCTTCTTCATTGTTCGCGGTTCTGAATCTTAAGATTAAAAGCAGGGATGGAATGTCTGCTAGTGCGTTGATGCTTTATGGTTTTTAACATATTAATTTGATACATTTTTTCTTGTACTCCTTTACATTATATTTCTGAGGTAGATAGTGATGGCAGTTCGCCTTATCAATTAACTGTTTCAGGTTTTTCATTCCATCTTGTAGCACTTAAATTATAGCGACTTTAAAAAAATGTTATATCTTTACAACATATTTGACCTCTTCTGATTTTAAGGATAAAACCTATCTAATGCAATAATGTATAATTTTGAATATGTCGTACCTTAAGGTACCTAACTCTTAACGTATTATACACAAGGCAAAATGCTTTACTTGCTTTTCAGTCTTCATATATTTTCACTCAAGTTTTCATTCAGGTTTTACAGATTTCTTTTGGGTATGGCTACCCGTTTTCTTCTTTCACTGCCAGGACCAATTATTTTCCGTTTGGGTGAAAATTTCTTGTAACTGATTCAAGTGCTGGCAAGCCTTTGTTTATTTTGATACGATGTTGGATGTATCCTGGTCAGGTATCGAGGTAGTTCTCTGGGTCTCTGAAAAAGAGCCTTGTGCAAAGTGAAGAGACGTTAATAGAAAGTAAACTAAGAAAAAACTTGAATGAAGTATTAATTAATAACTAAGAATTGAGCGTTGCATAAACATGAAAGTCTGTATGAGTAATTCTGTCAATCTGAGTAAAAAAGTGAATTTAATTTGAAGATGTTTAGATGTAGCTTTGAAAAAGATGCCTGTGAAGGTAGAGTTTCCTTTAACCTGCTATGATTGAAAAATATGCTGAATACTGATAATAATATGGCCATATATGAAATCGGTCATCGTGGAAAAAATATATGGTCATGAAAATCTGTTTCGTTCCAGATTTTTCCAGGAGTCTGCTGTTGTTCTCTATGTGAAGTTTTTTTTAACATTTTTTCACATTAAGTATATCGAACCAATGTGTGTGTTTTTTTAACGAAATGCACTCCTGTTTAAAAAAAAATTGCCCCTATAATCTGGTCCAGCCTTTTAAAAATTAACCGAATTCCACTTTTTTGTGCCCTCCTGTGTGTGCATGTAGGTTCTCATATGTGATAATGATGTGTTGCGGGTTGCTGAGTTGCAGCTATTTTGAATATACAGTGAGGACAACTACTAATTATGTTCTCAAGCTGCAAAGGCGTTGAGCCCTCTTAACTATTCTCACTTGTTATAAGCTGACTCCGACTAACTTTTGATGCAGCCCTTGTGATGGGATAAATATGTTCTCCTGGTTCACATGAACGAAGGAGAAACGTATTTAAATGTTTTAAAACAAACCAGGGTATTAGCAGGATTTTTAAGAGAAAATATTCACCTTGACCAGGACTTGAACACCGAAATCAGGGGTCTGGGTTCGAGTCCCGTTCATGGTGGATTTATTTCTCTGTGGAAATTCTGCGATTGTGCATTTCAGAGGATGAAGTAAGGTATTCGCAGCTACGAGTAGTTCGCACTTCTTGAAACCAGGATAAGTGTGCAATAGTTTGGGTTTCTTTTATTAATATTATCTACGAATCTACTCATAAACAATGAAGGAATGAGAAAAATGTTTATTTCAATAGCTAGATTATTCTTTGACGCATAACATGTAGAGTAGATCCTGCCTATAAAATCTGGCTCTACTCATAAATTCAAATGGCTCTTTTTTTTGCAATTCGGACCTCTTAGTAACGGTATCACTTATCAGACGGTATCCCCTTATAAAGAATGGATTACGAATGACAGCTTTACTTGAATTGTATTAAGTTAGAGGAGAATTCATTCATTCCAATTGCGGAAGAATTTTTAAAGGGTAATCCAATTGAATCCTCTAAAGAGTTGTCGGTGAACTTGATAACGGTTAAGGGTAGCTTCATGGCGGAGTAAGCTGCGATTATCGCATGCATAGGAAGAAGATTCATAGGATTTTTAATAGTGGAATACAGTTGGATATTTATTTAATTTTCCGTGGACACATCTCAGTTAATTTCCGTCAGAAATAAAGTCAATATTGACCCTCTTTCTGAAACAAAAATGAATAATTCTTTGTGAGATACAAGCTCATTGCTCATACTTTCATTTTCAGCTTGAAAGACATCGAAAAACCATAAACTATTCGGAAATTATGGATCTGTTAATGGTTGTCGTAATTTTTTGAATCATCATCAATGTCCGTCAAAAATTGTAGTTTCTAAGGTGGTTTTGTTCAGTTTCTAATGATGAAAAGTCGCAGTATTCATGCTATACATATACATATTATTAGTAACAAGCCATTATACAAGGAGACTTGCGAGCAAGTAGTAAAGATCGCCGATTGTCCCCCCCCCCCGCACTTAGCATCTTAACAACAACAAGCCTTAGTTGTGAAATTTCGACAGATTTTTTTGTTTGGGTGCCACGTGGGAGTGAAAAACTCGTCGGAAATATAAAGAGGGTGGGAATTGAGAATTGCTCATTATTGCGTATTTTATAATTGCTTAGGGTGTCCATAGTACCTTGATTGCGTACGTGAGATGTAACCAGAGTTACCATCCCAGCCTCCCTTTGTTCGCTCGCGGGTGGAGGAAAGTAGAAGGGGAGTGGGTCGCGGGAGTTGAGGCGTATTAAGTGGATTATACACAGAATGAATTTTTTGGGGAAAGGTCTAACCATCACGCAGGTCATAAGGTTTATCCACGGGGTGGAGCGTTTTGAAGCCCCTTGCGTAGAGCTTAGTTAATTGGATGATCTTGCGTATATTCCCTCCAACCCTCCAGGCCCAGCTTCTTCTCACTGTTTACGCCCACGCCCTCCTATTTTTTTTCCATGGGTCCCTCCTTTCGGAAGAATCCGGCCGTAATTCGTTTCACGTATTATTTAACGCTTCTGTTTTTTTTCATAAATATTCTTGCGTGGGTTGTGAGAGCAAGGTGCTCGTATTACGCGAGAGGATTTCACGCCAGGATCACATTTTAACTTGCCTAAATTTGTGGGTGGTCTTTCTCGAGAAAATTGCGTCCCCGCGTGAATTTCCTCAAGACCCTCGAAGATGAGGAAATTTGCCGCGCTTCTTGGTTTATGCGCAATTTTTTGGCGAAGTTATGAGAGAAAATTAAAGAGCCGACCACGGCATCCGTATCGGCAACCAGATCGGTAGCTGGTCTGGTACCGGTAGCCTTGATGGGAATCCAAAGGTCACGGTTTCGTATCCCGCCATGGAACTAGAGTGTTATTGTTATGCGTTTTGTTTCATAGTTAAGGCTGCGCAAATCGATATTATATGAACACTTACCAACCCAATTACAGAATTTTGGTTATGCTATCCAAATGGTGAAAATACTTAGTTTTATTTATTTTCAATCATTGTCTATTTCAATTCACTTGTTTTCAGCTTAGTGTTCCATGTTATCCAAGAGGATCATCCTGTGAAAAAAATGTAGTGCATTTTTTTGTTTTATTTTGTAATTTTATTTGATTACTGTGCCCAAAGTATATTTTAGCTGGCGTTTTTCACTGGAAAATCTCATCAAAAAGACTGCAATTGTAAACAGCGCATTTCTTACACGTTGAAGGCTGACGTCATTCCTCCTCAATGATTCATGTGGCAAGAAACAAATTTGTTTTTCACCACTAAATGGAATTGGAACATGCTCATTATAAAAAATTGATATTTTCATCTCTTTTTATAGTTTCGATTTTTCCGTTGGCAAACGTGGAAAGACACTATGTTTAGCATTCGTCTGATATTTAATATTTGTAGAAGTTGCGTTTTACATTCACAGTACTTGAAATATTTACTTTGTCACAGTACTTGTATAAACATTTATGTAATTTTATTTCCATTCGTTATTGAATTTTTGGGGAACTAAGAAAGTTTTCTCCTTTTCTAAAATGAAATACATAAAGATCGAGTGGGAGAGTTAACGTAATTACTAAAGCAACTACATTGTTCTTAAACAGACATTTTTGTATACGACAGTAGTGTATGACTGAAAATTCTGATTAGATTATACTTCCAAGTGTGGTGAACTGAATTGATGAGTGCTCAATTTGAATATCTAAGTAAAATAGCGCATGCCATGCATATCTCCGTTATCGTAATCTGTCTGCGAAGGTAATCAGCGAGTCACATGGTCTATTTTCTTGGCCGGACGCCAACATATAATTGGCAACATTGCTGGCAATTCATTCGTCCTTGTTACCTTATTTCAATTTTGATGAAATATGTATCACCAATTAATGTATTGATAGCGTTCCGAATGTCATGGACACACTTTATCTACGGCAGTATCTGATGATCTGGAAATACTGGCTTGCTGTGATAATTATTCGCGTTTGAGCTCAAAGGAAATTCTATTTTTGTCCTAAACTTGTTTTCAAGAATTGGAGGAGCCAACATTCAGAATGGAATCATTTCATATCATATTAATTTCCACACTCGTTATTAATTATGATTTTTGTGAAACTATTGAACTATTTTTTTGAAAAATATCCCCTGTAAATCTTGTTTTTAGGTGCGATCATATTTGCTCCAATTTATATTTACAAACGCATCAATTCCGCAACCTATCGGATACGCAGCAGATATTGAAGTAGATGTCTTCTTTTGATTTGCTCTGCTAATTTAAGTGTCTATTCTGGATGGTATCCAACCTTTTCATTATTGGTACGAGGATTGTACTTAAGTTGCTAAAACTTTCACATACCGGTACAAGCACAGCTATCTCTGTTATAGTTGACCCACACTATCTAACTTTTTTTAAATACTTTAAGAGTATAAGTTGTGATTATCTCTCGATGATGCAGCAACGAGTTAAATATTTTTTTAAAGAAATTTCCATAAAATAAGAAATTAGAAGTGCCTCATAATTCAATCGTGTGCCTCAATTAAAAATATATTTGATCAATTTGCGAAATAATAAGAGTAGTAAATCGAGAACCTATGCATCTCTGACATGCGCTATCTCCACATTTTTTAACGTGTCATACTTTAAAGGTGTTTGAAATTGGATGTCCTTCAGGTCCTCATCTTCAAGGGTCAACAATCGTAGGATTGGTTTTACCGCAGCCCTCCACTCGATTCTTCTCTCGGCAAACCTCTTCATATTAACGTAGTTCCTCTCTTTCACATCCTTTACTACCTGTTCTATGTAACTCATACGAGGCCTACCTTTTCCATTCTTCCCCTTTACTTTTCCTTCGAAGATTGTCTTCATCAGGCCATCGTCTCCGATTAAGTTGTCCCGTCTTCTTTTTATAGTTTTCAGCAGACTTCTCTTTTCTCCTACTCTTCTTAGGACTTCTTCATTTGTCAGTCGGTCTATCCATTTTATCTTCATCATTCTCCGATAATACCATATTTCGAATGCTTCCACCCTTTTCTTCTCCGCTGCTGTCATCGTCTATGCCTCACTGCCATAAAGGAACATACCCCTGACATACGTTTTGATGAATTACTTCCTTGCTTCCAAGCTTGTATTTCCAGCTGTAAGTAGATTCTTCTTTTGATAGAATGCCCTTTTTGCCTGGGCTATTCTTCTCACTATTTCTTTCTTGCTTCGTCCATCGTTGGTTACTCTGCTTCCCAGGTAACAGAACTCTTTCACCTCTTGCAGTTTCTGTTTTCCTAGCATAACGTTGGTTTTGGCCCCCTCTCTCTTGCTGCGCACCAATATCTTAGTTTTCTTCTTATTGATCTTCAGATAATAACTGACCATTGTCGTTTCCATGGTTGTTAGCATCTTATTCAGCTCATTCTCTGTCTCTGCTATGAGAGCTATGTCATCACCGAATCGTAGCATACTGATTGTTTATCCGTGGATGTTCACTCCAGAACACTTCTCCTTCACTTTATTGATGGCTCTCTCGATGTAAACATTAAAATTTACAGGAGACAGTGCACAGCCTTGTCTCACTCCTTTCCTTATTCTTGCTTCTTCACAGCTGGGTCCAGATTTTATCACCGCTACTTGGTTTTTATACAAACTGTGGATAATTCTTCGGTCATTGTACGAAACTCCCAACTTTCAGAATTCCAAGCATTAAATTCCAATCAACGTTGTCAAAAGCCTTCTCTAAATCCACAAATGCAATGAAGGTCGGTTTGTTCTTCTCCATTCTCTTCTCTATAAGCAGCCTAAGGGCCAATATTGCTTCTCTTGTGCCCTTACTTTTCCTGAATCCGAATTGATCTTCATCCAGGAACTCTTCTGCTTTTCCTTTTATTCTTCTGTAGATGATTCTTGTCAATATCTTCGATGCATGTGTCGTCAGACTCATAGTCCTGAAATTTTCACATTTTTCCACTCTCTTCTTTTTTGGAATAGGAATGATGATGTTTTTCTTGAAGTCCCTAGGTATTTCCCCTGTTGAGTACATGTCGCAGATGGTCTTGTAGAGATGGGCCAATGTCCTCTCTCCCGCATTCCTTATCAGTTCTGCGGGGATATAATCAATTCCAGGAGCCTTATTCATCCGAAGGTGCCTTACTGCTGCGTCGAATTCCGATCTCAATATTGATGCTCCCATATCATCCTTATCGACTTCGCTTTCCTCTTCAACAACTTTCGTGCTGAGATTGTTCCCGTTGTATAACTCTTCGTGATATTCTTTCCATCAATTTGTTTTCATTTTCAATCAAAAGTTCTCCATTCTTGTCTCTTATAGCATTGAATCTTACGCTCCGTTTCTTGAAGTGATTCCTCACTATCCTTAAGGCAGCTTCCACCTTTCCCAGGGAAAGATTGTTTTGTACATAATTTTATAGCTTGTACATCCACATTTCTCTAGCTCTCCTGGCTTGCGACTTACTTCGTTCCTTATAGTTTTGTAGCAAAGCTGCCCTTCTTCAGTTTTCGCATTCTTGTACTTTCTTCTTACTTCAATCAGCACTAAGCCTTCTTCCACGATCTATGGCTTCTTGTTAATAACTTTTCTTCTTCCAAGAACTTCTTTTGCGGCTTCCTGTAGTCCACATTTAATGTTTTCCAACGCTCTTCTACTGGTTTCTCAGTCAGGTCCTCTCCTATGTTGTTTTCTACTGCTTTCTGAAATTCCAGCTGATGAAGAGTCTCCTTTAGTTTTTCTGTTTGCCAAATGTTCTTTACTGTTTTCTTCCATCTCTTGAATTTCAGATGGCATTTCATCATCACTAAATTATAGTCGCTGTCGATGTCTGCACCCGAGTAGCTTTTGCAGTCCTTCACCTGATTCCTGAACCTCTGCTTCACTAAAATGTAATCTATTTGTAATCTTCCCCTGTCTCCTGGCATCTTCCACGTGTATTTTCTTCGGTTGTGATTTTTAAACAATGTGTTAGTAACCAGTAACTTATGTTGTGTACAGAACTCCAGCAGTCTTTCTCCTCTTTCGTTACGGTTTCCCAATCCATATTTTCCAGTTATTCTTCCATCTTGACTTTCGCCGACGACAGCGTTCCAGTCTCCTAAAATAATTAGGTTTTCTTCTTCTCTTACCTGTTTTATTACTTCAGTGATATCTTCGTACACGTCTTCCACTTCTTCATTTTCGTAGTTCGTTCAGGTACGATATAAAAATTGAAATTATCCCCTAAATGTATATATGATATGCAATTAGAGAACAATTGAGGCAATAGAGATTTTTCAGTTCAGATGTTCGGATATGATTAGGATTAATTAAAATACATAGAAATTGTTAATATTTCATAAATAAGTTATTAGCGGAAAGATTGACTGAGAGAAATAGAGAAGGAGGGGTTATTGCTTTGTGTTCTATAGAAAATATTACTCGCTTTTAAGATCCCGCGGTTAACCGAAATTAGTTTCGCCTATATGTGCATTTCATGGGAATCATAGCATTGCCTATTTATTAATCGTTTCTCATACTAAGGTAAAATGAATTGGAGTTGTAACGCGTACTGAATGTTTAATGCGAATATTTTGTTTTCCAATTATTCTCTCAGAAAGGCAAATGGTTGCTCGTAGCCTTATTATTATTTTTTCCTCCTTAAACTGCAGTGACATACTTTCTTCCTTCAGTGAGCAAAAGCATAAATATTTACTAAAAAGTAAGCAATAAAACAAACGGAGCGAGTGAGCCGCTGAGTGGGCGTCCCATCGTTATCCTGAGTTTTTTGGAATGAGATGGAGGAGGAGATATAAAAGCGTTTCTTCGTCGGATGAAAAATCTGAGCTACTACTAGAATGGATGTTAGATCTTTAAAGCGTTCTCATCCGCTACTCGCGACATGGCATGAAAAATTCCACCCCATCACTCCGAAGAAAAAAAAATTGAAGACGTACTCACTCGACAGGCCGCGTGTACTTCATTTGGGTGGAAAATTTCCTCTAGAAGTTTCCGTGTTCAACATTTGAGGAGGCCGCAAGATCAAAGCACGCTCGGATGCGAGGAATATTCTTATTCTTTCCTCTTAGCTGTCACATCTCTGCTGTCACAACTTCGCTGTCAGCAGACATTCTACTCTCTCAAGAGTGTGGGTATATTAGTGAACTGGCTTGAATTAGTACTCTCTCATCTCTTTTTCTCCGGAAAGGAGGGAAAATATGCCTTTCCCAGAGGAATATGGAGGGTATTCGAAACATTGGTGCCCTGGATCTTTCATTAAATAATTCCTTGAGATGTGGCACTCCTTTTCACTGAATGTTTGACCAGAATGTGATGCACTCCTCATAAAGGGTTCCGTTCCCAGTAGATGACGCGTGGATATTTCATGATTTACCAAATTTAGAGCCGGGGATACCCATAAATTTTGCTTCTGTAGAACGAGTCATGCCTTGGTCACACGTCTCTCCGTTGGAGCATGCGTTTAATTTGTTCGATGTCAGGGACTGAATGAAAATCAGTTAACTATGGACATCATGAGATTCATTAACTCGAGAAATAACTCCTGCCAAACTTACGAGTATAATGAATTGTGAATCATATTGGATGACTTTTCGCGACGTAGCTGTTGCGTTTAATGTGACTAACGGCGCTCGCGACTGGACGGTAGTTCTTGTGAAAGAATGACCCTCGCTCGTTAATCATGTGAAATACCTTCAGCATTGTTGTGCACGAATCATGTTAAAGTTTTCCTTAAGTAGTGCCATCTATTGATATCCTTTGTGTAGTGCGGCATTTTGCATGAATAATGCTTGTTGCTATTTCAATTCTTACATTTTTTTATTGCCACCATCACTAACTCACCCAATTGTCGCTCATTGCATTTACTCTAACTATTCTAAAATAAGAAATAAAATAATTAGAAAAAATCAAAATCATTACAAGAAACCTTCGCTAAACTGGAAATATAAACTGCCCCGTATGTTATAATTCGTCATGATGAAGGTCACGTGACCATTTATGGAAAACTAATTTAATATCGTATTCTTTAAAACTTTAAAATCAAATTATGACAGGTTTCCGCCCCTCTAAGTGCTTAATGAACATTTTGGTAAATTTTTCTCACCCTCTAGTCGATATGAACTCATTTTGCGGAAATATATTCCTCCTGTTGATCCTGGATGAGCGAAAACTTTGAATGAAGTTGAGCCCTTCTTACCTTTGACACGTTTCCATAGCTGGCGAGGAGATATCTTTCTCCGGTTTACGGTAGGTCTCCCCTCGCTGAACTTTTCACGCTATTGAGTGATTCCGACGAGTGGAAATGAAGTGACGCCGTCGGGATTTTTTCTCGTCACTGGACTTATAATTGCCTTTCCATTACTAACCGAAAACTTAGGGTGATCAATATTCAGAAAATTGAAATCCTCGAGGAATTTTTTAAATTTATTTCTTCGTTTGGGCTAAAACTTTGACGCTAGAGGCTTACTTATTCTTGTGCCAATGTGGTCCTGCTCCCTCATCTTTCTCTTGGGAGTGTCAACCACTGAAAAACCAAATGTACGTTCATTGATAGTGCGAACAGAGTTCTCAATGTGTTTTTATTGAAATGTGCCGGCATTCTCCTTTCAGTATCACGGAACGTAAGAATAGCACCTTCACAAGGAACCACGAAAGAGGTGACATGGCAGTGAAATAGAATTTAATCGAAAGTCCAAAATAAATTCACAGTTATGGGTTTAGGAGCTGAAAAACAACTAGATTTTACCGTATATAGTTTGACTAGTGATTGTTAGTGATTTTAACATATGACGAGCTCATTTCTCTTTCTTGAGTACAATGGGCACTGCAACGTTACATCAGTCTGTTATTTTGTTTATTTCTACCTATGCTAGTCAACCCTATTTATTTAAACAAATCTAATATTTACTTAACCGGTCAACTATCTGTAATTAAGTACTTATCCTCTTAAGCTTTGTCTTGTCTTGTGTTCCATTGAAAATGATGATGAAGGGATCTGAAGGATGAAAATCCTAGTCAATACTTTCCACCGTTGATATGAGCATTGTTGCAGAAACTGATTTGCGTAAAATAAAAAGTATCGGGCACACGCCAGGGAAACATAATAATAAATAATAATTGCAGAACGTTTCGGTGGCTGTTATTGCTAGATATTCCATCCGAATGCCAAATTGAGAACTAGTTGTACACTGTACTAACCTACGTTAGGTCGGTACGTTGCACTGGTCAATTAATAAATGGACTAGTAAGGTATGTAATTCTTGATTAAAACTCTCGCGGGTCATTATAGACGTATGGTTGTTTTTCGGGTGTATCCCGCGTTCTATACCAGGTTTGACCCTGACGTTTCGTGGCCGTTGCTGGTCACTTTATCCAAGGGAATGAGGTGTTTGTCGAGGTGGAGGAATTTATATAGGGGATTCAGGGAGGGAAAAGGATGGGAAGGGGGGGCGTGGAAGGTGTAGTCATTGTATTTTTATTTCGGTTTAAAGCTGGGTCCCATGTGTGGCTGACTTGGAGGCCACAGTCCCTATTATAATTTTGCTGGCATTTCCTTATTTCTAAAGCTTCGCGGATCAGCCGGGGTTTGAAGTTTTTCACTTTGGCGATTATCTTGGTTTCTTTGAGGTCAATCGCCAACGGCCAGCAACGGCCACGAAACGTCAGGGTCAAACCTGGTATAGAACGCGGGATACACCCGAAAAACAACCATACGTCTAGTAAGGTATGCTTGACTTTCTTGTCTTGGTGTATTGATTGAAAAGAATCCTGCTTTTTCTCACAGTGAAAATTCACTATGATACCTTAGATGAATTCCGAGACAATTTTCAATTTATCGTTCCCCCTTTGGATGTTTATGGCCTTTTGTTTGTCGTTAGTATCTTGTTATGTCCCTATTCAGTGATAATAATAGTGATAGTCATTATATTCACCCTTCTACATCTAAGTTATTTGAGTCCCTTTTACGTAAGTCTAATTAATGTCCTCTCTTAGGATGACACGGACTTGTTTGATCCTCACTTAACCGCAGTAATCGAGATCAACATCCTTGCCCTTGTTGGCACCTCTCAAGTTAAGGAAAACTCCCATGTTGTTAACAGGCTTAACTCTTGAGTTAAGTTCCAAACATTTCTATAACTTTTACCAGTTATCTTCAGTATATTTATTGCCGAATCAAGCCAAACCGCGGTATCCTGTTTGCTAACGATTCAGTATGGCATTCGTGATCTTTAATTCAGGCTCGGGCATTGATGTTATGTTTATCCTAGAATATAATTCCGATAGAATGATGTAATCTAAGTAACTGAGGCAGTAAAATTCGAACTATACTGCCTCTACTTGCTGTAATTAGGCAGTTGAGGTCGAATAACCCCCCGCATCGATCGCCATTTTAATTTTGCCTTAAAATCCCTCACTGCGTACCTAGTGTGAGGTTTTCCTTTTGGCCCTCTTTAAGTGGTTCCTTCGGCGGCGTCGCTTCCTCAGTCCTTAAGCAGGGGTCGTAAGGAAGGAAGGGGAACAACTTCGCGGCATGTCAAACACAACAAAGGCGATCGTAATCACGGGGCGGCTGGGAGAGGGAAAAATGTACAGGCCAATTCTCCTGACCTTGAGGTCTGGCGAGGATGCAGTCGGCTCAACCTCAGGGACTGCGACGCCTCCTAATTAAATTAGGAGAATTAAATTAAAGGGAAAAAAATCATCTCGGCGTTCAGGGGAAGACGGGGGATGGTGGGCTGAGAACTATTTGGAGATAAGGGTCGGGGTAAGGAGTCAAAAAAACGGGAATATATATATATTTTTTAATTAGAAAAGGGGAAAAAAATTTAATCTAGCAGTTGGGGGAGAAGTCGAGATGGAAGGGTGAGGGGTGGAGGATTTAGGGAAGTGGAAAGCTGCGGAAGTAATGTGGGGAACGAGAGAGTGGGTAGGGAAGGTGGAGAGGGGGGAAGGAGTGGGGGTGAATGGGAAGGGAAGTGAACGCGACTCAGGTTTTGGAGGAAGAGAAAGGGGGTGGAAATAGGTTTGGGAGTGATGCTCGTGGATGGAGGAGATCCTAAGAAGGTGAGTGGGGAGAGGGTTCTGTGCGCCCTTTGAGACGCCCGTGCCGCAAGGATAGCAAGCACCTCCACCCACGGCATCTCCGGAGCAGGAACTTCTACTTAAAGGGGTCCCATCCTGCGCAGGGGAGGCAGAACTTAGGGGAGGGAAAGGGGGTGAGTTTGACACGATCAATTAGGCTCCTGATTGAATTAGACTTTGCCGTGAGGATAGAGAGGGCGGAGTAGTGGGAGGAGGAGAAATGGGTGAGGAGAGCGAGTGTGTGAGGACGGGTGGGGGATGTTTCGGGACAATGATTTCAAAAGGGGGGCGGGGGTTGCAGTGGAGTCCTCCCCAGTTGGAGGATGTTCCCGAAGGGAATCGGAAGGGAGGGGTTCCGGGCACAGAAGGGAACAGCATATTTCGCAAGGTGGAGGGGGTTTGCATCTTCCATTCTACCCCAGGGACGACCGGAGTGTTTTATTATTTTTTTTTTGGTCTGCTTATTTATTTTTTTTCTGAAGCGATAAAGAGAACCTTTTTATCGTTCGCAGTAAAGCTAGGAAGGAGGGGGGGGGGGGGGGGGAGGGGGAAGAGGACCCTTGCGCCGCTCAGCGTCCCAAACAACCTCGACACCCTCACTCACCCCCACAACCAACCAGTATCCCACCCAAAGCGTCCTGTCCCCTTCCCGCCTCCCTCATGGGCCGATGGTTCCCGGGAAATGGGAGGAAAATATGGCGCGCCGGACTTGCTGAGGTTTTCGTATTTTTTTTAACTTTTAAGGGAAAAGAATACGGGACCTCGCTTATCGGTTTTAGGGGTAGGACGCCACCTACCCGAAGAGCACACCAAAGCCCACACGACCACGCCTTCCTCCCCCACTCCTTGATCCCCCTTCCTGTTCCTTCGCTTCGTCTTCCTCCCAGTTCTATCGAAGGGACCCTCCGCTTAAAAGAATAGTGAGCTCACTTGATTTCGTCTCTCTCCGAGCACCCCGACGCCGGTCGTAAATTGTGGCCGTGACGCAGTGTCTGGAGATAACTTGAGGTGAAAGTCATTGCTATAATGCAAAGAGTTCCGTCCTTGGCTCCCGTTCAAGTGCCCATCTAATAAGATTTTGTTCAAGAGATGAAGTCAAAGTCAAGTAGGACGGAAAGAGTATTTAGCTTTCATAAATTTCTTATTTCAGTGCCTGATCACTGCTGGGGATAGCTTTAAAGGAATAAGATTGGTGTTGTGTCTAGGGTACTGGTCTCCCATCTCGAGGACTTTGGTTTGGAGGCAGTTTTTTAATGGTATGTACATCAATCTTTACTTGAGTGCAGCGTGGTGAGCACTTCGTCTTCGGTACTCAGTCCATCTGATGGGACGTTAATCCATGGGCTCTTGGGCGTCTCTCTTTAAGAGTAGGCTTATTCCGACGCCAGGTATCTCTCCGCCTATCTTCTTTTTCATATCTCTTTAGAAATGTGCACTAATTCGTAAAACTGCTAAAAGCCTTAGTTGTTGGTCGTCTCCCAAAATAGCAATTTCGAATCGTTTTAAATTGAACTGAGCTTAATCCTCCATGTACGCTAACATTAAAAAGTACTTTGAGTAAAATACGACTACATAGCAATGTTAGCCTCATGTGATTAGACAGTGACAAATATTCTTTCTTTTGTTGCTTTATGGATACTTTGTCTTGAAATTTACATCGCGCCGATGTCTGCTATTGGTTAAAATTTTCCCTCTATTCCCGCATGCAACATGGCTTACCTGTAGACACGTTTGAGGATCAAACATCTATTAGAAAAAACGCGAAGTGCTGCTGAATCCTGATATGAAATTCGAGCTCATCCAGGAATTTTAAATTGATGGTGTTTGTTCCGTCCATCTATGAAGTGAATTCATTCGTTAAATATAAATCCAATTATGGACGGAGGCGTTATGCCCTACTTTCACAATATGATATTCGAAGCTAATACCTTTACGTCCCGGTTGCTCTTCCATTCCTATTAGGATCGTCCGAAGGAGGCCCTTTTTAGATTTCTTTTTGAGCAGTAGTGACATCAGTATCATTCATTATTCATTTCAAATTTTGCCCGTTCCGAATACAGGGATAAAATCATGCTTGGTCTAATTTATTCACCTCGTATGACATTGGCTTGGTCTTTGGTGCATTTTGTATTTGCCATATTCCTATTTATTTCTTATAATGACCGGGAAGAATCTTATCAATTGTATCTAAAGGTATCTGTAAACCTTGTATGTCCTCACCTATTTGTCCTTGTATTGTCCTCACTTCAATGTCATTTGTAAGTCGGATCGCACTAATTTTTTCCTTACATGTTGGCATCCCTTTTAAAAATCCCTTTATTCCTCTTTTTTACTCACTTGACGAAGTAAGCTCTCCAAAATGATTATTTATTCATTGTTTAAGGGCTTTGACTAATGTCGCTTCTCTTTTTATTTCCGTTCTCATTCGCTCCATAACAACTTGGTCCTTGCAAAGTCTATCCCACTGTTGTTTCAAATGATTCCAGGCCATGCTTTTTTCTAAAAATGCAACGCCATCTTTGTTGCGGCATAAACGAAAGACTTTTGTAGCACACGAACTACTCATGTAAAATGACTCTCTTGCACGTGTAACTTTTCTACGAGATTCCTTTGAAGGGAGCGGCCTCTCTCAGTATTCTGTCCTCTTTGAATTTGTGCTATTCTTCCAACTATCAAATTCCCTTCTACCATTCGAGCATATTCATCTCCGCCCTATTTTGGGATGGATATGATTAGGGCTTTGTAATGTCTACCCTTCTTGTTAGGTTATAATGTTTGATTTTTTCACAAAATGAACAGTTGCAATAGGTATTTTTTAGATGCTGTGCATTTCGGTATTTATGCCGTATGTTACACTTAGATGTCAATCTTTTGCTAGTCTGCAAAGTGAAAATATATATTGTTATTATTAATCGTCAATGTCTTTTAATTACGGCTGAAGATTCATCATAGCTAATAGTGGAGGTATCAAGGGAAAAATGATTTGGCCACCTTTGAATTTTGGTTCTCAAAGCATCCTGCAGGTTTTTGTAGCATTTATAGTTTGTAAGGAGTTGGATTTAACTGTGCTTGATATTTAAAATGAAGGTTAATGTCGGAGATGTTATCGTGCCTGGTGATGTAGTTGAAGATATTTCAAGGGTAAAGAAAGTGACCAAATGTATAATTGGACCAGGACTAAGACGGTATTCCGAGAACATTTTGGTTTGTAAAAGTGGCATTCTACGTAAGAAAAATCCAAATACATATTGGGTTGATAGTCGCCAAAGAAGGTATATACCCGTTCGTGGAGAAAGTGTTGTGGGTGTAGTGGTGAACAAATCAAACGAGATATTTAAAGTGAAAATTGGAGCCAGCGAATTTGCCTCTTTGGCGCACACATCGTTCGAAGGCGCAACGAAGAAGCATAGACCAGACGTCAAACTTGGCGATGTGATTTTCGCGAAACTCGAGGTGGCAAGTATGGACATGGACCCGGAACTTGAATGTGTGGACTCTCGTGAAAGCAGGATGGAATGGGAGTGGATGCTGAAGATGGGTTCTTATATAATTGCAGCATCAATGTTGTTCGTAAAATTCTAAGCCCAAAATACCCTCTCCTCAAGACTCTTGGCGTTGAAGTTCCTCATGAAATCGCAATTGGTATGAATGGGAAGGTGTGGTTGAAAGCGAGGACACCCAGATAGACAATCGCGTATATGAATGCGATTTTGGCTCTAGAGTACATTTCCAGCGTAGAGACCAATGCTGTGTGTGTAAAAATACTGAAATCTCTTCAAAAGAGTTCGTAGGTTAGGGTTCATAAATAATAAATAATAATAATAGGTGGACAAATGATTTGGTGAATTTTCAGAGTTTTAAATATTAAAACTTCTAGGAAGCTTATAATAAAACAATATTTTTTGCTTGAAAAATTCCAATTTTTTGACAGAATTTTATAGTATATAATTGAAATATTTGCATCAAATATAAATAAAATGTAAAAAGTAGAAATAGCAAATGGAGAAAAAATTGAATTCAATATCTCTTCAAATAATACTATTTCCAGAACACAATTAAGTGATTGTGTACTCAAGAATGCGGCCAAGGACCATAAAGACGCGGACAAGGATTAGGAACCTAGGACCTAGGAGCTTACAGGGTAGGAAATATCTTTCTAACAAAATATACTACCATTGAATTTATTAGTATTTTTGTTTTCTGTAATGCTGTCTGAAATCACATATCGTGCATCATTTCACCGTGCACCTTTCGTCTACACCCTACGAAATTGTTCATGAGCAATATCCAGTTGATCTTGCTCAGGAGAAGATCCTACCAGTCTTAGTTCAATTCTTTAAGAATTGCCTTGTGAAGGGGATTTAAAATCGCTTCGTTTGCATCGCCTCACGTATTGTACAGCAGTTGCTACCATTTCATCCGCCGGATGGTTGCGATATTGGTGAAATATTGCCCATCGGTATTTTAGCCATGTTTTCACCTTTCTCGTTTTAATTATTACCTACTTTATATATTTTTGCTACTTAAACCTATCTGAATGTTATGCAGCTCATTTAATTCTTTAATCATAATTTTTACTGGTCTTTTGGCTTGCTGGCCAGAGCTGATTCTTACGGCCGGCTGTACGTGTGCTTTTTGTCAAGTGCAGTATAATTTATGTAAAAGAGCAGCTATTAAATCCTTCTTTCCAATTTTAAAGCCATAAAATCTGCATGCATAAAATCTTTGATAGGCACATTTAAATGAAGATTTTTTCGTTGTATTCTATAATTCTATAATATTTTTCAATGAGACATCTTTTCGAATCCTTTAAAGTTAACCACATTAGGCATAGTTTTCTTTTGCAATAATGAATACTAAATGTTTGAGGAAAATCCTATATTGCGAAGAGGTATAATTTATTTCTCCTCTTCTAATAATTCCTAAAGTTGATTTAAAACTTCATCCCAAATTCTTCAGCTTCTATTTCCATGATTTGCCGTGAACTATTTTCATCAATATGGAGTTTAGCAGATTTTCTTATTTATGGTGTGTCATATTTTCATTAAATTTTTGTTACACTTGGCTGCCATTCTTATTACGTATTCTACCTTTAGAACTGAACTACCATGCAAAAAATGCCTTTCATGGCAGTTCAGAAGTTTTTGTGTCGTAATAACTTTAAAAATTATCTCTTTCTAAGTGCCTAAACATTGATTAGCATAAAAAACTAGTTAGAAAGAAATGAATTCTGACATCATTTGTTGCCATTTGTGGCGGTATAAAATGGGCGAAAAAAGTTTTTAAAGACATGCACAGACATTAAATTATTTCGTGTATAATTACGGATGGACTTCATGGAAATGCATTTAAAGAATACATAGAGTATTTTGATAGTGGACGTAGAGACGGGTTTCTCGAATGCACAGTCTGAATTGCTATCTAATTATGTGTAATATGTATTTTTATCCTGTGGTTATTGTAATAATGTATAACTCATTACTAAATGGCATCAAATCATACGTTCACTTCCTGATAATCGTAGTCGTAGACCACGCTATGGCGACTCGAGGCGTACTCTCATGACGGCGATGTGCTGGAGTGTTCGGACGTTGCTACTCACTTATTTTTCTGTACTCGATCAGGAGCTAATGACCTCAGCATCCGATGCTCCTTTTGGACGCCACTCCATGCGACACAATACATCTGTTCACGGGAGGCGTGACATTTAATCATTAGTAGAGCACTCAAGGCCCCCTCCCTCTGCTCTTTTGACAAAGGGTGGGCGAAAAATCGACCGCCGGGAAGTGTTGCCTCCCGCCCATCTTGCATCAAACCCCCCCCAGGACCTCTCGATAAGAAATCGTCTTCCCCCCTAGGGTGGCGCCTCCGGGTCTGCCGGCGGGAAGATTGCGAACTTGAAAGTTGGGGACTGAGGAGCCAGGTAATGGCTGTCCGGCGCTTATGGCGCTCCCGATGTCTATCCTTAGACAACATCGACCCGAAGACGCCAGCAAGTCGAACGGAGTCATGAATCGAATCTCGAGAGTGTCAGTGTTCACTGCCAAGCGACGTCAACGGGATGACCTAGATCAAGAACCCAGTCTGGACTTCCGGGCGTCTTTTTCGTTTGATATCTTTTTTCCTTATCTAAGCGTATGACCACTTCAGAAACTCGAATATCCTTAAAAAATTGTTTTATTCTATAATACGCTCACAATTCTGAAAGTGATACACTTTGTGATAAGTTTAGCTGTTATTAAAACTGTAACTTTGGCTATTTATTAAAATTTATATACTTACTAATGAGTGCCCCTCCATCGTGTTCCTTCCACGTCATTTTTGCATCCACGCTCTCTCGACTTTCAACCTAAAGTTAATAGAAGATTAGGCTCTACAATTCAAAAATACAATTCTAAGGCTACCCCTTTCTTATATTTACTTGTACTGGTTACTATTGTGTTTGGATAATTAATTTAATTTTTAACTCGAGTTTTATTCAGTTAACATTCATGTTGATCATCAGTTTAGCGCGTTTCAGAAGCACGGTACTCACCTTAGTTTCTCTTTGTCTATCAACATCTTTCCAGGCAAAATCTTTAGTTTTTCAACCTTTAAAAAAATTGACATCCACAGTTACTGCATTTAATTCACTTTTACTGTATTTTCAAAACTGAATTTGTACATTTTTCAATCGATTTGAAATGTGTCATCATAATTTCAGTTTTTGTGCTATCGTTTATCACTAAAATATTTGCATTCTTTATTTTGAATTGATTTACTGATAAACTTTTTGTATCAGACATTATACGTTTTCAAAAGGCAATATTACCCAATTTTCCAGACAGTAATGTTAATCATCATCATGGGTCAACAATCCTAGGATTGGTTTGACGCAGCCCTCCACTCGATTCTTCTATCGGCCAGCCTCTTCATATTAACGTAGTTTCTCTCTTTCACGTCCTTTACTACCTGTTCTATAAAGGAATGTTAATATTCAATTATTTTAAATGCGTATCTCTAGCATGTTTTGCAAGTACCTGCTAATTCGTATCTAAAATGGGTTTTATTTACATAGGAGGACATTCAAGTTTTTTCACGACGGTGAAACGGCGTAGATGGGGAAACTCAATATAGTGACTTCGTGAGGTTTCGTATTGCTGTACAACTTTGGCGGAAACTTCAGTTTATTTGAGCAAATATTTAGTTTACAATACGGAGCAAGATGTGGCCCAATTTTAGTTAGTATTTATTTAACGTGTCTTTTTCACGATGTTATTTAGATAATTTTAAACTATACGCACATGTTAGCTATGATGTGGAAAATTTTTTAATTCTAATGCGACTGAGTAAGAAGGACGTTTCGGTTAGGCAATTATTTTTTTATGTGTCGAGTTTTTAAATGGCATATTTAACGAAATAGTTACGAGTAGAGACCAAACGGTGTTCAGAAGAATATATTTAGCTTACCAAGATTAATTCCCTCTGATAAGCCACCTTACCTGAAAGATACTGTGCAAAACTCTCCTAGTACAAAGGGAAGCTATTTCTAGTCCCCGGCAAGGCAAGCTGCATAGTGTAATTTGTATCGTTATTATTTGGCTAGCAGTAGGTGACAGGGGATCAAGATTTTAACCTAATGAAGTGTATTTCATATCCTGTTGGTTTATTTCTCTGTGACCTAAATCATCGCCTTTCAAACTTGTTCAAAAGTTCTAGGTACAGCATTTGGACACGTTTCAAATTCTTACCGGGGAAAATTAATATTTTGAAAATTTTAAAATTATTTTTTTTCTTTCATCGGTTCCTATTTTCTATTGTTGTTAATTTGATGGATTTTCCATCCAAAATTTGCCTTGTAAGTAATTCTTTCAAAACTTTGCCTTTTTTAATTGAAATTTAAAATGTCGCAAAAATATTATTTTTAAGTAGGTACTTAGGTATTTATTTTGTCCGTGGGAGCAATATCTAGACTAGTAGCATGAACTAGCTATATCATAGGATGAAGGACGAGAATAAATGGAAAATGTTATCCTAAATTTCTTAGGACGGTGTCGTGAATAACACTTATCGAAAACTATGGAGTGTACGTAAATTGAAGTGCAACAGTGAAACAACATTTGAGTTCTTAAGTTTCACCCTAAATGAATGGTCTAAAGTTTTATTGAGGGAGAGTTGCTTTCGATAATCACCTATACTGGTTAAAGTAGCCTCGGATTAAAAGTAGTACATAAGAATTGGGTGTACGTACTTTTCCACCATTAGTTCTATCACCGTTTTTTTAAACAATTTCTTTACTATTTCATTTATAAGCAACCTTTAATTTCAAGTGCCCTAAAAGCATATGGCATATGGCCTTGGCTATGAAGGCTTCATTATTTTCTATTTTTTTATTCCTGACGAAACAGTTTTATTGGACCTCATTTTCATAAACCCTCTATTAGATATTGGTAATGCATTCACTGATGTCCTAAATATGCTGCGGTGTACTTCAAGTAAGGTCTATTTTAGCTACTCGCTTTTTGGAAACCCGGACAGAACTCCTAGCATTAAAAATTGCGGAAAAAATGCTGTTTTGGATGTGCTAAATGCGTTGGAAACATCGGCAGGATTTCTTTCTTTGAGCGAAAACGAAAAGCCGGGTTTGAGATAGAACGCCTGGCGTCTTGAGGCCAGGGATTGCCTCCTGAGGTAGAAGGGCGGAAAGAGGTGGACTGGGGGATAGGGTTAGTCACAAGGAAGGCTGAATAGTGATATCAGTGTGTTGGTTGAGCTCCCTAGGTCCTTCCTCGCCCTCCTCTCTCGTGTCAAGGATTGAGGGAGGAGGATAGAGGGAAGGCCCTTTCGGGGGGAGTCAGGGTGGGAGAAAGGGGTTTGACGGCGCGAGAAGGGGTGGGAAGGGGGATGTTTCCCTTTGCCGCCAATGACTGAGAGAAGGGACGTCTAAACTTCTCTCGAGATAAGGAGATTGAGTGAGCGGGTGAGGTAGACAGAGAGAGCCAAGGGGTGAGGAGGATCGTCGGAGAAGAGGGTTGGATGCCTCCTTATAGCACCATGGTTAGAGAGGGAGAAGGGAAAGTGGAATGGATCCAATCTCTCCATGGCGATTTCGCGGGTCTCTTCAAACCTGCTCTTTGTATTTATGGGCCAGGGTACCCGGTCACTTTGAGGAGAATTACCCGATTACCAGCCGGTTTTTATTATTTTTGCTTCTTTTCACGTAGCAACTCCGCGAAGATGCTTGAAAAACTGCTGATTGGTCACTTGTGCTACAAGCGACCACTTCTTGGTCTTGGGCTTCTACTTGTTTTGTTTTCATTTTTTCAGTCAAGTTGGCTCAACTCATACAAACGGAATAGATTGTGCTTTTTGTGTTACTCCAATAAAGTTATAGCACTGCCTTCGGTTAAATCTATAACTGCCCATTTCCTTGCGTCGAAAGAATAACTTAAAAACCCTCTGTTCTGCTACCGCCTCTGTATTTGTATTTCTGATTTAATCTAGCATATCACTGGCAGAATGTAATATGCCTTAAGGCTCATCTGCAAAAGTATTTTTATTAAATTTCTGGAGATGATTTAGCCTGGACTTCAACCTGCGGATGATAATAATTCCCAGAATTCCAACTCTACATCTGGAATTCATAAATTTAACTTCGTTAGAATTTCGAGGTGGTATAAATTAAGTTACATAAATGAAAAGCGTATTGGATGAAATTTGTCGTAGTAATAATAACATTAGGGGACGAATTGAAAAAGCTAAGCCGCTTCTCAGCAATCAGAGATTATGGTGATAACCTTGAGCATGCTCGAAAAGAGAAAGTTAGGAATACCTTTGATGTGCAGCGTGGGCTTGTATGGATCTTGAGACCTGGGCACAATGGAAGAAGATCGAAAATGATTTGAAGCCTTAGAAATGCGAGAGCGGAGGATAGAGAAAGGGCGATGCAAGGAAAGGCGGGCTATGGAAGAGGTGGTGAATGTGGTTGGGGAAAAGAATATTTTTATTATTTCGCGGATTAGCAAATGGTTGAGTAGGTACATGGAACATGTACTTAGGGTCTGTATCGCTGAAGGTCGCCATTGAAATTAGAACGCAGGGTACGCCAGGACGAGATAGAAAGAGAAAAGGTATTGCGGATAGCATGAAGAGGGGCACGAAATATGCAGATTTGAAGTGAGAAATAACATTGGGCTGTAGTCGAGAGATGAGTGCAATACAAAAAAAGAATAGGAACGCTTTAACAAAATACACCCTAACTGGTAAGAAACTGCATATCTAAATGAAATGTAACTGGCCATTGATAAAAATGAGGAATGTTTGCTGTCATTTGTTAAATTAATATTTTCAGCTTTCACTAACGAAACGTAATGTTCATACTTGAAGTGAAAAATACTGAATATATGTTAATAAACGCGAAAATACGGCACAAAAACATTTCATTATATTGATGAATTGAAATGTATTATTGTTGAGGTGAGAAGGCTCACCGATAGATGGGTTTATCAAGGTTTCTGTACCGGTGGAGAGTCATAAAGCCAATTGATGCCTACTGAATGCATTCGGCAATGCTAAGGTTTTCCTGATTAAGGAGATGCTGGGAATTTTTGTAATATTTCTAACTGCATTCATTCTTGCCCCATCTTAACTGTTAAACTATTATGCGCAGTTATTTTCTGAAATAGGTGAGAGGTTTTTTTTGATTGCCTGTCATTCGCCGGAAAACGAGAAGTTGCGTAGCGTAGTATTTTTTACTTTTAATCACTATGCGCATTTTATTGCTCCCAGCGTCCTATACCGATCAGTATGTCTTATGGCAAATGATGTTTAACGGTTATGCCTCTTGAACAAAAATTTCATCAGCAATGTCAAACATTTTCTGGAATTTTTATAATTTCATCATATAAACCATAATTAAAACTACAACTACATTACTTTCATATAATGTTCTTTTTAGGCATGACAGTGGTAGATGGAAATATGAATGTAAATTGTGAATTTCTCGCACTATTGATTCGCATAAAATATTCTCTGAATGCTTACAAATTTTCTTCATCGCCCATTAAAGTTCGTTTTCCTCTCTGGCCAAAAACCTTTTGATCCTCCTGCGAACCGAACTAGCAGTCGCTGCCAATGTCAATGTTCTCATTTAACATTGAGGAACTTCTAATCAAAAGCACATTTGTGAGGACGTAAGAAAAAGGGTTCAAGAGTTTCACTCTATGGCTACACGACTAAATACAAGACTACACTACATACATTGTATATTCCAATTAAAATACATAATATGCTCTCATTTGGCTAATTAATAAACGCTACGTAAAGTAAAAACGGAAATGAAACCCATGCTTCAAACCTACCACGTGCAGGTCTCCTCCTTTTTCATTACTAAAAATTCGAAGATGTAAATATGCGAACTATAGGCTTGCTTTAAATTTCTCTGTCCCTAATTATTCATTTTTTCCGCATCCGAACGATTCTTTTGGTCCATATTAGTCTTCTGTGCATAGCCCAAATTCCAACGTATATTCCCTACACGATCCTATTTAAAAGTAATTAATTAGTGTAGCTATGTAAAGGTTTTCATCTAGGCATTCCTCATTATAAATCTGTATTTTTATTTGGTATTCGGTCTGTCTCTGTCCTGGAATATTTTTTGCTGTTACGCATGGCATGGCTTAAAGTTTGAATTCAGGCGTAACTTCATTCCCAATCTTTTTTTTCCAAGCGTGTACCCGTCTGCTCTTTCGGAGCTAAATTGCTACTCGCTCGAAAACTCATCAACTCCTCCGTTGCGCTTATTATTAGAGATCCCCTATCATTATGAGCACGTTCGTCATCCTGCGCCGTACGTCTCTTCTTCTCCTCCTCCCAATGCTTGAGGCACCTTTTGAGTTCAATGCTTTCCACTTCTTCCATTCACCTCATAAACATTGCCTCATACTGTCTAACAAGGTTCATCTATCCTTCTTTTCTTTCATTGTAAATTCATTATGACAAAGATATTTCAACATTCAAAATGGCTTTATTTATCATTCATATTTTAAGAAGTAATTTCGCCTCAATCACTTAAAATCATATTTTTTCGAGTGGCTGATACTAATTTAGTGAGCTTATGCGACGATTGAATACCCAACGATAAATTTTAATGAAAGGCATTTCCCATTTATGAGATGTTTTGTAATTAACAGAGGCAGGTACTTGAATATGGGCTTTCATTATTTTTTTCTTACTTGCAGGATTATTTTCGACCTTTTCTTGATCATATGGATTGATATTACACTAGGTTCTCTAATGCTTAAAATCGCTTTTAATGATAAAATGCTTTCAAGAATTCATGGAAATACTGCAGCGCCATTGCGTGATTGATTTCATGGAAATTGAATTTCCTAGCATGGAGGTGGAGCTTTTACCTTATGGAACTATGATTAATGAGGTAAACTACGTCCTCTAAGCCGAAATTACTCAAAATCTCGCTTGATTTATTTGTAAATTAAAGATTTTCATTGGCATTACCTTTCCGATTATTTTGATAGTTTTGTTACTGCCGTATAATTTATCATAAGGTGTCCAAATACTATGTGTGCCAAACACTTCGCTACACATTTTGTATTTTCTTTCTGTCATATCCCTGAAATGCGTGACAATTAGACCTTTTCTCTTAGCATATTCGGCAACTTTTTAAAGAGATATTTTGTTCAATTCATTTCGCCATTTGTTGATTTCAAGTGTTTGTTCATACGTTAGGAGTGCACAGAGTTACCTCTGGTTTTTCAGTATTAATTATTCTCATAAGGCATCGCCAGATCTCAATGAATCCCGCCAGCTATTCGCTGAAATTTCAAAGTGTAAAGTGGATTTCAAATATTGAAATATATTGATAATTAATATTTTGGTTTAATGAGTGTTAAAATAACTGTTTAATCACTTTTATTTGTGCTGAATTCTCAGATTTGCTTTTCTGAGAGCAAATAATTCTCAGCATTTAAAGTCATCACGGCTAAAAAATAGATTTATGCTATATTTGTTGAATTTTAACACCTGGTCGTTATTCTTATTTTCCCCTAATTAAGGTTGCGCAAGACGGAGGCGTATACACCTAATGTTGGCAAATTTCATATTTCATTTCATTGTTAAAAATTCATAGACGACATATAATATATGTAGAAATTACATTATTAGTTATTATTAGATTATAATTAGATATGTAGTAATTACAATTAGTAATGATTGGTGTAGTTACTCGGAATTTTTCATCCTTATCAATGGCCATTATTGCTAGGGTCGTTTTGGTGTTGGCAACCTCCCCGTCTATCTGCTAACTTACGTATTCGTGCATAATTCATTATTTTGAAGCCCATTTATCCTGATTCAGTTTTAATTAACATTTTCCTGGAATATGCTGCAAATAATTCTAAGTAATCAAAATGATTAATCTAGCTAAAACAAAACCTCAGGTGCTGCTGAAAAGTTTTGATAATAATCGGAGTAAAAAATTGTATAAAGAGGAATTAATTTAATGACAAATATGTGAATGAGTATTATCTTACTACTACTAATGTTTGTTCTTGGTGGATTGTTGTAATAATTATGAAAGGTTGTCACCCTATTTAATGAATTTCGCAGCTTTGGCTGAATTGCTTCGCGGGGATCGGGTTGATGTGGTGGTTAGAGTATTATCCTCCCATCCCGAGGGTCTCGGTTCGATTCCCGGAAATGGTGGATTTTTCAGCGGCAAACCGGTCCACACTTGAGTGCCTAGTGGAGGTCATTTCAGGTTCAGTACTCCGTCCGTCGGATGGGGCGTAAAGCCGTGGTCCTCTTGGCGCCTGTCGTTAAGAGTAGGCTAATGCCGACGCCGGGTTTCTCTCCACCCTTCCTCCCTTCCCTGGCAACTACTACCATTACCCAATTACCCACCTATCCTAAAAATGGCGCAAATGACCTCAGCCTACGGTCGCCTCCCCTGAATAACTAAATAACTGAATTGCTTCGCTGAATAGTTTTTTTTCAGCATTGTGCTTGAATATATTTTGGAATGAGATGTCAATGGAAGGTATTTTCATTGGTAAACTGACCCTGCTCGAGAGCCTTTGGGCCCCTGTGCTGCGGCCGTGGGTTGGGAAGCTGACCCGTGATCTCATGGGCGCCTTTCTTTAAGAGCAGGCTAATGACAACGCCGTGTTTCTCTTCGCTTTTCGTCCTCCTTACCCTTGTATTACCAGACCTTCAACTCTCTTCCCAGTCTGAAGCGTCATTTAAGTACGGGGATAGATTTTATACCCTCACACTTTAAAAAATCAGAAGTTTCATGGAGTTAACTGTCTTTCACCGAGGATCTTGTCCAATCTCATCATTGATTGTGGGTGATGCCGTGATAAAGTACATAGTAAGTGTGTATAGATAGTTTATGGATATAAGGTTAATGGTAGCAAGAAATCGGATACACGTTTTTCAAGAAAGAATACTTACCAGCATCTTGTTTAAGCGTAGGAATAATCAGATTGCGGATCTCTTACGAGCTTATTCGTGTTTTTCAAGCCATATGCTAATGGTGGGTCACAGTATACTTGTGTGTAAATGTATTTTACTGAATTTATACTTTAACTTTAAATTTATACTGCAGTTTATTATACTTAATTGTATTGCCTTCGTAGTTTGGAAAAAATAGTTTTGTGCACTCAATTCAAAATATTATTTGCCCATTCATCTCCTGATTTTTTAACAAACACTGAAGCATTAAGGTTAAGATTTTAGAACGTTGCTGAGATGTAAATTATTTACTATTTGCGTGCAAAAAATTAAGAGCGGTAAAACAAAATGCTCGGCCGCTTAGGAATTTACGAAAAAAATTTCCGGTCGTCAATGTGTTAAGTGGACATGACCATCGTTGAGGTACTCATCCTCAGGTCCAACCTCTGTCTCCCAAGGGTGCTTAGGGTACTGCTCAACCACCATCGTTGGGAATGGATGGGGGGCCTCTCCGATAGCTACTCAACCCCATCCTCTTCACGTACCTCGCCTCCATCTCTCTCCTGTCACTCCTCTCTCTTTCTCTCCCTCTTTCCCCTACGCTTCCGCCCCTGAATCTCACATTCCGAACCCCTTTTCACGCCCATTTTTCCCTACTCCACCACTTCGAGGGCGATAAGGCACGTCTTTTGATGTCCGCGAGGAAGTAGGTCAACGATCGACTGCAAAATAAAATCTCCGGGAGAATTTTTTGACTCAATTAAAAAAAAGTGGAAGGTGTAGGGGGATGAGTTAGGAAGTGAGAGAGAGAGAATGAGGAATCATTGAATGAGGGAGTGAGGCTCACGATGTGCAGGTGGGCTCTTTGTAAGTGTTGGCCTCGGGAGGTGGAGTGAGAGTGCCCTGAGGCGGAAGAAGAAAAATAGCGATATTCTTAAAAATTGCAGGGGGCTATTTCGCAGGAATCACTTTTTTTCGCGGGACCTTAAAAGGGTGGGGGAGAGTTGGGCTCGGCGGGCGTTGGGATCGCTGTAAAAAAAACTGCACAAGGGGTCGATGGCGTGAAAGGCAAGTGGGTTCGAGTGTAGCGAAAATCCGTCTTCCGTGATGCGTGGGTGAGACTAACCCTTTAGTGCGCAGGTCCGGTCGTTAGGGCAAAGTACTCCGCGCTCCCCAGAAAGGGGCCCTTCCCTATCTTTCTTTCGGCCGCAGGGCCATCTCCGTTTCGATGGATCGAGGGGTCTCTCTTCCACGCACCAGTTTTTCTCCCCGACCCTCGTTTTGTTTCTGGATAATTCATCACCGGTTAGGGGGGGGATGGGGGTTCAACGCAAAAAAATCTTTATTGCCAGGGTATCGCTATAATGGCGTGGAGAATAACAAAAAGTGAGGGATTTTGCCGCCTTGTAAAGCGTGAAATATTGTTCCTATTGGAGCAGAAAATAGAACCGGCACTGCGCGCGACGTAATTAATTACCTCTGGGAACCGATCGATTTCCCTCGATTCAAAGTCTATAGAGAGGGCGAGAATAGATTTTGGGACGTTTCAAGAGCCAACAGTTCTAGAACCAGCAATAATTGGAATAACTCTAATAAAAAAATATTCATGTACCTGAAACTTGGATTACAAAATGCTAGAAAGAAATCCAAAACAAACTGATAAGGTACATCCCAATGGTGGTAAAAAGTTAAAATCTGGCAAGTTTGGAATTACAAATATATAAAAATTCACCTGTAAATGATGAACTAGTTACAGCATCCAGTTGCTGCAGTCCAAAATATGAGCTTCTTTCTTCTCACTCGGCTGAATGCATTGCTCGAACAGTTTTTGTAAGATTGGTGCAATGTCTAAAACAGCCAGCATAAAAGCAATACCTAATACGAAAAAAATATAAAATTATAGAACTGCAAGTAGCACAAGGGAGAGTGATTTCGACTTGAATTTGAGACGCTATGAGTTGTAGATTTCTTGTAATAAAATTACAAAATGAAAACGATTTAATGCGTTTTAAAAGGAGAAAAGAATCTGTATCGGTATCGGTAAAGAATTGTTTATCCATAGGTAGTATGTACCTATGTATATATAGGGTTAATTCTTCGAATTGAAATTCCTTACTTGTTATTGATGGTCATGCAGATGTTGGCTATTGTAAAATAGATGCAGTTAGTTGAAAACGTAGTAAATAATGTTCTTCAAAAAAGGACATTGCGCATTTCAAACATGATTAGAAATTAGCATAGTTCGCTCTTTCATTATTAATTTTTTCATCACGTTACCATTAAAAATTTAAAACTTATGTTTATGTACCTTGCCCATTTTCCTAATCCTATCCCCAATAAATATTATTTATTTTATTAATTAATTAATAATATATTAATGAATTAATATACTTATTTTATTTATTTATATATTACCCTATTTTAACAAATACAGCTGTCATGCTTAAATATATTAATTCGACCAGTGTATCTTCCGTGGTGGACTTGGAAAAAAGAATACGCATGAAAATACTTCCACGGTTGTAGCACTTTTGTGGCCCAAGAAGGAACCTGGTTGAATCTCAGTTTTTTTTATTCTTTATAAATCCCTTCTCTCCCAAGAACGCTGTTTATGACACGTTCTCTACTTGGAGTACGAAACCGGCAGTTGATATATGCCTTTTGTGATCTCCGGGGTATAAAGATACTCCCCCTTGGCGTCACGCTCTAAAAATATTCCTCGCCGTACACTGTTGTAGAAATAAATAAAACAGCGGGTTAGCCAGCAAGGGAGAGGTATCAGAATAATGTGAAAAGTTAGTGCAATGCAGACCGATCACCGTTCCATGAGTGGCGGATGTGCCATTGTGAGGGAATCGGAAGGGGATGAGATACGAAGGACTCGGAAGCGATATAAATGGGAAGGGCAGTGATTTCTTTTGCGTTTTTTTCCACGGCTTAAAGAAGTGAGTGGCTCTCTGCGGAAGAAGGGGTAGGCAGAGATGAATTCCATCCCTTAGAGGGAGAGGAAGCTGAGGGTAGGGAGGAATCAAGAAGACGAAGCGCTATGCTGAGTGGTGAAGAGGTCGGAGGGAACTTGGGGAATCCAGCTTCCTCTGAGTCACCTTACTGTATGCAGTACGTCGTTACGTTTTCGTTTCCGTGTGTTTTTCAGCAACTGGTTCTCCACATAATACAATCCGGTAAAACCGATCTAAGGTCAGAATTCGGAATAATCAGGTATGTAGGTAACAGAGAGGAAAGGGAGGCATATTTAGTCCGAATAGTGAGTTCGATATGAAGAAATGTGTGCATCAAAGCATCAAAGTCTATTGCACTCTATAAAGTTTTTACCTGTGAAATTTATGATGCTCGCCTGACTAGGCGCGTTTGATATGAAAAGAAATTTTATTTAGATTTAGAAAAGAAATGAAATTGAAAACCTCTTTGGAGGCATCTGACACATTTTGAAGTGCTTGGTTTAAAAAAAAGGCTATCGTTAGAATCATAATTTGGCCATAATTCATCTGCTTGGCTGTGGGAATCTGGCAGAAGGCATCAAGCGCTTTTCGTTGTATTAAAAAAATGTGGTTGCGGTCGTGGGCTATGGTAATATGCTTGTGTATCACGATTTTGCATATTGGTTCCGCAGTGTACCGAAATGAGAAATCTATTTTTAATGAGAAACAATACTTATTATAAAAAAGCGTGTAAATATTTTGAATGGTAGTGATATGATTTAGTTTCATTAATGGTTTGATCTCATTCCAAATTAGCGTACAGTGGAGGATAATAACTCCAACAGTTTGCTTCTTTTATGCATTAATTCGGTGTTCATCTGTAACTATATCATATCTCATTATAACTAATAGCTTAGGGAATAGCTCATGCTAAATCCTTTGGCTTGTAGAGAATAAATAAATGTTATAGATCTTCCAAGTGACTTCAAAGCTGATTCAGCCATTTTCTCCTGCGAGTATATTTTTCTGTTTACTGTAATACCATCCCCATGTTAAATTGTTAAAAATTTAATGGGTAAATCATTGGAAGAGAGTGAAAATTTTGAATTTTTTTCATTGAAAAAGTTTTAGGAAATATGTGCAATTCCTTGAAATTTGCTTATGGCTACAAAAATGTCTTATACGTATTTTGTGCCTGATTAAATATTTGAGCCCACTTTAATATGAATTCCGAACTAGGAGCTATACAAGCAGCATGGAAGTCACTTCTTCCGTTCTGTCAAGTATCTTGTGTATTTATGTATTACGGCATTTATGGTAAAAAAGTCCTTTAAGCCCTGTGTTCTCAAACCTCATTCGAATATCATAATATACCAACGGTGAGACGTATTTGAAAAATTTACGTTTTCAGTCACTAATTTCTAATATTTTGACGCAGAAATACTCCTTGAATATTTCATAGGCTAAAGTGGGCATGGTTTTACCTGAGAACTCGTTAATATTTTGTGAAATGTCAAACGAATCTTCGAGCTTAATGCAAAAAGCAATTATGCCATGCGCTTCTGTGAACTGGTCCTGATACTTCCTTTTTATTTTAAATTTACCTGCAAAAATTTCGTATCATTTAGCGACGTGAAAAAATCCTCCGAGAAACCCCTTTTCCATAATCCCACCTGAAATGACATACAATGATGAGCAATAAAAAGTAACCTCCTTTCGGCAATCCCCTCGAAATTCAAATTTCGGTGATCCCTCCAGAATTTATGATCTTTCAAATTTTCGTGTGAACCCGGTGATAACTCCACAATATTTGTACTCGGTGATCAAAGAGTTTTTGTAATGTACGTCGTTGTATTATTTCCTCTGAATAATTAAATCGCTAAACCTATTCCTCACAGCATCATCAAAGTGCGGAAAATTTTCATCTAAATCTACGCCTGCAATGTACCTTTCAAGTCTGCTCGCCAAGGGGTGACTCTAAATCAGACATCCGTTAGCGTTGAGTACTAAATCCATTTGCTGGTAACTACATAACCAGGATTACTATAAAGTCTAGTTAAATCACCTCTGTTCACATGCATAACGGATTACAGTTTTGAATTACAATCGTGCACGACTGGCTTTAACGACTCTTGCTTTATGTAAAGACTTCACGCTATTCACAAAAATATGTGCATTCTTAGTGCACTTTCTGATCCTATCTGTATCTAACGGATACTGGGATAACTTGTGTAAAACCGCCCTTCAAAAGAGCACTGAGTGCGGTTGTAGTTGGTTTGTTAATTCTACGCCTTGCGCGTTCCTAGAACAGCATAATAAGCATGTGCAGGGTTTACGTCAATGACCAAAGCCAAATTGCTTGACAAATTGGCCAGTCAAAGACGCTTAAAAGTAAGCATTTCGTTTTTTTAGTGATACTCTGGAGTTCTGTTGTACACCAACTGACACATCTATGATATAAGGTCGCGAGTATATGATACTCTAAGCAACCTACTTGACTGAAACCGATGCCTTCCATCCACCAGCTTTGCGTTCTATTCATTGTGTATTGAATAGCCTAGCACTTCATTTACCGCTTGATTTGTGCTCCGAAATTAGGGTTTTGGGGGTTTTCGGTTTTTAGATTTTTATTCTCTTACATTATAGGGATTAGGGACCATTTTTACGGCATAACGCTGGAAGAGGAATAGCTAATAATTTTACCTGAAGGTGTGAGGCTGAATATGAAAATTGAAGCTTCGTAGTTTTACCACGGCAACTACTTTATTTCCCTGCTTCCAAATTATAGTACTTCATATATCCTATGGTTCATTTGACGCAAAAACGCTCGTTGAGACACGTCCCTCGTTGGCGATGTAGTAGATTTAGTGGTATCAAATATTAATATAATTAATATTTGACATCACTAAGAACAAATTACAATGTGTCGAGGGGAAAACGTCACACCCCTCGTTGGCGATGTAGTAGACTCAGTCTTGTCAAATATCAACATAATTAATATTTGACACCACTAAGCACAAATTGCAGTGTCAAGACGAAAATCACTATTAAGTTCAATACATTTACTTTCCTTGGATTGTTTCACTGGAATGTAGAAGTACTATTGTTTTGCGCCATTCTGCGTAATATTAATATCATAAAATTTTGTTTTCGTTTGAATGCTGGCACCTTTCATTTTAGGGGATTTTTATATTTAATTTCTCCCTTTCTCCAGGCATGTACAAAGGATACTCATTCACCCTGCCATTTCTGCAAGTTTTGAGGCATTGCAAAATTAAGGTCATACAATGAATTCATCTGAATTGGAACGCGCTGATAAATAGTCGTTAATTATACAAAGTGCTTCCATACTAAACAAGTACTCTGTAATCCATATTCGCCGAATCTCCAAAGTTTCTCAGATGTAGCATGTCATAGGATAGGCTTGATTTCCTGGTAATTAGAACAATGTTGAAATAACAGGCACGGAAACTAATCCCATTGCGATGAGAAGTGCTGTATAATATGCTGAAACATTTTAAAAAGTCTATCAAAACAAACCGAATACTGTACCCAAAATATACTCTTCTTTTATCTAAACGGATAACATGGCAGCATTGAAGGCACGGGGTGCCCATAAATTACGCAATTTACAAAAGTGTGGGAGCATTTGGGCCAACCGTTACAATTTTTGATTGATGCGGAAGGGGGGTGGGCACATTTCCTTTACGGTGGGAGTAGAATGCACTAAAAGTTATTCTTTCTTCAAACACTAGTGGGAAACAAATATTAATTAATGAAAAAATAATTATAATGGAAATTAACATACAGACAGGCATATAATATGTTTTATCATTAAAAAAAGGTTCGTTGCAGGGCATAGATATTTTGGGGGCATCTTAGAGAGTTTTGCAGAGCGCTACAGGGAAATAGGGGGGATTAAAAAAGTTAAAATTTAGCTTTACTCAATGAATGGATGCCCTATAATTAAGGTGACCAGATTTCTGATCTGCTAAACCGGGACAAAATATCGCTTCTCCTGAAGCATAGGCAATTTTACATGTATGTATGTAGGTATGCATGTTTCTTTGGTCAAGTGAAGCGTTAAAAAAGTTGTCACTCTGAGTCCTACACAACTCACTTTTCCAGCACCCGAATTGGTGCAACTTCCTGATGCTACATATGTAAGAGCTTAGTATATTATAAATATAGGAATGTATATATATTAAGCATTTTTAATTCAATAGAACAATAAAAGAAATCAAATATTAAGGAAAAAGATTTTTAATTCATTTTAATGTTTATGAAATTATTTTTTATTAAACTTTTCGAAGAGATTTGTATTCACAATTCAAATTCACAAAAATCACACTCTATTTATGATATTTTTCAGATGGCAGAATTACTGTACCAAATATATGTACGGATTTTTCATGTAAGAATCTGTTTGAACCATTATTTTTACAAGCGTTTAAAAAAAGACCAAAATTCAAAAAACAAACTAATTATTTTGATAGCATAAATCCAAAGACCGGTACAAATTAGTATTTTTATTTAGTCTTTCGGGACACCGGGACAAACACCCCAAAAACGGTACTGTCCCGGCCAAACCGGTACGTATGGTCACCTTAATGATGAGACCGAAAGGAAATTACCAACTCCATGATACGTATAATCAACTATCGGCAACGTAACTTTGTGATGCACACTAATCGCGATGATAAAATTTGCGTAGTAATTTTCTACTTCTCTTCGATATCCCTTTCTTAAGTCCAATGTTTTGAAATATTGACGACCTCTTATAATGATATTGAAACCGGTCAGGTCAGAAACAAGAAAAAGGAATTATTGTGTTCTTGGGAGAGTTTAATTAAAGGGGTTTCCCGTTGCCTTCCACGTTAGTGTTTTTAACATGACACCATCACTTGATAGGCCGCCCATCTGGTGTCAGACGCCTTCACACAGCCGCCTCACTGAGGAACAGAAGCTGCGAGTAATGTTATCGGGCATCAAGAAAGGGAAAACGGTTTCATGCATCAAAGACAGAAGGGGAAATTTAGCAACTGAACGAGAGGAGATACAGCGTCGATGGAGGAAATATGTTGAGGAACTCTATGATAGCGAAAATAGGCCTAGGAACTAGGATATAGAAGAGGAAAAGGACGTAGATCAGGATGACGTGGGCCCTGGAAAACTGAATAGTGAGATAGAGAAAGCATTGCGAGAAATGAAGCGGGTAAAGCGGTAGGGATAGATAACATCCCAGCTGAGTATCTGAAAAACGTTGGAAAGCGGGGAAGGGAGAGATTTTATGAACACGTTCGTAGGATATACGAGGAGGGGACTTGGCCGGAGGATTTTGTAAAAACCGTGCTGATACCTATGTCGAAAAAGAGGGTGAAGACTATAGAACGATAGGTTTGATTTCTCATACGATAGTGCTTAGAATCGTCAACAGAAGAATGGAAAAGAGAGCAAAGGAATTTATAGGCGAGGATCAGTTTGGATTTCGGAAGGAGAGGGCCACTCGGGATGCGATTGCAGTGGTGAGAGTACTAGTGGAAAGGAATCTAGAATATGATCAGGATGTATTCGCTTTTTCTGTTGATTTCGAAAAGGCGTTCGACAGAGTGAGGTGGGAAAAGTTAATGGAAATATTGCGGAAGATAGGAATAGACTGGAGAGACAGGAGACAGATCCGGAATTTATGCATGGCGCCAGTAAGAGTAGCCGATGGAGAATCGGATTAAGCCACAATAGGGAGGGGAGTTAGGCAGGGCTGTCCGTTATCGCCGGTGATTTTCAACATATATCGGAGGAAATGGTGAGAGAGGCTTGGGATGAGCTTGAGGCTAGAATAAAGGTCGGGGGGAAATTGATAAAATCAGTGAGGTTTGCGGATGACCAAGCGCTATTTAGCCAGTCAGTCCGTGTCTTGCAAAAACTGCTGAATGCGTTGCAGGGACAGTGCGAAAGATATGGGATGAAGATAAACCAGAAGAAAACGAAAGTAATGCGATTTTCAAGAACAAAAAGGGCCATTATAACTATAAAAGTAGGAGGTCAGAAAATAGAGCAGGTGGAGCAATTTAGCTATCTGGTAGTGTGTTGGAGGAAAAAGGGTATAGCAGCATTGAAGTGATAAGGAGAATTGCATTGGAAAAAGAAGCTTTGACTCGTAGGCGTGAACTAATGACAGTTGAGTAGGGAAGTGAAGAAAAGACTAGAAACAAGTTTAGTACGGAGCGTTGCACTCTATGGGGTGGAAACGTGGGACTTACGAAAAGAAGATGAAAATACAGTTAGGGCTTTGGAGATATGGGTATCCTGCCTCCCAACATTCCATCCAAGCTAACTTCTTCTCCTCCCTCTTCCCCGCTTACCCAACGCTCTTCCCTCAATCGCCTCCTTCAAAACACCAGCCCCTTTCATTACCTTTTCCATCCACACCTTCTGCCTTCTCCTAATTTCATCTATCAAATTTCTTTCCTCTCCTAACAATTCTAGCACTTCATCGTTCGTCTTCCTTTCGACCCACTTTACTTTCTCCATCCTTCTCCACACCCACATAGCCCTAAGTCTATTTTCAACTTCTTTTCGCAAAGCCCACGTTTCCGCCCCATATAGTGCAACGCTCCATATTAAACTTTTCACTAGTCTTTTCTTCACTTCCGTACTCCACGCCCCTGTCGTTAGTTCACGCCTCCGAGTAAAAGTTTATTTCTCCAATGCAATTCTCTTTCTCACTTCAATGCTGCTATAGCCTTTTTCTTCCAACACACTACCTAGATAGCTAAATTGCTCTACCTGCTCTAGCTTCTGACCTACTTTTATCGTTATATTATCCCTTTTTGTTCTTGAAAATCGCATTACTTTCGTTTTCTTCTGGTTTATCTTCATTCCATATCTTTCGCACTGTTCCTGCAACGCATCCAGCATTTTTTGTAAGCCACGGGCTGACTGGCTGAGTAGCGCTTGGTCATCCGAAAATCTCACAGATTTTATCAATTTCCCCCCGACCTTTGCTCCAGCCTCCAGCTCATCCCAAGCCTCTCTCACCATTTTCTCCGAGTGTATGTTGAAAAGTACCGGCGATAATGAACAGCCCTGCCTAACTCCCCTCCCTATTGTGGCCCAATCCGATTCTCCATCGGCTATTCTCACCTGCGTCTTCTGCGCCATGCATAAATTCCGGATCAGTCTCCTGTCTCTCCAGTCTACTCCTATGTACCTCAATATTTCCATTAACTCGTCCCACCCCACTCTTTCGAACGGCTTTTCGAAATCAACAAGGCCCGCGAATACATCCTGATCGCTAGCGAAACATGACGCCATAAGAATAAAATCTGTAGAAGAGTACGAATTGTTCTCTCTTCATTTTGCAGCTACGAAATGTTTTCGTCACTGCCAATACCCAAAAATGCTACTGTTCATTAAGTCCAAACAATGGTGGTCGATTTGTAGCAACTGATCAAGGTGAACTTTGATAAGCAGTTCCTGATAATCAGTTCTCAACAATTAATTTTATTATTTAAGTTTAACATTATAAAATTTACAAAAATAATATAAAACTCATATCCTGGTGAAATAGCTACATGGAAGCCGAAAACCGCATATTCCCTTCCCGTTCTCCCACCGTTCCCTAGCTTGTCGTGTATTCTTTCTAAAAATCGGGACTTTCTTAAAACCCCGCGGGACGCGGGATAAATTGTTAAAAATCGGGACTGTCCCGCTAAAAGCGGGACGTATGGTCACCTTACCTATAATGGCACTCATAGGATTGCAGGGATACGAACTCTAGGGTTTGGCATGGTGCGGCATTACATGCCCACACGTAACCATGTTATCTATTATTCATTATTTCACTACCTCGTGAAGCCAACATTCTGGCGTTGGGGTAGTAGTACTTTGATGTTTATAATCTGGTCCACCAATGTCCCGGCCTCATAGAATCTCCCCACTCTTTGACGATGCATTTAATTTCCACTCCTGCTAGGCTCTTTCCTAGTCGCCAAGCCATAAAAAAGGGGGGACTGCGCCTTTCTCCCGTGTGCTTTTTGTGCATATTTTGGTTGGCCAATGCGAGAGGACACTGGTCATGCGTGTTTTTCTCTATTTTCTCCATACGCATGCGGAGACGCTGGCCGAGGATCTTTGGATTGTTGGTCCGAGGAGAAGGATGATGGCGGGCGTGTGGGTGGGGAAGAGACGGGGCCGGAATTTCGGGGTTTCCTCACAAAGGGGCTGCGAGATAGAGGGTTGTTGTTTGGGGGGAGGGTCCCTCAACTGTTGTCCTCTTGAAAAGATCGAATCAGTGTGGGGACGAAGAGACTATGGAGGTTTAAAGGTCCGGAGCCACATTGCCCAAGATGCCCCGCGAAATATTTCTATAGGCCGGCACAATGGACTCATTGTCCTTTCGGATCCCTTCCCCTCCTTTCCTTACCAAAACCGGCTGTCGAATCTCTTTCCAAATCAGCGGTTTCCAGAAGGGATCCTTCCTTGTTGCCTCTTACATTTCTTACCCTAACATATGTAATAGCGCGCTTCGGATACGTTACGCATAAGTTGAGCATAAGAGGCTTTGAAGCCACCTCACCTACCTTTCATAATTCAATCCTGTACATTGATTCGCTGATATACTAATTTTAAATGTTTCATGAAGTTTATTTTCAAAGGAATTATTGTAACTAAAGCTCGCCAGTTAAATGAGTCTGTTAAATGTATCTGGAAACTGTTTGGTACATGGTATAGCATTGACCTTAGAAAATAATTGTTTTAATCCAAGCTTGGAAGTCGTTGTTTTGATAAGAACAATATTCCAATTGATTAAATTAAGTTTTATTTTGAAGTTTTGGCATGACAGAAAATTACTTTTCAAACTTTGTACACTTTTGTCAAAAACTTTTATTTTATTCTCCAGTATACTTTAATCAAAGCATTTACAAGTGTTACCCGTAGAGAAGAATACCAGGTTAAACTCATCCCTTTACATTGATCATTTAACGAAAGTTAAACAAAATATTTGGCGATTCTCCTTCCATGTAAGCGTTGTATTAAGTAATCAATGCTTATCTTACGGTATGAAAGCTTACGTAACAATGGCAATAGAAAGATGGATGGAAGGTAAACATGAGAAAAGAGGAAGAAAAGGAATTGGCGTTTCAGATGGCATAATAGCAGGCAGGAAAAAGGATAAAAATAGAGATTTGGCACAGGAAACGTGGATTGGTAGGGGAAGCGGTTTAAGAGACAAATTAAATGGGCAGATAATAGAAGACAGGAATCGTTCATGAGCCTGTTGTTATTTCATACGCTTTACCATTATTATCCTAATAATGGTAAAGTAATGGTGACGATGAATAAAAATTCATACTATGTAAATGCCTCATAGCGATTAAATTCTCTTTACCAAAACTCGTTTGTAGATTTTATTAGATCACACTACTTTCGTGCTGTTTATTCTCCGGCCTGTCTTTAAGCAGTTGATCATATATATTAGCTGATTTCTCAAGGATTAGTGATTTTAATTGGAACTCAACTTCTGACCTTGGTCTGAAAAGTAAATTTACATCGCCGTTGATGAGAGAAAGATGAGTACGGACAAGCATGGGTTATGTGTTTTCTAAGTATCGCATATTCTTTTTTTTTAATTTGACATCAGGGCGTCTTCATTACCTTAATACCTCTGTGATGTTGCTAATTTGAGTTCGTTAAACCCTACATGTCATATGAGGCTATTCAAAATGATTCATAGCCTCCAATAATACCCAGAGAAAGCAGCCAGAGGACTAGACAAATTACCTGACTCATTTCTTGTAAAAGGTTAAAAAGGTTGGCTTCTTGGTTTACGTAGGATTTGGTTCTGAATGCAGCCCAAAACGTCTGCATACAATTATTAATTGCTATTTACTGAACGCATCTAGCAGTTGAATCTACCAACATTAATTTTACAGTAATCAGCGGTTTCTAGCCATGTGTGACTTGCGTATTAAGAGGTTTTTACCGCCGCAGTGTTTTATAGGTATGAAGGAAAATGACTAGGGATGGGTCGGTTCCACTTTTTTTCGGTTCCGGTTCGGTTCTTAACTTCGGTTCTCGGTTCCGATTCTCGGTTCCGGTTCTTAATTTACCACTTACTTTGCATTGCTAAATGGTAAGATAAGATAATAAATAATCATTTTCAGAGACATACTGCTTGAAAAAGAATTCTTCATAATATTTTTGTGTTTATGTAATTTTAATCCATTTTTACCCTATATGTGAAAATATTTATAAAACTCAAGCACTTTTGGTTTTATACTCGTTACCTATCCATGGATGGAGGCGGTCGCCCGCCCAGCAGACGACAGGTGACCGCTTCTTCTCGGCCATTTCTCCGTTAAGGCTACATTCGTGACACTTCGGAAAAGTCCGAAAGAAAGAAAAAATGTCTTCGGGTTGTGCCTCTCTCTTTATCTCTCGCACAAGGGCAGGCGACCCTCGCCCGTATTTTGCGACCGTGTGCAGGCATCTACTAGTTACTGAAGTATTCCGTCTCTTAGGAGACACGATTGGACTCTTCCCTCGAAAATTTATTTTATGCCTCTTTTCCGCATGCTTTTTCAGGTTAGGAGTGGGTTTACATGCACCCCTGTAAATCAGGGAATGACAAATATTACGATTTGCGAAATTTTCATTTGCTGCATCAACCGTGAAGTATTTCCACACTTCGGAAGACATTGCGAAGGATTCAACCGCGTGAGTAAATTAAGGCGTAATTTCACCAGCTATCGATATTTTTAAAATATCGATAGGTATGATATAATATCGATAGGCATGCCGTATTTCGATAGCACTTCATTTATCGACATGCGACTTAGGAAGCATTCATCTGGGCCTGATATCTGGGATCTGGGCACATACGAAGTGCTAACAGTGCTGATTCGTATGCCATGGCTCTTGATGGTAACTTGGCACTACCTTGCGCGATTGATTTTTTCACCATTGGCAATCATCTCAGTTAGAACATCTGTGTGACATGCGTTGACATAAATTTACGTGTACCATTTCCGTCGTTTCAAAAGATTATGCTTTCCTATTTCGTTTCGGAGTCTTTCCGGGATCTCCAATGCCGTGATTATATTTAATGGCGATACGTTTGTTATGTATGATACGCGTAAGATAAACCGAGTGTGTACTTTCAACCATGGTTTTGTCATTACCAACATATTTCTCATAAACTTAAATATTTAAATTCGTATGTTACTGCAAATACTTAGTTACACTCTCCCATTGGAAGATAATACCAATATCAGATTTTATATCCCACACGTGCATTTTTATTCACATTTCATGGCACAAAGATTTTTTAAAGTTAAACATGACCAGTTAACCCAACGTTTTTGTAATGATTGCCCATTTATAGTCGAGTAATCAAGAAAGCAGAATGGTCAACGGCAAACGGTCGATAGTTACTTGGCTTCACACGACCCTTGCATCAAGGGAAGAAGAAACTTGATAAAACAACTTAGTTGTAATTGACCGCATATTGCGGGTGCCTTTCATTTCCGGCTATCTTTGCGCTGTCAATTTTTCAAATAGTCGATTGTCGTCTGCTATTTACTGCGTGGCGAAGTAGACAGCGTTCTCTTGCATGAGCAAAGTTAATGCTATTGTACAAATGACGAATAATTTGCCGACTTAACGAAAGCAATGTCCAAAGCACGAATGAAATATTCTAAAACCTATACACTATATTATGATATAATTTACGAAAATGATATGAGGGCTCGCACCTCCAAAGGAGGTGGACGTAACACATACATATCAATCAGTATATCCTTATTACGGTGGTATTTCATCACTTACTAGAATTGGATGTAATAAAATAAATCATATGGTCTTTTAACGACTGAATTAGAATAATTCACGGCAACTTTGAAACATCTAAGTACACTATTTCACCAGGTTTTAATGTGAAGCCTCCGCTTTCAGAGTGTGAGAAGATTTCAAACTGGTTTTCGCGCCAATTATTTCGGTACCGATTCTTTTTGGCCTCGGTTCCAAGAACCGAAGAACCGAACCGACCCATCCCTAAAAATGACATTGCATTATTATCTTCTAGGACATAAATAGTTAGCAAAAGCTAAAATATGTACGCCCATATGCAATAAAATGTTCGTATTGAGCTAAGAAAAATTTGCTTTATTCGTAGAAAAATTTGTTAAATGCCCACTGGTGCACAAGTTGAATTTGTATTGTTTTTCTAAGGTGAGATTGATACCGAAAATATGTAAAATGTATTATTATTATTTTAAATAAGGTGCTTAATAAAATTGACCTCACTGAGTTTCTGCCATCACAACTGCCGATCTTTGGTGACAAATATTTGCTTATTAATTTGCCTCATTTCTGTTTCGGAGTACGAATTAGATCCCTACAGAAATCAGAAAGTCCACGCCACACTCTGGAGTGATGAGAGTGGATTCCAGGATGAATTGCAAATTATGATTTTTACTCGATTCCAATTATTTTTCTCAACAGTGCATACTATTCTGTGAACTTCTTTTTCATTTAAGAAACTTCGAAATCATTTGGAATTTCGCAACTGTATTTAGAAATACGTACCTTAAAAACGGTGGGTCTGATATTTTTGATTTTTTCTTACCGTCTGACTGACTAGTAGACGGACGGCCAGGTAAATTAGGGACGTCACATCAACATCGATGTATCGGACCATTCAATGTTTTTTTCCGATGCATCGATCTCATCGAGTGGTGAGAGGGTAGATGTAACATCCAATTGATGTTTCCAAACACTCAACATCGTATTTACTGAAGTTTTAGTTTGCAGTGAGGTGTAAGCTGTGTCCAATTTCATTAGCCATTAGCGATCAGTTATATTCCATTAGACATCGGAGGTTCTGAATCCTAAAGGGAGCATGAACTCAGACAGAAACTAACTTGTCACAGTCTAATTGTAAGATGTAATTATAGTAGTCAGAGTACTATGAAACAAATGAGTACAATAATCGCTATCGGGATTCACTCCCGGAGAAATTTTGTTTCATTAAAAATATTTTCCCAGCACATACCACGCTTTGGCTTAACCTTGAGGATAGGCAGAGATTGATATTAAACTTCTCTTTATCAGCTACTCACGAGATCAGTAAGATATTTCGCCATTTCCGCCTACGTTATCATTGCAACGCCTAGATTTCCAGATGTTCCTGGGAGCAGTATTGAATATACACGGGGAAAAATTAGCATGCTGTGATTTGTCAATGACATTGCGGTTATAGCCAAGACAGAGAGGGATTTGAAGAAGAACTTTGAAGAACTATGGAACTGGCAATGGCCAGATAACAGCTGAAGTTCAATAAATAGAAAACTAAGATATGGGTATGCAGCAGAAGAGCAGAGGCTAATACCAATGTTTAAGTAGGAAACAAAAACTTGAGGAGGTGAATGATTATGGTCTGATGAACGTTATCGTCGGAGAACACGTGAACGAGAAGAACGGCAAAGAATGCCTTCTTATGAGATACACATATTAAATAAGTTTTAAACTGTGTGAAAGTGAAGAAATACTTAAATATAAAGAGATTAATAGAAAATAAAAGAATGAAACTTTGTTAGGTTCACTTTATATTTAAATAGGCACAACCCGGGTTTCATAACGTAGTTACATCTTCAGGTAGAAGATGTAATCTGAAGAAGTAACTACGTAATTAAATCCGGGTTGTGCCTGTTTCAATTTAAGTGAACCTTACAAAGTTTCATTCTTTTATTTTCCATTATGGAAAGGTATCACATTGTTAACCCTGAAGTTATCAGCCATATAAAGAGATTAGCTGATTGGAGAATTGAGTGGAGTAGTCAAACCAATCTCTGGATTGTAGACTGATAATGATGACTTGAAGTATTTCACCGGCTTCATTATAAACAGTAAAACTCACGAAAATCTTGTGTATATTTTGTATTATGGGATGGTCATTTAAGGCTGTCGTTGCAAAAGATTGCACTACGTGCTCACTTTACTGACGACAGTATTGATGACTAAATTTGGTGACCAAAGTTATGAATTAGGATAGCTGCCTCCTTCTGTAGGTAGCAATTAGGCAGTCGTTTGGCGAATTCGGACAGAACTAAAATGGATTCAGTGCATTGGAAAATTGATGTTTTTTGCCGATGAATGTTGAGTGAGTGGTGAGTACTTTTATAAACATCGAAGCATGAAAAAATTAACCGTTTCGGCCAAATTTCTTGGTATATGATGACAGTGTAAAATGAAACTGAGATATCGTATTTGTCCACTTTTTTTAAAGATATGATTCACACACTACGCGTTTCGATACTCATCATATATAAAATAAAAAGTTGACAAATACGACATCTTTATTATTTTAAACCGAAACACCGCTTGGTGTTTTCTGTCCAATGACGTTAGGTAGATGCTAAAATTGGTCTCCATAGGTACATGAGAACAGTAATATACATCTTAATAACATCATTCTAGCGGTACGGGAAAACACTATTTTAAATTATTCTTGTAATTCTTGCACATTAGTTGAAGTGGTGTGTTCACAGACTGTGTTCATATATAATCTGAGTTCACATACGTGATGTAGGTATATGCAGGCAACTTTCGCTCATAAGGCCAGTGTGCCTTAAAAATAATGTTGATGCTTATGTTGCGTCCGTTTTATGAAAAAAGTAAGGCTCTAGTGAATCATTTATTTAATTACGCTGTAACTGTGCGGTTTGAGAGAAACACGCGAGTGTAATTAATATTCATTATTTGGCTTAAAGTGCATTTCATTATTTTACGTTAGAAATGAAACGAGGAATTTTATTCCTATTATTTTTTCTTCTTCCACAATCACTAGATTGATGATCATCCTCCCTAACAATTACTTCGAGTATATTTTCACGGATAATCATCCCATTAAGTAGAGTGTTTGGTATCTGACGCGAGGAAGAGGAATCAAAGCCTCTCGAGAGCATGTAGAGCTGAACCCGAGCTGATTAATTTCCCCTATGCTAGACATTTCTGGGAAACCACAAAAGTTGCGGAGAAAGGAATCGAAATCAACTACTATCAAGCGTGAATTTCGCTCGCTACTGGGCAAGGTGCTTCTTGGTGACGTACATTCCCCTCATATATACATCTACCTCCTGGTTGAATTTGAAGGTTTTGTGAAAGAATGATGTATTATTTAAATATGGAAGCACAGTCAACATCATGCAACATTAGAAAAGGCTCAATGAAATGCGGCCAGATTCGTATTTGGAGAGCATCGAAGGGGATAGAGTGTTGACTGGCATATTAAATATACTGGACATAAAAAATAATAAGGAAATATGGTAAGCTCATATTTTGGGGGTGGTAGAGTAAGGGAAAAATGTATATAGGACGTGGAAAAACCAATTTTTATAGTAAGGAATGATCGCCAATAGATCGTGAAATTCCGGCCCATTAAAACGTTAGCAGAAAATCCTAATTTCTGAATAAAAGTATTGTAGAGTGGAACAGATTCTCTGAAATACCAATTTACCATTCCCAGGAAGGTATGTATTTTTATAGAAATATGTAAAAATAGTGTTGTTTGGCTTGATGAATGTAAATTTGTTGCTTTATTTTCATAGCATATCACCACTTGGCACACTGCCAACGTGTAGCATTTCATGCGACACTATTAATGATGCCATTTATTCATAGCTTGATTAACCATTTGAATAAAAATATGATTTCAAGACATATGTGACTTGAAAGCAAAAGTGAAGAAACATATATAAACTGTGATCAATAAATCTATCACAACCATTTTATATTAAATCATGGGAACGTTAGACAATGTATCTATATCGATAGATAACATTGGCTAAGGAGAGTACTCTCTCTAAGAAAGAGAGACAGACAGAGAGTAATACGTCCAAAATACAAATTAGAATAGAAGGAATTAGCTGTTATGGCATCAGAGTTTATTCCTTCTCTTAAAATTTTTGGATTTACCTCTGTTTTGGAAATACATGTGCAATTTTCGGTTACCAGAATTCACAAAAGTATTCACATGCGAAAGAAAGTTTTTGTCTGACCCGCACTGACATTAGATAACCCTACTTCAGGTTCGTGGTGTGTTGGCAGTAGCGAGCTCATTAAATGAGAGGCGGAAACTTTTTTATTCCAGCTGCTAAAATTTCGCCAATTTTTACTGCGCTCCGCTAAAGTCTTCAAATCCTAAAAGTCGATTATGCTTTGGGAAGAATTCACGCGGCTGGGAGTGGGGGGGAGAGGGACGGAATAGCTTTTCATCGCCAATGGGGTTGAAATTGCGATGGGAGCGGATGGGGCAGGAAAACGAGGGGGCCAAATCGAATCGAGAACGACGCCGTGCGCTCTTTTGCCTGTCGTGTCTCTCCACCAGCGGTGTCCGGAGTGCACCGTGCGCCTTTGCGGCAATCTCCGACCCACGTCCCTGAATCATTCCGTGGCGAGGGAACGCCGCTCTTCCCGGGGGCGGGGGGAGTTAGGGGCACGTGGAGGCCGGCATGGCCTCTCTCGCTCCCCCCCTTAACTCACCCACCGTTTGAAGCGTTTGCGTGCGAATACGGGGGATGTGGCAAGTCACGCCGTGTCATGGGGATTTGACGTGAGACGTGGCTTAAAGCGGGATTGAGTCACATGCACGCCCACCGCCGGGTTTCGTGAGCGCGCGTCCGTCGTCGCCCGGGGTCGATAAAACGTGCTTTATGCGGCTATGAGAGGGTGCTTTTGTCAGGACACGGTGCGGACCGTGGCCGCTGTATTTCCGACGGAAGCGATGAGCGCCACCTGTCCCGTGCTCTTGACGGTTAAATACGTGCGTGGGCGATGGTTTTGCCACCGCTAGGAAATTAATGCATGCCTTGGAAACTCGTGGCTTTTTTAGGTTTAACCGACATTTTCATTTTTTGCACGCAAATTTTTCGGTCTAAAGATCCCGATGTTGCACTAAGCCAGTCAGGGGGAATGGATCGTGCGTATTTTTGATCTGATACCCTGTGGGAAGTGAATATAAAGTGAGGGACATGCTGTCTATATGATTTAGGTTTCGCGTCACCATTATCGCTACCGTCGATGGCATGACAATATGGTTTCCTTGCAGTGAAAACAAACTTCTTTGAAAGCAGGGTTCACAGAAGATTAATTGAAAGATAACATGAAATAATAGCATATTTTAAAAAAACAATTTTTATATTCTACTTTTCTTTGCATTTCAATCAAAACAAGAGGTGAGATTGTCATTAAAAGAGGCTTCGTTGACTGAAACGTCGCGTCGTCCCTTTATTAGAAAGAAATAGTGTTCAATAAAGCACGAATAAAGGAACGCCTGAGTGGGCTTGCATGTGAATAGTTGCATTTCTTAATGATTTTTGCTATAACTGCCGTACCTAATGAAGGTCCCGTTTTTTGTGTTGTTTTGATTGCTGTCGTTTATTTAGTTTGGATTTCTTGAAGAGACAATTGGTTATTTGTATTACATTTTAAGTGCGACGATTCTGCTTCCTTTCGAAAATTCCCATTTTAAAAAATTGTTCTTCGTGCTGTATAGGCCAACACCAACACTCCGTGCATCAATATCTGGTCCTATTAAATCTATAGAAAAATTGACACATATAATCATATTCTTCTGTCTACCTTTCCATCATCCAGTAAATATTGTTTTGTGGCTACAATTTCTCAAGCGGAATGTTTTGCTATATCCAGTTGTCAGCACCCACCAAAGGGTAGAAATAAAATAAAAATAAATTGGAGGGGTGGGCCTTCTGGAGCCCCTCGTGGCACTTGGGCCTCTTTAGATATATTGTGCCTGACCACATTTGATCTACCCGCCACTCGTAAACAGGGTACAAGAGCACCGCGGTAGAGGCATGGAGGAAGGTCACCCATCTAACCTCCGTCCAAGCCCAATAGTGCTTAACTTCGACGATCACACGGGGACCGGTGTGCCAATGTGACTAGACCGTTGCCTTAAGGGTAGAATAATTCTAGCATAATTATTATTATAACAATAACTGTTATAATACGTCTAGCATAATTTTAGATAATAATCGTTTATCACGAAGCCATTCCATTCTATTTCAAGTTGGCATTCAGTCTAATTAATTCTATTCGACGTGCCATTAGTGTTCGTTGGTCGTGTTTTTCTGTTTTATGGGTGCTTCATGAATGGGTAAAAAGCAAGAAAGAGTGGAAGGCTAATAGTGGCACAGTCAATAAAACAAGTTGAAACTATTGAAGTATTTACATCGTATATGCTATTCAAAATGACACTGCTTACATTTTTGTGACAATGACTAATAAATAATCCGTTAAAATTGAATAATTAACGATCGTAGGATTACTTTAACTTCGTATTATAATCTTTAATTCTATCGACTAATATTATACGACTACATATTTCTTCGCTAATATGTTTACAATTAAATTCATATGATTCCGTCATTACAGCTCTCTAAGTTGATTGTAAAGGGTTTGCATAGCCTTAAACTCTGTGGTACAGTTACTTTTAATGGCATAACAGATTAACATTTAGAGGTTTGGAACACTTTTGTAATAATCCAAAGGCCATTGAGTAAAATACTTTTTGAATTGAATGTGGAATGGAGCTTTAAATACTCACCAATGTGTTATTTATTTCAGAGATAATTTCAATGTAACCGCTTATATGTATACTAGAATATATTGCAGATAAAATGCAGCATTAAATTACCTTTTTCGAAAATTGAAGATGAAAATTGAGCGGCACATTGAGTGACCATTGTATAACCGATCATTCATCTGTAAAGAGCTGCAGAAAACTAGCAGCGGCGTAATTTTAAGTGCATTTTTATCAACACTCAAGAGTTATCAAAGAGCATCATTGGGCATATAAACTCTTTGTAGCGCCATTCCGTTTGTCACATTCATGAGTGTTTTTTTCATGCACGCTTAGGAAAGTAGCGGCAGAATTTAGAATCAGCATGAATAAAACTTTTCATCAATAATATTTTCATAGCAAGTAATTGTTGACCGCTCGAGGTCATTTGAACTCACTTGTATGGCAGAGGGAGAGAAAATCACGCAAAAAATAGCAGTAATAAAGTTCAAGAGTCACAGGTCATTGGTCGGCCACAGTTCATCACATATAGGTATTTTTTACAAAGGAAAAATTTCTCATGCAAAGTGATTACATCAGTTTTATTATATACATTTAAATTAAATGTGCCAAATATTTGTGGAATGCAATTTTCGTTATTTTTTTCTCTAATTATAGATTTTAATGCCACCAATACTACTTCATTTGTGACTTGAGTTATCCTTCGTAACATAAAGAGCAATAATAATGAATGAACATCTCTACGTTCTATTTTATAAGATTCTATCGATTCATTATTCAAAACAAGTTTTTCGCTCAAAAGTCATAGCTTTTCCAAGTCTTTCGGCCACATCGGCACTTCTCACAACGCCATATCATCTGATGTGCGAAATAAAAAAGGAGCGTTTAGTTTCCCTGAAAATCAAATGTCATATTAGATTGTATCTGACTGCTAACTGGGGGTTGGAGTAAGGTGCACTAGTTATTTACTTCATCTATCAAAGGCCAGCGGAGGTGAATTAATTCGGCTACATCTGTAGTCGGTTAGCGGAAAATAGGGCAAAGCAGGATTGAGACTAGGAGAAAATTAAGTTGGGGAAAGAAACGTAGAAGAGGGACACGTAGAAAGAAAGCTAGTGCTACGGTCATTGAGTTGGGGTGTTAAAAAAAGACTAGTGAAAATCCCAATTTGGAACGTGACCCTATACTTCACGGAAACATTACATTTAAGAAACGAAGATGAAAATAGTTTTCGGATTTTTGAGATATGTGAGGGTGTGGGAAGGATGAATATAGTGGAGTGTATATAATTGAAGAAAAACAAAGGAGTGCAGTGGGTAGTAGGAGTGGAAAATGAATTGATTGAGGAAACTAAATGTGGGCAAAAAGCTTACATTGACCAGGTAGTAAAGAGATGGGGTGTTTTGAAGGATGTAATGGGGCGAATAAAATTGCGTAGGTGGGGTAGAAGTAGGAGAGAAATTGATAGTTTGGACAGCTTAATGATAGGTAGGAAGTATGTGGGGATGAAGAGGGACATCCTGGTAAACGTAGAGGTCATGGGAAGAATTTAATGCCAATTTAGACCAACCGCAACTGGTAGAAAACTTGTAATCTTTAGTTCTCCACGTTGACTTTTTTGCCACTTTCCCCTAAAATCCACTTAAATTAACCATCACACCAGTAATCACCAATTCCCTTCCATCTTACCTAACTTACAAGCCTTTCTCACCTTCTTCTAACGGATATTTTTCATTGTTTAACCAACCCCTTATGTAGTGATTTGTGGAGAGCAGTTCGAGTTCAGTACTCCGTCCTTTGGAAGGAATGTTAAGTTGTGGTCTCTTTGGAGCCTTTCATGAAGAGCAGGCTGATTCCGACGCCGGGTTTCTCTCCACTCTTTCATTCACATCCTTGCACATTTCGGTCTGAAGTGTCATTGAGTGCGGTGCCAGACTTGAAAATAACGTATGGGTTTAAATTGATACTATGTGTATTACGGCGATCTCCCTTTTAAGGTGGATTTATATGAACACTACTTACCTCTCATGAGCCGCAAATACCTGTCTCAGTGGTAATGTCTTTGATCGACCCAGTTCATCATTCCCCATTCATCATTCCATTCAAAATACGTATTCAATTCCACCCTTTTTATCCATTCCCAGACATTTTCACTCCATCATGGCTTAAAAATACCTTTGTCATTTTAACCATGATGGATCCATTCTGCTGCCTGTTTCCCTCCATTAAATATCTTTCATTCCACTGTCGGACACACGATCTTCTATAACCCTCTCCTTCCCTGTGTAAACTTAAGATTTAACAAGTGGAATGTCGGTGAAAGTACGATGCAGTGCCTCGAGAAAATCAAATGATCATATTTTGATTCTAGCTTCACACATCCTGTATCTAATTTGTGACCGTTTCATATAATCTATAACTATGATCATAATGATATCAATAATGAAAACTCACTTATTAGGGTAAATACGGGAATAGAAATGACGAACGTTGCTTTCAATGTATTTCAGGCACTCCAAATGTGTCCGCCATGAATCAAAATGCTTCAACTCCCTACATTTTTACTACACCCTCTATGTCTTCGAGCCGATTGGACTTTTATGTGGCTTCTTCAGCGATTCTTTTTGCTCCCGGGAAATTTGCATCTCTTGCGATGGCGAAAGAACGATACCTACCGGATGCGGGCTGGAGAGCTTCCTTTATCGGCTTGATCCCAAAACAAGGTCCGGCCTTGTTAAAGGAGGAAAGGGGAGCGGAGAGTGACGACTCGATAATAATACCCCGGCAGGAGCGGAGAAATATCGTGATAATCCATTCGGGCTGATTGCCCGGGCCGAACGCATTGGCGGGGTTGGCAAGCGTCATCTCCGCCAGTGGAGTGTGCAGTTAAGGAGGCCATTAATGGTTTTGGGGGGGGGGGGAGCGGGGAAGACTGTTAGTGGGGGGGGGGGAGAGTTTCTCCTTTCCACAGCCGCTTGGGGGAGACCGAAATTTGAGGAGTGACGGGAAGCCGCAAATTTCTGGTTGCATCGAAAGCGGCTGCATAACATCGTTCCCGATCCCGGGCTCGTGTTGGACCGTCGAGTGAGGCCCTCCCCGCCCGGGTCCGCAAATACTACGCGGCAGTGACGCCGTTGGGGAGGGGCCTGCCGGCTTAGTTGAAGGCCCAACGGTGGATGTATTTTTCATTTATTTTTTCTGCTGGCGGAGTTGTGGATCGCGATATCGCGTGACCTATTAACGCTGATATAAACGCATTGGACGGACCTGATTTATTCACCAGATTAGGGAACGATCCGAGCAATGAATTTTAAGAGCGAAAACAAAAGAGTTTGGGTGAAAAATGCGCTGCATATTTAGATAGAGATTCGGTATTTTGTTCACGAGCTGAGACTTGCAAAGAATGTAATACACAGTACGATACAGCGGTTATTTTCGCCAAATTTCGGTTCACGAATACCATTAATTTACTGGTTCACCATAAAAGAATATGGTAGAATTTCATTTTATTTTTGAATGCTTTTGGATGAGAACAACTACTCAAGAAAATTGTAGCGAATAATTTTGTATTATAATCTCATAGGACACATTTACTGAGGTATTAGATGAAAGGGTTAAATTGGTAATAGTACCCTTTGACGAGATCTCATAGGAGACTTTTTGTTTGAGCGTTTTTGAGAGCTCTTGGCCAATCAGGATTTATAGTTGATTGCATGCCATCATATACCCTTGTGGGTATGCCTTCTACATAGGGACGCAAGCTGTAACGACCGGGACCCTCAACCAGACCCCTGTTTATGAGCCCTGAGCCAGGGAGGGAGGGGGCCGAATGGCCTCTCTTGTTCCAGAGTAAATAAATGAAAAGTCAGAGTCAAAGCAAACTGCTCTTCTTCATGCTTTGGTTTCCGGACAATCACCATCAACATTTATTTACCTCTGAAATAATTCAACTAATTCACGATTTATCTCTGTAATGACGTTTCTTCTTTTTGGCGTAGACAAAAGTTACTACTCTAATCCTCGATTGTGTATTTCATTAGCAATCATGGCAATCTTTGGGATTGTGTATGATTTAAAGCAGTCTAAAGGATTGTAAGAGTATAATGAAGTATGTTCTTTCGCTAAGAAAATATAAAAATTACGCCTCTTTTCTTTTATGCGTGGCGAAAGAAGACACGTATTGTTAATAGGTAAATTCGCACATTTCACCACTGCTTTGCGTTGGAAGGAATTCCAGATGGCGTATTATTACACGGATTCTTCCGCTAATACTGTTCACCAGTAAAAGAGGTAGGAATAGTTAACCAGACATGTCCAGAAATCAATATTAGGGGTTAGAAAATTGCTGAATATTAAAACAAACCATAATATCATGTATCTACAAATATTTTCAAAGTGCTAGTCTTTTAATCTCACTGAGTCATCTTTTGGTACAAGATAAGATTTACAAAGGGATAACTATTTATACAGTATGAGGAAGGGCGCAGGAGGAGGGATGCATTTAGAAAGCATAAGGAGAGAGGTTGAAGGAGAGTTAAAGGGTGACTTTATTGGAACGAAAGGCGTTTGGAGAAATGACGGGGAAAATGGCACGAAGGAACAGGAAAAACCAGGGAAAGGGAATTTCAGGAGGAAAGTGAGGTCAGCGGAAGACAGCGGGTGAGGCTGTCGGTGGTCTTGTAAGAGATGAGCGAGACTGAATGAGTAAGCGGTGACGAAAGGGACAGTAGGCAGAACGCATTTTCTGATAGAAGAAATTGAAAGAGGGACGTCTGAGGTGGCTAGTAATGGGAGGGGAGCCAAGGGAGTTTAGACAAGAGCATCAAGAGTAATTGGCATCAATGTTTATTTAATAGAAAATGATCATGCAATTGGACAACTTCTAACTGCTCAAAACTGGCCGTCTTATACTTTTATATTTCAGGAATAGGATATCTGGAAAAAGTCAAAAGGGTTGAGTGTATGCAGCAGGCGCTCCCCCTTCTCGCCTTTGCTTGCGGATATATCTATGGACAGTTTAGAAACTAATACACTTATTGTTAGATCTGGTCATGGTCATATTGGTATCGTTGTGTTTACGAGCATTAGCTATTGCGCTGGAAATGCAAGGCTATATATTGCTTCCTATCCTCACTTGGTTCCATATCTTTATGACGTACCTTCGACTACTCTCTCTCACTTCCTTTTTCCGGGTATTGTGAAATGCCTAGCACCCTTTCAGTAACTTTTTTGTCCTTCATCCCCTGTCATTTCTCTCTTGAACACCGCTAGTATAACGTATCTCCAGTTCTACCCCCCTTCCTAAAATTCCCACTTCAAGTTTTTTCCCGTTAATTACCCTTTCTCTTCTTCTCGATTTTTTCCGTAATTTTTCCAAACCCTTTATTTACATCTTAGTGATCCCCTTCAACTCCTTCCACCATTTCTCCACATCTGAGTCCTCGACTTCCCCCTCACCCTGTAATCTTCTGGCCCTTCCTTAAAGATGATGCTTTGTGGTGTCTTTCTTAATGAAATTCGTCTTGCAATTATGATGATTCGGTGAGTCAAAACGAGTAGTGCGTCAAGCATTATGTGGGAAAGTGCCAGAGTGTTTGATTTAATGTGTTCCTTTTAATAAATCAATAGTAAACAACATCCTGCAGAAGCGGGATGACTTATTCAGGAATACTTGCAATCGATGTTAGAGAAAAACTTTGGAATATGTCAAGCGATAAGTTATAAAGGGTAATATAAAAAATACGAAGTTCATTGAGGAGTGAGAAGGTAGTGAGACTATTGGGGTGATGTTTAGGCTATTTCTTATTGTAGGAATGAGATATATGTATATTTTAAGGTACCAAAAACAGGGTAATAGACGGTTGGAAAAGCAATTAGTCGAGGGCTGGGATCTAACTGACGAGGAATTCAGATAAACTCGTTAAAAAAACTAACCCCTCATTGCGTCTCCTGGATTAGGGCTTACCTACCCAGGAGAGTCTGCATCGAGTAGTTAATAAGGGGAAAAAATATTTAGAACACACCTGAGATGAAGCTGGCGACGGGTTTATAAAGCTGAGACAGGAAGAAGTATATCATTATTTATCTACAGACAAAGTCTGGAACAATAAATGCTGTACGGAGTACTTCTGAGACCTAGTAGTAAAATGTCTTGGTGTATATTGCTATGGCTTGAGGATTATTTGGGATTAGTTCTTTCCCATTGAACACTCATGCGAGCGCTCTGACTACCTGCTGTGTACGTATTTTAAAAATGAAATTTTCGATAACCACGTAATTTATCGCAGCCTCAACATAAACCTTCAGGTAGCACAGTGTGTTTCAAAACAATTATTGAAACATAGGTGGACTATGTGTGGAGTCAATCGGAGCAGAATGTGCTCGATGAGCTGGTAATGGACCAGATTTAGTGAAGGAGAATACATGACGTCGATGCTTTTAAAATTATGCAGCAAAGGAGAGGATGCGAGATAAAGGGATAGCTGTTTGGTTGAATACAATGTAAGAGACATTATGGATAAAAAGTAATGTTGGTTACCGTGGGTTGCAAAGCAACTATGGGGAGTTGCCTTCATGTACAAAAGGTGTCTCTTTAATGCACATATGCAAGGTTGTGGAAGATATTCATGGAAGCGGAACTTGGGAACTTTAGCTAAATGAGGAGAGTGAATAGCCAAGGTAACAAACAATTAATCTTTTCAATTGTGTCAGCATCGATGAACTTTGGTAATCAATGAGAATTAATTATTTGTGTCATCTTTTCTTTTCATTCAGTTCTGTAATTTTACCATAGAAAATTATAATATTAATTTAATTTTGTTTTCTATTCTAGTCAGAGACCGTTAATTTTGTCTGAATAGTGATTGCGTCTTTACCGGCTGAATCTGCCATCTTTGCTGGAGATTCTTGGAATTAATATTGCTAAGCTTTCGTGGTTTTGTGGGCACAGTAAGTTCGTATGCATCTGACACTTCGTTTGAGTCCTTGCTTATTTCTCTGGTGCGAAATGCTCACAGAAACTCGGAGCAAGTAACGCTGTAAGGAATCATATGGGAGTGATGGAACCCATTTTTAATTACCACTAACATTTGGCTTCAAAAAGAGGTCTTATGGAGCTTTCAGGTCAAATATGCGAAATGCATTTTTATTCATGAAACCTCCAGAGGTTAGGAGTACTTTAAAAAATGTCTTAAATCAGAGTTTAATATGAATGATCTAAATAAGCTTTTTTATATCAAAAACTTGTTTTATGTTGTACAAGTAACTTCATACGGTTAAAAATTATCGGGTGGCAATAGTGCAAAGAACAGCTGCTGTCGAAGTCTCTTCGCATGGGCTTATAAGGAAATGCAAACTAATTATCCTATTAATTCTTGCTTGACTGCACCAGATTAATGATTTGATAACACTACACTTTTATTTATCAGAGCAAATTTAAATTTATTATTGTAACAAAACTCTAGAGATGTGTATGAATTTTTCATTAGGTTTATTAATCCAATTAGAGGTACATGCAAAAGAAAGAAATTGTGTAAACGGTTCCGTTTATCTATATTCCAGCTATAGAAAGCGGAAAATATAGGAAGACATGTTCGTTAAATCGGTGTCATTATCAGAAGTAATGCATTAATATACAGACCCTCTCATCTCTTAATTCTAAATTATTCTCAAGTAAGATATTCATTTGTTTGTAAATCATTATATCCGGATACTATTTGGACAGTATATTAGTTTTAGTCTAGTTTATATTTTATTAGTTTTGCGATTCATACATATTTTTCTGTTTATTGATTTTTGCTAGAGTCTACGTTTAGTGAAAAGCTAAATTACAGTCTTAGCATAATATTTATGTATATATTAAATTACTTGAAATGGAAGAAAGACTACATAGATAGAACTTCGTGTCCATCTTATCCTACTTTAAATAGTAGAGCACTTTGCAGTAAACTGCGATTAGTAGGCTTTACGTTATTGTATCTAAGTTGTCGGCACTGATAAAATTGTGCCACATCCATGGTGCATGTAAATTGTTTAAGATGCTACTCTTCAGTAGTTACGCCTCATTTAGAACATACCGCTGGTATATGGGATTCATACGAGGAATATATGATTAAGGAATTAGAGCGCGAACAAAGGAGATCAGTAAGATGTATTGAAGGTCGTAACGATAATTGTATTAGTGTCACGACTTTAGTGGAAGAACTAGGATGGGAATCATTATCAGATAGTAGGTTAAAATAAATTTTAACACTTTTTCGGTAAAATCGAAGGTGATATGCTTGCAAATGACGTTACAAGTATTTTAAGAATCCCTGCGTATTAGACTGGATTTGATCGGATCAACAAATCATAAAGATAGGCTGTCGTATCGATGCATATATAAATTGTCATTTTCCTCAGGGAAGACAAGGGAAGATAAAAAATAAATTGTTACTTTGTACTTCATTAAGCGTTTTTTTTACCTTTATTAAACTAGGTACATATGTGAGGGAAATGCAGACATATGGTTTAGTTGCATGTACAGACATATAGTTAGGCATTTAGTTGCATGTACTTCTTATATCTAACATGTATTCATGAAATAGTAGCAATGTAGATGATAGTTGAATATAAGTGGTACATTTTTTGTTATATTCACACCCTGCCACACACCCTCGCGTTGGCTGCTGAGTATGACGTTGATGTAGATGTCAAGATTCTAAAATACTTCATAACATTCAAAGAGTTAAGGGAATGAAAGCATCGCCAAAATAAGCCGTCCGATTAGCATATATTTAATTTGAATTTAGGAATTATAACACCTCATGACGGAATGGATCACACTGGGATATCCAATGTGTAGCCTATTTAGTATGTTTGTTCCTAAATTTCATGAGCCACTAAAGGCTTACGTGAAATGGCTTTTGTAAGGAATACTTGAATCCCAGCCACTAAATTGAAATAACATCCAATCGTGCGGGAAAACAAACGAAAGATCCATGGAGTAGGACTGAGGCTCGTTGCCAATCAGTTCATTCTTGATGCCCCCGAGTTTGTGAGGTTTTTGTGGAAGGAGAACCTTTATTTGATGTTTACTTTTTCCATCATCGTTCGCTTTTATTTTTTTCCAAATCGAATGCTTGGTGAAGCGGTGAAACGGACGCAACCTTTCATGAATAAATGACAGAATTTTCCGCTGGATCCCAAAAATTGAATTTTTCTTATTTTCGGTTGTCCCGACCGGATCTTATCATATTTTTAGCTAGACTGTCGGAACATGCTAGCTGTATTCCAATATTCCTTCTTCGCCTTGTCTTTATAGTATTCGGTTTCGGTTAATTTACTTGTCTATTTAAACGCCAAGGTTTTTTCTGTAGCATTATATTTTCATTGATATACAAATTCCCATATCATATAATAGGACGATGCACTTTCATCAGCATCGATCATTTTTATTGATTCCTTTAGTCGAATGCAGATAATGTTCATCATGTTGTGAAAATAAGAACATCTTCTCTGCTTACAATAGAAAAATTGATCAGTTTATGACTTTTAGTCAGTATTTCCCTCAATCTGGTTCTCTTAATCTTCTCGGAGATCGTTATCCTGCTTGGAGTTGGTGTCTATTTTTTCTATTATTGTGACGAGCATGGAGTTAAAGTGATTTCTTCAGTCTCTTGTTTTATTATTATTATTGTTATAGTTACTGTAACGTAACTTCCACCTCCGAGTCTCCGGCTAGCATCGGGTTTCGTTGCCGTCATAATTGCCGGAGACTCGAGAGGGATCGCGCCGAAAGGGAGCGACGTCCTCCACCGTCGGTAAGGTGGCTACCCAGCATTTGTGTCATGCACACGAAGCAGGCGGAGGGACCCGAGAAGGACAGCCTTCTGAATTTCACTTGCAAGTGCATCCGCTCGCGCCCTTCACGCTGAGATACACTTGAGGTTCTCAACCAGTGGGCTCTTGACACCACCAAGCACGCTCACGTTGAGAACTACCAGTTTCACAGAGTAGTCTGTGTACATTTGCCGGAGTTCGCACAGCAGATCTTGATATTTAGTCCTTTTTTCAATCTCCTTCGCTGCAACATTCGTTTCGGCCGGTGCCGAAAACTCGATCACGAACATGGCATGCGAGAGATTGTCGAGGAGAACGATGTCAGGCTTCGTCGCCTCCAACTGCCTGCTAGTGAGGAAAGAATATTTCCACCAAATCTTACACGTATCGTTCTTCACGACGGACTCGATGTCTCCATGGGCATAGGCAGCTCCGGATTCGTATCTATGCCGTAATGGTGACTTAGGTGGTAATACAACACTCACAGAGCCGAGTTGTGCCGGTTTATGTATACGTTCTTCGCATAAAAGCCGCAGCTCGAGAGTCATTGACCTAAAGTCTCCGGCTGCCTTTGGCAACCTCTGCATCTCGTGTCCGTCACGTTTGCCCTAAAGATGAGGCGGTGGTACGCGAGGGTGTACCAGACGAACGCGAGCTCCTTCGATAGCCCATGCGTTTCCAAGTTTCGATAGAAACTTCCAAGCATGGGCTTCTCGGTATGCTTGCGGAGCAGAGTCATTTGCTCCGCTTTCTTTATTTCGAGCCTTAACACATCCGCCTTCAGCTGCAAGTTTGCATTGTCGCACGCTTCTCCGCTGGAAATAAGGTCCAAGTCCAAACCGAGGCCGCCTGCTACCCTTTTCGCCGCCTGGAAGAGGAGCGCCCCTTTGCCGGCACTCTTCTGTTTCTTTACGAGCAGCATAAGTCCGTGTTGTGCAATTCGCGGCACGCCGTATTGAGTACTACTCTGTCATGAAAGCACTTCAGGCTTATCAACCCTCTGTCACCTAACTTTCTCGGGAGATACAATTTGGCGACGGAAGACTTCGGATGAAGACTGCGATGGATGGTTATCATCTTCCTCGTTCCCCTGTCGAGGTTTTGCAGCTCGTTGACATTCATTTTGATGCAACTGAAGGTTTAGATCAGTGTCGGAACCGGGAAGGTGTTGGTCCCAAGAACCTTGTTCTAGCCGGAGAGGTCAGAGCTCTACATTCGCCTGAGAGTCTGCATGTACATGGGTGTAAGCATTTCCTTCACTACTCTCACCTCCTGCATCCGGCGCTGGGAGTCGCCGAGATATTCATACGCTACGTCATCATCAAGATGACAAATAGCGTTTCCGTCAACGAGCTGCACGTCTTCCTGGTCTTCCGAAATCTTTCCTTTCGCCAGATGAATGGTAGCACACCTGTCCAATCTGAGTTCCATCCTTATATCCTCACTGTATCTGCGTACGGTGTCCAACGCCAAGAGTAGGCCTTTTGCGCTTGAAGCATAAAGCCTCAGGTCGTCCATATAAAAAAGATGGGTGACCTTATGCTTCTTTTTGATGGGACACCGCACATATATCCCTTACCCCGTCTCAACTGAACAGACAGTGGGAGGAGAGATAAGCAGAATAGGAGTGGACTAAAGTTATCACCTTAGTAAAAGCCCCGATGCTATGTTACCAAATCCGTGTAGACCGTCATCTTGCCAGATAGTATGGCGAAGCGCGTCTTCCTCAGTGGTAACAGGCGTTCGATGCAGGAATACAACATCTGGGTGGATGTATGGCTATAGTTAGTTCATGGGAGGTGGTATCAAGAGCCTTCTTGTAGTCCACCCTGCCCATTGACAGGTCAATCTTGTATTGACAAACGTCCTGGCTAACACACCTATCAATGAGCAGGTTGTCCTTGTATCCCGTGATGGCTTTCTTCGAGCCCCTCTGCTCGTACACTTTCTTCCACACCGGTTGGACGTGGCGGAGGATAAGGTCGTTGCGGGATGAAAGTGAACGCTCTGTATACATTGATGAGACAGGTTATAGGGCGGTAGTTCTTCGGATTGGACCAGCCTCCCTTTTTTGGTATTAAAACCGGTCTTATTAGCAGTCAGTCTGGACGGAATTGGCTCCGTCCCTGATAGGAAGGATGTGAAGATTCTGGCAAGGTGTTTGTGCGTGGAAGGGAACTTTTTCCAACAAAAGTTATTCACTGCATCCATTCCTGGAGCAGTGAAGTTCGTCTTAACAGAGAAGGCCTTCTTCACATCACTTTCCGTGACTGAGATGGGACGATCCATATCTGCTAGGTGGCGGACACGGAACTCTTTAAGGTGGGCAATGGCAGGAGTACCTATGTTGAATGGCTTTGTGGTCTCGAAGATGTCCTTCAAGAAACGTTCCATCTTCGAGACAGTTGGTGGTGTTTGGACAACAGGTGTAGAGGGTCGGAAGAGGCGGGACAGCTGGAAGGAGAAGGTGGAGTTCTCTTTCCTGGGGTTTGTCCTCTTGACCAAGTTCTTCCTCGCCGTTGTAAGTTCCCGCGCTCTATCCACCTCGTGCTGCCTAAGATTAGCAGTACACTTTTTTTCAGTGTGTGATGTGATCTCCGGATCGCACGAGCAATGCCTTTGACCTTCGGCGTAAAGGTCCGGCCGGAGGAAATGTAATCCATCACACACTGAAATTTCGACATCTGTTGTCTTGCCAGCGTGATTTTGGCATTAAGCTGTTTAAGCCTACCTGCTGCTTTAGTCTCCCAAGTGGCAGACTCTCGGGGAGAGGCCAACAGTGTGGCTAGAGCATATACCACGCAGTCTGTTTCCCAGAGGCAGTTCGATTCCGTCAGGATCATATATACGATGCCATTCAACTGGGACAGCTGTTGGTCCATCAGAGAAAATTTTTGACGAATATTTCTCTGCCCGGTAGTCGTCTCATCGTAGTTTATAGTGCTTTCAAACCGCTTGAGTAGATCAGAATCGGCCTTCGGCTCATCAGCTTTACAGAAAGATAGGCGGAATCCTCGGCAGTAGGAGGTTCATCTGCCTTTGTAGGAGATAGAGCCTGGGCCGGTGGTGTACTACTCTGACCATGCGGTTGGGGTGTCATTTTCTTGCGCAGGTGATTGGCGTAGTCGCGCAGATTCTGCTGCGACAGATGGTTATATTCAGGATGCATCTCACACCACAAAGAGTGTATGCTCGCCATGTATCACCTGCGACTTGGCTCACTGGCAGCATGGCAAGCTATAAGGTCTCCCCTCAGGGTCTTCGTCTACGCCATGCAAGCTCCCTTTTTAGATGGCATAGATTTGCCACGCCCAACTCTACTAGGGCCCTCATCCGAGAAGGGTCGGTTGTGGGTGGCGTTGCTGAAATTCTTCGGAAACCAGGATTTCCGCGAGTGGGGAGGTTAAACCCACAAGCAGACGGCCACCATTAGCCGGCCGAAGCCGTTTCCAGGGACGACACGAGACGGCCGGTGGTCCGTTTTTGACCCGTTATTATTATTATTAGCTGCGCCTGGACCCTGTTGGATCACGTAAAGCATTAAGACTCAGTTCTTTCTTAGTTCCTTTCTTATCTTCTCCAGACTTCTCTCATTCTTTCTCCATGGATTATCTTTCTCTCCTCCGTCTACTTTGTCCCCGGTCTCTTTGGGACTTCGTTCTCTGACATTACGTTCCACGGATGTATTTTATTTCTGTAGGTGTTTCTGTTTTTAATTTCTATAGGGTCTATTTGTCCTTTTCTAGATCACTTCTGACTTGTGCCATACATGGTATTGTTGATTTGACACCTTGTAAATATGTAATGACCTTCTTGATAAGTCTTATCGGTGGGGGGCTATTGATGTGTCCGGAAAATTTCAGTCTTCTTTTTCCAATATCCGCCGATAGGAGTGCAGTCTTTACCCATCTTCTGTTAATTTTGGGCCGAGAATTGTCCTCATGATTTTTCGCTCTTCATTTAGCATGTTCTCCATGTCTCTTTTTCCTCTTGTTTTATATTTAAGCATGTAATGATATTGTCTTCTTTACATATCTGCCTTCAATGATCTGTCTGTATTTTTTCCTCTGCTCGCCGGGTTATTTTTAATTGCTGTTGTGCTCAGATGCTGTCGGAACCTATTGTCTGCTGCGCAGGTCATTACTGGCCTCTCAACTGTATTGTATGCTTCATTTGGCTTATATTATTATTGCTTCAACAAATAAACTTTTTTTGGAGAGTCAATGGTATTTATATCCGAGTTACTTATATTATATCTCAATCTCCAAGTCAAATAAGCGTTACAATAAGATAAATAAATGATCTCAATTTTTCTCCTCTTTGAAAAACATTTTACATTCATTTAATACTCGTATATACTTTAAACTCGCTTGCCAAATAATTCACCATGCTGGCTGTAATAAAGTTTCAGTTTGAGTGAAGTAACTTAGTCATCGAGGTTTTGCGTATTTTTCCTGAAACGAAACGCATGGCTAACCTTTAATTTTTTTGAAAGGGTCACGCACCTCTTAATCGTCACAAATCATGCCCTCTCCCCGGCATTTCCTTTCCATTTCGTTTTGACGCGTCATTCATATTTCTTGGAACCTCCGCGACCATGTGCGTCATTCTATCCCCTCAGTATGGCGGCGATTGGGACATTGATAAGATTGGATGCAGTTGGGCTCGACTATTTATTCGCTCGTGCGCCGTCGGCCGTCGTGTGCCGCCTCGGTGGTTTTTCAGAGAATTGAGCGAAGGGTGAGACAGCGGAGCATCACGGGCCAACAGCCTTTTTTGCTTCCCGGCCCGAACTAACCGATGCGACCGGGGCAGACCGCTCGACTTCGAAAGAGTGGAATGCACATTTTATTCCTCGCGCGGTATTTGTGGTTTCCCGAGTCATTTCCCACCAGAGGTCCCATTTTAATATTGCATCAAAATTAAAAATTCAGAATCTATGGAATCCGATGCCGATATACCCCCCCCCCCCACCTCCTTCCCGAATCCGTTACAGGGGTTTTTGTGCAACCTAGGCAGCCACAACGGAAATCTATCACAATAACTCTATAAATACTTCGCGTTTATCTTTCGAGGCTTAGTAGATATTTATTTCAACTTAAATATTATTTACTATTATAATAATTATAAGAACATGGATTTTTAAACGAAAAAATTACTTTAAGGAGCCACGCATGAATTTTACCTTAACTGTGAATCAATTAATTAATCATTTTCGTAATGCGTTGAGTACGTGAATAACATTGAATAAATACAATGAGACCAATAGAGAGAATATAGCACCCCATGACTAAAGTTAAGGAAATTTATTATATCCAAATAATATAAATACGAAATTGTTTTGAGGAAAACCATGGCGATGTGCCTGCGCAATTTGGGGGAAAAATAAACTGACGTCGAATGTGTATTTGGATTTAGAGAGGGCTTTTCACAGTGTGGACTGGAATTCACAGCTTGGAATATGAAAGAAATTGGAGGGTTCTACAATGACCGAAGAACTATCCATAGTTTATATAAAAACCGAGTAGCTATCATTACATGCGGACCAGGTTGAGGAGAAGCAGGAATAAAGAAAGGAGTGGGATTAGGTTGTTCAGCGTCTCACATAATTTTTAGTGTCCATACCGAGAAGGCCATCAATTATATCAAAGAGAAGGCTCCAGGAGTTAATATCCATGGCGAAAAATTAGCAGGCAGCGATTCGCCGATGACATAGCAGTCAGAGAAGAGACTCATACTTCGAAAACATCTATTCCCACAGGCCACCTGAAAAATGCTATAAGCCTCGTTGATTTCCTTGTTTGTGTATTGTAGTATTGCTTCTATATGTGTACATACCTAACGAGTTAGATCAGAAGTTACAATGACTACATGAATCTTATGCATGGTTTGTGCATGATCTCCCAAAGGATGCTGATGTATCTCTGTGTGTCCATAGTCTAAGCTGGCTCAAACTCACAGAAAAAAGAAAATTATTATTATGAGCCTTCTTTTAAATATTGTTTCAGGAAAAAAAACCCAAATTATCTTTGATCATGTTCACATTCAGGTCACAGATATGTGAGAAATTGTCACTCAAAATCCCCTACTCACTGCTCGATTGCCCGAATAAATGTCAGTGTCAATGTGTCACTCATCACTGCCTCCAAATTATGGAAGCCTAACCCCTTAAGAACAGAAACAACACCAATTCCTCAAGCAAATCTAAAGAAAAATTTTGTCGAGCTTCTTCATAATTCAGATTCATTGTAATTGCTGTATTATGCTTATGAATAAGATATAACAGTATTTATTTTGTGATTTCAATTTGTCATCATATTGTACGTATATATTTGAATTATACTGATCATTTGTTATTAAATCTTTTATGTCGTAAAATCTAGTTAGTACTGAAGCGCGGAGCACAAAATAAAATTTTCTGTTCTAAAATTAAATTTGTTGACATAATTCTGTTTACTGTTAGTGTGAATAGAATGCCTGAAACGATTTATTCTAGAATAATCTTACGACATGCCAATAGGGGACTTCACGAATATGTTTTGTGATTACTAGTATAATGCTTACATGTAGCAAGCATTTTCAGTTTGTGATTGAAAATGATTTTACTGTAATTTTTAGATTAATACTGGCGGAATTGTAAGCATACACAAAACACTGCAGGAATCAGAGAGAATATATTGTGATATCGGAGAAATAATCAGGTTGGACTCTGGTAGGCTGAAGATAAAATTCGTCTTACGTCAGGGCTTTCCAACTTGTTGCCACTGTTAAAAAAAAAACGTTTTCGCTTGGGGGGGAGTATACTGTGGGTGAGGGGGGACGAACAAGGCGGCCAAGGGAGTCAGCCTTTCCTCCTCTATCACTTCCCCCTTCACATCAAGCATCGTGTCAGATTTTAGGTGATGAGGCTTGCAAAATGGATGTGGCAAGAAAGGAAGAGTGAATTGGATGCTGCAAGAACGGAGGGGAAATCAACAGACTTCCTCTCCGCTCTCCTAAGATTTCGTAGGCCCCTGTGTTGCCAATGGGATTTCTGACTCTTCCAAGTTATGAGAGCCATTGCCGTCATAATTCCTCGATCGGTTGCAACTTCTTGCCACGTGGAGGATTTTCCGCAGAACAATTCCTTTCCAGTGGGTGAAACGCGTCGACGTTTTGCTCGTTCCGTGCTCCAAGCGTGACTACCATGTTTAAATGCGTACAGCTATGGTATCATTCAGAATACGTTTTAAAAATTATTTTAGTTTTCTTTTAAATTTGAGAATACTTGCTTTTTTAAGTATAAAAGCGTGAAGAAATAAAATAATAGGGTGGTCCGGAAACATCAGGCTGATATCCCTTTTGATTCAGTCCAATAATTTTAATTTGCTTGGTTTGAGTTGGGATTGAGTATCGTTGTTAGGATTGAATTGTCTCTTCCTCGGTGAATGATTTTCCACGCGCAGTGATTTTTTTGATAAGTATTTCTTCAATTCTCTGCTAATTCCGGGATTCCAGCGTAAAAGTGGACTCATTGCCTCATAACCTAAAAAAATATCGCCATTATGCAAAAACAGGAATAAAAAATATAAGAATCCACTTATAGTGGTAAATAAAAACGTGGATCTAAGGAATAACTTCATAAGATCATAACATCATTATAGCCGTGAGGCATGGACTATCATAGCAGCAAATTTTGAGGCTGGAGCATATCCATTTATTTTTCCCTCAACGATTGTCTTGATAAAGTATCATATCCCAATACATATCCTTCAATTTCCTGTGAGAACACTTTTGTTTGATGTTAAGTATAGCCAATAGTTAAGCATTTGAGCTTTTCATCCTTGAGTAATGGACACAAATTTTTATGTGTGGAAAGGTATGCATCGCTTAACCTGGAGTAAAAATAAAAGTACAGTTTACTCGTTTATAAAATTAGCCTAGATCATTTCCCTACCAAAACGTATAGCCGAGTATTACAGGGTAAAAGATTGGTAGGCCTTGCAGTCTTGCAATTACTCCAATTTTCATTGGAATTCGTTAGTTATTCAGGGGAGGCGACCGACAGCTGAGATCATTTGCGCCATATAGGATAGGTGGGTAATTGGCTAATGCTAGGAGTTTTTAGGGAACGGAGGAAGGGTGGAGAGAAACCGGCGGTGGTATTAGCCTACTCTTAACGACAGGCGCCAAGGGGACCACGGTTTAACGTCCCATTCGACGGACGGAGTACTGAACCTGATGAGCCCTCCACTAGGCACACAAGTAGGGATCGGTTTGCCATTGAAAAATCGCCTCTGCCGGGAATCGAACCCGGGCTCACTGGATGGGAGGCCAGTACTCTAGCCACCACACCAACCCGATCCCCTTGGAATTCGTAATGAAGTCTTCCACAAACGGAGCTTGGATATTAAACTTATCTTTAAAATGTATAATTGTCTGTGTCTCCCTGAGTAAATCGGCTATTATATCTATTATAATTGGACTTATTTCGATATATAATCGAGTTAATCGGCTATTATAATTGAGATATCGATCTCAATTTCTAGGAAAAACATTTAATTTGATTCCTAAATGCTCAAAAGAATTTTTCCAATCCTGCTATTTCTTTTAAACTTTTATTTATGACCTGTGCGACATTATTAGCTGTGTTCTGGGAAAGCGTTTGACATTATTTTAATAGAAATAAACTGAGCATTGTGAAGGATGTTTCCCGATGTTTCCTACTTGTTTTACAGAAATAATACGAGTTTTTAACATGAATACTGGGGTCTAGATAGTAAAATTAATTTGACTGATAGGAATAAGGAATGAGTTGCACGCAAATGAAGTGATATACCAGCTTATATGGTTAAATATAGGCTCCAGCTCGAAGTAAATGAATCCATCCGCGCTTTAAAGGAATTTCTGCATGCCAAAAAACGGGAAAACCGAATGCGAGATATTAATGCTTACCGGATATCTGATGTTTTTAACCAATAATACCGACCGAGACCTTGTACATCCAGATCGCAGAGTGTATTTTAAAAGTATTTACTTTTATTGATTCTTGTTGGAAGGCCCTCTTCGTTCCAATTTTAAATATGCGGTATTGAAGAAAATATTTTTCAATGATCCCAGTGCGAGCAAATTTGTGAAAAAAGTTTCCTTCCTGTATCGATTTCAAGTAAAAGATGTTTTGACGATCGTGCTTAGTGACAAAAATTATCTGGCCTCCACCAAAGGAGCGAAGAGAACTGTCACTCCGATTGTAAAGGAGGTTCGTTAAGCTTTTCAAATGCGAGATGTGAAAATACTCTTCACGATTCAACTAATTCGACGCTTATACTTCTAGATGCTGATGCGCTTTTGTCCTTTCGCATCCTCGCTTGTTTAGAATTGTTTTTACTTCACAAGTATATACGCCCTACTTACTAGCACGTAGGGCAGCGGGAAATGAATAGAAATAAGAGGTATAAAATACAATCATGGTGTAAACATACCCCCTGTTAAGTTATTTAACCAGAAAAAATTCATATGTGTACGATTAATACGTAAGAGAAAGAGAAAATTTCATTTCTGTTACACATTTCTATTTAATGTATAATTTTATCTTCGTTAATTGCTTCTCCCTAGCCATTGAGACAACTATAGGGAATAATACATTTAGGGTCCTTAGTATTGTGTGCATCTCGAGACATCCGCGAATGTGTGTCATAGCAATAAAAACTGCTAGGTAAACATAACAAGCATATAGGTACGACGTATTTCATTAGTTTCACTTATCAGATATTAGTTAGGATAACCGTATTTTAATAAACATTTCCTAGTAGAGATCATCCTGATGCAATGGACCCAAAATTAGCGTAGAGCAATGTCTCTACTAGTGATCGCAATGGGCGACTTCAGTCGACAGTTCGTCATTTCATAGGGTAGTGGAAGAGAGAGGTAGGAAGAGATTTTAGGGTTAATTCGTATTGGGATAGATAAAATATGCGAGGTTCAAGAGGAAGGTAATGTGATAGAAAAATATGAAACATGACTCCACTAGGACGGAGTTGACAGAAATATTTCGAAACTTACTGTTTTTGGTAGATCACTTTACGGTACATTTAAGGTATAAGGCGCCGTAACTCCGCTGCCTAGTCCTCACATTTTATAGGATCCTATTCGCATCCCAAACAACACCTGACGATAGACCATGATTTTAAGTGAAAAATGGTAAGGAAAGAAACAGAAAATATCAAGACGATGGTTACGTCGAAGAAGGCTCTATTACACTTAGTCAATACTGTTACAGCTATTGGATTACAAGTTGCAGTAACGCGCAGACATTGCATTTTTTGCTCATATTTTACTAATTTTATCGGGGCATTCTCTATTTTTTAGTTCTTTTATATATTTACAAGTAAAATTAAAACTTAAAGTATCTTAGTGAGAATCGTGTCCAATTAAACAATCTACGAACTGTACTTAACGGGCATGTTTAAATCCAAAGCTTTATTTAAAATATTTTATTTTTGTTTCTTTTACAAAAATTGTTACAATGAAAATTTATTTTATTTAGACTTGATGTCTCTTTAGCCATCACACTTTCTCCCATTCTTATATCCAAGGTAATCAATTAATGAGTTTAGTTGTTGCGGTGTATTACTCCATAGAGACCTATCTAATGCTGCATGCATATATATAAAGTCCATACTGATGTTGATATTCAGTGTAGATGCAACATATTCTCGGGTATATGGATGCTATGGTTAAGAAAAAATAGCATACCAAAATTAAAAAAAAATAATTAGCATCCGTGATCGCTGCAGCTAGTATAACCAAACAGCTTCGCGCCGTTTTCATTTATACGACCCAGACTATACTTCCAAAGAGAATTTCATTACCAACTCCGCTCTCCAAACCAGTCGTGCACATAACAGGCGCATTACACCTGATATATTAAGGCATCGTGTCGGATATCGTGGCAATTACTCTCGTCGTGGCAGCACATGCCAAGATGCACCTGTGAGCAGATCAGCTGAATGATGAGATTACTAAGACATGCCCCATTACTACCCCGCCGTGATATTTTGATACATCAAAATGTAAAAGGTCGCTGTGCCTTTAAGAACATTGAGGACGAATTGTTGCATGTGGAGTAAATATTTATAATTAAAATGGAGCGTTTAGGGTTCGAGTAAAATTGATGCCGTTATCTTGAATTACTTAAATATAAGATAAATATAATACCTGTGTATGTACCTCAACAATTTGATAGTGTGAGGTAACTGACTCCTATATGTCGTATGAAAGTATTTGCGTAATATAGTTACGTATTAGGCATTCATTAAGCATTTTTCGTGTTGAAAAGTGAAAATATTTAACTTTTCCCTATATTGGGCAAAAGAGTTGCAACATGCTAGGTGTAAATTGATTATGAAAACAATAGTGTTTTAAACTTAATTAACTCTCCAGGAACATAAAAGATTTAACCTAGAAACCAATAAGCCCATTAAATTCTCACATTGTGATTTTATAGCATAATTAAGTTATCAATGATTTTTTTGTCTAGCTTTAACTATTCCAGTTTTGATAAAAAGCAAGAAAGAAATTTTGAATGAAGACAAATATTTAAAGATCTTTCAAAAAAAATTTTGGAAAAAATCTTTCTCAGTGGGGAAATTGGGGAAGATATGTGATATCTAATCGCCTAATTAGAATAATTCTCGAGGTCAAAGGTAATGGGATGTATGGCAATTGACCGTGTCGTGTAAAATATTCGGCGCCAGAAGTGGCAAAAAATGATATAAATATAGAAGTTTAGATAATTACCGAACCGAGTCGAAATCTATGTCTAGCCAAACTCTGGATTGATTTGGATATATAATTTATATGGTGCAATTGCTAGAGTACAGAGTTCCATCCTGAGAGTCCGAGTTCGAAGACTGGCTGATTCAGATTTTTCATCATTGGTCATGGCATTGGTCATTGGTTCATTGGTCTTGTGTGCCATGTGGAGAACTCTTCGAATTCTGTTACCGTCCGTCAGACGGTACATTAAATCGTGTTCCCTTTGGCACCTTTCGTTAAGAGTAGGATAATGTTACCATCTTCTATTCCCTGTAATATACCAATTGCCCATCTATCCTAAATGGCCCAAATGACCTTACAGGGGGATCATGTTGTTTTGGTGGCTAGAGTACTGGCCTCCCATCACGATAGTCTGGGCTCGGTTCCCGGCATTGGCAGATTTTTCAGTGGCAAACCAGTCCCTACTTAAGTCCCTAATGGAGAGCATAGGGCAGGTTCAGTACTCCATCCGTCTGATGGGAGGATAAGCCCGGTCCTCTTGGTGTCTGTCGTTAAGAGAAGGTTAATACCGACGCTGAGTTTATCTCCACTCTTCCTCCGTTACCTGAAATATTCTACCACTACTCAAATGCCCACCTATCCTACATGGCGCAAATGACCTCAGCTCTCGGTCGCCTCCCCTGAATAACTAACTAACTAATGACCTTACGGGTAGTACTAGTGCATGCTTGTCGTTTCCTTCTTATAACTCCTGCGGTAATAATTATCATAGAAGATATCATAGAATGATAATGAATGAATTGATGGTATTGTGATAACTGTTCAGTACAAACATAAAGAAAAGACTAGTGAAATATTTGATACAGAGCATAGCACTTCATTGCGTGGAAACGTAGACTTTTAGAAATTGAGAGGAAAATATTATTAAGACTCATGAGATGTAGTTGTGGAGAAGGATTGTGAAGGTAAAGTGGGCAGAAAATAAGGCAAACGTGGAACAGCTGGAAATGTGGTTGTGGAAAGGATGGTGAAGGTAAAGTCGACAGAAAGTAAGGCAAACGTGGAAGAGCTGGAAATGGTATGGAGATGAGAGGATGTTGATTGAGGAATTGGGAGAAGGTAGAGAGAGTGAATGGAGTTTAAATAGGTGTTTTGAAGGATGTTATAAAGGGTAGAAAGTTGGACTCATAGTATCTGGATGGAGAAAAACGGGTAGATTAATGGGCGGTAGCAGTTGAAGTAAGTTGTTACGAAACAATAAGCCACACCGGCAATGGCCCTATGTCGTCGCATTGCCTATCCCCAGCAATGCCTTGAGCATATAATTAGCACCACGCTATCGCCAGATTCCAACAATACACGGGAGCATTTTTCATCGGGGACTCTTGCGTGTTAGCTGGCCTTTGAGAGTGTTATGTTTACCCGACTTCCGCACGGACTCCGTTGGGTGTGAATACCAGTGAGAAGTGTGTGAATGAGAGTGCAACGGAAGGAGACATTCTGCAGAACTGTCGGACGTTCACCTTCGCGGGACTGGACCAATGATGACACGTATCGAATGCGAAACGTAAGTGCATGCGAAAGATATATTACCAAATCAAGTGCATTGGTGAGCGTTATTCAATTTTTAAGCACGTGGGCCCTTTAACCCATTTATAAATTCTTTTCATTGCTGTTAAAAAGGATTATCCCGTAAAGATCGTTACAATTTAAAAAAGTAGTTTCTTGTTTGAACTAATATATAGGTGTCTATATTTATGTCATTGCTAGTGCATATAACCCATACTGTCCACATCTGGTCAAAATGAAGCAAATTAATTTTTTTATTTATAAATTTAAGTAATTCCTCACAGCAGTTCTGTCAACCTACGGTGACGCAGTAACAAGCATGTGATATAAAAGTAAACAATCACTCAAAACAAAGGGTACAGACAGTCAAGAACACAAATGAAAGATAAGGGGAATGGGAGGGAAAGGAGAGAGGTGAGAAAAAGGTTAAAAAGTACGTCAATTGTGAGATGGGACACGTGGGAAGAAAACATTGTCCATCAAAACCTGTTTTTGTATATGACACTATAGGTGATGTATACATTTATTATTTTGAATTTAATCATATTCTTCAACTGTCCCTGTTCCTCTGTCGATTTTATAGTTATATATATTTGTATATCTGTGACTTTGAGATTCACCTTGAGCTCGATGGTCCTGCCGTAATAAGCCATCATGGACGCGCTGCCGAGGCCCGGAGGTTCATCCGGGAGTCAGGCCGCACTCACGCTATGAGCTCCCGAATGGAATCACATGCATGAATTTTCGCAACCCCAAACGATGACCAGGATAGGTGGCCAGGAGGGTAGGTGGTGCGGGGAACCGACCAATGCCCGCCTCGCATCCGTATCGCAGCCGCCCCGGGGGCCTCCCACCTCCCCTACCTCCGCCGCCGTCGTCTGAGGCCTTTTTCGACCCCGGCGACCCCGGCACACCTACACACGCACATTCATTCGCGTCCCCTCCCGCTACTCTGCCGTCCGGCGCCGTGCCGCCTAGCCGTGTGGGCCATCCGAGCCGCCCTTAATGGAACAATGCTCTTCTTCATCTCACCGCTTCGAATATGCGCTCTCCCCACGATGAAACTTTCATGAACGCCCTACACGTCCCCCGAAATACCTCGGTGTGTGCGAGAGGGACTTGGTTGGCAATGGCGGATGGGAGACAGAATAGGGGAGGGGGTGGCGCCGTGTGTTGTGGTGGGGGGGGGAGAGAGGGGAGTCATGGATGTGGGAAATTAACGCGGGGGGGAGGGGGTCAGGGTGGTAGAGCGGAGGGGAGGAAAAATCGGTTGAATTTATGCATGAACTTGGCCGTACCCGCGACTATCTCTTCGTTTGCCCTCACTCCCATCCCAAGCTACCACCCCTGGGGTGGTGGCGGCTTTTGCAATAAGGCCCGACTCGAGTCCGCGGCAACTCTCCCTTGTCCTCCTGGGCCGGTGCGGCGCCAGCAAGGAAGGGGGTGCTAAGGTTAGATCCAAGGTTTTCAGGGGCAAACTTTCGCCCTTGCCTTTTCTTGCCCCGAGCCTCCACAGCGAGCAGGTGGAGAGGTGGAGCATGGTCGCTTGGGGAATTCCGCACGGACGCCTCTCCCGATGGGAAATCGATCCGTGGTGCTTTACGGAAGGCGCTTTTTCTAAATTTTTGAACTCGAGGCTGACGGAGCTCACGCCGTGCGAAGAATGGCCTCGATTTTCTTTCCAGATGGACGTATTTATGCTTGGGACTGATGAGTGACTCCTTTCCATAATTGGCTGTTTATTGAATTCTGAAATGGGGCTGATGTTTACCTTTGACGGATGTGTGGCGCTACGGGTTATTCCTGTCTAATTCGAAAGAAAAAAATATATATGAAGACATATATTCATACTCAGGCATGATTCTAGACAGATGAAAGAAGTAATACTCTGGAAAAAAGTAACTTGCGTGAGTCGACTTTATGATCAGAATAGGAACGTTGGGGATCGGGTTGGTGTGTGGCTAGAGTACTGGCTTCACATCCTGCGGACCAGGGATCGATTGCCGGGTGAGGCAGGTTTTTCATTGAGATATCGGTCCCGTATTTAAGTGCTGTGTGGAGGACACTTCGCGTTCAGTATTCCGTCCGTCGAATGGGACGTTGAACCGTGGACCACTTGGCGCCTTTCGACACGAGTTGGCCGTGTTTCACTCCACCGTGTCTTGAAAAATTCTAACCCATACCCATTTTCCCACCCATCCTAAATGGTGATAATCATCTTAGATGTCGGTCACATCCCTCGAATAACTACTACTGCATATATCATTATTTAAGTTTGACAATGAGCCATGATGGGATTTAGTTCATTCTGTAAGAAGGACATTCATCCTGTATAACCGCTGATTGAGAATACAGGTTAAATACCACTTCTTAGATCTTTAAAACACTTTGGTTATGCGAGTTTCTCCACTCTAATGAATGGATTTTATTTTTTTTATTTATCCTTACTTGCCTTTGAGAAACAGTCAGCGAGTTTTCTAACTGAAAATGGGCCTTTTGGCTTTTGGCTCGACTTTTTCAGAGGGGTAAGGCAAGATTTCAAACAGTTATTAGCCAAATAACCAGTGCTACGAACATGAGTTAAAACCAATCGGTCAGTTACTCTGCACTCACTCTTTTATTCCTCGCTATTCTTTCCATTTTTTAAAGTGTCAGGTAAGCCTGTCTGCCATTGTTCCCTTAAACCATGGGAGAGATCCACGAGGTTGAAGAAGAGAAATTAGCGAAACTTACTTCCTAATAATACTGCAGTTACTAATTGGTTAGTTAAGACATCTCTATGTTCAATATGAAAGCTGAATTTTTATGTCACTGGCCTCTTATTCAGGCGTGGCCAAATCGCCATATTTCCAAATCTTCAATGGTTAAGAAATACACAATAAGAATATGATTTTATTTCTGAATTTTTCTTTCATTTAAAAAATTATTATGATATACCAAGTACATAAACGTTTTTAAATTGGAATATGTAATATTTATAATGAAAAATATTTCTAGTTCTGAGATAAATACTCACAATAAATATATTGCAACTTCCGAACTTAGTACCAATATTGCCTCCAATGCTTAAAATAGAAGTATCATTGCATTATGGTTTATAATAATTTGGCGGAAAGGCAGTTTTAGATGGGCAGCGACATCTTCCTACAATTTATATAACAAAGATAAATAAAAAAATAATATCTCCTGTTACATACACAAATTATGTAAGGTTTTAATGAGATTTTTCCCTTTTTAAATTCATCCAAAAATCCAGTGCTATTATCATTCATGAGCGTTCTAGGACAACGGTATGGGGATGAAATGTTTCTTTATTAGCCTGTCTCTAGCATCCTATGATGTTAATTATTTCATCATATTTCATCTGAAGTGTGAAATGAAGGAATTCCAAGAGTTTCTTTGACATCGAAAGTGAGAAATAATATGGTCTATAGGAAAGATGAGAAGAGAACAAAATTAGAACGGGAAAAGTAGAACCAAAAACAATGCAAACGGCTGATCATGGATAAATAAAGAAAATATTAGCAAGATTAATGGTATATGAAATTGAAATTAAAATTAAATCTTCAGGTAGAATGATAAACGAAGCCGCTCAATATTACAGGTGAGAAATAAATGAAAATGTAGTTGATCTATGGTAAACCATAAGGGGAAATGTGCAAAAATTAATTGATAGAGTGGCAGATTCATTCATTAAGAACAAGGTGAGATATTATTTCTGAAGCCTCCTGTTATTCAGGCCAGGTTAAAATAAAATTTGGAAGATTATAGGCTTGATGCATAAATATCTTTGAACAAAGATATTTGTGGTGAAGGGAAGAGAATGAAATCGTAATGAAGTGTTGAGTACACGATATTTTATAAGGTGCCTGAGAGAGTCATAAAATTCCCAAAAAAGAATCAAGAAAGTTTATTTCGTTTCTTTGGCTCCATTTTAAACGAAAGAGAACAATGTACTCAAGTACGACAGAGGAAGAGAATTTCTGTAGCTAAGGAGTTGTACAGAGAGAGTTTGGTGACAGAAACTTGACCAAAGATTTGCTCGAAAAGAGAAAAGATTTTGAATTTACGTGTGTAGTTTTTTTAGTTCTGGGAACTGGACCTTGAGGGAAGAGGAAGTAGAAAAGGAAGAACGCTTCGAAATTTATAGTTAAAGAAGAAATAAAAAATTATGGTGGGAAGTAATGATGATGGATGAGGAAGTATTCGGAATAATGAGGGAGGAAAAAAAGTATCTGAAGGTAATTAGGAGAATGAATAGAAGCTGGATGAAGGCTGCAATTATCGGCAAAGGGATCCCAAAAGACGTTGTTGGCGGAGGAACACTGGGGGAGCGAGAAAAGGAAAAGAGAAAATAAATAATTGCGATGGCATGAATGGTGGTGGAAATTACGCTAATCTGGAAGTTGGTTATAGTGTTTGAAGGGAAGGTATAAGAGAATTGGGGCAAATGAAGTTGAGCGGTGTGGTAGTATTCGAAAACCTGAATGGAGATCACCAAATAATCATATTTTCGTAATTGATTTTGCCAATTTTTAAAAATGTATTCCGATGTCAAATTTGGAATTATTCTCGTACACAGCGTATATATACATTGCTGCGCCAAATTTGAAGAATTATACACTCTCAGCTATGCTAAAAGGAGGCCGATTCTGGTGTCTTGGAGTCTTGGTAACATTGGGCCTCCCTTCTTTACATTCCGTCCTTATTCTCCTCTTCCTCGCGTCTATTTCCTCCTCTTTTGAATTTACTCCTCAACTCCCCGGCGTACACTTGGCAAATCCCCCCTTCCCTGCACTCCTCCCTCCCTCGAACTCGCCCCCAATTTCTTCTCCTCCTTATGCAAAACGCCCCAAGGAGTAAAGCTTCCCTTCTTGGGAGCTTCGTCGAGCTCCGAAATTTTTAAAGTTTCTCGAGCACACACACATACACGCAGTGGAGGATGCTGGGTTTTTTGCAATTTGGGTCATGTGTACACTTATCCTTAGAAACTTTATCTTGGGTCAACATAATTATTTCCTATGCCTCCCTGATTGGTTTATTGTTTATTTGCTCGCGTCTTCAAAAAGAAACCGTAGTCTGGGCTTGGTTATCGAAGCAGTGACAATTACTTTGAAGTCAATGTGATATAATAATGACCACGACGGAAATGAATGTATCTTATTAGTGCCTAATTCCAGAAGGAATTTTTGAAGAAAATGACCTTATTTAGCTTAGGCAGACACTCATCAGGAGATCTTATTAGCAGTCATGAATTATTCGTTTGCAAATTATGTGAAGATACCCTGAAGATGTATATATTTGTGTGCCAATATTAGCATATGATTAGTTAAACTTGTGATGCTAATAACTCACTCGGTTTCAGTGAAGCATATTTTGCTCCATTAGACCTCAAAGATGGCCATAAATATTAACTATAATTCATCCATCAGCGTACGAGCACAAAATTTTCTGCCTTTTTTAAGCTTAATAAAATTAGCTGCCCAGCGTATTATGCTCAATTATACGCTCTGAGAGTATGTTCAACCTTCAATTCGGATGTATTGAGCGAATGCCTAACTATGGAAATGGTGATATTTGAGGAAGTAATTAATTAGAGTGCGTGGAGAAAAAGTGGTACTGCGTGCAGTTAATGGAATTTATTCAAGCGTATCCTGAAGGATTATAGATTGAACACTGGATGAGCTAGGAATTATAGGAGTCGCATTTACCTACTATGCAATGGCTGACAACGATAATTTATTCGAACCTATGGCTTAAAATTAATTCCCTTTTGAAATGTCGAGAGATAGAAGGATCCTTATCCTTTTTCATGCATTGTACTTATAATTTTGCCGAGTTTTTTTGTATCTTCTAGCCTTTTTCAGTTTTATGAGACATGGATATTACCGTAAGCTTCCAGTAATCATGCCTTTCTTCTAAGAAAACTGGAATTTATTAACAGAACAATGGAATTTCACCTTCTTTATGAAACCAATTTGTGACCTCTTATAATCTTTCCTAGGGCTGTTTTTGGCGTTAGGCTCGTGTTACTGACGCATTTCATATTGTTCTAGGCGTCGTCGTTGATAAAATCACTGGATATCTTTCGCTTATCAATATGGTTCCGGGTATATGCGCGCACAAAAACAAATCTCTGCCCGATATGCATGCTGAGCGCTTACTCTCTCTCTCTCTCTCTCTCCTGCCTGGAATGAGCCCGGTAAACAACGCGGTGGAGAGATGATATTGACGCGTATTGACTAACTGCCTCCCACACCCCAACGTAGGCTGCTTCCCAATTAGAAACCCCGTCATATCACTCGATCCACCTCTCCCACCTTGAAGGATCCTTATCGCGTCAAGGGAAGACGGACAGTGAGAATGGTGAAACGGGGAGGAGCTCGTGGGGATTGATGACAGCCGGAGGAGATCTGAATGGTGGAATAGCGATCGGCCGTGCTCTGGGTCGCGGATTAAATGGCTGAGGAGGGGGGGGAGGGATAGGAGTGGCTGGGAGTTGAGGTTAAGGACTTCGACGGACTGGTTGTGGCGGCGGAGGAGGGGCCTTTGGTCGGAGGTGTGGAGGGAAAGGTTCCGAGGGCCTTTGCGAGGGGGAGGATGGCGGAAGGAAAGGGTTTTGGGGCCCGGGCGCGGAAAGGTTGGGGACTGGGGAGGAAGAGAGACGATGGATCCCGTCGGGGCTGGCGAATTGAACGACGGGAAGTCATATCTCAGCGGCGGCGACGTCCTGTTTTCGTTGTGTGATGCTCATTAGTGTGCCGGGGGTGCTGGGAGGAGAGCGGGGTTGGCGGTGGCTCCCGCTTCTGTTGCGTGAGAGGGCCATTGTGTTTTTGGGTGCCGCATGGGGGGAAGGGGGGGAGAGAGTGGATTCGGAGTGAGGGGATGAGGAGTCAAGGGGAGAAGGAGAGAATTACGAATTCGAGAGAACCTAGGCGAAACGGTGTGGGGATGTAAACCATGCGGATCCTGATTGCGTATTCATCTGCACATATAAACACGGCTGCACGTAATTAAATGTTTTTGCCACAATTACCGCTGTGGGCTGCCGTTCCTCCAATGATATTCAAGTTAGACAATTACGCCAATATTTGTTTAAATAGTCCTTGAAGAAACACTACTAAAAGCATAATAATCGAGGTTTCGTTCTAACCTATCTCTATCTATCTGTCATTGTCAGATCGTAGATTGAAATTAAGACAACCTCTTAAATAAATCCCAAGAGTAAAATATACTCAATAGCATAAATATAATATAATATACTTTATTACTTCCTTTATTTATACTGCATTTTTTTACATCACACTTTTTTTACATCACATTTTATACAATTTAAGGTGGTTCTTTTTAGGTTACCCGAAAGATACCAGATACCAAGAAATACCAGTGCGGGGGTAACCAAATTTACCGTGCAAAAAATTTTAAAGAACAAAGAATATGTGTACAAGTTGCAATCAGTGCTATATTAACAAAATCACTATTTACATTATTTTTATTAATCTCATGGGAACTATTGAAAATTATTTTAATATCATCCAACTTAAGGAGCAATGTTTTGACTTGTCTCAAAAACATCTATCCTTTTTTTCCATTTTTGCATGCTGTGGTAGTAGATTAAATATTTTTGGTCCTAAATAAACAAAACTTCGTTGAAATGTTGTAATGTTTGGCCTCGGGGGCAAAAAATTAGATTGAATACGAAAAATCCACTTGTATTGTCTTGCCAATATGCGAAGCAAATTACCACTCCGCATGTAAAAATATTTTAAAACTTTATACAGAGATAAATAGCGTAAAGGCAGAATTTTAAGGCTGCAAAAAAGTTGGAGAGAGTGATGAAATCGATTTTTAAAAGTAATTGTTCTTATTATTCTTATCTGCAGGACCACAGCAGGTTTGATCGAACCTGCAATGGGTAGCATCTGTAGTTGCATGCTTGGCATAAGCGAAATTATTGAAAAGTGAATTATACGTGTAATATAATTATCTATTTATTTCGATACATTTATCTTTAATTTATTTATTATATTTAACTCGAATTTAGCACGAGTCTACTGAAACCTCACAATTTGACCTGGAGGCACAACCCTCACCTTTACGAATATGGTGAATGAGTGTTGAGTACACAGATTTTACAGCAGCATTCTTGGAATTTCGAGAAAAACTCCAATTTTACGTTGGAAAACTAATTCCGTGCTATCGTGATGGAAAATGAAAGTTCTGTGCTGGGAACTAATTTTACTAATTAGGTGGTGCGATTCTTCATTTTTTTTGCCCATTTTCGAGAAAGAATTTTTTTTTGCCCATACAATCTCTAATATCAGTGACATGGAATTTTAAGCCATTAACCGACATTTCTTCGTGTAAAACTGATTTCGAAATGAAGCTAATGTGTGTGAACACGTAAGCCTGCACGGAAATTTCTGCGAATTTTTCAAAAAAAGCTAACCGATCTTTTTTTTTATCAACAGGTCTGCTATTCTTTCTGAGGTTTGAGGGGAAAGTTCAAATCCGAAGTTTCCGGGAAGGAAGAGGCGAGTGGTTAACTGGGGTGGTAGTTTCGGGGAGGCCAATTTGGGGAGAGGGTACGTAGACAGTGGGAGGGAGGTTGGGGAGCCGCGTATTGAGTATGTGGGGGGTGGCGGTGGGAGCACGTAGTCTGGTGCAAGGGTAGTATAGACAGAGCCCATGAAGATCAGTGGTGTTGGTTGGAGGCAGGAGAGGGATGACTGGAAATCCCTGACTCCCCAATAGTTTTACGACGCTTAAGAGGAAAGCGATCAATCTATCAAACACTGCGGGAAGCCGAAATCCATAATTTTCTCGCTCGGCGGAACCACCGGGAAGCGGTCGTGTTGCTGTTATTCTCATACCGCTGTGTGGGCAAACGCCGGCTATTTTTGTTTTGTTTCCGCTTGGTGAGACTCCGGTGATGGGGGCGGCGACCCGCGGGTCGAGGCCGGAGTTTTTTCCCTCCAGATTATTGGGTCGCGTTGTTCCGTATGCAAATGAATGGCGGTGCGTCCATTTGCTCTGTATCACGCTATGCTAAAAATCATGCTTCCTGCTTTCGGAATGACAGATTCTGCTTTGTCGGAATCGGAAAGTATAAATGTACCTCTTCTGGCATCTCAAGGCTGAAACAGCATTAAGTGACCTAAAATTGTGAGCTGTACACTGGCGCTCGGGTTTCGGCTTCATCGGTACTATCGGATGCAAATAATTGTCGCTTTTATATATGCCATTCAATATCGCCTGCTATAAAATGACATTTGAATATTAAATAATAATATGAAATCATTTTTCGGGTTGGTTTGCATTTTTTTTATACACGGCCTCTATTCCCAAGTGTCGATTTTTTGTCTGAATTTGTAGCATTTCTCGAAATCTGAAGTGCCTCAGGGATGAAAAATGTTCGGTCTAAAGAACCCATGGTGATGCATGTTCAGAACTGGTTAACAGTGAGACTAACCTAGAAAGTACTACCTAATCTCATAGATTGCTTAACTACTAAAGACTGCTTTTCTATAATTATAATTTAAAATGTTTTCTTACCTCTTCATCACATGTTGGTACATGAGGTGGTACAGGGAAAAATTTGGATGAAGAGGGTGGAGGACACTTGGACATTGATTTTGCTTGTGCCATACTGTAGTTAATTGGGATTTATATTGCCGTACAGTATTAGCAGAGATAATAATTAATTCTTGATACATAAATCTTAAAATATTTATCCTATATACCATGAAATTTTCTTCGTAGTTGGCGAACTAATTAATCTTGCCCATAAAGCATGACAAGTTTTGAAATTGGTGTTAGTACAACGGCTACGAAAACAGTATTCTATTAGATGCTTAGGAATGCTATATTGGTACATTTTTGGGTATTAGCGGGGGTGTGCTTGAATCGTTCGAGATTGATTCAGGTACGGATTAATTCTGAACGCAATGAAACATACGAGTGAGTCCTTAGTTATGTACCGAAATTAATCTCGAAGAATTCGAGCACACCCCCTCAGATCTATATTTTGCACTTGCACAAGTATTGGTATCGCTTTAACCAACTTGCTCCATCTACGCGATGTCAAGATTTATGTATTTGAATACTGCACCCGCATAAACTCCTTTACGGATGTTAGTCCAAGAGTCTGTTGCCTCTCAAAGTCTCAACTTGCTGTCGCCCTTTCCGGTTAATGAATCATAATCTCGGAAAGCCACACGTTTTGGTAACAGGGTCCTAAAGTCGCTTACACTGTCCGGCGTGAAAGCAGGGGTTTTATTCGTTTGAGACCCTCATGTTGCCCTTACTTTTTCACCCACCACTATGAATCTTGTTTAGACTGCGTATCCATGGCGACATATTGCTGTTGTACCTACGCAGCCCTCGCATCCCTTTGTTTCGTAAGTTTCCATCCCCCCCTGAAATACTCTCCTCACTTCCCTTGTTCCTATCTCAATTCTCCGCTCTTTCACACCAGTACACATGCCAGCACGTGCGCCTATATCTCTGCCTACTACTACTACCCCTCTCACCCCATCTCTCTCACCCAGACGCTATTCAGAACTCAGGAACATGCTCTCGGCTCACACAATCTTCAAATCCTTCTCTCCCTTCCCACTCAATCTTCATCCGCCATTCCTTCCATAATAATCCCTTTCTACGAGGTAGCTCTTGTGTTGTTTACCACTGTGTAAAATTTTAATTACAACATTTTAATTATCCTCAGAAACTTTTAATTATTCAGAAATTTGTGATTCTAATCCCGCGAAATATTACGCTTCTTGCCTTCGCCACTTTGATTTTATATCTCATGCTGTTCGTATTAGTATATAATCATCATCGGTCAACAATCCTAGGATTAACGCAGCCCTCCACTTGATTCTTCTATCGGCCAACCTCTTCATATTAACGTAATTCTTCTCTTTCCTATCCTACACGACCTGTTCCATATATCTCATACGACGCCTTCCTTAGCCTTTCTTAAGGTATAGCCGATTTGGTTGTTCCGTCTTCTACTTAGAGTTTTCAGCAGACTTTTTTTTTAGCTCACCCTTCTTAATACTTCTTCGTATGTCATCGTCCATGCCTCACTCCCGTAAATAAACATGCTCCAGATGTACGCCCTGATGAATTGTTTCCTTACTTCTATGATTTTATTATCAGCTGTAAGTAGATTCTTCTTTTGATAGAATTCCCTCTCTGTCGAATCTATTCTATTGAATATTTCTTTCTTGCTTCGTCCATCGTCCTTCGTCTATCGTGTAGATCGTTGGTTACTCGGCTTCCCAGGTAGCAAAACTCTTTCACCTCTACCAGTTTTGTTTCCCTAATTTAACGTTGGTTTTAGCCTCTTCTCACTTGCTGCACAATAATATCGTAGTCTTTATCTTATTTTTCTTCAGCTAATATATGATGACGTATTATTTACCAGGTCATTTTCATCTTTCACTTTTTTTAGTGCGTGAAGAAGAACTATTCGTAACCGTTGGGAAAGATTAAAAGTTGAAGGGCCTCCAGTAGAAAAGATATTTACGTGGTCAGCATCAGGTGGGGAATACAAATATTTTCTTTCAATTGGGGCGTTTACTCGGAACCGAAATTGCAATTTTGTACACGAATCGTTAGATGGAAACGAAAAAAGAATTTTAGTGAAAAAATTAGTTTTCTAACCACAACTATTCACTCATAAATCAAAAATTAAAATAAGCATAAGGTGACGCCCACCGAAAATGCTGCTGTGATAACATTGACGTCATTTTCCTCCCGTCTTTGACTGCTTTTAGGGGAGGGGAAGGGAGTGGAGGGGGATTCTCGGAAGGTCTGCTCGCACAGATGCTGTCGCAATCGCTCCCATTGGCCGAGTCAGCTGTGTCCCCCCATTGCGATAAGGCAAAGTAGCTTCGCGGGCTCAGTTGTGGTTGGACGAAGTCGATATACGTCAGAGGTGGCACCACGCCCGCTTTTCCGAAAGGGTTAAAAACATCAGTTTTTCGCCGCTTATAACTCGGGAAATAATTGACGGATCAAAAAACGGAAAAATACGGGTATTTTTATTTTACAAACTCTATCAGATCCTGCAATAAAAAAATCTGGTAAACGGCCCCATTCTTATTATTAGAAGTTTTCTGCCGGTGAATTCAGGGTTTCTTATGGACAATATAGTCTGCCAATGGCTGCTACCTATTAAATGATATCCTTTATCCTAGATACTGACAGGTAACTAAATAGAATATAACCGTTGAACCTGCGATATTTGGAGAAGAGTGTTTGAGTGACTGCGTCGATGTAAAATAATCTTTAGATCATTATAAATAATAATTAATTTACTTATACAACCATTACGATCACTGGGTAATCACCATACGCGATTGAAGTCATTTTATATTCCCTTGAATAATTCCGGCTTCCGGTACACTTTAAGTGCCAAAAATCGAAAGATAAAACACCGTGTAGATAGGATATTTTATAATTTCCATAAATGTTTAAAATATTAGGTTTCCCAAAAGTGCCACAATCGTCGATTTCAAGTTACTCACATTCCAGTACTCGTTAACAGTGTTAGCTGGAAACGTAATTCGGAGGCGATGGCTTCTTTTTAAATATTTACATTGTCGCTGCGGAATTTTGTGTAACTTCTTCCGTTTATGTTGACGTTTTATAAAATGGACGCAACTAAGAGTGAATCTATTAATAGTTCGTTTGCTTCCATTTCTCCATGTTTTTTCCATGCCTCTCCAAATGAACCATAATGTACTCGGCATCATATTTGGCACATTGACATATTTTAATGATCGTTTACGCTTGTAAAGTAGATATTGATTGGTCGTGTTTTTTTTCAATGTTACCTTACAATTGTTTATAAGCATCATCGGTCAAATAAATTTTGTCCAGTACCTTAATTTTGATGTGGTTTGCGGTCTGTAAAATTAATTCCAAGTAGAATTAAATCATATACATCTATACCCTTATTAGAATAATAGGGTCTGAGACAGAGTTGTTCTCGCTACATAATAAAGCAATTGTTGATTGCTTTATTTTACATTTCCCCCCAAAATTAAATATAAAATCTATACGCATTCAATTTGTCTCGAACTGTTCAATAAATAATTCTAATACTATGCTTTAGAAACGATTTTTAGTTTTTACCCGTAATTTCCTTCTAGCTTCGGCTTTAAATTTTTTAAATATAACTCTTACCTATCCTCGGTCTTGCAATCGTTTTTCTCGTCTTAATTGAAATCAAATAATCTTGAAGTTCTCCCATTTGTACTCACTAAATCACTGTAGTTTTGAACCGTTGAATTTTAAGGTAAAATTATTGGCTGCAGTGATGCAAGAGTCTATATCTGCTTCTAGGAATTAGAGAAACTTTCAGTTTTTCCGTTATGATTTCCATAGCTGTTACCTCTGAAGTCCCTTCCGTCCATGTCATTTCTATGATACTTGCTCCTTTCTCAATTCCTTGGATCATGTTTTCCAATGCGCTGATAACAACATATCCCTCGTAATAGACGTCTGAATTCTGTCTTCAGATAATAACTTTCTCTTTTCCGCTCCTTTAATCTCTGCTTCCTTGGAATTTCTTTGTTGATGACCACCTCAGAAGATGTCTTTCGGCAGAGAAGCCTTTTTGCTACCGCATCACTGAGGAAAAGAAGCTGTGGGAATGACCTGTCACTGCATTCCAACTCTATGATATATGGGTCATTCCACCTCAATTCAACAAACGTTTGTCCCTTAGGGTCACAGATTTTGATAAAAATTGGTGTATGGGAACAAAATCAACTAAAACTGAATATCCTCAAACAGTTTTGTGAAAAAAAAATTTTTGAGCGAATTATGCATATTTTAATTTTGTCGCATTTTTAGCAAAAATACGTGCCTTAAATCATATTATCACTTAATCTCCGCTTGTAATAGTCATACATCAATAATTAATAGCTCTTTTTAAAGATAAATCTTTATTGAATTCGAATATATCAATAAAAAATTATTTTCTTCTATACCCTATTGTTGTTAATTACTAATGTTTAAAAAATTGTTAATAAACTTTTCTCAAATACTCCATCTCAGAATCGGCCGAAACTTTCTTTCCGTAATCTAGACATACCCAGCTAACTATTGACCCATATGTCACATGGGAGGCCATATCATGAACGAATTTCATTGCTCCCGTCAGTCCAGCACCGGGAGTCATGTAAAACAAGCAACCCCTTACCACTACAATGTCTTACTCCATGGGGAGGGATGTGTCATTAATTTAAAATTATATTCAGTGAAATTTGGATAATGCGAAGTTCTATTATTCTAAGTCCTCAATTTAATAATTTGTTTGGTCCTTAGCATTTAATATGAAAAAAATTCAAAATTGTAATTTATTCGAATTTTATTTTTGTTAAATCGAACTTTATACGTTGACAATACAGATATATGTATTTCGTGTATGTATGGACTAATAATGTATAAAAATTATGTTTTTTGCTAAATAATGAAATTAGAGCGATTTTTGTAGCCCATTTTGTTGAATACGTATTGTTTTGGGTATATTATTTATAATGGTGCGTTGAAATTTGAATTTACCAACTTCAACTGCAGTAACGTTTATGAGTATACACTATCTTTCGTAAGTGACTTAAATCCATACTCAGGAAATCAGCTTTTGGGAACGCTGGGGAAACAATTTTGTCGTATTTAGGACTCCGAATCTGGCTGCCGTGGGTGGATTGGATTGTTGTGTTGGCAAGGTTTCCCATCCTGAGGACCCGGGTTTGAAAACCGACTGAGAGAGATTTGCCATTGGCATATTAATTCTTACGTGTGTGGGGAGTCCTTACTGTGTGGGGAGCCATGGCATTTCAGTCCTCTTTGCGTCTTATAGGATGTGCTTTAAGCCCCTTACTCCGGCGACGCTGGGTTTTTCTTCACCCACTACCCCGTTCTCCGGAAAATTCCTACACCTAGGAAATTATGCTCCTTTCCCAAATAGCGCGAATTATCTGAGCTGGCATTCAGCCTCAATAACTACTTTTATTCGGCTGCCATCGTTTTTATGGCCGTAATTGAGAGTTAGTCTCGTTGGTATCAACACGGTATCTGTCACTCTTGAATTAGGGAATATGTCGAAATCGTTGTCAACTATGGCCAACAGGTGGAAAATCAATACGAGAATGTAGGGTACAGTTTGTATCTTTTGTTGATGTCAAGGGTTCGGGTCTGTGAAAAATTCCAATTCTACGTATTTCTGTTTTAAAGAATCTTTATATAATTTTTTGTTGCAATAGATTGCGTATTGTGTATAGCTATGCTTTTTTATGAGGTGTTATAAATCCTAAAAATGTTTGTATGCATTTCTCACTTTGAGTATTTAAAGGGATGAAGAATAATGGGTGGCCAAATAAGCTGAGATCCTAGAAATCTAGGCTGGAAAACCCGTGTATTAATTTCTCAGGAAGCCATCAAATATGACCGTTTTCATGAACGGAAGATTTTTGTTCGCATGTTTATATAGATACCGAAAAAGAAGGCCTATCATGATGAAGCATTTGCCGTAATTTATTTATTTCTTGTCTACCTCAGTAGACTCTTCTAGGTTGGTTGATGTATTTATTACCGCGTATAAAACTCTATCTCATATAGTTCGAAGGTTACATGTAATAAAAATGAAACCAGTGTCCTCTGCTATTTATGGTCCTCAATAGTGTAGCACGTGGGTGGACGATAATGAAGAGTTCCCTGGTTATACACCAGGGCTCGGGAAGGCAAGATGTTTGCCAAATGGGATGAAGGCTATATGGCTAACGCCATCGCAATATTCAATTTTTTTCGATTTTAGTAGTTTTTCGCGTTTAGAAATAATTCGCTTTTCTTATGAGCAAGCATTTTAAGAAAAAAATTATTTTTCCTGAAATAAACCTAAAATATTTTAATGTGACGCTCCTCCAAATGGCAAATGAAATTTTTAGTAATAAAACAATTACAATAAGATCTTTGAAGATCCATTAGGTATGTGTTTATAGAATTTTCTTGTAGTTCATATTTTTGGATAGGTTCAACAAAATTGATATTTTCGAACCTTTACATTTATGGATAATTATGATTTTTGTCACTAATCAGCCCTTTTAGTACCAATAATGGGACCTTAATTAGACATTAACTGGTTAGAGTAGGTTTTGATGTACTCTTTGCAATTTATTCGTTTGAATAATCCCTTCGTACTATACCTGTTTATCTCTTCAAATCGGCATGTTTCTTACCTCTCTTTATGATGCCAACGATACCATTTTTTTTCTTCTTCGATTACCTAGAACTATTCTTTAGATAATCCAATGCATTCTTCTGCTCTGACTTAGTCTTATACTGCCTCTTGTGTTCTTCGTCATCAATTATATGCAACACTTTTCTTTCACCCTCTATTTCGTGCGTTGTTCTTTTTCGAGAATCCAATGGCCAATAGAATCACAGTCAGGAATCAGAATTGTAAATAATTGTATTAAAAATTTATGTTTGCGGAAAATTTCATTGTAAAAGTACTGTAATAGCCAGCACCTACCAAGCAAATTGATTAAAAGTGTATGAGTAGAATAGAAACATGCAATTAATGTGCTGTTGATAATTGACGTAGCTAATTACTGCATCTATCAAGAATCAGAGGGCGCAGTATTGCAGCAAAACACTTTTTTTGGTTTCTGCACTTTGAAATTATCATTTGATTCTCGGTGGCAGCGTTCGGTAATCGTTTAACCACCTCCAAAACGCTCTATCTACGCCCCGAAACTTTGAAGAGTTCTAGTTCCGGCGCAGCTACTTTTATTACATCCGGCTGGTAGGATATCGCCTCGTCTTTGCCAGAGCTGCGGGCGTCCATGCGTCGATGCAGTCTAATGTGGCGTAATGGAGATAGATGGAGCAGTGTTCGAACGAGGGAGTTTAGAGGAATGGAATTGGGGTCAAGCACGACATCAAATGCCTTGGAGTGCACCAGTAGTCCCTCCCGTAGGGGAAGAGCAAGACAAACCAGCCCTATCTCCCCCCTCAGTCTCGGGGGGAATACATCGCTCCGGGCAAGACGCTGCTACAATTTTCTCGGGACCCTTGGACCCAAGGTCGCAAATGCCTCTGCCTTCTCGTGTGAATGCGTTCGCATCTCCAACCCCATCTTTCCGCGCGCACTTGAGCCTCTTCCCCTCTGTCTTGAGTGAGCATGATCTTTCGCTCCGCTTCCTCTGGCAGCTACGAGGTCCATTGGAGTGAGGAGGGCACGGGGAGGAATTTCGTGAACGAAAGCACCGACAAATGTAATGGATTCGTCAGCTGGAATAACATACGGTGTCGTCCAATTTTTAATACTTCCTATCGTGTAAGGGATTTAATTTTCGGGTTGGTTGAATGGGAATCGGATGGGATGGAATCCAATTTTGGTATTCGGTTGGCTTAAATTTTGGGATCGGATCTCGCGTCTCCCCAATTAATGTCTTCGGGTGAATGTTCCAAAACAAGGGAGCTATGGCTCATTCACTTATTTTACAGTGATAATTTAGAATTTGCAAAGACATGAATATGATGCGTGAAAAACTAACTACGGGGTTATTATAATGATTAAATCTCTTTTTAATTTGCCTCGTTTTGGAGAAAAAATTTGAGATTTAGACTTCATGTGCCTCATTCTAAAAAAATTCGTTCTAAAGAATAGCATACTTATTGAATGTGTCTTAAATCCATGAGTTTACCTACTCATGACTGTCTTACATTATCGCATTGTTATTTTGCAGGAGGGCGCCTTGCGATGGAGAACAGTGCAGTATATCGGCTCCAAACAAGTTCTTGTCCGTCTGCCGAAGGTAAGTGCGTTTGTTAAGTATTAATTCCTTTCGAAATATACTCCTACGATAATGCTGGTTTGCTTTAACCAGAATCTGTCAGGTTGCTGAGACATAATTTGGGGAAATGGTGAAATAAATTAAATCCATGATTTTTCCTAAGTTTGACTTATTGTGTGCGATATTTTCTGTTAGAATTATGTTTAAGATTTGTCGAAAAACGTAGGGGCATGTTCAAGCTTATAACAGTTGGGTCAGTGGAAAGTGAAGAATGCTTTCTTGTGGATTAGAGGAGTATTTATTTTTTTCCTCGCAGCGGATTATTTATTGAATGCGACGGGTTAATGTTTGTACGGTTTTTTTAGGTGTAACATACCTGTGGAGTTATTTTCATGCTAGTTGAAAGATTAACTTTTTATATAATTTAGAATATTGTGACATTTCAGTCGAGGAACCCGATTCAGGTTGAATACATTTCAAAGTAGTATCCTTTAAACATAAAAAAATGAATCATGGAAATTTTATTAAGTTTTCACATTTTATATTGATCGAAATTGATTATTCATGAATTGATTCCGCTCACATTTATGTTTGAATTAATTCATCATTATTCAGTATTTTAGTTGCTTTAATTATTTCAAAACTAGTGAAAGCATTTGAGTTATCAATTTTATGTTGTAGCTGCACAGAGAACGTACTTTGCAGTGTAATTAATATCCTTACCATTATTATGCCCCTCAGCAATTGCACTTGCAATATCCTTTTCCATAGCTCTGGCAGAGTTCATTGCTCTAAGCAAAACTAAAATAAGTGAAAAAAAATATTGATGCAGTATATTACTTCCTTCGAAGGAAAATAATAATTGCATAGCATTTTATTCAGTGATAAGTTCCTCTTTTTGTTATTTAATTCTTTGATAGGCGTTTAAAGAATTCAAGATTTTTCTCGTACGCATCACCAGTATTTTTTTTCAATTTCCTTGCCTTGCTCCTCTATCAATAAGTTTGGGGAGACAGTATTGTTTGACTCCTCATATACCGCTACTTTTAAATTTCCTATACCTGTGCCAAGGACTCACTTAAATGTGGATACCCTTTGTTTTGATGGGAGACAGTATTGTTTGACTCCTCATATACCGCTACTTTTAAATTTCCTATAAATGTGCCAAGGACTCACTTAAATGTGGATACCCTTTGTTTTGATATTATTCGCCAGTCTTTCCAATCGATTCCTGCCTTGATTTTACTTCTTAAAGGCGAATCGATTATTTCAGGACGGCTCATATTGAAGGACTCAAACAATACCTATGTCGATATAATAATATATAAATTTAATATATACCTAATATACAATTTTAAGGAGAGAAACAAAGAATGCAAAGAAATATGTTGTAGAGTGCTACGAAAGGAAATTTACCAACTCCAAAAAGAAGGGGAAATAGGTGCTCTTTACTCGAAGGTTCGGATGTTGTCAGGCATGGAAAACTAAAAAAAATACCTTAGATCAAAGACAGGATGTGTAATTCATCAATAGAACCAAAGGACATCCAGCGGAGGTGGAAGAAGTACCTAGGAGAACTCTACGATAGTCAAAATAGACCTAGGAGCGTTGGCGTAGAAGAGAAAAAGGACATACATAATGAAGAAGTTGGACCAGAAATATTAAATAGTGCGATAGAGAAGGTACTGCGAGAAATGAATGTAGTGAAAGTGGTGGGGATCGATAATATTCAATCAAAAGTACTATTGAATTAGTAAGAGTTAGAATATAGAGCTATATGGACATGTTCGAAAGATATATAAGGAGGGAGTTTGGCCGGAGGATTTTGTTGAAATCGTATTGATACCTGTAACGAAAAAGAGGTTGACGAAGAAATGCGAAGACTACAGGACGAAATTGATTTTTCATGTGGCAAGGCTCGCGCTTAGAATCATTAACAGAAGGATTGGAAAGAGAGCAAATGTATTTAATGATGAAGATTAGTTTGGATTTCGAGATGAAGTTCCCTCGGGATGTAATTTTATTAATGATTACGCAAGTAGAAAGTAATTTAGAATATAATCAGAATGTATTCGCGAGCTTTGTTGATTTCAGAATGAAATCCATATGGTGAGGTTTGAAAAGTCTATGGAAATATCGTGGAAAATAGAACAATGAAATTACAATAAATGATGATAAATTTAAACTTGACAAAGAAGAAGTAAGTGTGAATGGCTAATAGAAAATCATTAAGGGCGGTTATAAGTAGAGTAGATAGACAGGACTATGTTTTGTCACCTGTAGTTTTTACGATGCATTGGGAGGAAATGGTTACGGAGCCATGGGATCGGATTTATGCAGGACGAAAATTGATACAGTTGTCAAGGTTTGCATATAATCTAGCGCTAGTCACCAAGGGCTTGCATATAATAAACAGATAGGTAACAAAATCAGTGCAAAAAGTACAGTATGAAGATAATTCATAAAAATTAAAGTAATTTCATTTTACCGGCAAAAAAGTGTGAGATTAAATTAAAAACTAGGAGGTCTAGAAATAGAGCAGGTTAGACAATTTTAACTTGTAAGACCTTAATAGAGCAGGTTAGACCTATTTTAACTTGTAAGACCTTAATGTATTGCATTACTTTAGTAATGCACGAAAAATCTCTACTGGTAGGGATGGAGATATAATGAAGAAATTTTGTGCGTAAATAAGTATTTCTTTCGTGTGCAATCGTTTCTATATTTATCTTGCTAACAATACATTTTGTCGCAGTGAATCCTTCAGTAGAATTACCTATTTCATTTTCTGTTAAGTGAGTCACATTCAATGAAAATTCAATTAAGGAAATTAAGTAAATTCAGAAGTAAATCAAATTCAATCCTATCAACGCATGTTTAGAGTAATTTTCAAGGATTTATTTCTAGGATCCTCAGTTTTAATATCCATTTGCTGTAGAAACTTTCATTTAAAACCTGATGTATGTTCCCTTTAAAAAGAGAATGCCTAGTTAACGATTGTCTTCAGTTGGTCTCTTGCTATGCACACATTTTACCTTAGTTTAGAAATAAATGCCGTGGTAAAAACACCATTTATTGCTGTACGATATTTTTATCGCTGTCGTATATCCATTTCTCATACCACTACAAGTTTTCCAGTTGTCACTCGCCATTCCCGAGTTAAAAAGTATGCGGAGGGAGCGTTTGGAGAATATGGAGCAGTCAGCCTCTCGCATGGTTTCGATATCTTCCCATTTCTGCTTCTCAGTTCCTACAAGCCAACCGAGCCAAGTGGCAAGCGAGTCGCTCTCTGATCTCCCCCGAACTTCAACGTAATTTCTTCGGAAAATTTCCTGCCACATCACTTTCCTTTTTCAAGCCCAATTCCGTTCGAACCCTTTTCACTTAGATGAAAAATCTTTCGTATCCGGCTCCCGTCCCCATTCCAAACAGCTTCCCCCATCCCATTCCACGACTCAGCTCCCCACAGCCACCAACCAACCTTCTTCTTCATCTCCTCTCCGCTTCCTTCCTCCCTCCCCCTGGATTACCCCTCCCCTCTTCATGCGCGCACCCTCTCATCTTTCGAAGATCCAGGAGCGGCGCCAAGAAATTCATCTCCTCTCTCCCTCCTACACCACTGAAGTGTTCCATCTACCTCCCGCTGAGTGTTCCCACGTCACGTCCGTCGGGACGGAGATCAACGGCTTTTCTTCGCGTGGTCATCTCCAGGGTTTCAATTGTCTCCTTCATCGCAGGGTTCTCTCATCTCCGCCTCCATGCCGATCGAAATCTCAATTTCCTGGCCAAAACCTCTCGTTCTCATTTGCCAAGCTTAATGGATTGTCTCGTGATGCTGCACGCTGTGCTAGGCAATCTTGTATTGATATATTTTTCCAGTAAACTCCCTATCTTATGGAATGTCTCTCCTGCTATTTTGAGGTCAGTGTACATCTTTACGTTTCACTAAAAACACTCTTATCTCCATCAAAATTGTCAACGATAGGTTCTCCTTTTAAATGTCATTACCTTATTAAATGGTAATAAATCAGCTTAGTAAGGGTTGCAAAAACTTAATATGCATGAGGGGGTTAGCTGATAAGAGACTGGAGTGGAGAGTAGTGTTAAACCAATCTGAGGATGCAAAAAAACTTGTTGGGTTATCCATGGGGTCAGGTTGTCTATACTAGCTTGTCTAGGTTGTCCGACGTGTCGATGCACCATTCGGGCTTCAATCTCATGGCAGTTAAGTAAAACGTAGGCCAGTACGGACAGACTGACCCGGGGAAAAACCTGAGTTTTTGTAAAGCTAGTCATCAGGAAAGCACACGATTAAACTATTATAATTCTTAATAAAATTAACGGTCTCCGACTTCAGTTTGTAGGCCTTCTCCATTACATTGTAAAAAGAAACCGATTTTATGTCCAAAATCATGGGTTTGTGACTCATGATTGTGAGGATGAATCCTCTTTTCCCTTATCACCGTTTTATATAGAGGTTTTATAGCAATCAACCGGATGTTGTTGCTAGGAAGAGATGAGCAATAACAAAGCTGTTTCGGGTAAGTGAACGGAAGGGTAGAGGGTGAATTTTGGGGAAGTGTAAAGATGCGAATCAAGGAAGTGTAAAGGGAAACCCAGGAATTGGAATTAGTGGGCTCTTAATGATTCTCCGCACGGACCCCATCGGACGGACGAAGCACGAGACTTGGTTTGCTCCCCACATTGTACTCGTGTAGGTCGTGTAATGCACCATCTCTGCTACCGTCGGAATAGAACAAGGGACCCTCGGAATGGGAAGTCAATGCTCTACCCACGCCACGAATGATATATTAACATACTTACTGTATGCTTCAATACTTTTGTGTAAATTTTAGGTACTACCTTTCTTTTCATTTCCACGTCTTTTTATTCCCCTTTAGATATTTCCTATTTTGGGACTTAGCGATTTAAGCTCACTCACCGGTTTGAAGAAATACCCTCAGGCGTTACTTTGTGGAATTGAAGCATCATGGAAATAAACATTACTTGGTATATTCCTATGTTTCCTTGATAATGTGCTCTATGTTCACTATATGTTGCCTTGATAATGACGCTCTAGCCGTTGAAACCACGGTCGGTTCTTGCAATAAAAGGTGTGGAATATACCAAGCCATTTTTTTCCATCACTCAGACTCAGACTTCAGACATCAGAAGACTCGCCCATCAGAATAAGAAACGGGTCCTGCTGATGGGTTTAAATTTTTTATACAGCGACTTCATGTCATGGTGTACGTTTTAGTTGAAAATTCATCTAAATCTGCATAATAATCTGTGAACCACCACAAAATTGAACTACTAATATACAAGCACATTTGATATCTTCAATATTGAATTATTCAACCGGTACTAATTTTTAATGTTTTCGCAGTATATTTATCTGAAACTAATGATCATGTTACGAATATCTACATGTTGTCATAGTTATGAAGTATTTGAATTCTAGTGTCAGTTAATGGCATAAGAAAACCATTTCAACGTTTATGTATCCATAAATTCTAGCAATATTTTACATTTATTCGTCAGAGAAGCATAAAAATAAATATGAATGACATGTCCTCATTTCTAGAGGCGAGATACGAACTTTTCTTTAATAGCTAGGATTGTGGTGATTTGTCCATTTCTTGATTTTCGCGGCGAGCAAAGTATTTCATTTCCGTTCTTAGGGTTTTGCGTGCCATGAACTATCATCTTGTGAATGTTAATTAGGAAATTTTTCATGACCCATAGTGGTTACAGATGATGTAACAAGGCAAAGTGAGGGAAACGCCAGCGTCGCGTCGCATGTAACGGAGGTATAACCCCAGCTTTCCAGATGTTGAGCGCAATAATTCATTGGATTTTGCGTTCCATTTTGCCTTCATCCGTAATTAATGTGTCCTTTACGTTTTAACCCCGTTAAAATTGTGCCTTAATTCTCCCGGTACAATTACCGTAATGAGATAATTTTGGAGTGGCGACAAAAAATGAATGTAACGTCTAAATCCACCTTTAATTGGTTATTAAAGTGTAGGACTCGGATTAATGACCAAATGAAAATATTTTCACCCAAATGCATTGCACAGCATCAAATAGTGCTACGTATAACCATACAATTATTAGTATTCCCCAGGTTAAGATACATTTTGATGGACAGAAAAATCTTCCCACGACTCCTATCTCGCATATGATGTCCTTCCTCAGTTCCGCATACTTCCTACCCACCATTGTTCTCCCCTAATTCCGGTTTTTCTTCTCCCTCTACCCCGCTTACCCAACATTATACCCTATTAGTGTCAAAATAGTATTTAATGCTGTGTTGCAATAGTCTGATGTCTCAATTTTATTTTGCGTGATTAAATATTTCAGATGAAATATAATAATAAAAAATAAATAATATTATAATTTAATTCATGTGCTTATATTCTCATTCTCGGATACCCTGCTAATTTAAACAAGTTTTCTATTCCATTCCTTTGTAAAAATCAATAAATATTCACATTATGCTTTATTTATTCCAAAATCTTCGGAAATATTGGATGTGGAGTCTGCTATTGTGTCATTGAAAATCGTCGATTAATTCGGTCGTTTTTGTTTCTTGGGGTATGCGAACAACAACTGAGGCCATTTGCGTTAGAGGATACGAGAACCGGAGTAAGGGCAGGAGTTTACGGAGAAAAGAGGACGGGTGCAGAGAAATCAGCGTTGGCATTAGGCTGCTCTTAAGGAAAGATCCCAAGGAAGGACTATAGGTTAAGGTCCCATTAGACGGATGGAGTACTTGCTGGAGTAGAAGTGCTCTCTACAAAGCTCTCAAGTATGGACCGGTATAAGAATGAAAAATTTGCCAATGCCGGAATTCGAATCCAGGTCCTAATGATTGGAAGCCATTACTCTAGCCAACACCGCAACCCTATCTTCTGATTTAATCGGTGAAGCTACAGTAAGTCAGTATTAATTAATCGAAAATCCATATGCTTGGTTGTTCACGATTGATATTTTTAAGCAATTTCCGCAATTTTACGGGCCTAATATTTAGTAGAAAATATTCCATTTCAGAAGCACGTTTTCAGTTAGTTCGGTTGGAAGAGAGATCTAACCTTTACCTACCTCACGACACATAAATCAGTTCTCTTACTATCTTTACACTAGCTGAATGTTTGCACTTATATTAAATAATTCGCTGTACTCTTTGTTGCAAAGTGTTTCTCCCGCAATATAGCTTAGTATTTTAGATGGTATAAATGATACAGTGAGACTTATTGGGGTTCTTGTCTTCACTACTGATCTAAATATTCGGAAAAGAAACAGTAGCTCGTACCTTCTCCGTTGTCGCGCTGAGCGCTCTCTGACTTATTCTTTGGTCCCCCTTGAAGTTTTTGTGATTACTCTTTGCTTTTTGGGCAGATTACTTGGCCGAGAGGAGAATATTCAAGAGAACTAATCCAAAGTTGGGGAACGTGACAGGTAGAGACAGAGCCAGCTACTCAACCTCCAGTCACTGTATTTCATACCCCTCTCTATCATTACCATATCTTCTTTCTTTGATTTGCTTTCTATTAAACGTGGTTTACCTTCTTTTCCCCAAACCCTCAATATCTTCTCATGCACTTCAATCGCGTTTTTTCACCAAGGTCATCCTTTCCGTCTCTACCCACGGACTAAGACCTTGCCGGGATGGGAAATCCAGACCTTTTTCTTTAATCAAATGACGTGGTCTGCTTGTATGATGTAATCCATGCCGGATAGGTTGGACTAGGAATGAGATGCAAGGTAGGCTATGCAGCCTCTGTTTCTCTGTGAGGGGGTTGCAAAATGACGTATACCCCAGTAGGTCGGCCACTAGAGTGATGGTTTTGCTTTAAAAACACTCCTGCAGAACATTGTGTGCAACATTCTCAAGTATTTTTCTCGTGAACGAATTGAAGTTGGCTGAAATTAGAAAATTAAAATTGGTAATTGTGAGACCTAGTCTCCTCTTTCAAAAGAGAATGTCTTCTCCGACGGCGGAGGACAGGGCCGGCGACAGGGGGGGGCAAAGGGGGCAAATGCCCAGGGGCCCGGGCCATCAGGGGGCCCGGGCGAAAATAAATTAATTGAAAATAAAAATTTAAAGTATGAATAAATTTAATGCCAAAAAGAATACAAAATTTTGTTGTTTAAAAAGTGAAAAAAAAACAAATTAAGGTAGAGCGTGTGTCAGTGTGCAATAGAGAAGTATGACGTTAGCATTGTTGTTGTGATCATCGAGGGTTTTGGGGTGATGGGGACGATAGAGCGAGAAGTGCGGGCGCTGAGACACTCACCTACCCTCCCTTTGCCGCGAACAAAATTCCAAAATGGCTTTTTTGGAGAGAGAATTATAAAACTTGGTACAAATACTCATAATTGATTGGCAAACACGGAATGGCATGTCATTGGTCATGTTCTGTCGCCGTTACCGAGATGCAGGGGCTCAAACATAGCCAAAATTACACCCGACTTCAGTTTTCTATGAAAATCTTCCTATTTAAGTTGAGGGTGACGCTGTGGGAGGAATTTGGTCGGATAAAAAACTAGTAGGTCTGTTAAAACCACTCTGGGAGTTTTTTCCTAAATGTAGGTGATATTACGTAACAAAATGGCGCACGCTATTTTCACACAAATATTCATTTTAAGCAGTAAATATCTGGCATGTTAAGTGCATGTAAAGTGACTCATGTTAAATCAATTGTTGATGCTTTTTAAAGGTAGATCTGAGAAAAATTGAAAATTCGTTAGCGACGCCAATAATTACATTTGATTTTAGGTACGCGCGTGCGGAGCTTGAGACACGCGCCGGGAGCTGGAAATGCCGTGACGCGAGAAAGTTTTTTCAAGCCATAAGGAACATAACGCTTCTTATTCGCCTTTTTTAATATGTGTACATTGCTATCGATCTCCGCCAGCTCTACACGTATCAAATCATGGGGATATAGAAATATTAAGGTCTTAAATTGCACGCGAAATCGCGTTCAAGGTTTCTCCTCTCAAAAGTAAACTTCTCATTCACACGCTCAAAGCCTTAAAATTACTGTATTTTTCCGACGAAACATTATTTTACGTTCCAGAGGGATACTATTCCGGACTTCTTTCCGTTTATTTGCCCCTTCGCCCCAGCAGTCCAAGCCTTTGACCCTACTAGGAGGTTCATGCAGAAAGGTACATTTTGGACACCGCGGAGCTTTTGGTTGTTCATCGAGAAAAATCTACTCAAATCTTTCATTTTCCCCTCGTTACAATATGCATATCCCTGATTTATACGTCATTTTAGACTTGATTCATCTAGGAAAACTTTAGTTTCTACTTTACTTGAATTATGCACACAGGAAGGAAACAAATTATCGTAAATAGCTTAATATTGAGGCACGAAAAAATATATTTTGTTCGTCAAAACCCTTAACTTACATTATTTTTACTCACTCCCTGCTGTTATGTTTTATGAGAGAGTTGCAGTGAAAGCAAAGCTTAGTAGAAGTGAATACTTTGCATTCGTTTTAATTAGGTGGTGATATAACCATCTCCATATCTTGAAAAGATGGGAGTAATTGTGGATATGCTAATTTTGAAAAAAAAAGAAAAGTACGTTTTCTTACGACTTTTTATAAAATTTTCAAGTTCAAATAAGTCCTAGTTTTGATTACTGTAAAATGAAAGAGTAAAGTTACACCGTCAAAAATTTTTCATTTTGAAATTGTTTCCCCATCCCATTCCACTGACGTGTTTAATTTAAAAAAGGACAATTTATAGTAAATCGAAAGATAATGTTGTAAACAGTGTGCAAGTTTCTTCTGCAGAAAAAGCTGATAATCAGGTCTTCGTAATAAAATAACCCGAAAGTTCGCAGTTCTGGTCTAAATTGAGTGAGGAGGTTTGCCGGGATTCAGGGGGCCCGGACCACTCAGTTGCCCAGGGGCCCGAAAATCCTGTCACCGGGCCTGGCGGAGGACTATCCTTCTCCCTCCTACCCTTCCCAATCTTACCTTCAGTTATTATGAGAAACACTTCCACTGCGGCCGAAGTAAAAGGAACGGCAAATTAGAGTAGTAAGTGGAACACTACAGTCGAAATGGAAAAATGAGGAGTTTCAGGAAAATATAGCTCTCTGGCAACACAGAAAGCATCAAACGAAAAATTAAGGATGAATGGGCATAATAGAAAGAAGGGTATAGTAAATATAGGTCATGTGAGTGAAGCAGTGGCGTGCGGTGTCAATTAGCCTCGGGTAAGCGTTCGCTCATAAGGGAAGGTAAGCATCCCAAACGTCACTTGCGTAACCTAAATTGAAAACGGGATAACTATTACCGAAAATGGCATTCTATTTAAATTCTTGAATTGTAAATTGAATCTGGATAATTTCTTTGGTTAAACACATACGATGCACATTTAAGTCACTTTTCAGCACGTTCATCAAGTATCTAAAATTAGCATGCCCAAAACATTTTCTCATCGAAAACTTTCTTGCGTAATAACTATTGGCTATCAAACTCAAACCATTCCGAAAGATAAACATGTCTGCCTAAAATATCTAGTGGTATCTATTTCATGTGTAGATGTGCGTATAAGCTGATTTTTAAGAAACGGCTCACCTACCAGCACGACCTCGGAATACTATAGATAAAGGACACTTCTCTGGGTTTGAGACCTTGTGAGTAATTTGATGTGTCATTTCCATAGCTTGCCTTTAGAAGTATAAAACTCCATGAAGTAAATGAATCGGTCAAATCCATCGTAATCAATATCTTGAAACAAGATAGTAAGTTTAGAGAACGTTGAATGTTCACAAATTTATATTGGAAAGGTATGTCAAGAAAATATACCCATTAACTTAAGGTAAAATACAGGATGCAGAAAAGCATATAAATTTTAATAAGATAAATAATAAGCGGTGCTATAAAATCGAATGCATTGCGGGAAATGCTGAACGTTACCTATAGGTTTCCCGCAATGTATGCGATTGTTACTTCAGAGGGGTCGCCCACTGATTTGCAAAAAAATGCGAAAATATAAATAGGCTAAAAAAGCATTCACCAGTCTTGTCCTCCTTACAATGAAAGCTCCAATGAAAAGACATATGGATATGAATTATTGAAAATTCTTTCGTTATGTATTATTGAAATTATTTTTTGGGGGCGACCGACCACAGCGCTCCCTCCCCTATGGATCTGCCTCTGTTCAGGCCGTTCAATTCCCCAGAGGTGACTGCCGCCCCATCGTATCTCGGAGCAACTAGTTTTTCTTTCAGTCTATAAGAATTAATTACATGCTTTGCATGCACAAATGACGCATTTGCAGACCCATCGGCACTCACATTAGTGAACGAAATTAATCGTTGCTGCACTTCCAAGGCGTTATCGAGGAAGTATCTTAGTGTTGTGGATGGCTGGGATTTATTACTGATATCTGAAGTCTCGTATAGAAATAGCGCCACAAAAATTGAGCTACCCATTTTATCTCTTATCTTATTTTCCAAAATTGTGCTAATAGGTATTATCAAGTCGTTTTTAATGCGTTTCCTTCTTCCTCTGAAATGGGTTGCATTCACGAGACAACGTCGTAAAGTTGGGTCATATTTACGGATACGATTTAAAAATCGCAGAGTAAATGCCATACGGGGAATCTTCAACCTCACCTCCTCGAAATGAAAGCTCTTGAATGGCAAAAATGCGAATTGTGTCGATTAATCTCTTCATGATCACTCTGTTCTAGGCCACTGTTTCATTACCCCGCTCTACACTTGCACGGAAATGGGAATGAAGACGTGCTTCAATGCGGGTATTGCCGAAGTTGAGAAAACGATCGAATGTGTCCCTATGACCTTTCATGTTTCACTATGGCATTGGATATAATATCGAGTTTCTCATAAATAGGGGGCATAGCCAATAGAATAATTTAACGAGAGTAGAACTCCCAGTCAGCCAACGGGTTTTTATATGCAGGGAAACGCAAAAATGTCGATAGTGCTCACGGTTACACTCTTTGTGTTTGCACTTTAAACTTGGTATTTCCAGTATTCCGAAATCGTAATCAATTCACTGTTTTGTATGTATAGATAACATTAAATTTGTGTTATTATATTTCAAAACTATGCGAAAATTTCGGACATACTACCTTTCCCTAAAAAAATGATTTAATCTTCTATTGGGTTGTTGAATTGAAGTAGTTAGGAAGTGTGTGTAAAAAGGCAAAGACAGTTTATTAATATGAACATATTTACAGTTAACGATGCCTCTTATAAGTTATTTATTTAAACGATAAAAAACACGTCTCCTGCCGACAATAATCCTCTTTTCCTCATTGTCTATTTACAATGTATCTCTATGGGGCCTTCCTTTTTCTTTGCGCTTTAACTGAAAACATTTTTTAACATAAATAATAAACAATGTGTTCTAAGGTAAGCTTAATATGCTGTGCCAGAAGTCGGCAAAAAATCCTATTCATTGATACCTTACTCAACGCTATAGGCTTTGTATTAGTCGAGAAAAATGGATTTTGACGACAGAAATATTGTGCATAAAGATTCGTAAGCGCTTAGTTTCGTAGCCTACCGCTCCGTTTTCCCCATGGTATGGCACACTAGCTGGCGACGCTCGCGTCGCTGTCCTCCTCTACCTCCCGAACGAGCCGCAGGCATTACCATTCAGTGCAAGAGATAGAGAGAGAGAGTGCTTAGGGGATCTCCGTCCGCTGAGATTACCCACGGCCTCGGCCGGATGTAGGCGACCGTGCCCACGGCGAAAACTTGCGGCAAACTGGATTGCGCGACGCACTGCCATGTATTGAATGCGGCGTATAAAGTCAGAATAATCTCTCTTAACGAAAAGTAGCGAAGAAGACCATATGTATGTTTGAGTGAAGACGATATGCATATTTTTTCATCGCTGCCTGGGAAAGCGCAGTTTACCTAGCTTACCCCCAATGCACGCCACTGGAGTGAAGGATTACCTTTTATAGAAAAAAATAACTTGACAATCTTGGTTCAGGTTTACATGCAGACTGGCACATAATGTTTGAAGGAGGAAAATAGAATACAGAGACGGCTTGGGCGTATAATGATTGAGAATTTTCCGTTAATTACGCTTTTATACATCGGCATGGATGCGCGAGCAGCGATTTTTTAGTTTTAGATATTCCCGGAGGCGATGTAAATTCCAACCAAAATCTTGTGGCAAGGAAATAGTATTCACTTACAGTTCGGAGATCAAGAGGGTAAAAAGGGTGCGAAAACGGGTGTCGAGATTTTTGAGGCAGAATAAAAGACATTGAGCCATCATCACAAATCAACAATTCCAAGAATGGTTCGACCGAGCTCTCTACTCGATTCTTCTATCGACTTACCTCATCATATTCACATAATTCCTCTCTTTCTCATCACTACTTGCGCCATATATTACATGCGAGGCCAATTTTTTCCATCGTTCCCATTTAATTTTCCCTCGAAAATTGTCTACATCAGGCCATCATGTCCGAAGGTCGATTTACCTATGGAAGTTAGCTTTCATGGCAGAAGCGTGAATATTGATGCATTGATATAATAAATAATTTAATTGCTTCCAAAGTAAATAAATACGGAAAAAGTATGACATATGCAAAAAAAGAAGCATTTTTATCGCCCCTATATTGACTTACCTTTTGTCACTCACGCTGCTTACACGGTACCTCCGCTCATCCGATGCGCAGCGCTTAATCGATAGTTAATTGTTTATTAAGAAATAAAATGATGTGTTTATATGACTTTGCACTTTACTTATTCCTAAGTCCTGTTCCGATCAGGGCCAGCAGATCCTTTCGCTCTCGCAAAAAAACAACGGCCTTCCCAAACGATTTACATATTTCAGCCAACGTTAAAAATAACAAACAACAAACTTCACTATTTACACACGGTAAAAATAAAAAAGTCTTCTATTATTATTGCAGCTTACTATGCATTTAATTACATCTTTTCCCGACATATTGATTCTCTTCATACATTCCAATGAACCGCTTGTGGCAATTTTCCTCTGAATTACGCCGGGTGTTGTTCGATTAAATACAATAACGACGATTCCACTCACAAGCAAATGGCCACGCATTTATTCCTTTGGAAGATCGAATCATGGTCGATTATGTATCGATCAGGGCATCTATCGACCCTTACTCTCATAGAAGTCGATTCTTACACATTGAAGTGCTACTATTAAAATTAGTTTTAGTATTAATACTATTAGGATTCTAAGGAGGTGCACTTCCATGTAAAAGGGGCCTGGAAGATGTGACTGGCGAGTTTTCCCAGGAGGCCGGGTTGGTGTCGTTTAGGATACTGGACCTAATGGGGAGGGCCCGGGATCTAATTGGCATTGGAAGATATGTTTTTTTGTTAATACGACACCTACTTGAGTGTTTAGTGAAGAACATCCGAGTGCAGTACTCCGTTTGTGGAATGGAACGTTAAGCCGTGGTGGTCTCCATGGCGTCTTCCGTAAAGCGCAGGATAATTCCGGTTTCTCTCAACCCTTCCTTTTGGTCTGATTCGCCTATTGGTGTGGGTACAGCCTTGAAAACACATGAGAAAATTGCCCCGAATTCTTCGCAAAATTTTCATTTAAAAAAAATCTCTTTCTAAACTCTTTTTGAAATTTCTTCATTTGCCACCAGGTCTTCATTTTCCACATTTCATCTTGGTAACATTATCCTGCTCTTGAATAAAGGTACGAAGAGGTCTACTCTTTTACTAACCATCCGATAGAAAAAGCATTGATCTTGCATTGTATAAAATACTGACAAAGAAAACACCTAATTTGTTAACATGCCTTTATTTTACTCCGAGTCAAAGTGAAATTCATATTCCGACGAATGACGTCCCTCTTGCATCTCCCTATTTGGTTAAAAATCATTACTTTTCAGCGATTGTTCTCTTTATAGTACTGATCTTTATTTTCATCATCAGGGAAGTGTTGATTAATATGGTTACAGAATAAGCTGTTAGGGAGAAATACTTTTTGACCTGGTACCTAACTTGTATATGGTTATAGTTAGGTATATGTGTATTTGAATATCATCGTTTGATTTATCTTCAAATTACAGCGGTCGAGAGAGTATTTTGCTTTCATTACTTTTTTCTCGCAAAACAATAAGTAAGCGTATTGGGATAGGATTTTTGGTAAACCATTAAAGGCTGACTGTTAGGTATCATAAAAATTCTAGTCAGGTAAATAACGGTATTAAAATATCACATTCGATTTATATTGTTTGAGGAAGAAGGAACTAAAAAGGACAAGAGTTTAAGGTAATGAAAGCAAGGGGTAGTATTTTTCTAACTTATGCCTCCATCTCGATTATTTCCTTAACTTCGAGAAAAATAGGATTTTTATCACAATCAACGCAGTAATAAGAACAGGCCAAATAGTTTGGTTGACTAAGTGAGTCATAACGCAAAAAATAAATGAGGATCATGAGAGCATATGAGAGTTTTGATTCCTTGACAGTTTCGTCGTTAGTCCCTGGTATCTCCTCATTCCTCCCGAAGAATCTTCCCGTCTCTTCCACCTACGTCTCTCTCTGTCTGTGTCTCTTAAACACGGCATCCTATCCTCTTCTTCCCTCTGCCCGTCACCTCGTCTACCTTCCCAAACCCCTGCCAATCCCCCTCCTTCTCCTTCAATCCTGGGCGAACCCTGTCGCTGGCACCCTAATCGCCTATTGGATTCGCCTCCCTGAATAACGCGAAGATTAAGTTGTTTGCCTCCACCCCCCTTCACCCCCGCGCATAGGACGAATTCCTCGACGGGGTGTAGTCGCCCGCAGCCTCCACCGTCTCCTGTCGCTCGCCTTCCTTCTCCTTTCAGATAAGGAATCCTCCTCTCCCCATAACCCTACCTTCCCTCCCGCTCCTTTTATATTGTCCTCCTCGGAAGCGCTGAACCTCTCGCGGATTCCGTGATTTGCGGTTTTTTTTGCGTCGGTCCTCACTCCCTCTCTCCCTCTCTATCCATTTTCCACGCCAACCTCACCGCCACCCAACGCCAGCTTCTCATCTCCTCCCCAGTCTCATCAACGGGTGAAGGGAGGAAGAGAAGGTGGGAGGAATGCCGGTGCAGTGTGTATGTGTGCGTGTGTCTCAGCGAGCGGGAGACGCTGAAAGGAGCAGCATCCTCCGCCGGGTGTCTTGCGCCGCTCCTCCCCATGGCGTGCTCGTGCAGGGGTTTCGGGGCGTGGTGAAAAGACACGGTTTTACTGCCTGCAAATTATGCCGATCGCGAGTCTCGAGGACAAAGGGACGTCGCGACTGGGCCCCTTTTTCCCACCCGACGACTTGTGTTTCCTCGGGTAGCTCGGTGGCTCCGCGGGCGTGCTGGGCGGGGAGTGAAGAGAAAAAAAGAGGACGAAAGGAAAGTACATTCCCAGGGAGGGCCTCTTAAAGTTATTGCGGGATCGATTTAGGTTGGCCTTGGATTGCTGGCGTGAGTGGATGAATTTCTTGTGAGGGCCACAGGGTGGAAATTGTCTCTCGGGAGCTCCTTCCCTTGCGAGACTTGCCATCGTCGTAGGGATTGCGAAGGATATTCTCCGCCTCCTTCTCTTCCAACACCTGCAAGTTTTTCACCACTGCAGAACTGTCAACGGATTTTGTAATCGCTCTTCCAGAGGTCTATTTCATATAACATACGTTGAAATAGAATGAATTTTTTTGATACTTTCTGAATACAAGTACGTGTGGTTTCTGGGGAACAGATGCCAGCTGTAATTTACCAGGGTGCTTTTAAAAGGCACTATTTCAGGTCAGCACAACAACATGAACAATATCAAGCCTAACAATGTTAACGTTGCATAAAAGAATTAACCGTGCACATCTTCGTTATTACTCACTAATCCTAAATTAGGTTTGACGAAGCTTTTAACTTCTATCGTTTGCCCTCTTCAAATTTTCATTATTCACTTCATTAATGCTGAATATATCGTCTTTAATTAAATGTTGATTTCTGAAATAGGTATATTCAAAGTAACAAGTGACATACACCCTTTCATTTAAACTATGAATTTGTAGCTCTACTTTTCAAAAACAAAAATCTTAAAATGAATGAATAAAGCTAGACGAAATTGCATAATCGTATCATGAACTTGCTAACTTTTTGAAAAGATTTAATTCTTTTATAAGGCACTTTTATTTTATCTCATTTATAAAATTACACTGGCACCCACACTGCCTGTCTTAACAGTGATATCCCCGTTAAAACTGTAATACATGTGATTGGCTCTTAACTTTCCGATAACCTTTTTCTTTCCCTGTTCAACTTTTTCTTGTACGCGGTTTTTTTTTAATATTCGAAGTAATATTTTATACGGTTTTGCTCATAACTGTAAATTTAACCTACAAGTGATTAAAATTTGTCCTTTATTCATGTGAATCCACTGTTATCTAAACAATATTAATTTTAACAGTTGAATTGTGAATCTGGATGTCTCATCGGGAGTTTGCAAAATTTCAGGAGATGTTAATAATTAAAACTATTTGATGTATTCTAATGACCTTAGTCTTTGAAGCATCCGTAATCCATTATAAATAAAAATGAAGTTTTTTTCTGGCAATCTAATCTATTGTACTACTTCGTAATTACTGAAATGGATCGCTCTAAAAACATCGCTCTCTACGTGTCCGTGGTAAAATAAGGAAAAATGAATTTTCGAACTTCTTCAGGATGATCCCTTTTCACAATTTATGGTTTCTTTACATGGCTTAACAGATCACTTTAGACTACATGACACATGTATTAGAAATCGGCGTGGAACATGGAACATTTTTATAATATTTCTTAGATGATTGTTCGTAATAGTGATATCTTCTTGCGATTATATTGGTATGGCATATGCTCCGAACACACGTGTTTCTTGACGTTCATCAAGTCCGTGATCACATCAACAGATTGTAGTAGGCATTCTTTTATGCCAAGACCTTAAGCTCTCACCAGCGTACTGAATTGATAAATGAATTCCATCGTGAATTTCATTTTAGAAAACTCAAATTCCCTTTAGTAAAACGAAGAGGAAGTAGTAAAAGCCTAAAGTATCTAAATTTCGTGGAAAATCAAACTTGTTAATTCCAGAATGCAACAGTACTGATTTATTCCGTGCCTACTCAAACAATAGTACTCATTTCCGCCTGAAATGTGTCGAGGATGCAGCCATAAAGGTCTGGCTGAATGGCTGAATCTTATGTTGATTTAAATCAATAGGGACATGGAGAGATCATATTGTTAGGCTGAGATCTTCGCTCGGGTTATGTAACTATTGTATTGGCAGTAGATAGAGAATGTACTTATGACTGAGTTTTTGGCCTTATAAAAATTTTGAAAAAATAACATACTCATATAATCACTACTTAGTTAACCGTTGACCTATATTCCGTGGCCTTAAATGGTAGATTATTTTTTTCAGAATGTTATATTATGAAAAATTCATTTTGTTGCACTCTGATGATAGAGAAATTTTATTGGTATCCTCATTGTTTTAATTCATTACCTCATTTATCTCACCCAAGTCTTGAAGCAAGTGCCATTTGCGATGCGGGTGGGAAAAATCATTTTCCCTTAGAAGTAGTTGCCATGATATGAAGAGTAAAGAATACAATTACGACGTAGGTTGATTGCTCTACAGCCTTTAATATTCTGATGAGATGCATAAAAGTTTGTGATAATGGCTGAACTTCTATATTTTAGCGTTTCCTGGTGATGTGCCAGTCCCAAGAGGGAAAGAGAATTGACCCTGTTATTATAAATAAACCGGAGACTCTTTTGCTCTTTGCATTGTCAGGACTGTGGTTTCATTCTATGAAAACATTGAAACGGCAAGTGATAAAGATGCTCTTTGCGGAATCGAAGCGTACCTCCATCACTTTTAGCTTTCTGAATTTTTCCCTCCTAAACCCTAACTTTCACCACTCCGATGCACAAAAAAATGTCTCGTTTCAACTTTTTAGCCGATTTCTATCGGATAAAATCCTTGCCTCGAGAAGGTCAAACGAGAGATTTTTCACCTTATATCTTGGGACCGTAGAGCGTTTTTTTTTCAAGCAACGGATGATTTGAGAGATAGGGCGAATGGCTGCCTTTTTAGATTAATCGGCCCTTGAGCCCCTTCGCTCCACGCGGGGCCATCCGTCAACGTGTTTCGGGCCCGGGCAAAAATATAAGCAGTAAGAGGAAAGGTAAGCAGGGATGAATCAGGCGTCTCCGTTGGCGATTAATTGGTTGGGAATCTACTCCATCCGTTTGGGATGGCATCTGTCCGAGTCACGGGATCGGTATATAAAAATTCCTGGGGAAGTCAGGGAAATACTTCTGAATGGAATGTCATTCAGTCAGAGGCAATTATTCAAAATCGGTCGAGGAGCGAAGGAATCTTTCCCATCGTGGTTGTCTCATTTCCTGGGAATCAGATTTAATTTTGAAAAACATTCTTGTGGAGGAATTTCCTTCCATTGTGATCTCCATGATAAATATGAAGATTTCATCATCGGCTGATGAAGAGGAATGTAGCGCACTGGTCGCTTAAACTGAGAAATAAATTTATATCGATGCCTGAAAATTATTGAATTAATATTGCTGGATTATATTATTTTATAATCGGCGTAGATTATCTATTTTTTCCCATACAGGTATTACTTTGAAGCCATTAAGTTTTCAGGACATTTATGTTTTCATATTTATTCACCTGCCATTCTTCCGGTGTCTCTTTATTGAATTATCTAGCAAGAAGGTTCGCGGTCTTAAGCAAAATTAATTTGAATGTAGGGTAACGTTTTGAAAGCTTTTGGAATTGGTCATTTTAGGGGAGATGAATCTTAGCTGTAGCCCTTTGATGATAAAAATGCTGTTATGAAAAACGTCAACGTGTAGCATCATTTTCCTGTGCTTCGTATCATGCGGATGCCGTCATGAGTACAGATTTTTATTGATTAACTCAAAAAACGTTCCATAGATGCATTGATTTTCATGCTAATAGGAAACTCTTACATTTACACTCTACACGGTATTGAAACTCAAAAAATATAGAAGATCTCTGCATTTTTGTATTGGCAAGGGTGCATTAAGACATTCAGGGTTCATATTTGTCTTAAAAATTAAAATTCTATTTTTTGGAACATTATTTTTCTAATACCATTTCAAATTGGTGCTCTTTGTGGAAAGCCTTCTGTGTTTTTCATTATGTATGTTTTTATTCTTATGTACTTCTTACGATGTGTCTAAATATCTAACTAGTCCCTCATAGTAAAAACCGATAACCGTCGGCCCCGGTGGCGGCGTGGTTAAGTCCTCGCCTGCTAACCTGAGGGTCGCGGGTTCGAGTCCCGCCTGAGTGGGTTTTTTCACCACTCAGGACATGGTTGTGTGTGCTCGTCCGTTGTTACATGTTAAATACCCCGATGTAAAGGCCACATGTGCTGTTTTCGGCGGTAGTGGAAAATAAATAAATAAATAAATAAATAAATAAATAAATAAATTTTCTTCGGGATAAAATGGAATTTTCAGCACCCCTTTTGTTCGGTTTTTTCTATTTTTATTTGAATGAAAGATGATCGAACCACACCCCAGTAATATTGCTATTACTAACAAATCGCCTGTTAATGATGTTTGTACAGTAGTCTTTTTTTATATCACCTCGAGAATTCGTTGAATAAGATAACTATTCAATGACCACTTACTGCCAATTCTGCCATAGTCCGTATACCAATCCCCTTATTTAGGTTATTTTTACTTTTTAGTTTCTCCCTTGACTAACAAGTAAAATATTTCAGTTTTTGTAAAATATTTCTCACCCTCCTATATTTATAATGATATATTCCTGGTTCGGCTGAGATGATGAATTTATAAGTGATATCATTTTGCGGTGTTTATGTTGTTACCCTTTCCTTTTCGTTCCCATGCATTCCTTTGCTAGTGTACATCGAGAATTTGTAATTTATGTTGCTTTATATCATCCTGCTACCAGCTACCTCCCTACCGCTTTATACCTTAGGACATGATCCGTTATACGCCCACGCCTATCTAGTACCCAACAGATTCCTGCCTCCTCCCCCATTCTTCATTCCTGTACGCTAATACCCGCTTTGGCTATTTCCGTGCACCAAGCATTCCCTTCTTCAAGATGGATGGGACTTAATTAATCTGCTTGACAGGTGCCTTGAGCACATCCAGCGTTGTTTCCCACCCTTAATCTCTTCACTCCCCCTCGCCTCTCCTCATTCGCCACTCCGCCCATACAACCCTTTTCAGCGACCTTATCTCCTTCTCTTCCCTCCTTTTATTCCATTCATTTCTGTCCTCCTTGTCCGCGGCCTTCCTTTCCCTCATCTCCACCTTCTCCCTCTCTTCCTCTTTTCACTCACTCTTGGCAGTTTTTGCTGTCACTCTCGCCACGGTGACTTGCATATTTTATTCATCGGTAATTACGTGATAATGAGGTTTATTAATGAAATAAATTAGTAGTTTAAAGGAACAAATCAATTATTCTTCATTTGTACACAATACGGTTGAGACAATAATATGTTAATTATCCAAGTTGTCGCGTCCCCGGGGTGAGAGTGCGTGGGATCGGCACACTTTGACCCGCGCGACCGGGTTTTCATTGGTTATGTGTTTAAGGTGATGGAGCCTGGGATCGAATATAAGAACACACTGTGGATATGTCAACCAGAGAATCAATTTTATTTTACTTAAGAATCATTTTTATTTTACACATATGGTCAATATGTGGCCCCTAAAAAGGGGCCGTAAAAATTGTATTCCCGCCTGAAGGGCGGGATAGAACACGCCGCGGTGCGGCTATGACTCCCGAGGTCCTGGGTCACTGGCGGCGGCAGTTCCTGGGGTCCGCGGGGGCTTCTCGGGGGACCCGAACAGGACGCGGGTCACTCGGGGGTCCGTGATCCTCCGCGGCAGGTCCGGCAGGTCCGTATAGGGAGTCACAGGGGAATCCAGCGGCTGCGGGCGGTAGGGTGGCGTGGGTGGCGTCAGAGGGCTGAGCAGGGGCCACGGCGGCTGCCCTAGCTCATGGAGCCAGGCCCAGTAGTCTGCCTTTGTGGGGGGCGGCGTTCCTGGCGGCGGCGTCCGGGGTGGCCGGAACTCGAGGCGTGGGCGGCCGTGCGCGGGCTCCTCCTGGCGGCGGAGGGCGCGGAGGCTGCACCGCTCCTCTCGGGGTCTCCTGGGCATGGAGCGCCGGGAACAAAAAGCGAGGGGCCCGAGGATTTTCTCGCTGCGAGCCCCTGCGCTAGAGCAGGCGAAGCGGAGGCGCCGAGGATATTCTCGCTGCGACGCGCTCCCTTCCCTAGGAGGCAGGGTGAAGCGGGAGGCGCCGAGGATATTCTCGCTGCGACGCGCTCCCTTCCCTCGGAGGCAGGGTGAAGCGGGAGGCACCGAGGATTTTCTCTCTGCGATGCTCTCCCTGACTCCCTCCTCCGTTCTGATTTCTTCGTCCAGGGCAGGCCCTTATATACGGCTCCGGGGCCGAGCGAAAGATGCTGAGCGCGCTCCTTAGGGGCAGGGGTGGGGGGAAAGTGATAAGGGCATCTCCTCGCGAAGCGTAGGAGGAAGTGATGAGGACCTCTCATCGCGGAGCGGAGGAGGCGGGGGAAGAGGGGAGGTGTCTGGAGGGGTAGGCGCCACGCGGGGATAGCCCGCGTTTTGTCGTCCGGCGTGAAATTTTAACGGCTCGAATTGTCGCCGCTGGCCGGGGCACATCATCCCACCCCTCTCCGTTCGGTGATAATTCGGCCGTCGACATGGTGGTTGTCTGAAGGATCACAGACGCGTGGGGACAGGGAACACAACACCGGGTACTGCTGGCCGTGTGGAGGCGGTCCTTAGGAGCACTAGGGATTGTGGCAGAGGGGGCACAACACTGAGTACTACTGGCCGTATGGAGGCGGTCCTTAGGAGCACTGGTGTGTGGAGTGGAGGAGGCACAACACTGGGTACTACTGGCCGTATGGAGGCGGTCCTTAGGAGCACTGGTGTGTGGGGTGGAGGAGGCACAACACTGGGTACTACTGGCCGTATGGAGGCGGTCCTTAGGAGCACTGGTGTGTGGGGTGGAGGGGGCACAACACTGGGTACTACTGGCCGTATGGAGGCGGTCCTTAGGAGCACTGGTGTGTGGGGTGGAGGGGGCGCAACACAGCACACTGTTCTTTGCCTACCCCACGCTCGGGTGGGGTACCTCCTCTCTCTGGAGGGGGTGTCCTCCTTCTCCTCTTCCGGCGTTGGCCGCGGGGGTGGTGCGGGGCGGAGGTCCTGTGCGTGGACCTTCTGTCGTTGTCCTTTCTTCAGGCGAACCCAGTAGATTCCGCTGTTGATGACTTCCTCTATGTGTCCTGGTCCTTCCCATTTGGGGGCAAACCCGGCGTGGAAACGGCGGTTGGCGTCGGAGAGCGGGTGCGTCCGCACCAGTACTCGATCTCCCGGGCGAAAGGTGGGCGGTGTGTCTGTGGGACCCTCGTACCGCTGCTGGTATCGCTCTTGATTTCGACGCACTTCCCGGGTGCGTTCCTCCTTTCCGGGCGGGGGTGCGTTGGTTTCTTCCGGGTGGCTAGGTGGAGAGAATGCCCATTCTCCTGGTCCTCTGAGGTTGGCTCCGAAGAGGACTTCGGCAGGCGAGTATTGTGTGGCGGCGTTTCGGCGGCGACGCATGGAGAAAAGGATGGCTGGCACATGTTTGTCCCAGTCCTGGTGTTTATCTTCCAGGCTGAGGCGTAAGCCGCGTTTGATATCCTGGTTCCTCCTCTCAGTCGGGTTGGCCTGTGGGTGGTAGGTGGGAGTGGTCCATGGCTTGGCCCCCCATCGTTCACAGGTGTCCTTCCAGAGCTGACTGGTGAACTGCCGTCCGTTGTCCGTCAGGATGTTGGCGGGATATCCCCACCTCGCGAAGACCTCGTTCTCCAAGGTGCGGATGATGCCGGGCGTCTCGGCGTTACCGATGGGAAAGGCTTCGGTCCATCGGGAAAACATGTCCGTAGCCACAAGAAGGTTCGTCTTGCCCCTCATCGAGCGAGGGTACAGTCCCATGAGATCGACTGCTATGGCCTCCCAAGCTCGCTGAGGTTTGTGCGCTCGTAGTGGTATCTGCTTTCCGCGGTGTCCTCCTTTCCGGCAGGCGCATCTGAGGCAGCTTTGGATGTGCGCTCGGATGTCGAGTTTGGCCGACGGCCAGTGGTATCCTCGGGTGATGGCGGCGTAGGTGGCCTTGATTCCGGGATGTCCTTCCAAGGGCTCGTCGTGATATCTACGGAGTACTTCTTGTCTGAGGGCGCGGGGAACTAGCAGTCTCCAAGGCCGTCTTGGCCCAGGTCGGGACCATACGTGTCCGCCGTCTTCTCTGTATCGGCTGATGTCCCGTCTTTGCGCAGCGGAGGGGGCAGGCGAGTTTCGAGCTGCACGTAGCTTTTGCCGAATTTCGTTGACGTCGGCGTCTTTCGTCTGGGCTTCTTGTACGCGTTTGTACAGGTCCGTGTCTCCAAGAACTGCACAAATCCGAGGAGGGACCATCCGGTCCATCTCAGGAGTTACGGCGGCTTCGTCTCCGGCTGGTGCGCGCGAGAGAGCGTCAGGTAGCTCGTTTTCCTTCCCGGGGCAGTGTTCAATGGTGAACGTGTACTCTTGTAACAGTAGAGACCAACGAGTCAACTTTGCGCGGCTGTCGCGCATTTTCTCTAACCAGGTCAGGGCCTTGCTGTCTGTGCGGAGCAAGAAGGGGCGGTCGGAGAGATACTGATGGTACCGCTTCACGGCCCATATGACAGCGAGGCATTCTTGCTCGTTGGCGTGGTACCTCCGTTCAGTGTCCCCGAGTTTGGCGCTGGCGTAGGCGATGATTCTCCGCTCCTTCTCCGGACCTTGCTGGTACAGGACGGCTCCTAGTCCTATTCCGGAGGCGTCTGTCTGCGGGACGAACGACTTCGTCCGATCTGGTCGAGATAATGGCTGGATGCTCTGGAACGCCTCCTTGCATTGTTGGAATGCCTTCTGTTGCTCTGTCCCCCATATCCAGCGTTTTGCGGGGCTGAGGAGGGCGGTGATGGGAGCCAGAGTTTCGGCCAGGCGTGGTACGTAAACCCTGAGCCAATTGCAGATTCCGATGAACTGGCGGGCCTGCTTTCGTGTCGTGGGTGGCGCGGCCTCCAAGACGGCGCGGACACTTTCCGGTTGTGGCTGGTTCCCATTCATGGTAATCTGGTGGCCGAGGTACTCCAGGTGACGCTTCCCGAAATGGCATTTCTCGGTAGCACAGGTGAGGCGGTGGAGGCGGAGTCGCTCCAGTACCTTTTGTAAGTGCTTCAGGTGCTCATCAAAGGTCTCGGAGTAGATGATGATGTCGTCGAGGTATGCTAAGCAGAATTCCCCGACATATCCGCGCAGGACCTCCTGCGTCATCAGTCTCTGAAATGAGCTAGGACCATTCTTCATCCCAAAAGGCATGACGCGGAACTGGTAGGTGGCGCCATCTGGCGTGCTGAAGGAGGTGAGGGGCCGGGAGTCCGGGTCCACGGGAAGTTGCCAGTACCCAGTCTTAAGGTCCAGCGTGGAGAAGATGCTGGCCGATCCGAGGTCTCGTAGGGCGTCGTGGATGTTGATCATTGGTTGGACCACGTCTTCGGTGACCTGGTTGAGTCGGCGATAATCCACGCAGAACCTGGGCGTGTTGTCTTTTTTCTTCACTATTACTACTGGCGAGGCGTATGGCGAGACGCTGGGTTCGATGATCCCTCCTTCGAGCATCTCTTGCACCTGTTCGCGGATCAGTTTCCGCTTCTCTTCCGAATACCGGTAGACCGGTGGGCATCTCGGAAGAGTTTCCTTGAGTTTTATGTGATGAGTCACGGTACGGGTCTTTCCGGGCGCCATGTTGGAAGTGAAAACTTCCTGATGATCCTGAAGTATCCGGCGGAACTCCTTCTGGTATTGAGGTGGGAAGTCTTGCTGTAGATCGGCGGGAGGCTGCCATGGTCGTCTGGGTTCCGTGCGGCGGGTCCAGGCGACGGTGATCCGTTCCGTGGTTCCCAGGGAGAGGGTTCCTTGGGGGTAGTCCAGGACGGCGTCCGTGTTACGTAGCCATGGGTGTCCCAAGATGAGGTCTTCCTCAACGTCGTCCGTGACGTGCAGGATGACCGGGAACTGCTGCCGCTGGATCTGGAGGGTAGTCTGTAGTCTTCCGCTGGTCTCGAAGGTGTCTCCTTTTTTTACTGTGCGCATCGGTACCGGAACCTGGGTGACGTCCCGTCTCAGTCGTTCGGGGAGACACCGGGCGGCGATCAGGTTCACAGCGGCTCCGGTGTCGATGAGGGCGGAGAGTTCTTCACCTCCGAGCTCCACTCTGATCCGAAGAGAGCGCTCCGACTGTCCGCCGGTCTCTCGCTGCGTGGCCCCTATTGTGAGTTGGGCGGGGGCTTGGAGCCTTTGTTGTTTCCCGCCCGGGCGTTTCCCACCTGGTTCTCGGGGCAGTCTCGGTGGAGCGCCGGGAACAAAAAGCGAGGGGCCCGAGGATTTTCTCGCTGCGAGCCCCTGCGCTAGAGCAGGCGAAGCGGAGGCACCGAGGATATTCTCGCTTTTTGTTCCCGGCGCTCCATGCCCAGGAGACCCCGAGAGGAGCGGTGCAGCCTCCGCGCCCTCCGCCGCCAGGAGGAGCCCGCGCACGGCCGCCCACGCCTCGAGTTCCGGCCACCCCGGACGCCGCCGCCAGGAACGCCGCCCCCCACAAAGGCAGACTACTGGGCCTGGCTCCATGAGCTAGGGCAGCCGCCGTGGCCCCTGCTCAGCCCTCTGACGCCACCCACGCCACCCTACCGCCCGCAGCCGCTGGATTCCCCTGTGACTCCCTATACGGACCTGCCGGACCTGCCGCGGAGGATCACGGACCCCCGAGTGACCCGCGTCCTGTTCGGGTCCCCCGAGAAGCCCCCGCGGACCCCAGGAACTGCCGCCGCCAGTGACCCAGGACCTCGGGAGTCATAGCCGCACCGCGGCGTGTTCTATCCCGCCCTTCAGGCGGGAATACAATTTTTACGGCCCCTTTTTAGGGGCCACATATTGACCATATGTGTAAAATAAAAATGATTCTTAAGTAAAATAAAATTGATTCTCTGGTTGACATATCCACAGTGTGTTCTTATATTCGAGCCCAGGCTCCATCACCTTAAACACATAACCAATGAAAACCCGGTCGCGCGGGTCAAAGTGTGCCGATCCCACGCACTCTCACCCCGGGGACGCGACAAAGTATCTAATGTAGAAGCAGTAGAGAGAAATTCTGGCTGCTAACTTTTGATGATTCCCTTCTAAAAGGATGATATATAAGGCATACAGTTGTAGGTTATTAGTTGGTTTATCAACGTAATAAACGTTGGGTGAAAACACGTGATTTATTCGTATCGAAAATATATAGGTGATAATTAGAGAAACAGGAATTTCACAAAAAAGGTATTCGAAGTTACTAATAGTAAAGCTTGCAAGATTTCTCTGCCGCTATGAACGACCAATAATTGCGTAGAAAGTCGCTGAAGAAAAAAATAGTTTCTGGACCGAAAGTCAAACCACGTAATTTTGGTTTATCAGGACTATGAAAAGAGCAGCATGCTATCAAAATAATCGGCGTGGAGTCGCGAAGTCGGTATTGGTGGTATCAGATTGTGCTGGATTGACCTGAACGAGTGTATACGCCTCTCGAATCGAACTGACCTCCGATTAATAACCCAAATACCTAATGAAATATGGGTTGCTATGAAGTCTGTTACTATTTATTTTTGGCAAACAGAGAATAAGTATGTTCTTGTCTCTCATCTCTCTAGCTCCGTTACCTATTTCCTTTTCCTTTCTTTCGTTTTCTTCTTTGCATTCAGCATTCTGATCTTTGATCTTATTTTTGTCTATTAAATGCCAAAGGGAGTTGGACATTCCACATTAGGCATGCTGATTTTTTTATATTCATGGTATCTATATCAAAAGTGGTTATTAGCATGATCAGCATATTGGCAGGTATATTATTGACTATTCTTTGACATCTATATTACGATTCACCGGTTCTCGAGAATAATATATATATATATTTGAGAAGCATTGTCCACGACTGATACACATGCATGTGGCTATAGCTGGTCTTCTTTCTAAACATTCTGATTTATAGGTTTCCTCGATCCCAAGTTCGGGTTCCCTCATCGGAAGAATCTACGCGTCTTCGGTTACGATGAAATTCTGCGACTACTGACTTTTCGAATTACTCTCATTTTTACTCATGCGCGTCTTGTGTTTCAATATGGTATATGTGGTGAACCATCGTAATTATTTTTAACTAATCGTGTGCAATGATAATTCAAGTTTCACATTTTATTTAATTGGGGATTTAATTTGGGATTATTGTAAAATGAAGATAATGACTCATCATCATGGTCAAGTGAACTTTAACTGGCAGGTTATGTCGCTGAGGATGTTCAAGAATTTGAGATAGAGACATTTACATAATTGACTTTGTACTGGGAAAGTAGTCGTTAGAAAATTTGTATCTATAAAACTAGATTTTTTGCTTTGAAGTTTTAGATTGTTGGTTAGCAACTCTGAATTATGTTAGATAGGAGAATCAGGTTTTGTGGTGGTCTCACTACTAAGTTAATTTGGTGAACTAGCTATTTCAACTTGGTACTGATCCTAGTACACAGACAAACAAAATCTATGCCCTTGATTTAGGACCTCAGTCGATTCAGCGACCATTTTTGTCACCCCTAGCGCGTCCCTTGCCTGGTTACCTTGGACGGCAATTCTGTTACCTTTGGTCTCATTACCACATGCCAACCTTATAAATATGTAACACTCCTCATCATCATATTTGCCATTGAAAGTCTAACAGAAAAGAAAAACTATTCAGTATAATATGTTTCTATAGCCTGAGATATTGGTTTATAATAACTCGATTAGGAATATATTTTTGAACAGAAGAAGCTCTCTAAATTTTATTCATGAAAATGTTCTTCAAATAAAAATCGATACCCCATTCCATAAGCTGAAGTGATTGAATGGGTGAGAAATCATTCCACCTACCAGCGCCAATTCATTAGGCAGTGGCATTTCCAGAATCTTGAATCAGTCTCGTTCTATTTCATCCCATTCCACAATTTTCGCCTCCTCCTCCGTTTCTCCTATATTTGGAGGATTGGTAACTCTGTCACAGAGAATGGAAGAATGAAAATGTGTGCATTACATACAATAAAGAAAAGGAAAACTTAAATGAGAAAACTTCGAGTTAGGTTATCGTTATAATACTGTTTCAGCATAATGTGGAGTGCGTTGAATATTAGTTTCGAGAACGTGTTAGCATTGAATGGCAATTTATGGCAATGTCAAGATCCTGCATTATATTTTTGGATTCTCTCAAATGCAAATTCACTCAATGGGAAACCTTTTTACTTTTTTCGCCTTTTAATGGCATTATCCTACACCATTCTCCAAGAATAATTTCATGACTACGATTTTCCACGTGTTAACGGTTCCCGGTGTAAGCATTTTTTTGGTCACCCAAATGACACAGAATCTATTCTAACTGGATGCCTTAACATTTTAAAACCTTTCGGACGCTATCTATTCATATGTTTTGCTTTTATTTGTATTACAGCAGAACTATGTTCGTTCTTAACTATCGGTTAAAGTTTCCGTTGGAAATGAGATTTGTTCCTCCAAAATTCTCTTACTGAGCCTTGTAATCTTGTATTTATCAGTATGCATCAATGATATGTAATTACTTTTTTCAGTGATATTCTCTGGGGAAAATCTTTTCGGCTCTTGTTCATTTTTATTTTGCCGGTGTTTCAGCTGACTTCTTTAGATCGATTTTTCGTTTTATTGAAAATAGTTTTTCAAAGGAACCATTCCACGCAAGCTTTAATGTGTATTTTCCCTCATGTTAGCTTCCCTATATTTATGGCAACTTTGCCTGTCGTGTGCTCTAAATGTAGATGTGATGGTTTTTTTCTATATTCCATATTTCCATATTGTTTCTTATCCATTAAAATTTTATACCGATTCAATTAGTCTTGATTCATCATCATTTGTCATTAATCCTCAGATTGGTGTGACGCAGCTCTCCACTGAGTTCTTCTTTTGGTTAATCCCTTCATATTTACGTACTTTTTCTCTTTCGCATCCTACATCACTTTTTCCATATATTTCACACGAGGCCTTCCTTCGTCATTCTTCCCGTTCACTTGTCCTTTAACGATTGTCTTCATCAGACCACGTCTCACGATGTGGCCGATTAGATTCTTGGTCGTCTTATTCTTAGGGTATTTCCTGACAAAAATCTTCATTTCTCCTGACTTTTTCACACTCTCCTTTAGATCATTAACATCCCAAGTTATGAAGAGTAAGAGTCAATAAATTACTAAATTCTTTTTAAAATTATATTTAAATTCTTTTTAAAACGTATTTCGTTACAATTAAAACAAACAGATACTTGTAAACTTAATCACAGTCAAAGAAAAGTCAACGTATGGTGTCAAATTTAAATTGACACATTAAATAAAAATATTTGCAATGAACGCACAAAAAACTAACTATTTAAACTTAATTACAGTCAGAAAAAAGAAACTTATAAACTTCATTACATTAAAATAAAAGTCAAGATATGGTCATAATCATGGGTCAACAATCCTAGGATTCGTTTCACGGAGCCCTCCACTCAATTCTCCTATCAGCCAACCTCTTCATATAGATATAATTCTTCTATTTTACATCCTTTATAAATAGTTCCATATAACTCATACGAGGCCTGCCCTTTACTTTCTTCCCGTTCACTTTTCCCTCGACGATTGTCTTCATCAGGCCATCGTGTCTCAAGATATGGCCGATTAAGTTGTCCCGTCTTGTTAGGGTTTTCAGAAGACTTCTCTTTTTTTCCACTCTTCTTCGGACTTCCTCGTTACTTGCTCGATCGATCCATTTAATAATCATTATTCTTCTTCGGACTTCCTCGTTACTTACTCGGTCGATCCATTTAATAATCATCATTCTTCTGTAGCACCATATTTCGAACGCATATCTCCCTAGTCTTTACTAAGAACATTCTACCTAGTCTTAATTACTGGAGAAATATCCTTCTGCCATTGAAGCTGCACAAAAGTACGGCTTGGCCACTAATTCTTGAAGAAATAAATCAATGAATCGCTCATCAGTTGCGAATGCAAGAGCTCACATGACCAGGCCCATTCACGCAAATTCACACATACCATATCTTTCATGCGCAGAAAGCATAATCGCTCCGTTCGTCAGGTGCACCAATCTAATCAAGCATTCCTCTCCCAATCTTTGTGCCGCCTTCAGGCACGGGAAGAAATGGTAAGCCTCTACTACATTCCCGTGGCGCCAACCGCATCAATCCCTTAAGGGAATGGTGGCAGTGGGATGGCCTGCCTTAACTTCTCCCCGCCATCGCCTGTTCCCAGTTTTGCCCTCACCTACCCCAGAATTCATTCTAACCCCCTAAATCTCCTCCCCATGCAATCGCAATACCCACCCGCATCGGGCCCACGGGCTATTTCTCTCCCACTTGCTCCCGGCATGCAATGAGCGCGTGCATTGAAGACCCAACCGTTTGCGGTGGTGCACCGAGAATCATTTCCAGTTCCTAGAGCCGTACCTCTCTCCCACTCCACTCTCTAAGTCTCCGAATCCTAATTGGCGGTTTTCCCTCGCACGAAGATTCCGTATCGCTGGCCGCAGCGCATCAATTCAGTGCACTCTTGACGACCTCTTCCTTTTCTCTCCGTCCCTCCTCGCTCGTTTCCTTCCCCAGTGACCCATGATTAAACTTTTTCTTCGTCCGTAGTGCATGTTGTCTCGGCTCTCACGTGCAATTGGTTCCCATAGCTTGAATGAATGTTTAAGCTGGCATTATGAAACCACGACCTAAAGTCTGAACTTGGTGTCTGCACCTGCACAAACAAATTTTAGTTTGTGATCAGCATTTGGATCTCTAAAATTGCCAGAGATAGTTCTAAAGCAATCACAATACCAAGAAAAGAAAATTATGTGAAATTCTGTGATGTGAGTTCCTTAATAGAATGAGATCTGTCTTGCTACTAAAAAAAATGACTTATGGCCGTGAAAAATGACTCCATCTTCTGGTACTAGACCTTTTGATGCATAAACGGAGTATTTTTCATTAATATTTGTCTATAAGCAGCGGATCGACAGTGGGGAGTGTTTAGATTCCTATTAGGTCTATTATTATAATGCATCATGATCGTTTAATACGGTAGGTATGGAAATTGCGGTTATAAATACGTTAGAAAGATTTTGCGTCTTGAGTGATCGGGTTATTGAGGTGGCTAGAGTACTGATCTCATGTGTGGAGAGCCTGGTTTCAAATCCCGGCAGTGGCAGCTTTTTGATATGTTGCCGGTCCCTACTTCTTTTCTTGTTGAGAGAGTAAATGAGTCCAGTACTCCGTCCGTCAGAAGGGACGTTAGGTCATGGACCTCTTGGCGCCTTTCGTAGAGATCAGACTAATGCAGACGCTGTGATACCCGTCGTCCATACTCCGTTCCCTGAAAAATCTCAACTTTATCTTATCTCAGTTGTTGATCACCTCCTCTGAATAACAGTTAACTAATATTCTGTTTGTTATGAAGACTATAATCAGCGAGAAGGAAGGTATCCTCTGCGGTTCCCTTAGCTCCAATGAGTATAACAAACCCTAAAGTCTGCATTTTTTGCCTGCCCCTGCACAAATCCTAAATGTCAACTTGTGAACTGAATATGAATACCTAACATTGACAGAGATTTGTTGAAAAAGCAATCTCAGTCCCAAGGGAAGAAACCATCGTTAATTCCACCGGTGCTACCTCAAAAATCTGTGATATCTGGTAAAGCACGGAATGTATGCTTCTCGTCGGGCTTAGGTGGAGTTTGGGTTGCATACGTATTCAAGACCACACGGAATTTTCGTGTGGATATTTGCAGTGTGCTTTTTTGGAAAATAAAATCTGCCATAAATTTTCCATTATTTCGTGAATTATTAACACCTATGCCATTCCTCCTGCCGTTCCCATTCCCTATACCAATCCGATGTCCGACATTTTATGCCAATAATGGGACCTCCTCCCGCTGTGTTCACATCGTTTACGGTTTAATAATTTCCTTCAATTGGCCGCTAAAAGGAATATTGGAGACACTCATTAGCCCCGCAAGTGTAATGGCTGGAATATTCTACTCTTGATTATTGGTTCTTTCCCAATATCTTTTCATAAACCTCTATTTCGTGCTTTCCGGGTAATTCAATAAATCCTCCGGATAATATATTTATTTATTTATCTATTTATTCATGTGAAGATTTCACATAAAGGCCGATCACATAAATATTGTGTTATTTTACCTAATTGGTATGGTTATAAAATCAGAGTTCTATAATGAGAAATTGTTAATTTACAGCATGCATATCAGTGGCTAGGAATGAAAAAATACCGTATTCTCTTTGAAATAAGGTATTCAATAAGCTGTTAGGCCTAAGTCATTTTTTGGGCAATTTCATTTATGAATTTATGAAGTGCTGTGGAGATACATTTGTTAAAACTTTCATTTGTAAGGTTATTTGTAGCAGTAATTAGATCAAATCAGGAGCGCATGGTGACGTATATGGTGTCTCAGACAAACATATTTACCTGGAAGCTTAATGCCCGCAATGTTTCCGGAATTCTTGCTATGCTATATATTTAGTTTTTTGAATATTACTGCTATATTTCATGTTACTTTCATTGAACGCTTTTAGTTATTCTTCATCTTTATCATCAAAGTCGCTAGTCAGTATTCCGACTTCGCTACCAACCCGTGCGATGCGATATAAAATTCCCTGTTGACGCGTCATGGTGTTCCTTTGGGCACTCGAACCAATGAAGAATGAGGCAATCAGAGCGTTCTCATGAGCATCAAACGAGGGACACTTCCAGAATTGACAACTTATTAGTTCCCACCCACACATTGATGGATGAAGTCAGGTAGCCGGAAGGAAGAAGAGAAGAAAAGAATTTGCAAGGTAAATGGGAAGGATGTAAATGGTACATGTCTTGATACTTTAAATAATAATAATATTTTCTTAATAATCTAAGATGTAAACATTCAGGTTTCAAACAAGATTCAGGTGTGATGTGGTGAAAACGTTCCATATTATTAGAAAAATATTGCAATTTTCTACAGAAGTAAAAATTTATTTCGACTAGTTTCAATGCTACCACATCAAGTTGCCAAGTGATTAACAATGTATTTGTTACTACAATGACATGCTATGTTAATACATACTATGATGGCTACTATACTTGACAATGATGTAGCAACATTGAAACTAGTCGAAATAAATGTTTACTTCTGCGGAAAATTGCAATATCTTTCTATTAATGTAAGATGTGTCACATAATGAAAGGATAAGGAGAAAATTATAGGCAGGGTGCAAGAAAGAGGTAAAAAAATGCAAATTATACGGCATAAGATCAGGTTGACGATAAGAGGAGCTTATGGGATATTTATTCCCTTAATGAACAGTTGTAAATGTTTAACATACAATAAACTCCCAATTTTCCGTACTTATGATTGGTAAAGGGTACACAGATAATCGGGAATCACGGATAATCCGCTGTTTTGGTCCTTCCGGATTCATTTCTATGCGGTGAACCTCCAAAATAAATAAACTGCCTAAAAAATCACACAATCTGCCAATGACAAGATCTTCGCTCTACATAATAATATTTTATGACAAAAAAGAATCCAGGAGATGTGTCTCTTCAAAAATAAAATGTTCGCAACCCTAGGGTCTCAGCACGAAGCATGGCGTAGGACTTCGGAACAGTCCGTAGTGCCGTAGTGAAAGTCACGATTGGAGGAAAATAATAACAAACGTTTACTTACCTATGAGACCAATGTCGATACACTAAATAGATAAACAGCAGCCGAGAAGAAAAGGGTAGAAGCATTCAAAATGTGGTGCTACAGAAGAATGATGAAGATTAAATGGGTTGACCGAGTAAGTAACGAGGAAGTCCTAAGAAGATTGGGAGAAAAGAGAATTCTTCTGAATACTCTCAGAAGAAGACGGAACAACTTAATCGGCCACATCATGAGACATGATGGCCTGATAAAGACAATCGTCGAGGGACAAGTGGAAGGGAAGAATGGCAAAGGAAGGCCTCGAGAAAGATATATGGAACATGTGATGAAGGATGTGAAAGATACGTAATACGTAAACGTGAAGAGATTAGCCGATAGAAGAATCGAGTGAAAAGCTGCGTCAAACCAATCCTAGGATTGTTGACCAAGGATGATGATCGATGCTCGGATAATGCGCGCTCGGATAATCGGGAGTTTACTGTATGCCTTTAATGAGAATATTCTAATATACTATCATAATTCCAAGCAGATTCATTGTGTTCCTAACTTTTTCAGTGATTCAGGAGAAATGAGTGCTTTGTAAGTGAATTGCGCTGAAAATGACATTGGAATGGTTCAAGGCATTTAACAATTTGAAATCAATCAGGTTGGTTTAAGAAAAAGTTAATTCGTTCTCTGAATGTCTTGAGATTTCTTTAAAGACAAAATAAGATATAAATTGATTTTTATCGCCAAGTATTGAATTTACGTCTAATTTTCGTGATATTGAGAGTCTTTCGTGTCTTGGAGAACTGGGATTAAGCATTACGCGGGCATGAACCTAGTGTAACTAAAACGTCTGTCTGGTACTTTAACTGCGAATGAGCCGGAGTACTATAAAACCTGAGTAATACTCGATCTTTAGTTTTTTATTTCGACGTTGGGATGAACCAATGAGAGGTCTTTATGCTCGATTCTCTCAGAGATTAACTCTCCTTGCTCCTTACCCATTCACCCTATCTACTAATTTTGCCCTCATTCTTAGGCCTCTGAACTTTGACGGCTAGAAACCACGTTGACGTAACTTCCTCGGCTGCTTATGCAGTCCAAAGAGTTCCTCTCCCTTAAGCAAAAGGGCGGGGCGGCGAATGTTGAATGAATAAGGGCGAAGAGGGTGTGGTAGGTGGAACCTGTAAGGGCTATCTTAGGAGCTGCTAACAAGTAATTGAGGTTTGTTAACCACCTGCAAGGGATGGGGCTAGGATGCTGTTAAGGGGTACCGTTTTATGTTGAAGGTGTTGCAAGGAGTTTAATCGGAATACATCTGAAGTTTTGCGCAACTACCACGGAATTAATTATACTAATTGCCTGGGTGCTGCCTGAGAGTGTGGAAAGTTGTTTCTTTGTGAAGTCGCATTGAAAAGCAGTGAGGAAATAATTTTCACACCGTGTAACGAAAAATGGAGCCTCCCACAAAAATTTCATCATTCAGCTCATACGATTATTTTCTCCGCAAAATTTTCTTTTTAAATTTAGTTAACTGCGACCCAAAAATAAAGCTCCTGATCCTTTTATGAAAGTAAGATTTAAGGGGTCGCATTTTCAAATACATACAGATATGTTGTGGGAAGCGAACATGTTTTCAAGTCTTTCAAGAGAGGACTTTGAATAATAATTTATTCCTGCCGGAATATTGGTATGAACACAAAGTAGCAGCATTCATTTAGTATATTATATATTTCTGAATATAACACCACGGCATATATTATGAATACATTAACCTTTATCTAAATTTAATACTTATATTCACACTCCGAGACTGCTACAGTTGCCAGGTTGGTAACACTTAGGCCTGTCAATCTAAAGGTCGACGATTCGAGTCCTTCCTAAATAATGATATTTTGATTGATCCTATAGTTAAGATTTTAGTTCACCACAGTTCGGTATACGATGGCAGTTAATCTGGCATGATAATAAACACATAAAACATCGTAAAATGTTGAATTTGATCTACTCCATACTGTTTAATAACTTGAAAACAAATTTTCAATTAACTAACTCTCATATTTTGGCAGTGTTTGATAGAGAGAATTTTTGTGCATTGCAATTTCATTATTACACTTTACTGTATTAATTAGCAACAAGTCCCGCTCAGACAGCATACCACCGACAGAATTCTCACAATGAGCATTTGATTCGTCAGGTGAATTTTATCCAAGGGCAAAATCATTATTATTAATGAATATTAAATTAGTGCTTACGCATTTATGGATTAAATTTTGAGGTAGTTTGAAAATGCCATGCCGTTATATTCAATTGATGGGGCGATTTAATTGGATGAGATCTATAGCAAAACACCGCTGGTTTTGAACCTGTTAAAGAGATTAATTTCAAACAATTTCTCAGAACCGCAACTAATCATTATGTAAATCCATAACATTGCCACACAATATAGGATTTATTTAACTTGTATATTTGCTTTCTTCTTCGATTGAAGCTGTCTGTATTTTATTTAATCTCACTCCACCCAATACCTACACTACCATCCGCGAATTTCTTCCGGATTATTATTACTTGTACTTGCAGTGATAACCTATGAGTTAGTTATTTATCCTTCTTATTTTTTAGTTATCGCACTTCCTTTTCAAGGCCACATATCAAAAGATCAGATTCCAGTACAGTAAATCTATTTCCTCAAATGTCATGAATATATTTGAGGCAAAAAATACCATTCTACTCTCCGTATGCGTTTTTAGTCCGACTTTTCTTTGTTGGCTTATCAGGGGTGACAGGCATTGAAGTATCGAGCATTATTGCTCTTTTCAAACGTTATATGTGCTAGCTTAGATTATTTTCCAACATTATAGATTATGGTAATTTCCTAGCTCTCCCAATTTTGATAAAAATGGTGATTCTTGCTCTACATTTAAATCGCATTCTTAAATTTACTTCCACAATTCAAGGATTGCGAACTAGCAGCGAATACTGTAGCGGAGTCATCTCTGAAATTCTGCTATTACTTTCTACAAGTATCTGTTATATTATCCGCCATTTTCATTCCTATCCCAGGATATTTAGGAGTAATAATTTTTCTCGACAAATGTGGTATTCTGCATGGGCAGTAATCATATGTGATGTCCCCCTTTTATTATAAATTCCCCCTATTACAGTTATCCTCCCATTAACTGTACCTATACGTAAAGTATAATTTGTATTCTCGGTTATCCATTTGTAACGATAGTGTACTGGCTCAAGTAGTACCCAATGTTTTGCATTGCTTTTATAAACCTTGCGCATTCTGCCCTTTTGACTTCCTGGGCTATTTTTGTGAATCTGTCCAAGATATTCTGACGCTAAAGTTTATAATCGCAACGAAGTTACATAATATTATCACAACTCAATGTTATTTGGCGTGCCGTTTGGGAAATGCTTCATTGTAAAATAATGAGAGTTGACTTGGTCTTTCCACGCATAATTTATTATCCACGGGCTAGATTTCTTTGTCGAACAACATCGTCATGTCCATCGTTGTAACTGATGATGTTGTAAGAGAACGATACCTTGGCCGTGGATAATAAATTATATGTATATGGAAAAACAATTTTATCTTTTGTTGTTTTAAATTTCTCACAAGTTCTTAGTCTTTATCCTGCTGATTGATAATGAGGATGTAGACTAACATTTCAGTGTCCTATAGCATCATTATTATCATAATAATTCAACGTTTTATATCTAGTTATGTGAAAGTTGTTATCCAACTTCTCAATACATCATTTTGTTTAAAGTTTTTACTCGTTTCTCTTTCAATTAGGGTTTACCCTTTCTAATTACCATATTTTATGAATTTTTTTGGATCCTGTTGAATTATAAAAGGTTAAGAGATTTGAAGGTGGCCGATGGTCTTATCTGTATTGTGAATAAAAGCAGCGTACAATACTTAAACATTAACTATTAGGCTGGTTATTATTTCAGGCTCTTGTGTTTTCAAATATCTAATCACGGGTTTTAATTTTAATAATTTGATATGTTGAAGAGAAATTTCACACTCGTGCAATATTAGATGGTGCTGTTTCCCCACACGAGTCGTGAATACTAAAGGGAATTTTGATTATACGATTTCTTGCTTAAACTCGTGCCAGAACACTGAACAGACAAAGCTTCATCCCTGCTGAAAATATTCTTTCCGCGTTTGCTTATTTCTCTAAAGTCTGCCTAAAATTTATGTAGGGTCTTCTGCCTTCAGTTATATTTATTAAGTCTTGTGCAGCTTGAGCAGAGAACTGTCTGAACACTGGATGAGGGGACTCGTTTTAAACCCACCAAATATGAGACCTTTCTCCTTCGCTTTACCTAGCCACATTCAGAGAAATCCATAAATCTTTCTGCCGTCGGAGGACCGCGAAAACCGGCCGAAATAGAGAAAGGTATGTGAGGTTGAGGTCTTAAAAAAAACGCCCCCGTCAAAGTTCAATTGGAGCCACCGTCGATAAAAGCGAAGAGGAACTGAAAATTTAGGGTGAAGGAAGTTATGCATTGTGAATGGTGGAGGTGTGGGTGGGGGATGGTACGCGAAAGCGGGGTTGGGGGAGGGGTAACGATTGGGATGGGAAGAGAGTTTTGGAGAGGGGATGGGAAGGGTGTAGGTGGAGAGGGAGAGATGGTTCCAGGCAGAAGTTCTCAGGTGCCCTTTGAAAGAGCTAATTAGATAAGGCACGGCAAGGAGAGAGAAGGGGTAAGTGAGGAATGGCTTGTGGGGTGTGCGGGGGTGGCTAGCGGGGGGTGGGAACCGAGACAATGGATTGGAGGAACAGAGCAAATTGGCGTAGGGGGCGTTAGGAGAATTTAAAGAGGGCCGATGGAGATGGTATTCTTGATCATCTCTGTGGCGTAGATATTGGCGGCGGTGGTCGAGTAAGCTACTTAATTCTTTAAGAGTAACCAGCGGAATACGCTCATATGACATTTGAAATAAAAATGCATAATTCCGGGCTACAAGGGACACAGCTTTAACGCGATCGTTTTGTGAATTTTCTTTATATGCCACGATTTAATGTAGTGATTTCGTTTGGAGCGTGTTAGAAAGGAAATCAAAAGGGAAGGAACCCATATGTGGACCAAGGGATTAATATCCAGGCCAATTAAAAGGGTTGGGAGAGAAAAGACTTATGTAGAGGGACGGAAGACTCAAGTTGAATAAGGGCAAAAAGGAAGGCTTAGTTTAACGATTTTTCGATTAAAGCTCGTCGATGAATGGTAACAGTCCTTGAAAAGTCCAATGATGAGCTTTATTAATTCATTGAACCTTAATCATCAGTTATAGTTTTTTTGCAAATTAAGCAATACATGATGAAAAAAGGGAAAAATGTTCAATCACAATCACCAGTGGCTTCATATATTTCTCTTTCTTAAAGGCGCTACACATTGGAAATAAAGGGGTTGCCATAAAGAGGAACGTGGCGGTGGCAGTAGTCTACTCTTAGTTAATAATGCCAAGAATATTCTCTCTCTTCGTTTGGAAAATCTCTCTATTAAATCATTCAAAATAATTATTTACTGATCATTTTAACATGAGAGTAATGACGGTCTTTTTCACCCCTCAACGATACTGCACTGGAAATTTCGGATCCGTGAAAGACGTTTTGCTGCTGATTTGAAGTGCTTATAATTATTTTTTACAAAATACACACATCGCAGTGAAATGAAAAAAATTAAAAACACGTTAAAAGCTCTGTTCCATACACAATATATGAGCTAGATGTATCGTATACTTAAAGGCATTCTGTTTCTGCGCTCTCATGAAAGTGCGTTAAAAATGTATCATCCTTGGTGAACAACCCTAGGATTGATTTGACGCAGCTTTCCACTCGATTCTTCTATCGGCCAACCTTTTCATTGTGACGTAATTCTTCTTTTTAACATCCTTCACAGCCTGTTCCATGTATCTCATACGAGGCCTGCCTTTTCCAACCTTCCCGTTCACTTTTCCCTCGACGATAATCTTCATCAGGTCATCGTGTCTTAAGATATGGCCGACTTGTCCCGTCCCGTCTTCTTTTCATAGTGTTCAGTAGACATCTCTTCTCTCCCACTCTCCTCAGAAATTCCTCATTAATTACTCGGTCGATCCATTTAATCTTCGACATTCTTCTGAGCACCACATTTCGAATGCTTCTACCCTTTTCTTCTCCGCTGCTGTCATCGTCCATGCCTCACTGCCGTAAAGAAACATGCTCCAGATGTATGTTCTGATGAATTATTTCCTTGCTTCTACGCTTGTTATTTCCATCTGTAAGTAGATTCTTCTTTTGACAGAATGCCCTCTTTGCCTGGGCTATTCTACTAACTATTTCTTCCGTGCTCCATCCATCGTTGGTTACTCGGCTTCCTAGGTAACAGAACTCTTTCACCTCATCAAGTTTTTGTTTTCCTAGTTTGACATTGGTTTTGGCTTCTTTCTTGCTGCACACCAATATCTTAGTCTTCTTCTTATTTATCTTCAGCTGATATCTAGCCATTGTCCTTTCCATGATTTCATGTCCGTTACTATGATCTTGTTCAGATCCCTATCTGTCTCTGCTATTAGTGATATGTTATCAGCGAATCGTAGCTTGCTTATTTTTTCTCCGTGGATAGTCACTCTAGGAGACTTCTCTTTGATTTCATTGATGGCTCCCTCGATGTAAACATTAAAAATTACGGGAGACGGTGCACAGCCTTGCCTCACTTCTTTTTTTTATTCTCGCCTCTTCAAAGCTGGGTCCAGATTTAATCCCAGCTACTTGGTAGCTGGGATTAAATCTTAAAGCTGGGATTAGTTACAGTTTTTGTACAGACTGTGTATAATTCTTCGGTCATTGTAGGACACTCCAATTCTCTTCAGGTTAAAAAAATCAACTTTTTTTTTTTTGAACTTCACTGGATCTAAACTAATCTAAAGTTTCTTATGAGTTTGCTATCGATATTATTAAGAATTATTAAGAGTTATAATTAGAGTATGTTAATTAATTACTTTCATGAACCGGAATATTAATATTAAAATGCAAATTGTGGTGCTGTTAAATAGAATCGGATTTGTTGCAGAGTGAAATATTATTATTTAGCTATTGAAATGAATTGTCTCCAAGCCGTAATAGGTGATACTTTCGTTTTTGGTATAAAGGGGAAAGGGAACTTTTAGGAAATGACAATAGTACCTCAGTGTTTCTTCTGGCCTGAGAAAGGTCTTCCGGTCAGCAACAAGCTTCAAGGAGTCTGAAGGAGGTCTTGTTAAAAAACACAACACTTCTTGTATTTCTACCCAGGACACTGATGCACTTGCACAAACAAACACTGATGTAGGCATGCGCCACTTGTCAAGGGAAAGTAAAATGGAGAAGGGGTAGAACGAAAGGTATAAACGTATACGTATTCAGCCACAAAGTGGCCCTCTTCAGCGTACTGAAAGTGTGTAACTCTAGACAACACGGAGTTGGCTGAGTAAGAATTGGGGTATCCGAAACCATATATATTTAGAAGCTGGTATTTATCGAATCAATTGCGGTAACTGCCAAGCTTCCTATATCGGCCAAACACGTCGAGCTCTATCAACTAGGTATAAAGAACATTTGGCTAACTATAGACACAACAATCCCGACAAATCAAGCATAGCACAGCATTTAATCAAAACTGAACACTAAATCACACAAGACAATTAATGTTAATGAAATAGTGCAGTAATAACTTGTTAGACGCTTATGAGACCATTTTCATGTCAACAAATAAAGGACAACTTTTGAACAGCGATTCAGGACCCATCACCCATTCCCCTTTGTTCATACTTCTTTAGGTTAACTACATATCAGTTAAAATTTCCCTTCAACAGACCCCGTTATGCGGTCTCTGTCATCTATTACTTGCAACAAGGCCACTAAAATCCTCTTTCCCGCTCTCCGGGGTGGCTGTCCCTTCGCTAATACGCAACCCCCCCCCCCTCCCCCAAGGTCACTTATGGCCGTTATAATGAGTTCAGTTTTCCTCCCCTTCGCACTCTTTCCAAATATATATGTGGTTTCGGTTGAGAATCATGAAATATTGAAGTCACCATACTAAAGTAATGCGCGTGTTTGGTAAATGCTGTAATAGCAATTATTAAGTGAATAGCTGCCTCTATTATGCCATATTTTTGGTAGTAATATCTTATTTCACATCTTTATCAAACTTTATAATGCAGGTTATTGTATAAAAAAAATCGCACCATTTGGATAACTGAAGATGCCTGGAACATTAAGAGACGGGAGACAATGGACCACGAGAAGGAGAAGAACCACCAGAAACTGTTGTAGGAATTACCCATTCTACGCATGATATACGATTTTTATATTCATTACATGATTACCAGCTTCTGTCTTCATCACCGATGCTAAAGTTAGAATATTTCAATAAGAACTCAAAAAATATAGTCCTTAAGTTTACTCTGCTGATATTGTTGATCAGTGCGCATTTAACGACCGATACGGATCTTTAGGAAACCGCTCGAACACATAAAATTATAAAAAAGGAATTTGATACCTCTTGAAAATCTTGGAAAAATTATGTGCTTTCGGGAATCAAAGTAATCTTTCAAATGTTTTGTGAACATAGCTTTTGAGTTTATTGGGTTCGTGACTACTAACCAAATAATTACTCATAATTATTTGCACGCCCTTTTTCAGTGTGGCTAGCGCCTATGGAAATACAACCATAGGTACAGTCGATAGGTTATTTATTCCTCAGCAGCTATATAAATTTCGAAGTTCTTCGCAAGAGATAAAAAGAGGTATTCTGAGTTTTCTCTCATAAGATTCAACTGTGAGACATTATATATTTTTTGTAGTCCTTCTTCCCCAAATCGTCAAATCTTGCGTAGACATACTGAGACGTTTTTATGACATTTTGCTTTTAAATGGGAAATCAGGGGGCAGTTTAAAAAAATCTTATACCCGCCTTACAAAAATGATGCCATTGATTCGTAAAATTTATTTTTCGCGATTGCTAAAGGATCATCTCTCCCACTATGCTCATTTCATGTTGAGAAAAGCATTGTGATGTTTATCCCTTTATGTGTTTGTCATTGGAAACGTCTCGGTTTTATTTCCTTGCCGTGGAGAGTCGTTTCAGTTCCTTGGTTTGTTCACTGATTTGATCCAATAGTAGCCCCATATAGAGCTGTTTTAATATAAATGACTATGTTTTACTTCTTTTGTATGGTCCCTGATTCACATGTGACATATGTCACTTCTAAAGCTGCATGCATTTCCAAAACTAAAAGAGCTCAATTGTTACTACACAACTACTCATTCAAAATTATATGTGGTTTCATCTTTCACCCCTTTTACTCATAGTTTATTGGAGTATTTCATTCACTATTGAATCCTAGTAAAATGAACCTGTTGATGCAGCTTGAGTGATTTCTCTGTGCATTAGAGGTATATGTTAGTAGCCTTACCCATGCAGAGATTTTGAGTAATTATTTACAAATATGAATTTGCTACATCGAAATCCTGTAAATATTATTTCAACGGATGAAAATTATAGAACCTTCTCATTTCTATTAAATTATTCGTCAGCTTGCGGTTCAGGAATCATATCATCATGGTTGTTTTCAGGTCTGTTTCCGCACTAATAGGCGCTTCAGACCGGGAGGAAAGGTATAAGGATAGGAATGGAAGGGAAGGTCTGAAATTATCGGAAGGAATCATATCGCCTAACATGGGTGTTTTATGTATATATTTTTTCAATGGATGACAGCTTTTGCCGGATAGGGTTGGTTTTGATGGTTTCCCTACTCTATTTTCAATTTCAATCCTCTATTACACATGACGATTCTTTATTAAGATATTCAAATGGCGTATTTCATTCATCTTTTCATGCTATCCATAACACCTTTCATTTTCTTCCTCGTACTCGCATATCCAGCAATCTACCCCGAGTGCCAACTTCAGTATTCCATTCTTCCTACCCGTTTTATTCATTTACTTGCTTTCTTCAAAATTGTGATAGCATATAATTACGTATATTTTTTTAATATTCTCATCATAAATGTATCACTATAGTCTAGTTATCATTTGAAGGCTTTCCGGAGAAAGAATAAATATAACCCGACGAAAAAAACAAGCGATAACCCATCGCTTTCATTCGACTTTGACAGCTGTAAACTGGTTTTCCTGGTATCGTCACCACTACGATCAAATGAGGGTATTCATAGAAACGATGCATTAGACCTGCAAGCACTTCTTCGCAGACATGCCTACACATAAATATTTTATGAAGTTATTGGTTACTCACTATTTCTCTGTCGCACTACCGACGGTCGTATCCTTCAAAGGGAAGCTCAGGTTTTATTTCTTTAAGGGAAAATGGCGTCTTCTCTGATACTACTACTATGTTGACAGAGGTGGTATTTCTGTACTTACGAGGAAGTTGCTGGAATGACGGGAAAAAAAATCCGAAGCAGTTATTTTCTAGCTCCTCCTTTAAAGGCTTGCGACCATCATCATTCTTTCGGAAGGCTGAATCCTTCCCTCGTTTCCCGCCGTCTACCTCTGCCGTGAGCCGCGCTCCTTAAGGAAGGTAGCACTACACATACCATACGCCGCCTTGAGCTTTGATCCCGATTCTTCAAGTCCCTTTTTAAGGGAACGGAAGAAGAGTGGAAGGGTAAGGTTGGAAGACAGTTGAGGTTGGTAGGGGGAAAAATTGAATGAGGCCACACACTCTCGTAAGGTCTGGTGGAAGAAGGAGGGCTGAGGGAAATGTGTTTGTGTGCGAGTATCGGGGAGTGAATGGGTTGATGGTCGGAGAGTGGAGCCCGGATGAGGAGGGTTTCATGGAAACAGGGTATAAGGAGGGAGGTCGGGACGGCGGTCAGGATAAGGGAAGAGGGAACCCAGGGCGTGATATATCGTCGTCACAACTGCGGTAAGAAGGCTAGCGTTAGCGGATCGGGGGTGATTTGTGGCCCTCTCCCCCACCCTGTCTTTTAGGCCCTGGGGGACCAGCGGGAGATGGAGTGGGCGTGGTACATATAGGTATATACCGAAGGGGTGAGGTAAGCTCGTAGGTGGCTCGATGGGGAGGAGTGAAATGAACGAAGTGAAATGGGGGTTATAGAGGGGGTGGGACGAAAGATTAGGTGCTGAGGAAGAAAGGGAGTAGAGGGCGGAAGGTTATGCCTCCGATTTGGAGCGAAATTGCGTCCAACCAGTCTATCATCGCAGGCATCCCTTCGTCAACTCGGCCAGGGTTAATCCTGGCTTTCGCTGGCTTTACTTTGTTCGTATCCTCTCGGGTACCTTGCAATACATTCCAATAATAACGATGCGATTCCGCTTTTTCCTGCATTCTGGCACTTTAAAATGTAGATTTAAACATGAGTACATACTGAACAATTTGTGTTGCATTATTATTTGGAATTTTATCCAAGAGTTCTGTTTTTATAAATTCCCATGCAAGTTGGGGAGCAGAATGCAGGATAAAATATGTTGTTCGTAGCATTTTGAGTTTATAATTTAATCATTTTCTTAATTTAGGCTAACTTTTTACAATTGTAAGGAGTTTTTCGACACAGAGTTTCTGCGATATTTAATTAAAATACAATAAATAACTGTTGCTTTATAAATTGGAAATATCGGACGGATTTTATTTCATTTTTTTAAATACTAAACATAGGCTCTGCTATACTTTAAAATACATATTCTTGGGCATTGTTTTGGCAGCCTTTTTGAGAAGCAATGTAATTAGCGAAATCACGCTACTCAGTATGCACCAGAGCATCAGTCAATTCATAAATATATGCACGAAAATTAGTGCTGTAATAATAACGATATGTTTATATGGTTTCCTGACCCAGTGACCTTGCCATTTGAACTGGGTGATGAGATGATGAAATAGGGTTCGATCGTATAACAATAAAGACAATGTGCTTAAAATAAAGGCCGCAGAAGGAGAAAGCAACACTACAATATTCATGTTTACTACCTCAGGGATGTATGGTATATTGATTCGATGCTATTGCTGAAATAGGCTCTATAGGCTATGGTGTAAATGCCATTATTCAAAGTCGTTCTCCTCTCTCGCTCAAATGTCTGGTTAGACTATCGGGCAAGGGCAAACGTTTTAGGTTGATTCTACACCAAATGGTGAAGGTTATATTCTGTTACATGCCTGAGACCTACACCAGGACTAAAACAGATATCCGAGAGAACTGCCGCTTTATAGTGCGTGTTTGAAAAATTATTAAATTTTTCAGAAATTCTTTTTTTAAATAGCCTTGTTGTAACCTATGACGGAGTTCGAATGGACACGGACCTATTTATACAATCAAGTATGCAACACGATTTAAAAGGACAGATATTCAACACACAAATTCAAATTATAGAATATACTCTCCCATCCGTGCAACAACATATAGCTACAAATCAATACATGTTCCGCTGGCGGAAACAAAGCAAAATATCTTCAATACCTCCAAAACTATCCACGTCACTTTATCAATCCAAATACCATATGCTCCGCCACAGCACCGATCGGTCCATACAGTTCCACACTTCGCCTTCCCACTCCTGCCAGTCAATGCACTTCTCACTTGGTACTCCCACCTCCAAAACTTCCTCCTTCCCCCAATAAAACAGCCAAAATTCCAACACCAATCTCCGCCTCACTCGTGCGACGTGCCGCTCTCGCTCCTCTTCCTCGACTCCCCGCTGTTGATTCTGCCCCTAGCGACCGCGAACTACTATGGCGGCCTTGCGTTATGTTACATTTGCCCCGTCGAAAGAAATTTAGAAAACATTGAGAAATTCTCTTTCGAAACCTCTAAAATGATCTATGAAAGGTGGCCCCGACACCTCTAATTTTGACTTAGGCTAAATTTCTTAGATAAATTAAACCTCCTTATGGTCCGTGACTGTGCATCTTACAAACATGTATACACTAATAACATCAAATAAATATATATATACACTGATAACATCAAATAATAAGCAACGTAAATCCTTACTTTCTAATTTTTACAAACACCAAATAAACACTTCCATTTTATCATCATCATCATTACTTTCACAAATTTCAGTGGTCACCAAGGTAACCTTTGTCCTGCTCTATTCATTCATGTCCACTGTACAGCTGATCATTTGACATACCTCACTTTTATCACCACAGTTCACCAATCTCCTTCATTTCACTTCAACCTCAGTTACATGTTCATACACCCATACAAGCCTCAGAGGTAAGCCAGGACAATGTATACATTCTAAGACATGTCTCAATCCTTACAACATCAACTCCTATCCGTGCCAAAATGAACTCCTTATCTTAAAACATATCTCGAAAGGCATTTCTAATTACCTTGTAACTATTTCTTCCGCTACATATTCGCTGCCTAAGTCCTGCCCCTCTTACTATCTTCTTTCTCTTTCTATATTCTTTCTTTCTCTATCGTCTTTCCCCTTCCTATATCGTGACGTATTCACGCGAATAGCTAGTATTCAAAATGCATTGGGTGTTGTGTGGTGTGTTCGATTGAACTCCCCGCGATACGGCTTTAGATTAGATACATGGAAAACACCTCGGTCTGCTCCAGTCTCCGGATGTCGCAACATAAATGAAAATTTTCCCCGTGTGTCTTTTATCTCATATGGTCCTTCATACAATGGTAAGAAACCCTGGTAGATTTTATTTTCTTTGTGTGATACTGGGCAAGTACGGACCAACACTCTGTCCCCTACTTTTAAGTTTATTATCCCTCTTCGTTGTTTTCTTTCATTCCTCATTCTTCTTTTTTCTCCTTTTGCTATGATACGGTCTCGGATCGAATCAATAAGATTTTGGATGTCCTCTTCTTCCCGCATGTTCACCGAGGCCAACCACTTATCCCATACGCGCTCAGGCTTCCTCCTGAAGTGTGCCTCTGTAGGCGTTACTTCTATCGTATCGTTAATAGAATCGTTCATGCATGTTTCTACTGCCGGTAACCATTTTACCCAGCGATTATGTGTGCGATGACAGAAAATCCTCAACAATGTTTTTACTGTTCGATGGTAACGTTCCACCTGATTTCCTTGTGGGTGGCGAATGCTGCAGAATACTGGTTTAATCTCGTTCTCTTCCAATTTTCTCACCCAATTCCGACTAGTGAACTGTGTTCCCCTGTCGCTCAATATTCTTTTATATGCTCCCAGGCACGGCATGTGTTTTTCAAAAATGGCTTTAATAATTCCCTTGGTTGTCGCAACTCTTAGCGGGTACAATTTAATGTATTTGGAAAATGCATCTAAGGCTGATAATATGTATTGATAACCATATTGGCCTTTCGGTAATGGACCTACTAAGTCAACACAGAGGAGGTCATTACTCCTTTCTGGAATTACTGTCTGCAGATCCGTATAAATACTGACAGTGGGTGCCTTCAAACGCTGACAAACTTCACATTTCGCCGTCAATTTTCTTATCTCCCGATGGCATCTGGGGAAAGTAAATCTTTCCTTTATCATCGCGTATAATTTAGCTGCCCCCAGGTGGCCATACATCTTATGTGTTTCCTTTATTAATCTCGGGAATATTTCCTCCGGGACACAGATCCGCGGTTTGCCCCTTTCTTCTCGCACTAATCCCGCCTCCGTCATTCGGTATTCTTGATTCCTTTGTTCTCCTCTCTCCAATGCGTTAATGATATCTCGTAGCTTCGGATCCTCCCGCTGTCTTTCCTTAATATTCCGCAAACCATTTTCTAAGTCTCTCGAGGGTTTTTCCGCGAGTATCATCGCAATCAAGGGCTCGTCAATAAGTATTCCTTCCTTTTCTTGAGCATCATACGGGTGTCTACTGAGTATATCTGCCACTATATTGTCTTTTCCCCGGCAGTATCGGATCTCAATGTTGTATTCTTGGATGCTCAGAATCCATCGCGCCAAGGTTGTATTTAATAACTTGCATTGAAATAAGTATGATAGTGACTTGTGATCACTGATCACTATGATCTTGGCACCCAGAATAAAACTTCTGTACCTTCCTAGAGCATGGGTTATTGCTATTAACTCCTTTAATGTAGTACTGTATGTAAGCTCCGCACCCCGTAAACATCTACTTGCGAAATAAATAGTCTGTTCTTCTTCCTTCTCGTTCAACTGGTAGAGTCTGCTCGCGATCGCGTATCCGCTGGCGTCTGTCTGAATATAATACGGTTTATGCGGGTCAGGGTGATGCAATATCACTGATCTGCAGAATTCCCTTTTTAGTTCATCGAATATTCGTTGGTGGTCCCCATTCCATTCCCACTTTCGGTCCTTCTTGGTGAGATCATTCAGCATCGCAGTCATCTGTGCATGATCCATGTGGAATTTTGCGTAGTAGTTTATTAGTCCTAGAAATGACTTAACTTGTTTCCTGCTCCTAGGGCGTGGGAAATTTCGGATCGGCGCAAACTTCTCCTCCGCAATCGTTATTCCTTCTGTAGTAATCTCATGCCCAAGAAATTTTATCTTCTGTCTACAGAACTTTACTTTGTTAAAATTCATTGTAATTCCCGAGGCTTTAAGCTTATCCAAGACAATTTCCAAATGCCTTAAATGTTCTGTAAAATTCCGGGAAATTATTAATAAATCATCAACGAAGTTTAAACAGAAATTGTTGACTTCATCCCCGAAAACATGATCAAGAGCTCTCACCAATGCACTGCTACTAATGGCACATCCAAAAGGTACTCTGGTGAATTGATAGATTTTTCCCTCAAATGAAAAAGCACAGTATTTGCGTGAATTTTGATCCAATGGGATTTGATAAAAACTTTGCGTGAGGTCCAATGAGGTCATGACTTTAGCATTCGCACATTCTTGAAATAATTCTTTCGGTGTCCTGGAGGTAGCATAGTCTGGCCTGATTATCTTATTAACAGCTCTGGCATCCATACACAATCTTATTGAATTATCCTTCTTAATAATGCAAACTAATGGCGAGATATAACACGACGTGCTACTTTCAATTATTCCTTCGACTAGCAGCTCCTTAATGGCTTCCCTTGCCTTCGTACGTAGATTTAGCGGTATGTTATAATATTTATTATTAAATTCTCGTTTCTCCCTTATCTCTAACTTGTACGAATACCCTTTTATTTTCCCAGGCGTACTCGAAAATATTTCCTTCCTCTCCTTTACTATTTCCGCTAATAATCTTCTTTCTTCCCCGGACAATTCCGGTATTTGTTCAATGCTGCTCTCTATTTCCTCCTTCGAAATGCTCGCTTTCTCTCGCTTTGTATGGTTCTCCTTCATCCTTATTTCTTCAATGTGCATCACCAGCTGTTGTGAATATATTTTTGGATCTTTGAATGGACATACTACCTTCTCCTTCCCGTTCCGTAAAATTACTTCATGATCATTGTAATCAACTAAAACCTCTAACATGTCTAGAGTATCTGTTCCCAAAATCATTGTTTTGATTAAACCGGGGACTACGGTACAATTTAATTCCACGTGGATGCTCCCTATTTTTATTGATGGGAATATCTGTTTCTTTATTCTGCCACTCCTTCGGCCAATCGCTCCCATTACCTGAATCCCTCTGACTGGTAGTTCCATCACTTCCTTAAAATAAATTTTGTTTTCTTCGTAAAATTCTTCATTAATACACGTAATTTCTGACCCTGTATCAACTAGTGCTCTGATTTTCTTGCCGCCTATCTCCACTTCTATTTCAGGACATCTTATTTTCGTATCTTCCACGTCCACTTTTTCCTCCTCCAATAATTCTTGGGGTGACAGTAAAATGCTTGCTATTACCTTTTCTTCTCTTAATTCTTCCTTTCTCTCCTTCCCCTCTCTCACATTCGTCCCTGTCCTTTTGGTCTTCGATGTGTTGGGACTCATCCAACATCGCGACCTTATTAGTTTTCCTGTCGTCTTTCTTCGCTCACCTCACTCCTTTCTCTCTCGACGACTATAGTATTAACTCGATCAGCTGGTCCACGGCGGTCATCTCGTTCTATCATTTGTTCATTCCTCATTTCGCGTCCCCTTCCACGCTCTTCCTTCCATTGTTGCCCTCGTCTCTCCGGTAGACGGTTCGGCATATTATATCCTCTTCTATCGTCAGGTGATCCGCGGAAGCTCGTCTCGCCTCGACGTTCCCGTTGATACTGCCAGCGTCTTTGAGGTTCCGATCTCATCTCCTGCGGTTGCTCGTATACTATGTTATCATATCTTCCCAATAACGTCAAAAATTGTGGTAATAACGTTATGTGCTGCGCAATGATGGCTGCATTGACCTCTGGCCCGAAATGATGCTCCAGTCTGTATATGATTTCGTCGTCTTCCATCGCGGGTTGCAATTCCTTTGCCGCACTAATTCGCTTGGTCGCGTACTCCACTCTACTTGCAGATCCCCTCGTATTATACTGGCCAGAATCGAGCATTCTTCTCACCTCCATCTGCTGATGTCTACCCCAGTATTGTGCCAAGAATACCCGCTTGAAATTATCTAAGTCTGTGTGTAGATGCGCTGTGGCGGTCATCCATTCGCCAGCTTGTCCTATCATGCCTTGTCTGATGATCTTCAGCATATCTTCTCCCGTTAGTTGGTAGATTCCCATGTACTCCTCTAGTTCGCGGATATAACGCATCGGCCTTGCTCCTCGCCTCCCATCAAATTGTGGTATTCTCATGCTGACTGCCGGGACCTGTGACACGTTCACTCCTCTGGTTCCCTGCACCTTGATCTTCTCCGCTTCCTTTTGTGCAACCATTTGCCTTTGTTTTTCCCATCTCTCCCCTTCTGTAGTATACGCCATTGCTGATAGTTGTTCTATTTTCTCATCGTTATCCTTGAACCTTTCAACCATCATATCAAATATTCCCCTTGATTCATCCTTCATGATTTCAAACCTTCTCGTCGTCCCTTCCTTTAATTGTTCTATTTCTGTACGAACCTCATAATTTTCCTTTCTATTCTCTTCTCGCAGTTCCCTCACTTCCGTGCGAATCTGACTCTGCCCCTCTTCTACTCTTGCTATGTAAGCGTAGACATTTTCGTTCCATTCGGCTTTCGCTTCCTTTATTCTCTCCTCAAAATGAGCTGCTAGCCTTTTTTCTATTCTCTCTCCCAATTGTTCGGATTGTTCGACGAACATGGCTCTTAGCTCCTCTCTTCTTTTCTCTTCTCGCTCCATCCTTTCCTTCTTTCTCTCCTCTTCCCTCACTCTTTCTTTTTCTTCTAACCATGCAATAATGTTAGATCCGACTGCGGGAAACTCCATTATTTTAAATTGATGAGTATCGATATTTATTCCCTTCTCCTCAAATGCCGATCGTAATCTGTTAATTAATTCTTTCTTAATCCCCACGGTATCTAAACCCAGTTGTTTTAATTCCTCGACAATTTCTGTCTTCTTTAATTCACCCAAATATTTAACAACCGTGGCCATTTTGCCCAAAACGAACGCCTCGACGAGAGAATTTACTTTAATTGTTGTGAATGCAATTTTTTTGTTGACTGGACGCGCACGAAACTAAGCGTCCTTATTGACAAATTTTCCCGATATTGTTGACTCGCCTAATGGTTGCTAAATTCCCGTATTAAAACGCTTCCATATATTCCGCTTTCTCAGGTCTTCCGCGTGGTATATACTACTAACGTTTCCCTTATTAATTTTCCTCGCAAACGTTAATTTAATAAATCGTGCCCTCGTTGAGCGCCAAAATGTAACCTATGACGGAGTTCGAATGGACACGGACCTATTTATACAATCAAGTATGCAACACGATTTAAAAGGACAGATATTCAACACACAAATTCAAATTATAGAATATACTCTCCCATCCGTGCAACAACATATAGCTACAAATCAATACATGTTCCGCTGGCGGAAACAAAGCAAAATATCTTCAATACCTCCAAAACTATCCACGTCACTTTATCAATCCAAATACCATATGCTCCGCCACAGCACCGATCGGTCCATACAGTTCCACACTTCGCCTTCCCACTCCTGCCAGTCAATGCACTTCTCACTTGGTACTCCCACCTCCAAAACTTCCTCCTTCCCCCAATAAAACAGCCAAAATTCCAACACCAATCTCCGCCTCACTCGTGCGACGTGCCGCTCTCCCTCCTCTTCCTCGACTCCCCGCTGTTGATTCTGCCCCTAGCGACCGCGAACTACTATGGCGGCCTTGCGTTATGTTACATTGTAAAATAGCTTCAATACGAATATATTTCACAGATTCAGTCCGAATTCCAAATTCGGGAAAATATGATTATCACGTATTTCTGTTTCTTTCTCCTAATATTGCCCCTATTTTACGTTGAACTACTAAATTGGAAGTATACTCGGGCTGGATGGATCTCAAATGTTGAAAGGAAATGTAGAAATGGAAATTAATCTTAATTTACATATGTTTTGGGTTTGCTCTGCAGAAAAATTTCTGGTCTCATCTGCAGATAACTCATTCTGGTCCTCATTAAAATCATTCTGGCATTCAAGAGGAAAGGAATATTTGGTTTTGAGAGAGTCCAGAGCCTAAAAAACATCATGGTAATATTCATTCATGTCAAATGCTCCACTTGCCAGGTTTTTGCCCAACAGGAATAATGACAAAACGATGAGTGCATTTCAAAATAAAATCTTGCCATCATCGTCGAGTGGATCAAGCCTATTTCACCAAGACAAAAGTATCAACCGTGATGCTTCTGAAATTGTTTTTAAAATACTTAATTAGCTCCAAAAGCAGGGTAAGTTGAAAGTAAAACCTTGCAAGCTTGATGTGTTGAAGATGCTGCCATATTACAAGAACATCAGTAAGATCAACAAGCAGATGTAGTTTTGGAATGTTTATGAATAACTCCAATGAGGGCCCTTTCAATGTGTATGGGAATAGATAATCTTGTATCAATCCCTAAGTCCCAAAGAAACTTGCTTTCAAAAACGCTCTAATGCTCATTAATTCAAAAATTCGAATTATCAGAAACTGAGGCCGGAATGTAAGTTGCCTTACATTACTTGTTACTTGCCGTTCGCCGTACCTTCTGAACGATTCCTCGACTTCCCGTCCGTTGGTATAGTCTCTCAGCTTTGGTCCATGTTGATTATCTTCATTTATGATATTACTATTTTTTTTAATATGAAGTTTTGACGCCATTGGGTGGAAATGAAACAGTGCGGAACTGCATAATGGCTCTCAAAGAAATACGATCCGTATAAATGCCGTAGGATATACATCGAAGTCGAGCAGAATCACCAGGATAAAATCCATGATAAGAGAGACGTGGGCGTTTTACTCTACAGCCAAAGATGCCTTCCATCGATCCGAACGCGAGAACCATTTATGATTTGAGTATCGCCCTTAGCCTCCACTTCTAAAGGGAGACCATGAAGGATGCCTTAAAGATCAATGCTTTTGCGGTTGTGAATCAAGAAAGGGTGGCGATACATGGAGAGTTCAACGAAGGATGAAGAAAGAGATCCGGATTGTGCCGGATCTGTGTCGCGGGCGGTTAGTGGGCTGGAAAGTCTTGCGGAAAGGGGAATAAGAGGGAGAGAAAGAGAGAGGAGAGTGAAGGAGAGGCGTGCGATGGATGCTCCGATAAACATCTCCGAATCATTTTACTCTGCGCTCCGCATCTTTTGTCGACTTCCTATGGACGGTGCGTTTTTTAATAAACTCGGTACTTTTGTCGCTGTATCATCGCGGAGAATGCGACTCAAACAGGGCGTGACCATGCGAAGGCCTTATTTCGGATAGAAAATTTTTACAGAAGCAACAAGCACCAGGAAAAGAATAATTTCGTTCAGAGTAAGACTCTTGAACTGTTACTTCCTGGAAATATGTAGTACGTAATGCAAGATATTTACGAACCAGAAATCCTGCTGCGACGGGCTTTCCATTAACAATTGATGATTCGTAGTGTTGATGAAAAACTAGCATATATTGTTAATAGGTAACTAGGTAATGTATTGCTTACTAATAATTTCTATTAAGTTTCAATTTTTAATTAAATTCAGAATTATGGAAATACCTATTTAGTTTTTTTTTATTTTGTAATATACAAGAAATAGTGGATTTTCATTTGCCTTTTTTCCCAATAAATACTTTATATTTTCATGCAACGCATTATCTTTTAATTTTTAGTAGAGAATATTTGCGTATACTATATTATACTTCCCTTTCGTCATCATTCAAACAGATAAAAAGGATATAAAAAGTTTACTGCTCGACTAGTCATTAACTACAAACGAGGAAGTTTTAGCATTTTTTTAAATTAATAATTTAATATCAAGTACATGCATTATAACTTAATGCTCGACTTTACTTCATCAGCAATTTAATGGTATTTATATATCAGAATTTTGATAATTATAAATTAAACTTCATGGTGTAGATATTTTGTTTCAGCAAAGTACAACAGCCAACGTTTTATAAATATGTGTCGGTTGTTCCTATAATAACCTCGCTCCTATCTGCCCAAAAATTTTTGTAATGCATTGGGAACGCAAAATATTTCGCGATCAAATGAAGAACTTTAAAGATAAAACATGGTTCATAAGCTGTCTGATGCTTTACATAAGATTCGACAATAATCGATTGCAAGATGGATTCAAGTCGGAATGGAATATATTTTGTGGATTTGACGTTTTATGACACGGGAAGACTACAGGAAGAGTCGAGCGAGTGGGAGCGAGGCTCTGGTAGAATCCCTAAGGAGGATTGGCTACGTTAATTGAACTGACATTGGAAGAGCGAAGAGGCGAAATACAGGGCGAAAGGGCGTAGGGAAGAATGCTTGACTGATTCATAATTTAAAAAAATTGTTTTAATAAAAAAAACGTTTGCGACAGTGTGAGGATGGGACTGAAAGGAAAAGATAGCAAGGAAGGAAGGATAAGAAGAGGTGGGGCTAGTGATAGGAGCGCGGATGTGATAGGGAAGTCGGAAGTCCAGAGAGGAAGTGAAATCATGCACATTCTTTGACGCCTTCTATTTGAAATGCACTCCCTGAGGAACTAGACTCGTCGTGAAATCCCAGTGCTGGGCATGGAATGACGATTTGCCGAGCTTGCCCAGCTGTTTTTAAAACAAATGGTATTGTTGAGTTCGTGGGTCAATAGTCACACTTTTCATGTTTTTGTTTCACATTATTTATTCAGTTAGTTTATACGCTAGTTCATTAGTTCACACAAACATTTCGTATTAGTTGGTCAATTTGTGGAAATGGATCTTACGTAATTATTTTCCCTAGCTTACTTAGGCGGCCAAATGCACGTAATCTAAACCTCAATAATCGCCTTGCCCCTACTTCTTAACTTATCTTTTGCAAAGGTTCTCTACAACTTGACGAGAGAAAAACCAATTGACAATCAGCGCCCGTCACTGGTACCCTTTCGAGGACCTTCACAATATTACCATGTCCTCTACCAAGTAATTACTTTGCCAGCAATTTTTTCCACCCGCTTGGATGTAACGCTAAGAATGAATGCATTACTTAGTAGATTGAGTTTTATATTATTTTCCTTTATGTATAAAGAAATATTAGTTTTCCTTTTCACCAGTTTCCGTCACACGTAAATTTGGATAATACTTATTCACGGGTGATGAGGTACCAGTTGAATTCATAAATGTTTCACCAAAACTTTTACGTTAGTGCGATTGTGCAGTAGATTCAAAGTCCGCAGCGAGAAAAAAAATTGTCCTCATCTTGAGGTTAAACCTGGGGTTGACTTAAACGGTTAATTATAACCTTGGTACACCTTAACACCTAATTCAACTCTACTTGTAATCTCGTGGACAATTCCTACCCCTTCTGTACAAGTAGGCCTTCCTTTCACCTAAAATTTATAATGTTATGTAATTAATTCATCTTTAAACTCTTCAAATACTCCAACGTTGATAGCGGAGGAATTTGAAAGGTGATGCATCACATAGTGACGAAAATAAAAGGGATAGACAGATGATACACGAAAGAGTTCTATTAAGAGCGTGAAAAAAACTCGGAAATTTTTAAAACGATGTGATATCGTAATCGACCATATCTTGATATTACTTAGAGATGAAGAAAGTTGTCGAGGGAAACATTAAATGGAAAGAATGTCAAAGAAAGATCTCGTATAAAAAATACTGAGCAAATAGTGAAGGATGTATTAGACAAGAGCAATATAAATATGATGAAAATAGTGGATACACGGATGGATTGGAAAGCTGCGTAAACAAAACAGTGTAGGCTTGTGATGGCGTGTGTTAGCAAAGATGTGATGGTAAAATTAACTCCATCGATTTTCCGCAAGATAATATACATATTTTTATGGGATGTGATGAGCACAAACATTGCTGTAGCGAATGAAACCATGTTGATGTGAACCATTATGTCCAATTTACGTCGTACAGCGATAAAGCTAAAGTCAATGACGATCTGGTGGCCATAATTTAATAGATTATAATTACAAATTACTTATTTATATCTAAGACTTAAATTAATCCGATTTAAATGGAAGCTGTATAATTTATTGTGGTAGTGTATTACTTCAATTTAAAACAAAATTTCATCCATAGTTGAGTCCTAAATTAGCTGCATTAAATTAATGGAGGATTATATTTTGTCTTGGGTGAATACTTTTGTATCCCCATTTATGTCTCTATATGTATCAGAAAATTTCATGCAAGTATATTTACAATGGCACGAGGTAAACATTGGTGGTATAGAGTGCAATGTGAAGGCGTTGATTGGAGAGGTAAGGTATTTGGGATGAAAGGAAAAGAAAAATGAAAGGTGGAGGAGAAAGAATGGGAATGGCTGGATGAAGTAGATGGAAGGGCAGTGAAGGAAGGAATTTTGGGGTCATTATGGATGGCAATGAATGCTATTTGGGTTGAGAGTTCATTATGACGGAATGCCGGGCAAGTAGATTGCATCTTAATAAATTACTTCGATGAAGTTTTGGTCGTTACGAGATTAACGGCTGGTCTGATGAATACGCGGAATTCCGAGACGAAAAATTAAGTGGTTGTTTTGAGAAATAACTCTGGTGGCATTTTAGAAATTACTTTCCTTCACAAGGCTAACAAGGGCTTAATTTTTATGTTATAATGAGTTGTTATCTTCAGTAAAGGAAGGCTTTCATCTCAAGTCGTTTGGTACGATTCTTGTGTCCTGAAATGGTCGGAAAAAGTACTCCACTGTTTCCTAGTCTATCGAAGACTTGAAGAATTTCGTGGATGTTAATATATAGTGAATATTTACTATCCCAGGGATCGCTATTGTTAAATGAAGTTCGCTGAGTATACAAGTATTATTAATAGTAAAATATGAGCTGTATGACTGCATTCGTCAGCAATATTAACTGGCAGTTAATAGACAAATAAACTCATGATATGAAAATATGCCACTGATTCCATGCTAAAGTATCCAAAGGCAAGATCGAATTGGGCTAACGATATCTTTAAAATCACAACTGGAATACGAATAGCAAAAATATAACATAATTTGCGGTATCATGTTGCCAAAAGTTTACTCAAAAATAAAATTGTTGCCATTCGTTGTTTTTTATGAAATTTGCTTTATTTTTTATCCAGGAGCCACTTATTGTTCAGTAACAGAGTTGAAGGTGTGATGTTTTTTGCAGTGTGACGTAGGTACGGTATGCTCCATGAGTTATTGCCTGCCTAATTTTTGCATATAAAAATACCGGAGAACCGTCACACAATTTTTGCTTCAGCTGTCCAACGGTTAATGGTTATTTATTTTGGATGGTAACTTTCCTCGTCTGATTACAAAAGTCGTGATATCCCCTTAAGTTGTAAGTCCAAAGTACAAGTACTGTGACTTTCTGGATACTATATGTTTCTGGGAAACCACAGGTGGCATAGAGAGACATAGAGAGCTGGCCACCCTCCACTGTTTGAATTTTACTTGACATTTAGCTAAGTACTTAGTGAACTCTAACCTCACCAGCGTTACCTTCCTGTTGAATATTTTACTTATCACAAAAACGATAAAAACAATTGCGTATTTACATTTATACGTTTATACGTCTACGATCTGGATTCCACAAACGTAAGTAGTTACATTCTTAATGGAATTGGTCAGTTAGTTTCTGGTTTTCATGAAGTCCCTATGTCATGTTAGAACTGCTGTCAATGAATTCCTTTTATTTTACCCTTATTTCCATTAATATTGTTTTTACAATGAATTACTCAAGATAACAGTAATTTCTGCCGCTAAAAATTAGAATCACATTACATTTTTAAGTTGTATCTGGAAATGCTGAGAATGTTGGGGGTGGAAGGGTGGAAAGGAAATCTATTTAAGAAATTCAGAGAAGGTAGAGAAGGAATTGCATTAACGTACAGAACACTGATATTGATAAAAGTTTTCGTGAAGGACAATAGTTGTGCGGGGGATGGGGGTTGAAATATGTGACTAATATATGATAGGCTTTTAAATTCAATATTAGCCATAGGTTTATCCCGAACCAATAATGCTGAGTAGTCAACAATAGGTATAGTGAGAAATGTTGTTTTTATGAATCCTAGCCCCCAACAACTCAATTCTCGTCTTATTATTTTGAAATATTTAGGCGTTTCTGGCGTGATTTATTTTTAGAATTAATAAATATAATCACGGATTATCCTCGGCACGCAAACAATTCATTTTGTGACTTCATTCTCTCCCTCCAGCATGGGTAAAACGTCGGTTGCTCGCCGAGGAAAGACATGTGTCAGATGCACGTGGGGATCAATATGAATGAGGCCGTGTGGCAACATTAAAAATGTATCTTAAACGAAGGTTCACACCGACGCACGGAACCACGCGTCTTGCCCATTGACACGCTATTAAACAGAGGACGTAAGAAATGGCGGACTTAAAAGACTGAGTAAACTGGAACGGACAGGAATAAAGAGAGGAAGATAAAGGGAAGGAAAAGTTGTAGGTAGGGAGTAAAAAGGGTGGAAGGTTGTAGGAGAGTAATGGGCGTCAGACAGGAAGAAGGAGTCTGGGGAAGGAGGAAATGTGCTGAGCGCCAATGGGAAACCTTCTCAGTGGTCACGTGCAACTCATTTGCCGACCTGCAAGGAGTAGGGTCTTAGGAGGAGGCGTAATTCGGTAGTTGGCGAGAGTAGGTTTCAGCGGGTTAAAAATGTTTTCGTGGGTGGTTTGCGGGGAGCAAAAAAAGGTAAATAGGGTTTGACGGGGGAGCAAAAACTCTGGCCCTAGCTGTTGGCAAGAAAGAGAAAGGTGCACAAATTTATTTTTCTACCCTGAATCTCCAGAGTGTAGTGTTAAAGTTTAATTGCATTATATGTTTTTTCTAGCATTGATTCCATCATTTTTAAATGCCTTTAATTAGCATTAAAAACTTAGCATTAGTCACGCTCCTGTATCATTAAGCCTGAAGGAATGGGACGAATTATCATTGTTGCATCCTTGTCTGACGCACGCTTAAAAGTCGTTAAGGTTATTATTTCAGTTCAAAGTCTATTCGTTTCAGATTTGAAGCTACCTTATTGTTTAGAGATTCTTCCGACATTTTCTGTGTTAGAAAGCCACCAGATAACATGCGAACAATAATTGTTCTCAAGAATTATTCTCCTCTTATAATTACAGCTAGCTGAGAGAAATGCGAGTTGATTTGCTTTATGAAAACAATATATTCAGTTTTGCTGCCAGATTGCATGATTTTTATGGATAAAAATAAAGCTAATGTGAATATACTTTATAATGGCAGCGTGTAACACCATGGAGACGGAAAATGGCAATAAATCAAGTGATTGACGGATCTCGGTCGAGAACAAACCAAACTTCTATCAGATTTAGTTATTTATGCACACTTTTTATGAGCTGTTCATAGTAAAACTGACCGTCATACCTGAAAAAGCTGTTGATATTCTGAATGAATTGGTATCGGTGTTAAAAAATAAAACAATAATGTATCCGTGTGACTTTTTCCCCATGATGCTTCAGTCTAACAATAAGACGAAATTGCATATTGTGAAATCTATGTGCTAAATTTATTATCATATTACCATGTGCTGGTGAAGAAAATCGTCGAGCAAAAAGTGAGCGGGAAGATTGGAAAGGCACACCTCGTATGAGATGCATAAAACAGGTTGTGAAGGATGTAAAAGAGATGAGTTACGTCAATATGAAGAGGTTGACCGATAGAAGAATCGAGTGGACGGCTGCGTCAAACAAATGCTAGGATTTTTGACCCATGGTGATGATTATTATAACATGTGCTGCATTCATAGTTATTTTACCTATGATGAAAATTGGGATGGGCCAATATAAAATTCTTTTGGACGAATATCCTTATTTCAACTGGAAAAATTGTTATAACTAACTAGTGTTTCATAGTGAGTTGCTCAAACCGAGTGATTCTCTACGCAATTATGTTTAAGAATGATATTTTTCTTAAGAGCTCAGTTTTACGTATTTTAGTGTTTATTGTGACTATTCTGAACATAATAAGATATCGACTATGACCCAAATATGTAGTCGGCCTACTTGAGTGACTAGTGTTCCCACCGAGATTTTAAGTTCAGTGCGCCTGCCATTAAATTAGGTGTCTTTCAACTTCGCCGCTTTCATATTTCCAACTCAACTCAACACTTTGAGGAAATATCTAAGGGCGATTTACTAGACGTTCAGTGAACGCCTAATACCTTCTACTTCTAAAGCGGCTGGTAAAGATTCCTGGCGGAAATGTATTTCTCTCCTGAAGTCATTTTTTAGCTGCACGTATAGGAATTTCAATCACATTAGCGTGCAAAATGTCATATTCTTTTTGCATTTATTATTTTATGAGTAACCCGTCTCAGGTTCATAAAGTAAGATATTATAAAATAATATTGATGATGATCCGATAGTCCTGGTGACCATGCATTTATTGGTTGGTTGGTTGGTTATTTAGGGGAGGTGACCGACAGCTGAGGTCATTTGCGCCATATAGGATAGGTGGATAATTGGGTAATGGTAGGAGTTTTCAGGGAATGGAGGAAGGGTGGAGAGAAACCCAGCGTCGGCATTAGCCTACTCTTAACGAAAGGCACCAAGGGGATCACGGCTTAACGTCTCATCCGACGGACGGAGTACTGAACTTGAAATGCCCTCCACTAGACACTCAAGTGGGGACCGGTTTTCCACTGAAACATCCGCCACTGCCGGGAATCGAACCCGGGCCCTCGGGATGGGAGGCCAGTACTCTAGCCACCACACCAACCCGATCCCCCATGCATTTATTTCATGTAGTAATTTTTGGCTACTTATACGGCCACTCAGAAACTTATATTTCTTATGTGGGGGCTGAAATATTGCTTTATTTATTCGCTTCTATATTCTCTACGCTTGATTTTTCAAGATCACGTTCAATAATTCGAACTACCTGCTTAAGATTTCGGATTAAAAAGCATAGCGGGAGCAATTGAAAATAGTTGTACGTAGCATTTTACCCAAGCATGACGGGGGTAGAAAATTCGCCCATTATGATATTTAATGCCTTTGGGCGTGAGAAGATGCGAAAGAATGAGAAAAGCGGTCCTATAAAATATCATTTCAATAGAAAAAGCAAAAATGTGTCATTCATGTTAGAGTATGTTGGCGTACCTCTTGTCATTATGGGAATTTTATTAAAAATTAAACATTTTCCTGAAGCGGATTTTCTAACCAACACATTTTTCTTAGAGGATGCTATATTGGATAATGGAGTGGATATCCTTAGGGAATGACATTGCTCGTAAATTTAGTATTCATTCCTCGGGTTGGTTGAAATTAAACTTCATGATGTGTTTCAAATGGTGGATCTGTGAGTTATAGTAAGCATCGGAATATTAAGGCAAATGTTGTGAAGCTCTTTAAGGAATAATGCTGGGTTACAATCTCAGGTATTGACGCGACAACGCTTAGCTTTTAATCGCTTAAAAAGCAAGAAAAAATACTTGCAAGTCTTTTAAAATAGTATAATGACTTCTCGTACCTCCCATTCCAGTGGCCCATAGATATTTTTTAATTAAAAGCCCTTTTTGTCGACTAGAGGTTTCTCATGAGTGAAGCCTATGGAATGACTCTTACTCTTGCGTGGTCCCAGGTAAATTTCTCTGATATATATCGGCTGAAGGGATTGGTGCAAGCGTTGAAGTATTGAGACAACTCAATGAGTTTGCTGTTAATTTTTTTTGTCTTATTTAGAATAATTTCCATTTGACGAGTACAAAAAGAAGAAAATAGGCACAGGAAATTATAACATCCCACTGATATTGATAAGTGGAAATTTCCGTGACGTAAAAGAGTGAGTACCTACTGAGAGCAATTGCACGACTGGATATAAGGGCATGGCACAGTCGTTGGTGGAGTGTCTTCTGTTTATCCGAAGACGCCGTCGTCGGTTACGTGACGTCACCGATAGCGGTGGTCTACGAGGCCAGTGGGCAGAGTATGTGATTCCCGTTGTCGCTATTGGGATTTTTTTAGCAGTTGAGATAGGTAGTATGCTCACGTGAATACCAAGGAATATTACGAAGGTGTAAAGCGCTCTTTGCAACATCTCTGCCTGTGGTGACTTCAGGATGAAATCACTGCAGGGAATTGAATTCTTCTGAAATATTTTTATGACATTATTAATTATCACCAAGGGTCAACACGATGACGATGAATACTTAATTGATTAGACACAGCGCTTCGCTTGGCATTCTTATGAGCTACCTTCATATTTATATAATTCTCCACTTTCACATCCTTAGCAACCTACGCTCTCTATTCCATGTGAGGCCCTACCTTTACATACTTCCCACTCGCCACTCTGTCGAGGATTGTCTGTATGAAGCCACTATGCCTCAAGATATGGACGATTAAGTTGACCTGGATTATTTTTAAGGGTTCTATAAGATAAAAATTCCAATTATAAAGTAAACAAATAATTCACTATGCTGGCGATTAAAATTTAACTTTCACATTGAATTTGTTAAAATATTTTTGGTTATGAATGTAGAATATGGTTTAGCTTTTTTCTTATTTTTTATTTTTATCGTATCGAATTTTGCTCTTCTTTATATCATTATCAAATTACAGATTGCTTATGATATCAATCTAAAAACATGGTACTGATTGGTAACTAAACGCAATAGTCTTTTCACAGACTAGTGGAACTCGTGTAAAATTTATAGTGCTCCGTTAATATTTTTTCGGGTAAGGTTATTGTATTCTCAGTTTTATTATGGTGTTATTGCCTACAGAGAATTCGAATACTTGCATCTTGTCCCCGCTCTGTGTATGCTTTTATTTGCTACCGAGAAAGGCTATGTTTGTGCCAAATTATTTTAGAATACCTTCCAATCTTTGCGAATGAGTTTTAACATTTGAAAAGTATGCAGAGGGACTAATTTTCTTTCATGCTATCATGTGTTATATAGTAAAATATTGTACCTCACGACCCCAGTTCTCGAATCTTTGACTCGGAGTTAATTTCACTATAATAATATGGATGGTTTAGAGTGCATAGTGCATTCCAGTCCGACTCACCTCGATTGACCTGTGAGTAAAACGAAAGCACTTCAGTCCAGTTGATGTTTTGAAACTCTCTTTTACTAGAAAATCTACTCGCGGAGGGAAGGGTATGCGAAGGGAGAGGGAGAAAAAGGTTGAGCGAAATATAAGGCCAGCACTGCTCCGATGGTGGTAGGAGACATTGAATGAGTATTTTCGAAAGTGAGAAAACAGAAGGTGAGCGCGGAGGGATAGGGTTTGGCTAAGGAGGGAGTGGATGGGAAATGGAAGCGTATTCCATTTGCGCCACCGTAGCGCTGGCGATCAGCTTCCATTCCAATCCATTAGAAAATGGGAAGGGGGGTAGGCTGCTAAGAGGCGAGGGGTTTGATGGGAAAGGGTTTAGGGCCAATGGATATGCCCCGCACTGCTCTCGGGAACCTTGTGGAAGTAGTTTGCACAGCTAAGCAGTGGCGAGGGTTAAGGAAAATGAGTGGAAGGAGTAAAAAAAAAACGGAAAAGATTGACGGAGGTCGCCTATCGGAGACGCGAAATAAAAACTTTTACGCGCCATAAAATACTTCGTGCAGGTTGGAGGCGTAGTAAGAGGAGCTCTTGTGGGGGCATACGGCAATGAAGTTCACCTTGAGGACGGCAGTGGAATGAGTCATGGTCGTCTTTTTCCCTTGACACAGCTGTCATTTTCTTTAAAGGTCTCCTTACACTCGCTGTAACATCGGAGATTTCCTTTCCATTAGCGTTAGTTTTTTTATCTGGCATTTACGTCGGTTGCTGAATAATTTTTCAGCTTGTTTATTGCTAATATTTTGATATAATTGATATTAATTGAATGCTGAATATTAGGTTTTAATACGGGCAAAACGCGCTTTAAATTACTTAGGTCTAAATAATAATAATTGTTATTCATTTCAGAATGAGCTAAAAGTGACTTCATAGGAAAAACAAGTCTGTCTATTTCCCCAGGTCAACTAATTTTCATTTCGTGAAAAAAGATGACAATTTAATTCTATTCCCACTTTCTTATACTTCCTATGAAGTCTCCTACCCGCTCATCCAGGAATTGGAAGACGTAGGGCATAATAATATTTAAAACTTCTGTCCCCCACCATGAGTGGAGTTATGGTGTGATTTTTGGAATAAAAGATTTTTAACGCCTTCTGAGAATTAAAAGTCAGGTTAAAAGGATTAAGAGTTTGTTTGTTTGCGATCTAATTACGAACGTTATACATTTCAATCGTACCTTGGATGCTTGCAAATCACTGATATAAATGGGATATGATAGTTTTCATCTTGAAAGGGCGATATTCTTGTCTCACAATTAGTGCTGAAAAAACGGTATGTTATTTCATAGTATCTGGTGGTTGAATAATTATTATGTCAATTATAAACCACACAAGGTTGTTGGATTATATAAAACAATTTTTATGGGGAGAGGGTGTTTTAAACGACGAGAGGAAAGGATGTGGCTAAGCGGGGTGGAAGGAGCAGAGGAATGGGTAGTTGGGCTAGAATAATGGCAGGTAGAAGTATGTGGAACAGAAGTACATTATTTGAGAGAAAAGTCGTGGAACAAATTTACTATCCATCAAAGCATGTTTCAACCGGAAAAATGCTAAAGATAATAGCGATCATATCAGGGTTTTAATTATTTCACATCTATCATTCTAATTCCATAAATACTTGAATTAGTCCTAAAAAATTTCCTTTAGATTTAAAAGTGCTCTATTTTGATCATTTTGACGATTTGAAAAAAAAAGTTTACTTGTCATGTTAGTATTTTTAGTCCAAGATTGGTTCAAGATTCAACATATGTCATCCTCACTTTTTCCGGCAAACCAACATGGTACTAAGAAAACAATAACGCTTCGGAAAAACTTTGACATAAATGTCCAAGGTTATCACCGCCATTTTTCCTATCGGGGATGGCTATACTCAATGTCTAGGATATGAGAGAACTTTCTCGTAAGACGTTCGGTGAAGACATCTTCACTGCTTTCAGAGTAATTGCGATGGAGGGGTCCTCGCCGTACGACGGGATCGCAAAGGTGGCGCAATGGATCGAAAACACGGATAAAGCTAGAAGGTTGTGTAGAAAGCTATAGAGATAGGGAGTTGGCGATAGGCCGTGACTTCATGATGGGTGGAAGGGGAGCGATGAGGAGCCTTATTTCTCGCTCAGCTCGGGTTCATTATAGGGCTACGACAATTAGGATAGGGGGGGGCGTTTGAGTATACACGTCATGCGCAGAAGATATGACAATAGATGGGTGAAAGCTTAAGGCGAGGGTGTTTAAAGTCATTAGCACCACTACGTGAGGAAAAGGAGGTTGTTGTCGCAGGAAGGGAAATTGGACCAGCTCAAGGAAGAGGTGGCGAGGGAGACGAGAAGGAAAGGCGACGGGTGGAGTCTCTCGCGCCCGTGTCGATCTTGTTTTATTTTACGCTCGAGGAACGCTGTCATTTTAGGCGTCAAAAGAGAAAGGTGATCGGGGTTCCCATAATGGAATCATTGTTCTGGCTATGGCTGATGACTTGAATGGTATCGTAGAGTATCTGCCTTATGGTTGCTTAGATTGTCTTCTTAAAAATAAAAAAAGCTGTGTAAATCTTCGGAAAGAATCCCTTGATTTTATACATTGGTAGGTACTATTTTCCTCTGAGATTGAAATTATGCAATTTAATGCATTTCTATAAGTATATACAATAACCACCAAGCGTTTTTGCATTGCGTATTGTACAAAATGTAGGTATGAATAATCCCAATCGTACCGGGGATCGGGTTGGTGTGGTCGCTTGAGTACTGGCCTCCCATCCCGAGGGCCCGGGTTCGATTCCCGGCAGTGGCAGCTCAGCGGAAAACTGGTCCCCACTTAGTGGAGGAGTGCCTAGTGGAGGGCATTTCAAGTACAGCACTCCGTCCGTCGGATGGGATGTTAAGCCGTGGTCCAATTGGCCCCTTTCGTTAAGGGTAGGCTAATGTCGATGCCGGGTTTCTCTCCACCGTTCCTTCGTTCTCTGAAAACTCCTACCATTACCCATTTGCCTAGTTTGACATTGGTTTTGGCCTCTTCTTTCTTGCTCCGCACCAATATCTTAGTATTTTTATTTATCTTCGGCTGATATCTGGCCATTGTCCTTTCCATGGTTACTAGAATCTTGTTCAGATCCCTCTCTGTCCTTGCTATGAGTGCTATGTCATTAGCGAACCGCAGCATGCTTATTTTTCCTCCGTGGATAGTCACTCCAGAAGACTTCTCTTTGAATTCATTTACGGCTCTCTCGAAGCAAAACAAAAATTACAGGAAACAGTGCACAGCCTTGTCTCACTTCTTTCCTTATTCTTGCCTCTTCACAGCTGGGTCCAGATTTAATCACAGCTACTTGGTTTTTGTACAGACTGTGTATAATTCTTCGGTCATTGTAGGACACTCCAATTCCGTTCAGAAATCCAAGCACCATAAAACGCAAGTGAAATCCATTAATGAGGTTGATCCGAAAAGTGAAAGTCATGTCATTTTTTTTATATTTTCAGCACTTATAGAACTAAAGTTCCTCTATCTAATAAAGTAAAGATAATTATACCAACCCATGCTCCTTTTTCCACAAATTGCATTTGAAATAACATACGATTAACGGCGAGAATGGCCGTCACATGGGAATATAACGTTGAAAAATACCATAGTGTCATGTCATTTTTGCGAAAAACTGATATTTTATGCGTAATTTCACAAGAAATAAAATGACACGAAAAAAAAGGCATCAACCCACCGTATTTTTCGCTAAATCCACCAATTTCTGCGCTTATAGCAGACGAAATGCGTTAGTTGTCTTCAAGTGGCGCTGCGGTCGCTCTATGTAAAATGTATGGCGTATGAATAATATCATTACTAATGAGATATTAAAGCCTATTTCAGAAAAATATTATAACATAATGTTTGATAGTAATATTCTGGTGTTATAAATTAGTAAATCCATTGAGTACATGAATTTATTTCTTTAAAGTAAATGCTGAATTGACTCCATAGTCGAGCTGATTAAAATTATCATAAAAAAGAAATCATTCGACCTTACATCGTATTTATTGTGATACTTATGACTTTCAATAGCTTAGGTAATTTTCTTTGTGAAGTAAGGATCACTTAGCAGGCATATACTCGTATTTAAATTAATAAGATTCCTCAGACAACTTGACTCATGCAGTCGCGGACCAACCTCCTTAATGATATTGTAATCAGCGGTTTCAACTCACAATATTTGTTAACATTCGTGTTTGTACCACGTGACTCCTTGGTTACCTATTCGAGATGATCCCGACGGTTTCAAACAACGCTCCAGGTCCGCGAAAAAACTTCCTTCATTGCTGTATTTGCCTTTCATGTGCTATTTAAGCCTATGATAGTCCACGCACGGTAATTGCCCATGGAGGTTTTATTTTCTTTTTAGATACCTAGGTAAATGAACTGTTTTTAAACGTCCGGTAACAATGTACAGTTTTTTTGCCTTAAATGCCAATTAAATGATACATTCAGAACGATAACCTGAAGATGGAGCATAAAACAAAATGGGTTATGTTTGCCAGTGGGGTTATTTTTTTATCGAAACAGCTGATTCCTTCGCTGCTTCGTACCGGATGTTCCTTAATATTTATCCAAGTTCACTCCTCAAATTTAATCTAATAGGTACTCTTCAAGGATGCGTAATAACCTGCGAGCCACCGCGACGGTGCAAACATTTCTCTTAGAGGTTTACTCGTTATGCTATCCTAAAATCCTGGAAAATATTGTCTAACCTATTTGCCGTAGAAAAATAAGTTCAGTTTATTTACTTTTCCTCTACCGTGACCTTATTATTCAAACACTCCCTATTTGACTTCTCTTCTGTCGGGAAAACCGTGAAATTGGGATGATAAAGCGTTTTTATCTGTGAATGTCAGAATTTTATCTCATTTTTATATCCACTTGAAACTTACTTTTGCGTTTCTTATTGGGATTCTTTGGGGATAGAATTGTTGCAACAGCTGTACTAGATTCTGTACACGTGGTTTCCGAGTGCGCGGTTGGGGCCCGAAATGAGTATATATGATATCCTCTAGATAGAGATTAGGCTTGGGGGAAGAAAGCGAGGAAATAAAAGGTGAAAGGGAAAGAGGTATAGAGCGTCTTGAAGGGTAGTAAAGGGCAGAAAGTGATGACGAAGAGTTCTGGTTCAGTGCAAGCGATTCAATTAGCTATCGAGCGTGGGAGCAAAAGACGTGGAAAAAATAATATCCGCTCATTTCTCGCTCTCCTGAGATAGAATCATAACAGCTAACGGAGGAACTCATAAACCATTTGTGTGACCGTAGTTTGGGATCGGTATGTGTCGGAAATAATGACTCCTTGTAAAACATATACTCTACCCATAATAACAGCACAAAGGCCTGCAATCGTAGGTTGATACTCTTTTTCCTTCTTCGTAAGTCGGTTGAATATTCTAGATTAGTGACACTAAAATAGATTAAAATTTGTCTAGCTGAAATAAATATCTCTAAGATGCATCTTAGAAAGCCTAATTTTGTACAGGCATATTGTCCTGTATTTTTATTTCCTTTTCTCTAACTATACTCATTGTATAATTTATTTTGATAAAAGTCATTAAACATCTCCCCAATTTCCATCATGGCTATTTTATTGGCATTGGAGTCAGTATGAAGATAGGATCTTCCCAAATTCAATTTTATATCAGTCAAAGCAGAATCAATGAAAACTATGTAGTAATAGTGGTTACTCTGAGGAAGCGACCGATAATCTTGTGCCATTTTTCTCATGTATACATAATACATAAGTGGGTAAGATATGGACTGTGATTTTTCAGAGATCTGAAGAAGAAGAGTAAAAATCAACAAAATTGCTCGTTAATCAATAAAAACTTTAGATTTATACCATAATCGTGTATCAAATCTATTAAAAGTTGCTAAGAAAAATCATTCCGTGGAGCATTCTTGGGGAGAATTTTATTGTTCGAGTAACTGCAGAAAAAATCATTCTTTAGCTTTTTATTTCAATATATAACACCGCTCCCCTCCGTTTTCTACCTAAAATGGTTTAACTTACTCTCCGTTTATAAACAACCGTTGCGGGATACTCATAGTTTATGCTCTAATATGGCCTTTCTAAAATAGTGTTAGAACGAAAAATATAATTTACTCCATATCTGATTTTTTTTGCTGATATGCTATTTTATCCTCGCGTTTAACTTTTCATATTTTATTTTCCTTTTTTATATCTATTGCATGTCTGATATCACAGTTGATATGCTCGCATGATAGGACAAAAATATGATCATAGGGTCAATGGTTATTATTCGTAGGTTCATCTACATCTGCGTAAAATCATGCGAGTCACCGCGAGGGTGTGGTAGGTGGTGAAGAGCGCTAAACGTGCACTTACGCTCTAGGTTCAATGGATATTTAGCATATAAAGGAAAGGGATAACAAAGGGAATAATAGAACATAAAAGTAAAAAAATAAATTGGTGACGAAGGGGGTGAAATAATTGTTTCTTTTATTAGCACGTCATCCCTTTATAATAATTCGAATTCGTTCAACCCAGAAAACTAAGATTTCCATAAGCCATAAGGTTCCAACTCTGGGCCATCAATCCTTTTATATGGGTGAAAAGAGGAAAACGGATGGAAAGGAAATACATGTTTGTTTGCTTTTCATTTTGTTTGTTTGATTTGATGTTTGTTTCCCTTGGCGTTTTCTATGTCTTTCGTCACTCCTTTGACCTCACTTTGATTGACAGCCATATTGGTGAAATTAGTGAGACTCATACATATACGTATTCTTAAAGTTGGCAAATGATAGGCGTGCGTTCCACAGTGGTTGAATAATTTGAAACGGTTTTCGGCCATTTATGCAAAAAATAGTATCATTTATTTTTTTACCCCATTTAGGAAGTAACGATGGCCATCTTTTTTGTGGAATGTAATTTTGAGATTGAGCTGTCGCAGCACTTGTCTTCATCTCAACCCTGTAGAGATTAGAGTAAGGAGTTTATATTCGTCTTTCAGCATTTTTGTGTCCTGCTTTCACTTTTCAATGCTTTAAGAATGCTGACAAGGAAAGCGGTTTATTTTAAGATCCTGGAGCATCTTAAAGAGCTTGACTACTAGAGTTACGTGCGACTTCTTAAATGCGTAACGTGAAACTAGGTTCTGGGTGGGGTTCTTTTTATTAATTCCAGCATTCTTTTGTTTCATGGCGTGCCCACGACTGGCTCACGCTATCGCGGGACCTAAGATCCTCACGGTATCAACACTCTACCATCTCCCTCCCCATGCTCTACGTCTACTTGCCCTTTCTACCTTCTGCCGCTCATTATTTTCTCATCTTCCTCTCGCCGTTTCAGTCTCTCCTCCCACACCAGCCCTTAGTCTCACTACTTCTCATATTCTCCCCGTTAAACTCCTCGGCCCGCTCATCCCTCCCACTATTTCATTCCTCCCCTCCCCCACTCCCTTCTTCATAACCTCCGACATTAGCCGCCTCCCCCAAATCCCCCCACCCTTCCTTACCTCACCACCTACGAGGCTCGGAACCTTCTTCCGAGCAACTTCATCCCAGGGAATCGCCCCTCGCCTCGCTAGCTTCGTTGGCGCGCGGGGTTGCCCCACTCTCATCCCACCCTTCCCCAAGCTACCATCTTCCTCACGCTCTGAAGATCTCCCCTTCCACCCGCTGCTCCTAAAAACCCATCCTTAAACACACCGCGCCCGATTTTCTCCTTTCGCTCACGCATATTTCTTCGTCTTCTACCTACCTTCATTCTCTTCCTTTCGCTCTCTTCCTCTTTCATTCCTTCCATTTCGGTGCCCCTTCTCTCCTCTGATGTCTTTTCCTAGACGTCCTTTCGACCCGTTTAAAAAAATGACGACGGCAGCTTATGAAGAATGTACAGCGACGTATTGCGTATATTTTCTTGTCGAATCTCATAAAGGCTTGAAGCGTGGACAGGAATATTAATGCGATTTGCCTTTCATTCCTGTGTAAATAAACAAGACGTTTTATTCTGGTGTTTTTGTTTTCTAATCTTATTGCATGGAAACATTTTGTTTCTCTCTCACTCAAATTGTAATCACACTGCTCAAGTATTATTAAAATATCTGAATAATAAATTGAAAGACACTTTATTGTGTAATATATATTATCGGTATATCACTGTAAACAATGGATCACGTCAGCAGATTTATTGAAAATAAAAATTAACTAATATAATTTCTTCTAAAATCGACATATTTAGCTGTGGTCTCCCTATTGATGGCCCTTCCAGTGAGCCGGATGGCAAAACGTTCAAACAACATTCGTAATTAATATTTGCTGACTTCTTTCCCAAATTTTGAAATTAAAGTTAAATATTTACTTGTTCCTTTTATCTTTCAAAATTTACACATTCCATGTATTTCTACATCCATTTTTCATATGTAACGTTTTATATGCTGTGCATTGGAAAATTTTTTTCTTCTACTCTATTCGTCTCCATTTTTGCTATGGAGTTAATTGTGGTTATTTTCCAGCGTTGAACGTGATTATCATTACCCTTGTTTTTATGTACTTATTTAATCTTTATATTTATACCGGGTCTATTTCACAGAATTAATGCATTATTAGTTTTCGGCTAGGCCTCACTTTCGCCTGAAATTAGGTGCGAATTATGCACCATTCCGACGTTCAGGAATTCCTCCAGTTAAGCTAGTCGTAATGCTCATCCCTTTTTATTAGTAACACGGGGATAAATGTGATACCGGATTTCTACGGTGCATAAAACTTTTAGTCTCCCCTTCCGCCCAATCCTTTCCCTTCCCATATTTTTCTCTTATATTTCTCGGCCGCTATAACCTTTCCTTCTTAGCTCGTATCCCTCACGCTAGGCGCTTTCACCTCTTCCCTTTACGCCTTCATCATACCACTCTGCTTGCTCCTTTGCTCGAGCGACTCCTTGGCACCATTCTCTTCTTCCTTCTTGCCTTGCCCCGCGAATTGACCCGGCTTTTCTACTTTAACCAATTGTCCTTCCCCTCACCTCTCTTACTTCGCATGTCATTCTACCATTTTTCCCTCGTCCCCCATTTCGCTCCCTCCTTTCTTTATCTCCTCCATTTCCTTTTCTGTCTTTTTTCTCCTATTCCTAGTGGATTCCACCGAAGCCTTCCCGTTCCTCCCCATCCCCCCCACCCGCGGCCTGACCTTTTACAACCTTCATAACGTCCACCAACCGACGACCGCCTTTGCGTTTATTCCCGAGTTCAGCCGCTATCCCGCTTTTTACCTCCGTCCTCAAGACTCCACTTCACCTCTTCCTTAACGCTTCGTCCCCTTGCACCGATTCCCTTCCATTTAATTCCCCGCTTTCGCATAAGCCATTCCACCCACAGCGCGCTTCACCACGCCCCCTCCCTTCGGATCCACCTCCTTCCACTCCCTCGGTGGTAATAATGCTCAGGATAGTGCGTGCATATTTGCATGCAAATTAACGATCTCCATCATGCGCTTATTTAGCCCCGTGCATTTCTGCGTATGTGTTGCACATTCGGTGACCCAGATAGCAAGGCTCATAAATAATACGACTCTCAACAAAGCGAGGGATGCTATTTTTTATTCCTCGAATGGACATTTACTCACATATGCCATATGATCGCATTCGAGATGTTTTTTTCCGATTTCCGATCAAACGATGAGGCACATAAAAAAAACTGATTATGAAGAATTGATGTTTTTTTCTTCTGTCACTACCGGAAGTGAATAATGTGGATGGGTGTAGTAAGAATACGTATATTAAAGGAGCAAATTTCATCACCTTTACGGAATAACCTTGAGTAACCTCTAGAAGCTGTTTTGGCAGAACTAGGGCTATCTCAAGAGGAAACCGGATGGAGCATATTGGTCATAGGTTGTTAGAAATTTTGCTATTTCCGGATTGATTGGTGATTTTTATAGAAATCAATATTTTTACTTCTTTCCCCGTATTCTGCTTTAATGTGGGTCGAAAGGGTTACGCACGGATCTAACAATTCCGCTAGTGGCCACCTGATAAAACATCAACTTGGGTAATTGATTCACCAACAACCAGCACCTGATTGTTAAAACTACAGCATTACTATCAATTTTGATACCTCATGCTTCATAATGCTCTCAAACATACGACCACAATAGAGTATTGGATTTTCAATCCAAGCAAAAACGCCTGGTGTTTCCGTACGATGCATTGTGAGAGTTAAGCAATTATACTTCAGAACGCTTTCCCTTGTTTGCGTTCGTTGTCCCATTCTCCAGGGACTTGTTCCTTATTAATCGATGTATACCATCTCCCTCGCAGCTACACCGTCTTCCAGCTCTTCCTCTTAATCACTGTCATTTTTCAACGTACCTGCCCTCTCCTTTCTAAGCACGCCATCCTTACACCCCTCGACCTTTCTCCCTATACCCCTTCCAACCCACTGTTATACTTTTGTTGCCATCTCTCAAACCCCTTCATCCTTGTTGCGGTTTTCGTGTTTCTTCAGTTAGCAGCTATTAGTCCAGAATATATAACAGGAAGATTTGTAACAATCTTTAAAGAAAAACTCTATTTGCTTATTCCGGTCTCATTTTGATCCCTAACAGACGTCTATAAAATTGTTTGCCCAATCGATGTTTTCATCTGAGTTTCGGAAGTACTTAGTATACCGTAGTAAAGGTGGTAAGTATTGACCTGATGCATAATTTTTATAAATATATTTCTTGCAAAGGGCCCTGGGATGACCTTTTTCAGTATGATAGGAATTTCTTGGTATTAGAAAAGAATTACAGCTTCAGATTGTATATATTAATAATTTTTAATTAATAAATATGGGGATATTTTAAAAGTATACTAGTTTTCAGTCGATGATCGAAATTGATTTTAAGCCTATGTAAACTATTGACAGTAGTAAAAGGGAAGCAAAACATCTCATTCCGGTACGCTTGACGTCCTTAAGACGCATGATCACGGATTTATTTTGAAAGTCTGCACCAAAAAGAGGTTATGGAATTCTGTTTCCATTCTGTAAAAACTAAGTTAATATACCTGTTCTTCTGCGAGTTCATCCAAGCGGAATATTATTGATGACTGGACCACGATTTTGTATTGGCCGCCAAAATATTGTGGCTCTGAAGCTTTATTATGTGAATTCTCCGTTGCTGGCGTGAAGTAGATTCAATAACTCAAATTCTTGAGCAATTAGGGAGTTTTACGTCGCTAATTACATATGCATAAACCTTGCTCTCATTTTAGTGATTTATCTAGAAACTCATAACTCTACTAATCGAGGAATATTATCAAGTCTTTTGAATTTTATGAATGTTTCGATGGTGTTATGAATTGCAGTTAGGGATGTTCAACATTTGTGAAAAACTGGTTTTTTAAAGCATTTGGTACCTACTTAAAACAGTTGTCGCAGGTACTTGAAACGATTCTTCAAATTTTCGGTCCATATAAAGAGGCCTTATTTAAAACTACATCCTCCAGTACCTCAGACCGTCTTTCCATCTAAAATACATGAACTGCTGTGAGCCTCAATTGTTGCGTCATAAGTTTCCAAACGGTACCTACCAAACCCTCTGCGCCAAAATGAGCTTCATTACTTGTTGTAAAAAAATGTAGGTCGGTGGAAGTGTGTTTCAATCTTCGATTGCTGTGATAATTGTAGTTTTTGTCGTAAGCATTCGTTGCAATCATTGAGAACCCGGGTTCGAATTTTGGCAGTGGTGGGGATATTTTTCAAAGCATACTCAATTAGCACTAGACTACCGCGTGAGAAGCTCTTACACTAAAGCAAAATGAAAACTCTGCCTTTAATTTAGAGTAAGCCACTTTCGGCGTCAGTTTTCAGTCTTTTATCTTCCGTTGCGTAACAATCCTTTCTAAGACAAATCCCAACTATCCATAACAGTGCTCGTTATCATAACCGTTGGTCATCCCTCTCAATGAATGAGAACTAGGACTTCTTGAATTGCTTAGGAGGAGGTATTTAAACGGATATAAGTATCGTCTGTGAGGGAGGTCATATTATGCTGAGGTATTCTTTCCGTTAAGCGAGCCATGCGGAGGTACTTGCATAGACTGCTTGCTAATGGGTCACCTTTTTTACGTAGCCGCACGTTGAAATTAATTTTCAAATAGGCCCCCGGGTGGCGAGACACGCGGAGCTCCTGGGGTAAACTGCCTGCGATTCCCTTGCGGTTAGCTCAAACGAGTTGTTATAAATTCGGGAGTGCGAGCTGGCGGGAGCGTGATAAAATTCCTCGAGTGCAGAACCTCCGTTCAGCCCACCCGCACTTATTCCCTCTTTCGGCGAATAAGAGGGGAATAAGAGCGAGGATAGGCGTCGGGGATGAAGGACGAGAGGGAAGGGATAAAGAAGGCGTTAGGGGCAGGGCCGAAGGACGCGGAAGGGAAGGCATAAAAAGACGCGGGGAACTCCTCCTTCGTCGTCACTCTCTCTTTCCCCGTTTCCTTCCTCTCCAAGAAGGCTCGCAGGGAGTTACTGTTAGGTATTATTTTGGTTTAAATATACGCTACGGTTTTACGGGGCGAATTATTTTCTTAATTGTGGCATTAAATTTAAAATGGACTTGTTTATTTTCCTCTCCTTTCATAACAGATATCTTCATTCGCACTTTTATTCTTCCCTCTTCCAAAATAAAAAACAAATATTTAGACTGTACCTATTTATTAAAAACTGTATCGATGTTATAACACAGTAAAAACTGGTTATATTATTGATATAATGAGCTCTTAAAAAAGTAAGAACTCCCGTTCGGGAAATATAGAGTTACAAATCATAAAAAATAAATTTCAATCAATTCATTGAGAACAATTGCAATGATAAGACAAACGACTGATGCTTTCCTCATACTCAGAGGAGACCGAGAACGGATGGTATTAAGAGAAGAAATGACGTCACCCTTCCGCCTACCTTCACTCACAGGGAGCTAACGTGGCGTAGATGTTACGTCATGACCACGGAACTTGTTTAACCAGCGTTGTAGGTACTTGATAGACTTGGTGGTGGACTAAATTCACTCTTTTCGTTCGCTTCACTTTGGATTCTCCAACCAATGGATGTGGTTGATTTTTTCAAGTGGAGGGCTTGGTTTGGTATATTTCCTTGAGAATTCTGAGACCATAGCATGATAGTGCAGAATTGGCACTAAGCATTGAACATTGCCAAACTCGTTCTGTTAGGTAGTTGTCAGTTATCTGTTGTCCCGTTTTTCTATCCATCGCAATGTAACACATATATCGCTGAAGAAGCATTTCATTATAGAGGTGGGTAAGAGTCGATAAGGTAATAGAAAACCTTTGAGCGTGAAATATGAAGACCGTGAAGAAAGAGCGAGAGAGGAAAAAGAAACTAATGGCCATTTAACATTCAAAAGTTCATTCCAGTAAAATTTGCTAATTTACATGAAAAAAATCATTTTTACACGCTTTAACTGCTTGCTAGAAGACGCTGTATTATTTTCAAAACGGATCGTGGTAAAGCATTTTTACTAGGCAGTATGAAAAAATTTAGCTGTTACTTTACAATTTTCGCTGATTATAAGTGCCAGTATATGACGTTATAAAGTGTACTGCCAGCTTAACGTAAAATAAAAAATTCTTCTGATTTGTAAGACGTAGCGTTGCCACCAAAGTAAGGATAAAAATGGGTTCCTCCTATTTCTTTGAGATGAACTAATATTGTATGCAATTTATTCATATTTTGAGGCACACAACGCGGGGAAACATATCTCTTCGCACTATATTGCCGCCTTTGCCCTCCGAACTCTCCCCTATACACCCCTATCTGCAACTGGCGGCCCCACCCCCGCTTTTCCCATCCGATGGGGTGGAAGGGAACTCTCCTTACCCACCGGCCGACTCCTCCCCCCCCCCTACTCAATTTCTGTTCCCTTTAACCCTATCGTTTTCCCCTCCCCACTTTCGCGGCTGTCTTCCTGCCTTCGTGACCCCTCCCTCCTCCCGGAATCCCTTTCCATATCCCAGGAGGGATCCCCTGAAATGTGCGAAGGGGGCGTACTTAAAGGCGGCTTCCTCGTGCAAGGCGCCCACTTTCTTCTTCTCCCACGTGCCCTTACGATCCTTCCCTCAGTCTTATCCTCTCCACCCCTCTCTGCTATTCCCTGTCCTCATTCGGCGGCTTTTTACCACTCTCCTTCCCGCCCATCCTCCTCTCTCCCGTCCCCGTAATGGAAAAGGTCCTTGGCATTCTGTCCCACGGTTCTCTCGGCAAGACGGGAGAGCGAGAGTGACCTGTGTGCTTGAGAGATAGAAAGAGAGTGAAACTTTGCCGATGCCAAAATGCATGCGCGCGTAATATTTTGGAGGTCTCAACGTGACTGGCTGGTATTTTTTTCTCAAAGTCACTGATGTTCACCTTCTACACACTCAATCCCTTTATTCATTCCCTTCGGTTGCGTCAATCTGCACGCCGCTGCACTGAAAACTTTGAAAAAAAAACATGGTCATTTACGTCGTGTGTTGACGTCAAGGAGGTTAGAATGTACTCCTACTGTATTGATGGAGGTGGCATATCAAATAATCGTATTAAATACTAGTTCACCGCAAAGAAATAGGAGGCAGGCAATTTTATCTGTGATTTATGCGGTAACTCTACACATGTCAACACAGAAGCAACATTATTTTACCTTTAGCTTGCAGGCTAAAGCTAACTTATGTGTGCATACTGAGACTTGTAGCCAGTTGTAAAGTGTTAGATAAAAAGCTTCTAAATTTCCTTCTAAAAATGTTACTCAACGATCCGGTTGTAAAATGATACAGCGTCTCTGGCTAGCAGTTGAAGCGTGTTGAAAGGTATTTTTCGTGTAAATTTGCTAATTTTAGTGAATAGTCATTGTGAATATACTAATGTAGTCAGCATAGGCAGGCTACCCTATGAGTGACAATGATGCCAGGCTAGGGGTGCTTGGGAGGCACTTAGACTAGGGATGATTGGGAGGCACTTGGCCCCACCTCCTAGGCACAAAACATTGCGTTTTATACGCCTCTCGCGGAGGATGCATGTGTATTCAAACAAAAATAGTATTCAAACGTTATTAAATGTAACCAAATTCCATCACAGTGGCATCTGTTTATGGTCCTAAGTAGGGATGGGTCGGTTCGGTTCTTCGATTCCACCGGTTCTTGAGCTTAGAACCAGAACCGGAACCGAGGCCAAAAATAATCGGTACCGAAATAATTGGCGCGAAAACCAGTTTGAAACCTACTCACACTACAAAGTGGAGGTTTCACATTAAAACCTGGTGAAATACTGTACTTAGATGCTTCAAAGTCGCGAATTATTCTAATTCAGTCTCTGAAAATGATTATTGATTACCTTATCTTACCATTGAGCAATGCAAAGTAAGTGGTAAATTAAGAACCGGAACCGAGAATCGGAACCGAGAACCGAAGTTAAGAACCGAACCGGAACCGAAAAAAAGTGGAACCGACCCATCCCTAGTCCTAAGGTTCTTAATTGGAAGTATTCATTCATTTGATTCCCTAGGGAGTTAATTATGTTCCTTAAAAGTTACTTGAATCAACTAATTGAAACTACATTGCGAACGGTTTTCGCGCTTGTGCGTTTCAACAGTTTATTTGACGAATTAAAAAAAATCATTCCGTTATTTATATTTCTAATCTATGGTTTACCGCGTGGAAAAACCAATCAATCCGTACGAGTGTTGTGAGTAGCAAGCACGCATATCCGTGCCTACATAGATGGCCAAAGTTGCTTTTAAAATCAGTCGTGATGACGCCTCCAGTATATTCTTTCCTTCTTCGCAGAAACACTTCTCTTTCCATGAAAAAAATTATGAAGGACCATCGTCTGTTCTGCTTTAATTTGTAACGGTCTCTGAATTCCCAAGGTCATTTGCCAAACTGATTCTTCCAAGGCAACCAGTTAATTTGATTTGAATTCGAGACTAAAGTTGCTCAAGTGATATTTTGAATAACCGGAGATTATGTTCGCTCCTAGGAAAATATGGGAGAAAACAGTCGTTGAAAATAAAACGGTATATAAAATCAGAAGTGAGTGTTCTTGACCTCTTAATATAAATCATAAAAATGATAAGGCTAAATGAACTTTTCCAAACGTTGTATATCACCTAAGTGAATTTGTACATCCAGGAAGAAAAGTGTTTAACTGATGCGAAACCTGTATTAGTGACATTAGTGAAAAGGAGTTTTTTTCATTTCCATGTCTCTCTTCATTCGATATCTCTTGAAATTTTAATTCTACTCAGTATTGCAATACGTTAAAGATATGTATATGCTTCTTTTATGCATGAGTACTATGCCATTTGTTAGCTCTTTTCTTCTTAGATGAACAGGATCAATGTCTTTCCATAGTGATGGGCATGATAGGAGTAATTTAACCTTGGAACATTTACTGGCGTAACTATGGTCGCGATATGCAAAGCATCCGTTGTTTTTATATTATTTTCATTCGGGCAATAGAAATGAACTATTAAAGTAAATTATCCTTATACATTCTAAAACTTTTGTTGCATTTGCTGTTATTTGTTGCATTCAGTCAAATATCGTTGGCATTGTATGTTTTAGGGTGGATTTTCTTCTGATTGCGATGAACAAATATCAGGTCTATAACATTCAAAACCTTGGTATTTTTGGCATTTATTAAAGGTATCAAACAAATATTTGCTGATTTTTTATCTACCACAGCTACGTACCTACCCTTTTCAGTAGCATCGGCAGTGTTGAGGCCACCATACTCCATGCGTCATAATATATGTCTGTTCTTGGGCCTGAAGGTTTTGTAAATAAGCCCCCGTCACATTAACATTCTGAGTATAAATTCTCTTTGGTTAATTTGTCGATTAAAAGAAAGCGTTTCAAAAATTAACTCTTTGTATGTATATTTTTCAGTGTAATATTTTTTAAGGAATTTATTTATCATTCGTTTCTAGCTTTGACAGGTAGCAATTTTGCCATTTTAGAGCGACATGAACAGAGAGAGTTGGTTGCAAAATAATAATTTATATTGATGGAGATAGTGTACACCGTTACCGACGGTGCTCGATGACACTTTTCCTAATAGATGATAGAGAATTATGACTAAAGCATTAAAGCATAAAGCGAAATTTTCTCATATTTAGCCTCCCCTGCTTCGCAAATAAATTGGTCTTTCGTTGGCCTTTTTAAATTAAATAATCAGGGAAGTTTCTGTTTAAAAAAATAGCAAAAAAGTTAACTAATGTGAGCTAATTACTATTTACAATACCTCGTATTAGTTATTTATTTTTCCGATTTAAAGCTAAATACATGTCCCATGCCACAATAATCATTCATTTTTCGTAGTTTTTTTGCACTGTCTCCAAGGGGCATCATTGTTTAGTATTGATTTCGCATAAAAGACTTTTCTTTCAAATAAAATTACTTACAAACACTGTGTATTGACGTGCACTATGTATGCGATGTCAGAAGGCGGTAAAATGTCCTGCTCTCTGATATCTTATTCACCGCTATCGGCCCTGTACTAGTTGAGATTAAGAGATTTTAGCCACAGAAGTAATATACTATATGATAAAGGAATGTTGTACAATTTGAAATATAATGGTTCTATGCGAGGTGTTTATCAGACAATACTTAATTAATAAAAGAATATATCTGTTCAAAATAGAATAGCGTCTCAATTATGGACTGTAATGACGGTTTTGCGTGATATTTGATGGGACACAGAGTCGCAATAAATCACTTTTACAGCACATTATTTACATTGGCATTATTAAAAAATTCCTTTGACGTATCCGATTTTTATTAATGTATTCGCTCCTTTCAGCCGGGCGGAGATTCGTAATTTTTCACGTCTCTGGCCATAAAATGACCCGAAATCATGATATACTGCGGGCTAGAACTAAATGACGTGCAGGGTTAATCACGGCCTTTGCCCGCCGGAAGGAAAATGGTAATAATTTTTTACTCGGTGGTGAATCAGTCTTAATAATTCTGCGGCCGTTTCAAGTCTTAAGAACATAATAAACCTTGTGTTTTTAGTGAATTAAGAATCCTATGGAGTAGAATATATGTGCTGCGTGATTGAGGTACCATTCATTTCGATAGGTTTGCTACCATGCAACGTAACAGTGCAAATTTGGAATGTAACTGATTCCTCCTAGCTTGGTTACAGAATTGTGATCTATTATTTGAATGGGGATCTATTATTTGAATGTAGGATGTTATTTGTTCGAGAAAAGGAATGAAACTTATTCCGAATGTTGAGGAAGTTAAGATTTCTTTTCCTTTAATGTGGCTATTTACAAGCATGCTTTCTAATTTTATAAAAAATACGATTAATTTATTTCCATGAGTTTTTCACTTATAATGTTCTGAGAGTTATCCAGCAATCAGGCATTTACTCACCAAAAATATTGAAAATTGATTTTCGCAGCATGCTGTGATTTTCTGTGCAGATCATCTATCGTTAATCTCGCATCAATGCGTCAATGAATGAGTATTATATCGAATAAGCCTGTCTTGACCGTGAGTAATATTTGCCATTATATTAAGTCATCTTTTTCACCTTTACAACTGTTTTGATCCTGGATATCGACGAAAGTTTTGTTGAGGAAAGTCAAATGTAGCAATCGACAAGTTTATTACTGTACAGATTTGTTTAACGAGCGAAGTGTGATATTTTTATCAATTAAATCATTTCATTTCAATATATTTGCTATTTGATGGAAACATGTTAAATTGGACGTTAAATGCATATGTGCAGATGCATATGCATATATTTATGCTTTCCAAGATGCTTACAATACATTTCGTTTTGCCCAAATATGCCTGCAATGTTCTCAAGAACTTCAACCTTAGCAGCCTTCTTCGGGAGCAATTAAATTCCTCTCATAATTTTACACTTATCCAAGCTACTTTGAGGCATCAAATATGGCTTTGTATGGATCTGGGACTTAAATTCAAGGGAAAAATGACAAGAAAAGATTGGAAGCTTTAGAATTTGTGTTGCAGAGAATGGAATATGAGTTATGTACGAAATGGAAGACGAAGAAGGAAAGAAAAAGTATTATAGATTGTACAAAGAAGAGTTAGAAATGCGTTGATATGAAAAGAGAGATGGTTTAGGAAAGAATCCGTAATGTATAATGGAATGCAAATAAGAGCAAAGACACTCCTTCAAAACTATCTAACTTGTTGAAGATTATCTATCAACCAAAACGTATGATGCTGTCTGCTGGTTATAATGCAGTGAAAAATCGTTTTTCCACAAGTTTCCCTTGGGGTTAGTTCCTTGTTATCCGTTTGGATTGTTAATCTTCCTAAGTTGAATTTTATTGTGGCCATTACGTGATGAAGTGCACTTTGGGTGGAAACTTGAATCTTTCTTATACTTTGCCGCTATCGCTATCCATAACTCGAGCCTCTTGGTAGCGCATCGTTCCCTGTCCTCAACTCCATGTACGACACACCATTTCCAGTTTGAATAGCCATCAAAATTTTTAGGACGAGTATTGTTTTTTCACTCCTATGCTCAGTAAAAATATCGTACTTCATGAAGATTTTGCACTTATTTCTCGATTTTTTCTGCCATCAGCCGCAAATGATAAAATGCAGTAGATGTGATCAACACGTTCCGAATAATTCGATTTTTTTCCGCTTGCGGTGTGCGAATGAGTTCAACTAAAATACTTCGCATAATTTCCCGTCATCTAAAAGACCTACAGGTAATACATTTGCGGTATTGTTTCGGAAACTGTATGAGAGTTTAACTTTTTTCACCTCCCATTGCGTTGAATGAGTTCTCTTAATTTTTTTAATCTCTTCATGTAGAGTCAGCATTAGAAAGGAGCCAACATGGTGTTTACTGAAAAATACACATTTCCAATTTGCCAAGACATACTAGTGAGGATCGTCTTTTTCTCAACCATTTATTCCAATATATTCTGAGGCACATAGTGGAATGTATTTAGAGCATTTGGTTTTCAGAATTAAAATTTGCCTAACTATGAGCGCTATTCATGCAAACATTTGCAACTACAAAAAATCTTTGCAATAACTCACTTAGAAGTCATATATCAACAAGAATCAATATATAATTTTCATTTCTCTCTCAGGAAATTACTTTGCTCATGCATTTTACGGTGATGACATATTTACAATTAATAATACGAGAAACGGATGCAGAAGGTTACAGAATCGAAATTTTGGATCGACGAATGTAATCATCACCATGAATATCCTGAATTCTATCCTGAAATATCCTCTCATTACTTCTGCATACTCAATTTTATACAGCTTAAAGGAATTAATGTTTATATTTAATAATTATCTGTGATTACATTGACTATCTGTTGCTGCTGGAAACGTTCACTATCGTAGCCAGGTTGGTAGTGCGCTGGCTTGGCAAACCAAAGGTAGCAGCTTGTAATCTCGCTCACAGCATGGATATTGTCACTCTCCTACCTTAAAATTTAAATAGTTTTTAAGACCCGACCATGCTACCACCCCAGTGTTCTATAATAAGGGTCAAAATAATGTTAATACTGTGCGTTATTTTACTTAACTTGCTTATCTTGCTTTTGTGGAGTGAGACCATAAATACAACCACTGTGACAGACATTTCGTGAAGGCAGTATTCTCTTGTGATATTGCGTTGGAATAGCCTGGTTTTACGGTAAAACCCATCTGTTTCATTCGATACAAAATTTTATTATTATATGATTATTTTTTTTGTCTATTCGAAGTACAGGTGATATTAAGGTTGAACACTCCTTTTCCCATAGCATGCACCCTATGCATGTGGTGCGTTATTTAGGATCGAAACTTGTAAAAAAAATCAAATCTTGGAAAAAATGCATTTTCATCACCTGATTTTACTTAACTTGCTTATCTATCGATCTTCTTCGGCCTTTCAAAAATCCCGTATCCAAAAGAAGCTTGTTGGGCTAATGTTAGTTGACACGTGAATGCGAATTCGAAAGAATAACGAAAACTGCGTTGCAGGTGAGCAACAAAATTAACGTCGGATCGGAAACGGAGAAAACAACGATGTGACGAGAATGAGAGAGTTGAAGTGCGATATCGAAGGAAACGGGTGGGATGGGTGGGGGAAGTGAAAGGACGAGGAATTAAGCTAGGTGGCGAAAAGGTGAGGGAGGCGAGACGAAATTCTAATTGGCTGAGGAACGGCAGGAATTCGGGGTTTTGAGGGGGAGGGTGGTTGTACGGGGAGGACGGAGGGGAGTAGGGAGTAAGAGGAGAACTCTGACGGGTGGGAAGATATCGTATTAAGTAGGGAGGTGGTAAGGAAGGAGGATTCGTCTCGCTTGCCTGCTTCAAGGGATGGGGCTAATAGGGGAAAGGGGGGAGTGTGGAAGGAAGGAAGGCGTGGGGAGGAAGAAAGCGAGAACATGAGAGGTGGAAGGAGAAGCAAAGGCGGAGATATAGGGAGAGGTGAACAAAGGGCATGAACTTTCGCCATTAGTTAATTGGGTTTAAAATAGGGGGTGGGTGGGCACGCCGAGGGCCTTAGATTCCATGACGAACAGGTATTAGTACCGTGAGCATTCTTAGTTCATGAAGTGGTGAATGCGTGCGTAAAATAGTTCATTTTAGGTGGAGGAATTAATTGGGAATGATTGAGATGCTGAACGGTCGAGGTAAAACATGATGATGAGGTTTCGAAAAAAAATAAGGTTATAGTGCGGAACGCCCGACTTGAAAACAGGTCGTTCTTAGATCTTATTTTTAAGTGCTATTTTCTAGCGTTCGAAAGAGCTTTTAGTTTCTCGCATTTTTTTTCCGGACTTAAATTCATGAGCGTAGTTATTTACCTGAAATATTTCCTGAAAGGTCACGAACATATTTCGCTTCTTGATGCATGGGTGCCGGAACTTTGTTATTGTTACTATAATTGCTATGACGTGAAATTTAAGCGGGGACAATTTCCCTTGGCCTTGCACTTAGAGGTTTCGCGATCTTTCTATTTTCTGTGCATAGTCACTTAAGCTCCAGGAACGTACTTCAGGAGCTTGGCATGTATTTTAAGTGCTTATCTCGTTAGAGGTTTTACCAAGAGGATTTAAAAGTTTAAACAGTTTTTTAAACAATTTACATATTGGCAGATGATTATTGTTTTTTTCGTTTGCGGCTGTAATAAGTAGGTGCTTATAATGAAGAGTTTGTGTTTGCTAAAAATGTAGATCGTCATGTGAAATTGAAGGAAAAAAGAAATCTTAAGGGTAAAATACTGCTAATAAGTGACAATTTTCTCTGTAATAAAATAAAATTAATAATGAAGAGTGACGTCAAGACTATTTGAGGAAAAAATCAACCGATTCCATCGAGATATTGTGGTGTGTATTAATTATCGCTGTAGGCAAATTACCTTTTTCTTGTAAAAGGTGTATTTGCGTAAAAATAACGTATAAGAGTTGGAATGCGTCATGATATGATATTTGAATGCTATTCAATATATGCGAAGTTCTATTTATTGATAAAACTTGATGGAGAAATTAATATTAAATGGTGGATGCCAAAGCGGAAAGATCTTCCACTCGAGGTGTGGGGATGGGGGGGGATCATCTTCAGGTGGAGTTCAGTATCCCCACATGGATCACAATGTTCTGCTTACTATTTTCGGTTTGCTCATGATCCGCCATTAATTCGTGTGGAGTTTCAGCGACGCGTAAATTTGTCCCATGTCAGGTTGGAATCAACTGCTTGACATAGTCCCGGTAAGCTCTGTCTCACCCTTTTGTGCCAGCAGTTTGTGCCTGGATAGATAATATATCAAGCGAGCCTCTTTCGGCTTCAAGGATTTGGCTCTGCCATTCCCTTTCCCGAGCAAGATGGGAATCTCACTAGCAATGTGATAATGGTCCATGCCATCTCAGCTGTCATTAGAGACCGTGAATTTCGGAACTGCATTAGGTCCTAAGTAAACTCAAGGCTTTGAAGCAAATTTAATCCTACCTGAGGTATTTTCTCAAGGAGTTTGGCCCGCTATGAATTTACTCCAACCCAGAGACTACGCCGTTTCTGCTGTGCTATGAAATCATTTGTTTAGCCCTATCCAATGGCTTCTATGAGCTTTCTGCTATCTCAAATCAAACAGAACATCCTAGGAAGTTAGTTTATCTCTGTCTGGCCGATTCCATCTGGGATAGAGTGAAGCATTCTTCTGAAAGAATTGTCTTGAATCTTGCGAAGAACATTATCGTGGTTTGTTAATAAATGGTGTCTTCATCTAACCTAATCTAAGTTTTCAAGTCTGTACCCGCACTTAAACGCGTTACAGATCAGAAGAAAAGGTATAATTATAAGAATAGAAAGGGTTAAAAAGGAGGGTGGAGAGAAATCCTTCGTCGGCATTAGACTGCTCTTAGCAAAAGGCGCCAAGGAGACCACGGCTTATCGTCCCATCCTGTGGACGGAGTACTGAACTGAAATATTCTCTACAAGTCACTTAAGGAGGGGACTGTTCATTAATGAATAAATGTCTTCCACTCCCTGGATTCAAACCCGAGCCGTCGGTGTGAGAGGCCAATACTACCCTCATTATCAACGCTACCCCCTGTGTTCTTAATTATTATTCTTATTGCAGGTGTATCGCATTAAGACTGGTATTCGTTAGCGAGAGATAATGCCACTACAGTCTCTAGTACTACTACTACACTTATTAACGCTATGCAAATGATATATAGGTTGTTAATCTTTTATCTATCCTATCACCTCCCACATGCATTGTTATTATTTATCTTTAATCTCCCCTATTTTATTTTTCTTTATAGTCCGTATGCCATCCTACCTCTTCCCAACTTACTTTTCAACCTGAAGTTTGCAAGTTTTTCAGCTTATTTTGAATTACTTTAATTTCTGTTGTAATTTCTCAATGGTCATTGGGCGTTTATATGCTAGGTTTCTCTATTGCTCTATTAGTTAGTTCCATCCCATTGTAAGATTAGAGGAGAATCTCCAGATTTATAAATGCAACCACGACACCAACCTTATGACTAAATCCTATCCCATGTTGAACCACAGAAGCGTAAATAGCCAATGAGGCTAAGTCTCCTTCATAATTTATCCATATTTCGAAGCCTTTGCTGAATATGCGAACGTGGACATTAATATGTTCACGTAGAGATTTTAAAATTTAATAATTACCCTCAAGCCACGATTGCGAACGAGCTTCCTCAGTTTCCTTCTATTTATGCATGGTGTAATATTCTATTTTCCCTGCTTTAATGTGTCACTTGTTCTTCAAATACCTAGTTACCGGGTTTTTATCAGCAGTAAGTTGTTCAACAAAAAATGAATAATGTTCGTAGTTGGGAAAAAAACCCCTGCTAAAATTTAGTTTCTATGAAATAATGTCTAGTAGTTCGAGAGAAAGAAGTTGATTTCCTTTTGTTTTTTGTACTTTATTAGAAGCCTTGTTTTAAAGAAAATTGGAAATGCATGGGCAGAATTAATCCTGAATATTAGTAAAATTCACTTTTTACAGCTAGTTTTGAGGGTTTTTATGCCTTCATTATTTATGCTGCTTTAATGACTGTTTTTTTAAAAGTTAACAGTTGTATTAGATGTAGAGTTCTTCGTTGCTCCAATGCAGCTAGATGTTTCATGTACATCTTATTCTACACAATACTCTGCATTCCACCATAAAAGTGTGTGGCAGGGGTGGAATTCCTACCAAAAATGCACTACATATCATGCATAAAAAAGGATTAGTCGTATAAAAAGGATTAAAACGCTTACCTATGCTATACATTGATTCACTCGTATTGGACATATTTACCGCTATTCATATCTCTAATTGTACGAGGAAAAAAGGACATTTTTAATATGTCAGTTCAGCATTCGATTCCTCTAATTTTGTAATCATGGTCCAGTCTACCATAGTTAAGTTGGGGTTCGGAAAATATTTTTAACGTCATAACTGAAAATATTATCTTGGAGTTTATTTAGGAGATTAAGTCTAAATTTCAACCTGCAATCTGACAATGATTACCATTTAACTCATTTAATAGGCTGCTTAGGCTAATATGGTTATCGTACCGTCCCTTTACAAATCTTGCCGATCTTCGCCGCACACGTTCTAGTTCATTATTTAGACCGATTTCGTAGGGATCCCATACACTGGCAGTGTATTCCAAATGAGGTGTAACAAGGGACGAGTAGCTGATTTCTCGTACATGATCGCCACATTCACCCAATACTCTTTTGATGAATCCCAGTTTACGATTAGCTTGACCCATTATTTCACGTGTGTGTTTACCCCAGGAAAGATCATGTGTCAGTCTTATTCCAAGATATTTAATGGATTCAGCGTTTGTTAATTCATTATTACTTATTTTGTAAGTGATAGGAGGACAATTCTTTTTCCAAAAATTTATTACTACACATTTTTCAAAATTTAATTCTACCTGCCATGTATCACACCATTTTTCATTTGCTTGTAGTTCATCACTTAAATATTCTCTGTCATCAGGTCAAAGAATTTCCCTGTACACTACTCGTCATCGGCAAATAGACAAAGCTTACTTTTGATCACCTTATTGATGACCACCATATACAGTATGTACAGCAGGAACAGAAGTAGAACTATCACCCTAACTTGTGAGACACTGAAGTGACTTTAATTGTCGGGGAGGTAACACCATCCAAAACAACCCTTTGCATCCGATCATGTAGGAAATCATTTATCCATGATAATGTTACTTTCTAACCCATTAGATTTTAATTTATAAATTTGTTTCTATCGGACGGAATTAGTTTCGAAGAGGTAAAATTTGAAGGGAATGTATTTTCTTGAAAGAGCTATGAATTTAAATCTCTAGATATGTGGTTACAACAATGTTTGCGATGTTTATAACATAGGTCGTGCTTTATAAGAGGAGTTATAGGAAACCGCAAGTGATACAGTTTTTCGATACTCACCTTATATCTTAACGAAGGCACTCCTGATTATCTGACGAGGAAGTCTCTCAGGTTTAATTATGACCCTATTGACTATTAACAGTTTCTTTTTCGAGGTAATTATCAACGGCCACGTGGTTAGCAAATATAATAGAGTGGAATTAAAAGTTGAATGATGGAGCATTTCATTGAGACCACATTTTTTAAATGAAATTTCGGTATTATGATTTTCTCAAAGATATGTTTGTCCCATGAAAACCGTCACACCATTCTTCCAGCAGTTACAATGATTGCTCTTTCATATGAGCGTTAGTGATTTGAAAACGGTAGTTACCTTCTTAACCGTTTCTTTTGTTCAAGTTTAGTGCGCACAATTATCCACGCAGAGGGGAATAATTTCCAACCTAATGTCTCTGGTGAATCTCGTGGCTCATGGTAAAATGGCCGCGGGAAATTGAAGTGTAGGTAGGGGAGCCGTTCGACTCTTTGGCATTCGGATTCACCGCGGTGCCTCCCGTGATCACCGCACTACCGCATCTTCTCTTACCTATTCATTCGGCTCAATTGTTTGCTTTGCAGGACGTGGGACGCTCACGTAAAATATTTTGGGCTCCGTCCAGCGGGTGGGTCGCCGTAATTAGTTCGTTCCGCGAGACACCGCAATGGTCGACTCACCATCGCCCGTGTGATCGCCGCCTGGATAATGTGTCTAGAAAGAGGCAAAGTGGCCTTTTATGAGTTCCTCTTTGTAGTTACACTGCCGCGGCGTGATTATTCCGTAATGGAGGTGCGAAATGAGTTTGTAGGAGGGAGTTGGATTTAGACCGTTGCCTTACAAGGTCATCTGTGACAGGTTACTTATGAATTTATTTTTAAAAAACTCATGGCCTGAAGTAGATATAGCCCAGATATCACGTAAATACTAATAAAAATATCAATTAGAGTGTAGTAGTAGAGAAGAGGCAAGACCAATGTTGAACTCTGGAAGTAAAAACAACCCTGGATATAAAAAATTAAAATAAAACATGTGAACGCAAAAAAATAAAAGTTAGCTTGATATAATCGCTTGAATAGCCTAGGTGAAAAGGGCATTCTATTGAAATAAAAATATACTTACAGTTGGAAATAAAATCTTGAAAGTAAGGAAACAATTTATTAGAACTAACATCTGGACTATGCTTCTTTATGGCAGTGAGGCGTTAAAGATGATAAAAGTGGGAAATTGAAGGCTGAAAACATTCAAAATGTAGTGCAACTGAAGAATGATGGAGATAAAATAAATAAAGTGAGAATATAGTGATAAACAAGGAATTCCTTATATGAATGTGAGAAAAGAAAATCCGAGAAGAAGTTTAAGGGAAAGACAGGAAAACTTAACAGACCATATCTCGAGATATACTAATAGCCTGATTAAATCAAAACAAAATGGAGGGAATAACGGCAAAGGAGGCCTGACATGAGTTATACGGGGTAAGTAGTTAAGAATGTGAAAGAGAATATTTAAATAAATATGAAGAGTTTAGGTGATGGGGAATTCGAGTTGTGAGCTTCTTCAAACCAATCTTAGGATTGTTGGCTCATGATTATGGTTATTCAACCTCCATGAAAAACACCGTGAAAACTGAAACAAAAGTTGAAGTTAATAGATCTGTTTTCAGTGCAAAGTCATTTTCCCACTACCTATCTACCTATGGTGGCCTACACCTCCTCCCCCCGCCCTGCCCCTACGACCTTGCTTTGGCTCGCAGGGTATGCTGAAAAACATATAGAAGTATGGAGGATATTTGGTAGTGCTGGCTATGGACCTCTAGAGTACCGGGTTCCAAAACCGAGGAACGGGAATCCTCAACAAATACTTTGCGCTGCGTTCTTCTTATTATCAGCTGTCGTCAGGAAAAAAAACAATTATTTTCATTGCGCTAGCAGAAACTTTGAGTAAATAGCACGTTTAATTTAGTTCATGAAAGCTTTTCAAAGTTTCTGACATTATTTTTCGTTGCGTAAATTGAGTGGCTTCTCCTTATTATTGGCCCATTCATGCCTTCATGGGTGACTAACGGTGTCTATATATCTTATATTTACTGACTACATTCCTGCCACCTCGAGAGTGTGTGTCGGGGGAAAACATTCCTTGACTTCAGAACGCGAGAAAGAGCATAATACCCTGCATAGCGAGGAGAGATATGACGAGAAGACAAAAGAGTAATTTTATTTGTCACTTTTTAGCCCCACCTAGAATTTGAAGCCAGTGTCTAAGAACCAAATAAATTATGTTTTCTCACCATCCTAAACAGCTATCATCGTTGAGCTGCTCGTTTTGTTAAAAAGGTGGGTAAAACGTAAATATTACATGGCGCCATTTGGGTTTGAACACTGCCATGGTCGTTTTCGTTTGACTGGCATTAAACATGGCAGGTAAAAACAGAGAATGAAGTCTTTTTATTGTAATGGACGGTGACAGTAGTGAGAGCAGCAGGGTAGAAGAGAAGAAAAGGGTAGAATCATTCGAAATGCGGTAATACAGAAGAATGATGAAGAGGATCATTCAAGATGAACGATAAATAGATCGACCGAGTAAGTAACGAGGAAGTCCTAGATAGATAGATAGATTGTTTTGGGGTGGAGTTGCTCCAAGGAGGCCCTGAGGCACTTAGAACTATTGGTCCATCGTGCCAACAACGCTTCTGGAAAAATCACCCATAGAGCCCAATCGCCTTGCTGAAGGTCAACAGGTTCCCTATGGGGATTTCCCTTACCTCCCTGGGTTCCAAAAATGGTTACCTCAGGTACCTATTTCGAGTCCTCATTACAGCAGGGCACCCGCATAGTATGCGGGATGTGGTTTCATCCCCTTCTTCGCACCACCTGCATCTAGGCAAACATACAATTCCCAAGAGGTACAGGTGTCTCATGACCTGGTAGTGCCCAGTAAGGAGTCCAAGTACCGTTCGTAATTGACTCCTGTTTAGTGACAGAAGTCTTTTGGCAAGCACAGGCCTGGGTTCTCCTATGTATAGTTTGGCCTGTCTAAGACTTGGTGTAGTTCGCCAGCTCTCAGAATGCCGGGCTAAGCACCACATTCTAATTTCTGCTATCCCTATTGACGTAAAAATATGTATGACTGGCTCTATTCCAATCGGATTTCCTCTGGAACCGGCCCTTGCCAGCTCATATGCCATCTCATTTCCGGATATGCCTGCATGACCAGGAACCTAGAAAAGTTCCACTTTACCGCATCTGCTTATATCATTGAGGGCCTCACGACACTCCTGCATTAGCTGTGATTTGTACCATGCTGATTTCAGCGCCATTAGAGCTGCCTGACTATCCGTGCATATGTGTATCGGTCTATTCTGCTCCCCACCATGGTAATTTACACCCTTCCTTCCTGGTCTTTAGGGGGCAGCCGTTTTCGTAGGATGTGATGATCTTCTCTGTAGCTAATCAACAGCAGCATCTACCACATCCATATTTCTAAACTTGCATTGAGGTCTGGAGCTGCTCTGGAGCAGTTTTCATCCTTTCTCGATATAGTCCCCAGTTGATAGTCCTAGGGTTCCTATATGTTATTTCCCTGTGATTGGATTCTAAAAGAGTGAAGAGTGTGTGTCTGTGGTCGGACAAAGTTATCTCCACTGACACTCCCCACCCATCAAAACTGTGCAGCATTGAACTGGTGCACAGTGTGATATCTATCACCTCTTGCCTAATGCTATTTGCAAAGGTAGGTTGTGATCCTTTATTGAGTATAATTTACTCCGTAGACATGAGATACTCCAACAGGGCCTCTCCCCTTCGATTGGTGCTTTACACTCCCCCACACAATGTGGTGCGAGTTAGCATCACAACCGATCCCACTTGTTGGTCTTACAGTGACTCACCAGCATCTCCATCTCATTCGATGGTGGAGGAGCCGGTGAATCGTATGGCAGGTAGGGGGAGCAGATGACCACCCTCCTTCTGTTCTTACCTTCCCCCAGGGTCAGCAGAACTGCTGTCTGATCCCTAGTGGTAAATTATGATAGATGCAAAGCTCTTATCCCATTCACATAGATACATCAACTAGGCCTATCAACAGTGGTACAGTAATATATTTCTCCCCTTGTCCTGCTCAGGCCCCTGAGTGTTCCCTGGAAAGCGCAGCGCATAACAAAGAGAAGTCTGCTTCTCTTTTCTCTAAAAAGAAGAAGATTCAACTTAATCGGTCATATCTTGAGACACGATGGCCTGATGAAGACTGTCGTCGAGGGAAAAGTGAACGGGAAGATTGGGAAAGGCAGGCCTCGTATGAGATACATGGAACAGGTTGTGAGTGATGTAACAACTAAGAATTACGTCACAATGAAAATGTTGGTTGATAGAAGAATCGAGTGGAAAGCTGCGTCAAACCAATCCTAGTATTGTTGACTAATGATGATGAAAATCTGATTGTGCGCAATGCTCTGTATTTACAGTGAACTACGGAAAAACGGGCAAAAACTATTTTCCTTTCTTTCAGGTACGATCAGTCATATTTTCTATCGACTGCTGCACAGGTTGACGAAACATATTTTGGAAATTTAAAATTCTGGCCAGTAAATTTGAAAAATACCTTTGCTGATTAGAGCTTTTTTTGATACCACATAGATCTGCCGATTGAGTTAATATTTTCTTCTCCGTGACAAAAAAGGGTGTTTTTTTCAATAAAAAGTCGATATAACAATAACCATCGATAATGTTAAACGTGTAAATGTGCCACGCATATTAAAATCAGGAGGAATCGGGTTGTTTTCAGCTGATTATCCTTAATAACAACTAAAAACGCTGTATTTTACTCATGTGATGTAACTTAAGTTATTTATGAATCACCAGTTGGCAGTGTGATACCTTGCCTGTTGGTACCCACCTATTCAATGGCGAGTATTTCAAAAATATTATTTCCATCATGAGACCTTCATCAAGTAATATGTTAAAAATACTCGTTGGAATTAAATAACATTGTGCTTAGGTTATTATTTATATTTTTCAAATATGTCTGCCGTGGAATAATTCTGAGTCAGTGATTAACTAACCGTACATACGACATGGAAGGACGAGGTCATGGTAATGTTTTAATTGGATTTTGGATGTTGTGCTTATCTTGGCTACGTCTTTTCTTAAGTAACCTCTTTGGTCTCCTTCAAAGGAAAACTCAGGTGGATGGATATCCAACGGCATCGCAAAGGGTATTGTATTTCAATAGGGTTGAGTTTCATTGAGGATTTTCCTTTGCCGTTTTCTCGGCTTGAAGGAGCTCTGATTTTCGTGGTGTTTCGCCGAAATTTTTCCTTGAATATAGAAAGCTGCGACGGCGATTGGGAGATGCCACATTAATGATGTGAAATAATGTGAAGTATCATAAAAGAGGAGGGAGTGTCGTCATCAGACAATATCCAAATACGGCGTGGTAATATTACATTAATTGGTTCCATTATACAGAAAATTATCAACATTCATTCCACAGAAATTTGGTATACATTCCAATTATTATGTATGAAAGCAATAATCAACCTTTAAATTTGACTTAAAAGTGAATTAACATTTAAATTAAAAAAAAATCTTTCATTGACGAAGGCTTTTTATGATAAATTTCACGTAGAGTTGCGTATTTTAATGTCAAGAGTGGTAAATATTAATTAGAGCCAAGGAAATATAATATTTATTCATCTAAATTTGGTTTAATCTGCGGCATACGTCTCAATAAATTCTTAGTTTAGTATGGCGACGTAATTTCTTATAATAATGGGTTGGCTCGAAAAGTTTGCTGACTGTCGCAAAAATGGCATAAGTAGGATCAATTTGTTATCATATATTTAAAGTATTATTCCGGAAATAGTATTGGAAAGTTTATTAGATGTGTGCGTCCAGTGGCTTGCATGTGGGGATCAGTAAATAGGTATATATCTTTTGGCAGTAATTAAAAAAAATAAAAACATTTATTGTCGAACTTGTGGTATAGTAGGTATTATGTTTTAAAGAGTTTCACCCCGACCTGCGTACGGGAAGAGCTAGAGTCTACTTTAAAGGATTCATTTCCTTCATTTTCGATAGTAAAAAAGTAGTCTGCTGAATTTAAACATTGAGATACATCAAAACAAGTTGATAAACGCTCCTGATGCCAAAAAAAAACCGCGAGCGAATAAAATGTCAGTAATATTCGCAATACCTTAAGGCAACACTACCGTCAGAAATTTCGCGTTCTTTTCGATATAATAAAAATCTTGTTAGATTGTTTTCACTACGTTTTATGCGATGTTCTTGGCATGATAAAGCCTTCTGATCGACGGATGCCGCTTTTGTTAACAGTCGACTGGAAAAGAAATCCAATAAGCATTTCGCAAGATTGTTAAGGCAAATTCACATGTGATCCCTCCAGGTCTGCTTAACATTTTTTGACTTGTTAGATTGTTTTCACTACGTTTTATGCGATGTTCTTGGCATGATAGAGCCTTCTGATCGACGTATGCCGCGTTTGTTAACAGTTGACGAGAAAATAATTCCAATGAGCTCTTCGCAAGATTGTTAAGGCTTATTCACATGTGATCCCTCCAGGTCTCTTGAACATTTTTTGACAGTTCATGAAACATAAATTCACCATTAACGATTGTTGGAAAATTAGAAGAAAATCAGGGGTGAACACAGTGGTTGGGAGCGGTGAAAGTGTACGAAAGAAAGCAGAAACAGGTCAATCTTCAGGAAAAATCATGACTAAAATGTTTTGAGATTCTCTTGGTGTGGTGCATGTACACTATCGGGATCATGGTGGACTCATCACCGGGTGTATTTCGAAAAAGGCCATACGTCCCCATTTAATCAAAAATAAAATGCTATTTCACCTTGATAAGATGCCCACAAATAAGTTAAACTCTTTTAAATATTATTGTGATTTATTTTTCAGTTCCCAAATTTTTCAAACCACTCTTGTATGTCCAAATCACAAAAATAACACATGCGATAATATTCCTGCTCTTATTTGTCCCATTGCATCTAATTATTTTTCTGCTATTATCATTGGGTGAATATTAGTAATATTTGTGTGCATAGATATCCAGGATACACTCAAAGAAATATCCAGGGAGGCGCTATAAAACGCGTCAACACATCAATATATGAGCACATTTGGAGCTCAGACGTCGGCCATAACCCACGTCTTATCATGTACTTCCACGGCAATGTAACACCTCCTTCAGTGGCTGGTCACATATAAGCTCACAATGCCGATATAGATGTTGATTTCCTGTTTCCTCCAATCGATTTTTGAATCTTTCTTTTACAAAAGATGCATATATTTTGGATATAGTAGATATGCCAAGGATTTGAATTCAAAGCTGAGCATAAACACTATGATCCGTGGAGCAGAAGCAAACTATTTTATTGGTCAGCAGTTTCGAAGATACCTATTGGCTGCAGAAATACAGATATTAGGATATTAGCAGCAGAATTATTGTTCTCTAACAGGAGAAAACACACGAGAGGAAGTTAGTGAGGGGATATCAAGAAAACATTAGTAGGGAGCTTGTGCTTGGTGTTTTATGGTTCTGAGATCTGGACCCAGGGGAGGAACGATGAGAAAAGATTGGAAGTTGTTGAAAAGAGGATTTGGAGAAGGATGGAGAACGTTTGCAAGTTGGTAAACGAGGAAGTGCTTGAGATAGTTGGAGAAGAAAGAAAGTTGCGGGAAGAAATCAGGAGGAAGAGAAGTAAGAGGATCGAACAAGTAATTAGAGGCATTGGCTGGTGTCATTGAAAAAGAGACCTCCTAATGGAAAAGCCGGTAGGCGAACGAAAGAAATTTAAGGCAAATTATAGCGTTCAACACCCTGAAAGGCTACATAAGGTCGGAGTTCCCCCTGCCAAACACCTTTATGGTGGCTTGCAGGGTATTATGTAGATGTACATGGGTGAATCCACACCAAACGTGCACAACATAACATACATAAAAAGGATCAGTGACTATATCCTAGTCAAAAATTAACAATATAAATAAAGATGTAAATAGCAAAGAGAAAATACTAAACCAAATAAATTAACCCAACTAACAGCATGTACAAACATGTTACCCGCCGCCACAAGGGCGTATGGCAGGGAGTAATGGCTCAACAGCCGTAAATTGAGTTTAGCTGAAAATAATCATTCTTAATCAGTACTGCAGAATGATTTTCAAAGAATTATACTTTGTTTGCGTTGCAGCCGTGTATTGCGCGTGGGAAAAACGAATTCTTGTAACGCTCAGTCTGACAGTTGATCTCTCTTAGTTTTTCCTTCCTATCTATCCTTCTGATGTAGCGAGGATGTAGAAATATGTCAGCCGTATCGGAGTCGAATTCGTGAGATTTGAAATTTTCAAGTATCTACTTTTAATCTTGCGAAGAACCATCTAGGTAGGTTCTAGGATTACACAACCAGTTTTTCCTAATAGCCGAGTGACACTATGTTCGATTATACATTTTTGTACAAAACCGGCTGCTTTACTCTGTATTTTGTTTATCTCTCGAAATTTATAGTTATAGGCATCTTTTGAAAGTATAAGTTATGGCTTCTATATTTATATGGCTGCGAATTTTAGTTTTGGTTCTTTTCTTAATTTAGTTATGTGAGCCTAGTACCTTAAATAGTATGAGATCCACGTGCAACTTAAAGGAATTTTCTACACGTTTGACGCATTGATTTGGTAGAACAAAAGGGGTGGTCAAGGATCCATATTGTTTACTATTCTTTATTTTAACTTGTAACATTAAGGTAAATAATTCTATATGTATTCTCACTCACGCCAGGAACGTAATGCGGGATATGTTTATATAATGCAAATGAATGTCCATAAGCATTTAAATATTCCATTCGTATGAGCTCTCTCCTCCTCAAAAATGTATTTCTATATGGGCGTAGAATATTTTTCTGGCAGCTATCGCGTTTGTTCCTGATACATTGTCTAATAATTATCGTTTACTAAAACTTGTAAGTCAGTATCCCTGTGACTCTCATCCTGAATTTCCTCCCTCATTAAATGACTACATTTAGTGAGGTTTTTTCCCACGAATAAGCCGGAATACCGAGCCAATTTTGTTTACAAGACTTTGCTTGTTGTTTAGAATCCCTTTTAAGTGACCCCTCTCTATATGCAGTTAGTCTTTGCTTCACTCGTCAATTACAGATTAACTTTTTTTAATCCTCACGCTAACATCGACGTATTTATAGCGTTGACGTATGTGAATACGTCGGTTATTTGTTACTGGTCGGATTTTGGTAATCCCTTTTACTTTGGCCTTGTTATTAATTAAGGATTTCCTCAATTATCCTTGTTAACTGAAGATAATTAGTGCTCCCTTATTGGTCGAATCCATACAAATTTCTATTCCAGTTTTACTTCATGTGTGGTGTATTGCCGGTGATGTAATGGTTTTTTAGGGTGATAATTGCTGGAAGGGTATATCACGACCTATCGATAGTACAAAATTTCCTTACTTGAATAAGTAGCCTAATTGATCAAAAAAAGAAAAATGTGTCGTTTTATCGATAGTTAAATACACATTCTAAATACATCTATAGGAAAAGTACATATTTACCACTAAGAAGCCTTTTCCGCTTGGCATTTTTGAGCCGTAATTATTTACTCATTGAACGTTGATGTAATAGGCAGTTACTATGTAACAAACTGCGTTTATTTATTTTTCGTCTCTTGGAGTAAATATGAAATTGTGTAAAAAAGTGCTGCTGCAAAACATGTTATGCATTACTCAGCCCTCTTTTAGGCATTTTCCACATTATACGTCAATTAACTTCAGTTTATAACGACAACAGTAAGATAACACAGAAATCTTCACTTCGTGGAATCGTTTGCTTTCCATAAAGAATACATTTATAGGGCAAAAAAGGCATTTATTTAGAGGCATCCGAGTTAGGTTTCAACCCGTGATGTCATTTTTAGGTGAAGTTGTTCAAGGTCTTCAAGGTTTTAAAAATGACTCAGCGTGTTAAAACCTAGGACTCATGTCTCTCTATAACAAGTGTGGGCTATACTCTTTGCCTTTAATTATTATGATGACGAGTTATTATAGAGGCGATGTAGTTTAATAGTATCAGGGCAACAGGACTGCTAGTGAGATAACTGAGAAAATGAACACAGAAAATAGCAGGTTCAGTGAATGCAATTTTATGTACGTATTGTCTATTGTCTTGAACCTAAACGGTGTTACCGCTGAAATTGCACAATAGCAGAATTCCACAGAGAAAAATCATTTGCCTTGACCGGGACTCGAACCTGGATCCCCTGATCCCTGGATGAGTGGAGCTGGGTTCGAGTCCCAGACAATGAAAATGATTTTTTTCTCTGTGGAATTCTGCTATTGTGTAACTCTGGAAAGTTTACCTGATCATTATTCAGCTCTCCTCTTACGCAAGAAGATTTGAACATGCTATTTTTAACTTGTGTGGTATACCAGTTCAAAGAAATGTAAATACCATAAAACTCACGGTTGAAGAAAATGTGAAGATCCACGTATTTCATCCAAGAAACAATGGTTTTTCACATTTTAGCTTGATAAATTTAAAGTTTATTCTTTAACCTCCACTTTAAAAAGGAAACTAATTTTGTTAAGATCTGTTAAAACTGGGTGGTAGTTACCAGACATAGGATAAGCATGTGACATGCCCTAAGAAGATGTCGTGAGAAGCTGTATCGTTTCTCCGTTAGTCATCAATCCCAATATTGGTTTGACGCAGCTCCCTATTCAATTCAATTATCCTATTGCCTACTTCATCATATTTATACTAGTATTATTTTGCATTATTCATCACTTTTTCATGCTTATCTTACGAGACCCTCTTTTTTTCATTTTCCCGTTCACCTTTTCCTCGATGACTGTCTTCATTAGACCATCCTGCTTCAAGGTATGGCCGGTTAATGTGCCCCATCTCCTTTTCAAAGAATTCATCAGGATCCGTTATTATCCCACTCTCCTTAGGTACTCTTTATTTGTTATCCTGAAGGGGTGAATACATTAATACTAAACTTGTTCAGTCTCATTAAACTTATTGTAGGAGTCAGATCTAATTGATTATCTCGAAGCTTTGCAGTCTGGATTTATTCAAGTATATCTAGAACGTTTACTCTTAATAAAAATATGCAGTTCACTTGTGAAGCACAGATCTAAAGGTATTGTTCATACTTTTCTCAACACAAAATTCAATTTATGTACTCAGGGGGTCAGTAGGGAATTTGCTCACGCGCGGATCATTTTGCACTTCAGCTATATCTCAAGGACTATGATCGTTTCTTGAATTATATATCTGCTTCTTTTCGCCGAATTAATATGCTTATTAGTTCGCCACAGGTATTCATTCATGAATCATTCTTGCGTGAAAATGTTCCACGTGCCCCCCGTGGGAATAAAGAAGCCTGTAGCCTTTCACCGGATATCCTTTTCCTCTACCCCTTTTTACTTTTTTTCCCTTCCCAAAATTTCCCTGGCCTCTTCCGGGTTTGAACATTCAATTTCGCGTGTAAAAAATTGAAAAGCCTTCCTCCCTTTCTCGTCTACGCGACCACATTCTCATCGATCCGTATACGGTTGCCTTCCCTCAACCCCTCTCCGGCAACAACGACCTCAGAGCCCAGACAGGAGTGCGTGTATCCCGCGGAGGTCACAAGGAATGAAACTCGCGGGCCGGCCGAGAAGCGGAACGGGGGCGGTGAGTCTTTTTTTTTAAGGAAAGGTGCGAGAGTCCGTCCGCGGCGGCTTGTACGAATTTGTGTGCGCTACCAGCTGGCAGGGAGGCGACGAAAAAAAGTGTGGGGGGTTAGGTTTCGGCGGTGGAAAACACACAATCCCTCCAGCCGCGGAGTGGCAAAGGGATTCCGGCTGAATGGCACAAAAGTCAGGCGAGGCGGAGTTTACCCGGAGAACCACGTGAATAAAAGGAGCTACAGTGGTGATGTCTGGGGTGTGTAAAGGCTTGGGGGAGGTGGGAGGAAGAGGGGGTTGGTTTGGTAGGTGGTGTGCGAGAGAAGTAGAGGCCGCATTATATAACCGCGAGTTTCGCGTGGGAACTGGTGAAGCTGAAAAACAGGGGAGGAGGGAAGTCGGAAGATTGTGAGTGTGTGTGTTAGGAAGGAATAAAAAAGGGGAAGCGACTGTTCCACCGGCAGGGCTTGAAGGGAAAACAAATCCGAGCTAGCAATGAATACAACGTTTCCCGATGTTCGCGAGCGAATCGAAGACCGCTGCCGTTGTTGTTGTTGTTTGTGTTTTTATCTCCAAGGTTTTCCACTTTCTTCTTTTTTGTCGCGTCGAGCGAGGGAATCGGTGAGGGCCATTATTTTTTGTTTCATTGGCTGCGTGTTTCCTTTAGCCTTTCCCCTTCCGCTTTGTCCCATGTAAAACCGAGGACGAATAATGCGTTCGCGCACACCTTGCCGTCCGAATCGGTCGATTAAGTGAAGTGGGAGAATATGCTTCAAGTGGGAACTTGACCTAATGCCCTCACGTCTCGTCTCGAGAAACACCGAGTTAGTCGATTGTGACCATCAGAAAGGACTTTCTACGGGCGACTCTATATGGTTGTAACATCTGATGCACATATTTAATCTTTGACATTCACTTTTCGGATCGATATCCGGATGCTTATGTGCTCTAAGTTTGCTTTTGGAAATTTCCATTTTGCAAGTTTCAATTCTATAGGTAGAAAGAAAATAATGTATTGCCGCTAGTGCGTTCTTTCTTCGCAGATGGTGACGATTTTCTTCTTTGTTACATAATATATAAGTAGTATTTTTCGTGTAATGATGTTCAGGTTCACAACTTTATTATATTACACTACTTTTCACTGTTTCCTTTCCAATTTATTTCCTTCTCTATTTTTTCCCGCCTCCCGTAATCTCTTCAAAACGCTAACCTATTTTTCTGGCATCATTATACACGCTATGACGACCCATTGCACTCCATTTCCCCTAGCTGCTTGGTCCATTGATGAGAGCCCTTGAATTTCATTTGAGAAATTTCTTCCTTAATACAGCTCTTTAATACTGCTTTTACCATACTTGATACTGCAACCACCATTATCCAACATGAACACAGGGCAAATGATTTTTCGGATTCTTTCTTCCAGCTTTAATTTGGAACTTCATTTATTCCGCTTAATCTCATTACATGAAATTTCTTGTGATTAACTTCGATTCATGTCATGCTCTGAAACTGTGACGAATATGGCAGTGAATCCGATCCCTTGGCTGAATTTCATACAGGCTTGATCATCCGAAAATCTGTTCTATTTCATCCTATCGCATGCTGTCTTTTTTTCATCTAGCTCCCTTACCTGTATGCAATGATTATGATTCCATGCCTCGTACGTCGATGAGTATTGATGACAACGGAAAACTCTGGTTTACCTCCCACGCTATCATTATCTAATAGGATTCTCCATCATCTCCACTGTATGTGGATTGTTAACATTTTTAATTAGTTGTCGTCTATTCTGGCAGGCTAATCCTAACTTTCAAAGAACATTTATCAATAGTTTTTAGTTCACCCCATTATACACTTTCTCGAAACGTAGACAAAAATACTAATGATATCATTTTTTCATGTTGAATAGCTAAATAAAGCACTGGAATTTTCTTACTTATGTGATTTTAAAACTTATTTAAACATATAAATGGGAGGATTGTTAGAGAAATATATTTCAATAAGAAAAATAATAGCTGAAATCTGCGCTTTACATGTAAGGTCTTGCTAGATCTGTAAAATATTTTAGGGTAGCCGTATTTACTTTACTTATAAGTTGTCACCTTTACTTCTATGGGATTATGTGACGCTTCATGCTGGTCAAAAAAAGTTGCCCGCAATGAAGAATATATGTTCCTATAGCCTATTTTAAAATGTCATCTTAGAGTTCCTCCGGGAGAGGGCAGGCCGTTTGCCTCAGATGAGTCTGGACCGTCTGGACTGAGCATACTCTTACAGTTAATAGCTTACATTTGTCTTCATTTATCTGTGATTTATGATTAGAGAGTGTTTTATTCATCATCTTTAGCATTCAGTCAGTTTCGTTAAAAGAATCTGCAATAATACCATATATGCGCGTACCTGATAACACGTGTTCTATTGCCTTTTATCTTTGTGTCATTTGTCATATAAAATGTTTTTTAACTTGTCCGTTATTTTGATGTCCTGTGATGAAGAAATATCAAATGGTGGAAAGAGCTATCAGTACCGTTGGCTTGCTAACTATGAATGTTATTGATTGAATCACATTTTCCTTTCCATTTTGGCTGATTTCTGGCCCGTTTGAGGTATTGTAGTTATAAAAAAATTTATCATTTCGGTTTTTAATTGAGGTAAAAATTACATTATTTTATGATGCACATATGAAAGAGGCTATTCTTCTAAAATTTTATTGATTTCGCTTGCTAAGTCTTAGGCTTTTTGGGGATACGCGTATACTTTGGGCCTCTATTTTTTTGATAAACTGTTCGATCCCTATTTGGTTCACGCAGTACTAAAAATTGTCATATTGGGCTCATTTCCTCTCGATTGACTCATCTAATTAATTTGAAGTGCGGTTTTGAATTGTTTTGAATTGAAGATATACAATGGAATATTAGTTACTTCTGTTGAACATTAATGAGGGGAAGTTACAGGCAGCTGAGGAACGTTCTCGCCACGAGTGGATGAATAATAGCTTGGGATGAGATTGTTATGTAAAAGAGGATGGTGTGTGAAAACACGCACCTGCAAAATCAGCATTCTGTTGGGCACTTTTGAATAAACTGGTTGACATTAACGGTAGTGTGTAAGGGTACTTATGTGTGCCACGATAAACAACATTTACAAATTTCTAAAGCATACTGGAGTAAATTAACAGGAGTGTTAACTCATAACTTATCCACGACGGTTCACATTTGTGTGAAAATAATCAAATAGGCTTTATAAACTGGGTCTTTGGACTCCATTAGAAAGTTGCTCGCAAATTGTGATGGATACTGCTCGATTCTTGACCCTGGGCCTCCGCTTGGAATTAAGTATAACAACTGGTGCCTAAAACCAATCACATCCTTAAAATAATGACTTATATATGACTAATTCAGATTTCAGGAAGGAATCTCTTTGCTAGGAACTAGGTTGCAATAGTGTATATGTCGGGTGACTATACTAATGCAGCTGCTTTCCATATTCTGCGTGAATCGGGAGGCAATAATTAGTAAACTTACTTTATCCAATAAAAAAAACCCATTTTGGCTGGTTTTTATTAACACAACCCTATTTAGGCCATTTAAAGCTGATAAATTGTCATTTGCATAATCCCAGGGGAGAGTCTTCTACAGCAATGGCCTAAATTATTCACTTTCGTAGTTATTCATCTCATTCATTACTAGCCTCGGAATGACAATTATTTGAAACACTATCCCATTATCCGTCTAATGTGCTGCAAAATTCGTAAAAATGTACCTAAGATACGTGTTAAAGAAATTAATAACCTTTTCAGTGATATGACCACAGGATCAACTGCCTACTGATCAACTATCTTTTACAAAATTAGGCGAAAGGACATTAATAGTTTTCATAATAATCAAGAAAAGACCTGTTAACACGTATAGTTCTGCTCACTTGCCTTATAACCGTCCTCAAACAAAGATTGATCGCAAAGCACGCCACTGCATATATTACCTTGAAAATAAATCGATAAATTTGAGCGCAGTGATCTGCCCATGAGGCTTGGTCTGAGGCCGAATTCATATCTAGCAATTGGGTCAGGTTCATTAACCAATCCCTTTCCATTGCGGGTTTTGTGGGACGGAAATGGCCCCGGGCAGAGTATGGACACCGCTCCAGATGTTTCGACCGGGAGATGTCCCGAGGTCAAAGCTGGACGGATCGGTGGACCGCGCTCCCGATCGAAGTGCCTTTCAGAATTGTTTTTAAAGGGATAGGATTCAGCCCGCGGTTTGTCCTCGTTAGCGTTCAATGCAAAATAAAAGAAAGGAAAAGAAATAACTTCAGGCTGCCCCTGGCTTCCGCATCCCTCTCATTGGTGTCTTTCTCTTTCTCTCTCTCACCCAGAGAGCCGAAAAATCGATGAATGGCAGTCCCAGCATCAACCTATTTTTTTTATTTAATCAAACCCTAATGAATGAGGTCGGGAAGGAATGCAGACGATGTTATCTGGGCTCTGAGATCTTTCGTTGAACCTCCGAATCAAGTCTTACAGTGTCTTCTCTTGGTTCCTTACGCGGATGATTGGATTTTTATGAATGACTCACTGCAGGACGAGCCTTCGGAGCACAAGATTAAATGGGTCAATGTAAGGCTTTTTTTCCCGCTAAAGTGTGATCATATTTTATTCTGCTCTGAAAACAGAATCATGTAATTTAAACTGAGGCAATATTTAAGTATCATACTACCTTTTCCGAGTCAAAAGCCATTGCCTCAGGCATGTAAATTATATTATTTTTTCATATTCTCCGCATATTTGTGCCGCATGCTTCAAATATGAGCGAAAATCCAATTTCTTTCCTCCCAGGCTTTATTAGCCAAGGCATTCAAGTCATGTAGGTGCTCTGAGGAATAGTAAACACGTTGGGGATTAATATTTTGTTCACCCATAAATACACCACATTGCCCTAGGTTTGTGCTATACTTGCTGAACACATTCTGCAAATTGATAATGTACCAATATTTCCTAAATTGCTTGGAGTTGAGTGCTATTATTTTCTAACCCTATTTTTAATTATTATCTGACAGGAAACATGTCTAGGATAGCCGATCTAGCATACATATCCTGTTTTTATTTAAGTGTTACGATAGGACTTAGCTTATAACGGTTTTATTTCAAGTGCTATCAAAAATCATAAATATTTGCAGCAGGCGAATAATTGGAACAAGATATTGCAATCGGCGTGACTAAATAGTTGATTTGGCAGCTTTAAAATACGTTGTAACGCTTAATGTTAAGTAAGGTTGTGTCTTTTTTTCTATTTATCAACAGAAAAACATGGAATGCATTTTCTTGACGAAGAAACTCATAATTATCATTCCTCCTGAACTTTTGAGAATAGTACACCATAAGCCCACAACCATCTATTTCCTTTATTCACAACCCACTCCACCCCATCCTATAATCAACACCAATGCACCCCGCCCCCCCCTCCTTTTTGCGTATATAATTGTTTGTGACTGACAAAATTTTTGTACCTGATGATGGCACAGAAGCTCCGAAGCTTGCTGTATTACCGTCAGTAAATTTTAAAGTGGATTATAATTGTTTTTTTCTCTGTCACCCTCTATTCTGTTGCAATTGTTGAGGTTTTCACTTTGAATAAGCCCATTAGGTTTTTTGAAGTGGTGGTTGATGCGTCTTGACACATCTTCATAGGCACGATGACTAATAGGGGTGATATTTCGTCAATCACCACTAAAATTCACCGACCATATTGTTTACCCTTCTTATGATTTGTAAGTGTCAATTGTAAGACATGCCACGAAAATCACTTCTTCGTGCTTTTACGTAGTTGAAAAAATCCGCTTCATTCTTCGATATTCTAAACCTTTGCTGGAATGTTGCAACTTTTTCCTTGAGACTGCAATCTACCTTTTAGATTGCAACCATGGGGTAGAAATTAACTTCTTGATATATTTATGAACCAAAAATTTCAGTAGAAGATTTGCTCACACATCAAACGTAACAAAGAATATCAACTAAAGGCACACTTCCGAGGAGTGCATTTCATTGTACAAATTATTGGTTGAAAAACTTGCTTTTGCTTATAGCTTTACATATTCTAAACTGCACGCATTTGCTAGTCTAAAATCGCTCTAGAATTATGGTACCATAGTACCTAGTGTTTATTAAATAAAATAATTCACTTAAAAAGTCGTAGTTATTTGTAAGTATGGGCGATACTGGAACTGCAACCATTGACGCAGAGCGATGAGAAACAGTCTACATCATCTGTTTATTTATATTACCTTAATCTCTTCTCTTTTGGTAGAACATTTCCTGATATTTGATGCTTTCTCTGTGTGATTTGCGGGACATTTTTTTACGTGACTAAAAACACGAGTGGCAATGAGAATGGTAGTAGAATAACCAAGATATTTTGTCAAATGTCACATAGCATTTATGTAACGTATGTCATGCAATGTATGGGTTTTTAACGTGATCAAAACATTATATTTTGATCTTGCAAGCCAATGCACAACTTTTAAATTTGTCAATTTACCCATTTTCATCGCCTCTATGACGATTACTTCACCCGGCTTAAATCAGTCCATTACTTCCAGCGTTACTCCTAGCTAATCCATCTTTCTTTAAGCAGTAGTCGTGCGTGTGATAACGTTCACAGCCATATCTTTTCACACGAAGTTTATCCCTTTTGCGATTCTTTGATATTCGGTTTTTTTCTTCAATTTCCGCTGCTAGCTTGTCCGTGACCAACTAAAGACCGTGCAGTCTCTCCTTCGATATTTCATTTCTATGGGAAAATATAACCTGTGGAGTTGGGCTATCTCATTGGTATCACAGAGATTACGCTGACCTCGAGCCGAAATCTTTTGACACCGGCCTCAATAAAGCGTCCTTAGTATATATTATTTATGCTTAGTAAATGTTAAAAAACGCCACATGCCTCAAATACGATATTTATTTTGGCATTTTTGCATTTCAGATAATGCATAATATTATAAATAAAAAGTAATAAAAAAGACCTGTACCACAAACTTCACCTATCATAGTGCTTTTCCATTCCGACGTTTTTAGGGTTGTGACGTTATTCTTTTAGAAATTATTCTCGACGAAATCAGAATCCTCTTTATATATTTTTGACATTTTACGTACGATGATTGTGGTGTGTTTTGCATAGCTTACGGGATCAACGTAACATTTTTGGTGAAACAATGTTGAATATTGTGAACAACTATTTATGTTGTCGTCATACCATATTGAACTAAGTTCGCAATACATTAAGTTTATAAGAAGTTGATTGAAAAAAGTGTATATGAGGTATGCATATAGATGTAATGAATTAAACTTACATGGCTATTTAAAAGCACGATACTTATGAAGCATTTGTGATCTTATTCAATTTGTTGACCATTAATATTTCGTCCATGTGACAAAGTTAGCTGTTCATGCTAACGAATAAAAACTAAATCAACAACTAAAGTTGTGTGGAATAGACTAAAATATTATATTTTTATTCGTTACCATGATTAGTGTAACTAAATTTCACAAAGTGACGCCTTCAGTCCTATCCAAAGTGCTATGGTAATATGGTACATCTACTTACACAATTCTGTGTAATGAATAGATTTGTAAACGGAAGAGTAAATGCTTGGCGGTATTGGCTAAAAATTAGTTTTAGCCTATGATATCGTTAAGGCTAGCGCAGCGAACTCGAGATTCTGATTCGGTCTACATCTGTTCTTTTCCCAGAAGAGAACTTTCCTGAGAACCTTGGCCTATGGTCGACCTAAAGCCCTGGAACCCTTGTCCCTGCGTCAGCGGGCCTCCATTCAAATATGTTCCCGACCCCAAGTTGACCAAGCTTTTAAGCACCACTCAAGCAGCGAAAGGAGGGATTTTGGCATGAGGAGAACATGGCGGTTTTGTTCGGCAAGCGTAAAGGGTGGGGATGTATGGTTGGGGAACGAACTGGTGCGAGTTCTTGGTCAATCGCTGGGTAAATGTGTGTTGGACTTCTTTTCTGGAAACAAACGAAGTTGAATGTTCGAAATTACCACTTTTCATTATGCCAAGTTGCTAAAAAAGGAAATTCCCTAGAATTACCGTGAAGAGAAGTACCTAAATACTTTGAAACGGATATTGTGCTTTGCAAATGAAAATTAAAGTAGAAAAAGAAAATTGGTCACTTATTCATTTCGTCCTCGATACTTTCGTATGCAAAAATATGACTGTAAGTGATCAAGTAATTTTCCTTACGATAAATACTTGCTGAAATAATTTTGACTTATCGTAAATATTAAATTTTAGAGTTTAAATGTAATTTTTTAACTTAAAAGGATATCATATCGGGATTTTAGCTTTTTAAAGATAGCACAGAGATAAAAGGTGTGCAAATGTAAACTTCACCTGCAGAAAATTTAGAGACCAAAAGCTTCAGATTTTATATCAACGCTGAAGTGTATTCGCTTTATTTTATCTGAGAACCTTCATCTCAGGTCAATTCAACGTCATTACGCGGAAAGATTTTCCGTGTGGTGCTTGTTTTCCATACGGCTAGGAAGTTTGTTGTGATTCTAATGCGGTGTTTCACTTTTTGCTTTGTATTAATGTGAATAAGCTGGGATGTAAAAATGAATTGTCGTTAAAAACTCGTGAAATAGTGTTGTGGGTCATTTGCATTTGAGGCTCATTTTAACTCCAATGCAATTTGTAGATACATATCATGACTTGCTGGCGAATATTCCTGAGTAAAGTCTTGATGGGGAGCATTGATATATTAATTATTGGATTCCAATTGGTTCAAAAAATAAAAAAGGGATGTTAATGCACTATATTCACTAACGTAAAACATATTCGTAGAGGTAAATTTGTATTTACAAAGCACTAGCTGAAGGTGCCCGTTGAAATTCAAAGGGAGGGAGAAATATAATAAATTCGAATTGCATTAAGAAATTAAAAAAATTTTCATGAATGGGCGAAAACAAACTTGTGTTATGGAGTTAGCTCCAAGTCAGTATCGGAACCATCATCATCATCGGTCAACAATCCTAGGATTGGTTTGACGCATCCCTCCTATATACTTATATCAGCCAACCTCTTCGTATTGAGGTAACTCCTCTCTTCAACACCCTTCACGACCTGTTTGATATAACTCCTACGCCTACCTTTTCTATTATTCTTCCCGCTCAATTTTTCCTCGACGGTGTCTTCATCACGCCATCGTGTCTTAAGATGTGGCCGATTAAGTTTTCCCCTCTTCTTTTTAGGGTTTTCAGTGGACATCTCTTCTCTCCCTCTCATCTTAGGTTTTCTTCGTTTGTAATTCGGTCGAACCATTTTATCTTCATCATTATTCGGTAGCACCGCACTTCAAATGCTTCCAGCCTTGAATTCTCTACTGCTTTATGGTATTTCCTATATGGCAGCGAAGCATGCCATTTTTATTGCATACTTCGCTGCCATGTAGGAGGATGCTCCAGATGTATGGTCTAATGAAATGTTTCCTCACTTCTATGCTTATATTTGCAGCTGTAAGCAGAATCTTCTTTTGGTAAAATGCCCTTTTTGATTGGGCGATTCAATTAGTAATTTCTCTTTTACTTCTTCCATCCTTGTTTACTCAGCTTTCCCAGGTAACAGAGCTCTTCCATCTTCTCAATTTTTTTTGCTTTCCTAGTTTAAAATTGGTCCTGGCTTATTCTCTCCTACTGCATAACAATACCTTAGTTTTCTTTTTATTCGTCTTCATCGGAGCCATAAGTAAAATGTTACCAATGTAAACATACCTATAGGTAATTACTGCCTGGACTCATAATTGGGACCTAACAAAACTAAGAATATTATTTAGAAACTTTCAGGCCAAAAGAAACAAAGGAGGTTAGTAGGGGAGGTGCATACAAATGTCTGCTATCGTTGACAATGAGGCCAGATTCGGGTTCTTGGGAATAGTGCAACCCACCTCTTCGGTGAAAAATGTTTTCTCTGGCATTTTATGCATGCCATGTTCATCTCAATTCTTCAGTTGCAGGACAGTGGTGTCAATGAACTTCCTACGGATACGTAATTATTATTATTAGTATTCTACCGCTGAAGGTAGGTTTAAATGGACATATAATTCTTCCCACCCCCTTCACACGATGTCCCTTTTCAGCCCGTCATACCTCCTAACACCCATCATTCCATCCAAGCTACCCGTTCTTCTCCTCCCTCTTCCCCGCTTACCCAACGCTCTTCCCTCAATCACCTCCTTCAAAACACCATCCCTTTTTATCACCTTTTCCATCCACACCTTCTGCCTTCTCCTAATTTCATCTATCAAATTTCTTTCCTCTCCTACCAATTCTAGCACTTCATCGTTCGCCTTCATTTCGACCCACTTTACTTTCTCCATCCTTCTCCACACCCACATTTCAAAAGCCCTAAGTCTATTTTCATCTTCTTTTCGCAAAGCCCACGTTTCCACCCCATATAGTGCAACGCTCCATATTAAACTTTTCACTAGTCTTTTCTTCACTTACCTACTCAACGCCCCTGTCATTAGTTCACGCCTACGAGTAAAAACTTCTTTTGCCAATGCAATTCTCCTTCTCACTTCAAGCTGCTATTCCCTTTTTCTTCCAACACACTACCTAGATAGCTAAATTGCTACCTAGATAGCTAAATTGCTCTACCTGCTCTAGCTTCTGACCAGCTACTTTTCTCGTTATACTGGCCCTTTTTTGTTCTTGAAAATCGCATTACTTTCGTTTTCTTCTGGTTTATCTTCATCTTGTATCTTTCGCACTGTCCTTGCAACGCATCCAACATTTTTTGCAAGCCAAGGGCTGACTGGCTGACTAGCGTTTGGTCATCCGCAAGCCTCACTGATTTTATCAACTTCCCCCCCGACCTTTACTCCAGCCTCCAGCTCATCCCAAGCCTCTCTCACCATTTCCTCCGAGTATATTTTGAAAAGTACCGGCGATAACGGACAGCCCTGCCTAACTCCCCTCCCTATTGTGGCCCAATCCGATTCTCCATCGGCTACTCTCACTTGCGCCTTCTTTGCCATGCATAAATTCCGGAGCAGTCTCCTATCTCTCCAGTCTACTCCTATCTTCCGCAATATACCCATTAACTTGTCCCATCTGACTGTCGAACGCCTTTTCGAAATCAACAAAGCACGCGAATACATCCTGATTCCTGATTGTATTCTAGATTCCTTTTTTCTAGTATTCTCATCACTGTAATCGCATCGCGAGTGGCCCCCCCCTTCCGAAATCCAAACCTATACTCCCCAAGGAATTCGTTTGCTCTCTTTTCCATTCTTCTATTGATGACTCTAAGCACTACCTTTGCCGCATGAGAAATAAAACTTATCGTTCTATAGTCTTCACATTCTTTTGTCACCCTCTTTTTCGGTATAGGTATCAGCACGGTTTTTACAAAATCTTCCGATCAAGCCCCATCCTCGTATATTCTACGAACAAGTACATTAAATCTGCCCCTTCCCCCTTTTCCTAAGTTTTTCAGAAGCTCAACTGGAATGTTATCTACCCCTACCGCTTTACCTGCCTTCATTTCTCGCAGTGCCTTCTCTATCTCACTATCCAGTATTCCAGGGCCCATTTCATCTTGATCTACGTCCTTTTCCTCTTCTATGTCCAAGTTCCTAGGCCTCTTTTCCCTATCATACAGTTCCTCAACATATACCCTCCAACGACGCCGAATCTCCTCTGGTTCCATCGCTAAATTTCCCCTTCTGTCTTTGATGCACGGGACCGTTTTCCCTTTCTTGATTTCCCATAACATTCTAACCTTTGAGTACAGACTGCCTATTTCTCCTTCTCTCTGGAGTCTCTCCATCTCCTCGCATTGCGGACTCCACCACTTTTCTCTTGCTCTCTTTGTTTCTCTCCTAAGCGTGTTGTTAATCTCCTTATAACGCCATTTGCCTAGCTCTGTATTTACATTTTTCCATTTTCTTCTTTCCACGATCCTTTCCATCATTTCTGTTGTTATCCAAGGTTTCTTGATCCTCCTAATGTCTACTGTTCCTATTGTTTTCTCAGCTGCCTCTTTTATGTCTGTCTTTATCATTTCCCACCCTTCATCTATTGTTCCTCTTCCCTCACGCATCTATCCACAATCTCCTGATATTCCCTCCTCTTCCCTCGAATCAGTGCTCCTACAACCCACTTTTTTATTTTCCTTTCTACTTTCATCCTTTTTAGTCTCATCTCACATTTCATCACCACCAATTTATGGTCGGATGCGGCATCTGCACCTGGGAAACTATGCTAATTTTTACGCGGTTCCTGAATCTTTGCCTGGTCATGATGTAGTCTAGTTGGTACCTTCCAGTATCCCCCGGCATTTTCCATGTGTACCTAAGCCTATGGTGGTGTTTAACCCACGTGCTTGTAATCACTAAATTATTGCTCCTACAAAACTCCACTGCTTTCTCGCCCCGGTCATTCCTTTCACCCAGACCATACTCCCCTACTTCACTTCAGTCGCTCCCTTCCCCTACTGCAGAGTACCAAAATCCCATAACTATAAGGTTCTTCCTGCCCTTAACTTTCCCGATTAATTCTTCCAACTGGTCATATACTTCGTCTACCTCTTCTTCTCTATGTCCCCCTGTCGGTATGTATACCTGTACTACGACTGCATTTGCCGTCTTCGCATTGATTTTGATAGCTAGTATTCTATCGCTTACCTGTTCCACATTCATTACCCTTTTTCCTAATGTTGCATTCAATACAACTGCTACTCCCCGATGGCTCTCTTCCCCTCCACTGTATTTAACACTACTTTTTATTTCAGAAGTCCCCCTGTTCTCTCCATCTTACTTCGCTTAATGGCAACAAATAGATCTCTCCCCTATCTACTTCACGCTTAATGTTTTCTAGTTTTCTTGCCCTTAACATTGTCCTAACGCTCCATGTCCCTTAGCATTGTTGCTCTCTTCTCTCCGTTCTTCACCGCCGGTGCTGCTGTCTTTCTTTCCGTGCAAGGATTTCGTGAGATGACGACCGCAGAGTCCTTGCTTACCCTGCTTCCGGGCACACAACACCCGTCCCACTAATTTGGTTCCGGGCCCCGTAGTTGCCAGGATTCAATTCTCTATTGTTCAACTCCATTGTGTTCTTGGGAGAGTTTAATTGAGGTGGTTTCCCTTTGCCTGCCTCAATAGTGTTTTAACGTGACACCATCACTTGATAGGCCGCCCCACTGGGGTCAGACGCCTTCTCACAGCCGCCTCACTGAGGAACAGACGCTGCGAATACGGTACGTGGACTACCTTTCGTCAGCCTCCTACCGTTCGACCTGTCTGCTATGGGTGACCCTACTAGGAGCAATATTAGTTGCTCCCGCCAGTGCAGCTCTAGGGTTCACGGGAACACGCAAGCCCCAATCCCACCACGGCAAGGCGTAGTCCATGGGGATACGTAATAATTCATTTTATAACAATTAGTGTAAATTATATTCTTTTAACCTAGTACAGATAAAGATTACTTAAACCAGGTACTTGTCGCTCAGTGCGCACCTTCTACTGTATATTTCACGTTTAACTATGTTACAATTTTTTTCATCTTGCTAAGCTTACATTCCATTTAAGTTTCTTATCACTTTCTTGCGTCTTAAAAGAAAACAATTTTGAAAGTGGTCCACTTCGGAATACGGTATAAATTCATAAAATATTAACCTTTTGAACCCCCCAGAAACTTTCATTTAAATACTTATAGTTTTACCGAATGCAAACCTATTTGTTCTGGGAGTAGCGCGAATTGCCAGCCCGTATGATTTTTCCGAATGAAGTGGCCGATTAAGATGCAAGAATTGGCTACGAAACTTCTTTTAGTACCTTTTGATGTCTTCACGAAAAGAACAATGTTGTTTCCGGCATCGCTTTTGGACGAACGTTTTTAGCATCATTGCAATGGTATCAATGAATATTCCACGGATTCGTAAGGATACATTATGCTCTATAGGGATTTGAATTTTATTCCATGTTGTTAAAATATCTCAAATCTTAAGATCTCTCCATCGACAATGTGTTTCTCTTCTCATAATGTCCGAGGTTGGTTCATATTCACAAACCCGTAAAGAAAACAATTTGAACACCGCTGAAGCATTCGTTAAATACTCCTCATTTTAAACAAATGCAAACCTTCGAAATCCGTGAGTAGTGCTAGCAGTCAGCACGCATCATTGTGCGGAAAAATATGGCTTCCTTGCTTCACGAATATCCTACAATGCCTTTAGTACCTTCTTAAGCCTGGTTCACACGGTGCGTTTTTCCGGGATGGATGTCTTGCATGGAGTGCTGATGGGTGCCGTGCGTGCTCCCTTGCTGGAAACGCTGACTGCAGCGGGCTGCCCTGACGGCTAGCTTGCTTGATTTCGAGGTTAGGTCCGTTGCTATTGTCCTTTCGTGTTTTTCTCATGGCTATTGTTGCCGGCCAATCATCGTTCAGCTTTGCATCACGTGATCAAAATAAAGGTTCTGCCTGGTTCTGCTTTTAATAGCATCTCATGGTCAATATTGTGTTTAAAAATGAGTGCTAATCTATAGACTAGGTATCAAGTTGTGGTGCTTATCGAAGCATATAGAGACGAAACTTGTTTATACGCAGTTCGTAATCGGAACTATCACATCTTCGTGCTGAGGCTCTAAGAAGAGTAAGCAAGGAGGTTAGCACGCTACGTGTGAACCGACAAACATCAGCGAAGCCAGCTTAGCGGCCACATTCGTCGCCCGCTTGGTAGCACGCACGAAGTCCAGCTTGCTAGCACTCAAAGAAAAACTAACTGTGTGAACTGGGCATTTGATGTGAACAGTGTATTCCACCAACACTACACAAGGACAAAAAATGACATCCATTTCAATTATGTGCGTACAAAAGCTGCTAAAATTGGACCCAAAGAAATGGGCATAAAATTGTTTAATAATTTACCACTGTGTGTAAAACAAATTAAAAGCATCAATGCTTTTAAATCAGAACTAAAAAGGTACTTGCTAAATAATTTGTTCTATTCTATTGAGGAATACCTCAGTGACACTTAAAACCTGTATTGTGTATTATATATGTATGAATATGACGTGCCCTATATCTTTTCATATCAATGTAACAGATCTTTGGGCAAATAAAGACATTATTATTATTATTATATCCTCGCGAAACGCACAATGCTGTTTACGGCATCCCTCTATGACGAACTTTTTAAGCAGCAACGATTTTTTCAATTCCGATATGACAATAGTAAAGGCCCTAGCAACGCTCTGAAAAGAACCGAAAATAACAGCAAATTTCAACGTAAATTACTCATTTCCCAGTTAACTCGAACACAAAATGTAAATCGGTTAAAAGATTAAGTAAATCTAAATATTTGCACATTAAATACAGAAAGAATGAAAGAAATCGATTGGTATTTAGTTATTTTACTGAGCGAAAGAAAAAACTCTGCGCTACCATAAATTGAAAAAGTCCATTTAAAGCAATGTAATTACATAATTGGCTCCAGGAATCGAACCCGGGCCCCGAGACTTTTTTTATATAGCCTATAGCACCTGATAGTGTATACGCTAGAATCCAACAAAATTTCAGCACAATCGGTACATTAGTTTTTGAGGAGATGCGTAAATTAAATCTGGCAGACAGACAGAGAGACACCACTTCATTTTTATGTACGGGGTGCGGCAACATAACTTTCCTTTGATATGAATATATTCACATAATAAAGGAAGTTATGTTGCCGCCCCCTGATTTAGTATGATAACACTTCACAACTGTATGTACGCCTTAGCTGTATTACGTGAAACTTTCCGCAATAAAAGAATATCATGTTGAAAGTGATGAGCATGTATAATCCAGAATTTTTTCCTCCACGATGGCACGATGGGCAATTAATGCATTGCCTAAGAGTGATCATCTGCGAAGGCTATTATCGTCATGGCAACTTAGTAATAAGCATTCAACGCTTATGTGAATTCTCGAGTGAGCATCGTCACACGACGCTTGACGCATGCACCCACCCTAATGATGTACTTAACATTTGATTACTCACTCACGGAATTTACTGCAGGGGAATAGGGTAATCAAGATTAACGGTTTAAAGAAGAGGTAGAGGGAAAAGGAGGCGTATTCACTTAATGGACTCTTCACAGCTTACTTCCTTTCGGCGTGATATTTAAATCTTTAAGTGCGATATTGTGCAAAAGGAAGCACAAGTAACGGACTTTAAGGAACGATACCTTATAAGCCTATGAAAAACGTGGACAACGTGTAATTACTTACGTATAATGATCTAATCGCTCAATTTTTAAGTAAGATTTTGGTTTCAAATTAAAATGCGAAACTAGTAAGCTGCATATTTGTCCTAAGAATCGTTTTATTATACAAATATGTAAAAATATGCCTTAAAGCTATACTTAATCAATGATGAAGTCATAAATAAAAATATCTAAGTCATTAAGTAGTATTTTAAAATTGACTTCTACCGATCAGGAAAGATTTTCTGGAGTTTCCGTACTATTTTTTGAATTTTATAAGCGTAACTGCTCCATTGCAATGCTAGTTCTCTTTGCAAATCAGAGTTTTTCTACCCGTCTTCATAATATCCACAGTATTTTTCTTTTTCATCCTAGTGCTCGCTTACTCAGTATTATTCCAAAAACAATCCTGAACATCTCATTGTCCCCAAGTACCTGTTCCATCCATTCCACTACGTCATCGAAGTTTCGAACGCAATCTTCCCTTCCGTTGACTGTTTAGTACCTATCTCTTCATTTGTCCTACCTTCCGTTTTCCATGCTCCTACACATCCGCACAAAATATTTTTTCATTATATTTCTCCTGAATGCATTCCTTTGGGGCCATACGTAGCCGATGTATAAAAATATGGGTTTCTAATTAAGCTAATAATATTATTATTAATATTAACTTTCCATACAAATGTACTTATTTAATTCAGTTTTGCGAAATAAAGGAATTAAACATTTCAATTACATATTTTTATTTGTCACTGCACCTCACATAAATCAATTTAGGTAGACATTTGTAATGTAAAACAAGGTTTTTTGGCAATATAATTTGTTTAGTTATTATTTAATGTTTAATTTTTGCTTCTTTTAAAGAGAAAATAATTTATTTCACTAGCTCTATGATGAAGAATTACTCCTATTTATCTTAATGCCTCCCATATAATGGAAATATTACTTGGTATACAATATATTTGCTTCTGTTTAATCAGTACACCGAGAAAGGTTAACTAACGTGATACTACGTTTTTAAAACTGGGAATACGATTTGCCGTTACCATTCATACTACGTAAATAAAAAATCGAAGTACAATCGTTTATTGCAATAAAGAAATGAGATAAATACATACGTTATCGCCAAGTATTCATTTAACAACTTACCTCCACGCATAAACAGATAAACAACGCCCATAGTGACACCGTGCCGTGGTACCATGCTTAAAAATACGGCGTCATGCGGTGACGTCGTATTTTTAAGCTGCCGAAAAAGTACAATTTTCAAAGAGTAATATCCTTGTAACGCAACTCTTCTAACGTAATTCTTCAGCAAAATTTTCGCCAAGCACATTGTAGCCAATAAACTTCACATTCAATGAGTTATAAAAAATAGTGCATGTTTCCCATTGCGGGAGATGAAGGTGAGAAAACCATCTACTTTATCTCCTAAAATCAATCGGCTCAATATCAAATACCTCCGCGGATTGCCGAAATATCAACGAGGTCAATCAAACCAGATTTATGTGAACTTAATCTACCAAAATTGTTTGATTTGAAAAAAATGCAAATTTGACCTTGTTATTTAACAAAATTATAAACCATTAACAAACAAAAAATGTGTGCAAAAATATTTTAAGAAGTGGAGGATAAGTGCTGATTTAAAAAAAAACCCTTGACGACACGTGTTTGTGTGCATAGTTATTACTTTCTTAAGAATATAGAGAATAAGAAATTTAATAACAATTTAAGCTTAAGAATATAGAATATACAAAAGGCCACAAATTCAAAAGAACCTGTAAATAATGCAATTTAATGAACCAAAACTGCGTCCATATCTGACAGATATATTGCGGGCACTCCCGTTACACATCCTATTGCGGGTACTGCCGGGATAAAAATAAAACTGAGACTGAATCGAGGAAGTTGTTAAAGCACTATTATATAAAACCGTAAATTCATGCTTGACAAGAGGGCAACATATACCATTGACGGAACGAATAACTGGAGTGGTCCGTTTACGGTTCTTTCCCACGGGCTGTACATATTTTCTCCCTTCCAGATTTTTATTAATGCAAAATCACAATATGGAAATTTTGGAATGGAAGTGTATCGCCCAGATTATTAGATAAAAGTATTCCGTAAATTTTATCGGTGAAAAAATTGTTTCCCTTGCTTAATATCCTTATAAAATTATGCGGCAAAAAAAGTCTAAAACCACATATGTGTAAACATTTGTAGTCATCATCATCATCATCATCAAGAGTCAACAATCCTAGGATTGGTTTGACGCAGCCCTCCACTGGATTCTTCTATCAGCCAACCTCTTCATATTGACATAGTTCCTCTCTTTCACGTCCTTGACCACCTGTTCTCTGTAACTCGTACGAGGCCTGCTGTTTCCATTCTTCCCGTTCACTTTACCTTCGACAATTGTCTTCATCAGGCCATCGTGTCTCAAGATGTGGCCGATTAAGTTGTCCCGTCTTCTTTTTATAGTTTTCAGCAGACTTCTCTTTTCTCCGTCTCTTCTTAGGACTTCTTCAATTTTCACTCGGTTGATCCATTTTATTTTCATCTTTCTTCGATAGCACCATATTTCGAATGCTTCCACCCTTTTCTTATCCGCTGTTGTCATCGTTCATGCCTCACAGCCGTAAAGAAACATGCTCCTGATATACGTTTTGATGAATTGCTTCCTTACTTCCAAGCATGTATTTCCAGCTGTAAGTAGATTCTTCTTTTGATAGAATGCCGTCTTTGCCTGGGCTATTCTACTCACTATTTCTCTCTTGCTTCGTCCATCGTTGGTTACTCTGCTTCCCAGGTAACAGAACTCTTTCACCTCTTCCAGTTTCTGTTTTCCTAGTTTAATGTTGGTTTTGGCCTCTTCTCTCTTGCTGCACACCAATATCTTTGTTTTTCTTCTTATTGATCTTCAGCTGATGACTGGCCATTGTCCTTTCCATGTTTGTTATTATCCTATTCAGCTCCATCTCTGTCTCTGCTATGAGGGCTATGTGATCAGCGAATCGTAGCATACTGATTGTCTCTCCGTGGATGTTCACTCCAGAACACTTCTCCTTGTCTTTATTGATGGCTCTCTCGATGGAAACACAAAAAATTATGGGAGAAAGTGCACAGCCTTGTCTCACTCTTTTCCTTATTCTTGCTTCTTCACAGCTGGGTACAGATTTTATCACCGCTACTTGGTTTTTATACAGAATGTGGGTAATTCTTCGGTCATTGTACGACACGCTAATTCCTTTCAGAATATCAAGCATTGAATTCCAGTCCACGTTGTCGAAAGCCTTCTCTAAATCCACAAATGCAATGAAGGTTGGTTTGTTCTTCTCCATTCTCTTCTCTAAAAGCAGCCTAAGGGCCAATATTGCCTCTCTTGTACCCTTACTTTTTATGAATCCAAGTTGATCTTCATCCAGGAACTCCTCTGCTCTTCGTTCTATTCTTCTGTAGATGATTCTTGTAAATATCTTCGATGCATGTGTCGTCAGGTTTATAGTCCTAAAATTTTCACATTTCTCCGCTGTTTTTCTCGAAGTCCCCGAGTATTTCTCCTTTTGAGTACATGTCGCAGATGGCCCTGTAAAGATGGGCCAATGTGTTCTCTCCCGCATTCCTTATCAGGTCTGCGGGGATATCATCAATTCCAGGAGCCTTATTCATCCGAAGGTCCCTTACTGCTGCGTCGAATTCCGATCTCAATATTGATGCTCCCATATCATCCTTCTCGACTTCGCTTTCCTCTTCAACAACTTTCGTGCTGACATTGTTCCCGTTGTATAACTCTTACGGACATTCTTTCCATCGCTTTATTTGTCTTCATTTTCAATCAAAAGTTCTCCATTCTTGTCTCTTATAGCATTGCACCTTGCGCTCCGTTCCTTGAAGTGGTTCCTCACTATATCCTATAGGCAGCTTCCACCTTTCCAAGAGAAAAGGTTATTTTGTACATCTTTGCAAAGATTGTTCATCCAAATTTCTCTAGCTTTCCTGGCTTTGCGACTTACTTCGTTCTTTATTATTTTGTAGCAAAGCTGCCCTCCTACAGTTTTCGTATTCTTGTACTTTCTTCTTTCTTCAGTCAACACCAAGACTTCTTCCGTTATCTATGGCTTCTTCTCAGCAACTTTTCTTCTTCCAAGAACTTTTTTTGCTGCTTCCTGTAGTCCACACTTAATGTTTTCCCAACACACTTCTACTGGTTTCTCAGTCAGGTCCTCTCCTATGTTGTTTTCTACTGTTTTCTGAAATCCCAGCTGATGTTGAGACTCCTTTAGTTTTTCTACTTGCCAAATGTTCTTTACTATTTTCTTCCATCTCTTGAATTATAGATGGCATTTCATCATCACTAAATTATAATCGCTGTCGATGTCTGCACCCGGGTAGCTTTTGCAGTCCTTCACCCAATTCTTGAACCTCTGCTTCATTAAAATGTAGTCTATTTGATATTTTCCTCTGTCTCCTGGCATCTTCCACGTGTATTTTCTTCGTTTGTGATTTTTAAACAATGTGTTAGAAACCACTAACTTATGTTGTGTGCAGAACTCCAGCAGTCTTTCTCCTCTTCCATCTTGACCTTCGCTGACGCTAGCGTTCTAGTCTCCTAAAATAATTAGGTTTTCTTCTCCTCTTACCTGTTTTATTACTTCAGTGATATCTTCGTAGACGTCTTCCACTTCTTCATCTTCGTAGTCCGACTTAGGCATACACACTTGCACCACAATTTTATCTGTAGGCTTGATCTCAATTTTTACCATTATAATCCTTTCACTGTACTGCAGGAAGCTCTTCATACGCAGTCCCGCACTCTTCCTGTGCATTATCCCTACTCCAGCGTTACCATTCAGTGTCCGGTGTTAATAATTCTATAACTTCCACTCCAAAAGTCTCCTTCTTCGGGCCATCTCATTTCACTGAATCCTAATATCATCGAGGTCCATTCTCCGCATTTCCACCTTCAGGTTCTCCAGTCTTCCGCAGGTCCGAAGTGATCTCACGTTCTACGTTCCTACCCTAAAATGACTATCACACTTGACTGATGTACTCTCTCGGGTAGTCCTCGCCCGGAGATCCGAATGGGGGACTATTTTACCTCCGGAATATTTTACTAGAGAGGGTTGCCATCAGGTCTTGATAATGAATGAAAGAATGGAGTAGCTGTGAATCCTCGGGATAATAATGTCGTGGTTTCCCCTAGTCTTCCACATCGCAGTTCTACAGCTGTTAAAGTAAATGTTACCACGCATGTAGTGAAATTAGTGTCGCTGTACCGACCACTGTGGTCTCCACCTTCACTCATGTGAAGAGGAGCTGCTGCCCTCTCCTCCGGGTGATGGGAAGCGTAATTGTTGGCGGCCTCCGTCTCCAAGTCACGGCATCTTCACAGGTTCTGAATTACTTAGAGGCCTATCTTACCCAAGGATAGACCAATACCCCCTCGGAATACCGTCGCTTTTTGTCCACGACTGCTTATTCGACGAGTAAACTCGCTTATCTCGCAGCTAACCTCTACATCTAGAGGTCGACCCACCATCCGCAAACTGGTTGATGCACTCGGTGGCCTTAAGCTCAGCCACGAGTACATTATTAGTAATATGTCATTTTAAAAGCGTTAAATATGGACTTCCGACCATATCTATGGTGAAAAATAAGCATGCATGTTTAACCCAAGATCTTGTGTCATTGATGATTTTAGAGTTCGTAAAATACCTCAACGGCGCGTGGATTGCATTACGATTGGAGTAGGGTTGTTTGAAAAGCTGAAGCATGCAGAAAATCAAACGTATCTGACGAGACCTTATGGATTCAAATCCGGAACCTCAACAGTACCGAGGCAAGTGTTTGTCCACTATACTACTAACCTGTTCTCACTTGATCGATGCATTTGTATCAGCGATTTATGACCTAATTCAACTAATACTTATAGGTAATTTCTGCTTGAGTATATTATCCTCGCGATTAAAAAGAGCATTCAAAACTTCACGTCAGCTGTCAAATCTCATGCCCGGAAAGGGCTTGATTTGAAAACGTTTAGAAATATTTAATAATCCATTAAATAAGTAGCAGTAAAGGAAATAATACAGATTTAACTTTTTCATTAATCATAAAATAAATTTTAAACCACATATTAGTGATTTCCAATTAATACAATCTGTAATGTCCACGTCACTACCAATAAAGCCTTTTCTATTTTGTGATCGATTCATCACAACCTTTTTGTAACTAATGATAGGAATGGCTGTTTAATTTAAATTTCGAATATATTTTTTAGCCCTTGATATCTTACCAAATTGTATTCATTTCAAACTTGTGTTTTATTTTATAACAAAATATTTTTAATAGCCAATTTGTGAGTCCGCATGTCTGAGGAACTCAAATGGTATTTATCGTTAAAAGCGGTATTGGCATTGCAGGGAATAACATTTTGTCAAATATGATATGATATATCTCTGAACTTCGGCAATATATATGTAAATCTTCATTCAAAGTTTTTTTCAGAGTTTTAAGTTAAATTAATATTGATTCAATTCATTTAAAGTTAATTATGTATTTATAATTTTCAATTAGTATGTATGTTTTGATGTATTATTTCGTTGATGGCAATGAAAAAGGAACTATATTTATCAGGGCGTATGCACTTATACTTACACTGGACACGTAGTTCGTAGAACTCGTTTTTATGCTATTAATATTTGAAATCAAATTATCTAGTCCCTCATTTTAAATTATTGACTGGACGTATTCATATCCTACCTACAATATAATACACATTTTTGTATTTAAAAACACTTTCATATTTCGGTTTTTATGCGCGGTAAATCGTTTTAATTACATTTAAATATACACAATAGAGTAATTTAAATCCTCCTAATATTTTGAAATTGACTTAGCAATATCAAAATGTATCCAAGAGAATATTTAACAAATTTTTCTGGCCCTCTTATGAGCCGAAATCCACTCATATCTCTATACATATAATATCAATTTGCGCAAATTATTCCGCTTTCGCTGAAAATATCCCTGCATTATTTTCAATCCTTAACGTACTCATATTGTGGTATAATATATTATTAATGTATTCAAATCTCGGTAAAATTGCTAAATATATCATTATGTACTTGACGACTTGATTGGATTCTTTCATTATTAGGGACGGTGCTACTCGTAGAGCATAAAAATCTGTAGTTTTGCCGAGAAAACAGTTTTGAGAAAGATATGGGTATGCTTTTTGAGTATAGTCCACTTTAGGCATGTAATTCCTCTTTTAAACTGTATGCGTTCATATAAATATTCCATCTGAATGCGCTATTTGCTTATACTCTTCACTGTTTTCCTGCCCCATCGAGAGAAACATCGCTATGAGAAATGATAGAATATGCAATATCCCTCACTAACTAACTAGCTAAGTATTTCTGTCATTATTGGCAAACATTTTATGTATCTTTGTTTTCTTCTATAATTTATAAAGACGGAGAATCTAAAGACCATACTACCTATTGTACACACCCTACTACATCATGTATCTGATGATGGCTTAGCGGGTGAAACCGGTCGTGCCAGTGTATAACCGTTTGTGTTGAAATACAAAGTTTTACTTTCCTTGTTTATATGTTGGACTTCCACAAAGTTACGCCTGAAACAGGTAATTGTACTATTGCTGTTAAGTCTTAATCTATCTTAACTGATAATTTTAAAATATTTGTATCATATTCATAGTCATATTTATTACTTTTATCATAATAGTTGGTATTTTGACTTTTCTAAAGCCATCCCTAGACCAAGAAATGTCTTTATTATTCAACTGACATCGGAGCATTAGCAATTCATTCCTTATTGTCTGTCGCACAATTTAAATGAGAATATGGTGTCAAATTAGACGCAATGACATCTCTTCTAATTTGGCAACGGGAAAGTTCTGGTGGGGATTTACCTTGCCACAAAATTTTATCTTACGCTCATTTAGAGACACCATCAAATAATGGTTCTCCTCTTCTCAAAATTATACTCAACCATTTAATTGATAATATCTCATCGTAGGATGTTAAATGGTTCAATTTTCCACCGTACCCATGTTTTGAACTGGGAAAAAAACGTGAAGTTTGGCAAATAGAAGTCAATGATGACGCGACATCCTTTTACACTTATCATTTGTGGCATCTTTTTTAGGTAAGTGTGACGCATTTAGCGATTTTTTCTTTAACAACTGTCACAATATTGACTGGCTAATGAACTTAGTTCAATGAGGCATGCAGATTTATATTTCTGCTACCAGAATCTATGAACTTTTATCAATGTAAGCTTGAGAGTTATACTCAATACTATCAGAATTGGTCTTTGTATATTACATTTACAGACCTCTTTAGTCTTCAGTACTTATCAGACTTTTTTTGTAGGCTCTGTTATGAAAGTTGAGAATAGCTGCAATAGTATACATCCCTAGTGTTCATCAATTTGGAAAAAAGTAAAATTCCAATGCAGCCCTATCGTAGCTTGAAATTATATTTGTAAATCATTCAAATATTTCTCTCCATTGCCATTTTGTTAATATTTCCAGGGTGCATGTGATATGAGACAGTACTCAAAGAGTAAATCTTGAATTTTAGATATGGAAGAATGTAATGAATATAAAAACAGAAAATCCGCATGAAAAACATATTCTCTCCCTAGTTTTAGACGCGTAGTGTCCTTTTGAGGAGAATATTCTGAATATATTTCTATCATTCAATACCTGAAGTATGAGAGTAAGAAGTGGTGAACGGGAGGTAAAAAATGCCGTTACTGATTTCACAACTGCCTTATGTCATAAAATCCAACATTTCTAATGCTTCCACTGGGGCTCCTTTTTTCTCCTTATGCAAAATGCTATTTTCCTCCCGTCCACTCTCATTAACCTCTGATGCTTCCATCCTCCGATCAACGGTCAACCTCAGCCTGACAAGTAATTCCTCTCCTACCCACCAAACACCAGCATTAAAGGGTTGAAATACGCTATGCATGCTCACCTAAAAATGACGCAACGCGTCGTAACTTAGGTAGTGAATTAATTTTCATGTGTAATGAAATAGTGTTAGTCTACAACATGAATCGTCGGAAAGTTTCATTTTTTATTGATATTTTAATTCCTTCCTTTGATCTATTTGAGTTCTTCATGTAAGACTGTCACCCCCTACTTGTGCGATGGTACATTTGACATCTATCTAATGGTTCTTCAGCTTAGCTTGCCTAACCGAGCGATGAAAAACATTTGCCCTTCATCAAATCTGACTCGATTCTTCGTCCCATTCCTTTATAGCTCCGTGTTGGCACGCTGATTCGCGTCCATTCTTCCACAAACCGGGGGGCTCTGTTTGGAACTGTCGGGATTATCTCTAATAGATAACCAAGGAGTCACCAGGTTTAAACAAAAATGGTTATCAAATTAAGTGTGTTAAAACAGCTGATTAAAACCTCATTAACTGTTTTCCCTTTAGTTTTTCTCGTCTGTCTCGGCTATAGAGCCCCTCAGATGAGATAAAGCACAAGTGATGAGGTTGTGACACAATGGGGGCGTTTACCATATTTTTTTTATTGCCCCAAATGATAGAGTTTGTAAAGTGAAAAGACCCGCATTTTTCCGTTTTTTGATCCGTCAATTATTTATCGAGTTATAAGCGGCGAAAAACTGATGTTTATAACCCTTTCGGAAAAGTGGGTGTGGTGCAACCCCTGACGCATAACGACTTCGTCCAATCACAACTGAGCCGGCGAAGCTACTTCGCCTTATGGCAAAGGGGGGGACACAGCTGGCTCTCCCAATGGGAGCGATTTCGACAGGATCTGTGCTAGCAGACCTTCCGAGAATCCCCCTCCACTCCCTTCCCTCTCCTTAAGAGCAGTCAAGGACGGGAGGAAAATGACGTCAATGTTATCACAGCAACTTTTTAGGCGGGTGTCACCTTTTGCTTATTTTAATTTTTGATTTGTGAGTGAATGGTTGTGGTTAGAAGATTAATTTTTTCACTAAAATTATTTTTTGGTTTCCATCTAACAATTTCGTGCAAAAAAATTGCGATTTCGGTTCCGAGTAAACGCCCCCATTAATGAGGTTGTTGAAGTTGTAATCAGCGGTTTTAACATATCAAATTCGCGAACCATAACTGTTTACACCACGTGGCTCCTTGGTTACCTATTCGAGATAATCCCGACTGTTTTAAACTCAACCCCCCTGCTCTCCTTTGGAAAACCATCTTCCGTCTCTAATACCTACTTCCTCCGTGACCTACATTCTTGTTCTATTTGCTCCATTCTGCTTCCTCTTTATCTTCCCCTCTTCTTACCACACCCTCTCCTAATAATTGCATCCTGGGATGATGAAAAAAAAGTTGGTCGTGTCAGAGTTGTGGGCGGGATGAGGGAGAAGAGAGAGAGAGTTGGAAGTCTTTTCTACATTTCTCCATCCCTCTCTCTCCGTTTCGTCGTCTGTCTCGGAGCGCTGAGGCCACGCGAAATAGAGGGCTCTTTTGGGCCGTTGAGTCATCTTTTCACTTCTGTGAATCTCAAAGTGGTTTTTTCGCCCCTTCCCAGGCCAGAAAGTCTTCTTCTTCACATGCACACACACTCAATCGCATCTCTCGTCCCACCCAGACCTTCCCGGTCGACATTGTGCTAGCTCGGAAGTAAAAGAAGTCTGCTCGGAACATTTCTGGTCCCGGGAGAAAAACACCCTAGTTACGGGACTTATAAAAGGGCTGAGCGCTCCCCAATGGGCCGCTTGCTAATTTTACTCCCCTCAATCCCTCCTGATAACCCCTCTACTATTTCCCCTCAGAAACTTAACTTTTCCCTTTTATTGCTTCACCGAAATCTACGGAGGCCAGCGAGGTTTTGATTATACTTCAAGACATAATGATATCTTCCAAGGCGTGAAGTTATCCTACGACCCTTTCTTGCAGTAGGTACCTACTTACTTCCTTAGTCTCTTGCTAAGTTCCGAAATTGAGATGCAATATAATTTTTGGTGAGCTCATTATAACTTCAGCCCATCAAACATTTCGTTTTTTTTGGAGTAGCGACTTCTTTCCGTGCTGTGCTACATAAAGTTAACTAATTGTGCCATGAATGAATTAGATTTTTCTGCCAATAAATAGAAATATTATTCGTGTATTCATATTTAATTTGGCCAAAAACCATACCTCTGCCAGGGATCGGGATGGTGTGGTTAAAAGACTACTGGCTTCCTGTCATAATGGCCCGGCGTCGAATCCATACTGTGGCAGAGATTTTTTATTGGTATATTGGTCTCTACTTGAGTTCTGTGTGTAGATCATTTCGCGTACCTACAGTACTCCGTCCGTCAAATGGGATGTCGAACCGTAGACCCCAAGGCGTCATTCGTGAAGATCAGGCTAGTGACGACTCCGGGTTCCTATCCACCTCTCTTCCGTTCCCTGAAAATATTTCATTTCTACACCTTCACCCACTTATCCCAAATGTCGCAGATGGCCTTATATGTCAATCACCCCCGAATAACTGCATCTGGCTTATCATGGTATTAAGTCCGCGCTATTTCATAATGGTAAGTATCAATTGACGGGGAATAATTATCCCGGATTAAATTTGATGTGTTTCTAAAGACAACCAATGAGTAGTGTCTGATATATTATTTCTGCTAATAGATTTCCTGCCTTGTGTTTGCATTGGTTTAACGTCCAAATCTGATGAACCTCTTTTCTGAAAAGAACTTTTCATCGCGATCGATTCATTCGTAGAATGAGATAAATTAAAAAAAGGCAGGAGATGAATTGGAATTTAAATGATATGAAGATTTTTCTTATTGAAGTTAAGAGGGTTACATGTTAATTTGTTCCGGTTTTGTCTCACAATTATGAAAACATATTGGTTAAGATCGAGCGCGTGATTAAGAATTGGATGGATTACTACAGAAATGCTCGAAATCTCCGCAGCTTGTTATTTTTCACTCTTGAAACTACGAAGGTTAATGATATGCTCGGAAAAGCAAAAAAAAACCATGCAAAGAATAGGTTGATGCGTCTATCTTAATGAACGATGAATGCAATGACTTTATTCATTTAGGAATAATAAAAAAATAGTATCTGTCATGGTTATTGGCGCGAATTTTTATTTTAATAATATTTTTTGCACTTTGTTACTGGTAACTAAAAAAGAATAATACTATTAAATGGGACACTGATGCATTGATGTTCACTGAAACAATACTTCTCGTTTTTGCCAAAAGGTAGGGCATGGTATGGGATATTTTGAAACTGATTGAAAATGAGGCAGCTGAATTTGTTATAATAAAAATTTCATTTTGTGAATTTGGACAGCTAATGAGAGCCATAATGTTACAGGAACAGCACGGAATGAGTAGTTGCATATATAATGATGACATTTGTAGTGATGACTTACAAATGTATGCTTAGCCCAACTATTGTAAAGCGTTTTAGTAAATTCGGGCATGACCGCTTTGAAACACTGGTTCCCGTAAGGCACTGTTGGGCCCGGACGGAGGTTGAATGGGTGATCCTCCTACCTCTACCGCGGTGCTCTTGTCCCCTGCCTACAAGCGGAGGGCCGATAAAATGTGGGTTGGCACAATGGATCTAAAGAGGTCTAACTAAATGCCCGGGGGCTCCAGAAGGCCTCCTGACACCCCTCCAGTTTGCACTTTTTTCACGTTTAGATTTTGATGCGCATTTGAAAAATTCGATGGAATGTGGAATGAAGTTTCAACGAGGTTTTTGTAAGACCTAGGTCCCACAGTAGGTACATATGCAGATGTCATTACTTTTAAAACGTTAACCCTTTTTGGAAGCAATTCCTGGAAAAATCATCTAGCGCAATAAAAATGCAGATTAAATTCTGATAGCATTTACAGTTAAGTCATTCCTATCGGTAGTGGTAATATTTTCACAGTGAGCTATTAATTTGTGCACATTTTTTTCCTTGTTTATTCAATAACTTCAGCGAGCTATGTTTGGTGGTGAAGATATTTGCCTTAATTAAAAAAATGATTGTGAAAAATATATTTTTATGCTTTCTCATTAAGTAACCTTAACCTTCCTAACTTTGGGAAGTGAAGTTAGACTTGAAAACACTTTTTGTTAATGAGATACACACTTTCAAATTGTTTTTGCGTTTGGCGGTGGTATATATGGCAGTAGCACTAAGGAATTTACACGAATTATAAATAAGTGTCATCAGTGTAGGGAATTAACCATGAGGTTTGACGGGTAGTTTATTTTGTGACTATTAATATTAGTCGATTCACCGATTATTGTAAATATTGATGGAATAGTCCTACAATGTTGGGCATATTCTGTACTTCCCAACGTTGTTTTTTTTTACTTCGAATAGTAAATGCTTTCTAGTCGATTCACTGATTATTGTAAATATTGATGGAATAGTCCTACAATGTTGTGCATATTCTGTACTTCCCAACGTTGTTTTTTTACTTCTAATAGTAAATGTTTTCTTTTTCTAAATTACCTAATAATTTCCCCCCTCCTTACTATGCGGAATTTGAGCTTATTATGAATGATGCATTTCAGAATGCCGTTGCACACAAACTTAAGTTCCTCTTTCCCATACGTGTTACTAAATTGTTATGGCAAGGTACATTCTACTAAAAGATTGAATATGCCAATTTCGTATCAAACTATTGATAAGACAGAGATGTCTTGTTGACCATTTGTGTACATATGTACTTGTTTCTCTAAATCGCCCACCAGGAAATGGAGAGCGGTATTTGTTGGTTGAGGATTAATCATCATCTATCCCACCTCGTTGGGGTTTTCAAGCTAATCCACAGATTAAATCTTATCTCGGACACCTCTCCATCTCCTTTTTCATTCTCTTTTGCTTAGGGCGCGCTTTTTTCTCTCATGATACTTTTCCTTTAGTGACAACATATGGTTGCTTTTGTTTTGCAGTGGTTGATATTTTATCTCCCTACGAGATATAAATAATGCAACGAAAGAAATGGCTATTACAGCGAGCAAACTGGGACTCGAACCTCCGCCTATAGCATTAGTCTGGGAGGATATTATTCCAGGCCGTTTTTAGCAGGGTCGGTGAGAGGAGGAAAAGCCTGATGGGACCGGGATAGAGGTGGATGTGAGAGATGAAAAATGTTTGACTCTCTGAGAAAGAGGTATTAAAAATTAGCTTCATTAAGTCCAAGCGATAAAAGCTCCGAGTCCATTAAATCCGACGAGATTAATACGCTGTTCGGGTCGGAAGTGACGACAGTGATGCATAATTGCAACCAGGAATATAATTACGTGTAGAAGTGCGAGGGTATATTAGCGCAGGCAAATTTCGTGAAAGAGATGAAATAATTGTAATGGAACCAAAAAGATTTGTAAGGCTGGAGTACATGCTACGACTTCATCTTCATCGCTAATGAACGCTATGGAAGTTCGTTTCCCTCATTGTACAGTAATTTCAGTGGCTTGATGATTAAAAAGTAATAAAAAATCTATTAAAAGCTTTACTCATCTACGTTTGAGAAGCAGCCATTGAAGTGAGCGTACTATAAGTAGAGTGAGAGCAGGCAGTATTTGTGTTAAAATGAATACGATATTCGTACGTGAACACGAATAGAACTACGAAACACAAGATTAATTTTAGAGCCATGGAAAACATGAGTAGGTACTTTAGGAGGAGAAAAATTATTACTTTCCATTCATCCATTAGGGTTATATGATACCATTAATCTAAACTTACCACTACATTGGTGACTATATGTGCATTAAAGATTTTTCGAAAGTTTAATTTGAAAAAAAAGAAACGTATGCCTATAAGTATGCTCTTGGAGCTGCTTGGGTCCTAAGCAAATGAATTGGTACCTTCAAAATCTAAAACCTTAAAAGACACATTGATAATTTAGAGAAAAAATTAGCGCTGAGAAATTTAATTGACGCTGTTGGATAATTTTTTATTAAGAATGCGTTGGTTGTGATAGTTTCTAGAAGAGAGCTTGGTGAAATAGAGTGATTTTTAATCTTAAATAAATGATAAGATATATGGTAGTATTCTACCGGCTCAGGTATGTTCTGATGCAGTGTCCTTACACTCATTTGCATTGCATTAATCTACCGGCTCGCTCTCTACGGTATTTTTCTCTTCAAATGGGCATATTTCCTACCCTTTTCATACTATATGTTGTGTATTTTCACCTTCTATCTCGCCGTCACTTATCCAGTATTCTAACTCGTATGGAAGCCTTCAGCATTCAGTTAACCACGAGTTCCATCCACTTACATTGCTTTCTCCCGATCTCTGACGGCTATTTTCAGCCCTCACATTTTCTTCGGTATCGTTAACTCCCTCTTTTATACCGTTTCCATTCATATCTCGTCCTTTTCTCCCAATTGTCCAGGTCAAAGATCCATACAAAGCCACGCCCGTTATCAAGCTCCCCACTGAATATGTGATAAAAAGATGGGAAACTCTAGAAATATATGACCCCATGAAATACGAATAATCGGCAATGTCGATGAAATAAAGAGAGTGGAAAAGACGCTAAGTAATCTATTGATTGAGAGATAAAGTCTGTTTAACGGGATTCACGTACGGGAATTAACTTTCTCTGTGCCTTAAATCCAGTATTTGATAGGTGTAGATTAGATCGCGCTTTGTGGTAACGGAGGAGAAACGTGAATATAACCGGAAATTAAGGCGAAAATAGGAAGAGATGCTAGCTAATGAAGGGAAAGACGGGGAATTTTATGATGGATTTGGCAAGAGCACGAAAACGGATGATAGACATATTTAGCAGCCTCAGGATATTAAGGAACACGATAGAGAAGAGCCTGACATGGTGAGGAAATGAGAAGTTTTAGATGGACTATTCTAGTAAATCGAAGGGTAAAAGAAGAGCCGTAAAAGGGGATACAATAAAGGGATGGTTAAAATGTAGTGCAGTCACGGAAAAGGTGGCATGGTAAGCTTTGCGTATTCCTCAGTCGTCAAATTTATTTATTTACTTATGACCAATCGGGTTCTATATTGTAAACTATCTTAGTAACTGATTTTTGAACGTGGTGTTTTACTAATAACTCAGTTCAAATAGTACAATGAAATTGTTTTAAGAATTTTTGGATAAATGTTTAGCAGGATCTACATCGAAAAATGCGCAAAAATATAAAAATAATATGGGACAAATCTGTAAAATTGGTACTAAATATGTTGAACTCGAACGGGAGCCTTTGAAAAAATTCTTAAATTGTAATGAAAATTCATCAGAACATACAAATGTGGTATGTTTCTTTACGGCGAAGAGGCATGGACGATGACAGCTGTAGAGAAGAAAAGGGTGGAAGCATTCGAATAGTGCTGTCAGGGAAGAATGATGAAGATAACATGGATCGACCAAGTAACGAGGAAGTCCTAAGAAGAGTGGGAGAAAAGAAACGTCTGCTGAAACTTCTAAAAAGAAGACGGGGAAATTTAATAGGCCATATCTTAAGACACGATTGCCTGGTGAAGACAATCGTCGAGGGAAAAGTGAACTGAAAGATTGGAAAAGGCAGGCCTCGTATGAGATATATGGAACAAATTGTGAAGGATGTAAAAGAGAAGAATAACGTCAATATGAAGAGGTTGGCTGATAAAATAATCGAGTGGATGGCAGTATCAAACCAATCCTAGCATTGTTGATTGATGATGATGATGTCATGAAAAAGGAATGTATTCATATTATCTTGCTATCTGCTATGGACGTGCAGTAGCTATGTAGTGTACATACAGTTTGTTTCCCGTCTGAAGGATATTCAGGAAGAAATTATCCTCAATATCAACGTCAAAGCCCATGCTACGTTTATTCCGGCTGCTGGTTTGTTTCCTCGGACTTTCGCTTTGAGATGTGCTTCGTGAGGCCATTGACTGTAAAACAACCACTTTCGTGCGACCCTGGCGAGGTTTCACTAATTTATCGTGACAGAACTCCACTCCCTTTTCCCCCCTCCTTGAATTCCCTTCCCCTCATCCCCCGTCTTCCCTCCCACCTTCCGTCAATCCTTCCCATTCCCCTAATCTCTTGGACTCTCTGAATTTCCCCACGTGAAAGGAACTCCTGATTTCCCCTCCCCTTCCCTTTAGGGCTCACTTAGTTCGAGTCACGGGAGACATTGATCAACCAAATGTGACTTGGGAAACCTGTGTACGGGGCGCGACATCTCCGTATTACACCAAGCGAAAAGGACTCGGTGGCTGATTTTTCTTACAGACAATCTTCGCGTCCATACCTCAACTTTCTGTTTAAAAGGGAATCGCTCTCATAGTTTTATATGTGCCGTTCATGAGTGTCTGGAAGTGGATGAGTACGCAAGACTTGGTTAAAAAGTGGGTTGATCGTTCCTTTGGTGAGAGGTTCATTGGAAAAATCCTTGAATGATGAGACGATAATCATTCGTCGGTTATGATGCGGAAACGTTAATAATTATAAACTGCGCGTAACCTAAATGTGTAACATGTATATAAAAAAAGAGTCGAAAAAGTGTAGATTAGTATGCCTTATTTACATTTTATGCTTGATCCATGGCTGCTAAAAATAAACGAAGCATTACAGAATATTTTTTGTTTTGTCTCTGCTAACAGATGTTTTCTTCAACTAGTTATAACTGCACTCCGGTAGACTTAGGAGTAATCAATCAACGTATTTATGGAATTGTGCCAATAAAACACTTTTTTATTACTAGATAGGTTATAATCATTCAATTTTACGTGTCTGATTGCATTATGGCTCGTTTTTATAAAGTAGTAAAGTAGTAACATCTTTGTTGCATGAACGCAGTGCATGCATTGTTTTTATTATTATTTTATGAGAAGTTAGAGGTAGGTGATGAGTTTTCAACTACTCGTCCTTTTTTAATTTCTAATTTTACTTCACAATTACTTCATCCCACTAATATTTAATGCTAATATGCCTTTATATCAATATATTATATTCACCTCTTTTTGTATCGATTTCCAACCCACCTTCTTCATCAACGTGGCATAATATGTTTCCGCAACACTAAAAGATTTTGAACTCCTTCAACTTCCTCGTCAATTTGTGGTGTGCGGTGCTGAGGATGCGTTCATGAATTGCTCTCTGATATTATTGGCCGTAATTTGCTGTGTCCCACTCTGTAATTTTTCTACCGCCAAAAAGCGTTTGTATTTTGCCCTTTTGGCGACGGTAATTAAATAGCGTCAACACAAAAAAATAGGGCCAATTGCACTACAATGTCCATCTTGGTCACCATTATTTCTTGATGGATCATTATCGGGAAGAAATCTGTGTTTCGTTCTTCCACCTACTAAACCTTCGTTTGGTGGGTGGAAGCTCGACTGGTGAACTCCCCTTACCCTTGAAGATGTCCCTTTGACTGACACGTCGGTGTACTGCTGCCCGGATACTAAGGTTCGTATATGTTGCATAACAGTCCACAAAATGGAGTCTGTTTACTCCACTTTGGTCTATTAAGTAATAGAGCCCCTAAATTAAAGGAGTTGTCTCTTAAGCTTACTAACACTGTTGTAAAAGCAATTCGCAGGCCGTGTTCTTGTAGGAGTTTAGCTATTCTAATGTAGAGCTCGCCGTAGCCTTTGGTATGTCGTCATCACTAATTTTATTCTTAACAACACTCTAAACAATGCATTTTTAAATAGTTCGCGTTGATTATTCACTCTCGCCCATACGCAACCTCAAGGGGTCTTGCAGAGCAATACGTATATGAGAATCTTTCCATCAATTTGACCCTCAACCTCATCTTTTCCTGTCGCACGTGCCGGCTAGACTCTGCACGAGACTTGGCGCCCTCCAATTGTCCTCCAGGAGCCCTTTTCCACCCGAACTATCTTTCCACCCTTTTCCCTTTCCTCCCGGCAGAGCCATTCCGCGAAATCGCTTCGGGTTTGTGTTTTTTTCGCGCGTGTGGTAACATCGTTCAGTGGAGAGGGGAATGGGGAATGGGGTTGGTGAATAAATCGTCCGCTTTCATCGCCGTTGCGCGCTGCTTCGGATTCGATTCCAGGGTTGACCTCAGGTGGGCGTGACCGATCATCGGGCCGTTTGATTGACAGCTAGCGCCTGGGTTATGACCATCATTAAGGCCCCCGGCTCCCGATTCCATCGGATGAGCCAGGACGATGACGCGGCTTCCAAATGCTTTATCGCACAGCAATCAATTGGCCGTAAACCTTTTAGGAAGTAAGCTGCACGATAGAGCTGCTCAATTCCATGGACTAAAAAGATAGAATGCAATGCCTTTCATGAATCTCCAATGCGCGCGAGTAGTAGATGAGTTACATCCGCTTCCGTTGATGAATGAGTTCATTTTATCGCCGGGTTCTGAAAAAAAAGAAGGGCTAAAGAGCGTATTACGGGATCCGATGAGGATCCGAGGAGCGTATTACGGGATCCGATGGTCTCTTATTCGAGTAGTCATTCAGTTTTTTGTGCCGCGTATTCATTTTTATGTGCTATTCTTAAAATTTGTTGCTTCCAAGTACAGACATACCCGTTTGAAAGCTCATGGATGGTATTTAATTGTATGCGATTACTTAGCCTTACACAGTTTATTTTAATTTAATCTGTTTATTGTACTTAGCTGTGTATAAAACTACGGGTCTAACGGTCAACAATTAGCGCCATCTATATGTGTCACGTAAAAGACTGAAATTTATCAAGTTTTTGAAATTTTTTTCATAACCATATAAGCTACGATTTTGTGGAGTGCCTGGTAAAGTCATAGGAGATTTTTCATTTCATCGAATTCTCCTTGCAGGTACTAGAAAGATGGCTGTGAGCGCCGACTATCAAGACGATGAACATGTGAATGAGCTGTATGAAACCGATTGTACTTCAGTGTTTTCCTGTATGTAGAGGAAATTTCAGGCGATATACCGTATAAGGTAATTAAAATATTTTTTCACTCATATAAATATCCTTTTTTAGTCATGCCTGGTATCGTCGGAAAATTATAAATATCTCGTTACCGTTAATGTTTTACCATCATAAGTGACTACTTTCTAAAAAATGACATTATTCAGCTGTGAATAAGAATTGTCATGGAACATTATGAGAAAATATGTTTTCATCTCTGTCTACTCTCATTGATGGGTTCGTAGCACACAGTTTCGTGGTAATTGAATGCACTGTCTTCAGAAGATTTAAGATGAAATCTGACTGTCTTTGTTCATTATGTATTCTGTGATATATATACTTCAGCACCTTATCTCAAGCTTTAAACTTAACGTTTTCGTAAAAGGATTGCGGTAGGTCTGTATTAGAAACTGTGTACAATTGATTCATATATGAATGTGTTTTTTGGATATTGAAACGTATTTCACTATTAATACTCTATTTATACGACACCTTAAATTTTAACACGCGCATATTTTCAGGTGAATTTATTTTTTCATGATGTGTTTTGCTCCACGATCCGAGTGGTAATGATATAGGTAATGTTTTCATTTGGAGTATTTTAAAGCAGTGAATATAAGAATTTAAATATTATCAGATTATATTATATATCTTTGAAGCATAACGGTTGAATGAAAGGTTCCATGTGGTCCCAACTAATCAACTATTTAAAAAGCAATAAATAATTAATTAAATTTTGATTATTATTTTCAATAACACCTATCAAGCCCCTATTATATATAGTCTTATTGCTGCATGTAAAGGAGGTATATGTCAATACGATGAATAGTATTTAGGGTCGGTAATAATTTTTAAAATTAAATTATGACTTGTCATTTTCCATCGTATTCATATTCCATTTCCATATTCTGCTGTATTATTTCTCAAGCAATGCGAGTGGGAAACCTTTTCTGTATTTAAGGATGATAATGTTATTGATTGAAACGTGAGAGTGCATTGAAATTAGAAAATATAACATATTTGGCGTCAAATTAGTATTGATATTATACTTTATTGAGCACTACTTCATTGTGGAAAGGCAAGAACTTTTCATGAGTATCGACCACTAGTGCTCCGAGAACGAGCAATTTTCCAAACCGATGGCATCTGTCAACTTTGATAGTCGTATCCCTTCATTACGGAAAACCCGACTCACGTGCTCACTCACGGATCTTGCATATTTAGCGATGTAGATTTTGTCGTCATTTACCAGTTTAGATTGATCAATGACCCGCGTTCCAGAACTTTGGATGAAAATTTGCATAGGTCGCTCTCACGTAAGCCACGGTTTTCAGATCCCAGGTCTTTCATACACCATGACATTAATAACGAGCCTCCTCTCCAACTCAGTAGAGAGCTTATATGTTGTGAAAAAACTCTAACTCATTGTCCCGGACACTTCTATTTCATGAACTACGTACCATATTTAAATCTTACATTTTAATTATTCCATCACGCTTTGTCCTGGGTGATAAATTGTCATATAGAAATGACATTGAATAATATTTTAATAAAATATCTGAAACTAACGATGCATTTAATTTAACCGCTCCTTATACTGAGTCTAATCCTGATGACTAATTTTACTCATATAATGATATTTCAGCACTTTAGAAGTTCTTGAATAAATTTGTCATTTGAGCGTTCGTGCGGAAAGCTACTTACATGGAGATGTGAATTGTGAAATGTGCATATATTTCCCTCTACGAGAGAAATATTTGCGTCTGCGAGGGAAATATTTGCCTCCCTAAAATGCATCAACTATGAGCATCTCTGAATTTTACTGGTAAATTATGGTTGAAGTATGAAGTTGTCATGTCAAAGCTAGCAACACTTATTATCACAGAAAAGCACCATATTTTCAGACGATTCATGTCATGTTCGTGAAAAATAACTCTGATTCGATGTTTTTGTTTTGCTTATCAAATAATTCCGTTGCTTAATTGTACATTTATCATAGTTACAGTAGTAGTTCTCTACTTCCACGAATTGTTAGCACTATATAGATGAAATAATTTCCTTAAAGTGATTATTTACTTGATACTGGGTTGCAATACGGGCGCTCCTAACATTTTCACGTAATTTCTGACTCATTATGTCAATGCGCAAAACCTTTTTTTTGCAATCATTGAGCTTTCATGATTTATGATACCGGTCGTAATATTTTATCTTCGTAGTATTTTCAATAAATCTCAGCCTATTTTATTTAGATGTGTAATTTAAATGCATTTGTACTCAAATGCCTGAGGTGTATTATTGTTTCTTGCTGTAGCACAAATGTCTTATCAGTGGAAGAACGCACTGAGCACTAACTTACTTACCTACTATAGGTATTTGTGCATAGTCATGTTAGATGTGTAGTAAAACTTAGAGCATTTGTTAATGCATACACACTTTATTCTTGTAGAACGCATGGGACCTGGGAAGTCTGCTTTAAAAAAAACTTTATACATTCGATTCTTATTGTTTTAGTAGTAAATTAGAGCAGTAAAGGCAGGTATTGATAGACATTAAGCTCTTCCAATGACCTCTATGTATTAAATAATGTCCTACTTTAGATTTTAGCAATAGATGGTGAATTATGATGTTCATTCGGCTGTGAAAAAAAATTCTTCTCTCGAAAAAGTACGTATTAAGAATTTCTTAGGGTACTATCGTCCCCAGAGGTTGCTTGCTATAGTTATTATGATGGCATACTTATGGTCTAACTGACTAATTAAAGAAAATGCACTTGATTCCACGAGTGTCTCTTCCGTTTCTTCTTAATCTTCATAAAATGCCATGGTTAATTGTGATGCATAACTTTGAGGAAAATATTAGGGAAATGGATTTAGTAAAAAGTTTTATTTTAAAATAACCTATGCCGCAGAAAACATCGATATTTGTTGTAGTTACCAATCCATAGGATGGTCAGTTAGGGTACCATTTTTCGTTCTCGGCATGAAGGCGTGCTATTCTTACACTAACAGTTATGGGGTGAAATACTTTTTCCGATCCCTTGAAAATTCCTATTTCTGTGAATCTGAAAGGATAGGTTTGGGTTGAGAGGCAATGATAGGTTCTCTTCGGAACGCTTCAATCAAACATTCTGGCAATTTATGAATCACATCTGATAAGCAGGATATCATCTATTTTCAATTTATTTTGTTTTATTAAACAACGTTAGTTCAATCATGCCTTGTCAATTCATGTCTGAAGATGTACTATCCCGCGTTTACCTAAAACTCGTCGGAACATAGGTGGTCGATAAGTAAAAAGTTCTTCTCTAGTTGCATTTGCGTTACATCTCTGAAATGACATATTCATTTTTCTTGGACGAGTATAAAAACTTGCTGTTTCAAACTGTTTGGTAGTCTCTATTCGCTTCATTGGATTTTTTACTTTAAAAGTAACCATCCATATTCTTTAATTTTTACCACAAAATTGATGGAAACGTAATATTCCTTCTCTATCTCTTGAGATTTCATTTGGAGGTTCTCTACAAATCTTTCTTTGCTGAGTATGGAACCGATTTGTGAAAAATTTCGTTTCGCCATGCTCACTCTCAGTTCTTTTGTTACCTCCCACTACTTTTTCTATCTGCACACCACCGCCTTGTAGTTAAACCAATTTCCTAGGCAGCAGTCCCCTTCTCCATCCTCATTGAGCTCGTTCCCAGCATCCAGCGCTGCAACAACCGACGGCTCTGTACGCGGGGTGGATACAGGAATTCAATTTGCGAGATTCCTTGGGCGGAAGTGCTTCACTTCCACCTTCGTACTTCATAAAAATATTGATGCTACGATAAAATTAGTCATTTTATGGAGATATTCTTAACCAATTTTTCATTCAAGGCGTTGTGCTTCATTTCCTGAGCTCCGTTTTCTTGGCTGGTGTCATTTTATATTACCTTAAATGCTTGCCTATGGTTCATGCTATATGGAAAATATTTGCTACTTTAATATCACCATGCTAGAAGCTAATCATTTTTCTCGACGATCAAACTCCAGTACTAGTATATGAAACTTAGATAATTTTGGATGAGATATTCTACAGTTGATAAATAGTTAAGTTTAACTATGATTTTCTTCAAAAATGTGTCTGTTTAAAACCAACTCTTCTCGTGCGACACAAAATTACCTTCTGATCTACATGTTTCCCCGCCTGGCATTAATATATTGTATTATTAGCTCCGGTGCTAAGGATTAAATAATCAATCGGTTCCTCGTAGTACTAAATGGTAGTATTGACTGTAATAGACTTCAAAGTTCAACGTATTCCAGCGCTGTAAATATTATCGCTAGTGAAAGACAGAACAAATGCTATATTGGGTTATCCCATTGAAATTGTTTGTAGTTCCTCAAGTCCTGCTTGATCTTAACTTATTAGCTCATCAATAAAGATTTATCTGCACATTTAAGGGAACGCGGTATCAGTTATTATGTATGCATTTACTATAGCCTATGGAGGTTTAATAAATTGGTCCACATTTTATCATTTTATAACAAATTTGACAAATAATTAACAAAATAACTGGCGTAATTTATTTTGTGAATTATTTGTCAAATGTACGTATTTGTAAATATATTGTGCTTCTATCTGTCATTTCCATATAATTTAACATTCGTTTTCCGGCAGATTTTTTAAGTTGAGTGAAACACTATGTTTGCATTACTTTCATTAAGAAACTATTTAACTCTTGGACCAATATAGCCCAAGCATTCATTAGGGAGTCTGCTGCTAGAATGATAATAATTATTATCATTTATAGTTAGCGCCGAATCAACGGCGAAGTTTTTAGCGCGAGACGAGATTTTTAATTTAACAAATGCACTCAAACTCTGGTTGGCAATAAAATGGTTAAATATTGACTGGGGGTAAAAACAAACTCGCCTACCACAGGCATTGCTGATATCTTACTTTTAATTATATGAATATTTCATTTTTATAAATGTTTTTAAATATCTAATAATACTAATATGTTTTATAATTTCTCTGTGGAGGATGAAGGGTATAGAGACATCGAAGGGGATCGGGTTGGTGTGGTGGCTAGAGTACTGGCCTCCCATCCCGAGGGCCTGGGTTCGATTCCCGGCGGTGGCGGATTTTTCAGTGGAAAACCGATCCCCACTTGGGTGTCTAGTGGAGAGCATTTCAAGTCCAGTACTCCGTCCGTCGGATGGGACGTTAAGCCGTGGTCCCCTTGGCGCCTTTCGTTAAGAGTAGGCTAATGCCGACGCCGGGTTTCTCTCCACCCTTCCTCCGTTCCCTGAAAACACCTACCATTACCCAATTACCCACCTATCCTAAATGGCGAAAATGACCTCAGCTGCCGGTCGCCTCCCCTGAATAACCAACCAATAGAGACATCGAAGTGTGAGTGAGATTTGCATTGACGAAAGAGACGTTTGTTCGTAGAATCATTGAATCCTTGTGCGGCGATATAAAAGAAAGACTAATGAAACGTATAATATGCAGCCTGGAAATGTATGATATGAAATCATGGACTTAAAGAAAAGATGACGAAAACAGACTTAGGATTTTAGAGATGTGAGTGTGAAGAAGGATGGAAAAGGTAAGCTGGGAGGAAAGGAATACGAACAATGATGCACTGAATGGGAGAGGAAGTTGATTGAGGGAATTGGGAGAAGGCAGAGAAGGCGGACGAATTAGTTTTTAGGGGGCGAGAGTGTTCTTAAGGATGTGACAGAGGGAATAGTGTAGGGAAAGCAGGATAGAGGGATGATCAGAATCGGTGTTTGGATAGAACAATATAAGGTAGGAAGAATCGGTTAGGAAGGGGTAAAAGAAGGATATCATTTGGAATAGTCATGGGAGGAATATGTTGTCCATCAAAAGATTCCTTAAGCGATAGAATGCTACTACTATTAATACTAATGGACAGCTGATTGATAATTAACCAAGTAAATCTGACAACTGAGAATGAGACGGAATTAAAATAATCTCCTAGCAGACAATTAGGCCATATTAGAAAACACTTTAATAGAGGTATACCGCTATCTCGTGTACACCAGGATCGTCCTCGGAAAGGAAACCATGAGTCATCTTGCGTCCTATGCGGAATCTCGCCGGCATCACCTTTTCCCTCCGGTCCTGTTCAAATTGCGTCGTTTTATCTACGTATTTAGTGTGTTAGACAATGAGGATTCCTCGCCCAAGGAAATTGCTGGAATATATCTTTTATTTTCAAAAGCGCGGAATGAACATTTTCATGGACGCATTTCAGAGTAAAATTGTTTTTACGATGAAAGAGCGGAGCAGAAAAAAATGTGAGTGGATTACGTTCCGTTCTCGGTATTTTGCGCTTAGTCAGCAGTTTTGCTTGATTTTTCTTCGGGTCTCAATCTTGCTTCCCTCTTTAGTGATTGTTGTTCTTCTGGATCTGAATTGCCTCACCGGATCATTCAGAGCCCTTCTGGACTGGGCGGTTCCCCAAGGATATAAAATGGAATTCATTTCTCCCGGCCGTTGCACGACATAGTCGAGTTCCTTGCTGCTGAAGTCGATCCTCCCCTGAAAAGGAAACGTTTACGACAAACGTAGATCGTGACGATTGCCTCAATTACGCGGAGAACTCACGCGTTTTTACTCAGCTCTTTTGATGGTCATGCGACCGGCCGCGTTGTGCCAGATGCCATTTCTTTGGGGAATAAAATGTCTCCCTTTGTGGGCTATAACGGTGCGACAGACAAGATATCTCTTTCATTGGAGGTGAAATATTGTTTGCGTTCGAGGAGTCATTTGTTTCATGTGCAAGGCATGAGATAATGTCAAATAACTAGGAGGAAGTTCTAGATAGTTTTGTCGCTAGATGAAACTAGTCGTGAATTGGGGTCATTCTTGGTCTCGTTTCGTTTTTCGAGCTCCAATCCCGTCTCGTTACTTGCCTCGTGACGAATACTCTTTGTCTTGAACTCGAGTCTTATTTCGTTTGAAAATACGTATATTTTTTAAAAGCCCAGTTTATGGCAAGTGATTTGATTGTGATAAAACCATTGTTTTGTACTCGAAGAATAATGGTATTCTTAAGCTGCTGTGTTATGTATGCACCCTAACCGTACCTACTCCAATAGTAAAATTAATTGGGCATCAAATTAAACGTAAGCATGCATACTGGAGGTTTACTATTTTTTTGTCTGGATCAAAAGTTCTTAAACTCTTGAGTATGAATTTTAAGCCAACCAGGTTTCAGAAAGGATAGAATTATTTTTCCTCATTAGTTTACAAGGTAAAAATCTAAACGGAGGGAAAATGCGACGGCGAACTATTGCATGCCGGTCAATTATGCGTGTGACGTCAAAGGTACGTATAGTCTCTCTCTTTCTCCCCCTAGGTGGTGCTGGGGATGCAACTAAGAAGGCGATGTACCCCGCGAAAGCTTATTAACAATTATCTGGATGACATTTACTCGGGTTCTTTAAAAAGATTTACTTTTATCTATTCAATTTAAACTTAATAAATCATTTTATTCATTTACAATCAGTCAGTACATACCTATTCATTTTACGGAGCATGTTGTGAACTTGGCCCACTTTCGTGCCAAGTTCACACCATATTTCGCGGTAGAAGAGGATCACTGGAGAGGAAGCGTAGAGGCGTATTAAACGGCATCAATATCATGTACAACGGATGATACTTTCCGAGCTTTCACAATTTTCACAGGTGATTTTTAATACGCTAACTAGAACTCAGGGATCTTGAAATACCTACAATGGTAAGATCTGGTGACGAATATTCCTTGTCTCGAACGTAAACCTGATATGTCAGCGTCAATGCTACGCTGTCCCACCATCTTTGAGAATTTTCAAAGGCAGTTATTTTAAACTAGGATTCCTATGGATAGAATACTATAGACAGTAAAGTAGGATTCCTGGATTAAAATTATTTTCGTATGATGAATAAATTTATGTCGGAGCACGACTTGCATTTAATGAATTTCGTTTCCTTTGGTGAAGGAAACTACTAGGGATGGGTCGGTTCGGTTCTTCGGTTCTCGGTTCCTACGGTTCTTGAGCTTAGATCCGGAACCGAGGCCAAAAATAATCGGTACCGAAATAATTGGCGCGAAAACCAGTTTGAAACCTACTCACACTCCGAAAGTGGAGGCTTCACATTAAAACCTGGTGAAATAGTGTACTTAGATGCTTCAAAGTCGCGAATTATTCTAATTCAGTCTCTGAAAATGACTATTGATTACCTTATCTTACCATTGAGCAATGCAAAGTAAGTGGTAAATTAAGAACCGGAACCGAGAATCGGAACCGAGAACCGAAGTTAAGAACCGAACCGGAACCGAAAAAAAGTGGAACCGACCCATCCCTAGAAACTACCCTATTTTTTCCATAATGGTTCCTTATTTGGGAGCCAAAAGTCATAAAGCTCAAAACACAATGCCTCTGGTGGAATAGACATTAATCCAGTTAAAGAAAAATACGATGATGACCTTCGAGATATTATTGAAAATAAAAACACAATAGCAGAATATCGGGATCGAGATTAATCTTTTGAAAAGTCAAGGATTGCTAATTATCCGTTAAAATCTTTATAAAGGTTGACCGCTGATATGCACAAAAGCGATATTTACGAAGGGAAAAACATCCACCCTTAAACGGCGTTGACCATCATCACCATCCAAGAAGTTCTCGTTTTTTTCGAGTATTGCGGCATTTTAGCTGTAGAGAAAATGTGTAGATGAAATTTCTATATTGACTTTGTGTTAAATAGGTGTCAGATTTTTCATAAAGGGATCTGTTAAAAATGTCCTGAAAGTTGTATGAATTTTCTCCGTCTTCTTTGACATTCGGATTGAACCTTACTTTTTTATGCCATGTATAATTGGAGAGAATGTGACCATCCATCGATCCATTGGACTTTCTCCTCTTCCCTTTGACCATTTCTCTGGATAGGTTTCCTTCTCTTGCTAACTTGGATATGGGGTTGAACAATAATCCGTTGAATGCGGAGTGAATTCGAAGTAAAAATAAATTTTGACTGAACTGAATCGGCAGTCAATCTTCATGAGTGTCGTAAAATCTATTCTTTGCTATGCCTTTTATTTTCGGAGAATGTATGAGAACGGGGCATGAAATAATTCCATTCCAGCATTCATCGAAGGCTCAATTTTATATCGAGTACTGTTGGGCAAAAATAATGGACGTGAGTATGACTTGCCCTACTGGATAAACATTCCCATTGAAAGCTCAAGGGTCATAAATAACTCGTTTACTCCTCCATCTTGTGTATCAGTCACTTTTTTCGCAGCGTAAAATCATTTTGATGGACAGAGTGAACGTTGTTTTGTCTTTAATTAACCCTCGGAGTGATTCTACCTCTAATTCATTCATGTTTTGCAGTCGGAAACCGCCTGAGGCGCAGCGCACGCTAAGTGATTAACGACTGCAATGCGTATCCCTTGTGAAACGTAGAGTATTTTTCCTCCCTTCTTGCGAATTACATCATTTCTCTTTGATAAACATCGCCCCCTCATTGGCCTCATTTTACCGCAGTGATTTGAGTGTGCTTGCTCGCTGTGGAAAAATTGAAAGAATACATCATGTCTTAGAGGAATAATATTTCATATTATATCTGAAGTCTCTACGCTAAAAGAAGAGAAAATTGAGATTTTGATTAACTGAATGGAGTTTTATTAATATATTACGATTTACTAAGTTAATATAGAACATCTGAACTCTAACCGAGGCTGCCGAAAACTAAACATAGCCTCCCAAAAAGTCTGTATAAATTTACAGATTATAAGATAATGGAGAAGATAATGCAGTACCAGTTTTCAGTTTCGGACAATGGTGCTTTTCCATTGCGAAATAGGATTGATTATTTTGGGAAATCTAAATTTTCTGAAAGCTGAAGCAGGTAAATTACGTAGGCCAATGAAAGTAGCATGTAAATCATGACTTGGAATGCATACTCCACTGTACTCTTTGACGTCTCTTCCCATTGTACAAAGATTTTCAAACCTTTCTTAGGTCCGGATGTGGAAATGGTTAATGATTCTGTAGTTAATAGCTCATGAATATAAGAGAGTATGATGTTTGGGTTCCAAAGTCTTCATCTGGAATACGCTTCGACTTAATGCTATCTCTGTAAGGAGTGAATGAAACTCCTTGATTGGTGACGGTTGAGTGGGATATCAAATTAGAAAAAATGAAAGTAACTTATTTTTATTTGGATTAAGAACTTTCACTCAGCTTATAAACTGGAAAAACACCAAAACTTAAATTATAACAATTAGTAACAATTTACTTTCGGAAAAGGTAGGTCTAAATGGGTATTCAATTCTTCACGATGCCCTTTTCATCCTCTTATACATTCTTCCTCCCATTATTCTATTGAGAACTATTAGTTCTCCTCCTTCCTCTACCCCTCTTACCCTACATCCTTCCCTCAATCACGTCCTTCAGAACACCATTGTCCTTTATTATATTCTCCATCCATTCTTTTTGGTTTCTCCTAGTTTCCACAGTCAGCTTCCTTTCCTCCCCTATCTACTTTAGTACCTCATCGTTCGTCCTCCGGACGGCCCTCCTTAATTTCTCCATTTGTCTCCTTACCCACATCACAAAAGCCCCAAGTCTATTTTCATCGTCATTCCTTAAAGCCCTTATATCCGCGGTATATACTGCCAGACTTCATATTAGACTTTTCAGTAGTCTTCTCTTTACTCCCATACTATAGTTATCTCAATTTAAATAGTGATTCCACTTAATAACTTCATTCCCCTATCCCTTCATTCTCGTTTCCGCCGTCCCTGGCACTTAACTCGTTGCTTGATTTCTCCCACGCCCAGCGCGGTCCTTTCGCCTTTTGCGGAAGCTTTTTTTCCCTCCATCCCGAGCGAATACCTCGCGCCACTACTCAAAACACCAACACACGCATGCGCGCACGCCAACTTACGCCAAGGCCAATGCTACGCTTATCTTTCTCATTCCCATCGCTTCTTTCTTGTCCCACCCCTGTTTTCTTTCCGACCCAACAGTCTCCCACGCGCGAATGTTGTCAACAGCTGCTAATTTCGAAAGGCGGAGTGAGAGGGGAGGGGAGAGAAGGGGGCTCAAAAGAGGAAGGGGCCCCCATAAACGTTCCTTCTTTGCGTGAAAGAACTGAGTGGTGTGGAACAAAGCTTGGAGGACATGGGAGACCAGCCTCCCCTGGCATGTGTCTTGAAGGAAGTGTCTATGAGAAGGAAAAACGGACAGTGGGCTTGTGGAAGGACTGGCCTCACCATCCGTAAGCTTTGCTTCTAGGAAGAAGTATATTTTTCACTGATTCACTCGCAGTGAATTGGCACAGTGATATCATAGTCGAGATGAGGGGAATGGATGGAAACCATTGTCGTTCGTTTCCCTGACAATCCTTTCCTAATGCGATTGATATCATGAAGCGTGCACAGGTAAAACAAATGTAAATCAAGGGATGGCTGCAGCTGCCATACGACAAGTCGTCGCAGGGTTAGAAAATAAATAGTTTGAGAAAGTTTAAAAAGCAAAATATAACACTTGAGGTGATTAAAATTTTTAAAAAAGGAAATGAAATCAAGTAGCATCAACAGGGTGTGGGAGAATAATATTTCAGTAACATCAGTTATTAGGTAATCCATGGGTTGGTTTGACGCATCTCATCTCTCGATTTCTCTAACTTCTATTTCTTGGTCCATATATCTCACACGAGGCCTTCCTTTGTCATTATTACCTATGATGTAATTCTTTAATCCTCTAACATCAGTTTAACGTCTTCAATGTCTACGCAGTCCATTATACCATCAACTTTCCTTTAAAACACCAGAAAAATATGAAAGTGAATGATGAGATAAATAGTAGGCGTAACCTATATAGTGACCGTACAAGAAGAACTTGCTAGGTCAAATGATCGGTAGTACGATATAGTGACTTAGTAGAGAAATGGAGAAGTATGGTTTGTACTAGCTATCTATCAGGGACAGGAGAATTATTAGACTGGACTAAAAGAAATAAAAGAAAGTTTGAACTACGGCATATGCAGGAACGTTAAGGCAGATAATTAATCCCATCAGCTTAAGCATAGAATGTCCATGTGACGTTGATATGGAAAGCTCGAGCTCAGGATTCATTGATCAAAACCACGTGAAACGTTTGTGACAATGTGAGCACGATGTAGTCTTAATGCTCACGATGAACTAATCAACGCTAAAGAAAAATTTGTTAGAAAATAACTTGACTGAAATATTTGGAATAAATATTGAGAAGCAGCGCCATAAAGGTCAGAGTTCATATCGCCACGTTTACCCAAGAAAAACAAATAGTCTTGAAGTTGGTTGATTTGATTCTCGGCGAAGATAGCAAAAATTTCTAATAAATGGAATACAAGTAAAGAAATGAAGAGAAGAGTATGAGATATTGGAGAAAGAATTCTACGTGGTTACGGATGGAATACATGCTGATGAGAAAGTTACATTAACGTAGGTTTGATTTTAATTTTGGAATCTTGGGGAAAGATGTAAAAGGTTATTGGGTAGCTAGGAAGGTTTCGAGGGGATTGAAGAGTATAAGAGGAGAAGTTTGTTGCTGGGAGAATTTTGACGGAGAATATTTGGCAAGGGAGGGAGAAATAGGAGAGAAATTATATTAGTTATGAAATTAGTATGCTCAGGAGTTAAATAATGTTTGATTCTAGCTTTTATTTTACTTTTACGCACTATTATTTGATATGGAAAAAGTTTCGAAGGGTGTGAAAGAGAAGAAATATGAAGAGATTAGCCGATAGAAAAACTCGGTGGAGGGCTACGTCAAACCAATCCCAGGATTGATGACTAATTATGATGATGCCTATTGTTTGATATTCTATTTGTCACGCTAGGTACATATGGACGTAACAGATTGTTTCAGTCCGTACTTTGTGGAAATTCTTCATATTATGAAAAAAATCTTGACATAGTATGATCCACACAGTGTAATAAAACCACCAACCAAGGTTTTGATGGGTCACCGTCATTATCAAGGTGTCCTCATTAATTCTATTTGTCTTCTGATTAGTATACTTTCTACCTTTTCCATATAATTGGTTATTCTCTTTCATATCTTCCATCATTTACCATCCATTTACCATCAAATTCATAATTACTTTACTCGTTGTTACTTGCTTTAGCTCTCTTCTAATCTCCTACAAAAATTTCCATGCATACTCCAGTATAGCAATAACTAGCTCCTTCCCCTTCATTTCCATCCATCATAATGTCTTCCCATTGGAACCATGCTCCATGGCAAATGCTTAACTGACCTGTTTTGACATCCTTGTCGTAGGTCCATGTCATGTCTTCTCTCTTGCTGGTAAACGCATGCGCATAATGCCTAACTATTAGTGTTATAGTCTCCTATTTATTTGAAAGGTTGCACTACTTTTGCGGAGAAAAAGCTGCTGATTTCACATAATTATTACCAACTATTATCCAGCAGATATCGAATTAAATTTGCTATATGTTTAATGATTAAAGCAGCTGCACAGTTGACTGGATAACACCCATTTGGTCATCCGAAAATCTGACTGATTAATAGCATCTCTCCTTCTTTTATTACAACATTACGCTCCTTCAAGGCCTTCCTCAACCCTTACCTGTCACATTTTTCTTAAAGACCCACCGATAACGAAAAGCCTTCCTTTTTCCATGCCCAAATCCACTTTTCAGATTCACCTTCGGCTACCTGACCACACTCATGTCGTTTATTCTTCCAGTATAATCCTTCTGCCTATGAAACATTTATCTACTCTTTCCATCTTTTCCTAAGTATACACAATACGTTAAGTTTTCATCATCCTCTTAGTTCCTTTCTACGATCGTTTTCATTAATGAATCGGCTTTACGTGTTGCTCTTCCCTTTCTAAACCCATGCTAATCCTCATTTAGAAACTCTTTGGCCCTTTGCAAGAGCTTTCAGGTTAATAATATACATAATAATTCAGGATAGACTCTTTCATCATAAAAAATTGCTTCACTTTTTTTAACATTCCTTTACTAAATTTTCCATTTCACCATATTTAGTCAGTATATCAGCGTAGATGTTGCGTAGGTTTTTCTACTCCTTTACTTGCTATACCCTCTATATCCCGCAAAACCCAAGTACCCTTTATGATCAATTATTATATGAATAAAAATCATTCGCAACACATTACATTTTTATAACGTTGATCTTTAAGTTGCATGTGGTTCATCTTGAAATTTTGACGGTGGAAGTCTTTGAATGACCATATTTTCTATGAAAGCTTTCTTTCTCGAACCCCACAAATTTCTACTAAAATAGCTTAATAAATTGCTACTAGATGGCCCTAATTTTGCTGTTAGTTCATATTTTACCGTATAAAAAGATATCAGTTGACTCATGCACTCTATAGACCCTTCTTCCCAGCAATAAGAATTCCTAACGTTGAATGAATTTCTTATCGAAAATTGTATAAATCTCAGTCGTTTCCTTTCATGCATTATAACTTGCGTTATTTAATTTTCTCAATATAAAAATGTCAGAATGTGTTACTTTATAACCAGTAGTACTGTATACAATTATTATTGGGAGAACGATACCCATCCCTTCCATTCCTATCATTATACCTTTCCTCCCGGTCTGAAGCCCCTATTAGTGCGGAAACAGACTTGAAAACACCCATGAAAAAAATCATTAAAGAATCACTACATAAAATTTATATATATGCCAAAGGTTCATACAGTTTTTCACGTGTTTCAAGGTCTGTAAGGCGTTTGGTAAGTTGAAATAAGTTTTTTCTCAATGCCTTGCAGGTTGAATTACTTTGCCGATTTTGATTTAAATGAACAAAAATGAGGAACATTTAATGTAGTACCAAAGCGATTTTCCATTACCATTCAATCATTTCTGAACCTCGTATTGCTTGGTATTAAATTCTTCGGTGAGTTAGATATTAAAGCCTTTGAATTTCTTCTGTTAATTCAACTCCCGCTTGTGACTGTGAGGGCACAGGGGTAAAAGAGTCCATTCGGTTCAGCAAATTTGGGTCAAAATTTCCTGGGCATTTGAGATGAAATCCTCATGATCCTCAATGAGATAACCGAATCACTTTGAAATGAGGTTAAATCTTGAGCCAAATGAAGTTCCTTTGTATGCTTTCCTACAATTCAGCAAAAGCACTGCTCTGTTTTCTCAGTATTTTCATCCTCAAATTACGAAAAGAAAAACATTTTTTTATGTGAAACAGTATTAGCAAGTATCTCTCAGCCGCAAAAGTGCTGTACTGTTCAAAGATGAAAACCTGAAAAATATATTTCCTGTTTGCTCAAGTCGTTATCTACACACCACGCGTAATAGTTTCTTGCTAGAACGAATGGCTAAATTTCTCAATAGATGTTTGTTATGGTTTTTGAGGTAAAAACATGTTTTTCGTATTAAAGTTTTAACATTCATTTAATATTTATAAAATTGGGCCTGTGTTAATGGGCTGTTGGGTTTAAATTAACACCAGTTTACTGTGAAAGCCGACGCATTCTCGCATTTTCATACAAAATAACATGTTAACCTGACATGATGAAAACGTAATTACACTTTTCCTCAAATTTTACTGCGTACGACGCACTTCAGCTGTTATGCCTTCCTCAGGCACAATACGCAGTTAATAAAATTTTTTGTGGAAAGTGCAATAACGTTTTTATCATGTCAGTTTCTGCCTTCCACTACATCTCGCGAAAGTCAGTATCTTTTAACATGTTATCCTTATGGTTCGGGCACTTACGCAGGTATTGCAGAAAACAAATTGAGCATATAACTTTAAAAACGGATGAAAATCATAAAGTCATTATGCTTAACTCGTAGCATGTCGATCTACTGGTCTAGACAGACGGTTGGTATAGGTTTGAGATGAAAAAACCCCTGCAAACGTTCAAAATTATTCAAGTGCCATAAACTCGTACATACAAATATGGAAAATTTAAAGGTTAGTTATTTTAACTTTATTAAAGAGCGGTATTTAACTTAAAACCATCTAAGAACTAGGTGGCATTAACAGATGATACTATGACAGTTCATTAACTGATGGCAATATATTAATTAGCTGATGAAACTACGATGTTATTCTTTTCATATTCAGTTTTACTTCAGAGCCACATGCTCCTCGAGAGCCTTAATTTACATGATGAGATACTAGGAAAAACAAGATATTTCATATTTACAAGGCATAAATTATTTCGCGTGTTGAGCTTCAAGCTTGGAGATGATTTACACTAAACGGTTGATTTAAGTGACAAGCATGTTTAGCTTTAGATATTCAGCTTTTGGATTTTTCAAAAGTTAACCTTTTCCAGTATTAAAAAAATATTTTAGGGGTAGAACGAAATACGGAAAGGCTCAATGATTCATTGTATGTGACATGTCATATTCCTTCCCTCAATTCGTTATAAAAATACATTTGATTAATCATGTGCGTGGAGGTAGGTGTCAAAACTAGACCAAAATTTTGAAATAAAATGGCCACATGTTTCGTCAGTTGTTAAGGAACTCATGTGCATGTGATTTTTATGTCAGATCCTTTCAGAATATAAAACATCTGCTCATCATCAGTTTTTGTACTGATACTTTACGGGCGTCTAGAAAAATTCACTAAAAATAATTATATATTGATATTAAATTCATAACCAGTTCATTCTCTAAATTCTTGTAGGTTTTGACTCTGGCTATATCATATCTGCCAAAATATATTTAAATACTAATAGTAATTTTAGTGAATCTGACAGCAGATGACACGCATATTTTTATTACTGATTTATAAATGTTGTAATGTTGTAATACCCCTACCGTCATGTATGTACAACGAAGGCTTGATATATTTTCACATTAATTTCCTTTTTAAATACACGTCTGTCGATGATGATCCTTCACAAGAGTCTTCTTACGTAGATCTAGTTTATCCGTCCTTCACTGGACTAAGACCACGTAAACCCTCCTCAAATCCCCTACTTCCACAGTCTGCCTGCAAACACGCGGGGTGTAAAACGTCTTATTTTAACTTCGCCACCCGCGTATCTCCTACTCCTCAACTCCATCTCTCACTTACCTTCTTCTACATTAACACGTTTGTAATCTTAAATTAATTTCTCTCGCTATTTTATATTGGCCAATGTACTCAAATACTACGCAACGTACCCCAATATCCAAATCTATAAGCATCATATTTCTTGGCACCCGTATTCTGAGCACTTCTAAGCACTAAGGTGGATGTGGCCACCAAAATTTTTACTATCATTCCGTCCGTGTATTATTTTTTTGTGCTTCCTAACATATCCAACATCTTTTATAGTCCAACATATTTATCTTTTGCCGCTCACCTTATACTCGTGTATTTTACACAAGAGTGGTTATTTTATTAAGACATATTATTTAATTCTCATTTAAAACGAATTTTATAAATCTTTCCCAAATTACCCTGAGTCCTTCTACCGAAAACCGGATCCTCTGTATAAAAAGGTTCCCACTCCTTCATATGTAAAAGAGGGATTTTTCCCCGGCGCGCAAAAAGAGCTCGAAGGAGTTAGAATCGGTCAGGGGAGCTTTAGTGTATCCGGAATGCGATTCCAGAAACTGCATCCACGGAGATTCTCCCCTCACCGTTTTCCTCCCACTATTATGTTTCATTTCCTGAAGGCTTCTTTCCGGCTGCTATACCCTCTCCCCCCCTTTGCCTACGCTCTCGGATAAGCGTATCCCGACCATGAATGGATGGCCTTCGAATTCCTTTGCTTCGGCGATCAGCCGGGCAAATGGACGCGCCTTTACCAGCGGACTTCTTCCGGCGAAAAATACCGGAAAGCGTGGAGCTCTACTCCACCCCCACGTAAGCCAGCCCTTCTCCTCTCCCCCCCCACCGGTTTTCTCATATCTTTCCGTCTCCACCTTGGACCAAACTCCACCCTCAGGCCCCTCTCTTTTTTCTATCCTCGGACTCGCCGCCACCCTACTCTTCTCGCGTCTGCGGCCGTAAAAATTTATGCGATAACCATTGCAATCTTCTGCTCCGGCGCCCCATTCAGAGAATACGCGCGAGTGAGACCTATTCACCGAAGGGAATGGAGGATAAAGATCTCTCTTAATCCAGCCCTTCTGCCTTGTGTCATCTCTCCGTTCTCTCCCCGCCTTTCTTTCCCGCACGCTTTCCGGTTCCTATTTCTTTCCCTCCCATTCATTTCTCCTTCCGCTCCTTTCAACTGGTGAATTCGCGCCCCTTGAAGCCCTTGATTAATAAGAGATTGATCGTTTTAGTTCGTCACCCATCGGTGTGTTTTTGTGTCCTGTTCTGTGTAGTGCCTCGCGTGAGATAACATTAGACATAATTGACCCTCTGTTGCCTGTTTGAAAGGCCATTGAAGAGGCTTCTTAATTGCTGTAGTAGTTGATTAAGTCCTGTGCTTAATCGTATTTTTCATTCTTTACCTGCCTGATGCATATCTGATCTTCTGACTCTTTTAGAATTTGATTCTCATGGAGATAATTATAGTCGTTTTCACTTCAATCTTAATCTTGATTTAGTTTACGTTGCGAAATCATCATTTGATTTTTTTCGTTTGGAGTCGAAAAATTAGGAATCTCTGTTAGAAACAGATAGACAGAAGACATTGGTCCTTTATAACAACGGTGCAGACACTTATTGGTTTAAGCACTGTGGAAAATATTATGTATTCTTAGCTGGGTTTGATGACAGTGGAATATTTAATTTTCAAACAAATGGATGTTTTGATTCTATGGTTTATTGAGCGATGTTCAGCAACCATATATATATAAACAGGTCTTTGAAGCCAAAGTACTGCACGGTTTTGAGTGGTAATAGTGCCAGTGTTCCTATTACAACAGGGACGCTTTTAAAACATCCAACTTGTATTCCTTTTAATCCTCGAAATATTTCGTCAGCCAGGGATTTATCGAATTTTGATATTCATAAGTACTGATCATGAATTTTTACAATGATGGTCAATTTAAAACGTTAGGCTGAAGAAGTCTCCGCTATAATATCATGCATTTTAAGTGAAAGTAAATCTATTATTTTCGATTATTGTTGCATTCACTATTATTACATTAATTAATACTCAGTAATAAATTCATGAAAACCCTAGCGATGCAGAATACCTACCGTGATGAGATGGAATATAAAAGCTCGCCGCTCATTGTAGAGTTAGAGAGCTTATATAACACTGCCATATTTCATAGGGAATTGATCAGCAAAACGTTGATGCACATCCAACAATTAAATAATTTCATTTGCCCTTTAATAATTTACATTGCTGTTTGTATGACTACAATATATGTCATTCGATGTAGAAATGAATCATCATTAGTCATCAATCCTCAGATGTGTTTGACGCAGCTCTCCACTGAGTTCTTTTATCGGCAATCTCTTCATATTTACGTATTTCTTCTTTTTCATATCCTTCATCACTTGTTCCATATAGTAGATATGAATGTAGCACATTTTGGAAATGGGTAAATAGCATCCATGGGTTTCTATGCATAGCGTTTCAAGACTGTTGCAAAATTGAGAGAAATAAATCCTGGATATAAATATTTCTTTTTATCGTATAATATTTTTATATCAAAAATAACGAAGACATGGCGAAACAAACTTACTTACAGCATAACAAATTTTACCACAGCGATTAGAGCGTTCAAGTATGTACTTATTTATATGAGCAGCAAACTTGATATATTCCCCAGCATATTAACTTTAAGCAACAGAAACATTTTTTCGCTTGACTCCTTTATTTTATGAAGAAATTTTATTTCCTCATAGTTCCTACGGTTATAACTACATTTTTTAATCTATACTTGGGTAAAAATTAACTTTTTTGCCTTAGTTTACTGCCACAATGTAATTTACTTATCAGAAACATTAAACTCATCTATTTTTAATGCCTCCCAAGCTGGGGTAATAGGTATTCCTGGGAGTCCGTAGTATCTAGTTCAGAGAAATATTTTTTTTTCCATTTCAATCCACTTACGGGACACTAATACAGCAGGCTCAGGTGGCCATTTCTGGGAGCTAGAGCTTCTGTGTCTCTATTTTTCCCGTAGTTTTCGAATGTACACACCATTTAAGCTGCAACATGGGCCAGCAGAAGTGGAGGGGATTTAAATTTTATTTAGGCGATAAACTGTGTTTCAACTGGAATTGATAGTGCTATGCAGTCATTGAACTAGCAATACTCCAAAATATTCCTACCATTTAACACCTTTCTTTTTCTGTAACTGGATTTTAAGAAAATCGTTCCATAAAAATTACTATTATTCCTAAATTAATCAATGTATTGAACAAATAATGTTTTTCCGAATACAAGGTACTCTTTGCTAGCGTAAGTATGAGGTATTCCACATTTTAATTAAAAAGCATTTATTAGTTTCACTAAATAATTTTTAATGCTATGTTGTAATTCAGTTTTTACGAGGTCATTGAAGAAAAATTAAAATGAAGACTACTTTTTCGGTTCAAAAAATATTTACCAAATGCTAAATTTTAAAGATCATGATTATTGCTATTTTTGAAGATATGAATCCACGCAGTGAATTGCTTTGGATAATTGGCGGGTGATATTACGAAATTACACATCGTTTTTTAGGGTAAAATGCTGAGAAAGGAGTGCGAGGAATAATAATGAAAGGTGTTATGGATGGCGTTAAGCAGAGTAAAAAGTATTTCAATTGGTAGACACGAATTAGCGCAGAGATGAAGCCGATGAATGATTGAAATATAGAGAAGGGGCAATCCATCCAAACCTGCCATACTTCACAGAAAAGTATCAATATTTCATCAGGGAAATGAAAAGCAGTGGGATGGATTATCCTTAATTACCTGATAATACCGTATCCCGGTTGTACTGTTTTTTTATTAATTCACTGACCTCTACTATGTCACTTGCATTTAGTTCTCTAGCAATCAGTGTTTCCACCAAGTAGTCCCTGGAAAAATTAATTTTCAATATATGAAACCAAAACTAATTTACAGCTGGTAAAGAGGGTCCCTATCATATCGTTGTGCTTTTACAGCGTTAGGTTTGTGTGTAATGAATTAATGAAAATTACATTCATATAATTTAAAAAAACTTATGGCATATAACCTTTCATCTAACTTTACACAGTTACTAGGAAGGCAACGCATGAGTTTATGACTGGAAGTAACTCTACTCCCGCATTAAGATCGAGTAAACAACACTATACCAAGTAGCTACATTGTTGGTTTTGCTGCTATGTCAGCTAAATCAACGAAGGACATCCGGTGGATTGTCGAGGAATATAACCTCCAACTAAAACAAAAATCATGCTGGACCGATAGTTCACAAATACTTCTGCTTATATGCCGAACTTGAAAAGTAAGGGTCTAAAGTTTTGCGCGCGAGTATTAGAATTTATGGCAGGCACGACAAAAGGCTTTCAATTTATATTTTCTATCGTAGATTAGACGTAATTAGACATATCCCCTTTAATTTCGATCTCATACTTGCCTCTTAGGCGTCGTAGCCCAGTGGGTAGAATATTGATTGTTGCGTAAATAAACTGATGAAAGTATAGCGTTTCATGATACTATATGCATGAGGAAAAAGTAATTCATGAGAAAACTACTCGCCCAAGTTATGCACAAAATAGCATTCTGTGCGTGAACTTCTTACTACAGAACATATAATATGCATGCCCAGAATATAAAACACAAATTCCTAATGAAGTAATATCGTAATCATTATTGTATATGCTAAATGCATATTCGAGGATGTACACCACCTGCTGCACACCATCGACGTGAGTTTCAGGGTATGTCGTAGATGTAAATAAAAACGTTTTCAATATTGGCAATTTTTCTATCATCACCGCATACGTATCCTACATTATTAGTATGTACGGGCAAAGTAATTCTTGCGCTAATTATTCATCCAATGAATGATTATTGGGTGTAAGCATACCTATTTATGATGACGTTGGTAAAGCTATAGATTAATTTACTATATTTCGAAATAAATTCATCATAATGCTATGATCTAAGAAACCGATCACATTCGCTTTGCTGAATTCTACAATCTAGAGCAACAATTGTTTTACGTTCTTTAAACCAACGTCAAATGTGTCCCATACAGCAAAGCATGGTACGATTTTATAGTGAATTTGAGTACTTTTATCTATTCTACTTATTACTTAACGATACCAATGGAATGGCTTTTTTTCATTGTAAAGGAGCTTCGATTTATTTAGCCTTCTTTTTATTTTGAATCTTCGGTGTTCATTCAGAGGTTTAAAATCTCTGATTTACATTTTGATGTAAATGGTTAATGCATTTCAAAAGGAAGCTCATAAAAATAATGTGCATGATGAGCGCATCAACTTCACAATTAGTGTGTGTGAAATTTATACATTAACACTTTCTCTAGGTTGTCTATAGCAAGTACAAGAATATTTTTTTTATTTTCAACAGGATGTTTGTGAAGTCGTCAAAATTTTGAGAATCAGAATATATTAGTTCAAACATTAAAACCGCATCACTTTTACGCTTTATTCCTTGGTAGAAATGTAGACCCACCTCGTTCATTTTATCGCTTCAAATGTGATGCATTGAAATCAGCTGCGTAATGGGTTCCTAAAAAACAAACTCGATGCATAATCGAGATCCTTTTGAGCTTAACATCGTATCGTTGACACGCCATCACGACTAAACTGAGGCTTACACATTAGTTGTGAAAAGCAGATGTGATGACAGTTCTTAAGTTTAGGAATAATATCTTTATTTTTCTTTATCGCCTCCTTAGTTATTTTTGCTTTAAGCATCTAAGTGTTAATCAATTATTTAAACAATATTCATTTTTGTTAGAGTGAGCATTATGAATCAAAATCCTGCGATGCCTGCGACCTTTGAGAAAGCAGAATTCAACTGTTAAGTGAAGAATAAAAATATGTAAATTCTGTTATGAACGTGGATTGAAACCTGCCAAAAAATTCTAGCCTTCTGAGATGTATTACTTACAATTATAGCTTTTTATCCCAGTTCAATGGGTTTCATGATTTAGGTGTTGGCAAAACTCGCATCCTTATGGTGTTAAATGATAGTTCATTTCTTTGACCCATCGGTTTACATGTGTAAATTGACTTATTTGTAATGGTACGACCACTGAAGTTTTGATTGACTATACGTTGACATTGGTTGTACTAACTTCGGTTGATTAATGAGGCTCTTGACTCATAAGTCAACCGCAAATAATAATAATAGCAATGCCATACGTATTTTGTTTTTTAGATTCAAAATAGATTTTCAAAAAGATACGTTTGAAGGATTGAATACAAATACAATTATATATCTGCCAAAGGTTTCAAAACGAGAAATGTTCGGTAATATGACGCAAAGGAGGGAGTTTTATGCGCCAAATAATGGAAAAAATCAAATTAAAAATCTGATATTTTGTATACAGTATTTTCGGTATACTATTGGAAATGCAGTTAAGCCATCTTGCTGGAGCTTATCTTCAAGCATTCCCTCTGCAATATTCCCAAGTTACTTAGCGTGCTGAATGGATCACCAATATGGGTCAAGTCTGATTACGTTGTTATCGAGGTGTCATCAATAATTCCCTTATGACTCCAGGTCCATCCTTTTGGAATAGAAGTTGTTTGGTAGATATGATCACAAAAGATTACAACTTGATTGTACTATACATAGGATATTCTGAGCCTCGTATGCTAGCATTTAGCTAGCTGTCTCTCTGTGTTATGAAATAGCTCAAGGATGGAAACATAATAAAAATTGGCCGAAAAATGGTAGCTCATATGTAATATCGGGTAGCAGATGTATATAAATATAGGAATATATACTTCGGAAATGAAATGGCGAGCTATATTTAGGATGCAAGGTTCCTTATCATGCGGCACTTCCATCACCGCGACGCGAGATCATTTTCCGGTTCATACAGCTACCATTTCCTCTTCGTTCTCGTGGTGGAGACTCTGAAAGGGAGGCGCTCTAGAATCTTCATCTCCCGAGCCTTTAATAAAGACAACAATGACTCAATCAACTTGCCTCCCCGCCCCAGACAACTCCCATTTTTATCTCACACTCCTCGCCAAATTCATTTCCTACACATCGGAGACTTGGGATGGGGGGTGGCGCATATTCCTACCAATTTTTCTCCCCAGTTAATTTGGCGCCCCAACGCATTCATTTTGAGCGTCACCCTTTCTTTTGAGGGATCGATGTCTAATGCTAGTCATCTGTGTGTCGAACTAATGCAACCGTATCTGAGTCCAGGAGCGTTCTCAAAACCCCAATTTTGAGTGCCCTTACAGTGGTTCGTTATAATAGGTGTGATGTTCTTTGGCTTGTTTTAGGGAGTTTTCCGTTTGAATTTGGGGCGTACATAATAGTCAGACATGAACAAATGGTTCTAATAACGAGCGTGAATAATTATTTTTTTTAGAATGGGTCATTGAAATGCTAGTAATTGGCAGTGAGTGATTATTTTATATTCTCCTTCCCTTGACATCAAAGTAAACACAGTTAAATATGAGTTGAAGATAAATTCAACCTAAAATCCAATTTTTTAGTTTTGGAGTATACGATACGATATACATATTTAGATGAAATCACATATCTATGCCCCGGGTATCTCCCCCGACAGCATTCGAACCAGTGACCCAATAGTCGGCCAGCGAAGACTGCCTCGCCACTACAGGGGTCGGCATATATTTTTTACATTCCGTCATTTGCCCTCTGACGTTAATAAATTAACAACATAGTCAATCACTATGGCAATATATTTACTTATATCCCACTGCACCCTACGCGCGTTTTGTAATTTAAAAATGCATGAATGATATCAATAAATGTGTGTATTTTTCTTTCTTTCAGTTTAAGTGCGTATAATTTGTGGATCATATTATTATTCACCTGCTTAAATGTTTTATTGGCGCGCAATAAATTTGACTCCTACTTATTACAAATATATCTTTTCTTATTGTAAAATAATCTCCGAACGGAAATGATTGCCTTCTCAGCGGAGAAAGAATGAGAAAATATGTTCTGTGGCTTACATTTGAGGAGTAGACTGGTGTTCGATCATACTTCATTAGTATCATTTTCTTCGTGTAACTATGATTTATTACCTCATTTTGCCAAAGTTATAAAATGCCATTTTGGTTACTGAATACCTTCTTAGATTGTGACTCATACTTTGAACCCCTCATGGACGTATTTTATTGCATTTCCTTCCATGAAACTTCGGAGTTTTACGAAAAATTTCCAACTACTTTTTGATGACCAAAGAGGTACTTCTTACATACCTTTTAATGAAAAAAATAACTGTTGATTCCCATGGTAGGGTAGCATTTGTTGCAGAAATGCGCAGCGTATGAGCCTTCAGGGATTTCAAGATGATGTGTGACTTTCAACTTGACTCGTGACGACGAGATGACCCAAAGGATTTGCAAGTATTCGGTGAGAAGCAAAGAAAGGTGAAGGGAAGGAAACAGGAGACGCTAGGGAAGGAGTGACCTAGTTTTAAACCGTAGCAAGGTTGAGAGACCTGGGGAATATGGTCACTGAGGACCAGAATATTTATTCTCAGTGAGGATTCAGATGTTTCCTTGAGCTTCGAGACGGTCGGCTCGGAGGGACTTTCTTTGCTGAGTTTAATATATGCCTTAATATGGAGACATCTTCTTTTTCTAACTCCTGTTGAATATTTTCCGTGACGGATGACTTGAAGAAGAAGCCTCTCATTCGCTCCGTTAACGCTGGGTCACTTTAGCACCCTAAAATCATTCATAGCAACACGGAAGAAAATATTTGCGCAGAAGTACAAAGTTTTATCTGCGTGTAGAGCCAACGGTACTTCCTTCTGAGACCATGGCCCTAGTCAGCTAGGAGAAAAATACACTGTCCAGTTGGCACTCTGATTTCTTGCATGCTTCGTGCCTTGTTGGGCACAAAAGTTCTGGTTTTATGACTATAGGACGCTAACGAGTAATCGACTTGCGTTTAACTGGATCGCATTTTCCGCCGGTGGGGCTAGGGCGGCCCAGTAGGCAATGAAGTGGAGTCAAGGGTGCGAATATCAAAATAAATTTCCAAGCGGAATAGATACGTGAGTTGTCCCTATGACATAAAATTCAACTATATCTGCGCCAGCAGATACGCATGGCACCTTGCTTCGTTCCTGGAGTTATCCATACTCGTTCATGAATATGGAAATTACCTAATATCCAAATCTAAAGGCCACTCCTTAGCAATGCAGAATTTTTTATTTTGCTAATATATTCTAGTATATTTACCGACCCACCTAAGATATAACATTTCATCTTAGCATTTTTTTGTTATTGTCAACAATTAATGTTGATTAAATTATTTAGTGTATTATTAGAAAAGTATGTACGCAGTGGGAAAAATTACATTTGCGTAAATTGGTATGGATCTAATGGATCTAATGGAAAAGCGTAAGAAATCAAAGGCAATGAAGAAGCAATCAGATTGGCCTCGCTCTTTGTGCAAAGGAAGGTGGCAATACTAACGTGGTAGTACAATTAGGTTTTCAGGGGTGCAAATTACAGAGTTAAAATCGCACATATAACCAAAGAATTAATCTAACACAAGTTCGATGTCCATGCCCGACGTTGAATTTCACGGTGTAACCAGGTCGTCTGAAATCATGGACGCAGTGTAGGGTGGAATTACTTTACTGTCTCATCGTTTGAGCATGAGTTATGGGGAGGAAACGAGCCGCATTTTCCTCAGCAGATTTGGAATTTGACAGCGTTGGAATGGGAGCATCTAACTCGTTGGTACACATACCATTGTACTGGGTGAAGGAGAGGAATGATACCGTTGTGTATTTCCAAGTCGCCATTCAACTATTAGTGGATTGTGTTCTGCCGCGAGAAGACGCCTGATACCGATTTCTGTCAAACTCCTTGAATCCTCGATTAGGACCACATCTAAACTATGATTTATGTCTAAAACGTTTTATTATGGCATTTTAGTCATTAAATGTTATTCAATGTACACAGCAACGCACAGCAACATGTTAAAGATAATATGCTTTAAATGATAATATGTCTTAAAATGCACATGCAAGTATGTGAAAGACTTAAATTATATCCTAAAAGTAATTCAATCACAATGAATCATTGGCAGTCATGTGGTTTTGTCGAAAATGTAATTATCATGTAGCAAATGAGTAACAGAGACACTTACAATAGAAATATTATTGAGTGGGGAGGAAAACTTGCGTAAATATATTATTAATATGAGCGATGCATAATGATGTGGTTTCACTGAAATGAAAATACTGCTCTTCGCAAGCATGCTCATAGTTTCGCACTTGTCTTTTAGGGGTTTATTTGTCAGTAATTTGAGCATTTTTTTCTGTAGTGCCTATATTTTTAAGTATAACTTGACGCTTATATACATAGATATTATCATTAAAACATTAAAGAGAAGATTCGTGCATAAAGCTTTATCAACAATTTTTATGCGCTTTATTTCCATTTACTCTATACTATGCATTAATAAAACTAGTAGCAAATAGTAACGAATTTTATTCGCCCTATTGCAGTCTTTATTTTACTGACAGTATGTTCTTGATCAAAACTGAACCTAATTTCAATTACATATTTCAATCACCATCTGGGAAAAGTCCAACACGATTGAGCATAATGTGTAGCTTATTTATGTCAGCTCTCTCATACCTTGCTTTTGAAGAATTTGTAAAGTGGTTTACAACTTAATCGGCGCCATTTCATGTCGATGTTTTTGTGAGTCCTTACTCTCGACCATTCCCTTTGATTGAAGCCCAAACGCTCCCCGATCGGCATACGCAAACTTACACTTCCCGTTCACGATGGATTTTCAGAAATTGAGGGAATCCCTTTAATTCGGAGCGGTTGTTGGGACCGTGATTTATTTCCTCGCCTATCACCCTGTTTTGATCGGCGATCAATTGTTCACCGAGAGCCCTTATCTTCTGGTGACGATGCTGACTGGAGATTTTATAAAAAGCGACCAAAAGTAGATGGTGTCCATGGATAACGCGGATGGAAAATATTTATTGGTTCCTGGAAAGAAAAAAGTTAAATAAATTTAAAAGAATCAGAAACTGCAGTAAATTGATTGGAAGTTCTATCTTCATTTTTATCGGCAGTTTTTGAGGAAGATTTTGATTTCATGGTGCGTTTGTAGCATGGTGCAGCGGTGATACCTCTGATGAAAAAAGTAAATTAATATCCTCTCTTTCCTGATAAAGCATTTTACGATATTATCGATGCTGTAGATGAATACATTTAGCTTGTAATGCGCAAAGTATTCTATTTTCCGAATTTCTCTGCAAATAGTGGATGCATCATAAGTTTGTAATGATAGATTTGAATTAAAGTCAAGTATCGAGTTCTCGTAAGTGTGGCAGATTTAAGGTTATAGCGAGAATTCGATGGAGCAAAAAGTAGGGTATATATTGTAGGCAATTTTTAATCTGATTGTGAATAATCGCGATGTATGATTAAATAGATAGAGAAACTACTCTTTGCCTTTTCAACTCACACAGCCACCAAATTACATAGCAGTGCATGAAGAAAAAAATGTATCCAAAGGTTATAGTGAGAATTCGATGGAGCAAAAAGTGGGGTATATAGAGTAGGCAATTTTTAATCTGATTGTGAATAATCACGATGTATGATGAAATAGAGAAACTACTCGTTTGCCTTTTCAACTCACACAGCCACCAAATTATATAGCAATGCATGCAGAAAAAAATGTATCGATCCAAGGTTGAATAATGTAACTATTTTTTATAGCAATGTTGCAAATCAGGTACTGCCGCCACTTCACCCTATGATGAACACGAGTTGTACTACTGATAGTTGATTATAATACTGAAAGTTGATTATAATACTGGCAGTTGATTGTGTTACAATGTTAAGTGATTTTCCAAACTGGGGATGCGAAATAATTGCATGTTTTATTGTATCATACGTTCTTTACCAAAACATTTGTTTATGCCAGCCAGTCTATTTTTTTTCTAGCCTTATAGGCATCAACACTTCTGTTCTCTTTACCAATTTCATTTTTGATTTTACCGGCATAAATTACCCTACGCGTGCCAAAATATGAACTTGGTAGCCCATTTTATCATCCATGTTCTGGTTTAATTGTATTATTTTACTTTTCGTCAAAATGCTTGTTGAAACATGTGGCTTAATCTTCCATATACTACGGACAAGAACAGGCATAATGGTGTATGTTCGGAATTTAAAATAATATCGACAAAATAAAACCCAGTCTCCAGTCTCCGAGAGAATATTGGGAAATTAAAACTTTGACATTTGCTTGCGGTTCAGTTCAACTACTGTAACATGTACCTTAACTACGATTAAATTTCAAGAGCAGTTAAAAAAAGAGAGAAAAAAGTTGTGTTCAACCCGTAGGTTGGTCTTTGATTGGTGAGGGTAGAAATCACCCCGAAGCCATTGGCGTGTGAAATTCACACATTTAGGGTATGGGGGTCAGTTCCTATCCCTGTGCCACCTACGATTTCCTTAGTTCTGACACGCAGAAAATCAAATCGCAAGGATATAAGGTGGGGGTGTCCAGAAAGGCTCTTGCCCGGGATTTGAACCCGGGACCCTCCGGTCAGTACATAAACGCTCTACCCTCTAAACCACCACGACCCAGGAGATAAGGTTAGAAATGTTACCTGAGCTCGAATTGCCATATGCGACTGAACTTGGATGCTAGAATATATGCTAGATGCTGAATCGTCGAATCATAAAAAACAACTTTTGTTATAAATAGAATAAGTAGGAGTGCTTCCTAGAGTTTCCGTTCCAAAGCACTCAACTTTCAAAGTTTAGTTTTAAACTTTCTGTTTAAATATTATCAAGGTTTAAAAATAAGTGTGTACAGAGTTTTTTGCGGGCTACAATTCATTTCGTCTAACCATCTATATAGAGTTTTTTTTGCAATCGTGAGGTTCCGAAACCATGGTAATTGAATGTTCACTTGAATAAACGAGTATAATTAACCACATACCGAATGTTGGTGCCAAAAAAAAGCCTATTAATAAGTACTCAAGATGAGCGATTAGGCAGTAGATGGCTTTCCCATTTAGTTGGCTTCTTTACTTTGTTTTGGCTCATAATTGGCTGATTTAGCTTTAGTTTTTACCGAGTAATAAGGCATAAATTAAGCATCAATAATCTGTTCAAGTTTTCCTGTAAAATGTCACCTTTCATGTTGCACGTTGAAATCCTAGTTTAGCTTAGTCAGGCCATTTTTTTTGGCAAAGGAATTCTTCAAAAGTATTCAAAAAACATTATTATGTTTCTTGTCGATTATTCTTCCAGCCTTTACCCAATCATGGATCCTCCCTTACGTTTACCGTCTCTAATATATCTCTCTTGAATGTTCATATCATCTACCAAGTTTTATTCTATCCCGAACCACGGTAAACATTAATTATTTGCCAACTTCTTCGCTTACCATTAATGAGCAAGGCTGTGCTAAGAATTTACTAAGACATATCTTATGACAAGAACCTTGAGTGGAGAAGTAAGAGAAGGTTAGTAAAGATCTTGATTTGGAAAGTGGCTTTAAATGGACCAGAGACGTGGACTAAAAGGAAAGAAGGGCGAGAAGTGGTTCGAAGACTTTGGAAGAATGAGATGAGGAGAGTGGAGGAACTGCGATGGGCGTATAGAATAACAATTGGAGAGATGTTGAAGATTGTTGGAGAGAATAGGATGGTGTGAAAATGGGTAGGAAATATGCCAAATGAAAGAAGAAATAGCGTGGGGTTGGAGCCGAAACATAAATGTAATAAAAAATACTCTCCATTAAAACCAACCTTAACCAGTATAAAATTATCAGTCAGTAAACTCTCTTCAACCTTACTTTACCCTTTGTTTTACACCCATTAATGCTGCCTTCCAATTTCTCTGACCATCCTCTTGTCATGTCCCACCCTGCTGAACACTTGCATTTTATATTAGTTTCCATTTAGTAATCCACCTGCCATGGTTGTTTCATCGGTAGAGCACCGGTCTGGCAACTCAATAATCGCTTATTAGAATCCTGCAAAGAGCATGGATGTTGATGAGCCATGCGTTGCAATATAACTTTAGCCGCTGTTGCAACCTGAAATTTAATACTAATTCTATTCCATGCATCTAACCCTCTCCATTCATCTCCATATGTTCATTCCAAAGGCCCCTAATTGCCGTTCACCATCTCCCTACGACGATCAGATCGTAGTAGAGTATGTTACGCTCTAAACTAGAATTTTGGGAAACGTATTCATTATGTCTATACTAAGAGATCCTCTCACTAATTTCATCCTCTTCGCTAAATCTTCCTTTGACAACGATATTCTCAGCTCTTATCCCAATCGATAAGCACATTTTCTCTATGATATCCCATTAGTAACTGATATGATTCATTTGATCAGGTAATTGCTCTCCAAACTTCAAAATAATACTAGTCTTTCTGCATTTTGGAAATCTCATTACTCACAAAGAACTAATTCTCTTCTAGGTCAGGTTTTATGATGCCTAGTTGACAATCTTACAAGGCCGAAAACGAGTATGGTTTTACTATTTCGTTAAGAATGGTCATATAAAGAGCTCACATACTCATATGTAAGTGTAGATATTGACTGCAGCTCATGTATGTTAACTTCTATAGAGCAAAGAATTAAGGTTACCGAGGTATAGTAAAACGGCTTCTTAGAATCACAAAGTAATACCATGTACACGCTTAATTTGTGATGAAATTTTTAAAACCATCTTGCTAGAGTGGAAACAAGATAAGGTTGATGATTAATTTCAAGAATAATATGGAATCAAATCATCATAAAATTATATCCATGGAGATTTAATCGCGAATGCGAGAGTAGAACGAATGAATATTTTCGTTCTTATATTAAGTTTACAAACACACTACGTTTACTGATGTTACGAATTCATCTTACTTTGTGTAGAACACTAATAATGAATAAAGTTTATCGGGTATTTTTTAAAGTGATTATCTTTTTCAAAAATTCAAGCTTCAATGTTATGTATCCCAATTGTACGCAACTGAAAACTTCAACATCTTGCGACCGTCACTAAAGGACCCATGTTATTTTAACGATATTATTGCATCAAAATGCACATCGTCTTACTCTTTGGCAAAAAAACGAATTTGTCTTTGAAAAATACATTTACCTAACCTGTTTTACAACTGCTGATCTTATGCGATCTTGGAAGGGAATTGCAGTACTGGTAGTACTGAAAGATCAAATTTCATTGACGCTTAAAGAATGATATTTTTTTAGGCCAAGAAAACTATGTAAAATGACGTAGCTCTCATAACAAAATGGAACCTCTGCCAAGTTCTCTTGCTTATCATTGGGAGGGTTCATTTAAATAGCATGCTTTTATGATGTCGTTTTGAGATGAATGGGTACACATCATGTGGAACGATTATGGATCCGGAGCCTCGAGACCATAACTTATCAAGCTATCCCTTTTATTGACCGTTTTTCAGCCAAATATCCCATTCTTACATTGGTTTTGACAAACCGGTGCCGTGCAAATGCGGTAGCTCCATACAACATTATACTTAATATCGTTTAATCGTAAGAAAATCTAAATTATGACAAAGAGAATTTTTATACTACTTTAGAGAATAAGATGGGCATTGCTACTTGTAAGACGTAATTATTGTTGTGAAATAATTTGAATAGGAAGCGTGCATTAGCTTTTCATGGATATTTGATAAGAAATTAAATTATAAGTTCTAAATAGGGGACAGTAGATCCTAATACGCTTTTCGCGTAATATTTTTAAAGCAACCTTTTGAACAGGGCATATCATTTTATAGTCTAACGTGGAGAGATTTACCGAGAAAGTTGCTTTGTTAAAAACAACAATTTTCATGGAAAACTTCACAAGTGATTGGACAATGCTGCATAAATTAACCCAATTTCAAGCAACCAATAACGCATGGTCCACGACTAGGCAAGGTTTAAAGCTTTACCAAATACTGAACCATCTAAAGCAAGTAATCCTGCCATGTTTCCAGTTGTGCCCAGTCTGTTCTTGGCTAAATGATTATTTTACCACTCCCAAGTGTATAGTCCAGCTCTCAATTGCGAATGAATTAGTACGAGTAAATAAAGAATCTACTTACCTTTTTTTCCGTGATTTCTCGGTACCATGCGATTATTGGGAAAGAATTTTTCCAGAATTAAGATGATAACTTTTTTTTAAGCAGGAAAAATGTTTATTTCGAATTCTCTAACAAATTAATTTTACACTTGCTTTTTACAGTTTAAAATAAAAATGTTATACACTTACACATAAGCATTTACAGATAAGGTCCTAATAAGCCTATGGCTTTCCAGCAGGTGCTCTTTTTTATTCCACTGGATTTTGCCAGTCAAATATTTATATAAAAATCAAAGCATAAAAGATTTAGAAACATATGATGATTATACACAAAACACAGTAAAAACATAATTTTGCACAAAAACACAAATATAACATTTCTATCAAATCGAATACATCTTAGTGCTATTATTGCATTTTTAAAACAAAGTCACAACATTGTAATTGTTAAAATGTTAGTATACCATACTAACTTAACTTTATTGCTGTTTATGCAACAACCATTTTTTCCCTTCTTTCTTTAATGAAGACATTTTGTCAATATCCCTAAATGTAGTATTGGTTGTGGTAATTTATTGAAAATCTTTAGAACTCTGTATATTAATGATATCTTACCTTGGTTGTTATAGTATTTTGGAACTGAATATTTTTCAATACAGTGGAGCCCAATGTCATGATTAACATTACTTTTTATTTTAAGCTTGTTTTGGAAGAAATTGTCACATATTTTGACGTACTGAAAAAGTTCTATGAAATAAATCTAGTTGAATATACGTGGTTGATATATTGGACTTAGTTACATCCATATAGGTTACTATTTTATTTTGAATTTTAATTACCTCATCTAAAAATCTCGGGATTAGTTATATTATTTATTTAGTAGGTGCACTTACCCTTTCTCTCACATAATTAATCCTGTTTTTGAAAAGTATCTGTAAAGAAATTTGTCGCTGTTTATTCCCTAATCTGTATTACCCTGAGTACACAGAATGATAACAAAATTCAGGCGTAAAGGAATATGAGTTAGTTTTGATATTATATGTGTAAGGAAGGAAGGAGTGGGTTGAGATAATAAAAAATAAGATAGGGAGGGGAAAAAGATATGGGTGATGCAATGCTAGAAAAACGGACGATGATTACATTGAAAGCTGTAGGATTTCTGAAGAATAATTCATTCTTGAAATGTTCGAATAATTAAGAATCTTGCATGTTTTGATTGCCATGAATGGTGAAAGAAATAAGCCGAAATGCAAAAACACTTTTTTGGAAAGTCAGTATTCTTTATGTAGACAATAACTAACCAGTTCGTATGCTATCCTCGCTTTATTGCTGATTTTTGATAGAGATTTTGTGGTGTAATCCTAATGGACAAAAAGAAAAAGTATTTCTTAGCACAATATGTTGATTTTTTGCTACTTCCTCTGAACTCTTATCCGTTTTGGTCGTCGGTTGGTTATTCAGGGGAGGCGACCGACAGCTGAGGTCATTTGGGCCATATGGGATAGGTGGATAATTGGGCAATGGTAGGAGTTTTCAGGGAACGGAGGAAGGGTGGAGAGAAACCCGGCGTCGGCATTAGCCTACTCTTAACGAAAGGCGCCAAAGGGGACCACGGCTTAACGTCCCATCCGACGGACGGAGTACTGAACTTGAAATGCCCTCCACTGGGCACTCAAGTGGGGACTCCCTCGGAATGGGAGGCCAGTACTCTAGCCACCGCAGCAACCCGATCCCGTTTTGGTTGTTATGTAATGGTTTAATCTAACTTAGAATTACCTTTTGAAATAAACTTTTTCCTGTTTATTTAGTAGTTATCCTTCAGGACAATATAGCTGCAATCCTCCATGTTTTTAAAAATATGAATCACCATTATTTCTTCATCAAACTCCCCTGAGATATCTTGAAACCCCTTCCTTTCGAGGAACGTCGTCGTTGGCACTTGTTATTGGTTTACTTACACTGTAAAAAGTTGATCTGATTTTCAGTGCGATCTGAATTTAAGCGCTGTCTGGTTGAAAGGCAGGAACACGGATTTAAGGTACGGAAGAGGCAGGAACATGGATGGTTGGTACAGGAGCAGTTAAGCAGGAAGCAGAGGGAGCAGGATTCTCGATGGTCTGATTTTCAGTCGTTCACCTGCCTTATTTTTAGACAAGATATTACTGCTGAAATTCAACATACCCTGTCTTAAAATTGTTGCATCTGAAATTCAGATCGCTTTTGTACCTTAAAATCAGATCTACTTTTTACAGTGTAATGTAATATATTATCATTTTCCTTCAAGCGAGTCTTCATTTCAATACCAGGCCACTCTATGTATTATTTTCTTCATTATTCTTTTTTAGTAGTATTACTTTCTTCCGTTTCCCATCTAACGGTAAACTATAAATATTCTGACACGATTTCACTCCTAATACTTCTTGTAAAATAACCGCTTTATCCCAAACCCCGGCTGAAATTTGTATGTCAGTACATGTTTTTCGCTATCATATGAAAGTAGCTCCTGTTATTCGCATTTCATTTGAAAATTTACTGCTATGTGATGCATTTTATTTACAACATTATTTTTAAACATTATTACGTATATGCCATGTTTTTAGTTTCATTTGGGTATTTACATGTCATTCCATCTTTTCCATGTTACTTTAAATAATGTTTTCAGGACAGTTTCTTTGGACGTCACTTTTGTTATTTGTTTTGTCGCCTATTGCTTCGCATTGAACCACGTTTTATATTCTATTAAAGCATTTAAATTCGTAATTTCCCGAAGACAGAGAGAAAGGTGAACGGGAAGGAAAGCAAATATCGGGCGTATTTGAGCCAGGCAATGGAGAGAGATTATTTGACGTAATACACGTGCAGTTTGCAATCTAATTTTCGGAGAAATAATAAACCAAAGGTATATGGGCTATTGTTGCAATAATCGGGGTGGAAAGAGATCTCATTCGGAAGGTAGGAAATATTTAGAGGCCGAAAATTTGAAGGATGATTTTTATTAGCTGCTACCGGAACACGCTTTCGCTAATGGTGTTTGGTACATTGGAAGAACTTCTAAGGTTGTAATATTTGTAGCTGAGACTGAATTAGAGCGAGAAGTAAGTGATGCATGTGCCGGGCGTCGTTGGTTTTTTTCTTCCGGTCTTGGCGATTGATTGCTTTTAAGTGTATCCAGTTGCCCTATAGTCTTTTGCCTTTGATTTTAACGCCCACGATTTGGTGGAAAGAAATTTGTCGACTTGAAGTGAGATAGAGGGTAGGGATGGAGCCGATAGATGAGATACGAAGTAGAGTTGAAACACTCCATCTATACCTATCCTAACTGGCAGAAAACTATGCATCAAAAATGTGGTTCACTCGAACTAAGAGCGCTGAACAGAGCGGCGAAGGGCCGATAACAGAGGTGATCGACAATCATAGTGTTGAAGATGTTCGTCCGGTAAAAGTCTAGTCTCCTATCTTTTCACGTATTCGCTTAATGGCTTCTTCGGTGAAATATATTTAATAAATATCTATTCCGAGGTTTTTCATTTTTCATGATTACAAACGTACTATCTCCAAGGAAGGGAAATTATCCTACGGGATCACATTTTCTTCGGCCGCCTCATCGCGGCTCGGATTAAAGCGCTAAGTTTTAACCCGACGCTCGCCCTGTTACCTCAGGCATCCAGCCAAACTTCTTCGGGCCGGATAACCGTGAAAGAAAAATAAATAAGTAAAGGGGTAAGGGTACACATCTTCCGGGGAATGCCCCAGTTCCGCCGCTTCCGTCCCATTGGCGGTGTGGATCCTTCTCCATCTCTCGTGTTGCGCGGCGCGGCGTCCACTGCTCCCGAATCGCTGTGAAAAGCGTGGGACGCGAGTTTCAGAGAAGCGCGGCGTGTACCAGGGGTCGTGGCGGCGGAGAGCGAGGCATTTTGGCAGCGGGGCGTGTGACGGAGAACGTGGGGGGGGCAAGGAATTGAAGGGGGTGGGAGAGAGAGGGAGAGGATTTTTGGAGGGGTGCAGAGGCGTGCGTCGATGCAGGGCGCTGGCCAACGAGAGGGCGGAGACCCTCCCCTACCCCACCCTCTACCCCTTTCCCCACCTCCCCCCTCCACTCACCGAAGGAATACGGCTCTGACCCCCCACCCCCATCACTCCTACACCCCTCCCCTACATGTCTTCCCCTCCAACGCCCTCCCCTCCGTCCCCTGGTTTCAGTCTCATCCGAGCTACTGCCGGGTGAACACACGACTAGATTCTGGTGTGTCGCAACCATCGAGAGGTTCGACGCGGGAGTTTTTCCATTTCTTCCCAAGGGTTTGGTTTGAGTGAGAACGAGGTCCCTTTCGCCGCTGGGACGGCGTCTACACGTCGCCTCCCTATTTTCGGGAAATGGGTGGAAAGGTTTAATTCCTTTCGCTTCGTGCTGCTGCCTTGACGTTACGTGACCTGTGTTCCTCCTGGTGAAGGTGCACTCTCCCGGAGACGACCTTCCTGCTATTGGGGGTTCCGTTGTCAACATATTGGTGTTTTCTTCTCTACATTTCAAAGACGGCCTATTTGACCCGCTCTTAGCCGATTCGAGCTTCAGTTTATGGTGATTGACATGTGAACTCTACAGCTAATGGTCAGTGATTTGATGAGATACCTAAGCCTCGACTCTGAGAAATCAGCCTCTGAAACCGGTGGTGCAACCCGCAAGAAAACTTGAAAGCCAATCGGACGTATAAGAGACAGGTTTCAAGTGGTCACCTCTACTTTTTCCTTGCGTTTCCATTGATAAAACAGACAGCGATCAAAGTCCATAGGGCAAGTGAAATAATGCGGGAGACTAATTTAAACTCGTCCCAAAATTGAATGACAAGTTGTTTCCATCAGTGAGCCCCAGCATAACTGTTCCCTTCCATCAATGGTTGAATGAAAGATGTGTTACCCCATCCCGGTGGTCAGCGGGAGTGATATCACCATCGGCGTGAAAAAAAGAAGGGATTTCCTTGGGTCAATTTACCCATCCATTCATTCATTAGCTGGATACATGCATCCGTCATTTTTTCCCCACGCATAAAGCCCCGGCATTGCTACAAACACCCGGCTTTTCACGCCTTTTTTGTGGAGCTCATCGTGGGTCAGTGTCGGCGCGGTGGAAGTGAGGGAGGGAGTTCTTTGTGTGCTTCCATTCTCCAGTTGTGGCCAAAACGGAAGGAGCCAATTGAGCAAACATGTGTTTCAGCCGTTGTAAGAACGGATAATTTTTTTCCCATCTCCTTCTGCGATTATTCGCTGGGTGTCTGCTGAGGTGGCCTTTTTCATCGCCGGGAACGCGTGAAAGGCTCCGAACTCCCAGGAAAAACTGCTCTGAGGTCATTGTGTGTGCGCGAGATAGAAAGAACGCTACTCGCTTTTGTATGTGCACAGGTCATATTGTTAAGCCAATATAGACCTGAGAGGTGTGAAATAAAGGCTAGGTCTCCGTCGAGTGGTTTTCCTTTTGTTTGCGGACGGATCAAGACATAAGTCCTTCCCTTACCTCCGCCCCCTACGCCCAGAGAAAAGTGTGAGTACATTGAAACCTAATGGGGATTTCATGGATTTCGCAGGCAGCGGTGGTTCCGAGCCACTGAGTTTGGCAGCAGTCGATTTGACGTTACAAAAACGCCCACGGTGTGGACTGAAGGTTGAAATCGGATACGATACCTGCGTTCGGACTGTTTTTTTAAAACCCTCCCGTTGATTGAGTAATCTGGAGGTTGGGCCGAGTGTTTCAGTCCGGGTGCACAATACCAACCTAGAGTTAGGATCGTCTTCTCGGGTTGTCGTTGATTTCGAAACAAATCAGAGCTGCGGAGTTCATAGAATCAACTGCTTTCAAAAGTCACAAAAAACTACTGTGGTTGAGAACTTTAAAAGTGTGAGTGAATTATTGACGTGCATTTGAAGCGCGCTTTTGCCAAAAATGGCTGACCTCGTTGGGAAAGTATGCGATGCATCTATTTGATATGCATGATTAAGACCGCAGGACTTAACATTTAAGAGGAAGTTTGCTACGCATAATTAACACTCTTCAGATGACGGTCGGTTAAACTTTTTCAGCTCGGGATTATTCCATTTCCTTGCTATATATAGAAGTTTGCATCCTATAAATGTGGTCTTGTGAACCATTTTGAAACATTTATAGCTTTTCCAGGTTATGGCAATCATTTTTGCTGGAAAATCATTCACCGTAGTTGAATATTAAGCTATCAGTTAGGATATCGAGTGCTTGACAAACACCTCACAAAAATTACATGGCGGATGTGTAGTTAGCGCGGCGTCATAATTGTTGGAGAAGACATATGAGTCCACCATACAGTCTGAAATATCCTCTTCCCCTATTTTTTTAAAATTTCCTTTGAACCAGCTTCTCCACGCGTTCATCACTTTACTCTCATATTATTTCGGTCTTGTTTTTAACCCTCATATGCTCCCGAGTATATTTTCCTGATTCCCTCCCGCGGACCTATGCTGGTTGATGAACGGAAGGGAATACCATGTTGGCCATTGGACTGTCAATATTTAGTACGGCATAAAAAGAGGCTACCATAACAAGGAGAACTCATATCTGTTTACTACTTCCGTTTCCAGCAGCCATTTGATCAGAAAATCACTTCCGAGACCATATGCTCACATTCCAATCGAAGTTAAGGAAAAATATAGCAATTCTCGAAATAGATTTTCAGGTCATCATTCTTGATTCGATTCACCCGGCATTTATAAAGGCGCTCAGGGAACAATATTCTCAGCAGCTGATATTATAACCAACGGCATAGTGACTACCGAATCTACAATTATATGTGTTTGTGTGACTCAAGTAGTCTTTAGCAGTGTGGTGTTATATCCAAAAAAGAAAATCTCTCCATCAGTAGTTGGTGCTACCGAGGAGTGAACCCCCCAGTTCTTGGCAGTCCCTCGGACGTTGTCCGGGCTCGATGAACTGCTTCAGCGGTCGAGAGGGACGGAATCGCCGCGGGATGGCATTTCCTTCGGGAATGAACGCGCTGAGGAGATGCAGGGTTCCAGGCGACGGACGCCGCTTCTTCCGGCCGGCTAAGCCAACCCTTGAGCTCATGGCGGTGTTGCTCATCCTCTTCATCGATTCAGGTGAGTCCTTAGTTGTCACTCATTTATTATTACCTATCACGACCAACATCTTCCTTAGGTTGTTTTTCAGGGTACATATGCCATACATCGTAATTCATTGGAACTTGTCAATGGACTGGAAATGTCGAACCAAGACAGCTTTTTGTACCTCTGTCCACTTTACTTTCGATATAAATTTTTTACTGATTTTCACGTGTTGTAATGTAGGTGCACTGTAATATTTTTTTTGTAATTAAATCTCAAGTTTGGAAATACGCATCACCATATTATGTATGAAGTCCAGAATGGATGTTTGAAAACGCGCAGGTTAGTTCAGTGTAGTAACGTTTCTTGCTGCTGCTTATTGCATATTAGATATACGAGAGTATTTTGCATAAAAAATGGATATTTTATTTTCTAGATAAACAGCTCATGAATTTCTACTACTGCTATTTTCCTCAGTATTGTTGAAACGATTGCATGCTTCGTATCAAAAGGGTGTAATTTCTTTTCTTGTTTTGAACTCCACTTGATGTTTAGGGCGTGGTCTTTACGATCGTTCCCTTGATTTTAAACTTTCACCCTCACGGCTTTCACAAGTTGAATGAAATGGCGAAAGATATCGAAATTGCCCAATCAAATATAGTTCTGCTTTTGGAAAGGTAAAGATAAAACTTCATGTGCCTACAAAAAAATTCGTTTTTCGTGATTTTTTTCTCATATGGTGTATTAATTGTGTTTCAATTGGTCCTAGAAAAGATATATCTTGGAAGAGAGTTAAGATATATAAGTTGAAATAGTTATCAAAATCCCCTCCGAGTACATAAAAATCAACATAAAAAATTGGTCGTAACCTTTTTTGATTTTAATGCTACTGACGAATTAGCTAGTCATGCGGCTTAGTGATACGGAATAATTTTTGTGATACTCACCATAGCTTCTTTGTGCGTATCTTGAAAAATCGGGGAATATGTTTCTTCTTGTTTTACGAGTGATCTTGGAGGGCTTTTAAATAGAATTATGTTCTTCAGAAACGCACTCTCAGTCAAAGAAAAATGTAATTCAATTTACTGAGACATAGGCATATGAAGGGAACCTTTTGGTTTAATTTGGAAAGGTTTATATTTAAAAACCTAATGACCACAACATGAAAATAGGAACTCAAGATACGGACTATGATTGGCGTGAAAACTTTTGTAACCATAGCTTCTTGAATCTTCGTAATTGTAAGCATAACGCTTAATTGCAATGAAGGTGCGAAATTTGTACTTTTTTATATTTTCTTGTCTTTTTTCTATTTTACCATATTTTCATAAATATTTCGAATAAGATTTATCTCATATTTAATATTTCACTCATACATGTTACACTTTAAACCCATGTACAAATTATCTGTACTTAAGAATAACAAATAATTACATTTTGTGGTGAGAGTCATATTTAGCGTTATTATGGAATCATTTAAGTACCTATATTAGCAATTTCTTATCTCTGTCACTTGTTTTTAAAAATCCTTTTCATCGTTTGTACGCCCAGTTTTTTTATTCTTTTAATCACTTAATCAATCCATCCTCCATAATCACCAGATATACACAAAAACATGATTGCTCACATGATTTCCGGGAGCTTGTTGTCACCTTGCTCTTTGGTTTTTATTCGCTTTCATTTATACCTAGCGCCGACAAAATGAAGGCCATTACAATAAAATGGGCTTTGTTTTCACTATCACTACTTTTTTTGGTATGTTGATGAAATAAGTTCTATTTTTATAATCCGATGGAAGGCTTCTCGTTCCAATTTACTCGAACTAATGTTTTACTACCATGAGATTGCTGGCGTTCACTTCATAATTTCTTTCGCATATTTTGAATAATTATTTTTTTATTGAAGGGTAATACTAAACGTAGTCCTAGACCGATGTATTAAGGTAAGAGACAGCTATGGCCTATTGAATTACAAAACTCCTTTGAACTTTGGATGAAACTGCTTTTGTTTTTCGTCAGATCTTCCAGTCTCGGTAACTGAATTCATTGAAACCTTTTTGGATTTTACTCAGTCGTTGAAAGAACATAATATAATAGGGGATTTGTATATTTGAGTAAAAATTCAACTGAGCGTCTGAATAATTCCAGTGGATAAAAGGGTCCAACATAAGCAGTGTAAAGTTTCCCTCAACGAATATTTACTGTTATAGATTCTGTTTTGAGGCATTGCAACAATGTATTGTAATGAATATTGTCAAACAACACCACTAAAATGTTCTACCATCAGCACATTTTTAATATCAGTTTAGATGTTTAGTTATTTTATATTTATGTTTTTTGCTATGCCTCGTATAAATGCATCCCTAACCCCAATACTATGCATGTTGTGCTCATGAAATATTCACCGAGGGTCCGTAATTTTCCTTTACAAAAATTATTTAATCGTGAGTCTATACCTCCAAGACAACGTCCCCGACTGACTCGAGATGAGAATGATGGCCGAGAATATAACCAATAGACCACAATTATTAATCTTTTGGCGTTTTCGTACCTAGCAATTATCTACTCTAAAAGTTTCAATTTAGGCGTAAGTATATACATTTTCATTACGCTATTATGACTTTCTGTATCTGTTGACCAAGATTGAACGGTTGTTAACTTTCTCTTTAACATTAAGGCCACAGATTCGTGTTCCGAATTTGGTTATTCGGTGATGCTTGTGTATATGGTATGAATAAGTGATAGGATCAAGTGATTCTTATTTTTATACAATTAAATATGTTGAATTATTTTATTAAAAACTTCATTGTTGGAATACCTAAGGTAGATGCCCGAATTAAAAGTTATTGATTTCAAACTTATTCATCTTTATTCTCCCTATTGAAAGAACCTATGTTATTTCATTTTGATCTTGTTAGTTCATTTTGATCTTGTTTCATATACTTTCACTGTTTTTCTATCTATTAGGTAGGAAAGTTTAATAGGAAACCTTAATTACGACTCGACGAATTGATATAATTACGACAATAACATTATATGTGATCAATGGAGCACAATTTAGTGCTCAAAATAATCTAACCTCTTTACTTGGTCTCTGCTCAGTTTAAAATAAGTGTCTGCTTTTCTTTATTATCCTTAGATTTTTTATAAGATGAGGTATTACGTACGTGACTCGCTGAGAAATGGCGAATTAACGCTTTCCCTCGACATCACAGCCATTGCTCCCAAAATCTTTGACTCATTGGGTTCAGAGCATATCTTTTGTGAAGTCGTCACCACATGATAACACTCAGAGACAACTCTATGGATTACATTCTCCCTGTAGTGGAAGGCCTCGCGTGTTCGTAACACCCTTGACTGGCTGAAGTGACGAGAGCAATGATTCATTGCTCCTGGTAGGGTTACTCATCCCAGATAGGTCGGAGCACAAGAGGAAGATGAAAGGTAGTCCACGCAACGTCTGTTTCAGTAACGCGGCAGCAAAAAGGCATGCGACTCTAGTAGGATGGCTTTTTTGGAGATAGGGTCTCGTAGCAAGCATTCCTGATGGAGGCAGCTGAAAAATATCGCTATCGTTTTTTCTCGGTTATATAGTTGGCCATTTAGAAAAGTAAGGACAAATGAGTAAAAGATTTTACCCATAAAAGGCATTTCTTAAATGCTACGTGTTTAGAAGAATCTAAAGTATTGAACGTTATTTAAGTGCACATGCTAATGCGGAATTTTTCCGCTGATCAGAACTAAACTACGTGCATATGCTGTACATTCCAAACCTGAAAATCATTATTTCACTTTTCTCTAATATATATCTATTTAAGTAAGACATACGTGGTTGAATCATATTGATCTTAACGTCAGCGTCATACTCCCAACATAAACATGTTGACTGTGTTTATCAAAATTTTCGCTACTTCGCTAAATTTCGCTAAAAATAAGCAAATGTTCATATTTTCACATTTGCTTATTTTTATATTTTTTAATCACTGATGCACAAACGAAGTAAGGAAAAGTCGTGACTTATTGACTTCACATCGTTCTCAGTGTGCAGAGGAATTTGCGATCGGTGAGGTGGGAGACTGACACTGTGTAATTATACAGTCATTATTAACGATATTCAACCTGCTACCTGTTAGTTTATGCGATATGCAAACAAGATGGTTAACGATGAGAATTGAAAAGACACGCTTCTACTTCACAATGTTTTACTAATCAGTTTGGCCAAATAATCTGTCACCTTCGTGCATTGACATACAGCCCTCTTCTCCCCATTACCTTGCATTCAATCTTCTATCTTAGTTAGGAAGTTAGTTATTCGGGGGAAGCGACCAACAGCCGGTAATTAGGTAGACGGACGATGTTTCAGGGAAACGAGAAAAGATAGAAGAAAACCCGACGTCGGGATCAGTCTGTTCTAAAACAATATGCGCCTGACGTTCCATCCAACGCACGGATTAGGTACCTACTGAACTAGATCCAAGTACACTACGATATGCTAGTGAAAAAAATCTCTGCCTCTACCAGGATTCGAATCCGAGCACACGGTATGGGAATCCAGTACTCTAGCTAGGACACCGACCCGATCCCCTCCTCTCTCAGCTGCCAATATGTAATTACCTACTTTGCTGTTATTTGCTTCCTCAGATACCTGTATGTCCTCTCCAAGATCCGTTTAATGACGACCTTTCTTCCGCAATCAGTCTTACTGCTTCCACGTTCGTCACTCTTTATGCCTAACTTATGATTTTAATTGTTCTTCAGGCTAGGAAAGAAGGTAGAGACACACATTGCAATTCACCACTGTATATTTGATAACACATGATGCTGCACAATAGCGAAACTCGGGTCTTTTAATAAATATTTCGTGTGGAATTGCAGTGCGTCTTACCTTATTTCCTAGCATGGAAACTTTCCAGAAATGAAAGCCGGGATCAGTTTTCAATGTTATTCAGGCGTTAATTGCAAAAATAGATGGCCTAGTAACTTCGTTTTTCCTCTGTACCCTAGTTTATGGAAAGGAGAGCGCCTTCATCGTCCATAGTTGGGTTTGCGCCGAACTTTTTTCTTAGTGTATGCATCTGTGTGCGTGTATGCATCTTCCCCGTGATCATTTCCTTCTTCTCGTGGCTCCTTCGCTAAGGCACCACTACTCCGAAGATAATTTACACCTCGGCGACGTTACCCCAAAATAGACAATAGAGGTCCTATGGGGTGAAAAGAGTATCTTTCGATTTTTTTCTGAATAACGGTCCCCACCTGAGTGTTTTGTGGAGAAGTACTTCGTTCGTCGGATGGGACGTTAAACCGTGCATCGCTTTTCACTCATGGCAGTCCAATTTCAACTTCCTGTCTCTCTCCAACATTCATCCGTTCCTTGAAATCCTAACCCTACCAAAACCCTAGAAAAATCGTCACTCTAGCCAATAGTAAATGGCGCAAATTACCTAAATGTCGGTCGCCTCTCTGAAATACTGCAACTGCTGAAACATAGCTTGCTTAAACCTACGTGAAGTAGTCGACCAGTGGACTTCAAGCTCGAACTGATTTACCACGGTTTGCTCGAAAACTACCATCTATAACATTATATCAATGCCAAAAATCATTTGAAGTAGAATTCCTCCCGGCACTTCTACCGATTAAACTCTTCACGTTGAAATGGTTCTACTCAACTCTCTTCCAAGTTTCATTGTTAGCTCTATATATCATATCCCATGAATTTCTTAGCAGTTCTTTCCATTCGTTTCCGTTCCGATGCCTGTCCTTGAGAACTTCGTATTAAAAAATATATCCGTTACCGATGTACAGTCCTTTATTCTAAGTTTTCATCATGCTTCTCTTTTCCCTCACTCTTGCAAGAAAATTGCATTACTTATTTCCTCTTCCAAAATATGAAATTTCAAATCATTTATCGCTGCCATTCCCGCGACTACTGTTGCACGTCTTACTGCCATGGAGCATGTTCCAGATTAATGTGAATTAGATCTTTACGATTGACATTTTCATATTTGACAATTATTTGGATCATGGCAATAATGAAATATAATTCAACCTGTCAACAGTTTGAACAGGTTGGGTATCAACAGGAGCCATACGAATGGGCTACATTGGAATAAAACTAGTCTAATTAAATAAATGGTAAACAAGAGGATAATTGAAATGAAATAGTTATTTTCTGAAGTTTCTGTTTGGTTTTGTGGTTTCGCGCAGATGCACATTAAGTACAACGACTCCGCATACAAGTGTTACCGTGATTCTCAATGAATGTTATGTGAATTAATAAGCAGATCATTAGTATTAATTTCCAAAAGCAAGCGAAACCGCACCCGCAAGCATTTTCGCAAGATTGGATAAATATTGACGAAACTATTTATTCATGGCCAAATGAAAATACTAATAGTTTATTACGGTGAATCAACCAAAGCCATCGTTCCTTCTGCCAACGAGCAGAATTGAAATGAATTAATCATTCCGATAAGCAGGCCTGATGGCTTCGTTGAAACGTAAACAAGAGACCACTTATCATTTAGCGACAAGGGGAAAGCGATCGCATGAGAGTAATGGCAAATACATATTTCTAGTCGTCATTTCATCCCAACCCATACATCCTTCCTATAATTAGAATATGGTTTTTCTGGGAGGCATAGCCTACGGATCTCTTTCCTCTTGATGCTAACTGTTGATCACAATCAGGGATTTAAATATTTTAGTTGGAGCTAAATATTTTAAATCCGGCGCATCCCTCCATTTGGCAGTGATCCAGACGGTTTGAAGGTTTTATTAAGCTCGCTGCTGGATTTGTAGGATTAATTCCGGATCCGGATAAATATAATAACAAGAGCATTCCGACCAAAAATCTATAAATTCATTGGTCTAAATCACTCGGCTTGCGTAAACCAGTGTATTGAAAACGATCCATGATCGTGGGTTTGGAAGCACATGAAGCACCCTCAGTTCCGACCTCTGCGTATCACAGGAAAAGAAACCGTGGATTGTTTTACATCCTCAAGAGATTTTCCCCTGATCTGCTTATAAATTCCAGGAGTAGTGAAAAAAGTATTGGGTGAGGTGGAATATTTTGCCTTCTCCACAATTAAAAAAAAAGGAGTACAAGCTCTCCGAAGGGAAGAAAGGTAGCAATGGCTGTAGTTGAATGAAGGGTGCGTTAAAAGTGATATAATGTCACTGGTAGAGATATGCACAATTGATTAATGCACAACTGAAGCATACTGTCGTATAACTAGATATTTCATCGGTGATAGCGTTCAAAATATCCTTTTCCCTTCGGAAAAACGTGCAATGCGCCATTGACATCAATGAACACGAAAAAATGGTGGATTTACATTATAGGTAATAAGACGTGGTGAAAGGTTGCTTTGGAGCCAAATATAATCTGAACCAATGAATGATTTCTAAACATACCAGGGAGGTGTTAAGAAATCATATAAAAATACATCTAAATAATAAGTAACGTAGACATTTATCAGTTATGAATGATATATTTCAGCTACCGAGCTTAAGTTCCGAGAGTTCATCACACAGCAACACTTATAAGATAATTCCAGTATGGATAGATTTTTGAAACATGGTTGTCTTTCATCATGCTTTGGCAGCAGTTAGAAGAAGTTTTTCCCTTTAAAATTCTCAATTTAGCAGCACAACGAATATATGTTAACCTCGTCTATAAAACTTCGCTGAAATAAAGAAAAGACAGTGATGAGATTAAAAATAGCCCCTATTGTCAAATTGAGAGGGAATAATTGTCTCCCGAGCGTTTCATGTTGTTTACATGGCGTGGAATTACTTTGAATAAAGATTTATTCTGCGGGCCGGAAAAATACTGCCGCTGTTAATGGACGTTTAGCAGAATCAGTGCGTAAAGCTCATGGTAGTGAGTAATGACATACCGACTACGGTATGAATAATCCAGGGAAATTGAAGAGTTATTGCATCTCTCGAATTTGACTATCGAAATATAATGAGAAAGCAGCTCTCCACTTTCGTCCACCTTCAAGCGTGATATTTTTCTCCATAGGCGTTTGTGAAATTTTCCGAATCCACCCTGATACCTTTCTAGTAAAATAAATCAATTAAGAAATGGCATTCTTTCAAAAGAAGAATCTACTTAAATCTGCAAATACAAGCGTAGAAGTAAGGAAACAATTCATCAGAACGTACAACTGGATGATGTTTCTTTATGGTAGTGACGATGGACGATGACAGCAGCCGAGAAGAAAAGGGTGGAAGCATTCGAAATGTGGTGCTACGAAAGAATGATGAAGATTAAATAGATCGACGAGTAAATAACGAGGAAGTCCTAAGAGGAGTGGGAGAAAATAGAAGTCTGCTGAAAACTATAAAAAGAAGAAGGGACAACTTAAGCGGCCATATCTTAAGACACGATGGCCTGATGAAGACAATCGTCGAGGGGAAAGTGAACGGGAAGAATGGAAAATGCAGGCCTCGTATGAGAGGCATGGAACAAGTTATGAAGGATGTAAAAGAGGATAAATACGGTAGTATGAAGAGGTTGGCCGATAAAAGAATCTATTTGATGGCTGCGTCAAACCAATCTTAGGATTGTTGACCAATGATGATGGTATAAGAAATGATTAATTGACAGTCTTTTACCGGTTTGGGTAGTTTTCAAAGGAGTGTACCAGCTTTTGCTCGCTTTCCAATTATCTAACGGCTCCTTCCTTGCACTGGATTTCTCTTCAAATCGGCGTATTTCTTACCTTGCTTCAGTATCTCTAACATACCTTTATCTTACATGTTATCGCTAACACATAAGTTTACCTTTGATAACGACCTTCAGGCCTTATATTAAATTCTCTCTCCCATTACTTGCTTTATCCACCTCCACCTAATTTAAACCAAAAACTATTTTAGAAGGAATACTTCTCGGGTTTTCCACCGGGTCTGGTTGTCCGTACTGACCAACATTCTCATTTTACTAGTTCTCTAACAAGTTAAAACGTCTATAAAAATAGAGGGATGAATAAACTTGCTGAGGAAAACCCGAGAAGATTTTCTTTAGCAACCTTTATGAGAAGCACGCCTTCTTATTTCAACCTATTTCTCATCCAGGCACCTGATAAAATGTCCATCCCTTCGATTTCTTAGAGTTGTTTATACTCTCAAATTTGATTTATGTAATGTTAACGTATTTAATTTCGTGGCTTTCCGTCGATAGTCATCCACTATTTCCTTTCACATAATATTCCTTGTATGAAGTGTAGGTTTAGAGAATTGTATTTATAACTTGTAATCACTGTATTACTTTGTAGAAACTAGTCATTGAATCTAGTTGCACGTGGCTCTTATGATATATCATGTTTTCATAAAGTAGTAGAATTTTACCTCGTAGTTGTATGTAAGTAGTGTTTGGTGATACACCCTCCCGGGGGCTGACTGGGTATTGCGTAGATATGGATGTGGGATGAATGATACGAAAACTGGTATATGATGAATGACTGAAAAAATGTCCAATATCAGACTTTGTACACTGCTCTTTTACAAGTAGGTATGTGGATGTAATTTGGTGAATGCTCAGGATTTGGTCACCAGTACTTAGAGTCTAAGTACCTTAACATTATCCGCTTATTTTTATAAGCGGCCAATGTTGATTTGCCAAAAAGTGGAAATCAGCGAAGGTATCAAATATCCTACCTATTTTTGACTTATGTTCCTATTCGTGAAGTAATTGCTGAATTGATCCGCGTCGTACACGAGTAATTCCAAACTTATAACTCTGACTCTCTCATGTTTGTTTAAATTTTTCTTTAATATTCCCCTATTGGCGTTACTGCATTGTCTACCTTGAGTAATAGTGGCCTTGAAGACTGGCTTTCTATCTTCAAATCCATTCAGGAGTGGAATAACTAGTCCTCAATATTTTTTCGGCCACATTTCCTTTCCCATAATTGCTCTAAGAAGAACCAGAAATCTTCCTTTACTCTTCATAGACTATTAGTTATTCTAATGATATCCTTTCCATCTCATTTGACTCGTAGACTTCCGTCCTTGTTTTGTATTTTTATGCCATTATAAGGCATTAAATGACACGGGCTATCTAACTTTACTTCAGAATTCATTCCGGTATCGGAGGTTACTAGCCTAAATGGCCGTCATAAAAATTTTACGGTATCCTCTCTTTCCTTACTGTTGATAATTTTCCTTCTTTATGACTTCTAAAAGCTATTAATTATCCCGTTTTCTTCCCACAACTCATCTTTCACCTTTCATGGAGACACACTTTCATTCCTCTCAGTTTTTTTTAAGTATCTCTCCATCATGGTATTGCTTATTTTTGCAGTTCATGTGTTCATTTAGTTCTTCCATTTCTATAAATTCCACAGCGGATAAGGAGACCAGAATAATCAAAGTTATGTAGAACAACAAGGATAATTTAGCAAGTGGCAAAAGAAGTCCTTGAATAAAATACAGCAAAGGAGTGCTTCGGGAAATTTCAGGCTGCTTCAGAAAATGGAATTTAGCTCTTATTGCAGTATACCAAAGAGGGCGAAAATAAGAAGATACACTAAATTAGGAGTGTATTTGTATCCTGTGGATATCGAAAAGGCATTCGATTGGGTAGCTTGGCAGATGGTGAAATGGAAATAATACTGAAACTAGTGAAAGATTGGAGGGATAGGCTGTCTTATTGGATACTTATGTAAAGGCCGCTTTACACGATACAATTTTTTGTACAATTTCTTGTACAAACTCTTGCATGAGGAAATTGTACCGTGTAAAGCGGCAAATTGTACGAAAACTTGTGCGATTGTCTGAATGACTGAACGGGAAATAGAACGTGTTCTAATTCCATTCAGACAAACATACAATTTCGTTCAGTGTATACAAGAGTTTGTACAAGAAATTGTGCAAAAAATTGTATCGTGTAAAGCGGCCTTAACGGAAGTAGCACATGGAGAATATTGGGTGGGCCAGGAACGGCAGATGAGTGAGAAAATGTTATCGTCTGCTTAATTTATACTTAAGTGAAGGATCCGTTAAGGGACTCATGATATTAGGTTGAAGTGAGACATCATTTCGGTGGGGATTTCATTTAAGTCAACATTATAGCGTGATTAGACAGTATGTGAATGGGCTTTAATCGCTATTAATACATTTATGTGATCAAGTGAGAAGAATGGGTTAAAGGGAAATCACAGGAACAAATGTAAGAGATTCCCTGGAGGTTGGATGGTTAGGGTAAAAATCAGCATCGGTTAGCTTAAGACTAAAGGAACTAAGTTAATTTAGGAAAACTTTGATATGGCTGGTTGCATTATATGCAAGGCTTCTGCGCGGATACCGTATTTCCTTTTGTGCGCCCTAAGTCTAATGAAATAAAATTTGTAAACTAAAACCAAATTTATTCCATGTTGTGACATAGCGTCCCCGTTGATGATTTGCCAGAATGATAAGGACGACCCGCATTGCCGTGATCATATGAATGTAAAACAGTCTTTCAGAGGCGGGCGACCTTGCGTTGAACGCTTTTAAGAGTTGAGACTTTGGAGAAGGATGCTAAGGAAGAAAAAGAAATTAATGTTTGGTATTAGAATAAAATATAGGTGCACTTTTCCACAGCTAATTTATTGATGCGTACGACGCATTTCGGCTCACAGAGCCATCATCTGGTACAAGACACCGTATCTGGTACTGGCTTGTACCAAATGATGGCTCTGTGAGCCGAAACGCGTCGTACGCATCAATAAATATGTTGTGGAAAAGTGCACCTATATTTTATTTTAATATGTCAAACTTCCACTACATCTCGCCTGAATCGGTTGATTTTAATGTTAGGTATGGTGAATGATATGAGATGACCTTAGTGGTAAATTCTAAAGAACCCTGAGAGGTATTTGACTCTTTTGAGATTAAATGAATAATGATAATAAACCGTTTAGCGAAAAATAGGGAGGAAAAAATGTTATGTTTAAATTGCACTGTGCTCCATACGTCACCATGTCTTTTGATGCTTTACATTCATTCCTGAAGTTCCCTTAATACTTCTGTCATATATGTATGAATTCTGCCTTTTCTATTTTGGCCTCGGAACGCTATGACCCGATCTCTATGAGTGCTATTTAAATATTTTGTCTATTATGGGCCGCACTTTTCCTACATTATTATTGAGTTCCTTACTTTACATTGAAATAAAATTATTACGATTTCTACGATTATTTATTCATTGAAACACAAGCTATTTCCCCGACCAAATATTTTTGTACCCCAAATATTCAGGAAGAGTTTTGGTCTTACCATAAATGAATGATAGCTTTTAATGCGTTGTTAGGGGATTTATTTATTTTCGGTTCACTTTATTAGTTTTCCTAAGAAGAATGGTTAGAAAAAATCAAAAATACTTAAAACAATTACTTCGTGTCAGGAAATATCACTTCATGAAACAAAAGATTACTAATAATATTCTACTGGGCAATGCAAAACGTTGTTGTATTTTTCTGGTTATTTTTTTGGAATGCAATGACGAATGTGGCTCATTTTCCCGTACAATTGGATGCCTTATTGTTTACTAGTTGCCTACCATACAAAGTTTAAGGTATTTATATATTTGGTGCACTCTGAACGTGATGGAGAAATACAATACACCCCCTCGCGTATGGCCAGTTAAATATAGCGCAAATGTGTTGTTCTCCCAACTCCTCATGAAATGGGTACTTAGACGGAAGGATTGGGAAAGGACGATTTAGTATTTATCATCTCGGCCGGTTGTGACCTGCTGGCCTAAAGCGTGTTCCATTATTCGGTTTCTTAATCGCTTGCTATAAAAACGGTTATCGTTTACCGGCGTCCGGCCAATGTAAATGTGTGACAGAGCGTACGGCTTGCATCCCAGCTATCTCACTTCTTTCCCTTCCTGGTTCCAATTTTCATCGATAACGCCTTCGGTTCAGCATCCATTGCGGCGGCCTTTGGAAAATAATTGTGCGCGCCACTTGGCAACGGGGATACTCAGTGACTTCCCCTCAAGCCTCCCTCCTCCCTGACATCGCGTCCCACTTTACCCCACCTCGCCTTGAGCACGGCAATCGATACAATACAATGGTCCAATTAGTCCCCTCATTGCATCTGCATCAGCCTTTATTTCGTCCGACGTGCGATTATTTGTGTCTAATTTGGTCCTCAATCTTTCTCCCTCCTCTCATCCCTTCTCACTCCTATTCTGAAACTAGGCACCCAATCACCTTCCCCCTGTGCTCAATCCCCGTCTCTGTGCATCCGTAAATCCATACAAAATTGGCATCTACAGATCTTTTTCCACTTTGTCCCATCGAGCGATGCAAGTCATCTGAGATTTAGATGAACTCTTTTTTTTTAATGACTTATTGTCGTTGAATTTTTAATATTTGTCGTCGACGAACTGATTGCTATCCTTATTCCGTCATTCCTGTCAACATCGATGCATTTCTTTTAAAAGGAGCTTATCGATTCACTGTCTCTTCTTATCTGGCTGTCCTGGCGTTTTCTCTATGTGACTTTTCGCTCCTTACGAATCTGTCTAATTCTTACAGTGGTGCCTATGCACCATTCGAATGTATAGAAACGTAGAAAATGTATATATTCGAATGTATTAGTAAAACAGGGATATGAACGGCTTCATAATATATCATTTCATCAGAGGAGGAGCCGGAATTTCATGAACTTTGCACTCTAATCCAACGGAAATGCTTTGAAGGTCAGCAGGATGTTATGGTGACCGGCAGACATTTACCATTCTATGTCGGAACATAGTATTAAGATGTATATGCAAGCTTTGGCCCCTTCGAAGATCACTTGCTAAATCTACAGTCATTGAATAAAACATTTCAGTATTTCTTCAGGTTTACTTTTCTTGCACCTATAATTGTTGATGAACACCTGCATTCTTCCCTTTAGTCACTAACGTAAACTAGTGTTTAATTGAGTGAAATGTCAAGGGGTAAACCAGGAAAGTTCTATTCTGTGATATCCTTGTTTTCTTACCACAATCGCGATTTGAGCGATTATTAGTGTAGTGCATGGTATCTACGTATAAACTGTGCCCTACAGGCCACCAAAAGGTGTGTAAGTTGCATGATATATCTACACCAGGCATGCATATGTAATGTGTGAACCATCATTTTACTTGTGGCTGCAATACCAATTTCACCGCCAGGAACTAATTTTACAAGGGAACATAGTGACTTCAAATATAGAATAGCTTCCTGCTCGAGTTATTATAATGCCGGATAGATGCCGCAAACATTTTTAAAATAACCTGCTAATATATGAGATTACAAGGTATGCTTAAATAAAGAACTGGAGATTGTGCTGCAAAGATCGGTAAGCTTTATAAAGGGTATGATAGTTAACCGTATGGTTAACCATATGAGGGTAACGCTGCTATTAGTAGCATTTAAATGGGAATAATTATTAGAGCATTTTATACAATACAGAATAAATCTCGAAGTATATTTTCAAGACAATATTTTTACTGATGAGGTTAAAAAAAATTGTTACCACTTACTATGGTAGATTGAATCACGGAAGTAAAATGAGATAGTAGATTACCGTACCAAAATATTTACAATACCTTTCTTTCTTCTACCTACTGGGTAAGAGAATAGTTGTTAATATATTCAATGATATGCACACAAATTTATCAATAAGTAGCCTTGATAATTAAATGTAGGTACAAAGGATTTTAGCTAACCCAACTTAAAACATGCTTATGAATGTTTACTTTGATTTTAATTTAAAAAAATATTTCAATCTTTCAACTAATGTCTAGCTACTAATCCTTTTTAAGCATGATAGTTAGTACATGCATGGTGAAGAGTCATCCCGTGCCACACTCCTTTATTGTGAATTACAGGGTATTATATGGATGTTGATGTAGATGATGTATTAAAATAATAGTTATGGTTAAGTGCCAAACATGCATTAGATGCAATTGAATGTGTTTTTCACTTGACAGTTCATATAGACGTACTGAAAGTCTTCGTGACCTACCCAAATTATCCATGGAAACATAACGGTATTTTTCAGATTGCCACCCTTAGTTTGATTTTATTAAAATACACCAATTGAGTCGCGATCATCTAATAAAATATTGTGGATAGTGAAAGTAAAGCGTATGATTTGGAGACTCATTAAGCATTAAAAATACTTTGCCAAACATTTACTCAGGTGAAGTGTATCGTTCAAAGTTTTGGTCAGCTGCGACAGAGAGCAAGCCGGTTACACTGTAGAATGTAAACCGTAACCCAGAGTTTCGAGAAAATAGGTTTCTCCTTTCCTTTGTCCCAAATCTCCTCGGCACGCAACAGATAGCGTTGCTCTGCATAGCTCTTAGCGGTATTTTTTTGTCGCTTTGGTATATGGTGGATGCGAATTCGTCATTACGTTTCGTCTCACAGAGCGTTCTTCAGGGATTCACGTCATCTCAAGTGGCAAAGAATGCTTATCCTCCCTAGGTAATGATCTGTAAGATCCTCGATAAATGCCGTGGAGCGTGTGCTTTCACCCCCTTTCTCCCAATTCCTTCAGTCCTTAAATTGCCGTGCGGCATTTCTTTCCCTCCACTTATTTTCTGCTGGGATTCCCTGAGAAAAATGTTGTTGGCGTGCAGCTGCTGACATGCAAAGAGGTCGGCATTCCCCGACCACCATTCTCGCTTCTCCAACGTGTCGATCAATATCTGGAGCCTTGATTTAACTCTGGAACCGCAATTATGCCAAATTACATAATTGATTATCCGTGTTTTGTTTCACAAGCGTAATCGTTCATAAGGTACCTACCTAAGAAGTAGAATAACGTAGAGGGCTATTACGTTTTCCCAGGTTGCAATCGATATAAGAGAAATGAACTGAAAAATATCTAGTATTCGTCCTAAGTTCTAAATAGCACAGGATTCTCAAATTGTAGTAAAACTTGCACACCGTGGGATTTCAATTTAAATAGGCCTAGACGTTATATAAATCAATTATTTCCGAACTCCGACACACCTGAAATCCGTATCCCTGCAGCAACCGTTATTTGATTATATTTCAGCGTGTGCGCTTTCAATTAATGGCTGTTAAATCGTAGAAGTAGAATTATGTTACAAGGTATTCCAGCTGCTGAGTTTTTATCGCATAATCTCACCTAACTAAACTTCGTCAAATCCAATTAAAAACACAACACATTCGCTAGAGGTGAGTTTCGAGCCCCGGACAGGGCTGGAAATAACAGGCCGACACTGTATTGACTTGACAACCACTTTCGGCAAATGGTTGTTCCGCAAATGTGTCAGTAGCTAGGTACATATTTTTATTCACACAATCATTTCGGGAATCACATAAAATGGACCGAAAGAGTACAAAATATATTTATTGTGATATTTAGTGAACAAGAAGTTTTGTTTTTTGAGCCAAAGATTATAATCATTTATTAAGATTTGAACCAAACACTTTATCAGATATTTTATAGATTTTGAAGGCTTTTACTATCACATATAAGGTTACCCTAGAGTGCCAAAATACTTTAAGAACTGACGAATACTTTAAGAGCTTTCTACGAATAATTGACGAATACTTTCCTAAACATCTGACCAATTGTTTGTCATCTTGATGATTTAATGATCGACGGCGTTGAAAATCAAATTATTGTACAATTTTTTATTACAACGTTAGATTCTTAGATCTTTCTGGTAACTAATTTCTTCTGTTTACCAGTAAAGACAATTTTGCTAGTTTTTTTAGGGAGGCCTGCGTATACTTTGTCAGTGGAAACAAAGTTGAGCCTCAATCAGGGATACGGATTGGGCGCGTAAGGTGAAAAACAGTTCAAATACTGCAGTGCATAAACAATTAATTTGATGAATATAAATAAATGATACTAACGAATATAAGATCGATATATTTTTTATCCTGCATAATTTTGAGTATTATAATGTTTAAATATATAATACTGACAACTTTTTCTGCAGAGGTGTGGTAACAATTTGGAAAGAATGTTTATTTACATTTTAAAAGTGTTCACCACATATTTGGTCTTTTTGGTGAGGGTAGATAGGGTTTACCAAATACTAAGCTCATCGGCGTGTGCTGTTCTTATACAAGAGTAAGGGGGCCAGTTTCTTTCCCTATACCGCAGGCAGTTTTGGAAAAAGTTCTAATTTTCGGAAAATAACTCAGCTTGTGTTGGCTGGACGTGGTTAAGTACCTCTTCTGGTACATAAAAGAACCCGAACCCAAAATTAGCAAAATAAGGTTATTAGCTTTTCAGGACGGTATGTAGTAAAATTTAATTTCGATCGGAATTATTTTTACCATTAATTGATTAATTCCTTCCCTCAATCCATTGCGACTCATCTTAACAATTATAAAAATGGCTTAGGGGTCGTCGGAAAAGACATTCAAATTTTCTACTTCACTTTTTGTGTGGGTGGAAGTTGGCTTTGCGGGTGCAGAAACTATCGTTTGAGCAGAATAAGCTTGAACTCTGAACCGTATACTCACTCCTCTCTGGACACCCGTCGCCCTTGAGGCGAGGGGACAGGAACAGTGTAAGGAAGGTTGGGATGTGCAAAAAAGTAATCCTCAGTGGCGCCTCCTTCCCCTTACCATGCCATCGCTCGTCATGCACCGACTGCCTGAACCCTCCATCTCCGCCCAGTTCGGCATGGGCCTCTTATTTTTTTGCTCCGTACCGTTCTCGCTCTTGCCCGGCTCCCCGGGCGACCACGCTGAGAGGAAGGGCCGCCTCCGGATATCGCTAAAAAGTCCGAAACGCATTCTTGCCCCACCACCCCCTACCCCACCCCTCTCTTTCCCCTTTTGGGCTACTCCGCCTCCCCTCTCCGTTGGCAAGGGAGGGAGAGGTGCATTCTCTCCCCGCTCCATCCCTATTATCCCTTTTGTTCCCGCTTTCTTCTTCCGAGGCTGCAGCGAGGGATGGAGCCTTTCTCTCGCTGCGGGGTCTCATAAGCAATTAACGAAGCGTGGGCGAGCTGAATCTGGGAGTACATAAATGGGTGGCTGGATGGTTGGGGGCGGTCGGACAAGAGAGGAGGGCCGTGACCGTGTCCCCAGCAGTTTCGACGGAAGACTCCCCCCGTTCAACTCAGCTTGGGGAAGCTGCCACGTAAATCTTAGGCGAGTTTCAGGGCTCAGGGGCGCTTACATGTGAAACTAATGACACACCGGATTGTTGCAGGTTACATGATTCGCCTTTTGACCTCTCTTCCTCGTTTCCGGCTTAAGGTGACTGAAGCGGTTGTATCGTGGGTCATCGAGTGCACATTTTAAAAATATTTCAACTCGAAAAAATCCTATCATGTAACATTTAAGTACAGCTATAAATACGGTACCTTACATCCCAATGTTTAAACCATGCAAATATCGTATATTGTGTTTTTTCCTTAATTAAATCATATTATGACTAAAAGAGTATCTCCGAGGGAAAAGTGAACGAGAAGATTGGAAAAGGCGTATGAGATACATGAACTGGTTGTGAAGGATGTAAAAGAGAAGAATTATGCCACAATGAAAAGGTTGGCCGATAGAAGAATTGAGTGGAAAGCTGCGTCAAACCAATCCTAGGATTGTTGACCAATGATGATGATTATAACTAAGCAGAACAAAGAATTTGATGATTACTATTGATAGTTTTCGGCGCGGTATTCGGGGTTGGTGTGTTGGTGTGACACCGCGATATTTTTTTATCCAAAGATTTTCTCCGGCTGATAAATTAGCCTTTTTACTTTTTAGTACCTTCGTGGATAGAGTTCCTATCGGTTTAAATTCATGTTGAATTGTCCTCGTCGTAAACTTAATGTTAGGTTGCATGAGCTTTTCAGCTTATCCAATCTGAAGAGGGCTTCTTATCAGACCTTCATTACTTAAGGTGAGGTGGATTCACTTCTGAGATGGGTTATAAGAGGGAAAAAATGCTGGTGAACATGGCTTAGCAAGTGTTCTTAAGCGCATGTTACTGAGTAGGACATGGATTAGGCTGCTTCCCTTGTAAGCCTCGATTGTTCTAACCACCATCCTACGCTTCACGGCCAGTTTAATACCACGATGCTCCGAAAAAAAATGTTAAGCCGAAAATAAGCCCTAACAATGATTGTCAGACTGCTTTTCAAATATGCCATCCCTCCAAATTACCCCCTAATTAATAGCACCAAAATCACGGTAGCGCTTGCGCAATATGCTTTTCTTAGACCAGGTAATTAGTAATTTTACGGGATAAGTAACCAGCAACTAAGGTCATTTGCGTCATTTAGGATACATGGGCAATTTTTAAAGTGGTAGAAATTTTTCAGGGAAAGGATGGTGGCGAGAATCCCGGCGTCGTTATTCTGCCTGCTCTTAACGAAAGGCCCAAAGGTGATCCACGGATGTTAATCTACTACTAATCCGGCTCCTGACGGAGTGTTACACTTGAAGTGCTCTTTACACAGCACTGAAATGGGGGTCGATATACCGATGAAAAATATCTACCAGTACTGAATACCGAACCCGGGTCTTCGGAATGCTTATTATTACAAAAATACAGTGTTTGCTACAGAAGGTGTGTGACACCAAGAGAATATCCTTTCGATATCCTTTCCGGACGATCCCTGAACATGAGGTATTCTGTGCATTTGGAGCAAAAACTAAGTTAAGACCCGGTAGTGCTTCATAATAAATCCACTGTTTAGTAGTAAGCCCTCTTCGACTACGACCGTTGCACACATTGTTTTCTGGAAAAAGTAATTAACGCAGAAACAATATAGGAGTACATAATATGTAGTGTCATTTACAATATCAACGGAATTACGAATCGAATTGCTGACTGCATGGGGAACTGTGGAGTTTGCCACATGAAAAAATATTTAAAAACTTCCTTAATTGAGCACTGAACAGGACTAAAGAAAATGTGTGTATTTTGTTATTTTTATTGTCAATATGAAACATAAATTGACTTTGCACGACTGCAAATTACACTCTTTTCATTCTAGTATCGTGTTTACTGCTGGGTACTTTTTTCATTTACTATTTTTGACACGAAGTTTTAAGTCAAGAGCTGAATATTTTTATGTTTTACTAAAATGTGTTAATAATTATATTTTGAGCTGCATATATCAATATTACCGAATTTTATAAACATTTTTCTTATCAAAAAGAAGAAGACAAAAGTTGCAATTTACCACAGATTAATCTGTGGTAAATTGCAAAAATGTTTGTCTTCTCCTTTTTTATCTGTTCAAATGCCTCGTAATATTGTCAGAATCTATTGAATTCATTGTTCTTATGTTTCAGTTTTTCTCAAATCGGCAGGCCATTTTTCGCTGGTTCATTTTGTTGCGCATGTCGGTATGTTTTTTTCTAGATTTGACATGGGTTTAGGCATAAAAACAATTTCCCGGAATATTCTGGAACGTAATTTCCTCCTCCTCGATAGTATGCCATAGACGGGAAAAGTCTTAATATCGAATTCTCTTCTTCGACAGCACCTTTAGTTCTGCTTGTACGTGGGGAACATTCTTTTCGCCCACAAATCGTCGAAATCGGGTTTGCAATTGTGTTAGTAATATGTTCTTTCTCTCGCTTTTTACTCTAACTTCTCGGTGCGAATGCATTCTCCCTTGATGGCTCCAAAATTTTAAAATGCAGAGATTGTGGAAAATCGCTCTGCTTGGATATTCTTTTACGGCGTTTCCAACCCTTTGCTCAGCTCTATTCCCAGAGCCTTTATTTCGGAAGCTTTTGTGTTTGAATTGCTGAGTTGAATCTCATTCAATTCCTTCTCATCCCCAGGGAACTTTTATCGTTCGTAATGGGAAACTAATGTTTATGGAAAAATCAGTACCTCTTGCTTCGCATTTTAAGATTGCTATTTTAGTGATTCATTCCTTAGACAAATAATTCAAGGTATTTTTGGTTTCGGTCTCAATAAATTATCAACTAATTGCGAAAATAATAGTCTCTTGTCATAAAACTTCATTTCTTCGTGTTAAAGCGAATCCACGAACGGAATGAATCGTATTTCATACCTACGTGCTATATAGTGCTCCTCATTTCGCAGCTTCATTAACTCGTTTAAAATCATTATTCAAAATAAAACGAGGTAACGTGTAGATCATTTAAATAGTTAAAATTCAAAATAGAAAAAATGGCAAGGAGTATTTAGCATCTCTTTGTTTTCGTTCGCGTCAATTTGTTTTAGTTTAAACATGAAGTCAAATGTTAATGGAAAATATGGGCGCCAATTTCCTAACTGACTCATGGTCTTTCTTGCATGCTAATTTTAATGGCTTATGGGAGGTTTTTTTCTTCATATTCAAACTGTGAAGGCAAGTACGTGGATTAAAATTACTATGAAATAACATTGCTAGCTCCTCCGGGTTGCTTGTATGGGTTTGAAAAGAACCGTGCTAAGTTAACGGTTATTCTTTATATCTTTGCGTATTTCTAAATGTCTTGACATACTACTTGTAGTCACTAATTTAAAATAGATTTTGGATTTTTCTTCAATTAGATTTATGACTGACATTGTTAGATTTGTCACGTCTAACGTAAGTGGTGGAACTCAAACATTAAAGTTGACTGTTCGTTGAAATAGCATTATATGTATACCTACCACTTCTGAAATGATGTTTAAGGAATAATAATTGATTTTATTTAATGTCAAATATTGCTTGTAACTTTAAACTAGACTTGTGGAATTGAATTAATTAAATAATATTTTGCTTGTTTCAGCCCCCATATTAGCGCTTGTTGAAATGATTAGTGCATTAGTTTCTAAGATAAGAAAAAATAATGTTTTAACAAGTTTAAAAAAATCTAGGATTCGGAGCGAAGTATCCGTGTAAAATTGCAGTTAGATAATATTGAACAGTAACGATGAACCCTAATTAATGGGTAAATGTATAGGCCGTCGAAGAGTAAAATTGTTTTAAGAACTACCGCATGTAGAATTTGGGTGATTCTCTCATGTTAAAGTCATAAATTAATTTTCTTTATAATGGCCGAGTATAATACATAAATGCAGGTTAATTTGAGCTTATAAAATTGGTTGATTCCTTAATTTAATATATACATTTCATATTGCGTCAATTTTTTTCCACGCCTACAGGATATAAGCTGTAATTCCGAAAGTCAAAGCGAATTTTATTTACGTTTACTCGCTTAATTAAGTAAAGAACTCTTTTTAGAATTAGATATAAGAATGTCTTGTTTATTTATCAGTGATAGAATGTATATCATGTAGTTTCTTCACTTCACAGACAATTAGTGGTCAATTCCCCGTATATCGATGATTATTTAATCGAATTTGAGTATTGTTTACTGATGTGGTGATGAAAAACTGTAGACGATCTTCAAATATTGAATCGAGCCCAGTGTTAATAGTTTGAGTCACTTAGAGGGGATTGATTCACTCTCTGCCTTTGGTCGTCTCATCTGGCGTGGCGTCTCCATGGAAACCAGGATAGGGTGAACCCTCATATTGCCTCGCACGATTTTCCCTCTTAAGGGCCTTGGTTCGTTGATTCTAGTTAATTGCCCATATCTATTTCTCCTGCCTTTCTCTTTCCTTTGCTTCCGCTGGATGACTCAACAAAAGCTTACCCACTTCATCAGTGGGTCGAGGGTGCCTCACAAGTGACTTGAAGTGGAGTTTGAGGAACCTAATAATCGTCGTTCTATCTAACGAGGAAAGAGCGGACTTGTGGGAGGCAAAAAGAAATGGGACGCTGCTTGAAACGGTTATATGTAACAACATATAAATTTTTATATTGATTTGAGCCCCTGAGGTATTTTACCCGAACATAATAACCAATTGTGTTCGTTCGTTTTATGCTTCAACCGCTGGTCGCGGAGTCAGATCGGTCCGGTCTGGTAACCCAAAGGTCGCGAGTTCGAATTCCGACTCGAAGGTTGTGTGTGTCATAGCATTAGTTTGATGATGAAGTTACATCTGATGGCGGTATAACTTCAGCTTTTAGAACCGTAAATTCTGATTCGACGACACCCATTACCGGGACAGGATTCGAGCCCGCTAACTTTAGGTTGTCAGGCCGGCATATTAACGACATGCCTACTGCAGCTGACCCTTCATTCGTTGCCTTTTCTGTATTTGGTTATGGTGCATGGACTTCAGTAACTTCCGGAAACCCTATATTAGTCAAAACGGCAATAATAGTTGATAACACGGGATAGAGTAATGAGACATCTGCCTGGCCAGTAACATGACGGTTCAGCAACCCGAAGCCCGTGGTTTAAATTCTGCTTCGAGAATAAATTTTATCTGTTTAGGTTTCAAAAGTAGGATAGAAGGGGGATTCTATCTAAATTTGTAGCAGCTAAAAAGTAAATCCAAATAATACGACTTTATTAGTAATTTGATGTTAAAATTCAATTTGGTTATCAGTGAAATAAGTTGACTAATTTGATACATTAATGAAATTTATATATTTTTTAGATATAGAGTCACCATGGATTGAAGGATTTAATACTGATCTAAGTTAAATGCAGCCTTGAATGCAAAGCATAGACGCCTTTAATCTCGTAAGTGTGGTAAATAATTCAAAGATAGCTACTACAACAATGCGTAGTAGTGGTTCACTCTGAATGAACGCTTTGGATCTTATAGATGACTGAAAACATAAAAGTTTAAAACGATCGTCAAAAAAGTTAGTGTTCTTCGTATATCTTTCAACTACTTAGTATCAATGTAAGGCTTAAGTACATGAGTAGAATCTGACGTTATTATGGGTGGTATCAATATCTTCCACGTTTTAATAGTTTTTCCATGTGTTTAAATTACCACGAAAAGACTTGATATGTAGTGGATCACAATGTTTGTAGCAAATTTGTTCCTATAATTGTCGACTCGGCATATGCCGACAATTGGGTGTTCGATTATCAGTATTGTATTGAAGTATTAAATTGGAGTTCGAATTACTTTCTACCAACTAGACCTCTATGAGCCTAAGAGTTCGAAAATTAAGTCTCAACAGACTAACCTGGAAAATTTCTTCAACTTTTCTCTTGTTTTGCCTTTTATACGTTATTAAATGTAGGTATTCATTTTATTCTCTTTTCGGCATGAATTATTTAATTCTTTGCATAGAATTCCGGTTTGAAATTTAGAATCATGTTATTTTTGGTCTGAGCATCCTGAAATTCAATAGGTACCTCGAGAGACTCAGAATACGATGTGTGCGTGGCCTTGATTTAATACAGTTGAATATATTTAAATAAAAAGCCAAGCTTCTGAGTGGTGTAAATTATCAGTTTTTCTTAGTTTTCTCTCTGGGCACCGAGACGCTACAGCGACCGCCCTGGTTCGAATCGTTCGAATCTCAACATCTTCATTTTCAATTCAACATTTTTAATTCAACTAAATAACTAATTTCCATTTCTTCAACTAATGCCCCCGATCATTATCTCTTCTAGCGAAATCAAATCTTTATCGAATAAAATTAGCCCTAACAAGTCCTCAGGTCTTGGTGAAATTCTACCTCGTGTGCATAAAGAAATAGCTCTAGAATTGGCTCCTTATCTAAAAGTAATTTTAACACATCCCTCGAAGAACATACAATTCCCAAAGCCTGGAAGATAGCAAACGTAACACCAATTTTTGAAGGCGGCCATAGTGAACAGCCATGTAATTATGCACAAATATCTTTAACGTCACTATTATGTAAACATTATAGAGCACATACTACTTACATCAATAACAGGACACCTCGATAGTCAGGATTTATTGAGAGCAAACAAGCATAGGTTCATAAAGAGTCAGACCTCTAGTCAGGCCTAATTTAGGATTTGCCGCTAGTATATGGAATACATAGGAGCAAGTAATGATATGGAATTACAGCGTGTGCGAAGGAGATCAGCATAAAGTTAAAAGCCGTTATTATAATGGTATAAGTGTTTCGAATTAGAAGAGCTAGGATGGGAAATACTACCAAAGTACAGTTTAAAATTTAGCCTTAACCTTTTAAGTAAATTCGAAGGAAAATTGTTTTCAGATGACGTTAGATGTATACCAAGAACTCTAGCTTGTAATGCTTAGTTTTATCATGAATAAGATTAAAGGAATCGACTGTCGTACCGATAGCTTTTAAGTGTAATTTTTCCCGCGCACTATAAGAAAACAATTTAGGCAGCATAACAAAGCAATAGATAGATCAAAAATCACCGAGTAGATACTAGCCATCTAGTTGTACGTGCCTCTTATATCTAACACGTTTTCATAAAGTAGTAGCGTGTAAGTTGCATGTAAATAGTGAATATTTGTTTGGTAATTTTCGTCCCTTGCCACACAAGCCATCGCGTTGGCTCGCAGGGTATTGCGTAGATGTAGATGTTCTTCGATTCGTGGCTCTCTTTTTTTGGCCAAAATGCTTGACACAATCTTGACGACTACTAATGTTCCGAAAGACGGCATCGAGATTTCTCGCGTACCGCTGAAATGAGCGCGGAGGCTTAAAGTTTGATTCCGTCGCACGGAGATTGATCACTCCTTGGCTACGTCGTAGCGGGGCAGATGTTGGATGTTTACAGGCGACGGGATTCGAATGTGTATTCACGTCTGTCCTTCACCCGAAGGACGCGATCGCTCTCCGAGTCACAATCATTTCTAATTTGGCCGAGGGGAAGTGGGCCAACGGATCGATCCGCCAAAGACAGTTCAAACGAAATGGAATGGCCGCCATTTATAAACTGGACCATGCGGCGGCGGTCCGGGCAATTAATTTTATTCAGCAGATTTATTGGTGAGATTACGTCGCTGTGTTTTTTTAAATCCTTTTTTGGTGTTTGTTTAACGATTGAAACACGGCGATCAGAACGGCCTTACACATTCGTTCCTGCTGTGGTGTTTTTGTAAGAGAAAACGTCGATAAAAATTTCCATATGCATTGGCTCGGCTACCCTCGATGGGAGCTGTGTTCATGTACACTGGCATTTTTTTTCTCACAGTGGGTTGGAAGTGGGTGATATGTGGACTTTTATGGGCCATATATTATTCCCAGCGTAGGTAATTCATCACGCGCACATGAATGGCGGAATTAACTGCATCATATTGGCTAATTTGATGTACTACTGACATTTTGCATTGCGGTGTAGCAAAAACATGGATTGGAGGAGCACCAGTCAACATCACAATATACATGGTTCCTCTTTTGGTGACATAACTCATTTCCTGATAAGGCTTCGCTAGATTTTTGGTTCAACGTTACAGACTCACTATTCCTCGCCTTAGTCTTGTCTATTTAAGATTAGAAAGATAGATTGTCGTACCGAGATGTGCCGAGAGAGACGAGATTAGAGAAATAGTTTGTCATACCGATAGATTTCCTGTGTCATTATTCCCGCGTGCCATAAGAAAACATATGTGGGCAGGGATAGATAGGTAAATAAATGTTGGAGTAGTCTGTGGTGCGTGAAGAATGTTTTAATATTATCTAAATATCTAAGTTTTAATATAGGGAAATACAGATAAATATATTTTGTGAAAATCTTTCTAACCAGTAATCACATCATAACTTAGCAGGCATACATTTATCATCTTGTTGCCTTGTTTTCTTTTTGTTGCCTTAACTTTTTTTATGTCTTAGCATCATTGTAGCTTTTAATTTATACGTCTGTAGTACATGTATGGTGATTTTCACCTCTGCCACATACCCTCGCGGTGGCTCGCAGGGTATTTCGTAGGTGTAGATGTCGATGTATCTACTAAGTTTTCGTCCCGTTCTCAGATTGATTCACGTACTGATACCACGATTGGAAGATGAACATATACCTACATTTATGGAAAAATCGGTGATGCATATCTGCAAAGTTATCTTAACTTTAATTTCAGAATGTAAATAGAGTATGTTAATAATTATAATATGACGGGTTTTGCCTCGTTATTTCGGTTGAAAATACAACATTTTCACCGGAATTCCATTTAACATCTTCACCTTAAAAGGACTTGTTGTTTCTTCAGCATAAATAACGCTGCAAATTTCATCATGATGTATTAGTTAGGACTTCAACACCACGAAATCATACGTTTGAACATCGATAGTATTGGTATTCATAAGTCTCTATTGGAAAGTGGAATAAAGTGGAATCCGAGACTTTTAAGTAAATTGTAAAACAATTTGTTATTTTTAATGTCTTGTTTAAATACCTCTGTAAGACTAAACTTCTTGTAATTATTAATATCTGTTTGTTGAGATTACCAAATGATATTATGTACAGCGTTCATCATTGAGTGGTCATCGATGGATCCAAATAGGCATAGTAAAATTCTTAAGCCTGGTAATTGTATGTACATACAAATATAATGATTTAAATATCCTTTTTAATCTTGACGATTAGCACCCTTTCCATGCTCTTGGTCATTTCATATCTTGAGCAGGAAATAATAGAATTATAACTAGTTGGAGAAAAGCTATCGCACTTTATTTTCTAATGTTTTAACGGCAGGCAATGAAATTCATATCTGGAGGGATTTTTGCTTCGTAATTAATCCGCTAAACGCTTTTCTTTAGATATGCATGGTGGTAAATAAAGTGAATTATAGAAGCCGTGAACGGAAATGAGTACGTGGTGGAGATCTTTCGGATCCTTTGGAATTGTGTGGTTGAAACCTAAGGACCCTTTAATTTCACGCCACCGTCGTATTCTGCTAAATTCCATCTGCTTATCACCTTGTCTATAACACCAATTTGCGATTCATAAGAAAATGATGATGCGACAAATGAAACATGCATAGATATAAATTAATAGATAGGTACTTTGGCTAACATTATTTGGCCAATACTTCCCACTTTTGCGGATTCATTACATATCGTATACAGACAGATATAATGTTATGCATCGCTTTTACAGTGTTCCAGTATTATACGCGATGTAATGAGTTATGATTTCTATTAAGGAAACGGTAAGCCTTTGCATAAATGTTCCGATGCCACATATGAAATATGTGTTTTTCATCATCAATCTGTGGCTGCAGACTCCGCAACCGTTGAGAGGTTCATAATTATTATAAGGCGTGTTCAAGACAGAGTTTGAAGCTGATAAATGAGGGATATATCCAAGAATTTCAAACTCTGAACTAAGTAGGTAGGTTGCTGGGCAATTTGTAAAGATAGATCTAGCATAATATGCTGTTGAGATACCGAGGCTCAAGTGGCCTCGGTAGCTCAACTGGTAGAGCACCTGACTGGAAATCAGGGGGTACGGCTTCGAGTCTCGGTCTCGGCGAACGATTTTTCTCTGTAGAATATCTTATATTGGCCAAAAGTGGTTTATTGATGGTAGGGAATAAAAATAAATAGAATGAATTACCTATGATACGCCAAGTTAAGGGAAAATCATTGGGAACAGGAAATACGTACATATTATTATTATTTTCTAAATTCGGAACACGGGAAAAAATGTACATCCTAGGTACTGTCAGCTCAATGTATTTGATAAGGAGTCAAACATACCTCTCGCTCTTGAATTCAGCCGCTGGTTCTGCTGAATTGGGCTTTAACCAAGCCAGCACCTGGTTTACATTAACGATTCGCTATGCGGCGTGGGACGAAAATTTCCAGAGCGGGGGCCCAATATTCCCGAGGCGTTTACCCACCAAACAGGGTTTTGAAATTAGCAACGTCGACACGTGTGGGTCAATCAATTTGTCAACCGCGATCACCTCATCCGAGCTGTTTCGTCGAAGAGGGAGACTTTCCAACTCAGCGCTATGGATTTAATTCACAAAAGGTAACATAATCGACTTTCACCCATCAATAAAATATGAGATGATGGCCCTTAAATTGTCACCTGATAGTTAATGATACAAGATAGCCAAAATGGTCTTGTACTGCTGTGAGTCAGAATCCACTATCGTATTTTCTTCCTTTTTTTTGATAGGAAAGAACGACGGCAGCGACAGTGGACATTAGTCGTCGATATTTAGATTGGTTTGACATAACTCCTCACTCGTATTTTCTGTCAGTTAACTTCTTCATACTTGAAACATTATTCCTACTTACCTCCTCTACGTCCTTTTCTATTGAATTTCCGGAATTTTCCCCATCGAAATTTAATAGACGTCGTTCGAGTCGTTTTTTGCCATTCTTTTTTCCCCAGACTATCCTCAGGTTTACAATCGTCATATCTCAAGACATATCCTACAAGGTTTCGTTTACGTCTTGCAGTTTTCTGGTTCTTTTTTCACTTATCTAATAAACTTGTTACCTATTACGCGGTCATTGTGTGATTTTTTATTAATTCCCAGCGGTAAACACATTACCAACGCTTTTCGTTTCTGCAATTGAATATCATGGGTAATATACCCATGCCTCACTGCGTAAAGGCGCATGTTCCAGAGGGTTTCGCATAAGGTCTAGTGAAGTATTTTCGTATTCCCAACTTTTGTTTACTGCTGTTGATAGTCTTTACCTCAGCTACCGTTCCTTCTTTACCTCTTATGATCTTTTAACTTCTTCCTTCGTCCATCGCTGGTTTTATTGCCTTCCTAAAAGTAACGCTTATCCACCTCCGCATGTATTTTGTTTCCGAGTTTAATATTGGACTTTCCCGGTACCTTTTTACTACCTACATGCTTTTTTACCATAGTATCTTCTATAAGCCCTGCGTTATTAATCTTTAGATATTCTGAGTTTTGGACAAAATAACAATGTATTTGCCATGTCACAACATTTGTACATTTTTCCGTGATATTCATCTCTGAAGACTTGATTGTTACTCCTTGATTTATTTGGTCAACCTTGAAGTAGAAGTTCAAACTAGGAGAAAAATTGTATATCCTTGCGCTTTTACTCTTCCTTATTCTAGTTTAGTCACAGGTGGGGGCGGATAGAATTAGGCCTTGGAGATTTTGTGAAGAATGGATTAAATCTTACAAATAATATATTATAAGATTGATTTCTGAGCTGTGTCAAACTGATCTTAGGATTTATGGCTAATGGTGATGCAAGTATTTTTTCTGGTAAATTTTATAATATAAAAAATGATAACGTGAATTTAGAGTATGTAAGAACAGGTCGTTGAATGCTAACTTGATATTTGCTTACATATTGAAATATAATATTACATCCATGACAGAGTAAATCAGGATTAGAAGCGCATAGCGGTGGTTTTGATTCATTTCTTTGCTTGCGCACGCTATTTGGGAACTCTGGTCATTTGGGCATAGTCCATATTGAGTGGCGATAATATACTTCTTGCGAGACTATCCGAATTATACCAACATTTAAAATATAACATGAAAAAAGAGAAGGATACCTATGCTTCGCGATTTATTCACCAGCACATGGATTTTTTTCACTCACAGAGCGGGCGTATGCTTGGTGAAACTACCGTCCTGCGTCATTATATGAGGAAGGTTAACTTGTCCCTCTCTCCCTCGCCTTTTCTTCTCCTTTCAAGCACTCCCTGAGAGCCCTTAGCATTTCGGCCGCAGTTGAACCTCGCTTCCTATGTGAGACGCAAGTTTGGCTGGTTGAAAACCAGTGTTAAGAATGGCGTGCAGGAATTTTAGGAGGGACAGATGAAGTCAGAAAGAGTGGGATATTCATTGCAGCAAACTTTGGAGAGGTCCATAAAGTGAGTGGGTAAGACCGAGGTAATAAAAGGAAGATTATTCGTTGAGTTCTGCGAAACTCTATTGAGTCATTAATTTGCGGACAAGGGTGATTTGATATATTGGAGTTATATTAAACCTATACTATGAGTTACCTACCATCTTCCATTTCTTCAATTTGTTGTACAAAGTGAGAAACAAAATAAAATTGCGTTATCAAGGACAAAAACCTACAGCAATTAAATACCACTATTAAGTATGAAGAAAAAATTCAGACTTCGCAAATAAAGGTACAATTATAAGTGAGGGTTGTTGGAAGTACTTGATCAAGTTATAGCGTGGTGTAGGAGTGATATTACGATTTATTTATGAATCACGTTGGAAGTCGTGAGAGGAATGGAGGTAATAGAGTAAAGAGAGAAAGGGCGATAGCAGGATCATGGAGAGATGCAAGATGGAATGAAACGTTCCGTGCTGCTGCAAGGTCCGGCGGCCGTAAAATTGGGATGCGTGGGGGGAGTGCTGGATTGGTGGAAAGTTGAAGGGGGTGGAGGGACCCCCTGGAGCGGAGTGTTTGGGGGTTAAAGTGGGAGAGAGGAGGTTGTGGAGAAGCTGGGCCTGGAAGGGTTTTTTCGGTGCGGGGAGAGGGGGTAGAAGAGAGGAGTCCGGCGGTTGTACACCTGAGAATGGCACACGCATTGAGCGTGGGCTGTTACCCACTTGGATTCCGTGCGTCAGAATTTTGAATGCGGTGTGCCGGTTGGTCGGTCGGTTAGCGTGGTGTGGGAGGGAGAGAAGGGGGGGAATGGATCTGTCGGGAGGGGAGGGGGGCCTCCGCTTGTGCGAGAGGCTGGAAAAGTGTAACTGGGGGATGGGAGAGGGGGTTAAAGGTTTGAGGGGAATGAGGGAAAAGTTGATGGGAAGGGGATAAAAGTGGATGAAGGAGAGAAGAGGGGCAAAGAGTAGCAGTGAGGGTTGGTCTGATGAAGAGATAAACGAATTTATGTTGGCAGAAATTGAGATAATGAATCCTCTCTTATGTGTATCTCATTAAGAAGGAGAGGGCTGGAAGAGGAGGCGCAAATGGGGAAGGTCCACGTATAAATAGAACGCGATCCTTTTCCAGCCTCTCGGAGACAGTTGGTGCCAAATTTCCAGTTTAATTTTTTAATGGTCAGCGTTGATGATCGCCTAAATGTTTTCCCATCCAAATTTGCTTGACGTCTAAAATGTCGTGTTATGAGAAAATCTCCGATTTAAAATTAAATGATTGGTTAATAATTAATGGAATCAAATGGGCGATTGGTGGTTTGCCTCCTCACGATGTCGTTAATGCATTGATCGGGACTCTACCGAAGCACGCTTGCAAAAAATTTATTTCTCAATTATTCACATTGCCTGTTGATGATGAGAGAGTTTTGAAACAGTTTTTTGGTCAAATGTTAACTTCATCAAATGCGAACTGAAAATTTTGTCTCCAGTATGTTTGCTCATATTGCGAGCAGCCTACGTTCATAGGTTTCTGAGTAAATTTGTTGGGGTATCGACGGATATATTTTTACATTGAATATAATATTTTCATTGCCTCTACGATTCTTTCATCTTGCCTTATCCACCGAAAATCATCTAGTTTTCTCCAGTGTATGAAAATTGACCTCCCTCTACTGAGGGTTTGTATCCGCTCCTCTATGCATTTCCCAATCCATTTTCAGCGACTACCATTTTCCTTCCACTTACAGTATGCAGCGACTATTTTTTCCTTCCTCCCTCTCATAAGAAACCTACCTTTATTCCCGTTACATTAGGAATGGCAATGGTAACGATTGCTGCAATTATTCGAATGAGTATCACTAGCATATCTACTCTTTAGATACTGTAATTAAGATCCCCATCACCCATATTGACTCTTTTAACTTATTTCACGAAAAACGTGTGTCCGTTCTACCATTGCATTTGTCGATAACAAAAAATATTCCAAAGACATTGGTCTTTTCCAGCATGTTGACGATTATTTTTAGATCTTTTCATCCCTTCCTTTCGTCTTGTTAAGTTCCATAAAAAACACTATGGTCAAGTTGTCACATTTTTTTGACTTTTCCTTAGAGGAAATAAAAGTACGCAAAAGAAATATTCCTGTTAAAACTTTCTGGTAAATGCTACGATCGAGCTCAACGTCTAACTCCGAAATTTTCTGATATAATCTGATTATCTCTCTGTGGTACCTCTGTTTCTACCGTTGCACTTTCCCGTTGTGTGGTTCGTGAAAGCATTCCTTCATATCTTTAGCAACTGTCTTTATCCTTGCCATAGCGACCAAGTTTCTAGCACTTGAATCAATACATATGGCTTTAAGCTCACTTTTGTGCACTCTCGTCTTTTCACTAATCTATGTGTAATCACAAGTCTTCGTATTGACATCCGTTACGCTATTTATTCCATGGAATTTCTAATATGCGCTTGATAAGCTTGATGCGCCTGATAATATCGTACTCTATTCCCAATTTCCCGGATAAAGGACTCCTTATGTACATATTTCATTGCGTCATGTTACCCTCCGTTTAAAGAGTTGCTTTATAACTATTTGAGGGAGGCGACCTAGAACTGAGGCCATATGCGCCGGAGAAGATTGATGACATGGAAAAGGTAGTAGTATTCAGAGATCCGTTTAACGAGGCATATCATTAATTGCTTCATGAAACTTATTTTCCAGCTTTTTCGCGCCAAATTTTCATTTAATTTCCTAAAATTTCAAAAATCCCGTGTATTCTCTTCGGCATTCTATTTTTTCCTACGTCTTGTTTTATTTATATTCGCTTTAGTTTTCCATTAATCGTGGCATCGTACATCAGATAGTGGAGCCCTTTCGTCTCCAGAAATATTCAATTCTCGGTGAATCCTTTTTTTTTATTCTAAAATTAAAATTTGTTGGAAAAGCGCTGAAGTGGGAGCAGGGACATAAGGTATACCTCAGGTGGCACAGAGAATCCTACCTTGTCCACCGTTTCTGGCTGTAAATTTCACCCACACCTTTGGGCTTAGTGCAAGGTGAGCTGGGATGATCATTGTGTGTGAGTGATTGTTTCCTCTGAAACGGGCGTGGCTACCCGTTTATAGCACTCTGAGGGCTTGGCAAGATGGATCGGTAGCCTTGTGGTTAGAGCGTTCGGCTTCTGGACATCGGTTACTTGATTCAAAGCAAAGGTATGACACTGTACGCCCTTGATTGCAACCATCTGTATGGTTCTGGCTCTTTTAGAATTTCCTTTAAGACTTCTGGTAGAACATAAAAAAGTTACATTAGTTGTAAACCTTTCGAATTTTAAATTGCATTCGAGGTCAGTTTCATTATAGACATTCAAAGTGGCTTGAACTTTTATATGTAGCTTACAAGTTCAATGTTTCGTGTTCCTGATTGTTACATTTTTCCTCATTCCATACTTTTTAACACGATTTCAATTTTTTAAATGTATTTATCTCTTCTTTATAATGCATAAGCTGTTATTATTGCAAATAAAATAGCTTTAAAATTACTGAATGTAGGTATATGACCTCAGGTTTCGCGCTTCTCGGTCTATTTTTTATTTTTATTATTTATTTGTTTCTTTTTTGTTATAAATTATCATGCAATTTCGTTGTAAAATATCTCCTGGGCCAGCAATGTCTAATGTAAGATAATAAATTATAACAATCACTTATGCTGGGCTTGACATAAAAAAACACAAGGAAACATTGTTTTTCCAAGCAATACGATATTGAAAATGCTTATCAAGAGGGTGATATGCATTGGGAGAATGTGCGGGAGTTCATCTTTCACCATGAACATTCCCTCACTCAAGACTAAGCCAAAAATAGAGAAACTCGAGTGGCCACTTGGAGGGCGATACACATCAAGTTGCCTTGGATCTGCGGGTTGTATTTTGAGCGATTTAGTCGTTGCCTACTCGGGATTCCGCGAGTATGAGATTCGGTGATTGGGGTTGAGATGAGAACAATTTGCGGCACATTGCACGGCGAGCAGCGGCGAGGATGCATTCGGGAAATCCGACGTGTGTCGGAGCCGTGCCGAGGAATGGAGCGGCGCTGAAAGGGCCGATGGGGTTGGATAATGGCTCTGGAAGAGGGGGAGGAGGAGGATGTAAAGGGGGTGAAGAGAAACGAGTGGGGTAAGTGGATGGGAAGGAAGAAAAGGGGGGAGAGACAGAGAGAGGATGGTGGAGTAGGTAAGAAGACGAGCTCTCGACGCGTGGGGGCAGAAGATAGAGAGCACGAGTGAGAACAATTGACTGTCGGAGGGGATGAGGGCAGGAGGAATGGGATCTTGAGGGACTGTTCGCATCGTTGCTGAGAGAGCGTGTGGGGGGAGGTGTTTTGAGGGGGGACGGGGGCAAGGGGCGGTTTGAAATTGCTACGAGGTGTGTATTCGGCGCCGGGGGAAGAGGCCGAGGAGGATATATTCGCGGTGAATGCAAATGCAAGGGTGGGATTGCCGCCAGGGTGTGCGACGGTGAATCGGCAGTGATATGACGGTTGTGTGTGCCATCAATGTTTCATAACGGAGTTGGGTGGGACGAATTCCGAGGCGGCGCTACATCTTCTGCAAACAGAGATTTGATTTACTGCTCCGCCCCTCGCGCCCTCTAGGCAACGAGATGCGGATACGAGTGAGCGTGCGGCGTAATACGCATTTGGTGCGTGCGTTTCCTTGCGGATCGGGGCCACGTGCGTGCTCCACCCGCACGATTTGACTGCCGGGATATGCCGAGCGCGGCTACGGGAGGAAACTCCCGAAGTTTTACACTCCTGGGTCACTTACTCGTCAACCTGGTTTATGCATCGTTTGAGTGTGAGCCAAGTTCCCAAACTGCTAGTCGACCTCGCTCTAAGGTTTAACGTCGCTAAGCCAGTTCGAGAAGGGGATCAAAAAACTATTTCTTTGAATCATTTTTAGGTGCCAAAGTTTTACTGGATGCTGGGAAGGCTATTATGAGCATCTTAAAGGTTGAATGAGATTTATACAACTTCAGTAAGTAACTAAAATGTTACCTTTTGCATGTATTAGTGAATATTTTGTCCTGTTATATGTGAGAAGAAAAATATTTTGACTATAAATGTTTTTCGCGAGTCATTTTATGGAGTTTTGCGACATTTTTTGACATAGAATATGTAAGTAATAAAGGCTTTATATTAAAATTATTTGTTATTCTATCATCAAGTAAATGGTCGTGCTTTTTCTTCAATTTTTAAAAACGCAACGGAATATATGCGTCATACGTTTCCTTGTGAAATCATTTTTTTCTGTACAGTATTGCATGCTTAATGATGGTGAAACATATTTTTTTTAGCTCCTTTGACGAGCTGGAGTAAAGCTGTTCTCAATACGTTAGCACAGAATAAAACCAGGAAACACGGGGTTTAGGGTTCTAATCCCTAATCCCTCTCTCTACGTATACAGTTTGGGTTTTATTTTTTTATTATTCCTTTAGCCTGCTCAATCAGCTATTCCATTAACTATAATTATCTCCCTTGGGTATATCGACAAGGTTGATCTAAATTCTTCGTGTTATTACAATACTAATAAATGAACTGGAGGAAAATAACACTAGAGTTATTACTTATTTTTACTAGTCTTAAAAATATGTCCAAGGTGATGAGATGAGGTTGGATCTACAATTGGAGTTTGCGAGTCGGTGCACTATTATGATTATTGTCCAACGATTGAAATACTTATAAGATCCAGTCAAGGTGTAGTTCACCATATTTTTGTGGCCATAATAATCTGCCGTTACGATACGTTTTTATACATATTATCAATCTTTTTATATGAATTTTTCGTACATATAGTTGTCTTAGTTATAGTAGTTGTTATAGTAGTTTTGGTAGTAGGGACTAGTTATGTTTCAGGCAAGATTTTGATGCAGTACTCGTTTTACTGATTTACCGTTACATTTCTCATTATTTGGCCGCTAAATTGTAAATTAGATATTTTTCATACGATATGCGATACATCTACGTAATACCCTTCAAGTCACATTAAGATGTGTGGCAGGGGATGTATTCACACTAAAGATGCATCACATATCATGCTTAAAAAGATAAGTTACTATATTCAAGTATAAACTTAAAAATAAAAAATAAAAAATTTGGTAGGTTGTAGAAGAAAATCCAAGTCAATGTTTCAGCTCTTTTTTCAGATACTCCCTGGCTTAATTTTTACTTATTTTATTCGCCATGAGTAATGGATACGTGTGCTGAGAGTTTTGTGTATTTGAAAAGTTAATTTTGGAACACATTTACTGCATCATTCTTCCTCATCTTGAAGACGTAATTTTTATCATTTTTAGATGATTTGAGCGACGGTGAAATTGTTTCAAGTTTCGTTTCATGCGATAATGAGAACGTAGTTTTTGAAATTTGGCCAAATACATTAATACCCATTGTTAATAGTCATAAAAACGTGATAATTACAAACCTAGAATAGAATACAAAATCAGGTATAATATCTTATATCTACAAAATATAAGTGTACATACTCGTTATTTGAGACAAGTTACAGCATGTATTCATGTAGCATTAGCCTAGCTCGACGAGTGTATAACTTTTAGCCTTAAAAATCTTCTTTTTTGAATTTTTGGGTACTAAAGAGTGAATTCTTGCAGTAAATATGGTGAGACATATGTTTTGACGTGATGCCCTCACTCCGTCGTATGCAGTGATATAGTGTTTCCTACCCCGTGTACCATAAATTTGAATGCCTCATCCTTTCGTGCATTCGTCAATTTCTGGGCGCTTATTGGTCTTATGACGATCAGCGTTCGGATTTATTGCCCCACTATACCAATGCTGGACAGGCGTTTATTGACGGTATGAGGTGGGTTACATCGGTTAAATCATTTTAACCTGCGTGGAACAACAATGTCGGTATGGTCAGCGGGTCAGCTGATTGACGAACTGCGAAAAACCTTCACGGGAACGAAATTTCACTTTCTTGTTTAGATTGATTACCTCACTTTCACTTGCACTGATTGGTCGTCCCTTTGAATCATTTATAACTTCGTGATTTTAATGAGGGAGGGACGAAGAGGGATCCTTCATTCCCTTACTGAATTCTTTATTCCCTTAGCGGACATCTGCAGAGTTTTTCGACCGGTACCACGCATGCATATTACTGATAGGATATGCATGGAAGTTTTTATGGAAGAGAAATGTTGTCCTTCGCCGTCGCGTAAATAATGATGAGTTAGAGTGCTGTTGGACAGTATTGTTACATGGGAAGGCTACGGATAGCCGAGGAATGTTTAGCCAGAAAGTGTGAGTATTTTGGAGAAGTCCTAAAGATTATTCAATGTATAAAGGATGGGTTCAGAGAAAGCCAGCTAAGTAAAGTAAAGATAAAAATGGATACTCTTAACGAAGTAGGGACTAGTATGAAACAGAAAATTTTGTCAATACTGGGTGTCTAACCCGGTCTTATTTTCCTCGCAAAAAATCCATGTAAACTATTTTTTGTGAAGTTTTCCCTTTGCTCTTAATTGGAAATTACCTGGTATAACCTTTCAGACCTTGTTATATAACAATGATATAGTATTTGGAATTACATGGCCACAATTTAATAAAAGAGAAAAGAGGACTAACTAAGAGAGTAGGCTTATGAGTATTCGGCTTGTAGGGTTTTATTTATATTTTTAGATTTGCTACGGTGAAGGTGGGTCTTAAAGAACATTCAATTCCTCCCACAATGATTCTTTTCAACCCCTCATGCCTCCCTTAATACTATTCAAACTACGCGTTCTTCTCCTCCCTCTTCCCGTTAACCGTACATACTTCCCTGTATCAAGTCCTTCAAAACGCCGTTGCCCTTCATTGCCTTCCCATCCTGACCTTCTGCCTCCTTTTTTCTTCGAAGAATTTCCTTTCCTCTACTATCAAATATATCTTTCAACTTCGTCGTTTGCACTTCTTTCGACCCACCTTACATTCTCTATTCTTCTCCATTCTCATATCTCAAAAGCCTTAAGTATATATTTTTGTCTTTTCTCAAAGTATATTTTCCTGCCATGTAGTGTCACGCACCATAGTGGAGTTTACACTCGTGTTATATTTACGTCCAAACTCAATGACCCTACCTTGAACCCTCGCCCTAGAACTAATTTCGCCAACGCATATCTCTTTATGATATCAATGTTGATGCATTTTAATACTATATATTACCCTTAATACAGCATATTAGGTACTCAATAACACTTAAATATTACCCTTAATACAACATACTAGGTACTCAATAACACTTAAATATTACCCTTAATACTAACATATTACCAATAATACGACATATTACCTTGGAAATTAAATTGCCCCATAAGCTTATGACCTCCTGCGGTGAAAATTGACCTGGCCCCGTTTGTTCTCGAAAATCTCACAACTTCCGTATCTTTGAGATTTATCTTCATTCCCTTTCTTTTGCCCTGTATTTATAACGAATTTAGTCTTTTTTATAAGCCCTAAGTAGTCTTACTGGCCAGCTCTTGATCATCTACGTTACTCACCGACCTTTTCAGTTTCCCCTGTGCCTTTACTTCCCACTGAACCTAATTCTACGGCTCTCACCATTTCCTCAATTCCTGGAAGGGTAGAGGGAAAATAAACTTGGTAAGGAGGAAAACAAACAAGGAAATGTTACGTATGGTGGATGAGGAAAGGCAGTTTTTCGGAAAGTTCAATGTGACCATAAAACTGGATTGAGGAAGTGTTGAAAGACAATTTGCTTATTAAAGCTGCGAATAAGGGTATTGAGTGACACATTAAAAGCTTATAACGATGTTATTTTTTCTTTCTGCGGTTTGAGATTAGTACTCATGATAAGAAAGTAGAGGATAATACTACTCAATGTACGGTGTGGGTAAGAGAAAGTTTCTATACTCATGAAAACAATATTCCCTATTAGTTTCTCGACACAAACTAACTATTGAAGTTATTTTATGTTCTGTTCACTTTTTTATTGTACATTTACACTTTTAATGTGAAGAAAAAATATTGAAGAAAATACTTAAAAAAGTAATCTACCCCACGTTAAAAAATGGTATGAACGGATAATGAATTAAAATTGTAAGAATCGACGTAAAGTTTCAATGTTAATGAATTATATTGTGAATGAAAAAGGAAAATGGAATTTAATGATTTAAAAGTTATAATTGAGTTGAATGTAAAGAAAATGAACTATGAGTAGCTAATTGGAAAAGACACGAAAATGCCTTTGGACGTTTTCAGAAAATATACGGCAGATTTCAAAGTCACTCTTTTGCGCCGCACGAACTTGAATTAATTTATTGTTTAACCATACTGCGATTTTAACATGTTTAATGCGCGAGTCACATCTGAAACTAAACTTAAGCAAAGATTTCATTATTTTTATTAATTAAAAACTGAACTCCACTCTACATATTTGCTTCTCTTTACTAATTGTCCATGAATTATTTCATCACTGTCAAATCATTACTCATATTATAATTTTATCATATTTTTCCTACATTCCCCAAATTGTTGCTGGCATTAGAATTTTGGTATGTTGTCAGGTAATAGAGAGTAACTTCATAGAAAAAATGGAACTGTGGTTTTCCATACGTAAGCCCTGACATATTTTCGCTCTCAAAGACGAGTATTTAAACAATGAATTAAAATTGAGTAAAATTACTGTCTCAACCTTTTGTTACGTCCTTTACTGTTTATTCCCTTGTTTCCTTTGTCCTTGAATATCTGCGATTCTGAATGTTCCTTCCTGGAGGCCCCTTTCCGGTGCCTCTTTTCTCAGCCCGAGACATTTTGCGGCTTGTTGTTAATCTCTTTTCCGGATTTTAACTTAATCTCCCGTGACTCAACCTTCCCCTAACCCCTACGAAGGACGATCCTTTCCATTCCCATCTTCCCACCTTTTTATACTCTATGGCAGATTTTTTTTGTCTTGGGAAGGGATTTGAAATCCCTCTTCCCCAGTGTACTGGCACCTCTACCAGTATATAATAAGGGTTGCCTTCTTTCCCGACCTCCGCGATTCAACTTCCCCACTGTGAAAGAAACCCAATTTGCCTCCAAATCTGGAATGTTACTAAACGAATTTTGTCCGATACAACTTTAAATACTCGTCTTTAACTGTAAAACTAATTACTTTTTTATGTTCATGAGATTATGAGCTCCTCAAAAACCATAATTATAAACCATAAAAAAGTTTTCTACACTAACTAAAATTTTTCTATTGTGGTCAATGCCCTTAAGATTTGTCAGAATGTTTTAACCATGTAAATATAAAATGATCCCTATTTATTACACCTCTTGTTAAGAGTGAGGAAAACGTATCGTTAAAAGTTTAATGATACTTTCCTAAACACTGGACTTTGTAAATTTATGGGAATAAAAACTAATAAATTAAATTCCTGGCATTTTAAGAACTTCGTAACCAATTATGAAAATGTAAAAGAGTTGAAGCCATTGCCTCAAACACTAAGGTAGTGTATTAGAAACTCAGTGATAAGTGTAATATGGGTTACGATATAAAGGACAATTTGGAAAAAATTGGGTATCTGTGCTAATTATTTTAAGTGTACTATTAGGTCTGTATGTTTACAAATGGATTTTTTCATGCCGTGTACAACGTTATCTGATATGTATTTATTATAATAAAAGTGTCCTATTTTATTTTAAGGTAGTAAATCCACATGCTTTAATAATAAAAATATTTTCTGGGCGTTAATTGTTCGTCCTTGAGTAAATCATGAAACGATTCATTGGTTTTTGTCAAAGCCAAGTGTGTCTTTTTACTTGCATTTAAACAAGTGACCAAAATTACCAACATTATCTCTGACCACTCTATATATCGCATGGCTGCACTTACTTCCCCTGAGGTTTTTACATTATCACTCTCCTCCATCTTTTCTACCACACTCTTGTTTTATGTGAAAGCGAAATTTCAAAATATATTAAAACACAATTCTAGAACTATAAAATATTTTTAACCCTTTGTCAGGTATTCTTGGAGGAAACCTTAATTGACAGATCCAATGCTTAAAACTCTAAATTATTGAAATGTATTTTTTTTAAAACAACATTTAATAATGAAGCGTGCCTGTCACGGAGAAAGTCTTTGGTCTACTTTTGGAGTATGCGAGCCTGATAACTAACTCCACTAATTGCCAGTGTGTCGACGGTTGGTGAACCTAGCACTGGGTATCGTTATTCTTTGCGCGAAATGGGTCGATCGATAGAAAGGTAGGGACCCCGTACGTAACGGAGGGAGAGAGGCTTGTGTGATGCAAACCAAGTAAACGTACGGGCGCACTTGAACTTTTCGTCATGCAAACAGCGGGATGGTGATGCTCAAGGTCTTCGGTGCGGTGGAAATGTATTTTTTTATTCTTCCCGAGCGTTTTGTAATCTATTTTGGCGCAGAGCTCATTACTACCGGCTATAGTGCCCTTTACCCATTCTATGCGCTGGCAAACTCTAGCTGCCGTTTTCAGGGCATTAATCTCGGATGTTTAAAAGAGAGATCAATTCCTAATGTAGCTGGGAAAGCTAAAAGTGTGAATTTTGCCTATAGTAATTACATTCGTACGCTTTTGTAGAAGTTCAGTTATTTACCCATTAATTTGTCCGGAGTTTTAAGCAATGCAATGGAGAATAATAGACGAATTTATCTTTTTATTCACGGTTTACTTAAAATGTTCTTCATATTGCGATGCGATTCGCTCGGATTTACAGTTGTACAAGGTCTGCCACTATAGGCTCCGTGCACGGGTCTGCGGTGAGAGACGCCTGGCGGCCAAATCTGCGTAACTGTCGTAACGAAAATCTGAGGAATCAGTTTATGGGATATATATTCACTTAAAATCCAACTCCGCTTCAAATGGCTGCGAAGTGGTGTATATCAATGTAATTTACAAGGAAAAACTACCTTATCTCACTCGTTAGATAAAAAAACCATCACTAACTCCATTCGTAACATTATTTTTCTTCAAAACGACACTATGTACGTATGATTCAATCATACATAACTGGAGCCTTAGATTCTAGTTTTAGCTGAGAACTGGAAAAAATGTTCGTTTAAATTTATCAGATCGGGGGCTATGATAGAAATAACAAAAATGTTGGAAAACAGTAAAGTAAAAATTATATAGCTGGACCTAAACACACGCATATGTACCGCAATCGTCACTTCACACCGATAGTCAAAAGTTACTTAACTTTGACCTTCTTAATATTGCACAAAGAGCCATATGATGAAACAGAAGAAGAATCATGATTTGAAGTCCTTTTATTTGCAAGTTGGCAATGCTAAAGACTCGAAATAAGTGTTCTTCCAATCAAAGAAAGCTAAGAAATGTTGAGGGCTTCAAAAACACCGGGAAAAAATATTATTAGGGAAGCTTCCGTTTTTCGCAATTAATAGAGATGGTAGGTAGTATTGAGGTTCAAGAAAAAGGGTGAAAGTGTTCCTTGAGAAAGGGTGGTATGTAATTCCACGAATTGCATACCACCTTCTCCTGGTCAATCCAAACCTGAATTTGCCCGCCGGGGCCTCGGGCTGTTAATGGCCCGGACGATGCATGGAGAAATTTGTAATAGCAGTTTTGGGAGTTCCACGAGTGCCTCCTTTGTAATTTAAAATGTATTTTCTGAGAACATCAACCTACCGTGGAACTGCCTAAAGCATTTTTCTAGAGCCTGTTCAAAATATTCGTTATTTATTGTGGAAATGAGCTGCCGTATTAGCCGATAAAATTGAATCAGGAGAAATATGCTATCCAGTCATCTAGATAAAATATAGATTTCAGCCCATATCTTACAAGTTTGAGAGATCATCACAGTAACTAAAAGGAATAAAGCTCTTCTTGAGCAGTCATGTGACGCATGTGATTGGAATTAACAACTGAAACTTCAGCACCATTAAAGCAAGAGTAATTCGTCAGACTTAAGTGAATCTGCCACCACAAGAAGTTATACTGAATGTCAATGATGATCGAACCTAGAAGGCAACATTTATTAAATTCCGCAGACATAGTGCTTACCGCTGTTGTCTTCTTGGGCCTACAGATCAAAGATATTTATAACAGCTTTTTGAAAATTAACAATACATACTTATTGTATGGAGTCCTGGTGGTCTGGTGGGTTACGGACTGGGCTACGGACCGGTGGGTTCCGGCTTTATATCCGTGTGAAGTGTCTCTGGACACCCTTACGTAAAATTCTCGTGGTGCAATTTCCGAACTGTCAGAACTTTGCGGTAAATCACAGGTGGACATCTAAAGCATTGGAGAAAATCCTTGTAGCCATTTGTTATATAGCTCGAAAAAAGATTCTCTAAAGTGCAGTAATACATCCCTAGTTTTAATTCATTCATTTAATTCATTCATTTTAACAGCAACGCATACTCTATGCTTACGTTTTTGACGAAGAATTGAGTAATGGTGCCAGAAAAGAAAATGGAAAAAAGAAAACATCTCCTGCTGCTCCATTCATTTCTTTTTAATAGTTGTCATTCCATCGGACTTACACCTAAGAAATCCCAAAAAAACAACTAATTGGTTCCAAACTCAGGCAGTGGAAATTCCACACCCTTTGTCCTTTGCCAGTGGCTGCATCCCTAAGTTTCTGCCCACATCACATTCTGATTCCCGGTCACAGGTAAAATTAAAGACCTCTATTTCAAAATCCAGGGGACACAACATATGAATGGACTTACAACTAGGGATGGGTCGGTTCGGTTCTTCGGTTCTCGGTTCCACCGGTTCTTGAGCTTAGAACCGGAACCGAGGCCAAAAATAATCGGTACCGAAATAATTGGCGCGAAAACCAGTTTGAAACCTACTCACACTCCGAAAGTGGAGGCTTCACATTAAAACCTGGTGAAATAGTGTACTTAGATGCTTCAAAGTCGCGAATTATTCTAATTCAGTCTCTGAAAATGATTATTGATTACCTTATCTTACCATTGAGCAATACAAATTAAGTGGTAAATTAAGAACCGGAACCGAGAATCGGAACCGAGAACCGAAGTTAAGAACCGAACCGGAACCGGAACCGAAAAAAAGTGGAACCGACCCATCACTACTTACAACCAAAGAGTAGAAAAAAAGAAGAGTTCTGATTCTTATGAATGAACCCCAATCTCACTATTTCCAGTGTTCTCCAATACAGTGAAAACGCTTGCTTTCATTCGCCTTTTCCTCTATCATCTGTCACATTTCTTAATGGAACTCTCGGAAGACCTTTGTCATGCTCAAATAGGAATAAAGTCGGAAACACTCATAATGGCACTAATTAATTTTCCCTTTTTACGCCTCATTTGAAATACGCTGCCAATATATGGGGTCCTTACGAAATAGGCTTAAATTATGAACTTGAGTGTGCTGTTTTTCCGCAAAATTTGTAAAGGGACGCTACGAGAACTATATTAGCGTAACCAGTCTATTAAATGAACCAAAATGGGAATCTTTTTCAGATCGTGGGTTGAAATTTAGACTAAATCTCTTAAATAAATTCCAAGATAATATTTTCAGTGATGACGTTAAAAATATTTTGCGAACTTAGCTTATTGTGATAGACTGGACCTTAATAAAAAGTTATAGACATTGATTGCCGAAAAGACAGATTCAAAATGTCCTTCTTTCCTCGTACAATTACGAATATTAATTGCTGTGAATATATTCAATAATATAAATGCAAGTGTATCAATGGTTAGCTATGAATGGGTAGTTGAATATTGGTATAAGAACTTTAAGCCAACCCAAGTAACAGCATATTTTTGCATGAATGCTGTGCAATTTGTTCTTTTTTGGATTGTGAAGTTTACACCATAATAAAATTACTATTAATCCTTTTGATGCACGTTCGGTGTTAATTCACCCCCTGCCACACACCTTTGTGGTGACTTTCAGGGTATTATGTAGTTATAGATGTGAATACTCAACTGTAAAAGACCAATTTTGCATAATCATGTTTCAATAAAGCACCCAAATTTCTAAAAATTGGGCGTTTTAGCATATTTTTGTTTAGTATTATAATAAAACTCTAAAATTACGGCAAACAAAGTTTACCGATTATTCACAATAACAATGGAGTGATACATGATGCATACCAATCCATTTACCGATACAAGTACGATTGGTTACATTCGAGTCACGTAGATTAGCTAAAAATATTGCGTCACGGTGAGTTCAACGAGATATATTTCGCCTCTTACGTTTGCCTGCCGACTGCTCTATTCAACTGTTACATTACTTCTTTCATGTCTGGTCAGTCAGAGAAGGAATAAAGTTTTAAACTTACATCTATCTTCCCTATATGTTGCTGCTCCCGACCATACAAAATTTACAATTGCGGGCGTCATCATTCACAGTCTCCTTAAAACTGTTTTTTTTTTAAATTCAAAAAGCATACATATTATCGAAAATGAACTCCTATAGTCGATAACTTTCTGTACACAATTGAAAAAACGACTTTTTCTTTCCATTGTTTTGCGTGTACCTAACGGGCCTTACGAGACGACTCCTCACAAATATGTCGAAAGTGGCCTTTCTCTGACTCGGTCTGCTTTAATTTTTATACCCAAGACGGAATTAATTTTTATACCCAATTATCATAATGTCAGACTCTCGGTGCTAGTTGTCCCCTTGCACGGAGAGATAATGTTACCAGTTTGATCCTTACCTACAATGCATCATGAAAGGTTTTTCGTTGAAATTGTATTTATTTGAGATTATGCATTGTTAGATTATATTTGACTGCATTGGTATATCGACAGCAAATGCTATTTTGATCCGCACAACTCTCTTTTTTTACCACAAAGGTGTGTGGCAGAGACTGAACTATCACTAGGCACACATTGATATTTAAATTCAAAACGTTTTTAATGACTACAATGACTGCAAGTGGGTGTTTAGTAAAAATTCTATGATAGGTAAATGGAATTAACCTATGAAAGAAACGTATTCCACACGCAACACTGCTTCCCAGTTATCACCGTCATTCAGTTCATTTCATTTTGGAATGTGAAACCATAAACCTACTGCATTTATGTATATTCTTAGAAACATAGTCAGTAATTTACTCCTCCGCTTTCCAACACCATTAATTATAGGTCCCGTACTTGTGAAATTACTGTAAATATTACCTTTTATTTGTAATCCAGTAGCTAAGATATTTTCTCCACATTATATTATGCCTATTTACAGTCTTTGTCATTGAGGGCTTTCAAAATGCAATCCTTGAGTGACATGAACTGCCAGGCTGGACTACCGAGCTGGTTAAATGATGGGGGTTAAATCTCTCTTCCTTTTCTACAATTTCAGATTTTCATTGTTTCACTCTGAGGTTTTGCTTCAAGGTAATTGTTAAGATCCTCTGTGATACCAGTGGTTCTACAGTTGCCATAATAAAGTCATGAAATGAAACAGTGAGCTCCTACTTCAATAGCCCCAATAAAGCTTTTGTCTTTCTAAATTTTGCGTTTATTTGGTTACATTCACGGCATTCCCTTTGTCTTAGTGATTGACATTATTACTAATTAATATAAAAAGTGATCTTAAGGTGCCTATCTGCTCACAGTAAGTCAGATGTTCAATATTATTTTTGATGAAAAATTAACATTTCCAACGGATTCCTACAAATGTTCATGTAAAAAAAGCATGAACATTTATTTTAACCGTTTTTATCTCGAGCAACCTCAATTTCCTTGTTGAATATTCTCGTGAAACTCACATCCTCTCGCTTATACTTAGTACCTGATGTGTCATTATTGTAACGCTACACACACTGATTCTTTGTTTGGTGGCATAGTTGTCACTAGTCACGGGGGAGATTGGGCACGCTGAGGATTACCTGCAGCGCAAAACGGTGACCCATTGTTGGCCATTAGGATACTGCTGGTTGATGACATACTCGGAGTTGATTCCTAGAAATCTTTTCCGGGTATCAGCTGCTAATGAAAAAAAAATATATTTTTCGTAGGATGTTGGTGCTAGAATAATATGAAAACTCAATTTTTTTAATGTTTAAATATCCTACGATGATGTACTACATTAATCAAAACGTCACTCCTGTTCATAAATGAGGAAATAAAACTAATGTCAGAAATAATCGCCAAATAGTCACCATCGCTGACATTCCAAAAGAATTTGAATTTCAGGTAGTTAATAAAATCTCCCCTTTATTTAAAAATTTTATCATTCCAGAGGAACGTGTGTTTCAATCAAGACGTTCTACCATGACAAACCTACTTGTGTACCAAACTCACTTATTAAATGCCTTTGAATCTAACACTCAAGTAGACTGCGTAAATACAGATATGACCAAAGCATTCGACAGACTTAATCATTCTCTCTTAATTAATAAACTTGAATTTATAGGTTTTCACAATCCTATTGTGTCATGGTTAAAAACCTACCTTAGTTATGGGAAGCTCATTGTTAAACTGTAAATTAAGTTATCATACTTCACTCCCTACCAAGACCTTTTATCTGTTTTCAATATGCCTACTCTAGCAGAAAGAAGAAAAAATAATGACCTAGTTTTATAGTATAATTTATTAAATAACCGTGTTAACTTATCCGAAATTCTGTCTTTAATTAATTTTTATGTGCCTAGTCATGCAGTTACTACGTTTCAAATAAATAATCACAACACTAATTATGCATTCAATAACCATGTCTTGAGAATACAGAGGTTAGCTAATGAAGTTAAAGGGATCGACTTCTGTCTATCTTGACCAAATATAAAAAATAATCTATGAAAACATTTATACACTAAAAACACTGTGTGAAGATTTCTCGGGTTTCACACCGGGTCAGGTTCTCCATATCTTCCTCCGACGTTTCGATGGGCGAGTCGCGCATCGAAACGTCGGAGGAAGATATGGAGAACCTGACCCGGCGTGAAACCCGAGAAATCTTCGTACATACTATTCGCCGGGAAAAAAACCAGAACCTAAAAACACACTCATCTATAAATAATTTGTTTGTGTAATTATGACTTTTATATAAATGTAATTTTCCAACTGTTTTTTATTTCACATTACTTTATTATCAAGCTCACTTTTTGTGATTGTTTTTATACTTCTATAGTGGGTCTAGTGCCCGTAAATAAATAAATAGATTATTTTTTCAAAATTTTATTAGCTTTCTCCATTGCTCCATTGATCTTGTTTTTCAATACGATTGAGGCACGTGTATTTCGCGTATTCATTTTTGTTCAAGTTTTTGCACTTTCCGGATTCAAGTATGCATATTGCGTGTTGCGATTATTGGGGATGAAGGGTGAACATGTAATATTTGAATACCAGTACGAATGAAAGTATAAGAGCATATTTAGTTATGGAGAAAATATTGATATGCATATGACTTCCCATGGAGGGAAAGGGTGATTCATATCTTAAAACTGGAGAAGGCTGAGGTAGTTGAATCCCACAGTTACATAAGTACTACTATATAATCTGACGACGTGATAATAACTGTAGGATGTCCAGTTTCATGCATACACAACTAACAACAGAATTTTCAGTTTTGACGTATATGCTGGATTATCAAATAGCCTTCCGGGAGAGAACAGTAGTAGAATGCGTGATTCTATGCCTTGCTCGAAAAGCTACTTCACAAGTGGAAGGTGTGTCATTGACCGAATATTTCGGATATTAAAAATCCGAGGATATTTCTCGGATAAATGAGGGCTCGATCGTTCTCGTTATTTCTAAAAGTCGTTAAAGCTGTCACAAGCTACGATCACCTTCCTTTGTTGAGCATATATGTAACAGGGTATCTAGCGTTCTTTACGAAAGATATTCAATCGGGAAAGAATTCTTCATGTGAGGCTCAAGCTCATGCCACTAATTAGAATATTACAAAATACTCCTCGAACTTTTGCCTTAACTTCCAAGTACACTGCGGTTGCTACGAAGTTCCGTGTAATGCAAAGGATGATCATCGGTCTACAATCCTAGGATTGATTTGACGCAGCCATCCACTCGATTCTTCTATCGGCTAGCCTCTTCATTGACGTAATTCCTCTCCTTTACATCCTTCACAACTTGCTCCATATACCTCATAGAAGGCCTATCTTTTCATTCTTCTCGTTCACTTTTCCCTAGACGATTGTCTTTATCAGGTCATCGTGTCTTAAGATGTGGCCTGTTAAATCGTCACGTCTTCTTTTTAAGGTTTTCAGTCTTACAGTCTTTTAAGGTCTTTCAGTCTTACAGTCTTGTTAAGGTTTTTCAGTCTTACTCTCTTCTCTATCACTCTTTTTAAGACTTCTTCGTTTGTAGCAAAGGATGCATGCGAAACGAAATAATGGAAAACCAATTTTCTCGTGAACCCGAACCTATGGAAGAGAAAGCCGTGAAATATTGGTGAACAACAGAAGGAAATGCTTCGTTATCTTTCTCAGCATCTTTGCGATCTTTCCTTGTATGTTTCGCTACCTGCGATTTATGTAAATCATATCAATACTTATATAACATATTTAAAATATACCAATCTTACTATGGGTGGTAATTTATCAATTTATTAACGAACTAGTAGTTAATTAATTAATATCTATAGCTTTGTCACCTTAATATTTAATTATTTTTAATCTGGATTTGAATTTTAATGTGGTTAAGATAGAAACTCTGTTAATAATTACAGTTTCGGCTAATAAAAACGATATAATTCATATAAATTGCAATTCGTTAAACATAGAGGGAATTCCGTTTGTGAAGATCCTCGCCCATACTAAGATAAGTTTGACGCAACTCTCTTCTTGATACTTTTCCTTTTTATCTTCATAAAATATCATTCTACGATTTAACATCCTTCATTACTTGCTCCTCACGACGTCATCCTTGATGTTTTGTGGACTTCCCATTCGCATGTACGTACTACGACGACTCTCTTCATAAGGGCATCGTGTCTTAAATGTCCGTTTAAGTTGTCATTTCTCTATAAATCACCTCTATTCTTTGAAAAAAATGTTTCCTGGTGATCTAAATGACATATTATTATGTGTATATTCACCTACTTTTTACCTTGCAAGCTGCCTCAAATGAGTGTTTCAGGGGATGAGTTATAACCAAAAGTGCACTGTTGCATGCACTAAAGTTTACTCATACTAAGTACCTACAGAAATATCTATGAATATCATGAAGGACACGAATTGCAAATTTGAGTTTTTATCCAACATGCATACAAAATTGATAAGCGCATAAAAATGCATAAAACATAAGTATTTATTGTATGCATGATTAATTCCTAAAAAAATGACTTCGTATCTTTAAATCTTAATTACGTCTTTTTTAATTAATCTGTATTTATTTTAAGTTGTGCAGTATAAATTTTATTTTAAGGTAGTTTTATTTAGTGAAGCCAGCATGATATTATTAGTTTGGGAATCATAATCAGATCGTAGGTTCAAGTACAGATAACATTGACGGCAGAAATTCAAGACGGATAAGTTTACTGAATGTTATATATATGTTAAGAACCCCTGCCTATTATAAGGGATTTTAACAGATAAATAAGGTTAGAGAGATTGTCGTAACGATAGATTTAAAATGCTTTTTTTCCCGCGTGCCATTATAGAGCCTAATAGACAGCATTGCAACGAGATTGGTAGGTTAAATACATCTACATGTACATTACGCCCTGCAAGTCACCATAAAGGTGCATGGGGTGAATTCTCATCGAACATGTATTACATATCATACATATAGAAGAATTGGTCATAGTACACTAGTCTAAATTTCAATTTTTAAAGAGGATAAAAACAACAAGCAAGCATACAACATAATGCTGTTAGTTGATTTAGATTAAAGTTCTTCTACCAGCATGCAAATACCTATGCTATCCATTGATACACTCGTATTGGATATATTTACCGCTATTCATATCCCTAATTGTACAAAAAAAAGACATTTGAATCTGTCACTTCGGCAAAGAATTTCTCTAATTTTGTGATTATGATCCAGTCTACCATAATAAGTTAGGCTTCGCAAATTATTTTTAATGTCATCGCTGAAAATATTATCTTGGAATTTATTAAAGAGATTAAGTCTAAATTTCAACCTACGATCTGACAATGGTTCCCATTTTAATTCATTTAATAGACTGGTTACGCTAATATAGTTATCGTACCGTCCCTTTACAAATCTTGCCGATCTTCGCTACACACGTTCGAGTTCATTATTTATACATATTTCATATGGGTCCCGTATACTGGCACCGTATTCTATTCAAATCTAAGTCCGATTCCAGTCTAATATCTAAATACATTTCCAGTCTAGTATTGTTAGAATAGTACGTAGCGGTAGCTCATAGTTGCATGGTATCTCTTACATGAATGGTGTCTCTTAGTTGCATGACCGTATGGCTTGGTAACCCTTAGTTGCATGTAAAAGGTTCTTGTAAGGCTATCTTCACCATCTGCCACACACCGATGTGGTGGCTCACAGAGTAATACGTAGATGTATGTGTATGACAGTGGGAGAAAGAGAAAAAATTATGGGTGATTATGTCTTCTAGCTCGATGCCAGTGCCCTAATAATTTGATTACGTTTCTAAATTTGTGTGCTTTTCCTTCTCTAAACTAAATATTGTGTTAAAGTTATCTCTTGGATTTGTATAGCTATGCGAAATCAGATTTCCGCGTGCAGCAATGGCTACATAAAGCATGAAGGTAGCATTTCAGTGATTCAATTTCCTCGAATACCCGAGTCTCTTCGAGGGGAGGCTAAGGTTTTCTATTTCCTCCCTCATTTCTCTGGTTACCGTCGCGCAGGAGACGTCTGTCTCCATGGAAACGGGGGGGCGGGGAGGGGAGGTTTAAGGTTGTGTAACTCACTGGCACGATTTTCCCGCCTTACTCTCTGATTGGTTCGTTCAAGTTAATTACCCTCACCCCTTCTCCACACTCCCTTTCCGTTGCGTCTCCCATGCGACTTGCATCGTCAGAATGCTTCCGTCCCCCAATTCGATAGTGTGTAATGTGTGGTGCACGAGTGTTGTGGTGTCTTCGTCCGACTTGCATCGTCAGAGTGCTCCCGTCCCCCAGTTTGTTAGTGTGTTGTGTGTGGTTCACGAGTGTTGTGGTGTCTTCGTGTATCACTGGAACGAATATTTTACATCGAAGCCTGTTTTACCACCAGACTTCCCGATCAGGAATGAACGGCTCTGTGGGGGGCAAAACTATAAGAGGTACTACTGACCTGTATTATTATTTTTCTAACTATACATTTGACACCTCCAATTATGTATTTATTTCTTTGATTCAATACTTTTCCGGCTAACATCAGTGGCTTTGAACTTGTGCATTGCGATAAGTATTTCCATTGAGCAGAAACATTATCCAACTAGGTAATAACATTTATTGATGATTCAATACCTTGGTTTAACACCACTGCGTAATCTGAAGTCATTTTTTGCAGCCTTTTCTTGAATTAATGCCTTCATTGTAAATTTACTTTTCGTGCTATAATAGTGAAATAATTAATTTTCAAAAAGTTAAATTAGCGTTTTTACGTAACTGTATTGCTCCTTGAAATGGGACATGTTTTCACAGTTCTAAATTTCAGTCCATTTATACTGTTGAGTGCTGTGTTATTTTTTGAAATATAAATTCTATATTCTTCTCCCAATTTAATATGGTGTGTTTACTTGTCTATGCTGCCACTCACTCTTTTGCTGCACTAGTAATCAGTGGAATGTTTATTATAAAAACCTTTCCTCTGTGCTTACATGTATAGGAACTCGTAAGTAAGTGAAAGATACTTCGTTTTAACACGTGTAGTCAATTAAGTTTTTTTACTATCATGCAATGCATGCAATTTGTAAAGAGCGTGATTTGTAGATTAACCTTGTCACGATCATAAATGACTGCCAAATTCATCGAATAAAATTTGATGACCCTTTCCGGTGATACCTGCCATTGTTGTTCATACGCCTCAAATTCCCTTTGAGCGGCAAAAATGAATATTACGATTAGCGTATTTATTTATCGACGGTTATTTCGATCATATCGATTCCGCACGGTTCTCTTTGTGACTCCACCTTTGGTGTTGCTCTACTTTACAAGCTTTTTGCGCTGGAGGATTACGAAATAGAGATGGGGTCAGAGTGTCCGTGTGTGTTTTCAAAGGAACGGGGAGGGAGGAGATTGCGAAATGGTATAGGGGGAACACTTTCGGGGCAGCCCAGGGTCACCGATATGATTGTGCCGGGAATGTGTCTGCCGCCATGCCTGATAATCAATGGAGATGCCGCCGCCCTGTTCTGTGGTTCTCTTCGGAGGGAGGTACCGTGGCGAAGGTAATGCTTCATATTAAGGGAAAGGGAAAGGCTTCTAGCGAGGCCCAGCGCCAGATGGTGGTTATCCATCCCATCGAAAGCGCCGTGGATGAGCGTATAGCGAATGCAGGGAAGAGAAGGAACGAAATACACGTATTGTACACGCATGTATATGACATTCTCACCCTTCGTTTGCGTAGACTGCGTGTCGCATATCGTTGACAGACAGCCTTAGCAACTATTTTTTGCAATCTGCGAAATTAAGGCCCTTAGAATTAGCAAACTAACAAAGGAACGTATATAGTTCACTCCGCATGTTCTGAAATAAGATTTTGTAATGAGACTAGTTTTACGATGTTGGTTGAAATCTGAGTACTTCCATCTTTAAACAAATGGGGCCTTGCCTATCTAAAATGTGGAACATTTTTGATGATGAAAAAGCCTCTCTGCCAAAAGGAGCAGTCATGTTTTTTTTAACATTGGATTTGAATTTTTTCATTTTAATGTAGGCCTAATGATGACTTACTCCCTTACCACTTATCGTTGCGGTCGCTTGTAAGGAATTTTGAATGTTCACTGTGTGTAAATTATATCTTATATAACCAATCGGATCATGAGTAAGGCGGTAATGTAAAGTTACAATATATTACAACAGTGATCTATTTCTGATCTATTAAAATTAGAGTTGAATTACGTTCTGAAAATATTTCGCGGCGATATAGTCACAAAATTTCTCCCAATCACATCAATTAAGGAGTATTTGACCACTTAATTCAGGCACCATATCTAATTTATGAAGTTTTTTTATAATTTCACTCTTCTAAAACGTTAGATGAAATGATAAAGAACTACACACATGTAGGTACCTATTTTACTCGTGGATTTTTCTGAACTGACTCGTTAAATAAAATTCAATACTGCCATTACGTCTAGCAACTACAGTTGTGTCCGGTACGGCAGTATGATTAAAAGGATGATCTCTGCGTTTGCTTGTCCCGCAGGATATGTGTAGATATGTACATATATTTCGCCACGTCCGCATTGAAGGAGGGAGCAATTTGCTTATTTAAAAGAAAGAGGCCAGTATAATCTGTGAGGGAATAACATAAAAAACGAATGAAAACATTCACCCATTAAAACCGCCTCCTTACGGCATTAAAGGAAAAATAATTATTTTGGTCTCTCAGGCCCTCTAAAAGTCAAGTTCTACTGCCATTGGGAAATCCCTAAAAAAAGGTCTGAAAAATGTCTCACTGTTCTCGGGTCACATAATTACAGTTCCTTTTCTTACTTGCCTTACCCTCTTTCAGAAAAAAGATAGCAGGGGTGGAATTTGGGTCAAGTTTTAGTCTCATCTTTCTAAAAAAAATATTGAAACAAACGTGGACTGTGATTACTTGAAGGAGTGACAACAAAAATTATGTAATTTGGCGCAGAGAATACTCATTAGTTGAGATTATTTTCCAGACGTTGATTGCCCTCTGTAAATGTTTTGTAATTACGATTGTTTCTCATTCTACAAATGGTTTTCGCGACAATCGCGGCACACAAACCGTGTTTATAACGAGCCCCAATACATTGTAAATACAGCTGAGATGAATCTGCAGAATTGGTGAACATTTTTAAAAAATCACGCTCACTATTCAATCGTGCTTATACTAAATATAGATGTGCGGAAAAATTGGCCGTAAAAAAAACTTAGGTTACCTTATTTATTTTTCATACTTCGCAGTCACTTCCTCCTTTTGATTTAATTTCGCTTACGTGATTGTCTTTCTTCAAATTTGCCCTGGTGGTTCAAACCACTAATTTGAAATAGTATGGAAGGTTTCATACGCTTCTAAACGCTTATATGTTCTTCAGAACGCCTACAACAATGCCGAAGATGATTCCATGATCCCATAGCGGGTATTTCCAAATATTACCTTGCAATAAATATAGCATCTAAATTTCTGTGATGGCTCTAGAGGAATAACATTTTTTCCAGTGATAAATAAGGAAATCTTACGCATTTCTCGGGCTTTATTAGATTATAGGTGTTTAACGGATAGGTTTACTGAAGATCGTAGCTCTAGATTAAAAACACCTGCTTATTGTGATAGATTTGATCAGATAAATAAATTGAGAGAGAGATTGTCGTACCGATAGATTTAAAATGCCATTTTTCTCACATACAATTAGAGAACGTAATAGGCAGCATAGGAAAGTGAAATATTGTTTGAGTAGGCTATAGTGCATGATGCTTGCTTTATCAGTGAAAACCATGCACACTAGGAAAATACAGATAAATATATGCAGAGATATGCTATTGCAGCCTATAATCCCTTTATAACTGTAGACACTAGCCATGTAGTTGCACTAGACTATTATCTAGCATGTTTCCATGAATGTATATAGCAATCTAGCTTTTAGTTGCATGTCAGTAGTGCATGTTTAGTGATATTCACCCCCGATGCACACCCTCGAGGTGGCTCGCAGGGTATTACGCTGATGTAGATGTGTTTTTAGAAGAATTAAAGAAACGGATGATATTTACTCTGAATCGAAAAGAATTCTTTTTTCCTCTAATTTAATTTTTCACATTATACATCAATTCTCGCATTCTCTAAAAGAAAGCTTATGTTTAATAGCGTATTTTTATTTAATAGCATCACGGAATCAGTGCAGGATATTAGAAATTATACTTAGCACAATATCAAATTGGTACTTTCCCGGGTTGGAGGTATTGATACACGTTAAACTGATGCAGATGCTTTCCCTGCCGTTTTGTAGGGACGTATTAAATAATTCTTTGTAACTAATCTGGAGGCTAATGAGAAGGGGTCTAGATTAACGAATGAAATTTATCTGATTTACCTTGTCGTATATTCTTCTTTCTTTCCTGTGACGAAGAGCTGCTAATTGTTATGACTTCCTCTGGCCGAATTCTTTGTCAACTTTTATAAATAAGAATATTTTTCATTGATACTCTATGCTGATACCTGTTAGATTTAAAATATCATTTATGCGTCACATCTACTTTTAGTCTTGTATAACGTTCCCAAAGATGAGAGAGACTATGCCAATCTTATTTCAGGGTTTCTTACTCATGCTGTCTTTCATTAAATAAAATAAAAACGAAAGTGAAGGTTGAATTTATGGTCACCATCATTTTCATTTTGAAAAATCCATTTTCGGTACCCCTTAACTTACGAACGATCTGTAGTTTTATAGCATCGGGAGCACCGTGGTATCCCCAAGCGTTGAATCAAGCATTGGTCATTAAAACGGCTCGCTATAAAACTGGAAGCCCTGGTCCATAAATTTCTCGGTCGGTTTTCGGGTTTAATGCAGCTAGCTCTTTTACTTTCTCATTTTCGGTTTCCCAAATATACTATTGATATGAGATTTATGAAGATGAAGGTTCTGAAACCTCCTGGAAGTACATGAAATCAGGGTCACTATAAACATTAAGAGCGATGCATTCTTCCGTTTTCATTAGTATTTTACTTTCAAGTTTCGGTTTCTCTCCTACTCTTTTCGGTGTATACCGCATATGGCGATCTTTTTTTGGAGGAAATTACGCCCGACTTAAGGGGTAATATGCCCATTTTTATCGGATACGCATTCACTACACCATTTCCAGATATCGGAATTCTAATATGCATATGCCAACACTTGAATTGCTTTCTTTCTAGCTCTGATAATGCGACTGCTTTATGAAAGACAGTTGGATAAGAAACTAAAATATACCATTTTCCGATATTCTGCGGTTACATGGTAATAAAATTATAAATTTCCTTAAAATAGGAAGAGAAGAAAATTGTATTTTAATGCATTTATTATTCATTTGAGCCTCTGAAGTACGATACAATGAAAGGCGATATGGCTAAGAAAAACCTTTTTACATTATTCTCCAAAGCTGAGTTTTTGTAGGGAATTGTTTGGAGTATGGACTTAAATCAATATCTTTAATATCCTACCTGGATACGCCATCATCTTTGCTTCATTTGGTAAACTCACTGTGCATGAATGTCAATTGCTTCGTAATTCCTCGGGGTTATGTCGCATTCTCTTACACTGGTACCCCATGGGTTATCGAAAAATCAATTTTCGTCCGTAACTCCTTCGAGGCTTATAGGCTTCCCTCCGAGATGATGGTAAGGATGCAATTGATTGCCTTTCTGTTTCTATGCTTGTACATTTTTTCGGCTCCATTATTGCCGATATAGAGATTTCCATTGGAATGTTTTCGTAAGTCATTTACATTTTAGTAAGACATATTTATGTTTCATTTTGAACTAATTTTTGGTGTGTGAAAAAAGCCCGGAAATTAATGGGCCAAACGACTGGGAAAGAAGTCATTCAAGATGGTATTAATGATTTCAAGATAGGTATTGCAAACTGATTTTGCAAGTAATTAAATATAGCAATGGAAAGGGAGAATCAGGTTTATATTGTGAAATTAATGTTTTGGTCCAAGGGGTACGAGATAGTCAACTAAAACGGATTTACCAAAAAAAAGACTATAAATGGCATTAATAAAGCTCGAAAAATTTTATTGGAAATGGAAGGGAAGACATTTACAAACGTCTTTAAAGCATTTACACACCTACATGTGTGTCCTACAGCTGACACACTACGTGTGTCACCTGTAGGATTGAGGGTAGGTAGTATGTGTCCAATCCAGCTCACGCTAGTGATTTTTCGTCGCGCTCTTCTGCCTTTCGTGCTTTTTCTCCACGGTTTCGATAAGTGAATTTGAAGATGGCACTAAAAGGATGAATTGTATGCTAATTGTATGTAAAGATATGTGATTAGGCTGAAAGGGTGCAGGTGTGGGGAATGTGGGCGGGTGGGTAGTTTCCACTCACAATCCCACCGTAATACCTATATTAGATTAATTGGATTAGGTATTTATTAGGAAAAGCTTCTGTTAGATTGAAAAAAATATATCTATGCACATTAGTATCTCTTATTAAAAAGAAACGCATTGCATTTATTGGTTAATTGGCGTCTATTTACATTTTCCCCTAGGTATTGAGAAGATTTTAATGTTTCCAGTTATTTTTCTTGCCAAAGATATGGATTATATTGATTAATTGGTAGTAGATGTAAATAGTTACGCCTCACTTCATCCTCCTATGTAGTCTTTTCTATTTAGAAATTCCTACAGTCGTAGCAACGTTGTAAATTGCCACTATTTTGAAATAAAAGGAGTCTGACTCTCATTTGTGATGGTTACTCGGCGTAAAAGAGGAGGAGAATGCTTAGTCTATATGTCCTTATAATTCGTGTAAATTATTTCTTTTAACGAAAATTATTTTTTAGAAGTTATTTTCGCCATGATAGAGGAGCGTTGCTCAGTTTCGTTTTAGAATTCGTCTCATATTTCGTATTTTGGTAAAAATCAATGTGGTCCTTTCGAGGGGATATTCTCTCGCCTCAGCGAGATTGTGACTTTGGGTCGATGGAAATAGGGTAATCACGATGGTTTTTCGCACTGGGTGGCTTACCCTTCCACTTCGGCCCCCTTACTCTCTCCCCTTCAGTTCTTCCCACATTTATCCATCCTCTCTCTCTCGTCCCCCCTCTCCCATCACACCCATTTCACTTTTAGAGTTCCATCTCCTGTCCTCTGCCTTCTTCGGAGGGTTCGGGTGGTATGCCCATATCCCGTCGCGTAGGATGCCCATTTTTTTCACCTTCGATTCCCCGACTTCCTGCTTTTTTATGCCTGGAAATTGGGGAAATGGAGAAATTCAAATGGCCTTCCATTCACTTCCCACCCTCCTCATTTTTTTTCCGTTCCCATATCTTCCGCTCCGGTCCCTAAATATCCCCATTCTTTCGCGGTCGTTCTTACGTCATCCTTCCTGAGTCTTTCGTGGAGTCTGGAATTGAACACAAGGCATTGCTTGTGCCGTTTTCTTTAAGGGTAAGACTGAAGCTTTGTACCACATGTCCATTAATTCTTCAAGTTAGATGCCTAGCATAACGCCAAGGAAAGGTCCGATGAATATAGCATCAATTTTTCCCTACGATTTTCTTGCAGGTTTAAGAGTATTGCTGACACAGAATTAATCATTTTCCCTCTTCTTCCACTCTAATTCAGTTCTAGTCGTATAGGATTGCCAGTGAAAATTATTTTACTAACCATTATCGTTAAAGAGTTAGGTATCTTTTAATAGCACAGATATATTCCATCCTATCTTAATATGCTAATGACGGTTTTTTATTACTAACTTCGTGGCAGATGATACAACCCTTAGCTCTGCTCTCTAAGTTTATTGACCCCGCCTTGTTTTTTACCACCCTTCCTGGGGTATTTTTGTTGTTATCATTAGGGTAAATAGCAGAACGGTAAGGTCATTTCCACCATTAACGATACATATAAAATTGGGTAAAGGTGGGAATTCATGGAGCGTAAGAAGAGTGAAAAGGTGCCCGGCCAACGTTATCAAGATTTTTACAAGAGATGCCAACGGGTACATGGTTTAAAATCCCCTTTATGTGACTACTGTTTAAACAACATCCAATTAGGGACCGGTGTTCTATTGAAAATCTGCGCCTTCTGAAATACAAGCATAGGCCTTAGCAGCCTAACTGTATCTCAGCTCTCGCAATGAACTCGAGTCCCACAGTTCTCTGTTCCCTAAAAATAAATCATAGGCACATGTGGACATTCTTTATGGCCGCGAGACATATACAATGACAGCAGCAGGGAAGTTAAGGTTAGAAGCATTAGAAATCGGGTGCTAAGGAAGAATGATGAAGATCAAATGTATTGCCCGAGTGAATAACGAAGGAGTGTGAGAAACTAGGTCTTCTAAAATCTGAAAAAAGAAGATGGGAAAACATGAACAGCCATATCTTAAGAAATGATGGACTAAATAAGACAGACGTCAACGAAAAAGTAAATTGGAAAATGTGATAAGGAAGGCCTCAAATGAATTATATGAAAAAAATAAGCGAAGGAGGTAAAAGATAGATATGAGAATCAAATGTAAAGATGCGTCAAATCAATCTTAGGATTGTTGACCCATGATAGTCATGATACTCTACCTGGCACCTAAGCACTCACGGACGATCGCTTCTTCCTAATGACTATGTAAAACTGAAATACTCTATGAAGTACGATTCCTTATAACTTAGAATCCATGCGTTTGAGGTAGAGCATCATCTGTTAATATTTAAGAAGAATCTTATCAGTATTATGAGATTATCTGGATTGCGCAATGTTTAATGGAAAGTTTTTATCGTGAATCAGCTTATTTTAATGCTCGACGTATATAGATTTTTTTGTTTTCATTAGTGCTTAAGAAACTGACGGGAATATTGCTAAAAATCCGTTTCCGTAAAATAACCACAATGCTCGACAGGCATGCTAGGCACTCGCTAGGCATGATAGACCATTCATAAACGCTTTATCTGACTAAATTAAATTAGTTTATTAGTTAAATTCCCACGGAGGAAAGCAAATTTGTAACAATCCAGACTTTGCTGCTCGACTAAACTTCCTGGAATAATATTTATCCGATCAATCTAAACTATGATTTTTTTTGTTCAAAAATGTGACCACCCTCCTTTGATTGCTTCAGCCTTGATTAAGATTTTTGTCAATGTTTCTCTTTCTTACTTTCCTTGGGTACCTTCATTCTCAAAAATATCCATCATCGACCCGTATTGAATTCGGATGTCTTTTCTTTGATGAAATGCACACCTGATACTATTTAGAATCACGGATTTTAATGAGACTCATTATTTTCACTTCTTGTTGCATTAATCCACTGCTACAGTCTTAAAATTTCACTATTTATTAAAGTTTATTCTCTTGGTTGCATCACAGATTCAACCAACCCTGTGGTTTTCATAGGGTTATTCTTTTTCATCCTGGTACATACCGTGATGAAAAGGCAGGTTACTTTGTTGTGACGTATTTCAACTGCATTACTCTGCCAAATACATACCACTCTAAAGGAATAAGTATTTTCGATAATTCTGTTTCATCCTCGGAGTATGTTTTTTTCCTATCATTAAAGAACGTCTCGTTTGCAGATTGAAAATGCTTTCGTTATTCATCCTGGCGATGTTTTGACTTTTTTTCAAAATCCACTTGGTAAAGAAAATGGATCCAGAATTTTAATGATTATAAATTCTATGGCATCATCAAAGTTTCAGAATATCGTTTCCATTGCGGATGAGCCGCAACTTTGAAGGTAAGGAAGGGAAAGGATTTTATTCTGCTAAACTATTTCGTAATTTTAGTCAGAAATAATGACCACTCTGAGTATGATGTTGGAACTTTCCGCGAGAGGAGGATCAGAATCCCACTCTGGATACTGCAATAGCATTCTAGGATGCTCATAAACATACCACAAGCTTTGATTTCGGAAGAAAGTTGGGAGAAATGATTTTCAAAGAGTGAGATGGTGGATTTTGTATTCCTTTGATCAAGGGTGCGCAAACTTTACAGCCCACGACCCATTTCCTCCCCTCACCAAATGTTCGTGAGAGAAAGCCTCTCGCAATCCGCATTGACCTCTTTATGGGTTGTGGCCCTCTGATCTTAGTGCCTATAAGGCAGCATACATTCACCGTAGTAGTGAGTGAAAAATTAATATTGAATCGGATTGGTGGAAAAATTTCGTATGTTCATTCCGCAGAAATGAAATTTCCAACCCAAACACACGTAAATGTGTGAGCTCCCCTTACTTCAAATCTCTTTCCTACTTCTGAGGACGAATGAGACTGAATTCAATCAGACGTGGTCTTAAGCGATAGGGAAAAGTTTAGCGAGGCTAAGCCTAATTCGCCGATTCGTAAGGAGCGGATTATCTCCCTGTTTCGGTCTCTTCTAATCCTTACTTTGAGGTTTTTGAGTCTCAGCATTTCACCAATTTATGTACCGAGTCATTCATAAGCGTCTACATAAACTGTACACTAGGAATATAAGCACTCTGTTCATATCTATTGAATCTTGGAATTTTTTTGATACCTTTATAAGCATAAATATATAATTTAGTTTTTACGTTATTATATTCATAGTGCCATGCTCCGTATCATACTTTTCACTTTATGCTCCTGCTGAATAACTCCAAAACATAGTATTTAAAGAAAGAAGATGAAAATAGACCTAGGGTATCCTATAGACTTGTGGGTGTGGAGGAAGACGGAAAAGGTAAAAATGAGTAGAAACGAAGACAAGTAAGGAAATTAACCGAGGAGATTGTGGGAAAGCAGAGGGAGTGAATGAGGCAGGTTGTAAGGGGGAGGGTGACTTGAAGGATGTCATAGAGCGAAGAATGTTGTGCAGGAGGTAGAGGAAGAACGGGTAGTTTGTATAGAATGATGGAGCCCCATGTAGATATGTGGAACTGAATACATTTATCATAGACCATTTCGGGTATCGGATTCATGGGAAGATTGTCCATCTAAGGGAATCTATGGGAAGATTGTCGCCATGTGCCTTATCCGGTAGAACACTTATACTAAAAAATACCAGAGGTGGATTTCACCCAATTGGTCATCACGTCTTGAGAAGAAAGGTGTATTTATGAACTGGCAAACACTGTATGATTTACCTCCATCAACAGTAATTTTCTTCCTTTTAAAGAGTAATTTTCTCGTGGAATGCAGTTTTGAATTATGATCGTAGGACATATTTAGTTGCCATAATACCATCTGATGCAGAATATTATTGAAAGCTGTGGACATACCTCGGCTTGGATTCATTCCTCTCATGCTATCAGGGGACTGCACAGTTATGGATATCGATTCATTAGTTTTCGATACTCACCCGGAGATTTTGTTCTTTTTTCCTATTGGAGACTCTTCAAAAACGCTACCGATCGATACCTATACGAGGCTGAACGTAAAATGCCCCTGCCAAGATGGTCTTTTCTCTTATCTGTTCGCGGGATAATAAGTCATCATTTACCTCGTAGTTTTCAGTAATTGAAAAATTAATAAATATTCGTTGCATCAATTTTTCTTCAAAATCTTATTGTATCTATGAGGTATCAGTAAATAGTGATTCCATGGGTTAAATTGTGGTATCATAACCGTTGAAAGTAAAGAGAATAAAAAAGGACGTTTATTTTTGCAATATTACCTTAAGGAGATCGGACTGTCAGTGGAATTACATTTTGACGCATACAAAATCGATTCTTCACGTTTAATGATATTAGTTTGATTTTTGGGGAAAAATGTATTTTAATTATTATTCCTGATTATCATGTAGAGTGTTGGGAAATTCTCAATGTCCCATAAGTAATGCATAATTTGCTCGCGGATGAAAATTTTTAAATGGCATAATAAGCCTCAAGCCCAATATGGTAAATTTATTTTTAATGAAGGAATATATGTACTCGTTGCCGAGTTCCTTCATTACCTGCTAACGTGATACTAGCTTAGCATAATGTGATAAACTCTAAATCTTATTAATTATAATTGTACCGAGGTTTTTCCAAAGGTTTTAGTTCTATTTTATGGTTCTAATGCAATAACAGCCGTCCTAAAATTTTAAGATTCTTCCCATAGCTGTGGTTTGTAATTGCTACATTAAAGTTTTACCTCTCTGTTAAGGTGCAGAAACTACGTCTTATTCGCTTAATATTACTTTTTATATGATCAGTTGTGAGAGGTAGATCAGCAACGTGTAAGTTTCTTGAATGAAAGGTCGGGGATTGAAGTCGCACCCAGAACATAGGTGCTTTGGTCATCTTATCCTAATTTTAAGTTTAGGATAACAATACTATTTGATTTAAGCTATTGGGGCATCTGACAGATGACTCATTTTTCTCATTTTTATTTTATAATGTGACAGGAATTGCATGAAAGAATTGCGGAAGACCTGAGAAAAAAATAATCTAGTCCGACTAGTATCTTTTTCCTTAAAAATTCTCCATTTTTTACATATTCAACAGGAATTCATCGCTACTCTTATACATGAAGAAATAGTAATCATGCACGTTATTCATCCTCCGAAATCGAATCGATTTCAATTTGGTTACCCTAACAAGTGGTGCACCTAAGCGAACGTCAAATTTCTGACAAAATTCTTTAAAGGACCTAGAAAAAATATTTAATTATTGTTGCTCAGGATTTTGAGCGAGAGACTCATACCTAGCCTCTGTAAACGAAATTAATGTATCTTACCGTGAGAATCTTATTGGTATTAATTTCGCTAAACATATTAAAAGAAAATAAATTTAATTACACATGCCTCGAAGAGAGGTAGAAATGTCGAAACGGGAATAATTAATATTTTTTAAATTATAATTTTTTATATAGGAATGCACATAGTTATTAACCTACGACGAGTGGTATTTTACGTGAAGTACGATATTTTAAAATCGATGTAGAATTACAGTTTTAATTGCAGGGTGGAGGCGTAAATTTTTGCGTGGCAAAGTTTACGATTAACACCAGTATATTTTGTGCCTCTCATTATATTTTACATATTTCCTGCGTACGTCCCTTGCTTGTATTTTTAGTGTGAATTCTATAATAAAAATAAATATGCATGGCTACCTGCCCTGAAGATGACGAGTGAGTTGTTTATCTAAACGTCGGCTGAGATAGAGAGCCTAATCTGGATGAAGATCCGTGAAAAATTCACTCAAAAGTTACAGCACAAAAGCACAGAACCTTATTCTAATTAATGTAGTAGGACATGGAATCGAAATGGAACTCGTGATATGGAAATAATACTAAAGCAAACGTAAATCTATTTTCGTCGTTCTAACTTTTTTCAGTCAGGGAGAAGGGAACGACAGAATACTCCTTTTCTTACAGTACCAGCACCCACGATGACAATTCGTTCCAGAAATGGACTCCGATTTTGGCGTCACTGGGATTATATGCGACACGTCCACGCTAGGAGATATAAAAAGAGGAGACGATCTCGCAAGAAAATCGACGAGCTGGTGCATAAGGCGAGGAAAGAATGGGGGATTCTTTTACTCACTCCGCGAAAGGATATATCGGGTGACGAGATAAGAAGGCGGAAAAATGAGGCATTTCCATTGAGGCGCGGAGAAAAATTGTGCGCGCGGAGGTCGGAAAAGTGGCATGGTCCGGAAAGCGGGAAGGAAGACCAAGGTGGGTGGTGGTAGACGGGGCACGTGACGTGAGATTCCTGGAAGGAAATAGGCGCGTCCCTCACCCACTTTTTTCTGTCCCATCCTTACCTCTAAAGCGGTGACAACCTGCTCCTACTCACTACCGTTCACGTTAAGAAATGGCGCTGGCGGAGAAAAGGTGGATTGAGTGGGAGCGATAAGAAATGGCAGCGGTGTGAGGGGTGGGGATAAGAAATGTAAGGAGCTACGAGGACTGTCTAAGGGTAGGGGGTTGAACGAAGAGGAAATGGAGAGACGAGAAGGGAAGGGTGGGTGGTTTTGAGGGACAGGCAGTCGATCCCGGATTTTTTTTTGGAGGGGGGATAGGGGTGGATTTTTAAAAGAGGAGGGGATGGGATCGGGTGATGGCTCAGGAAATGAGACCTGGAAGACAATACAGTGGTCTGGGGACCCGAAAGGATGGGCACTTTTTTTCCTCGGCTGGGAGGATGGATGGATGTGACAAGGAGAGATAGCGGGTCGGGATAAGGCTTGGGACGTGAGGGACTTCATCCCGGCACCGAACCGTCCTCGCACATTTCCCGTGGAATCCCCTTTCCTTTGGTCGAGGAGCAAGAGGTGAGGTAAAGGTGATACGAATTCGACAGGGAATAGATAAGGTGGGGTAGGTGGCCCTTTCAGAGCAGAGGAGACTCAGGCCCGGATGCTCGTGGGTGGAAAAAGGCGGATGTTTTTGGATTGGTTTTCTCGCCCTTTTGCAGCGGCATTCGGTTAGCTCATTGCTTTTTAGCTTATCCTGGGTCGATTTTTCGGGAATAAATCCGTGGTGGTAGTGTTTCAGGAGAGTTTGATATGAAGCCTGACTTTGTATGGTCCTGACACCCGGGCACTAGAGAAGGATGACGACAAAAGATTGGAATGGAGAAGAAAGGAGAATGTTCGATGAACAGAAAGACGAACTTATAAAGAGACGGTTCAAAGTTGCAGGCTTAACTTTATGGAACTCACTTATGTAGGGATGAAATTATAATTTGGTACGTTCCACACTATTTTGTTACTATCGACCATGGTTTCAACTTACATTGAACTTAATAATAACATTGTTTGTTTCGAAACCATGGTTGTTAATAATAAAATTGTGTGGAACGTTATGTAATTTATTTCCTTTTGAAGAGACGTTGAGAATGGTTGCAGTGGGAAGAAGATTGCTCTCAAAAATCCGAAGAAGGAAGGGTAGGTTTACGGAAACAGAACTTTGGGAGAAAGGAATGCTGTGGGTCGTTATCGAGGGAAGAATTTTGAATAAAATTCTGAAAATGAAGGCCGAGGAGGGAGAAAATGTATTACTGGGAGTATTATGAGGGGAAGAAAATTGGCCCAATTGCAGATAGGAGGAGGAGTGTAGGCATGGAGTCGTTGAATGAATGAAATGCATGCAAAGGATGTAACAGCACTCCATCAAAAGCTACCCTATACCGTGAAAAACTATTAATCTGCAATTTATCAAGGAAAAAATTTTATGCTCTCTCTTTCATGAACTATTATGTCCAGTTATCTAATTATTTTGAGTCATCATCGCTACTGATCCATTTGCCTTGTGTTTTTGAGTCATTATCGCAACTTTCCTATTTCAATCTTCGTTTGCTGCAGTTTTCCACGTTATTATTCAGTCGAAATATCTTGATTCATTTTTTTCATTTTCTCTTTTTTATCGGTTCCTACTACTCTAAAGCGTATGGATGACAATCGTTTTCCTATAATATCTCCTTCGCCTTTTTTGACCAATTTTGATAAAGTAATATCTAATGGCAATGTCTATTTTCCAAATGATGCATTTGAACAATACATGCGTAGAAGTCGACTCACTTACAAACTACGTCAACGTCCGGTGAGGTAGTTTACCACGATCCTTCAAAATAGCTTACTAGAATATCATCAGCAAAATGTGTCATTTTTATGCGAGGTGTTTCTGATTTAAGCTTCAGTGAAAACATCACTTTTGAATATTGCGGCGTTATTACAAAATAGAGATTAATTTTCCTCCTCTTGAGTTAATTTGTGCGCGTTTGAAAAAATGACAAATTAAGAAATATCATTACTCTTAATGCTTGTAATTTATTGAGACCAAGCATATTCCATTTTCCGTTACTTCTGTTGAAGTGTTCGAAACACTTGTGTATATCCTAGATGTGCCCTGTCGACATCCATGTTAGATTTATGAATATTGTTATTCATAAATTGTTATCCAACTCAGACCTGAGAATCCGTCTAATTTACTATGTTTTAGCTACTCAGATTTAAAGCCGATTACGTGAAATTCATAAAGACGGAAATATTAAGGTTGTTAAATAAATTTTTAATCTAGTGAGTCCCGTTTATTATATCGTCTGCTTTCCGGAACGTGTGTCTAGGACTAGTTTTATAGTCTACCACTGCCTTATCTCATTCTCGTATTCTATTTATTTTTTTTAAGATATGCAAATAGAAATGTGTGGCCTGAGATGATTTTTTCTCTTGTTCTCCCTTCCCGGTAGAATTACCTTTTGGAACATATTTCCGTAGACTCCTCTCCTCTTTCGTCTCATTTTGCCCCTGTTCATGCAAAGAAGTCATTAACCTCAAACCTTACTCCGAGAGTAATGAATTCAGCGTGGAGTATTGCGAGATCGAAAAAGCGTGGCGCAACCTTCCCTCTCTCCACAGATAAAAGGATACCATTGCCCGTGTCCCATATTAAGCCGAGTCAACCGCTTTAGTATGCCTCGGATTCCACTGCTTTAACGGCCTTCAATCGCTCTGGCTGTTCTTTCGGTGTGAGTGTCCCAGTTGTTTCTTGCTTATTTTGCTTTTTCAGGCGAGGCCGTGGGTCTTAAATTTGTTCCAGAACTTTTTATAAATTGCGTTTGCGGCTCACTTCCTATCATTCCATTTGCAGATCCTCTAGAAGGTTTTCCGGAACTTGGCACGCATGAAATTCAATTAAAAATTAATGTTGTCATTGAAATTGTTGTGTTAACGTGAATTTGCGAAATTTTCTTTGGTACGCTGCGATACCATGGAGCGAAAATATTCGTTGATGGACCCCATTTAACATTTTGGATTCCTTGAGTAACACTGTAACACAGTAACACAAGGAGTATATTTTCGTCAGTGGAGTTTTCTTTGTCCGCGCAACAAATATACCCCTTGCCATTGAAACTTAGCCACGCCAGACTGCGTTGTATTTTGATGGCAGTACTTGTGATGTTTTATCACCTTAAATTTGATTATGGTGTTTCAAAGACTTTACCTAATACCATCATATTTTTAAATTGCTCAAGCAATATGTAGAGGAGGAAATTCATCAACATATTCGATGAAAAAGGCGCGATAGTGTTCTGCGTAATTCAAACTCCCCTCTACTCAATGGAAAATGAGTGTTGAGGTGACAAGGGGTTAGGAGAGTACTGAGCCGTGGAAATCTAATTAACCGGAGAAGCCTGTCATGGGTGGTTCCTTTTAGGGACACACACCCGAAAAAAAAAGCTCACGGTCGTTCCCGTCAGTGAAGGGGGAAAGAAGCGGAAGGCGAACGAAGCGGATGGGGGCGCAGATGTAGTGAAAACACATCCCGAAACGTTGGGAAGGGGTCGGGTTGTGTTTGTCTGTCGCGTGGTTTCGCCGGCACTCCGTGGCAACCGCAGCGTCACACGAGCTCACTTTGGTTGGAGTCGTCGTCGACGGATTTGTCCGCACGCACAGGAACAGTAAGCGATTGGAACGGAGGACCGCGAGGGGGGAGGTCAGGACTCCGTGCGTTACCTGTCTCTGTAACGGTAAAAAGGTGGATCAGCAAAAGCCTACATTTGGTTGCGATGAGGGGGGATATGTAGTGTGAGTTGAAAAAGGTGAGATAAACAAGGGAGGCGGGACGAGTTTGTGGCCTTCTCTCCGGGCCGTATTCATTTCCCGCACGCGCGTGTGGACTAATTTGGTCGAAATTGAGCGATTTGCCCTTCAATTCAATGAGGACACTTCACTATTTGTGGATATACCTTCTGTGGTCTTTCTAACGTCAAATTACGCGAAAAAGAGCATGGTTAACTAAAACACCGTATCCCAAAGTAGATTGCACCTTTCTTCTTTGATTGTACGTTCAGTATATTATGGTATTAAATTTAAATCGTTATGTAAATTTAACTCGGACATTCTGGTATGTAGGAGCATGCAACAACTGAATGATTTCCTTTCATTACATCTGGATTATGGCTTGTGAATTCCCTTGCAACAAACAATTCTCTTTATTTCATATAGCATACGTCTAATCCAGTTAGTAATAGTAAATGTGCTTTCAAATTCGTTAAATTTGAGAAGTGCCTCTAATATGACGCCTTGATTTATTCATTGAGCTTTTGAGGCATAGGCCAAATCCTAACTGGCAATGGTGTTGGATTTTCTAATACGTACTATAATTACCCAAACTCCACATTCAACGGAGTTTGGTAGCATATGCTCAATCTTCAATGACTAACCAGGCCAACTTGAGCGGTACTATGGAGGTGAAGTAGAGATGTAAGCTGTTCCAAGTAGTATTGAAAGGTGTAATTTATACTGAGATTTACCGTGAAGTTCGTTGTAGTTAATAGAAATAACAAATTGAGGAATATTATGATGATATAGAATTTTCCATTTGCGGTATAACGTAGTTGGCCTAGTGAATTAACCGCCCGTCCTTTGCGGTTAATTCTTCATCAGCATCCACGCATTACCCTGAAAGACACCATAAATATGTGTGACCATAAAAGTCTACACCAAAAATGCTTTAACAATAAAGCTTAAATAGGATTTGTAGCTATATTAAGGTCGAACCAAAACAATTAAGCGCAAAGCAAGCATGCATGAACGTGCTTTTATTTGGGTTAGCTTGAAGTTCTAATACCTACGTGCAAATATCTATGTTATATATTGATACAAATCTGTGTGTACTATTATATATATTCACAAGTATTCATACCTCTAATGGTACAAGGAAAGAAAGAAATTTTAAATGCGTCGGTTGGCAATAAACTTACCTAATTTAATGCTCATAGTTCAGTCTACCATAATAATTCGGAGTTCGCAAATTGTTATTCAGCATCATCAGTAAAAACTATTGCCTTGGAATTTACTTAAGAGAAAGTCTATATTTTAAACCACGGTCTGATCTTGATTCCCATTTTAAATCTTTTAATTGACTGATTATGCTAATATATTTATCATACCGTTCCTAAGGATGATATAACTTTAATGTTTATTATTTACAACTAGTAAAATGACAGTACCTGCTGCTGTGTATGGACCGCTGATCATATGCCACGGGTATTTTCTCATAGCATAAACGCTGGCTTCCTCTTGTTCCTTTCCCTTGCCCATCTCACTCCTCCAAAACCTTCCCCCTCTAGCTTTGTTGAGTTGAGGAGAAGTCAAAGAAATAACAAGCCATCTCGACTAGTGACTACGTTTGTTTATTTTCCCCCCTGTCCATCTCACGCCCTCTCTCTTCGTCTGTCTCTCACACACGCCTCCTCTCTCCTTCCCATTAATTTGAAAGCCCTCGCACATGAGTGACCGTACCCACCCCGCAGACGAAAAACGTATTTTCTTTTCTCTTTGCGCATAACATTGCCATTTCCAAACGCCTTTTTAAATATACAAGTTCTTTACACACCTTGTTTGATTCAGTGTTTATCACTCCCAAATTTTAAATAAACCCATACTTTTATCAGGCGCTTGAAACTTGTGTTAACTATCATTATCACCATCAGTAATCGTTTGGTATAATGCAATCTTGTAAATGTTACCAGGAAATACATGCGTTTGCATAAAATGTCCTTCCCAAGATGCGTTTCATAGAATTGGTTTCCATGCTTAACATCGCTATTGGTGTTTCTAGGCATTAATATTCTATACTACACCATTTGAAAGTACTTAACAGATTATTTGAATTGTTAAATTAGCTCAGAATTTAATGTGGAGGATAAAGTATTTTCCATTGCAAAATGAAGATTCACTCATATGCTCATTCCAATCTACTTTGTATACGATGGAGGGTTTTTTACGCCTTATTGTTTTGATACTATGCATAGATAGTCGTTTGCAGGGTTCATCATAGCTTTTACAATGCCTTTTTAATCTTGAGTAAAATTATAAGGAACACTCAGTATAATTCAACGCCAATCAAACTAAAGCTTAAATTTTGAGAGAAAAATCCAAAATATGAAATTAAAAAATGAAAATTTTCGCAAAAACGATTGGGAAAGCGTCAAAGAAAAAGTAATGGAGAAAATGACCCCAGTTTTGTATAGAAAGTATAAAATAAGAATAGGGTCTATAAATACGTGTTGCCATGGAAGCACAAGACTATGTGTGAAGAAATATAGCAGTCTGAATTTGAATAATTTGATATGCTTCCATAAGTCATTGTTTTCCATGCTTAGGATCCGCTCAATATTGTAACGATAGTGGACAGAAGTGGTGTAAATATTTATCATCCTTCCTTTTTTTATGCCTGCCTTCAATTATCTTAAGGAGAAACAGTTTTTTACACCTACATTTGCTGGTTTCGTAGCTGCGCTACAATTATTAGGTGATTTCACCCAATCACAAGCACTTATAAGATTTCAGAATATCTTATTATAAATACAACTAAATTCTGGTAGTCCAACCCAGAACATATATGGTGCTATTAGAGATTTTTTAAAGAGATTTCCTTCCCGTAACATGAAATTCCGAGTTAAAGAAGTTTATCTCGGGCAGTTTAATTAGTTAACAAAGCCGGATATAACTTTTGCGGTGGTGATGTAAGAAGCATATCTGCACGTCAACACCGATTGGGTTGCTTCGGAATACTGGAAGCCCCACTGCTAAGGGAGACCGTAATATGACAGCGATAAATTAGTTGGCGTGGAGACGTCCTTGTGTCTCTCCTCAGGGAGCCAGGCTTTCAGTCGCAGTCAGGATATAAATTGGAGCGTTTGCTAAGTAAGGGGGTAGCAGGTATTTATTGCCCACTGGAAAGATTAATTTGATTTTTCCGTGCTGCTGAAGGTGAGTGAAGAATAAATAAGGGCACAAGATCTTTTGCCTGTCTCTGCGGTAAGAGTGGAATTGGTGGAGGTTACTTCCCTTTCTGTATTCCCTATTACCATAGAATGTCTGCTAATTCTGTAGTTAATACTAGATAATGTGGAACGATGTCGTCATTTCAAATCGTCATTCACTTATAACTAGGTATTTCATGAATTACCAGTATCTCAGTATGCATAATACAGGAATTTGAGGGTTTGCAACTCATGAAACTGTTTGTATTGATTATTTTTTGGGTATGATCCAGGTGTGTACATTTAATTAATATGAAATACTTGTACTCTAGGATACCGTACCTATACTACATTTGAACGCGCTGTTACACATCTGTTTCTCCTCATTTCTCCGCCGTGGAGGACGTTTTTTATGGACGGGTTTTTTGTTTTGGTACAATTCTTCTTTTTTCCAGAGAAAGTGTATTACAACTGTGATGTAGCACAGTTTTCTTAAAATTTATTTCATCTAACTTTTTTAAGGTATTAATTGTGCACTGAAATCTAGGTGCCACCTATGTGCGCTATTGATAGTATCCCTACCTCAATGGTATCTTCATCAAGAGAAAGTAACTATTATATGCTTAATCTTGCTACTTGTCATTTATTCAGGGCAAGGTTTTAAATTAATTTCTCTATGTTGTTTTAAGTGTGTCGAGCCAAACACACCTATGGTGGATTTACGGAAACTTGTTGCATGTAGGAGATTCACAGACAAACTTTAATAGCTAGGAAATCACACCTTTTGACTTGTTCTTTTGGCGTTGTAATCAGCTACTGGCGAATACTAGCATAGCATCCTACTTGTCATAGCCATAAACTGAATCCGCTAGACTATTTGAATCTCTTTGCTAACGACAATATTAGGCTACGACCTATTCCAAAAGCTTGAGTATTTTTTTCTTATTGACAATTACAACCTACTTCGCCTTTAACTGTAACTCCTTCGGAATGTTAGCAACAATCTTGGCAATTCACTAAGTAAATTATATAAACATTTACTCATCGTGTTTTGTTCACACGACCGGTTCCGCCGCAGAGCAGCATCTTTAGGTGCAGTTACGATGTTTCACACTCCTTATATACCCCCCTTCCCTCCTCTCTCTCTCCCTTCCCCCACCCCGTTCAATTCATGCATTTAAGGAGTGTGAAACATTGTTACTGCACCTAAAGTTGCTGCTCTGCGGCGAAAACGGTCGTGTGAACAAACGTTAGATAATTATTATGCTATGTGCCATTGCAGTGTTAGTTCTTCTTCTCCCAATACATTCTTATTTTTTTAATATGAGAATAATTAATTAAAACTCGGCTCCGATTTGGTACGTCGCGAGCAGACAAACTGCACTTTTTGAACAATTTATTACTATCGAAAAATCCTAAAGAGATGAAATTTTAATTGATAATAATAGTTGTAATGTCATTATAAGAGTAATACTGTCAAACATGAATTTATGAATTGGAATTCTAAACGTTAATATTGCTGTTATACTCTGAGAGAATAAAAAGATTTTTGTCGTGTGGTTGAATGTCATGTAAAAACGGCTTTAATATAAGTAGAGTGACTGGGTTTCTGTTTTTAATTCGCTCTATTAATCCTTTTTCTCTTTAATCTTTTGCAAAAAAATCAAATACAGGTAACGGCTGTTATAACTTCGGCAATAAGGCTTTGATTTATAATTTTTTATTCTTTATTACATCAGCACCTACCTATATACTCATATCTTTTATGCCTCCCATCTTTGTTCTACTCAGCATCGTTAGCATGCTGTTGCTGGGTGTACTAGCTGGAATGGTCTATGCTTGAAATTACAAAATTTTCACCAGTTTTATGTTTCAGGCACGAAAGTTTCTTCAAGAAGTGAATATTCTCACCGCCACTCGTTGACTACGATTTTTTAGCTGTTGTCTCCTTTCCTCGTTCATTATGTTTTAGAATAAGGCAACGGATATTATTCATTTCAACAATCCCTCCCTCTATTCCCCCTCCCCTCCTGCCACCCCCAGTATTGGTTGTCCTCATTAAACTTCATAGATGAAATGAAAATTGAAGCCTCGAAAGTAGTTTATTCCATCCGTGTTCTTTATTTAGCGATTGTGCAGGTTAATAAATACATCGTCTGTGGATTTAAGCGGAAATCGTTTTCGGAGTAGAAGAATTTTTTCCCAATTCCTTGGAGCGGAGACTTTCTCTTGAGTCTTTTTCTTACCATCTAGTTACTTTCCGCACCAATCCCTTTATCACCAAAGTTGATTCAGTGGCTTTTTTTAAGCTTAAATTTATTTGGTGGGTGTATTTCTGGAATGAAGTTTAGAGTTCTCTTTTTTTAAATTACGTAATTGTTTTTATTTTTGTTTTTATTTTGTTTAAGGCATCCCTTGATTTATTATATACGTTTCTTGCATTTTTTGAGGATTTGAATTTAACGATGGTGATGAAAGTAGGAAAGTTATACTATTAAAACTTCAAATCATAAATTTTTCTAGCTATTTATTCGTCAACTGCTACAACGCATGGTCCTCGGCTTTAGAAACCTCGATTGCCCAAAATTCAGTCGATGGCCTAATTACTATAATTATTAAGAACTAAAGGTAGCGATGGTTATTTTTTGATTTCTATTCCTTTGACCAATGCATAGATATTGAGGATTCTGTCATTATTGAAGAGTATCGAAGAACAATAATAAATCTGTTTATTTAGAAAAGGAATGGTAATCATGCTTACTCCCGTGCGAATAAAGTAATTTATCAGTTCTTTACCACAAGGAATAGGAAATATTCTTCAGCCATTAGACATTTCGTTTTTATTCTGTAGATATTCCTGGTAAATTCGCTGAATATGCCTTTTTATATTGTCCGATTCGTCACACTACTTATTTCAGGTTAAGATGTCAGTTTAAGAAATGATTAGATGAATACATACGATGACTAATGGGAAATAAATATGTTTGGTGCGGCAAAGTATTCTTGAGGAATTAAGAGGAGTGAAATTGTTCTAATGGAAGGAAAAATTAGTGTCATGGGGTAGTTTTGAAATCCTTGGTAGAAGGAACATTAATTGTAATGAACAAGGGCGAATGCACGAACTGCTGTGCATACTGCAGAATGAATCGGCGTGGGCATATGGGTTTATGTTGGAAAAACGTTAGCGTTCGGTAGTAGGTAATTTTTATTCCATCTTTACGTGCCTTTAGTGGGCATATCATCTATTTTAATATTGATTGAATTCTCTCTGGAAAAGCGTGGATATTTTCATACGGTTCGCAGTTTAGCGACAGGGTGAAATCCGTCGAGTAACAAATTCTATTCCCCCACCCTCCTAGCCCATACAGCACACCACGATTGACGATATTAAGTACCTACCCACCCTGCTCACGCTAGACACGCTCTATCTCTCAATTATACTCGAGCGGCATTCATCTCTCGGTCATCGGCGAGCGTATTGCACCGCTTTGCCCTGGCCGTTGGAGGAGTCGGAGTAAAATCTGGGCGTGAGAGAGAGATAGGGAGATGTTGGTGGGAGAGGGTTATTCCCGCGTTCCCAGCAATCAAACTTAGCTCTCTCGCGCGCGCGATGCAATTAAAAGGGTTGCGCGGAGCGTTCGTACCGCGCTCGGTTGCATTCCGACGCACTGCAATGGAAATTTCGTTCAGTTTCCAGGACGGCGAGCGGTGGTCTCCGTAACCACTTGGCGCTCGCTGAAAGGGCAAGAGTGAAAAAGTTTTCCGGGCTCATCCGGGATAACACTCTTGCGCTTTTCGTTCAATTATCTCTCTCCGCGTGCGAGAGGAAGGTGTAGAGAAAAAAAATATCCTCTTATTGAAACTATTCGATCATCACGTTCGCTGCTCTCGAGGTGAAAGTGGAGCCACTACTTATCACAGGCAAATGTGTAAGCTTTGTTTTGCCCTAATTTTTTTTATGTGATTCCAAGGCTATGAGCAGCTGCAAAGGTTTTGCAAGCTACTCTATATATCTGGTAGAGCACAAACTTTCATTATACTTTTTGAGTAGAGCGTATTTGGAAAATTTCCAACCTTGCCTGCACCTTTATATTCTACCCGAGCGAATTATAATGATTTTAATGGTCGTATTTTTCAGTGTTGTTCTATTGAAAGCTTCCTGAAATAGGACTTATTTCGCAGATTTTTATGCTAATTTTGAAGTAGTCATCATCAGTCAACATTCGTAGGCTATAGATGTGTAAAAATAATTATATTATGACAAATGCATTTAAGTCTGATGGAATCCTGCGCATTTTGTTATGTTCTAAATTTAGCACTATCTACCTTGACCTTACAATAATAGACGAGGCGATACTTTGTAGAATTGAGAAACATTCAGCATGGTGAAAAGAAACCACTTTGTACAAATTCCACAGAAATATGATATTGCGCAAACGATTTCAACGCACAAGTGCTGTTTACAAGGGCTACTAATCGTAACTATGGAAGTTGTACAAAGTGTCTTATCACTATGTTAAATACATTGAACTTGTCTGTATTTTTATAAATAGAACAGTTTGTTGTAAACATCATAGCTGTAATTCTGATATAAATTGGTTAATGTTTCAATTATTTGCCTCAGCATTACAATGGACATTTGAAATTCTCAGCGACCATAAGGATTTCAATATTATTTACTCCGGCGATGCTGGAAAGCATTAAATCGGGCGAATTCGGCGACCTCTGATGAGCATGAGCTTTTGAATTTAAAATAAATAAAGGTAGTTCTTTTTTCCGTAAATGAAGAATCAAGCATTTTAATGCTAGTCCTTATTTTAATATTATATCACGCTAAGAACTTATATTCAAAATGTGAATATTTGAAATCACTCTATGGCGAAGGAAACTTTCGTTAGGAGGTAATTTTTGTGTTATCATTAGGACGCGTAGGTTGTGGTCAAGATATCTTTGACATTGATATACTATTAAAATTATTGGTAGTAAAAAGAATACTACAATATGCATAGATGTTACAAATGTCTGATTACAACGCTCAATTATTAAAATTTTTTCAGTAATGATACATAATTTAATTATATGTCTTTAATTTTAGGTGAGTACCACCAGGGCCGAGATTTTACCCATAATTTGGACACCAATTGGTGAGTTACATTTCAGTTTACTTTGTACAATGGGTGTTTTGCTACCAAAATATTGCTACATTGTGCCTGATATTTATGTACATCTTCATCAGACCCTACCATCCAGCATAAAGGTTTGTGTCAGGGAGTGAATCTACATCTAAAATGCTTTATCAAACACCCTTCCCTTAAAGAGGATTAGTTGCTGTACTAATCGAACTATAACATTTGAAAAATATTTAAGGAGCAAATCAAGCATTCACAAACGTGGGGTCATTGTTGGGTTGGCGTAGAAAAGCAGTTCATCCATATACCACCATATGGCACAGGAATTCGTGTTAATTAATGTATTTTATAAATGTAGTATTGCAATTAGGTCCATTAATGTGTTCTTGGTGAAGTGAAATAGCTAGTACAACTGTATATTACTTAATTATTTCTTTTATTTTTGATGCATATTTGAATAGAGAACTTTAATTTTGAGTGTCGTTTCATGCTCGCAGATAGGTTATGTAGTTAAGTATTTTGCATAACAGTATGGATGCCTTGCGTCTCGTACTCTATCAATAATAAAAAATAAAAATTATAAAAAATAATAATAAAGTTAAGTTTTAGCTTCTTCAAAAGTAGTTCTGTGCATCAACTAAGACCAAACTTTCTACATTTCAATTAGTTGCAATGAGAACCGGAGAAAACTTTTTTTTGAGGCTCATGTGTCATTTTAAAGGGTTTCAGGCGCATATCCTATCATACCGTATACGTTTGAATGAGAGCGGTGGTTTTGGGGGTGTTAAGGAAGTCTATAAGGAGACAGAAAGGAAAAAGACGTTATTCAGAGAATTGCTTGGTTGATGGGAGAAAGAACAAAGGGGAAGTCTTAGATTATCAAAATGTTCCGCAAACCTGAGATTACGACAAATCAACATGTAGCTGCTACCAGCGGAGAAAGTCGTATTCATGTGAGTCTTTGAAAACACAACTACATACTCTCTACGAATTTAATTTCTTACGTGCATCAGGTTTATCTATTATTAGATAAGAGCTATGACGATAAGCTACCTTTTCTCAAGTGAATCAATTTGACTTAGCAAAATAAAACCAATATCATTTTGCCACAAGCATGAATTAAATTCAAACTCCATTTTGACCACCGTAAAGCGCCATATTCTCTTGTCTAAAATCTACGAAGGAAGTGATGTTCATTTCCCTATATTGAGAACGGCCTTTTGTCATTCAACGCTCCAAAAACTAGAGAGTAGGGAGCTCACTAAATTTATGATGTTACTGAGAAACGGTTTTCCCTAATATATTACCGCGACATACCGATTCTCATCCAATCAAATTTGACGAAATCTCCCTCTTTCTCCATGTCAGGGATTTTTGTGCTTGCGATGCATGACAGAGCTTTTCTTGTCGTATGCCGTGGGTGGCTATATTCATTTCTTCAGAAACTATTTTTGGCTTCGCAGACAGTGAAACCTCTTCATTTACCCGGAAACTGTCCTTTATTTGTTCGCTATACATTGTGCTGTGAGTCTAAAAAAGCATTGAGCCGTGGTTAAGTTTTATTCCGGAGTAGCGTTTTAAGTCAAACATAGCAGTAACAATATGCTTGCATCAAAATCCCATTAGGGGAAGAAAGATGATATGATTCCATAAAAAAATTTGTATTGGCCACTACATCTAATGTAGATTATTTTGTAAATAGAATCACTGGTAAATCAAGAAGAACACTGAAATAGAAATGGGTGTTCAGTATTACAGTATATTGCAGCTAAAGCTTTCTCCGAGCCTCGTATGCTATAATTTTTATTTATCAGAGAATTATTTTAACAAAGCCGGAACCTAGCCACAGTAGACTTCCTTAAAATCATTTATGGTGTTTTCAACCAATGCCACATAGAACATTCGGGATATATCAAAACATCATTTACCAGGAAAAAATGTGTATGAACCGTCGCAGTTTAGTGCCAGCCGCTAATGTTCACCTAATATCATACATCCTTCCTCATAACATTCAATTTTATTATTATCTATAAAAAAGTTGAAGTTTGGAGTTGAATGCGGCAAATATTCAGTGGGAATGTCTTTGTTTCACTTGTTTTAAATTAGTGTCAGTGAGAAGTATTTATCATGGTGGGTTTGATGCCAAGTGAGGAAGCTATTCAGGTTTTCCAAACTTGATGCATTTTTTACTGGATTTCCTTGCGGTACCTCGCTATGCCTTTCCATCACGTCCTTAGTATAGCTTAACGAGGACCTTTCCGCCAAAATGCCTTCCTCAAATTAAATTCTATTCTGGCTACGATTGTTTAATTTTCCATTGCCATTTTATTGATAGTGAATTTGCCCTTAACTGAAACACTGAACATGATGTTACAGAAATTAAGAACGCGTGCTCAAAAATATTTGTTTGTCACTTATTTCTCGATATTTATCCACCTATTTGATGATGTTAGGCTGTATAAATATATATCCGTTGAAGTAATGCTCGTACTGATTTCATCCCTTTTCTAATTCAGAATTTGTCCCTGCAGGCAGAATGCGCGTTTAAATACTAAAATAAGCTGTAGAATCGCAAGTTAAATCCTCCTCCTCGTCGACTGACACTCTACGGGTAACGCAACACATTTTATCTAGTAAATGTTCCTAATATTGGTTTTATGCAGGTCTCCAATTGTTTCTTTGTCGGTTTACCGATTCATACTGTTATGATTCTTTTCTTTTATTTGCTGCATTCAGTGAATATATTTCATAGAATGCCATCCTTTCCATGCACATTTTTCTCAATGAATTGATCTTATTCTTATTAAAATATTGTATATATTTGTATGTATGTCATTCCCTGCCTCACACTATATAATTTAAACGCGCGTAAACGTTTTACCGGCCAACTTCAGTTTGTAGACTTGGTTTTGTTTCCACTTCAATTTTTTTCTGTTCAATGGCAGGAAAGATATGATGACTTGAAGTACGAATGAAAGTGTCAGGAATAGGTCACTTACGTATTAGTAATGGTGTATAGAGTTTCAAAACCTAGACCTTATGAGATTTGAATGGAAGAATGAGAAATAAAGTGACATGCTAGAGGGGAAGGCTTGCAGAATTTTGAAGGAATCATGATAGTGAGAGAGGGGTGGTAAATGGAAGAAAACGAGTTATTGCTGGACCTAAAAAAGGAGGCACATTGCGTTGAAAGAGTAATTAATTCGGGAGGATGGGATAATGGAACGATTATAGAAGGAAGGATGCACGGTAATTTAGGAAGAGAGATGGTTAGCAATTTTTGATGGGTGAGCGATGTTGAAAGTTTAAGTAGCTAATGAGTTGGATAGCCCATGGGGAGAGAGACTCTAAGAAGTAATATGAGGGCAAAATATTTTTTCGAAAACTATCCTCACCAGACGAAAACCTAATAATAATGATTTAACTAAATTTCACCATGTTCCGTCTCATTCCCATCTCCTTAGAACCAAACCCTCGGCGAACTTTAACCTCTCTCCCCGTTCCAGGCCACGTGCGCCCCTCTCACTGCTCAACTCATTTCCCTTTAGGATCCTCCGTGCCTGCTCCCAACTCCACAAAACCCGCCACATGCCGCCCAGTCGTCCTCCTCCATGGCAGGCGCACATTACTCCCTCGCTCATGCTAACCGTCCCTCCCCACACTCTCTTTCAAAAACACTCTCTCCATTTCGGCGCCAGTGCGAGAGCGGGCGAGAGGTCTAATTTTCCCCACAGTCCCTCTTTCCTCCCTTCTCTCTCTCTCTCACTCACCCCGTGCCCCTCTTCCATCTCCGCCGCAATGTGTTTCACTTGGACAAACAAATCGCACTCCACCCTTCCTCATCCACCCAAAAACCCCTCCCTCAAAGTTCGGAAGACGCCCCTCGTCGAAGGGGAAATCGAGCGTGGAGGATGCGTGTGCCACTGAACTACCGGCGTGTGAGCCCTGCCCTGCGGGCGATTTTGTTCGAGATTCAAGAGGGAAATGTTCTCATCTTATCACTGAAACATTGAGTGCAAAGACTTGGGATTGGCGCTTTCGAAAATCATAATTAGGTGAATGCAAATGTACGCCAAATTATCAGAGACTGGAAATTACGCTCGCGTGCGAGTATTTTTGCGTATTGAGTTATTGTGAGAATTGTTCTTTCTCTCGGCCAAACCTTCTAAACTATCGTGCTGCAACATTAAATCTAGAAGGATGGATTGTGGGAAAATTTATACAGGCCCAAAATACAGTCAACTCTGGAAACCATGACTGCGTAAAAGATCTCTTAGTTCATTTGGCAAATGGAATTTGACATTGTGGTTTTGGACTTCCTTTTTCCTCAGAACAATTATAGATAAATTAAAGATGTTTAATACCTATATGTAAGAAAACATAGGTACGACAAGTATAAATTGATTGAACGTATAGAAATTAAAAATTTATGCATGAAAAATAAAAATATAGGACAAATACCCTTTGGATAAATTAAGTAACAAAAATAAGAGTAAATACTAATGTTAGCAGGACGCAGTACATTATTTTTTTCCGCTTCTGAAGGTTAAAATATTTTTCCTGTCGACAGATAGAGTTAGACCGATAGACCGAGTCAGCGCCATCTCAATTGGTGTATTTGTCTGTAGTGTGTCTTCTACATTGTGGATGCCTTGTGTGGGGGAAGGAAGAATCCCCTCCCAATGCCTCTATTGCCCCGCCCCATTAGGGGGCCCTGAGCCTTCCCCCCGGTAATATGATCCTTCTCCACCAAAAAATATTTCGTAACCCACTGAGCGCAAGGCTGTCATTTCAGCGCACCTGAGGCTGACTCGGCAAAGGTGGCAACAGCCCACACATCTCCTTTGCAACAGTACTAAGTTGCGTGTCACACGATTTCGTCGAAAAATGCAGCGTGATAACATGACTTGGATTCGGTAGATTTTAAAAATATAGCGCCCTTGTTTCACTTATGTCCTTGAATTAACTAAAACTTTCAAGTTCATATAAGCAAAATTGACTGAGTGAGAACGGATCGCAGAAGATGCTGCAAAATAGGGGGGTACTGCGTCCTTTCAAGAATTTAATTCTGATTATGAAACTAAATTTTTGTATTTGATGCATTGAAATTAACGACGCCAGGGTATTCAATACTTAAGTAGGCTCCCTTCGAGGTAACGGCATCGTTTTTGAACTCCTTCAATTGAACTGCACTCTTTTTTTTTAAAAAAAAAGACACAACTCCTAATTATCTCCCAACCCCTGATCTTTTTCTTCGGAAGAATTTAACTTGGAACATAAATTTCTGATTGTTCATTAGGCCCATAGTGCATAGCCGCAATTGTTATGCACAGTATTTGCAGCTTTGGAGAAAATTGATCTTGCTGATGGCCTCATATGCCATCAGATTTGCAATTCGAAATCAAATGTTAATCGCAGGAAAAAAACTGCATTGTCTCCGCTGAATACTGAGTTGAGTAGCTGTTTCCCGTAGGAATTTTTAGGATAATTATGATCTTTTTGTGACACAATTACATTTTTAAAGAATAACCTGGTGACCTTTAGATTTGCTTTCCAACATTTTTCTTCCAGAATAACCTCAGTATTGAAACTTAATTGCTAGGGTTGATCAGAACATCAAGCTTAAAAGAATATGTTATAACCTTACATCGAACTGCAATGGACTTTATTACGTTAAATATCAAAAGGTTATTTATGTACTCCCGTGCTGTGAAGGTAGTTACGTTGAATAGTAAATCAGTGGAACGCAGGAATGAATCCATTAGCGATATCGTTACCGATGGAAACTACGTCTTGGAAAATAGTGCAGTTCCTTGGGGCGTTCTTTCGCTTCTATCAAAGATGTAGGTTTTCTCTTCGTCACTATGCCCGTGTATTTGGTAATTCCTTTTGCTATTTCCTCTTATCTCACTATGGTCATAAGTTTCTAATTTTCCCCTTCATCCTCCTTTATTCATCAATGTTGCCAATATTATCCAAACACACACATAGAATCTTTGGTTGATTTATATGGCTAAGGTACTGGCTTTCCTGTAGATATCATTTATTAATCCACAATTCTCTTACGCTTGCTTCCAATTATATTTCTAGTCATATCTTTACGATGATGCTTTGAGGTAATTGTGTGCCCTAAGTTTATTTAAAATCACGTGAAATTGACGTAAATGTAGGGAGATAAGGGATAATACCTATGCTGAGCTCATCTGCTTTTTTACTCTTATTCTTATTTCCTTCCACTTCTAACTTCCATTCCGTCCCTTGTGCACGATAAAATTTGTCGATTTTTGTTCAAATGTGTCGCATCCTTAACTTGCTCATGTAGGAAACATAGTAGATAATTATTCGCGAGTAAATTGCACGTGGGAGTATAGATGGGCGTGGTTTAATGCCAAGGTTGATAAGAGATTGAGAGCGACCATGGAGAAAGTGTGGAACAAGGTGTGTCAGGGAGAGGGGTTTCTAGTGTTCGCAGGAGTTGGGGTGGAGGTGAGGTTGATGTCGATGGCTGTGAGATGAGGGGGTTAGTCGGAAGACGGGCAGGGGATGGCAAAAAGCTGTTAGCGGAGTGGAGGTGGCGAGGAGGACAAATTGGTAATGGGAGGGTCCAATGAGGCAGAATGAAGGGAGGAATGGGGTGTGGGAAGCAAAACGGGGGGAAGGGGGTATTTTAGGAGGAGGGGTGGGGTAAGCGTGGGGTAAGATCGGTCTGGGTGGTGGGTTCCTTCGCAATGGGCTCCCTCCGACCCACCTCTCTCCTCTCCTCCTGCTCAACCAAGGGAGGTTTCCGTGTGAGCTTTCCTTCCCCCGGGGTATAGCAGCGTGTGGGCCGAAATGGAAGCGGGTTATTTGAGAGGGGGATGATAAATTGGTTCCAGGGAGCATGACTTTATCTTCCTCTATCCCTAAAACCCAGCAAAAAGAGTTTTTGCTTTCCTCTCAACCTCTTCCTTTCTTCCATTCCTGCCTCTTCTTCTCCCTCTCAGGACCTCCTTATAAACTTGCTCCGTTCACCCCTTTTCGTCCTCCTCTTTCTATCCAACGTCACCCAAACTTGTGTTCACAACTCGGTGTTCAGCGCCGGCGGGAAAATTTAGATTATTAAAAGGTCCCGTGGAAAACTTCGATTATTAAACAAATTGCCGATGGGGGAGTTTTTAATGTGCAAGAGGAACGACCCTTCCGATGAACACCGATTTGTACCCAAATAACCGGACGTTTTCCAATGCTCGTGTGAAATTCGTTTCCCTTCCCAGAATCAATTTCATGTAAAACGTGTTGGTGGGTGGAAATTGGAACAAAGCCTGAATTCCATTGATTTGTGTGCCTGGTACTGCTTGCTTAATAACGGCTACTGTGCTTTTCCGATATTTGACTAAATGGGACACTATTATGGGATCATTAATTCTGTCCTGCGCCATTTCATAGATCTCTTTTGTCATGGATAGATTTTATGCATGCAGGGCTATTAGTAATTACTACTGGTTGTACCTCATTATGCTTTTAAGAAAGTTCTTTATCATTTGACTGTGTCATAGATTCGATTCGACTGTGCAATAATTGATTTGAAAAAAATATAGGTTGAGTAACATCAATAGTAAAGATCTTTTTGAAATAGCTGAAATGTAACACTACTACACTTGAAAGATCGATGATTTGACCATTGATAAAAATAGCCTTTCTATGAGTCACATCAGCTGTTAACCTCAGTTCTCTGCCTCCATGGCCAGGTTGAGTTTAGCCTTCAAAAGATTTCTCGGTGAAATTTGGGTTGCTAAAACGTTTAATTTAAAATACGTATTTTTTTATTTATGATTTTTCAAGTCTCAATAATTAAATAATACGCATTTTTTTAATATTGAGCATTCATTTTCGTCAAATTTTACTCTATTAATTAGGTTTTTTCAGTGCATACATTGACGTGTGAAAGGAATCTATAAAAATATTTTTTTCCACTTCTCCGAAGTGTGAGAACTAAAAGAATTAATTTAATGCGTGTTTTCTAGTCTGTTTTCATATTGATAGGCGCTTCTGACCGGGAGGCAAGGTGTTAGGATAGGAACGGAAGGGGATCTGATTGCATTACCTCAAAGAATTATCATGGGTGTTTTCAAGTCTGTTTCGGCAGTAAGAGGCTCTTCAGACCTGGAGGAACGGTATAAGGATAGGAATGAAAGGGATGGGTTTGGGCTCTCTCCATACCCTAAAAAAAGAATTAATATGTCGTTAATCTTTGTTTTCAATTAATGTCATTATTTAAATGACTATTAAATGAACCGCGCATCATTCAAATGATAAAATTACCCTCGGTTACTGTTAAAGTGCAAAGAGAATTTTAGCAGAAGGTTTTTGTATTATCATAGTCGTCGACTATAATAGATATTATCACTAGAAAAGCTGTGGTGAAGTCTATTAGGGTCTTACACCGGGCAAGCTGTTCCATAACTGCCGACGTTTCGGAGAACGACTCGGTCTCCAAAACGTCGGCAGTTATGGAACAGCTTACCCCGTGGAAGACCCGAATAGACTTCACCACAGCTATTCGCCGGGAGAACCTCAAATCTTTTTTTCACTAGAAAAGCTACTAAAAACTTAATCCATTAAGTAGCACTACGTGGTTCTACTTACAGAGCCTTCTTCTTGTTCAAGACAAAAGTTTATGAAGAGTGAAACCACATTTGGTCACCACATCATTAGTTATAGCTCATCAGTTGATGCATTGAACTGATAAATTTATTTAAGAGTATTGTTTCTGCTAAAGGGAATCGGATGCATCAATGGAATGCTATATCGATACAGGATTATGGAGGAACAATTTCTCAACTAGACACGAAGACAGTCATAGGAAATGAGTAATCGCACACAGTTCTATACAACGTTCTCATCTTCCTTGTGATGGTTGGGCAAGCCCAAAGCGCATAAAATGAAGTATCTCTGGCAACGTATTGGAGTATAATTGAAGTATTTCAATTATAGTACAAGTCCAAAGCGATTTGCGCTATGGGAACGTTGATTCTGCATTTAGTAATTGAAACGGAAGCTAGAAAACAAAGATAATTAAACCTCAGATCAAAGCTGAAACTATTTTATGGTCATGATATATTAACACAAGCAAATACCGTACATCATAATATAAAACATTACTATAGTGATTATGCAAAATAAAGGGGCAAAATTGATTCGAAATGTAGTAGAAAGCACATCATTTTAGGATAACATTTAGTTTTTCTTCAGGTAGTTCAGCAATTCGAAGCATAAAGCTACGATCTATGTTAGTTTAGATTTTGAATCTGCTCTAATTCCCTGCATGTGTATTAAATCATTTCTAATTAATAAGAGTAGCAAATAATCAAAGAGCAACAAATGTTACCTCAATATTCTGATTAGTCCACGAGAACTCTGAAGAAAATAGGTCGCAATCACTAGCCGGCTATAATTGAGTACCTATGTAGGTATCACGTCAATCACAATACAGACGATTAAAAAAGAATGAAGGCCCTAAAAAAAAGATTTCATTGATATTAAGACTACATCAAAATAATTTTTGTTTCCCAAACACAGTACCATGGGTATACCAAATCAGAATTGATTGTGATCCCAAAATAGGAGGAATATATAATTAAACTTAATTTTGTATTAAAATTAAATTTTTAAAGTAAAAATTATTATTTTTTGAGTTTGTCAATGATATATATTTCTCTCTGTCAATGGCATACCTTTTTCATTTTTATTGATGTTTGTCTATGCTCTAACGTTTTACTATCATTGGTAGCATTTTCTGTGTATCATTAAACAACACACATTGAATTGATGCCTGTTAATATTATTTTTATCAACCTGGGGTTATTATTTTAAGAAAACATTGGTACTACGTCCCCCATATTTTCGTCCGAAATGCGTTCACCATTAAAACCCGTCATTGATGATAATTTTGTTCCGAGGTTGAACGCAATTGCACTAATACCCTCCCGTTTTCTACCATTAAATATTTACTCTAACACTTAAAAGCCGCAGTTATCTCAAATCTCTACACACTATCATTGTTGTCCGTTTTAATATAAATTTAAAATATGAATAATTACCTGATATGAAATTACCGAAGCACTCAAATTGATAGTTTTCAACCATTTGTATTCAAAATATGGTGACAACAGGAGGGTCAATCAATAACGTAGTTTTAATTTTTTTGTTGGTTCAGTGAAATGGGTTCGTGTGTATTCTGCGTGATAAATACGTGTTGAGATTTTATGTTGTCTATCACTTAGTCTAAAGAGTCCGTCCACTCTTACAATCTTTATTATTTTTGTGTACATCACCTTCTACCACTTGCATATCACTTCTGTGTTACACTTATTTCCATCCTCATCTACCTCACTTAACCACTGTCAAACACAGACAGTGCAGTACAATATACTCTCTCTACTGCTTTGTAATTTACAGAAAGTTATATATTAGTCATAGGCTCTTTACTCTCCTTTCCGATCGTCTTTATGACTTTCTGGTCAGTAAAAATATTTGTAGGGGGTATAAAAATATGCGGAGTAATGAGACAATATGAAGATACTTATTACTTTTGCCATAAACAAGCAGAAAGAGTTTTTTTAGTAATTCATTTTTAGGTCTTTGAACCCTAAGTAAACTTTTCATTACCTTCCAATGTATATATTTTGGTTATAATGAAATGCTTATTAGAAATTACTCATCAAGCTGTTTCTATTTCAGGACCAGTTCGCATTTCGTGCTGGTCTAAATATTTTAGATTTTTATATGCCTTATTGAGCAAAATTACGATATATTGTAGGGGAGAGACGTTAATATGAATAAAATGCAAAAAGGAGTGGAAATACTCCATCAAAGTCTACCTTAACCAGTAGGCTACCGTCAATTACAAAATTAATCAAATTTTACCTAAGGCGATAAGATGGGAGTTGCAAGATAACTTACAAATGCCCTTATTCATTTAAGGAGGCTTTGAGAACTAAATCTTCGCTACCCTGCATCTCCTAATTGATCTTTTAAATATTGATGAACCTATGTTGTTTCATTCCGACGTACGGAACAGCCCTTGTTAAGATTTCCGTATTGCTTTTCTCCCTGATTCCTCCTCCCTTTTTGACCTCTATTGTCTTCTACTTCTTACCGCGTCTCTTTATAAATCTTACGCTCCAAGCATCTTTCCTGTCATTCTCTCAGTTTTTTACTGTCCCTCTTCCAGAGCATCCTTAAGCAAATCCCCACTCAGTGTTGTTGTGCTATCCTTTTTCCATTAATTCATAACCAATGTGATTTGAATGGAGAATTTTTTCAGAGGATTCCGAATACACCCTTCACGAATGCGTACTCGATCGAGTTTCTTCTTGTATCTTTTTGCGGCTTAGGAAGTGTGAAGTAAAACACGGAAATAAGCGAAATATTTATCATCGCCATCCGTCCTTAGATCGGGCGACGCAGCTATGCCTAATTTTCCTATCGGCTAACCTTTTCCTATTTACGTAATTCTTTGCTTTCACATCCTTCAGTACTTTTCCCCTATATCTCATGCGTGACCTTCCTTTCCTGCGAGAGAAAAGTTAACGGGAAGATTGAAAAAGGCAGGCCTCGTATGAGATACATGGAACAGGTAGTGAGGGATGTAAAAGAGAAGAATTACGTCACAATGAAAAGGTTGGCCGATAGAAGAATGTGGTCGTATACCGTATTTTTTTATTTCTAAATCTGATAGAGATTGGTAAATAAAAAGACCCATAGTTTTCCGTTTTTTGATCCGTCAATTATTTATCGAGTTATAAGCGGCGAAAAACTGATGTTTTTAACCCTTTCGGTATAGTGGGTGTGGTGCAACCTCTGACGTATTTGACTGCGTCCTATGACAACTGAGCCCGCGATGCTACTTCGCCTTATCGCAATGGGGCAGACACAGCTGACTCTGCCAATGTAAGTTGTTGCGACAAGATCTGTGCGAGTAGACCTTCCGAGAACGCCCCCCCACTCCCTTCCCTTCCCGTAAAAGCAATCAAGGACGGGAGGAAAATGACGTCAATAGTATCAAAGCAGCTTTTTCGGTGGGCGTCACCTTTTGCTTATTTTAATTTTTGATTTAGGAGTGAATGGCTCGGATTAGAACATTAATTTTTTCACTTAATTCATTTTTCATTTCCATCTAACGATTTCGTGTACAAAAATGCAATTTCGGTTCCGAATAACGCCCCCAGTTGAGTGGAAAGCTGCGTCAAACCAATCCTAGGATTATTGACCAATGATGACGATGATGATGAATGGATTTTTGAGAACCGCGCAATGGGGAGAAGCCAATAAGTATATGTAATTATTTTCCATGACACGAGATGAAAAATTCATCATTCGAAAACGACGTGACAACTATTGCAGTGAATATAGTTGGTAGTAAGCTATGTTTCTGATGGAATTTCATAGTAAATTTTCTCTTTGCGAAAACCTTACCATAATTGAGAATTAATTAAAGTTGAATGTGTGTAATTACGTGAGAAAAATTCTGTAATGGAGGACACATTCGCCTGCATTAAACTACATCCCTTGAATACAAAGTTGCACTAGGGTTAGAAATATATCGCATGCTTCACGTGGCTCGCAAGGTAAGAGGGTTGTAGATGTGCTGTTATTGCGTCCAAATTTAAGGTACCTTCTGGTTGAAAACTTCTCTCGGATTAAGTGTAAGAAAGTTTCTCTTGTTACAGCGTGGAATTACGCCAAAGTAAATAACTAGGTAATTAAAAGTTTCTGCTGCTTAAATTATATTTTTAGCAACAAATGTCGTTGATCATACATTATCATGCTAGTCTTGATAATGTATGATCACACAATCCTTGAAGGCATTGGAAAATTGCAATTTATAAATAACTCTGGTTATGCTACTTGTAATTATTGTTCCATCAGCTGCTTATACCTTGTAGTTGTATATTGTCTATCCGTTGTTTTTTCTCAATCAGTTAAGGTTTTGGTCATAAGTTGTAGTTTCATCAGTTTCGTCAATTGTACTATATAGGTTTCATTAGATGTGTTTTGTTTATCAGTTGAGCTTTTTGTCGTTATTTGCCTACTGAAATTTGAATTTAGCAAAGAATCGGAACTATGGCCGTATTGTTGTGTCATCATCATCATAAAGGGTCAACAATCCTAGGATTGGTTTGACGCACCCCTCCACTTGATTCTTCTGTCGGCCAACCTCTTTATATTAACGTAGTTCCTCTCTTTCACGTTCTTTACGACCTGTTCTATGTAACTCATACGAGGCCTGCCTTTTCCATTCTTCCCGTTCACTTTTCCTTCGACGATTGTCTTCATCAGGCCATCGTGCCTCAAGATGTGGCCCATTAAGTTGTGTCGTCTTCTTTTTATAGTTTTCAGCAGGCTTCTCTTTTCTACCCCTCTTCTTAGGACTTCTTCATTTGTCACTCGGTCGACCCATTTTTTCTTCATCATTTTTCGATAGTACCATATTTCGACTGCTTCCACCCTTTTCCTCTCCGCTGATTCCATCGTCCATGCCTCACTGCCGTAAAGAAATATGCTCCAGATATACGTTTTGATTAATTGCTTCCTTACTGCCATGCTTGTATTTCCTTATATATGATTATATTGTTATGTATAATTTCAAAAAGGAAAAATATAAATTCAGCACACTTATAGGTGGCATTTAAATGTTTCCAATTTTTCAATCTTCTGATCTGACCTGAAAACGGATGAATACTATCCAAGGGTAAATTTTGTCATACACGTAAAACTGTGTGCTTTGGACGACATTCTTTTTGTTCGTTGCGCATATCTTGAGTAGAATTTTCTGTTATCACCTTCTGTTGAAATCATTTCTATTTTTGATTCAATGTTAACCTAATTCTAGTCATCTTTTTAAGCATAGTTTTTCTATGTTGTAAAGCAAGTTATGTTATAAATTGTTGGAGAATTTCACATCACAGCAGGTACATTTTTTATTATTACGCCTGATTTTTAACATTTAATTCAAACTTGGTAATGATATCTGCTACCTAAATCGTGATCTTCACGTTGAAACCGCAATGAGTTATCTCTTTTTTCTCACCCCATAAAGTGGATATATTGAAGTAAATTCGGTGTTTGGGATATTTTACCTACGTTTATTTCTGTAAAGAGCATGAGTAAAAGTATAAAAATACTCAATTATGTCCATTTGATCGTGCTCACTTCTTAAGTGTCCTCGTAGGTTTTATACTAAGTAAGGAGCTTGAAAAGTCCAAACTAAACGCTTTTTTTTTTACCTGTACCGAAATGCCACTCATAAAAATAAGTGTAAATCAGCGCATTTGATGCATTACTCCGAAAAGTCCTTATCCCATGTACAAATTAAAATACGTTCCCACAAATTTTAATAATTTTATGGAAGTGTTAACATTTATTACACGGTCGTATATCATATAGAAGACTATTCTCCATTAACTTAATGAAAGGGAATTGTTCTGTAATATTGGTTCCTCGATTGACATTTTGATACTTTTCACTATCATAGGGGCGAGAATATGTGTTGCTCGACTGAAGCGTAACTTACAACGGCATACCACGTTCTTGCATTTATATTTATCCCTTATTTTCGATTTTGCATTCGTTTCTTGTCGTTATTCACAATTCGCCGCCTTATATTTGACTTCCATTGTTAACTCTCATTTTTCGTGCATTCTCTGTATTTTTCTTCTTTCTTTCTCACTTCTTAAGGACCTAACGAGTTTCCAGTTTCATTCTCTCATTAAATCTCTCATATCGTTGCGTACGCGCCAGTCCCAAAACCGTTTTCCTGGGAAAGAAAACTTCCTTTATTTTCCGAGTTTCATTCACATTTTCCCTTCGAGCTCTTTATATTTTTCTCTGTGTTTTGCTTCATTTTAATGATCATTAATATTTCTCCAACTTATAAGATGTATTTATTTCCTTTTTCCTTCCCCGCAATTACTTGTATTGGTGAATTTGATCATAACCATTGTATTTTGCTCAGTACCTCCCTGTATATATCTCTCTAACATTCTAGGAATTACTAGTAGTCCTATAAATGATTGGAAGCACCAGGCTCGCGACAGTTGACCCATGAATAATATTAATATGAAGAGGCATGTTCTGACCTTTCAGCCACGAGTTTTATAATACGGCTTTATTGAGATAAAATGTCTGAGAAGTAATTGTATGAGGCAGTGACAGAGATTTATTTAAAGCGAAAAGAATTTTTATTTGACATATTAATGAATGAATTATATGTATGCGATCCGTTTGTAATGGTCATTAAGCATGCCTATATTTTATTTTAGCGTCTCACTTCTTGAATCACAATCTTTTGAGTTTGTCGAGAATGCCAGGAAAAATTGAAAGAACCCTTTTCAAAAGACGTGTAAATGGTTGACTTTCTTGACTCAGACTATCAACACATTACTCCTGGGAAACTTTCTTCGTTTTCTTTTTTATAATCATGGCGAGTCCTTGTTTAAATGGGTGTGCACTTATGGACGCTTTCTTATCAGATATTTGTAACTGAATTTGGCATACAAGAGCTATAGTTGATTGCTTCATTATTCGAGAGCATGGTGAAGTAATATAAGGTAAAATAAAAAAATATGTGTTTTAAAAATAAAGGGTAAGGTGCATAGTGAATACCGTAACTGCCTTCCAGCCTACAAACATCCACGTCAATTCATGTGATCAGTCGATTCCTCAACTGAAATTTATCGCGGGAGCTCTGTTCTCCACCCATTGAGGCGTGAATAGGAAACTATTCCAGAGGATAATTTTTAAACTCCTTACGGAACACTAATTTGTAGATTTGTGTAGTTTATTTCGAAACAATATTTCCTTCCTCATTCTGTTTTTGTCATACTTGCGTGTATTCCTTCATAGCACATTTCTTTATATCATTTATTTTATTCCCCGCATCTTTATTTAACAAGTATTGCAGCTCCTACATCTACATCTACACGATACCTTGCAAGCCACCGCGAGGGTGTGTGGCAGGGGGTGAAGATCACCAAGCATGCACTACTAACATGCAAGCAACTATAGTGTCTCATGCAACTAGATTGTTAGTATCTATAGTATTTAAGGGGTTAATACATGCATCATGCACTTCAGAATACTCTAAAATATTTCCCCTACCTATCCCTTTCCTATGCTGCCTATTCTGTTCTCTTATAGTACGGGGGAAATATGCCATTTTGAATCTATCGGTACGACAATCCATCTCTCTAATCGTATTTATCTGGTGGAATCTAGCATAATACGCTGGTGTTTTTAATATGTGCCTAACATCTTTAATAAAGCTATCCGATTGAAATTTCTCTAATAGATTTAATCTGTACTTTAACATACGCTCTGATAATGATTCCCACCCTAATTCTTGTATTAATTCTGAAACTCTACTTAACCTATCGTAACACCTTTTAACGAACCTAGCTGCTCTACGCTGCACACTGTCTATTTCTCTCATCAAACCTAATTCTTTCGGATCCCATACACTGGTTACATACTCAAGGTTGGGCCTAACTAGAGAAAAGTAACATCGCTCTGTTGCCTTCTCTTCACATTTCCCAAGTACTCATTTTATAAATCCTAGCTTTCTCTTCGCTTGGCCCCATATTTCCCTTATGTGTCTTCCCCACGATAAATCTTTAGTGATTGTTACACCTAAATATCTTATTTTAGAATGTAAGCAGAGGAAACGAGACCGTAGTTGAGATTCTTAATACGGCCTTTAAGGCCCACTCATTATTCTCGGAAGAAACGAGTCCTTTCAAATCTGCAAAGAAAAGTTCAGTTTCTTACGACTTTTGGTAAATACGTACTTTGTAGCCCAACGTATTATGATAAGATACATCTACATCTAGATCTACATACATCTACATCTCCTTTAGCATTACAGTTATTTATATTCATTCTTAATCAATGTTTTAGCGTCCAAGTGGATTTATATTCCCTAAATTAACCATATTTAAATTTATTAACTTATGTTCTTTTTGCTCATTGAATAATTTTCCCTTCAAGTAAATTTTTTCCCATACTATTAGGTATTTATTGTCATAGTGTTCTGTTTCCCAACGATAGAAATTTAATTCTCGTCAATTTAGTCAGCAACTACTTTTTACTCCTCTTTTTTTTAGTTCTGCAGGCTTCCGTTCCTCCTTTGCTAGTAAGAAATCGGCTAAGCTATTATATTTACCCATTTGTTGCTGGTGCAGGAGGAGTACCTTAGAAAGTAATACTTCACCTAAAAGGACTTAATATTTTTAATTTACAGATTAATTAGCGTAATTCTGGGATGTAAGAGCGACATATTATAGCTGTATTATTATTTTTTATTACTGGTGCCCGTCGCATAAAGATATTTCTGTATTGCATTCGTTTCCTAAGCAAAGCTTAATTTTGACGAACTTTATTCGGGAAGCAAACAAATAAGTCTGCGTCCTACACAGCGTTACTTACTCCAGTTTCACTACCCTGAGTGTTAAACACCACTTGTGCCTATCCTGCCATTTGTACTCATTGCCTCTCTGTTAAAAGACCCCTCTCCTCATTCGGGCATAATCCCCTCGCATGCCTACCCTCTGCTCCCACAACGTAAACCCTCCCCCTTCTCCTTCTCAATTCTAGAACTCCGGCAAGGAAACTCTGTCCTTGCCTTTCCCTCATCCCGTCTTACGCCCCACCCTCTCTGTGAGAGAGATGGAAGGAGAGAGAGTCGAGGATAAGGGTTTCTCCATTTCCTACTCGCTTTTCTAAAAGAGAGTCCCCTCTTTACCGTTTTCTTATCTCCCACCCCCTCCTTCCCTAACTCTTCCTCTCTCTCCATCCCTCTTTATCACTATCTTTCCGTCCTTCCCATTTCTGTCGGCCTGCATTCCTCCAATCTCACTTCACCCCTCTTCCCTCCACCTTTTCCCCTCAACGCAATCCCTGCGCTACAAACTTCCCCAATCCCCTCCTTCCGCCTTCCTCTCTCACTCTACCCCGTGACCCCTTTTTCACTCCTCCAGTACCAGTCCCCGAAACTCCCAAAACGCTCGCGTCCCTACCAGAAGACGCAGTGAAGGAAGCCGGGGACAACCCTGCCGCCCCTTCTCACTTCCCTCTCCCTAAAAAACTCCCACCCTACTCCACGATTGCTTCATCTCACTCCCTTCCTTCCTCCCTGGGCCTACTCGCCTCCGGTTCCGTCCCTGCTTGCCTCTCTGGTATTCTCGCAAAACCTCTGGATGATTGTGTTCTCGCCACTGCCACCTCTCTCCGCCCATCTATATCTCTCCCAATCTGTCTCTCTTGCTTCCCTTGCATTTTTCTTTTTGCTCCATCCACCACCCGCTCTCGTTTCAACAATGTACCACTGAATGCTGTACGAGTTTGTTGGAATTAAAAAAAAATCTTCTCCGTTCCTCTCAAACAATTTCGTTTAAGTGCTAGAAACTTTTAAGGGTCGTTTTACTAATGGGTTCTCTCTAGTGTTCTGTAAATGAAAACTAGACGTATAGAAGTGAATTAAATTTCAAAAATTGGCATTTAATATTTCGACTTTTTCTAACTACGCCTCTTGCGTAGTACTGGTTTACTACTGTGGGAAATATGAAGGAGGGAATTGTTAGTTTATCCTGAAAAATGTACTTGTTTCATCATGAGTCACGATTTCTTCATTAAATTCATACTTTGTGAATGTGTAGTGACGAAGAGGCCAGGGATGTAGATTCCGCACATTAATGATATGAGATTAAGAGATATCCGTCGGACGCAAGTGGCTATAAAAAATCGCAAGCGCGATAGGATTGACGTGCACGAAAAATGAAAAGAGGGCGTCATGTTAATGTAATTAAAATGTGGCCCGCTTTGTAATTGGAATATCCAGCGTTCCTGTGGACTTCAGGATCAGGGTTAATTAATGGTAGTCTGTATAACATATCAGCTATAACATAAGGCTTCGGAGCCTTAAAATAACGTCCTCAGATAAATTTGTGCATATATGATAAATGATGCATTTTGGAAATACCTGAAAGTATGGTGATGAATTTTCTCTTATTCCCCTTACCGTTTCAATTCACTGCCAGATATGCATGAGAACGATCAGTCATTATATGTTATTCAAATTATTCTTCATATTTACAAGAACTAGATGAAGGCTTTATACGCTGTAGTACCATATAATCTTATTGATGCAAAACCGATAGCGTTTCTTTTTGTGTCTGAACTGCAACTAGAATTGCGGGGCAGAAGTGAAACATGCCTCTAATAATTATCAGAATATATTCTGTCACGTGGATAGTTTAAGCTGTAATTTTTCTTTAGCACACATCAAAAAAATGATGAATCTGCGATCGGTACGGTATATTCATGAGAAAATGAATTTTGAATCTTCAGCGGTTCGGCGTCTTCATATAATACTGCTTTCGACTTAGGGCCATTATCATGTGGAGTACCTAGACCCTTCAGAATATTTATAAGCATACATCTAGGAACATGCCAAGCTTGCAAGTATGTGTACATAATTGCATCATGAGTTTAATGTTTTCTCTTTCATGCAGTCACTTTTGTAAAACCTAAAACCCACGTTCCTCTCCTATCTAAATACCTATATATCGGTTCACTTTAGTTACATCTAGTAATGTCTCTTATTGTGCGCGAAAAATAATATATTTTAAATTTATTTGTTAGAAAACATCTTACGTACAAATGTGAGAGCCAAGGTAACGCAATACTTTGTATTTCCAATATATTGTTAACGCCTTCGAGAAATTAGATGAATGAAATTGAAAGAAGAATGAGGGGGGAAAATATTTTCGGGCGTGAAATGGGCGAAATTATCCATCACGGAAAAAGAAAATAACTTGGTAAACTCCGCAAGAATTTAATTCGGATGATCCGGGTTTCAACACTTAGTGTCATCTTTAGATACCCATGAAGTGTCGAAAACAGGTTCGTCCGAATGAAATTCTTGTGGAGTTTACTAGGTTATATTTATTTTCCGTAAGAGTAGGAATAATTTCTCAAAAATTATCGTCACTATCAGGTAAAATACTATCGGTCAATAAATGCTTTCCACCTTCAATTAATACACAAGGTTTAAGTAGTCTATATTTTTACCTAATGTGTGATTGTAATTTTAAATATTTTCAAACAATTTGATTACACTGTTAAATCTATCATTACATCGCATTAGAAACCAAGCTCTATGCAGCTTGGCAACATAGTACAAACTGTTGCATGGCTGCATGGCAGTTGTATGTTTGGTAGTGTCCACCCCCTGTCACACACCCTCGCGGTGGCTTACATTGTATTACGTGAAGGTAAATGTACGGAGCTCATCCTATCTATTCCGAATATAACCAATTATGTCGTTTTTTAGATGTACGTAATTGTCAGGCTGTAATTATGTCTGGATTATGTTGTATTATTTTGTTTTCATTTGTTTCTTGATTATTGTTCATTCTGTCTGTAATCTATCTAGACTAACCACCTTAAATCCACGGTCCTTAATGTGTGGTATCCGGCGTAACTGGGTGGAACCGATTGTCCCCTTGTATGTTTCAATGTGTTTAAAATGTTCCACAGTCTCTTAAAAAAAATCTATGCATCACGGAGTAGCCCAAAAGGTTTATTTTGTTTAAGTTCTGATTACATTACGAGAGAATAAGGGACGCAGATCTGGCAGTCTTCTTCACCTGAGAGAGGGTGCTTAAATTGATAATTTTTCCCGTAAGAAGTTCTGTATTGGTCTAATAAAAATGTAGCTTTAAGAATTTGGTATTTTTTAACCTGGTCAGAGTTAAATGCCTATAAAAACGCTTTAATATAAAAAACACTCCTTAAAAAAGTTTGACTCGGCATGGCCAAAATCTGGCCTTAAATACCTTGTGAACCACATATTACCTGTCGTTAGGAGTACATTAGCATCTCCACTGCCTACACAAAATATACCTCTAATGGAGCATTTTGTAAAGATCATGGTTTGAGAGGGATATAATCTTACCTTTACGTCAAGACGACCTTATTTACTTCGCGTCTCTTCCGCTCCACTTTTTGCAAATACGATTTTTACATGATGCGCTATTCTTGATCTCCGTATAGTCTGCATCCATGAATGAAAATAATGAGTTCTTATTAGCCTTGAGGATGTATCAAAATCCGGGACCGTATCTTTTTCCTGACCAATAAAACGAGAGATTTTCTTCTGTTTATCCGGCTCGACGCGCCTATCTTCCCCCTTTCCCCCCAATCTCTTGCGTCTCGTTCCTCGCCTCTCCCTCACTTTATTTATCCTCCCTCGTCTCCTTTCCCCGGGATCTCCTTTAAAACGTAGCCGTCTTCTTCCCTTCACCTCAAGCATCTCCCAACTCTTCCCTCCCTCCCGTCTCAGACTAATTCCCGTGCACAGCACACGCGAGCGCTCCCACACACACACGCCAACACACATCCGCACACATACCATCCCTCTCTCTTCAGACTCTTTCTTTCCCCAAACCCCTATCTCTCCATTCGGAGGCTCTTCTCGGAGCATGATTCTTTTGATCCCCCATTCCCCAGCCTCTCATCCCTTCCCTCCCGCTCCTTCCTCCCACGTCTTCTCAAAGACTCAGCTCCTCTCTCTCTCTCCTCGCCCTCTCCTCCTCCATTTACATACAACGCCGTCTTCAATTTATCCACTTTATCCATGTCCGCCGTCACAGTTCTCTCCTTTCCCCCTCATTTTCCTCCCCTTCCTCCTCTTCCTCTTCCTACTCGAGCGTCCTCCCTCAGACGCTTGTAAATCAACACTGCGCCAACGCTTAAACCAAACTGTCTTTCGTTTCAGCGCCTTCTCTTAAAATATTTTCTTTCTGCGCTCCCACACCGACCTCCTCCCACCGCCCATCCCGCACATTTTCCCTCCCTTATCCGACTACCCCCGCTTGCCCGTACCTCTTGTGGATTTCACTCCATCGCAGTTCTTATCCCTATCTATCCGGCGCACGCTTTCTCATTATATAACGTCGAACTCCATCCGTCTCCTTTTTCCGCCCGTATGCGCCTTCTCACTCCACCATCACTCCTTCCTCTTCTTTTTTCTCCTTCCCTGAGGACTTCCCACCTTTTGTCAAAGACGCCACGCTCCCCTCCTAGTGTGTCACTCAACTCTCTCGCCGTAAAATCTCTCGTCCCCTCTCTCGGTTCCACATAAATTTTGTGGTTCGTCGTCTTCCCCGGTTCCTTGAGCGAGCGCGATTATTATGCAGTAAAAATCTGCCTCTCTACTCAACCTGGACCTCACCCGCATATTCCTGGTTCTTGCAACCACGTTTTTCGAATATGATCATGATCTCGTTCATAAATGTTTGGAATTAGAGTGTTTCTTCGTAGTGTGACTCTGAGTGAAGTCCTGGTGGACATTATGTAATACATTATATAATCCTGGCAAGCATTATATAATACTTTTTACACTCTTGGTAAAACAATGTGCATTTTTCTTCAAATTTCGCTACAAGAACTAAATTTGAAGGCAACATTATCCAAAATAATACTGCGATAAATGTGAAAATTAGCATCCTTTATCTATGTAATTTTAATTTTGCTATATAATTAAGTGAATATTGTACTATCTTAGCAAAAAAATTAACTTAGTTCTTCTGAATGTCCAATCTACAATGTGATATGATTTAGTGGGCTAATTTTTGGTTCTTACTATGAAAACAGTTTTTTTTTTGCCATCAAGAAATTTATTCAGATTCGTATCGGGCAAAAAAATATAAGAATTAAATAGCAACTTCCGTTTCGTGAAAGTCCTTTAATGTTTTGCACATTAGTAAAGATTTTTCTACCCTTATTGTCCGTTGATTCAATATTCATCATTCCTCCCCAGATCAAAAATTCAATTTTTTTTACCGTCTTTCCTCTATTTCTACAGCAGAACGGGTCTTCAATCATTATACTGGCATATAAATGTATTCCCGTATGAATATATCTATGCAGACTTCCATTTTATTAGGACCCGATATGCTTTCGTGCTAAGCGTAATCGTTACGTTTGATGCACCCCTAGATCTTCTTCAACTTTGATAATTTGATTTGATGATCTGATCTCGAAAAAATTAATTGCATCCTTCATTATTGTGATTGGTTTTCAAAATCCTTTTTTCACTATTTTTCTGCTGGGATTTAACATTCTGCATTACTTTACCACCCTATGTAAACTTTCTCCATCAAATCTGATAAGCCCTTCTACAGAAAACCTTATTTGCGAGCTAATAATTTGATGGCATGCACGATGCTAATGCTGATGGATTTTATTCCCACTCTGGATCCGTAATCGCTTCGATTTTCATTACATTTTACTCATTATAATTTATGTGTGATCACTAATCAAGTATGGATACCTCCTGTTGCAACTTGAATTAGTCATATTAGTTATTCAGTCCAGTCCAGATTTTGAGGGGTTGTACTTTCGAACGCTCTTTTTTATAAGAGACTATAATTAATTGATCATATTATAATTACCCTTATATATAATTGTAATAGGAATATCATACTCTTAATATGAATACCGGTGTGTATAAAACTCACATTCTTACCCGGTTTGTACTATTATCTCAGTTTGAAGAAGCGACTCAAAAGATCTTTTTCCCCTCCTTTCACATATTTCAGTTCTGAATCCGCCGAGGAATCATTACGACAAGGTCTATTCTCGAAAGAGGTTTATCGTAATCTTCTTTATTCATGTGGGATTTTACATTACGAGGATGTGTAGCTCGTGTCTAGACCCACGAGCTTACCTAATTACAGAAACATGTTTTCACATTACGCTCTATTAGGAGTTATTCCTAATAAAGTATTCACGTATACGTCATTCACTGCCATTTACAGCTTATTCGATGTCCCCTATTGTTGAGTTAAACGATATATACTATTCTAGGTTCCGAATGTACCTTTGGTGTAAAAAGTGCCATTTTTAGCAAGACACTATTCATATTCAACTTTCTTTTGCCATATTTATTCTTCTCGGAGTATCTCAGGGTAATAAGTTTCCGAGCATTATATCTTACCTACATTTATAATATTTACTCCCTCGTTCTAAGTTTCCTCTTGCCATGTTTACTTCAATGTTGGCCTGCTTCAATGTGCAGGGGAATTGAGCTACAAGGCTGCCATGTACTTTCTCTACTAGGTTATCATTGTTTGTAAAACTGAAGCAAAACCGTATGGTAAAAACCAGATGTGTGTGTGTGCAAATATTTAGAAATATATATTCAGCGTAGCTAATGGGGTTTAATGAAGAGAAGGGTATGAGATTCTAATTTTGCCTCAGTTTAATTCGTCTCTTCGCGTTGAAACCCTTCTCACCCTCCACCCCTTTCTCTTTCCCCACTTGTCTTATCCGACATGACACATCCTCTCTCTTCCCTTTCCTCCATTTCTCTTCCATTTCATCCACTTTTACCGTCATTCCTTTTCCAATTTCTGTCCCCACCCACCCATGCTAACAACCCCATGCCCTTAGTCCAATCTCTCTCTCTCTCTCTGGCACACCCCAACTCTGCAGCATTTTCCCTCTCAACCAATTTTCTCCAGAAACCATTAATGTCCATCTTTTCCACGCGATGCTTCCTCACTCCATCTCTCTCCCCCTCTCCTTCTCCACTTCGCAGTCCTCTCTCTGGTCCTCCTTCCTTCCTTCCTCCCCCCCTCCTATTCCACCCTCCATGCGGAAAGTCTCTCCCGCGGCGCCAACGCCTCTCTGAACTCCCACGCCGACTCCACTACAGAGCCTCCTCACTCTCTAACCCTCTGACGGGCTGTTAACATGCAGAACGGGAAAAGTGGCCGCTTGGGTACTCAAAGGGGGTATTTCTCTCGCCGCTTCCCCCTCCGCAACCCCGAGGAGAAGTCGCGGAAGAGTGGGTTGCAATGGGGGATAGTGGCGGGGCTGGGACGGTAAAGAAAGTTCTCGGGGACAGAGCATGTTCTTTCGAATAGAATATCGAGCCATGAAAAGTAGAGTGAAGGTATTGCTGGAGGAATCACTTGGGAATGCTTTACACATAAATGTAGCGACGCGTCCTTTCACGTTGCATGAACAGGATAACTTGCAAATTTTCCAGATTCTTTGGACATTTGCCATACTCTTAAAATATAATCTTAAGTTTATCCAATGAGCTGGCTGGGAGGAAATTACATTTACTGCGAATTGATTCGTTTCTTGACATGCGTTGGGTGTCGTCAAGTGGGTTCAGTTATATGTGCATGATGTTTCATAGCAAAAATTAAGCGAGCCAGTTATCATATCTTTTGGTTTCATAATGCTAATTCGTACATCATTCATTTCGAAAGTTCTTTTATTTAGGCTGAGGTTTTAGGCTGAGCTTGCCTATCACAATTCCTTGGAAACAAAGAACCTTCCAAATAAATTTTCAATCGAAGGATGTTCTACGTCCCTCACAGTGCCGACGCAGTCCCTAGCATTCCTTTGGCGAAAGTAGCATTTGCAGACTAAAGTATTTTTTAAAAACGCCTTTTTATGGTGCATTAAATATCAATCATCTTATCAAGGTCACTGAATCATAAGATCATATGCATGTGTGTTGGAAAAATCCATTGCTAAATGACAAACCCTTAATATATTTTTATAATGATATTATATTCAAATTTTAATGACGGTCCGTTCAGGTTTTATGGATATCTCTGCACTTCAGGCGAAAGCTTTATAATAGCACCTGATTGAGCTGTCCCTCCAGATTGATGTAATATGGTAAAAATCCTTCAGAATTCCGGGATTTCTTTCCTGCCTTAATGATCAAAGCCTCATATCTGAACTGGTAGCTCTTGAGTTAAAGAGTAGGGTAATATTTTGCCTCATAAAATACATTCCTACCAGTTATTCTGTAATGCATATGGTCCGGTGGGTCCGTTTATGGTTAATTCACTCCCCAGAGATCAAATTATCAAACTATGAATTTGTACAGTAAAAATATGATGCAAATAACACTGTCGATCCTTAAAGAGGATATTGTTCCTAGAAAAGGGCCCCCAAAGTTTTGTTGTTGTTTTGTTTAAATTTTATCATATTTGGGATGGATAAACACTGTTTGAACTGAAAAGAATTTGAATGAGAAAATATTCCTTATGTTTGGAAATCAGAATATCAGCATCATTTTAGGATAAATGTGAGGAGAGCTTTTACGTAGCAATGACTGTTTATCATGAAATTAAACGCCACAGTAGTTGTTCTTCCAGTAAGCCTATGCATTGCGTACTTGATTATGGGTTTGTGTTTTAAGATTATAATTGAGATTATATCTTGGTCACAGGCAATAAGAAAAATTCTCCATAAAGATTATCGACAAAGCATCTAGTAGAAACCTTTCCAGAATTCAAGCATTTATTTTTGGCCTCAATGATCAAAACCTCATATCTGAGCTTGTGGCTCTTGAATTATAGGGTAAGGTTGTGTTTTGCAATATAAATGAATTTCTGACAGCTATTTTGAATTGCACATACGACACGTAGTCCGACACAACAAATTGTGCCCATAATTATGAAAGTGGTCTATGTCATATATTTCTTATTTCGAGATATTTAATGATTTGCATTTTAAAAATTAAAAAAATATTTTTAAACTATGCAACATTTTAATTTAGAATTTTATTAGTCTATATTAATGGATACTTATTATGCATATGAAATTTTGTGTGAATTTTATGCGAAAATGTTATTTTTAAAGTTTGAATTAACTTAGACCATTTTCAAAATTAACTGAATGCCCTATAAATGACTTAAGGCAAAAAAACTACGAGTTTTATTTGAAACAATACTTTTAATGAAATAATTCAGGAACAGTATTAGTGATTTTCAAAAAGTAATCCATTTTTATCATTTTAGGCTTTTATCATTATGAGTTTTTAAGATTCTTGAAATGCCCCTAAAAAACTTGAGGGACATAAGGTAGTAAACATATTATCTTTATATTTTTTTCCGTTACTGGTCTAGTGGTAGTGTATAATGGAAGTATTTAAATATTTCCATATAGGTATTTTTGGTCTTCCTCTTTTGGGTGAAATATCCAAAACGTGGAATTTAGAATCATCTAAAGAAGTATTATAGAACATCTTATAAGGTTCATTTTTCAAGAATCTCATCTATTGAATTGGCAGCCAAGAGACAGATACACCCGCAGTATTTTTTACTCTTCTTGTCGTTGGCTCTACTAGTGGTTTCGTTGAAATAAAATCCGGCTGAGGCATTCGTTTTACCGAAAATGTATTTTTTTCTTCTACACATTTCTATCAATTCATAATAATGCTCAGGGTTGTGTAATAATTTTTTTTATTTTCATTTATATCAACCCAAAATCACGGTCATTCGTTAGAAAGGAATTACCAGATACCAGAGCAAGTTTCATTTACGTTAATGCTACTTTAATGTTACGATTTTAGCGTGAAAAAGCATCACTGTAAGTTATTACGTGTTTTTGAGTAGTTATATGCTCCATATGCATTAAAATGCATGATGCCACTTCCTGTGCACCTTATAAAACTGTAGTTTCATCTCATACGTACATCTTGACATTGTCATCATGAAAATTATGGAAACCCAAGTTGTACATGTACATTTTTCACTTATAATATGCTAACGAAACAAAGTTTCGGATACGGGACTGATTTTTGCAATTCAAAAGAGAATCCATAATATTCCCTGTGATTTTCTTTTGCTTTTTTCTGCCCTTCTGCAAGACAGTTCCTAGCTCGTTCGACATTTTGCAAATGTAAATCATGACTTTGTAAAAGATGTAACTTCTCTTCCTCATTGCTGCATGCTTAGATTTCTCCCTTCAGTAAATCGTATTTTTGGCACGTGTCTTTAGAGGAGCATGGAAATTTAAATTAAATTCAGTAATAAACACTTTCCTGTAGATCCACTCCTTAACAAATGATTGGTTATTTTCCTCACATTTCTCTACGTATAGTCTATACATTTTACGAATATCTTAATCAGGACTAAAATATTTCGACCAGGAGTATAATCAGCCCTGGTGTAGTGGTTCTCATATACTACTGGGATACGTAAAATATGCTCTCGTACAGCCTTTATCTTAATTTAATCTCTTTTTCGCGAGGATCCAAGCATCTTCCCACGACGATCAGTTCCAGGTGTTTCAGCACTCAGAGCACAAGTTAATCGCCCTACAGAAATTTTAAATGAGTCTAAAAAAACCTCCTGCAAACCGACACTTCTGAATTATTATTTCTTGTCAGAAAATATTTGTTGCTGCATTTTCTCAAACATCAAGCAAAAGACCTGGGCCACCTTTGTTTTATTAATCTTTGATGAACTGTAATACATAGATATAGTTTCTGAGTTTCAAAATCTAGTTTAGTTTCCAGAAATTATCAAAATTGGAGTGTCCTTTCTTTATACTCTACGCGATAAAAAATTCTTTTGAACAAAAGCAATCCTTATTTAAAAATATTTTGCGACTCACAAGTTCTTATTTTTTGTCGTGTATTCTTCTCCATTATTTTTCTTATTTTTCTGGTATTTTGTGCGTAACTACCTTCATTTCTTGTCCTCTTTCTTTTCTTGTCTTGCATTGCACCATTTCTTGTTTGTTTTACCGAGCACCATTTCTGGGGTTTCTAAATTTACAGTGAAGTCTTGGTATGATTCATCTCAAGATGATAATTGTCTCACTCTTTTTAATTTCTTTGAAGTACTACGTGGTCGCATAATATCTATAAATCACATCATATCCGATTAATAATTAACATATTCACATCATGAGTACATTGTCATTAACTTGCCTTAACCGCTATCTGTTGACATAGTGGTAAAATATATAAATTATTTTTCCGCCAATAATTAGTTCGAAAGAGCCCAACTGACTTAATGTATTTTCAAAATAAACTAAATGAATTCCATATATTGTTAGGTATACCGGAAAATATTGTCGTTTCTGTTATTGTTTGATTGTCGATTGGCGTATTGTGTAGCTCAAAAAAGCGCGAAAGAGAGCCACGTGCCATTTTAAGGTCAGTTCATTTAATTTCTTTAAATATTTTATTTAAACCACTTTCATAATTAAAATTGAGTGAATTCCATATAATGAAATTACAATCACTATCTAATGGTTCATTTTTGACCATTTCGTAAAAATTACATTGAATTATTTTAGTTTAAAATAATGTGGTGTGAAATAACTGATAAACTCATTTTCTTTTAAATTTTGTCTTAGATCACTTTCTGGGGAGCGTGGTAGCCTAGTGTGTAGAGCGCTTGGCTACTGATCGAAGGGTCTCGGGTTCAAAACCGGGTGAAGCCTTTGGACGCCCCCGAATGAATAAATCCTCGGTGTCCCAGGGAAAGGAACTGGTCTCCTACCCTGAATTTGTCAAAGTTGCACGCCTGTGGTTAGTCCGAGTTGAGCTCTAACCTCACCTATCAAAACCAGCCTTCGGGTTGAAACACATTTAATATGGGCTCAATTAGCTACTTATTATTTTATCCGACGAAGGAGATCTCCGATAATTTCACAAAAACGTTTCCAATTTATTAAAAAAATTAGCTTGATGAACTATTTTCCCATGATGCTTCATTCTCTGTCATTCCTATAGTTTGATCTCTTACATATCTCCTTATCGTTTCACCATTGATTGATTGTTTTTTTATCAAATTAGAATTCAAGATTATACATTCTATATAAATCACATGCATGATATAATAATATCGGAAAAAAATAACTCGTGGCAAATTGACTCTTGAGTTTTTTTATCTTAATGTCACGTGTTGATACGCTGGTTAATATATGACGTTAATAGCTTTTTCGAATTTTATCTTAGAGTTCACATAGTTATTGGTTTAATACCAAAGATCATAATCTGTCAGTGCGAAATTTAAAGTTGATTAGGATTTATTTAATGTGTCTTTATAACAGCTTTATGACCCTTAATTGTTCACGTCCTTCGCTTAAATCTTTTCTTGTACTTTCTATAAACCTATTTACAGCGTGAAGTTCATTATCATTACCCTCCCATAGAAATCGTTTTATGTCCTCTGACCGACGGAATTGCGTTCTGACGATTACCTGGAGAAGTCATATGCTGGGCTGAAATTTGCCTCGCGCTTTGTATGGTTTCCCTAACTGAGGCAGTCGATGACTAGAGAATAAGAAAGTGGGAAATGGAAAGGAATGGCGTCGCGTGGTGGAAGGGATAGCTCGGGATGAAGTGGATCTGTTAGGCGAGAGGATTCCTCCCAGCGTAGAGAGAAGGAAAGGGTCTGGACTTAAAACTTGGCGGGGAGGGCAGTGATGAGAGAGTGTTGAGGCAAAGAGGAGGCGAGAGTGAGCAGAAGAAGGGAAAGGAGAGGAGAGTTTAGCGGGAGAGCGAAAGACGGCGAGATGAGATAAGTTTTGGGAGGAGAACGGTGGGCGTGACGTAACCTGCAGGGAGAAAGGATAGGGGTGGAGAGGCAAGGTTGCGTGGAAGGGGTATCGGGGGACGTTCTTGGTGTGTAGGGAGGTGGCAGGAGAAAGAGGGGGGAAAAGAGGAATGAGCTAAGGAATGACGGCGTTAAAAGTTGTGCGGGTGCGTAATGGAGGGAATCGGGGGTGGACTCACTCAAGGAGGGAGGGACAGGGGTCTGAGAGGGCGGCAGGTAGGAGTATTTTAATTTTTTTTGAGATGAAGGAAGGAAATGCCCAGTGGCAGGGTGTGAGGCGAGTAGCAGGGATTGGAGAGGTTTAAGAAGGATAAGTAATAAGCGAGATGCCGCAGAGAGAGAGACAGAGGGTGAGGGTAAAACTGAGGAAGCGGCTCTCTCTAATTGAGGAGGCAATGGAGCTTCCCTTCCCAGCGTGACCTTTAAATGCAGATTCCCGCGATGGAGGATAACGCGTGTCAAATGGCAGGCGCCTCGGGGCGCTTATTCCGTAGTATCGAAGGGAGGATTCCGCCGTCGTGAGTCTTGACAAACTCGTTGCCGCGAGACATTTGCGAAATCAATCCTAAGAGGAAGTTTGTTGAGTGTTAAATTCATTAAACGTGTTCATTAAAAGATTTCTTCACCCAAAAGTAACCAATTCCAACTAGTTATCATTGTAGGAGTTATCGTGTCGCATTACCTTAATATTAGCCTGCACGCGTTAGGTTGTACTAAATCTATTTGGTTTCCCTGAACTTGCAGAAAGTGATAACGTTATATCGTTTCATCATAGACCGATAAAATACCGAAGGCAAATTTTCCGTTTAAAAAATCAGCATATTCTTGCCTAGATGATTGTTGGGGTGCAATAAATCTATCCAATTAAGTCATTTATTCGCAAATACAGTACTAGGTTCTTACCGTTCTTACTAGTATTATGTGTAAAAATATCATATTTATTGCAAACGTTTTTTGCACTTTATAAATACAGGAACAGGTTACAATATTCAGAATGAGAGACGAATCGAGGTGTGCAACAAATGGTGTGGATTGGAGTACAATTACTTTGGGCAGTAGGTTACGTAAACAGCAGCAGTGGAAATTGGAGCATGTAATTAATAGTAATAGATCATTGATAGCCTTGATGGATGAGGAAAATGTGGGAGGGGATAAGAGTAGGAAAGGATAGGTGCTAAGGTTGGGTACGAAAGTGACATTATGAATACCTGAAAAGTTATAAGGTAGGAGGAAAATGTGATTATTGGTAGAAATATATCGGGTACGTTCTGGAAACATTATATATTAAAAATGCATACAGCTGGTAGAAAAAAAATAATTCTTATGCATTTATTGTGCAGAAATCACTCTTCTGTATAAGTATCTCAAAAATATTCGGAAAGCTGCTTAAAATCTTAAGTTTTAGTTTTTTTTAACAATGGTGGGTAATTAACTTAATGGTAGGTAATTTACCACGGTAAATCATAATTTCACTTTCGTCGATGTTTTGTGTACTATGTAGTTGACGGAAACTTCTTGCGTAATCAAAAGACAATTTGCTGAAATTACAAAGAATTACTGCAAACATTCGTTCTCAATTGCATCTATGGAATTTGTCAATTTAGAAACTTTTAAGACACTCTTAGCAGATGTATCGAGCTTTTTTGGACTTTAGTACTTTCGATGAAAATAAAACGGGTTACAAGAAATGTACGTGAAATATTTGAAATCTAAAGGTGACTTTCATGTCTATGTACCCTTAAAATATCATTGATAAGTGTACAAAATCTCTAATCTCTTTTCCTACAATTTTAGTAAACGAAGGCATCGCAGTCGAAATGCAATTTGTGGCACGGACAAATCTTCAATAGTAATCAAACATTCCTTAATTACTTGTAATTTAAGTGTGAAAAGCGGTCTATTGTTTACCGTGGAGCAGAGTTCTAGGCATTTTTTTCGGGTATAATCCAATATTTAAATGGTTACGAAATGTGTTTGATGATGGGAATCCTGAGCCGAATCCTTCTGTAGGCATCCCAGAGCATACCAGGATCTCATTTTCAAGATTCTGGGCGGAGCTCGCCGTAATGAAGCGGGAATCCCGTCAGGAATTTGAGCAGAAAAGGAGAAATCAAACACGCTCCTCGCTTTGCACCGCGGGATGTGTGCATAGTACAGCACACCGGGCTTCCCAGCGAACCGCTACCCACAAAATCTTCGACCCCACCCGCACCCCTCTCCTTCCCCCACAGTCTTTCTCTCCCGCTCCTCGTCAAACTCCTTCTCGCGCTTTTGCGCAGAATTTCGTCCCGCGTCCCGCTCCGGCGGACTTCCGAAAACTTCCAAAAACGCGAAACGGAACGAATGGTACGAACGTGTCGTGGAACGAGGCCGAGGGGTTCCTTTCCGGAGGTTGAGGAAATAAGAAAGTGCGGATGGAGGGGGAGGGAACATGGACGATCGTTATTTTAAGGTGTAGACGTCAGGGGGGGGGGGATGGGCATTGTGTGTGATTGTGTGGGAGAGTTCTTTTTTTTCTCGGGATGGAAAGGGAGAGGAGAGTTGGAAGGTGAGACGGGTTAGGGAAGGATGAAGTTGAGGAGATACGGGAAGTCTTTTTCGGAAGGGTAAGAAGTCTTTAAGGATTAAGTGTGAGATAATGCGCGAGGGGGCGTGAGAGGGGCGGGGTTAAGGTCCTGGAGGAAGTTAAGAAAGGAGAACAGGGCGAGGAAGACTCCTAGGTGTCTCTGCGGTCCCAGCAAAACTTCCTTTTATGGCCACCGGAGACCTTCTGTTTATGTTTCTTATCCTCCCGATTTCACCCCTTTCCCGGCTCATCCTCACTTAAGCTTGGTTTTCAGGAGAGAATTTTCTCCATTTTCCTGCCTTGCTTAAAACTCCTCTCTTTTACACACACACACGCTCTTTCCCTTACAATCGGAGTCTTCATTTTGAAAACAGTTCCCCATCCGAAATGGCGAGTCAGCGCAATCCTCCCTCACGGAGCTTGTTTTCTAGCTCAAGGGAAAAATCATATTTTTCTTTCGCCTTTAGTCGACGACGTTGGGGGATCAACAAAACTTTCAACCTTCACTAAATTTGAACAGCCTGAGAACTTAGGATCCGCGGTTAAACGAGCTTATGGATTTCTGTGATTCTCTGATAATTTAATTAATTATTTTATATCTAATATTACAATTCATTTCTTACTCCATATATACCAACGTTTTATTTTAGGTAATTGCCTCTACTCTGCTCACTCCAACACTTGCTTGTAGTTGAAATTTAATTTATTAAATTAATAGGTTATGCAGAATTGGAAAACAGAAATTTGGCTATATTTAAATGTTCTAATGAATGAATTTCCTCGATGGAGTGTAATACACCTAAATATTTCCAAACCCCTAAAAAACAGAAGGTATGAGCCTTTAAATTATGCAATTAACATTATTATCGATATCCTTGAATTTGAGCAATATCTTAAAGATGTCTCTTATCATTCATTATCATTCTCCTTTCTCGGTCGAGATTGTTCGTCAAGTTAATGGTGAGGATGGGTAAGGTGGTCGACACTTACATGGAAAAATGACATTATTCACAACTCTCACCGCTATATGCTAATGTTTCTTTCGCTAGAGATCTCTTTGCTGAAATTTAACATCTTTGAAGGATAAAAAAGAAATACATCTTGTGACTCCAATTATGATTCCTTTGAATTGGCACCCACCGCTCTAATTTGCAAGTACTTCAAATTATCGCGTGAAAACCCATGTATCACAATTCCATTACCTCATTGGATATTTTATAAATACTTATATTTGTTTATGATAATGCTAGAAGTAACGTCTCTGGGCACACACGGTAATCATTATCAGGATACCTGAGTAAACGGTGAATGATGGTACAAGGGTGATAAGAGTGATTGAGAAGGTAAAGCAGTTCAGGGGTAAGGGGAGAACAAAAAGAATTAAAGGGTCGTTTTAGTCGAAGAATGATACGAGAGATAGGAATGAGATAGCTAGGCTTTTGCGGGAACAGCTGGAATTATCGTTGTAGATTGCATAATGGTGAATTCGGATTGTTTATTTTCTTTAGTGATATTGCCAAATTTTATTGTGGTATGTTAAGAAGCTATTTTGAACCTAAGCAATTGCTAGGTCTCATGGATTCATTTGGTACTGTGCTTAATCGTCTTTAAAATGAATACGAATGTGCATCGTTTTGAACAATAAAAATAGCCATTTCAAGACGTGCATTATGAGAAAATACTAAATGGAGGTAGTAAAACGATGAAGTAAATATATTCCCTCTAAGAAGTTGAATTAAGAATGAGCCTTGTCTATAGTTGTTTTTCTTAATATTTCGAGTGAAAATGCATAAATGCAAATACATTTTTGTTGCCATGATCACAGGTTATCGTAATTGATTTTTATTACTATTATATAACTACTGTGTTATTAATTTTAAAAATATACATTTGGTATCGTTTGTGCCTTTAAATTATTTGTTTTCGGAAGGAAACATATGTATCTCCTGATCTCGAAATTAATTTTTACGTATTCATCTATAATTATATTCCATAGTAATCAGTTATTTATCAGCCTGCACATCATGTTAACTGTGTGCCCAAAGCATCTTATTATATGTATGATATTTTAGACCATATGGTCTTATGTTCTTGGGAATACATTCATTTTATTCTCGTTTAAGTGTTCTCAATTTTACAATTTTTTATTATTACGGATGGTTCATTACCCGTTGACAAAATGAATGCATGCTCTGGTCTCAGTTGAAATGCACAATCTTCTGACAATTTATTCTTAATCATAATTCAGCCATTGTACGTTTTTGTCGCTGCAAATGAATGAGCTCACATTTTTTCTGAAAAATTTGCACCGAACTTTTCTCTCGACTCTGTTTCCATCCAAACGAACTTACCCGTCGTACCCATTGTGCCTGCTCAACACTTTATCCATCTCCGTTCCAAAAGGAAGATCTGATGCGTCTATGATTTATGTCTATGTGGTTCTAGTTTTCGAAGATCAGATTTCCGCCGTTTTTGGTCGATTTCAACAGACTACTCGCGCAGGAGGGAGAGAAGGCTGGCTTCACGAATCCATTAAACATTAAATAAAGCTGATAAATGGACACGGAAAGGCAAAGTATATATAGTAGGCAAAGGCTATAATTGAGAAATGTTATGAAAATCGTCATCCATGTAACGCACCAATGGTTTCGATGGTGTTACTTCTAGGTTAAGTACATATTTTGCGTGAAGAAACATTATCAATATTGGCCAAATGATCAAATTGATCAATGAACGAATCGAACTTTTAAGGTGGACATAAAAAAATGGAAACTTTTCCACAAGTTGATCATCATTGATTTACTTAACTAGATTCTAATTTTTAGAAAATTTCGCTAAATTAATGATAAAAATATTATATTTCAGTCAGCATAACGAATCTGTCAATATTTTCGTTTTTATTGATATATGGCCACTTTATGAGTTCGCATACCTATATTCTAAACGCCTGTGTGGTATATATTCAGAATTTCCGGTGAAACACCAATTAAGGATACAAGTGCATCCCGTCTCAATGAGTATATACGCCATAGCGCGCTTTTCTGAAGTGAGTGAAGCATGTTTTAGCATTACTAACCCATGAAAGTTAGCCAATTATAGACAAATATATGTACAGAAATGCTTTTCTAACTATTAATCACTTCATTTCTATGTAGCTACAACCCATCAAGTTGTACGTGATTCCTATATCTAGCATTTCTATGTAGCTACAACCCATCAAATTGTACGTGATTCTTATATCTAGGTAGCATGTATATCTAGCATTTCTATGTAGCTACAACCCATCAAGTTGTACGTGATTACTATATCTAGCATGTATATCTAGCATTTCTATGTAGCTACAACCCATCAAGTTGTACGTGATTCCTATATCTAGCATGTATATCTAGCATTTCTATGTAGCTACAACCCATCAAGTTGTACGTGATTTCTATATCTAACATGTCCCTACGATGTAGATGCATTGAAGCGCTTGGTTGCCTGTAAGTAGTGCATCTTTGGTGATATTCACCCCAGATATTACGCAGATGTAGGTTCCTACCAAGACTCATTGTGTGTTATCCTATTCTCATCCTATTGTTTATCGAATAGAATGCATATCATACAGTAGTTAATATTACCTCAATATGTTTCCTGTATGATTTTTTTCATGCCCTACATTTTTCATTGTCGGGTTATATTCTGGAATTACATTTCTCATTACAAACGGCCAATTTCCGTTCCGTCGTATTGCTATTGCTACAGTTTCTACATTTTCTAAGCAGTTATGGCTTCCCGCCAGGCAGTCGACATCTTTCCTCGCTAGAATTATAGAGACTAGAAAGTTGTTTGCAAGAAAAAAAGGTACATGAATAATTTGATTAACGTGAATTCAAATCTGACACAGTAGAAATATTTCTACCTGCACACTACATCAGCAGCGTAGGAGGGTGAAATGTAGATGAAAATGAATCTTAGCAGTGATCATTTGAGGTATCTTTATTCCTTCAGGAGTTAATTCAAAATTGTTGTTTTCCTCGTCTTTTGAGTATTTTTCTTTTATACTGGTTAGAAAGTGCATTTAAAATTTTCTTCGTTTAAAAGCATGCAGTGCGGCGCAGTTCAGTCTTCCACATTCTTCGCTAACGCTTGGAATATTATGCTAATATATCGAATTTCAAATCAATTGCATAAATACATTTTATCACGTTTGTATTACTTTCCATGCAGTTGATGCATTGTATTATATTCAACCGTTACATTCCTACCAATTTGAGAGCAGATTATATACGAGTTGAATAGTACGAGCTCGTACATTGAAAATTCCATTTCTATGAATTCTGTAAAAATTCACAACTTTCTACCGGTATGCTGTTTTGTACAGTATGATGTTCCCGTGACTTCGTTCTTTCTTTCATTATTCTCACCATTCCTATTTTATTCAAAAGCTAATGGAACTTATTGTTTGGCGCAACAGACAAGTAGGACACAACTCAGTTGGTGGTAAACGAGAGATCCAGAGAACTCTTTTGTCATTTGTCGAACAATTTTTCTTGCTGGCTCACGATCGTTTTCCGTACTCTCACGCTATATATTGCTGCTACGATTATCTGCAATGAGGTTTAAAGCTTCAAATACATGCAGAGAGATAACAAAATTACGCTTCCCTTCCAGCAGCAATTTAGTTACAGCTGTATAAATCACGTTGTCTAAAGAAACGTGACTCCTTGGCATGCAGTGAATTCGGGTATTGAACGTAGCGACTTACAAATGAAGTTACAGAACACGCAAACTTGCTTATCCTTGCTACCATGCAGGAAGTAATACAAGTGTGTGATGACGAAGAATGGCAGGGACTTAAAGAGAGGGCACATTATTTTTCATTTGGGTGATCCTACTGCTGACATGCATGGGAAAATAACGTGGTAAACACATTTATGAACATTGGGAAAGGGAATCAATGTTCGTTGAAAAATATGAAAATGAATACTATGTGTAGCAGCAAATATCTTTCCTCTCTGTACCCTGAAGGTAGTATAGTATTTTCCTTTTACAATATTTGGAAAATAAACGTTATTTCTCGTAAAGTCTTCTCGGGCTTTCCACCGGGTTAAATATTTAACCCGGTGGAAAGCCCGAGAAGACTTTACGAAAATAATTCGCCGGGAAAGAATTATATCCTATTTTAAACGTTATTTCTGATTTATGGTCTAATAAATACGTAAATAGTAAAGACCGATCCATAGTAAAGCAATTTACCAATAATCGAATGGCAAAAGTATTTGAAGGGGCTACTATCAAACCTTTATCTGCGCATGTGCCGTTGAATAACAATATTTTGAGAGTTAAGAACTTTTTCTGATCCTTTGACTGAAGTTTTTGCCAATATATTTGTGAATTTCTTGAGTGCTAATATTTCGAAGTAGCTTTTATATCATATTAGTTTTTATCTCGGCCATCAAGGGAAATTGCAGTGAAGTTAAATGGATACGTTGAACTTAGACCGCTTTTTTCAAGATTACTCTGAATCAGAGTTAACCTTCCCTTGCTATTTTCTTATAATTGCTTGAAAACGAATATAAAATTCGTGTCATTACGTACAACACTATGGGGCCCTAATAATTAGGTATTTGTTTCTTTTATAATGTCTTTAGCAGACGTCTAAATTTCGTGGACGTTTCATGTGAACATAAAAACTTCATTTGTAGGAAGCCAAAAACTAATCGAACAAATCTTTAGAATGTTTAGCTAAGATATTGGATACACAGTATGGAGGTTTATTGTAATAACTTTTTTGCTAATTTTTGCACCAATTCCACGAGTTCAAAAGCCATTTTTTCCTCCCATTAAGAACAGCTCTGAAATTACTTCACCCCATAGGTAGCTGGAGTAAAAAAAAATTAATTTCACGATCTCTGGAGAAGTATTTTGTATCCAAGTTTTGCTACGATGTTCAATAAGATATTAAGTGGAAGTATTTTTATGTTCTTATCCAATACTTTTCTTTGAGATAATTACATTTTAAATATATTATTACTGTGGTCTATTTAACTATAATTGTTTTGAATTCAAAGACCGCGAACTGGCCGCGAAAACTTTAGCGGCGCTACCTGCTGAAACTGCACAATAGCATTGCTTATATTGTTTTCCCAGTAAAATTGGCATAATATGAACATTGGTGTGATTCAAAAGTCATCGTGAAACGTATCAGCTTTCATTTACATAAAACTGTCCATATGGTAACCCGCGGTATGATAGCGATTATAATCCCAGTTATTGCGGTAGACCCTCGACTTTAAAGTTGTCACCATATTGACATTTCATATATCTTGCGGATCCTTGTGCAAGTTTAAACTCCATGTTCAAACCTGCCTCTACAAATCTAATACGAACGCGTCGTTCTGTAAATTAGAGCAGACGAGTGAAAATTAGCATCACTCCCTCACTTCATCACCTCGCTTAGTTAGGGGAAAATTAGCTCTGGCAAATTTTTGTCTCAGGGAATAACACATGCATGGTGTATCTACCGGATGTATTTTACATAATGTGTCTATTAAATTGATGCAAAAGGCATGGGTTATATCTTAAAAAATTACTTTCCAAGTCATAGATTTTGTTTTATTTACCCGCCAATGCGCAAGATACCACCAGATTTTCGGCCATACGTAAAATAAGGCTACGCGTGAATACGTAAAGTCCATAGTATATTTTAGGCTTAGTTGCTGAGGTGAATGGATTGCGTTTCCCGATGTAAGACGTAACTAGATCCATCTTATTTACATCCTGTACTTGTTACTAACAAGTTGTTAGTGAAAAATGCTTGGTGCATTATAGTCTGCTATGACACCAACCTGTTGTGGCGCTTGTCTCCAAGATTTGTCTGACTCTTAAAATTGGAATTTTCCCCGATACCTTGCACTCCATTAATAATGGCCCTTCTTAATGTGTCACAGCATATTTTGCTAATTTTCATTTTTCCCTGACGTGCATTATTAATGGTAGATGTTGTGCGTATGTATTTCACGAAAAATACAAACTTACAGTTGTCTTGGTCAATGCTGGAAAAGGAAAATTGACAGATATTAAGTGATCGACATGACGTCAACTCATGAGGAAAGTTAAAGTGTTTAAGAACTTTCTTGTAGTATTATGAAATTTTAGCGAAATAGCAAACAATTTCGGCCTTAATAAAAGGAATTTCAGCTGCCCTCGTTGAAAGGCGATTCGGGTTAGGGTTTCAGTCGTTCATTATCCTTAGCAGAATTCACGCATAGTTCCTGAACTTATCAATTGAAAATCTTTTCGCTCCAGAGGCATATTGGGCAGACCAGGCAAACGTAACACATTGATATTTGGAAGTGAGATGGAAAGAGGAAGTTGTAGTTTTATTCTTTAGATTAAAAGAATCCAAGCATCCAAGTGAACTCGGAGACAAAACGTAGGTACTAGTCCCGCGGAGAAAAAAGTAAACCACTCTTCATACGTAATCATTTCCACTTTCCGCCTCACAAAATCGCTCCCTCCGTTGACTTTCCTCCATGGCCTCTGGGGATTATGTTTATTTTCTCTCTCTCTCTCACCGTTTTTCACTTTTTTATATCATTCGCGCCGTCATGGGGCGGGAGTGAGGAAAAAAGAGGCTATTAAGTCCGGGAGGAGTCGCCCACCATGGGAAATGACGCGCTGTCCCCAGGGAGAAATGGAAATCGTACATATTGGACGCACGGTGTTGGTCAGCATTGAGTTCAGAGAGGCCGTCTAAAATAAAGATTTGCAAATGATTCTTTGGCGTGCGTACTTCTACCAACTGGTTGTTATCCCGTCCTCTCATTCCTCCCCCCCATCCTGGGCCACTGTTGCGTGGCCACCACCCGCCTCATTTCCTAACCCTCCTTTCTGCCCCCATCGTTTCAGTCAGCCATTTTTATCATTACGTGCATCAATCTCTCTCTCTCTCTTTGGTGCACTCAACAAAGAGGTTGTCCGTGACCCCGGCACGCTTCTCTGTTAGAGCACGAAAAAGGATTCCTATAGGCTCGTTGGAATGGCTACAGCGAGTTGACGAGCTGACTTCCGATATTCCTCCCTCTCAAAATACTCCTTGTACCCTGGTAATCTGAGAGTATTTGTGAGGAGAGCGTAAGAACTCGTGATAGAGTGGTGGCAGAAGATTTGGACTCCGTTAATGCATATCGCATTCATGCTACTAACCGCAAGAAGCAACTGGGTTCATTATTTATCAGATTTGCCTATCTCGTACAGCAAGCACGCTTAGCATCTTAAATCTCGCGGCTGACGTTGAATTCAATGAGCAACCATTGGATCTGATTCGATGATATTTATGCAACCGCTAGAGATGTCCCTAAAAAGGTTTTTGGAGTATTTAATTGTAAGGCTGCCTGTTGTGATTCTCAGAACATAGGGAGTTCACATGTAATATATGCGGAGTAGCATTAAAGTCAAGCTAAAAATTTGATTTAAAATAAATCATTACCTCATTTATAGCTATGTTGAACAGTGAAAATTACTTGATGAAATACTCACAATTGCCATAAATTATATAAAATAGACACATACTTTTATATTACCCGTAAATTTGACGTGAATCATTTAAATTTGATCAATTTAGTGCCTCGCATATTTCACATGGTAAGCAAATGGTAAACAAATTAAAATTTAAATGCTGTAATAGTACTGTCCACTTGAATTTTTGATGTAAATGATACACAACACGTGTTTAAACGTTCCTTAGGACGTCATCATCAGGTCTACACAAGTTATGCCTCCAATGGGAATATTTATACATGAGAAAGAGGAGGGGGCATTCTTGACCAATGAAGGAGGTGGTAGTTAGGAAAGGGGGGGGGGTACGGCAGATGGTGAATAACGGTGGGGGGGGGGGTGTTGTTATGAGACATGTGACCTTCCCGAGGATTCGAGAGTGTGGGTCTACGGGGGGGTAATGTTGTGTAATAAAGGTTGTGAAGTATGAGATAAGCAGAGGAAGGGGGCGGGGGGGGGGGGGGGGGGGGGGGGGGGGAGGGTGAGAGGCTTCGGTTGTCAGGTGGACAGGGATAGAATGGGGGAGTGAACATCAAATTCAACATAATTAAGAAGTTTGATTTTATTCTTCTTTCTCTTGATGATCTCCCACTGTTCAAAGGTGTCCATGCGTCGTCTCTTTTTCTCTTAATGGAGAATCTTCACGTCAAAGTCACGTCTACTGTGGGACTCCTATATCAGATGTTTTGCAAGGTGGGATTTGGGATCATAGTTTGACAAGCACTTCTTATGTTCATTAATGCGGATTTCAAAATTTCGCCCTGTTTGACCCATTCCACCATATCACGCCTAAGACTGTTGAATTTATATGGTAAATAAGTTTTTAAATTGTAATATTTTGACGACTATGCCTTCAGTAAGGAAAGGAAATTTCGCTAGATGCAATGTCACATTGATTAATAGGAACGTGAACTTAAATTTGTCTTTGAATGAAGTTGCATTTGAAATTATTTAATTCATTGATATTCGCTTCTCGTTAACCACGAAGGAGCAAATTTGATTTGTAATTGAGTTTATTTCAAATGAAATACAAGCGATTGTTTCTAGTGACGAGCTTTACAGTTTTTCATTCAAATAGCTCATTCTTTAAAAAATGATTGCTCATACAACATTTATGTAGGTTTTAGCACTCAAAACATTGGCTTAAAGCATTAAAATTACATTTCATAAAACTCGTTGAAAGAGGAAAAAAAGAGAACGAAATTTCCCTCGCTTTTGCAGAAAAACCTCACTTTCATTGAGCGATTATGCTTTTCAATTTCAGTTTTGACTTGTAAAGCATGAAGCCTTTTTCTGGATTTTTATTTTCATTTTTCTGGATAATAATTACTTTAACCTTAATCCTGTGGAAAAGTAAATTTTATAAATCCATTAATGTATCTTATAATCTTAGTATGGCCAAAAATGCCTATCTTTATTGGCCTTATTGCTCCATTGGTGAACAATTACTAATTAATTATTACTAATAGTGATGACCTTTGGTAGACTCTATTATATTATAGTCATCATCATCAGTCAATAATCCTAAGAATACTTTGACGCAGCTCTTAACTGGATTCTCCTATCGGCTGTCTGCTTCATATTCATGCGAGTCTTTCCTTTTCCATTAATCCCGTTCACTTGTCACTCGACGATTTTCGTCATCATGCCATCATGTCTCAAAATATGGCCGATTAAGTTGTCCCGTCCTCTTCTCAAAGTTTTCAGTAGACTTCAAACACTCCTCAGGACATATTCGTTTTTCACTCGGTCAATCCATTTAAACTTCCTATGCTGAATAAAGAATACTAATGGTGCAAGATAATTGTAATATTTGCATATTCTTCTCCTTCATTGGTGCAGCTATTTTGCACAAAAGAATGTACCTACTCATTTTATAAAAGTGTATTGATAAGTTACTCCAAGTCAGTATAGTATTTTTTTTAGCAACTGAATGCTCCCTTACCTGTAAAAGGTTAAATCGTTCTCTTCATCTCTTGTATATAGGTAGAAAAAATTGTATCAGTTAGGTTTGTGAGATATAGTTCTTGAATAATATTCTTGTGATTTCTCAGTGTTTCGCACTATTTATTGTTCACGATTCATCTACATAACACTTTGCAAGCCATCTTGGATATTATAATAATTATTCATTCCTTGATTACACCATTTACATTAGGAATTTTTTGTGAGTGAAGCTGGAGGTTATGTGGCTTTTGCATGTGGTTTTTCATACTTGTGTAAAATGCATCCAATTTTTATAGGCTAATACATTCATAGTAGGTACCTCCAGTTATTTCGTACATTTAAAAAACGACGGCTTATTGCGAAAGTTCTATTACTGTGCTGAATTTATCTCACATTACAATATATTATGAAGCATTACTTTCATGGTTTGACATGCATCTTTCCGCTGGCATTGGTAAAAGCGTATTGCTTTTCCAGTATCATATTGATGTTGATAGAGCGATATTATTAACGATATAAATATTTTGTCACGAATTTTACACGCGTCCAAAGAGTTTATAGTATCCACCCCACATCATCTTTACTAATGAGAAGCATAGAGAGTTACCTTGGAACTTATTTTTTCCCTGAGCTGAGTTTTTTTTTCTTTTGGCCATTATTGTCTCCGCCTTTCGGGAAGTTTCTGAAATGCGGCTTTTCCGGGAAGGATTTAGTTTTTAACTTATTTTTAAATTCCCTTATCTTAACGATGAAACCATAACAGAACTTTTCCGTAGCTCCTCTAACAGCGGGTAGCCTATTAATTCACCCAAAGCATTTTATTCTAAAGTTGAAAGTTTACTGAATTTACTGAAATGTAGGTCGTATCTTTCACCATAAGGCTGCACCTCGGACAAACACTTGGTCTCCTGTTGCCATGCACCCCTCCCTCCTGCTTTCGCGTCTCCCCCCCCCCCCCCTGCGTCCCTTCAATTTATACCGTATTCCTCTCCCTCCGACCGTTCCCCTCATTCCCTCGACCCTGTTAATTGACCTCTCCATTCCTACACGCCGCTGTCGCCCTCTCGTACCCTTCACTCCCGCAAAGTGCAGCTATGAATAATTGACGCGGGCCTCTGAAGCCGCGTGAATCTGCCGGTCCATCGAAATGGGTCACTCTAAAACACATGCATATAGTAATCCCATTGATTGGCATAACTCCCATCAACACGCGCGGAATCGAAGCGAACGATCGTGTTTTCGCGCGGGCCAAGTCGCAACTACAGATTATATTTCAGGATCGGCTGCATATTAAAATAACATATATCTATTCTCTCGGTCCACATCCTATGTTGTCTTATCCTGATCGCCACTGTTCCGCCCACGGGTACTTTTCTTCACGGCCTCCATCTTTTTTCACCACCTCCAGAGCTCCGAACAAATTATAGTTTCCGTGACCCCGTTGACCCTTTCCATTCCCCTGGCCGCGACTCTTCTGTCACCCGGTCAATTACCACTGCGCTGACACTGGCCCGGGAGTCCTTGCACGTACAGGAACATCCGCCCCGACTTCCGAAGGTTTTTGTGTGTGAGGGCGCGGGGAAAACTGCGTGAAAAGAGAACGGAATGGAAGTTCACTCATCCCTTCTGCCCTTTCGCTGGATCAAGGAAGGAGATGTAGCTCTGCCTGGAGCCAGAAAAATTCCCTAGTGCCCTCACCCGCACGTACGGACGCGATTGGGATTTCAAAATGCGAGGTGTCTCCCTTTTCTGACCCAAGTCCTTGTTCAGCAGACAGGAAGGCATGATTCCACCCTACTGTGGTGGGTGACTGAGTGCTTATTGTCAGTATCATTCCTGCGGAATGTGTTTACTCCCTCTCCCCCCTGTCTGCATTTCCAAATCTTGTTTCAATGGCCGATCTCTGCATACATAACGGTGTTCTGACCGCGTGTGAAATTCACTAAAATATTACCATTCCAGCATCCATACGTACACGAAGGAGTGAAAATCCTTGCCAGTTGGGGACTAAATCTGTGGTATGAATGAATATCGTATTTTCTGGCTTACTACGCGCGACTATTACCACGATAAAATCCGTAAATCGTGACCCAGTTACATAAATGATAATATTGATCATAGACGGGATGTTATTTTTTCCAAAATAATTGGCAAAGATGGGATTCATCATTGGTGCGTTTGCGTCTTATGAGCCTGGAAATCCGATTTTATCTCTCTCTCTCTCGCTGATTTTCGGCATAAAGTTTGGATTACAATTTTCATTTAAATCCAATATCTGTGAACGACGTCTGAAAGTGTTTTTATTGCAAATTCAGGTGTCCATCAATGCCGTCTTTCATCCTTTATCTTGGTATTAAGTTTATTTAATACGTAGATTAGTAAATCAAATCACTTTGTTCTGTGGTGATTAATACGGCTAATGGAAATAAATTTCATTCTGCCGAGAGAACAAATACAAGAATAGCGATCACCAACAGAATTTCTTGATTTAAAATTCATACCCAAAATAATGCCATTGTAAGAAGTATTACTGGCCCTATGCCCTCTTCCTACATTGTTTGGTGCTTCAATTTCATCTCATGCTAAGTGTGGTTACAAAGCGGTCTTTATTGTTTTAAAAGCGATTCAATCACATGATAATATTATTTTTAGGTAATGACTGTAGTTCTGTTTTTTCAGCAACCTATTTAATCTTATTTAAAGGCACACATGCACATGCAAGTCAGATATCATTATTTAGGTAGGAATTTCACTTGTTTGGAATTGGTTTTCAGCTTGAGTCATTACAGGTGGTTAGATAATACCATTGGAGATATCATTTTCATCCTATCATCCTCATTTGCGAGTGTCAACATAATTTAAGCTACGAATTATTAGTTCACTCTGCTCTTTAATGCATATCGGTTATGCGTAGTTCCTTTTGGCGGAAGAGCATCTATACTGAAGACAGGATATAATACTTTTAAGGCATGTTCAAATATTTGTTAAAATAATAATTGCGATCCGTTAGTATATGTTTGTTTATTAATTAATTAACCATGGTTTTGCTGATTTTATTATCTTTAACCGTATTATATTTACTATCGATGGATCTGCATAGTTACGACAATTAATATTCATTAAAACTAATTAATGACATTGAATACTATTGAATTTCTCTTTATTGCCTCAGTACTGTGATAATAGTGTTTTTTCTCCTTTTTATAAACATTTTACGAGCTAATACCCCAGTTTACCTGTGCGCTAGCAAACAAACGGAATTTTTCTTATCATACGAAGCCTTGAATTCTCTGCCTCGATATGAAATATTCGATAAAGGCTTATCTAGGGCACACTTACCTGAAGCTCGCATCGAGCAAGTAATATGCCCAAAATATACTCATAGAAGCTAACAAATAGATTAGTGTAAAATCACTGGGATTTTTATTACGCTATATATAAGAAATTCCTCTTCTGCTCTCGAAACGTCTCTTGCATGTGGTGTTTGAAAAAATCCATTAAAAAGTATGTGTTGACTTTTTCTGTATTTATTTTTTCATCGAGCAGGCTGAACACTTTAGGGTTTAATATTCTCGGCAAGAAAGAGTAAATAATGCCGATTTACACAAGGGTAAAACTTAACAGAAGAGGGACCTAATTTTGATTCATTCGAAGGTAATTACGTTAAAAATTCCATTTGTGAATGCTAGGTAACCTGAAGTCTTTCTCACAATGGAAGGAAAGCTAATGGAAATTCGTAGTTTACTCTCGTATCATGAAATTCTTTACTCAGTCTTATGTATTTGAAACTTTAATATTTAGTTTGCTCTAGGTCAGTTGTGATATCCAGGCATCCAGGCCAGGAACGGTTTAATTCAAATTTTAATACTTGTTCTTTTAATTTTTCACTATGTCAACAATTCTAATGAATTCTTGTGTTCTGCGTATGAGAAGTACCTGAACTGGGATTAGTTGAGTAATAATAAATTCCGTAGTTCCATTAAATAGTTTTTCATGCTCCCAGGTATGGTGTTCGTAAATTGTGTTTGTAATGCACGCTTTTTTATTTTCCCAGATGAAGTATTTGTGACAATTTTTGTCAATCAAGTGCTATGATGAAATTGTTTTATTTTTTTCTCTTTGAATTTGATTGTTTATAATGTTTTTGGCTCCACTGTGATTTTATTTCAGAATTCCTTTTTATAGAATGGCAGTATTAACGAATTTTTAAACCTATTTTGATAACATTTAGGCAAGTAACTAAAGATATGGAAACGTATCAAGTATTTAGGAAACTATTACTCCGTTTCAATCTTTTCATGCTATTCTCTTCATGAATTATTCATAGTATGAAGAGCCCGTTTTCTTTTGAAGTAATTGTTACGTCGTTCGTGCAGAGTGAGACAAGTATTGTTCATGTCTTACTTTCATGCTCGATTACGTGAACAGGTGGACTATAATTTCTTCTCTGGCACCGGGTTTTATCACACAATTGTTCTTTATCTCCACCTCTTCTCTATAATAATTACAGCGTGTAATGACAGGACTAAAAATAATGGTAGTCTTAAATTAAATGGTTCAACATTAGATATATATGTATATTCCATTAGGGACTATGTTCCATGGTGTCCCTGATTACGGAGTCACGGCTAGTTAAATTGAAAGTTGTAGTCCCATACTCTCAAATGCACTATATTCCAAAATATCTTTCTCAAGTCAGTTACCCTTTATAGAAAGAGTCGTACACTATTATCCAAATATTCAATGTATGACTTATTAAATCTAATTTTTTTCTCGTATCTTAATTCAAGTGTTCCCTTATTAGTATATAGGGATTTATCTTACGTTGATGTGCTGTATGATGAGTGAGGGTAGAAGTTTTCGTTTCTATCCTCCTTGTAAAACTATATAAATTCCAAATTGAACTATAAATATCCATCATTGACATATACTAGAAGTATTAATAATCTAGTGATTACTTCCTACCGGATATGCTTTATTTATTTTTTCTTGGATTGGAAAAATGTTGATTATTCCGTTTTCCTGAAATCAAATCGATTGAACTAGAAAATATCTTATTATATAATATATTTTATTGATAACTTAAACTTATTTGGATAGTTGAGTTATGAATAACGTAATTAAGTTGCTTTTCAGTTACTGAAAATTTATTCTAATTCCACCTGTTACTTGGTTTAAAAAAATATTGTATTTAGTGGTTTGAAGTTATATACTATCATCATTTCGGTGACCATTCCTGCCTAAGGAAAAATTATATAATATTTACTAATTTGAGTTATTAGAAATGTTTTCTTTGCATTTTTGACATATATTCATTTGTTTTTCACTTTTGCTACCGATATACATGTTATTATGTATTTATTAATGCACACAAAGCTTCTCTAAAAAGTGTTACCTTTTAATCCGCATATTTTTGGGAAGGAATGACGGGTATGCGGAGAACACTGACAATGAATTCTTTTAGACCTTTTCCCCATCGTATAGTCACAAATATTAGAAAAGAACACTAACGCAAATGAGGGTAATTAAATATTTATCGTATCGGACATCGATAAAAGAGCTATTTAAATGTATTCTTCGTATAAAAATGAGAACATTGGAATTCCAATAAAGTGTAATGTGAATGTCTTAACCTCGCTCAGAGGGAAAATTCGGTCTTCTCGTGTCAGAGGTATTTCCCACCATATAATGGATAGAGTTCCTATAAAGTGCGAGGATTGGGTCGCCTCGTCATGGGGTGACAAATAAATGATTTCCCGCGGCTGGACTTGTTTTTCAAGCAGCTTGACAACTCGAACGTTGGAGAACACACCCAGAAACGACAAAAAAATGATAGCGTTTGAAAATGCTCCCCGCTCAAGAATTTAATGCGCTGAATTTGGTGAGCGGTATTTATTTATAAAATCATTATCCTTCCAGCGGTATTTTGTTTGCCTTTGGAAAAATATATTTGCGAAAAAAAGCCCGCATTGTCTCCCTTTCTCGTGTACTTCGGTGAAACAGGAGAGAATGCCCTTCGAGATTATCCCGGGGGCGGTTTTTTATGCGAAAGTTTGGGCGCCAGCTATGGACAGCGCTGGATGGGGGAGGATGTGGGCGTTGCTAAGAGAACTCAGCGCCGGGTCAATTAAGTGCCACATCCCGAGAACCCTAGTGGCTTCGCCCCGCCTTCTGGGAAGAATAGTATGTGAGGAACACCCCTCAGTGGCAAAAGGGTAAGCTTAAAGTTTTTTTTTCGCCCTCGGGTAGGCGTTAGGTTGGCTAAAATGGAGAGGGGGAGAATGGGTCATCCCTGTCGGAGACCGCCCGTCATCCACCCAAACACGCCCAGTGACCCCCTCGCTATTTATGCGGGGAGAGTGTTGGTGGTCACCTGCACTCATCCCGCTTCCCTCAGCGACATCTTCTACCTCTCGTGGTCAGCGGAGTGTCTTGTGTACACTCGTGGCGTAATTTACATCCCGCAGCTTGTCATGTCTAGTATAAATCTTTTTTTTTTGCGTCCCATAATAGGTTGGTCTTAGACTTTTCTTGTTATCCCTCACCACTGCTTTGATTTTTCTTCCTTAGGTTTTTATAATATGATTTTTAGCCCATGTATTTTAGTTGGTACAAAGATGGTGAGGATGGCGTACGGTTTTTTTGGGTTATTGAGAAGACATTGATGTTATTACCTGTGTATATGATGATCTAACCAAATGTACTGCATTGTCTCTTGTAATACACTTCAGGCTTGAGGAACTGTTCAATATTAAATAATAACTGCAATCTTCCACTGTTTTGGTTTCTGTCGTTCCAGTAAACAATGGAAAATAGCAACGTTATTATTTATGAATAAAATTTTCTGTTTAGTTATTTACTATTATTTTTTTAGAGTTTCCCTCGTCTTTGCAAACGTTTCCTAAGCCATTGCGAGTCGTCTATGCTTGTCCCTGCTAATTTAAAAGCTCCCCAGGTACTTGATACGTTTCATTAGCTTTAAATTATGATCTTTGTATTTTGCGTTAATTCTATCCTCCGTGTTCTAAAAGAAAGTCTTCCTGCGTTTTATATATATCATTAATATTTGCACATTAGTTCTAATGAGCTCAATATTGTCTGCAGTCCTTTGGATGAATGACCTCATCCCCGTCTCTCCCTTCTTGCTAAATTGCGCTACATGTATTTATAGAATGAAATTATAATCTTTGTGCTATTTTTTATCATTTTAGATAGCTGTTTGAATACGTGACTTGACTTTTTACAATTTAAAACTACATGATTATTTGGAGGACGACGATGCTAGTTTGTGTTTTAATCTCTACACAGCATAACCTGACGTATTTGAGTTACCCGGGTGAAGGACCTCACTCCTCCCTCAAAGTCTGTTTTCCTCTCCTCTTTAGTATTTTTGTTTAGTATATTCTGTTATATGTATCGTGCAACATACAAGATTTATTGATGAAAGTAATAGAAGAGATTTCAAGCAAGAAATACCCTCCTAATGGACCTATAGTATTTTCATTAGTTTGTATTGTATCTCCATTACTCATAGAATTATCGGTCATATCCCGGCAGTCACAAAAATCTTATCATCAGTATAAGAGTGTCAATTTAGGCTTTCGTTTTTTTTCACGCGTTTTGGATAAGCTGCCCAGCAATTAAAAATATACGTAAAACATAATTCTGAGCTCAAGTTGATGCGATGTTCGGTTGCTATATGCCTGTAGATATTTCTACGGTATCCTGATTTGTAGTGTCCGAATGACCTAATTTGGAGTGTCGTCAATCCGTCAGCTGAGCGTATAACTGCTGAATTACATGTGTGTGTTAGAAAAGAGCCTTCAAAACATTGAATTCGTTCATCTAGATCTTAAATACAGTAGTTATATGAATCAACTTGAGTTTAAGCCTAATAATTTATCATTACTCGGACCATTTCGCCTTAGCTACATATAAAGTAAATTAAAACAACTTTAACTGTGAAAAAAGTAAATATTTTCGGCATTGACGTATTAAATTTATGGTGTAGTCGTGTGGCTAAAGACGCTTCAAGAAAATGTCTTAGTATTTTAAACATAATTTTGAATTGTTTTTGCTCACGATTTTCCCCTAAATACTATGGAACATAAAAAGTCTTTCTTCTTCTTCAAAGTCTGCCTTCAAAAATATCTTTGAACTTCTGCTAAATCTGTCCCCAATCCATGAAGATCATTTAGTAATTGAATTAAGATGCCATTAATTTTTGTCGCATTACGTAGGACTGGAATCAGTTGCCTACATTCCGGAGAGTGAAGTTTGGAAACGGAATGAAGAGATGAATTTTACACGCAATCGTTCCTTTCATCCCCTATGGGAAACTGTTTGTTGCCAGTTTGCTAATGATCAAGTCCTGAATATATAAATGCATTTTTTTAAACCAGAACCCCTTCATCTGAGTATCTGATGATACTTTATTCTCAAAGACTTTAGTTTTGAATCTCAGCACCGTGTTTCCATAGTTCAGAGTGTGATACCTCATCCACCCTTTGTACAGCATGCTAAAACCACGATTTATAAATAACCGAAGTATATGCAGGAATCTAGTAGGCTTGGAAATGATGATTACTTTTAAGGAATAGTTTTCATCGAGCCATTAAAAAGAGAAGTCAATGATTTTGGTTACTTCTCTCTTGATGTCATCAAATAAGACATTACGATTTTAATGCATCGCTGATGAATTTATTTGTGTGGAGTGTTGCGAAGCGGTAGATATTGATGAGAAATCGTCGCACACGCACACACGTTAAGCCTTAGGATAAGCTTAGGCCCTGAAAGTCACAATTTATGCTAGGTTTATTATTCTTTTTTGGCCCTGGAGCTATTTGCGAGTTGGGGAGGAAAGGCAGAGTGTTGGATTTCGATCGCTCCACTGTAATGCCACACGCCTGCACACGTATCCACTTGGACACACCGAGGCGGACCTGAAAATGGCCCCGTGGCCTGGCCGACGCCACTCACCCTAAATCTTGTCAATCCTCCCCCATGCCGTTCCGTCTTTGTCCCCATTTCAATTCATTCTTTCGCCGTTCCTTTTATTCCTGTGTTCTTTTTTCCCCACCATTTTTTTCACCGCCCCCTCTTTATCTCGCCCGGGAGTCTTTTTCTTCCTCCCACTCTTGTCTCCTCCAATGGCACGGACGGCACCCCCGTGTTAATTTATTTCTGTTTTTTATGGAAATGGCCCTTCCTCTCACTCTATCTGCCTCTGCGATGCTCATACTTCTTCAAACCCCACCTCCTCCTGTCCCATTGAATTGCCATATATGTTTATACATATGTGCTACACATATACGAAGGATACACACAACTTATTGGGTGCCAGCATGGCAGGTTCGGATGAAGTGGAAGAGAGTAAGAGAGTTTTCCATTCATATCATATCTTTAATTGTATTTTCTGCTTTTATTGGACTTGGCAATAGCTTGGAAAGAGCAATGTGAACTTAAATGGATTCCCGGCATACTGCATTCCGTATATTTAGTTGTTAGGAAAGAGTATGCTTATGTTAAAGTTATTTATTAGTGCCGACAACTTAGAATAGCATATGTGAGGAAGTTTTCAGGTGGATATCCAGAAATTAAATACCTTTACCATGTATTTTTAATAGCTTTGAACTTTCAGTATTTTCCCAGAGCTTTCATTTTTATTGAATTTGAAGAAGGTATTACATCCCGTTTGGAAGTGAAACATTAAGAGTAAATTAATGAAATCTGTAATGCCTCTCGCTTGCTAACTCTTTTACCGTGTATATTCCCTTTTACTGGTGTTACATTCGCTTAAAATTTCGGTCAACATCCATGTATATTGTTATCTTTTGTGAGTGGAAAAGGCAATATACGTGTCGGGAATTCCGAAAGAACGCCCGGGAGGAGTGAATTGTCTCATTTCCACCGTGATATTTATGTTATTTTCATTTTTATTTTGCGGAATTATTTCTAAGCGCACAAAGTGCATAAATGGTACCCAATATTTATTGGTGAATACAAAAAAATGCGTGGATTTACTTCTTAATGTTACTATTGAAAAGACCGAGTGATAGTTGTGAGCGATATGTCAAAAGCTGTGAAGAAGTCGCAGATATGTAAAAGTTGCAATCACAATCTGTGACTCCGTTCCGGAGGAACATGTGAGTTGTGAATGGGAGTGATCTGCGATCAATGGCGTTGCTGCTGGCAACTGCCTCACGTACCGCAATGTGATTGAGGTAAAGCACACTGTGGACACTGATTAGTTTGTGATTATATTGTGACTGTTTCAACTTTCAACGTTCACAATGGGGAATATTAGAAAAATCAGTGGAATTTCTTTGTTATTTAATTTCAAGTCACCTTTTAAGGAGTCGAATTGTCGTATTTCTCAGCCATATTCATTTTTGAAAAAATATCTCAAAAAGTTTATGATAATAATTGTTTACGCTCATTGATGTTATTACTTGATCGAAGAGTTTTCATAAAGTGTTTAAGATGCTAATTCAAATAAATATATATGGCTGAGAAATACGGAAATTCTTTTCCTTAAATGGTTGCTTGAAATGAAATAATTAAAATAAATTCACTATTTTCTTCCTTCCGTCCTTCAGTGCTCACATTGTGCTTTGACTTAACGACATGACAGTCCTATAAAATCTCCGCCGACGTTTTGATGACTGACTTGTTCATCTTAAGGGGTTCAAGGGTTCCAAATGTTTGACACCTCAGGTGGAGTAAAAATTTCATAGATGATATTTAGGAAAGCCATCAAATATTGTCTGTTTGAGATGAAGATACCCAACAGATGGATTTATATTCTTCGTGTTATTATGCAGATACCGCAAAAACCCTGGCATCGGCATTAAAAAATGCATTTAACTTCCTCCTCAACTTCTTATATTTTTTATTGTTGTTGGTGTTCCATAACCTCCATCACACCCCTTTGTGACGAACTACAGGGTGTACTTTCCCTGTAAATGGAATTTTTAGCTGTTGTACATGCTTACTCCGCGATGTTCCGTTAAACAACCCGCTGGTAAACTTCGTTCAGCTTACCGGAAACTTGGGCGAGTGATCACTTACATCAACATGATGGCACATAATACTTCATACCACTCTAATTTCCCACTGATAGTTAGCATACGTGGCTTTATGCCCAGCACGGTTATATCCTAATGTAGCAATTGTGAAATTGTTATCGCCTATTAAATAGTTGGAGATAATTAAACTGCTAATTCTGCTTTCGTAATTTCTCAGAAATTTATGTTTTACCTCTCTTGTGTGCTCCTTTTTTTACAAATACAGTTAATTATAAACCTTTATTGGTTTCTAGTATCTAATACTTTTATCTATTTGCAGGTAAGGCCTGGCTACTCCACTACAACCAAGGTTTTCCTGCTTGGGTGAGATAATTTATTTTGTAAACTGCATTCTCCTCCGGGAAGTACGTTTGATTCCGTGCAAACAAAATACAAGTAGAATTGATTAATGTAGTTTTAAAATATTTTTAATGACTTTAATGACCTATTTTAGACTATAACCAATTACGTACAATCAATTTTGCATAACCATTACCATAATGTATCTCGTTGCCTACATCCAACGTTATGGTTTGCAGTGTGCTAGCATCTTTTGATATTATTATATGCGGTTACCTTCCAAATAATTATGAAAAATGTGTTCTATAAAATACCCTCATATTGTAAAGGCAACCTCTCCATGAAATTCTGTTAATTAATATTTAGTGCAGTGAAGAGCCTCCTAGCCCGTAGAAAATTTGTGTAAATTTGATATCTTGGTAATGCAAGGCATGATGGACGCCGTATTATATTTCGCGGCTTTATGATTCGATTTTGGCATATTACGGTGGAAATATCAGTCTGGATTCAACTGGATTATTAGTAGTTCTTGATTATTTAAATGAGATGCCATAGTTTGGTTTTGATTGCATCTATTATTTGGTTACATGTTTTAAATATTTTGCTTAACACGAGGCTGGAACATAATCTTCGTAAAGAAACGGAACTCAAAGTAGCTTGGTCGTAAATAAAATGCTGTTTTTATTTGGCGAAATTGTATTTAACACATGTTTATATTTATTATTTGAGTTGTATCCTGTCAATTTTTAATCTATCCATAAAAATCCGCCTTTACAAAAAGTGGAGCGATATGTTTCCCTAGAAGTGCTTTTGTATAGCCTCATTATGTTTTACTTGGTTAAAATATGGCTAACAAGTATTTTGAAATACTGTGGTGTGATGGTACACCATTATTTTGATGCATCAAACCTTATGTTTTGCTTGTATCATATTTTGTTTTTCACAGCAGTGGTAGAAGTAGCGGGTACTTATATCTAGGTAATAGATATTAGTTTAATATTTTTCATTCATTCCTTGTTCTACACTCAGTAATCCAGAAATTAGGAAATACCTGAGTTTTGAGCTAACGTGGGCCTTAGAAGTGAAAGAGTGTGAGATAGTGACCAATTCATGTTTGAATTTTGGAACTTTGGATTAGCCAGTCTTAATCCTTTTCTACCGCCCATTATTCGATGCCATTTGAAATGATCGAGTCATTTATACTTCTTAAAATGGTTTCAACATCTCGTCGTGTTCTGGGAGATGAGAACGCCCGAGGAGCAAGGAGAAGGAAACAGGCTCATATCCATTAACTCGAGATGAGACATAACTTAAACCCGAAAAGTCCCAGCTCTTGAAGCGCCTTAATAGACATCATTCCCGCGGATTTAATAATCCCAATTTTAATGAGAAATGCGACTGAAAGAGGAGGATAAAAAAAAAGTCAGCCACGGAAATAAGAGCAAGGGCGAGGAAGATTTTCCGTGAAATTTAAAACTTCTGTACCTTTTGTCGAGAGGGATGGAGCAAAAAGAAAAACTTCGGATCTTCCATAGAACGGACTCCATTAAAGTCGCTAGTCGTTCGGGTTAAAAAATGCGAATAAATGAGTCAGTTCCATGGGAGATTAATAAAAAGGACCTCCCTTGGCCGTCGGGTGAGTCGTTTTAAGCCATTCTTTGGATATCTCTCTTTCGAGAAAAAAAGACAAAAAAAGAACTTCTACGGATAGTCGACCACTAAGTCAGGCGTCCAGCTGGTGCGGCGCGGTCAAACACGAGACTAGGTTGGTCCGCCAACGAACTGTGTAATTTATTCCTTTGCGTGGAGTTCCATAAAAATTAGGAGCCCTTGCGTTTCAGCAGCTTTACATCACGTCGAAATCCAGATTCTTTCGTTTCTCGGTCCGATTTTCAATTATTTCCCGCTCGTTTTTTTACATTGAAGGGGGAAGCGGAATTTCTTCGGTTTGCCAACAGTGATTTTGGTTCGATTTCATTCTGAAAATGTCGACTAGCCCGATTTACGCGTACCCAACCGAAAATCTGTCGCCTCTTCCAGGAATTTATATGCCAATTATACGAAAATATTTTATAAGGATTCTTATAATATACGCTCATTTCTGAAATCTTATTTCCTGTCGATTACTCTCAGTTCAAGAAGGGTGGATATTATATAAGAAGAATGTTGTTCAAAACGTGAACTGTATTTAAGTAATAAAATTATTTATTTGTGGTTCATTTAGTAGGTACTTGGTGAGGGTTTTTGTCGATATTCTATTTCACATTTAGTTTCAATCACATCATCATCATCAGGTACTTCATTTGCAAACTTAAAAGCTTAAATTGTCTATAATGTTGACCAAGCATGGAGAAATTTGTTAAGTTTGTATCAATTGTGGCATTAGGAGGCTCCAATGTACGGGTCCTTCCTCATTAGTTCTCAATAGCCAAATCTTTGGAAAATACTTTGCGTAGTTTTCCACATAGTTGTTTTAGGTGCGTTTGCTGCGGTCATGTGAATGGCACACCGTAATGGAAATCAATTTTGCTACTTTAGATGGCTTAATAACCCGGGAGAGGTAGATTTCGGTTGGTAGTTTAGGAATTACTTCACTTCTGTGTGTATTTCTACCGTAAATATGGCCATTATGAACAATTTTGGCTTAGGAAATATTTGACACTACAGCCATTCATGTAATCCACAAGCCTTTTACGGAGTTCAAGAATGACATTCTCTCCGCCCCTACAGTACAAGAGTATTCTTTTTCTTCTGTGCTTTCTTATTTGTCCTTAGGAATTCTCTATTTTCCTTATAGTTTCTTCTGGAAGTCAAATCGCCTCCTTTTTGTCTTTCCTGTTACAACCTTCTTTGGGAATTATATAACACATACCCTCATTTCTCTTCAGTTCCTTTTCAGCAGTTCCTTTAGTGTGCGTAGCGGTCACTCTTACCTAATAAAAATTATAATCCTTGGTGCGTGGAAGTCAATAATATTATTTCGTTGAATACTGAAATATATTACAATCCTGGTAAATATTTTGATGGAAAAGACATTAAAGATTTCCAGTAATCGCCAAATCGCCATGATCACCAAAAATTAAGGTGTTTTGAAATGTTGGTATTAGAATTTACCAGTGATTTTGGTTTTTGAAATAATATCAATCGAATATTAATATCACATTCAATGTACCACTTTAGCATGAACCTTATCTGTTAGATTAGAGCATTCCGTGTAAAGAAGTTAAGACATTTCCTAAATGTAGTTAATGTTCGATCGCTCCTTATATTTTTACATTAATTTATGTCATAAGAATTACTCTTGACAAATGCATTATAACCCAGTGAAGTGAGCGTAAGGCCATGAACCCTAGGTCCCAGGTTCGAACCCAAAACCTCTCCCTTATGATTCGTCCAAATAAACCCAATATGTGTTATTGTCTCGGTTCCTTATCTCCCTCTATTAGCTTGTGTTAATGTCACACACCACTGCACTGGATGTAATAAGTTATTACTTAGGCATGACCTTTCTATCACCAACCAGACCGTGGTTCAGTTGAAATACAGCTGTTGGTTTTTCCTTTGCTTTTGGCATCCATAGTATTCTTCTTCACGTGAATATTATATGTTCTTTTGTAAAAGATACTCTTCTCTGGATATACAAAATGCATTAGAGAAGAAAATGTCATAAAATAAGACGTTCGAATGTCTGCTTCACGTTGGTCAGGGTAAAATATTTTCAACTGTAGTCATATCGAGATCCTTGTTTCCCCCTGCTTTTCGTCCAATTATTTTTCAAGGAAATATAGTTTTTGCGCTGAGGTTTTGATGAAAACTTAGATTAACTTAAATCAAACTAAATTTAAATTAAACGATGCATCGAGTAAACAATTTTATTCGTTCTCCTAGATTTTTCTCAAGTACAATTCTTAACTTTTCGCTGTCACACTCATAGTGAAAATTCCATTGTGTAATTGTCTTTGAGTTACGATTATGGTACTATCGCTGTCATAATATTCCATCTATATCCCGTTGCTATTTATGGGAATCGAGTAACCAGAGTATTGTTTCCCTACTTCATGCAACTGAATCAGAATCATGTTATCATTATCTGCGCATTGCCACCCGATTTTCCTCAATTCCAATTTTTTTATTCTGGTTGACCGCCCTAACACCTCCGGACCCGCTGATATGGGCCTTGTAAATGGAATCCACCAAATATTTTCTTTTGCGCATGACCCTCATCCCTTTTTTCTTTTTCTTGACCGAAGCTGCCTGCCGGCGTCTTTCCCTAACGCACCCCCCGAACGCCTCAAACCTTCCAAGCTCTCTCTTTTCGTCGGCATCTGAGGATTCTTCCTTCTCTCTTTTCTGCTCCTCCTCTTTGTTTCCCAGTTCTTTTGTTCTTTCTTCCAGAAAGCATTTCCCATTCCCCAAACCTCTTATTGTTTCTCTGATAATTTTCTGGACTCCGTTACACATCCCCCTTCCATTTTCCTTCCTAGGTACCTTTGAGAGCTCCTCTCCTTTTTTTGTCCATAACTTATTACGGATCCCTTTAAGCTCAAAAGGAATGCTCTGCGAAAGGAGACTTTTGGCCCTTGAAGGAGGAAGGAAGGCGTCTTCGGCCGACTGGTGTATAAACTTTTCGAGGGGAGTTATTTCTCTGGAATAAGGGACGATTTTTGCGGTTCATTTCTATGAATTCAAGTTCGTTTTCAAAATGCCTTTTTTGTGCCTTGCATTTATGGTCCATGTTACCAAATATTTTGCGCTAATTTCCTGGTTTTGTGGGTCAAATTAGATGTTTTATTCACTCGCGGGTGTTGAAGATTTCATGGGATAATGCATTTCTTAGAGAGCCTTTGTATTTTAGGGTGTTGCAGTGTTGTCGTAACTATTGTGCAACCTGTTCTTTTCTTACCCTTTTTATGTTTATTTACCCTCTACTTATTTGAAAAAGTAGAACATCTTTTGTTTCTTGAATCAGTCGAGAATATTTGGCCAGAATTTAACATTTTTTAAGTGGCACAGTAATCGCTGTTTCGCTTTAGATTGAAGCTAGACTGACTTCGGAATATCAGTTATAACTGTCCTTTTATTTGTGTCCTAGAAAGTTAGTTACGAGGGTCACCACTCCGCCCGTCTTTGTTGTTAAACCACATGTTCAACAAGAGGTAGGGTCGTGAAACTTGCAGTTGTCTTAAAAAGTAATGGGATTAATGGAAATTATTGTCTTTCAACCGTAAGGATTTTTGTTTGAATTTCTACCGTGGTATGTAGTGTCGTCCAGTACTTAATCATTATATCGTTCACATTTATTTTTAATATCCCATAATATGACTGCAAAATAGAAAAAGAATAGGGTTCTGGTTGAAATCCTGTCACTGGTATATTATTCATTGGTATACTGGTCTGAATTTAGTACTTGATGAAGAGTATTCGAGTTCAGTTCTCCGTCCGTCGGATGGAACGTTAAGTCATGGTTTTTTGGGCGCTTTTAGTTAAGAGCAGGTGTACCCGGATTTCTCTCCACTCTTCCTCAGTTCCCTGAAAACCTCTACCTTGACCCAGCTACCCACCTATCCTCTCTGGCGCAAATGAGCTCAGTTGGCGGTTGCCTCTCCCAAATATCGTAGAAAAGTAAAACGAAATAGAGGGATTTGAGTTTAGAATTTTTCTTACTCCTCTAGTAAAGTGCGTCTAATTTAGTTTTTTTAATCGATTAAAATTTTTCGAGAGCCTACTTAATAATCGTGTACTCATATTACGTCCCTTTATCATAGCAACATATTTTATAGGTAAAGATAATCTTGATTTTGGCAGTGCTAAAAGGTATATGAGGTAACATTAGAGGTGTTAAAAAATACTGACTTAACTCTCGTGTAAAGAATATTGACGCAATTCCTTAGGAGATATTGAAAATAGAACGTCAAACTTTTGAAATTCTCAGAATTTTTCTCTGTGATCGGTGCAATTGGTCATACTGCGCGTTGATATAATTAATGTGACCCACTTTGGAGGCGTTCGATACTAATTATACCCACAGCAATTTGAGAAGAGCATCAGGAAACGTGCTAAGTCCTCATTCAAGGCTGAATTAGGCAGTGTCCCCAACCCAATTACTTAGGCATCACTTTACATGCCGGCTGGGATCTTCACTTCTAACCGCTTCGTTGGCAGCGAGTGCGTCGTCGTTAAATTGGTTTTGGAATCCTTTAATGAACGGCACATTTCCCAGCACTGCTTGCATGGGCTAGTCGGAAAAACCCATGGGAGTGTTAGTACGGTGGCAGAATCAGCGGTCGAAGCTTCCACTAGTGTTTTGCAATCATTAGTCAAGCGGAAGTTCTCCTTCGATGGGGAAAAACGCCGACATATTAGCGATGGAATAATTCCCAGTCTTCTTGCACCCCTTTCCATCGTTCTCTTTCCTTTTCCTCTCCTCATGTCCAAGTTTTCCTCCTTTCTTTCCATTCCAGCGTTCCGTTGAACTTAGCTCTGCTTTAGTACTCTCTCGACCTTTCATTCACCACCTCTAAGATGAATCATCTCTTCCTCGCTCCATCCATGAATCGCTCTTCCAAAATTTTGCTCTTTCCTAAGTTTTTTCATCCCTCTTGTGAGTCTCGGCATTACGTGTAACCGTTTAAATGGAATTTCAAAAGCGCATTGTATCAGTAAAATAAGTCGAATGGAGCTTTTTCTGTATGGTGCATTCGTTGTATTCCTTTCTGCCAATACATGAGTGCGTCTCTCGCAGTGTACATGAGTAGAGGGTACTTCAACGTTTTAAATTTTATTACGTCATTCAGTCCAAGCTCTTAATGCTGAGGCAAGCACAGTATTAGTAGCCGAAGATGGATTTTAGCTTGTTTCTTTGCAGTGTCAGTTTAATTATTTGGCGACCTCTTTGGCCTCCGTCCGGCTTTAAGTTTTTATTATTTTTCTGGCACCCACATGAAAAATTACTGATTTGGTTATCTTCCAATTGAGCATCACAACAAAATTCGTGCTGTTATTATTATTGTTATTTTTATATTCCTTAATGATAGAAAGAAGAAATGAAAGTTAGTGGACATTTTTGCAAAATTACAGTCAAAGAACAACTTAAACAATATTAGCACCTAGACATCGTGTTAAATGGGATTTATCGAGAAATTACAAATATTGTAGTGGCAGTGGTTCTTTCTTTCAGGTAAATAAACATTTTTAGTCTGTGGAGGAAATAGGTCAGTCCATATTTTTTTCTAGTACCTCAAAGCAAAGTCTCTTTTCCCTGTCCCTTGATAAAATTTCAAACGATTTTGCATGGAATCTGAAATAATTTTTATTTGAAAATAATTTCATTCTGTTTAAGTTATTTTCTTTCATTATTCGGGTTCTAATATTTGTAATTGTGTGTTCAAGGTAGAGAATTGCTCTTAAAAATGTTTTATTTAAAAAAAGTGATTGTCTGTTACCATTCTTATTAGGTGCTAGAGATGAAAGACGAACTAGACCTGGAAATAATAATAATTGATATCATTCTATAAGTGAATTATTAATATGGCGGTATCATCTTTCGTTTAGCTGATAAAAAGTTGCCAATCAGCTGCATTTAATGAATGCATTAGAAATTGCATATTTCATTTTCTTTTAATAAACAACATGCATAAAAGTCTTGTAGTAGACCAAATATAACTATTCGCAGTTTTTTTAGTGTAGATGAAGCACAAAAAGTTTTATTTTGTAGAAAATGAGTACCAGTTGTGTAGCCAACTCTCCTAAAACGTAACATTAGGTAATGTTTGAAATTTAATATTGATTTTAACGCTTAGGGACGTAGAAGTTTAAAATTTTCTATTTATAATATTGCCATATTGTGCGTGCAAAGTTAATCCAGCCAATCATTTCATAGTAAGGATTGATTTGAGAGTTTGCTAATTTCCCTGGAGAAATTTAGAAAAAAGCGCGGTCGTGTTTAATGCTACAGTGGTAAAGGAGGATAACTATTTTTCGCCTTTCGTGCCTGAATGCAATTTTAATCGCTTTTTTTTCTCTTTGCATCCGTGAATGTATTTTATCCTCCACCCCCTTCGCCTTCCCTCCCTTTTCTTCCCTTTCTCCTCCTTTGCCTCTCATTTCCCTCGGAATCCCGAGAGTGCTACCCTTCTATCTCCTCCACCTCCTCATCCCTCCTTTGCCCTCTCACTCGTTCACACTCCTTTCTATCCCTTCTTCCAGCCAAACTCGTCCCACCCCTTTCCCTCCCTCCGTCCCCTGAGGCACCTCGGACAGCGCACATCTCCCTCTTTCTTTTCCCTTCTTCCACCTCCCCTTCCCCTCTGCTTCCCTTGGGCAGCAAAAGCCAGCTCAGAAGTTGGACCTAATTCGGCGACTCCTGACCGTTGACTGGGCGGCACAGCATAAGCAGGGGGAAGTGTGGTTGTGGGGGGAGAGGGCTCTGGTGGGAAGCCGGCTAGCTTTTTACTCCTCCTTGGCCCCCTCCTTCCTTCTCTTCTCCTGTCGGTGGGGCTGTGTGGGCTTTGCGGGTCCGAGGGAGGTGAGACGGGGAGCAAGAAGGTGGATGCGAGGGAGGAGGTTGAAAGGGCGCCCCCTTGGACCCTATATTCCCCGAACGTCCAAAACTAACCGTCCCCTTTCTTGGGGGCACGAGTGACGGATGGGTGGTGGGACCCGCTCCATGGCTTTCACTCTGCGGGTTTGGGTTCGATTCATTTCCGAACCTATAGGTGACGTGTTGTCAATGTTACTTTTCACTTGTTTGGCCGCACCTAGAATATGCAGCGAGCATATGGGTTCTTGATGAATTAGGTTTAATTACATAATTCAACAGCGTGCAACTGCTGCGTTAGATTACAGATGCTACGATAGCTGTTGGGATATATCAAAATTACTTCAAAAATTTGGTTAGGAGTCGCTTCAGATCGTTGATTAAAATACTGATAAATCTTCTGCATACACTTAAAACCTATATTTTTTCTGAAGATGGTATACAAGGGGAAAATTGCTCGATAAGTGCCGAAGAGAGAGGAAAAGAAACATCATTCTTGATTATGACGTAATGTAGAGAGTAAAAAAATTGTAGCGTGGTGACGTAGTAAACGGAGTAGGTAAACATGAATTGATATAAAATAAAATAAAAATTACATAGGGTGGAGAAATGGAGAAAGGGACTATTCATAACTGCAGATATTTGTAAAAATCTTTGATGATGATCCTTTTGAGGCATAAAATGAAGTGAACGCAGCTATAATTTCGTCAAAATAACGCTCTAAATCCACTTATTCTACGATGCTTATCTTCCACTGATCTATCATATTTTGTGTGTCTTTTATAATTACATGGCCTATCATCATCTAATTTCTTAAACATTCGCGCTGGAATAAATTTCCGGCCTTGTTTCATTGTCTTGTCACATTTTAATTCAAAATCGGTTGCCATTTAGTGTCTGTTGTCAGCTATCGTCCGCAGTCCATATTGTTGAGTTATTGGTGAAGTAGATTTAAATGTATATACTTATATATTAAAGTGGTTTTGGGAAATATTGGTTAAAAATCGTATGTGAAGGAAAGGACTATATATTTTGTTCAAAATTTTGGTTTCGTGAGAGTTCAGTGAATTGAAGAGGAGCATGCACACCATGAGGGTACAGGAATAGTAAGGAATGTTTAAAGTGTGGTTGTAAAGGTGAGGAATGTTGGGGAAAACCATTTTTTGCATATGAGCTATAATGATGTAGATGATATCTCGGGCTTTGTCCGTTTTTGCGTCACTTAAGTCACTGCTGATTGTTCTCAGCGTATTTAGTAATGGGGCGGAGACTTAATCTCATATTTTGCAGTGGGAGGGAGGGGGGTGGTGAGAAATGGACTTCCAAATTCCAGTAAAAATTGGCTACCCTCTCATTTAATCTGAATCCTTCCTTCGGCTCTCCGATCATTCCCTCCTTGCATACCCAGACCTCAATTCCTTTCGAAAACAAACCCGATTCTGATCCCTTAATGACCCCTGTCTAATTATGTCTAATGACCTGAATCTGAGTTCACGGCAATTGGGTCGCAGCCTGGCATTGGTCATGCATTACTGGATATCGCAGCCTGCGGTCCTAAATAGGGTAACTGTTCCGTGGGAACATGATGAATTGGGACCCAAGTGGGACAATTTTGAGAGTTCAAGGGTAAACATGGTCAGCGGGATTATGGGAGCGAACATTTTTTTCTTGTGGAAATAATTATGTTGACTTTAAATAAGCAAGTTCATCATAGTGGCATTGCTCTTCCAGATTATTTTGAAAGTAATTGGTCTTGGTATGTGTAAGGGTATGAATCGTATATAATCAACTAAAATTGGCACCTACGCTGAAGTTTTTTGTTGTGGCCTCACTTGTAAGTGACTTAGAACAATCAATCAAATAGTAAATTGGACTTTCCATTTATTGAGGATTAATAATGGTTTTCTTCCCTAGCTGAATGTCTTCTAGAGTTGACCGATTCTGTTCTTGTTCGCTTTTCAAACGTTCTAAGGGATAACCACAAGAGCTTTTTTTTATAATATTCCATTAGTAATACTTTTTTCGGCATAAATATCAGTTACTCTGGGATATATGCAGTCCCAGGGGTAAACAGCACGTTGATTTATTCACTCAAGGGTGATATCGTAATACCTATTCTTAATGAGAACTCATTGCAGGGTAAAGAACTTATAAATACTAATGCCTAATTTTACGTAAATTTTAGTTTACTTTGCTTGTTGGACCGCAACTGAGTTACTCTCTTTAAAAAGACAAGGTTAATCAAGTTTGCCGTGTAGGCTCCTGAGTTTTGATATTTAAATGGAATTGAATGCATGTATTAAAGAGTAATACTGATATTATCAATTGTAATGGCAAAATGGGACGAATATAAAAAAAATATTCTGAGGAAATTTTTTTCTGGACTTAGAAATTGGAATATTTTGTTACGATTTTGATATTGTCAATGAATAATAATTAGTGAAATAATAATTTTAATAAGATACTTCATAATCATCACTCTTAACTCATCATCATCATCAAGGGTCTACATTCCTAGGATAGGTTTGACGCAGCCCTCCACTCGATTCTTCTGTCGGCCAACCTCTTTATATTAAATTTAGATCCTCTCTTTCACGTCCTTTACGACCTGTTCTATGTAACTCATACGAGGCCTGCCTTTTCCATTCTTCCCGTTCACTTTTCCTTCGACGATTGTCTTCATCAGGCTATCTTGTCTTAAGATGTGGCCGATTAAGTTGTCTCATCTTCTTTTTTTATAGTTTTCAGCAGACTTCTCTTTTCTCCCACTCCTCTTAGGACTTCTTCATTTGTCACTCGGTCGATCCATTTTATCTTCATCATTCTTCGATAGCACCATATTTCGAATGCTTCTACCCTTTTCTTCTCTGCTGCTGTCATCGTCCAGGCCTCACTGCCGTAAAGAAAAATGTTCCAGATATACATTTTGATGAATTGCTACCTTATTCCAAGCTTGCTGTAAGTAGATTCTTATTTTGATAGAATGCCCTCTTTGCCTGGGCTATTCTACTCACTATTTCTCTCTTGCTTCGTCCTTCATTGGTAACTCTGCTTCCCAGGTAACGGAACTAGAACGGAACAGAGGTTTTGGCCTCCTCTCTCTTGCTGCACACCAATATCTTAGTTTTCTTCTTATTAATCTTCAGCTGATGCATGGCCATTGTCCTTTCCATGGTTGTTTGCATCTTATTCATTAGCATAGCTCATTCTCTGTTTCTGCTATGAAAGCTATGTCATCAGCGAATCGTAGAATACTCATTTTTTATCCGTGGATGTTTACTTCAGAAAACTTCTCACACTTTTGACTTCATTGATGGCTCTCTCGATGTAAACATTAAAAATTACGGGAGACAGTGCACAGCCTTGTCTCACTCCTTTCCTTATTCTTGCTTCTTCACAGCTGCGTCCAGATTTTATCACCGCTACTTGGTTTTTATACAAACTGTGGATAATTCTTCGGTCATTGTACGACACTCCAATTCCTTTCAGAATTCCAAGTATTAAATTGCAATCCATATTGTCAAAAGCCTTCTCTAAATCCACAAATGCAATGAATGTCGGTTTTTTTCTTCTCCATTCTCTTCTCTATAATCAGCCTAAGGGCCAGTATTGCTTCTCTTGTGCTCTTACTTTTCCTGAATCCGAATTGCTCTTCATCCAGAAAATCCTCTGCTTTTCGTTCTATTCTTCTGTAGATTATCCTTCCCAATATCTTCGACGCATGTGTCGTCACACTTATAGTCCTAAAATTTTCACATTTCTCCGCTCTCTTCTTTTTGGGAATAGGAATGATGATGTTTTTCTCGAAGTCCCTGGGTATTTCTCCTGTTGAGTACATATCGCAGATGGCCTTGTAGAGATGTACCAATGTCCTCTCTCCCGCATTCCTTATCAGTTCTGCGGGGATATCATCAATTCCAGGAGCCTTATACATCCGAAGGTCCCTTACTGCTGCGTCGAATTCCGATCCCAAAATTGATCCTCTCATATCATCCTTGTCGACTTCCCTTCCCTCTTCAACACCTTTGTGCTGAGATTGTTCCCGTTGTATAACTCTTCCAGATATTCTTTCCATCTCTTCACTTTCCCTTCATTTTCAAAAAAAAGTTCTCCATTCTTGTCTCTTATAGCATTGCATCTTGCGCTCCATTCCTTGAAGTTGTTCCTCACTTTCGTATATGCAGCTTCCACCTTTCCAAGGGAAAGGTTCTTTTGTAGATCTTTGCATAGATTGTTCATCCACATTTCTCTAGCTTTCCCTGGCTTGCGACTTACTTCGTTCCTTATTATTTTGTAGCAAATCTGCCCTTCTTCAGTTTTCGCATTCTTGTACTTTCTTCTTTCTTCAGTCAGCACCAAGATTTCTTCCGTGATCCATGGCTTCTTCTCAGCAACTTTTCTTCTTCCAAGAACTTTTTTTTGCTGCTTCCTGTAGTCCACACTTAATGTTTTCCCAACACACTTCTACTGGTTTCTCAGTCAGGTCCTCTCCTATGTTGTTTTCTACTGCTTTCTGAAATTCCAGCTGATGTTGAGTCTCCTTTAGTTTTTCTACTTGCCAAATGTTCTTTACTGTTTTTTCAATCTCTTGAATTATAGATGGCATTTCATCATCACTAAATTATGGTCGCTGTCGATGTCTGCACCCGGGTAGCTTTTGCAGTCCTGCACCTGATTCCTGAACCTCAGCTTCATTAAAATATAGTCTATTTGATATTTTCCTCTGTCTCCTGGCATCTTCCACGTGTATTTTCTTCGTTTGTAATTTTTAAACAATGTGTTAGTAACCACTAACTTATGTTGTGTGCAGAACTCCAGCAGTCTTTTTCCTCTTTCGTTTCAGTTTCCCAATCCATATTTTCCAGTTATTCTTCCATCTTGACCTTCGCGATAGCGTTCTAGTCTCCTAAAATAATTAGGCTTTTTTCTCCTATTACCTGTTTTATTACTTCAGTGATATCTTCGTAGACGTCTTCCACTTCTTCATCTTCGTTGTCCGACGTAGGCATGTAAACTTGCACCACAATTGTATCTGTAGGCTTAGTTTTAATTTTTACCATTATAATCCTTTCACTGTGTTGCAGGAAGCTCTTCACACGCAGTCCCGCACTCTTTCTGAGCATTATGCCTACTCCAGCGTTACCATTCAGTGATCCGGTATGAATAATTCTATAACTTCCACTCTAAAAGCCTCCTTCTTCAGGCCATCTCATTTCACTGATTCCTAATACATCGAGGTCCATTCTCCGCATTTCCACCTTCAGGTTCTCCAGTCTTCCGCAGGTCCGAAGAGATCGCACGCTCCACGTTCCTACCCTAAAATGAGTATCACACTTGACTGATGTACTCTCTCGGGTAGTCCCCGCCCGTAGATCCAAATGGGGGACTATTTTACCTCCGGTATATTTTACTCGAGAGGGTTCCATTATGTCTCGATAATAAAGGAGTAGCTGCGACTCCTCGGGATAATAATGTAGTGGTTTCCCCTCGCCTTCCACATCGCAGTACTACAGCCGTTAAAGTAAGTGTTTCCTCGCCTGTAGTGAAATTAGTGTCGCTGTACCGACCACTGTGGTCTTCACCTTCACTCATGTGAAGAAGAGCTGCTGCACTCTCCTCCGGGTGATGGGAAGTGTCATTGTTGGTGGCCTCCGTCTCCAAGTCACGGCATCTTCACAGGTTCTGTATTATTTAAAGGCTTACCTTTCCCCAGGGTAGACCAATAACCCCTCGGAATGCCGTCGCTTTTTGTCCACGACTGCTTATTCGACGAGTTAACTCGCTTATCTCGCAGCTAACCTCTATATCTAGAGGTCGACCCACCATCCGCAACCCGGTGGACGCACTCGGTGGCTTTAAGCTTAGCCGCGAGAACTCTTAACTAGAAACAAAATTTTACTAGAAACGAAAAGAATTGAGGAGCATTTATACACCATTGAGTTTATTTAGTACATATACCCCACTTAATCGTGCAGAAAATGTATTGAACTGGAATTCCTTCATGAAATATTCACTGTTCTTCGCTCCTCGGGTGAATCAACTCAAAACGCTGAGGACTAGTCTTCCACGAAGTAAGTAATCTATCATGTCATGACCAATAAGGCGGATGAATACTCCATTTGTGAAACAAATGCCGCTTGTCAGAAACGTGAAGAAGTCAGGGGCGGGTCCAATGCGTGTGGTGCCGGGGTGGTATCAAATGTCACTCAATTGGGTACTATATGGGTTATTGACGGATTAATGGAGAGTTATATCCTCGTTATGCAGATTGTTCGGAGTGGCCCTGTCATTATTGATGGGCTAAGGAGTTTGAAATGAATTGAATGTCAACAATCACTGTCGCGGATGAACCCTTAGGGACATAATTAGCCCTAGAGGTTTTCGACCTCGTTGGTTTACGTGACGCGGTATCCTCTGTCCGTCTTTTCCTCATCTTCGTTTGAGGGGTTTTCGTCAGTATCCTTGTGCAGTTGACATTAGTGGCATGCTTTTAGATTTTCAGGTTAGTTATTTGCCTGTATTTTAGTCTTATATTTATTAATCAACTGTGCTTGCCGAATAATGCAGGAAAAGTTTATATTCATATACTTTACTGTGATTCTGGATTTTTGGCTTTACAGAATATTCCAGAAGTCAAGAGTAGAAGTATATGTTTTTCGAAATCAAAAGAAGTAATTTCTATCGACATCATACTGTATAACTTAATGCCACCATACTACATAAATTAATCTTTAAACATAGTCGCTTATTAATATATAGGTGGCCCTGATTCAAATTTGGCGGAAGCCGTCACTGAATATTACATAGGTATGGTGAAGCGAATGGCATTTTGTAAATATAAAAATACACAAAACTCGGTTAATTGGTTACAAATAGGAATGTAAGTAAGTTTACAATTTTAACACTTTTTCTTGCTCTTATACAATTGCTCAATGATTTCGATGTGCCATTAAAATATTTAAATCATTTATATGAGGTTATGCCGTTCCAAACCTCCTTGTGCTTTTTTGTGGTTGCAATCTAATTTTTCTGACCAAGGTTTTACGGATGAATTCAGCTTCTAGGTCAATTATCGGTAGTTTAATTCATGATTCGTGTGATTTTATTTACCTGGCATTTACGTTTTTGATTCAATTAATATATTTCACGATATCTCCGTGAATTTCATGTGAATGGTGCCATGCAATTGGCAGTTGCTTAAACTAACATTAAAAATATGTTTGCTCTGTAATATTATGGAAAAATCAAAATACAATATATAAAATAATTAAACGTCCGATTATTCAGTAATCTGTTTCTGTCAGTCATAACTCCTATGAGATATACTGTGGTTGTAATTGTGAATAATAATCTGCATTTTCTAAATTTATATTGCATCCATTACAATTAGAATCTTAGCAAAATCTTCTGATTTTGACCTCACTCTTTCTTGCTGCCACTCCTTTTTCGTGTACTTGCCAACCACCCTGATTTTTTCAGATTTTCACCTTATTAGATGGTCCCATTAGAAATTTCTCACCTCTTTTGAACTGCTGCTGTTGACCCAAAAATTTAATAACGTAAATATTGTTTTAACAGGCATTTTTAATAATTTATTTTATAATATTCTATTAATGCTATTTTATGAAAATCAGGTGATAAAATATCACAAAAGTGTGCTTCTTTCCTGCGTCTAGCTTCAGAGAAAATTTAATATACCTAATAGGTGTGTTTTAAGTGCAAAGAATTGCTGCTAAAAGTTCAGAGAATTTTACACAATGTAAATGCCTACCCCTCGGAATAAACTTTTACCAAATAAAACCTTTGACGGAAGTCAACGGGACTAACTCTGTTTATTCGGGGAATTCATAAAGTTTACCTGTAATTAGTCGTTCTGTTTCATCAAATATTTGCTTTACGGCATCGTTCCAATTTTCAGCTTATTGGAACTGACATTGTCACATGCTCTCGTTCTCTCTCTTAATGCGGAAGGATCTCTTGTCCAAATACGTTGTGAGTAGACAAAACATTACCAAATGGAAATACTGTAGTCGTCTTCACTACTTATTTATCTTCCTCTCTCGCTTCCCGTCTCCAACTTTATTTTTAGTAGGTTTATATCCTCTTCCTCCAACTCATACAGCCTTATCTCACCGTCATCTCTTTATCATAACACTCTTCTTTTCCGAATTTCGCCGAGCCCGTCGGATTCTCTCCCTTAAGCCGCGTGATCAGTCTCCCCCTTCCACGCCCTCAGTTCTTTCTCGTCGATATATTCCTATTTTTTCGGCCAATCCCATTTTTCCTTTCATTCTCTCAAGGAATTTTTCCGTGTTTTCCTTCTCTCTTTCTCTAATTGGACTATTCGCTATTTCGTTGCGCTGTCTCCCCTTCCTTTGGAGTGGGGACAAAAACGGTTTTCTCTTTAGCCGTCACCAATTACTGTCATCCCTTAAGTTTTCCTCTCAATCATCTCTCGAATCTTATTTTCTTCCTCTCTGAGGCTTCTTCCATCCCATCGCTCACTCGATGACGTTAACTTTTGCCTCCTGCCCCTCACTTCTCATATTCGCCCATCGGGAAATCCTCCGAGAAATTAATACGCACGTAACAACGAGCGGGTGAATGTGCGGCTGAAAAAAACGACTCAAGACTCAGCCATAGCAGTTACTTAAGGAGTTGCAGTGTACCCGAAAGGAATCAACGCTCTGTTGCTTTCTTGCCACATTTCCCTAATTTTCCCGCACTTTTAATAAATATGACATTGTGTATGTATGTGACTGAGTGCATTGTGCGAATAGAGCTTCACTCGCTGCAAAATTTCTCTAAACATTTTCACTAATAATCATAGACATAGGAATTTCTGAATACCAGTAGTAAATGGGAAAATTGTGCGCATCGTGGAAAGAAACTGGCCGTACCACGGCGAGTGTTTGAATTTTTCAGGCATCCAGGCTTAGTTAGGCCTCTATTAGCCGAGGCAACCAGACACGCCACCGAGCCTTCCACCGGTGGAACTTGTCAGTCGTGGGGCATAGAATCAAATGAGTCCTATTAGCCGTGGCAACCAGACGCGCCACCAGACTTTCCACCGAAACCAGTCGACTGAGCCACGCAACCGCGCCTTCCACTTTGGGTTGCTCAGCAACGTTCCGGGGCATTGGAGTATATGTAGCCTACTAGCCGAGGCGACCAGACGCGCCACCGGTGACTGAATATTGCATGCGCGCGCATCATACTGCCCTGACCAAGACGCTCCAGGCAGACACACAATCTCAGTTCACAGTCCAAACTAGTGGTGAGATGTTCGCTCTTGTGAATTGAATTTCTGTGTGTTAATATGTTTTCGCCGGGGGCGGTGGTGAATGAAGATGGTGATCGCAATTTGCAAGAAGGTGAAGGTGTTCGTTTTCCAAGTGTAATAAAGTACAATAGTGTGTAATAAAGCCCTTTGGTAAGTCTAGACATCAACATAGGATGCTTCCGAAACCTTCTCACCCTTCGCCTTCTCTTCTTTATGAGAAGAGCTAGCAATAGTACGTCCTCACAACACAACACTATTTTAACCACTGCTGTGTGCTGGGTAATTTTTGAACCGATACTGGTGGAGCCACCGGTGACCTGGGCGGAGTAAACCCGAGCAACCAGACACTCCACCGGTGGAACGTCCGGTGGAGTGTCCAGGTTGCCTCGGCTAATAGAGGCCTTAGGGTTAATGTCCACCCCCTCACAGTACAAATCTTCGGAAAGAATACTGCATTACTGAGTAAGAATTTATTCTGAGGTCATTTCGTGAGAAAGAATTTCTTCATGTCAAAAGGCCCTCTTTTGAAACCCATTTCCCGTGCTCTACCAGGATTTGTATTAATTTACCGTGCGTAACGAAAGGAAAGGGATAAGTTTTATCTAGTTAATGCTACAATCTATGACACATGTCTTGTATATGCTAGTGGGAAATATGTTTTTTCTGGATAAAGAACTGCTATTGCGTTAGTGATTCGTTAATTTTGTTATAAAGCGAAGCATTCTAAGGTTTTCAAGAGTACTACTTTTCTGAGACCAAATGCAGGCAGTATCTACGAACTACTCTACAATAATACAAATGCTTTTTCTTCATTTTTTTGCATAGACATGATTTATAAACACATATGCGGTATGGACCTAATGTATTATAGTACCTACTCTTTTTTATGTTAAAGGCATGAAACGGGTTTTGTGCACAATACATACCACTACTTGAAAGTAAAGATTTTTTATCTGAATTGTGTCCGGAGGAACTCAAATCGTTTTACGATAAGAATAACTGAATTAGTAATATGAATTGGCTTTAAAACATTACGATCGCCCATTAAGTCCATGATATAGCGTATTCAAAGTAATATCTTTTTAGACCGTTTGACACGGCACAATTTATTGTATAAACGAATTTATGAAACTGAACATTGTACGTCTTGTACAATTGTATGTCTCTCTGAATGGAATTAGAACAGGTTCTATTTTCCGTTCAGTCATTCAGACATTCGAACAAGCGTTCACACAATTTGCCGCTTTGCATGGTGCGATTTTCCCATACAAGCGTTTGTACAAGAAATTGTTCGAAAAATGTACCATGTAAAATGGCCTTAATACCTACGTACCATATAATGTCACTTATGCAGGATTTTATGGATATGATTATATACTTGCTGCCATTCTCTGCCTCATGTATATGTGATTTGGTTAAATGCATTTTGCGATGTCTTTTTGTAGGTGTTGCCCTAAATAAAAACAAACACAAAATGACACAAACACTATTAATATCCGGAACGGTGTAGGTACTGTATTTAAAAGTGAGAAAAAATGTAATATGATCATACATGGGTATAACATTAGGCCAATAGAAATAAAGAAATGAAAGAATAGGTTGCAAATGAATTCGAAGAGCAAAAGAACGCAATGTGAATTTCCCGAGAATTTGTCCACTTTGGGTTTCAAGCGCAGCACTCCTACTGCTTCATCCAAATCTTCAATTCATTTGCGAGAAAGGGCTACGGTTCATTAAGACATCCATGGGCCTTGACGACGCGTAGGCTTTTCCATGGCTTGTTATCCTCAACTGCCTGTAAGTAACCGCACCATGAGTTAATTACAATCAACCCAAAGCATTTCATTACGCTCAGTTGAGTTTTAATGTAGTTCCTACTGAAATTTGTTATCTGTTTTCAAAAGTGTGTCCCAACATCATAAAGGGCGAGTGGAGTGTCCCAGTTTTCCCTATCAGTTATTTTCAGCTAGCGTTGGAGATCCTAAATGCAGGCAGCAACTTTATTTCACCTAGCCGCTCGTAGGGTTCATTTCTTAGAGTTATCACGTTTCTTTATGCCTCTTGAAAATATGTTGCTTGTCAATCGCCCTTGGATGTGACGAAGTTCTAACTTGACTAGTAATAGCGGTATGTTCATACTTTCTCTCGTATGTATCTTTACACCTGAATTAAGATGGCGTGACTGGTGAACTTGCTAGTGAAAAGGTTATCAAGATATCCACCAGGTTCATAATGTACGACGTTTCAATAGACGACTTGGCATTATCACCACACTACCACTAGAATAATGCTGGAGTTGAGTATCGAAACGTCGTCCACTATTAACATCCTGATCCACTGGAAAACCCGAGGTTTTTCTTCATCAATGCACCTATATCTAAAGAGTTTATTAGAACCCATTACTTCACGTTCAAGTATTTTAGCTTGCTTGAGGGGCTTCGGACCTTATCCTATCCCCATCCCTTCCATTCCTATCCTTATACCTTTCCTCCCGGTCTGAAGTGGATAAAGTATCGATACCCTTGCTGAACTTCGTCATTTTGTCATCAAAAAGTAAAAACTTATGGCTGTAAAGGCATGAGTGAATTTTTTATCTCCTTGCAAACTTGGCACGTAATCAGAAATATGTAAACAATAATTGAGCAGAATCTGACCGTGCTGCATGTGAAGTTGTAAATTATGCTGGGTTAATTATTTTTCAAAGTAAATTTGGTAGTGACGTACCTAGCAACATGATGGTTTACTCGTCGCTGAGGTATGTTTGGAGTAATATCTCCTCATGTCTGCATCTATGTGGCTAGTATACAATGAATATCATTTCCCTCGCCTGAGCTCGTAGAGTGCGGACGGGTGGTCACTGAGCTCCGAGACTTGGGTCGCGCCTTTCACTTTTTCAACTGATCGCCAGCAGCAGCATTTTAACGTTGCCTAGCTGGGCCTGTATCGTAGTGTAGTAGTGTATTAAGTAGTGAGTGTTTAGTAGTACTTCTGCGCCTGCCTTAATATATTATTACGGTAGTGTGAGTGCTTGCGTGGGTGTTTGGTGTTGTGGGTGCTTGGTCCCGCCGTGGTGCCGTCCCGGCTGGTCTTTGGTGTGTGGTTTACGCTGTGTCCGAGTGTGTTCGCTGATAGTGCTAAGTAGATCTAATTTCAGTTTCTTCTTTCTTTTAACTACTCCGCAGCAAATAATACTCTTAAATTATAATACTGTCACCTACTTGTTGTCTAAGTCTAATCTAATCTAGTTGAGCGGACTATATTTAAAAGTATTTACATATTTCTATTTTATCATCACCGTAGTTCTCGAGGCGTTTTTTAAGTTTTTTCTCAGTTCATAGCACAGTTCCTTTTATATTGTTCTCCCTAGTTATTGGCTCAGCTTTTCTACATAATACCCTGCTTTTCTTACTATTCAATATTTTAATCTTGTGAAGTGTTAACGTAAGCGAAAGGAATATATTAATAGTTATATATACTTGCTTTTGATTGAAAAACTGCATACATTTTAACGGCTGTCGCAGTAATTTAAATTATATAGTTTATTTCTCTTTCATCTCCATTGAGTGAGTTAACTTACATATTTATTCCTCAGAGCTATTTTCTTTAATAAAATTTCCCTTTGTATATGTAAATATATTGTTATCTAGCACATTTAGAGATCGTTACTTGTTTTGTTACATCCATAATAAATTGTCTCTTTCACCGTCCTTCTTATTATTCTCTAGTTGGTCTCAGTAGTTTTATGTAGAGCTTTTTCTTTATCATTTAGTGATCTTCATATTTCGTGTAGAATATATTTATAGTTAGTTATTTGCTGGTTACATTTTTACTAAATAGTTTATTTTAGCGTTTTTTCTTATTATTATTGAGTAGTTTAACCCTTTAAGTATTAACGTAAGTTAAACGCAGTATATTAATAAGTTGTCTCTTTCATCGTACTTCTTATTATTCTATAGTTTCTGTCTCAGTAGTTTCTTATGTAGAGCTTTTATTTTTCATCATTTAGTTATCGTCATATTTCGTGTAGAATATATTTAAAGTTTGTTATTTGTTGGTTACGTTTATACGGAGTAGTTTATTTTTAGCGTTTTTTCTTATTTATAAGTAGTTTAAACTTTAATTATTTACATAAGTTAAACGTAATATATTAATATCCTAACAGTAGTTTTAACTCTAATCTAAGCGGTAGTTGGGTAGTAGGTATTACTTGCATATTAACCTAACTCTTCTCTCTACTAGAGCCTTACTTCCCGTTGGTTTGTCAGTTAGCTGCTTCTTCCTTCTAGCCTATATTACTCACGTCAACAACACTACATTCCTTCCCTTCCCATCGCTAACCTTGTCAAGGTCAGCGATAACCGAGACCCCCAGCCGTGAAACAATCCCCTAACCGACTCCCCGTGGAGAGCCCTTCCTGCGCAAACCACTCACCCGTGTAAGTCTTATCCTACCTCCTGTTGTTGCTAGGGCAATTAGTTAAGTGCCTACGTGCTGGTGATTATTGATCTTTAAATCTTATTGCTGAGTCCTTTAGAGTTCTATTGTAGTCATTTCTTAGTGTGTGCTGAATTGTGTAAAGAATCTAGGTACTTTCTGTTCCTTGTATTAATATATCTGAAGTTTATTTATAATCGAATAGTACTGCTTCCAACGTAGTTCATCCATAGCTTAGTGGTTGTAATTTATACTATATAGTCGTTACATAGCTTAGTTTTCGGGGAAAAGCGTGATTAGGATGGCTTTGAATCGGTCTTCTGTCGTGACGCTCGATAATTCAGGCGAATGCGCGGCTCTAAGGGCCCGTATCGCCGAGTTGGAGAGAATCGTGTCGGAGCTCCGTTCGAAGGTAGAAGGGAGGGTGTCTGTCTCCGAGAGTGCTGGAGTTTCGGGTGGACTCATTAGTGAGGATCCAACCGTCACTACACCGCTCAGTGAAGAGGTAGCGCCAGCCCCTAAGCCCGATGAGTGGAGGGTAGTTACTCTGAGTAGCGGAGGTGTAAGGCTGCGGCGCGGAGCGGAGTTTGCAGAGGCAACTCCTCTCCCCGTCTCAAATAGGTTTCAGGCGCTTCCTATGGATGTCGCCGAGATTCCTGCAGCCGGCCCCGTCGCTACTCCGAGAGCTCTACCGAGGAGAAGCCGTCAGAGTGGGAAGGGGGGGATGCTAGTGATAGGGAGTAGTAACGTTCGGCGTGTGATGGCTCCTTTGCGGAGAAGGGCAGACCGCGAGGGTGTTAGCCAGGGCTTAACGTCTTGGTGCATCCCCAGTGGCGGTATTCCTCAGGTGACGAGGGCGATGGGAGCGGCGGTTGCGGGCACGAAGTGCTCTAGGCTGCAGGTCGTGGCCCACGTAGGCGTCAACGATGCCACCGACCGCAGACCCGAGGAGATTCTGCATTCCTTTAAGGAATTGAACTCCGAGGTGAAGCGGGTAAGTGAAGTCGCGGGCGTTGAACTGGCGCTTTCGATTTGTAGTCTGGTCCCGAGGATCGATCGTGGACCTCTGATTTGGCGTCGAGTGGTAGACATAAATCAGAGGCTACGCCGTTTCTGTAAGGACTTTGGAGCCTCCTTCGTTGACCTTCAGCCGTCGCTTCGGTCGTGTAGACACCCGTTAAACCGCTCTGGAGTTCATTACACTCCGGACGCCGCCAAACGCGTGGCGGATAGGGTATTAGATCATTGCAGGCCTTTTTTAGGGTAGATGGTAGGGTAGAGAGTAGGTCATGTAGTGGGGTAAATAACTTCTCGTTGCCAGTCGCTTTATCAGCTAACATTCATGAAAGCAGAATTGAACCTCAAAATACTTCAGACATGACTACAGCTCTCCCTTGTAGCCTTAATAACAGTCGAGGTGAAAATATTTCCGTTGCGGTAGTTAATTGCCGAAGTCTTAAAAACAAGATACCTGAGTTCCATCACCTTATTCATACTACTGATGCAGATGTAATTATAGGAACTGAAAGTTGGCTGACAGATGACATTCCTGACTCAGAAATATTCCCAAAATCTTTTAAAATATATAGAAAAGATAGACATAACAGAGCAGGTGGTGGTGTTTTCATTGCAGTCAAGAACTCAATCATTAGCAAAGCAGTAATATTTCCCGACAACCCCTTAGAATGTGTTTGGTGTTCATTAACATGCCCTAAATCCAAATCAATATCTGTCTGCGCATTTTATAGACCCCCAAACACTGATGTTGAGTCATTATTAGAACTGGGAAACCAGATAAATACTATAACGTCCCGTAACAGCGAACGTAATATAATAATAGGTGGAGATTTCAATGCACCATCAATAGACTGGAGAACATACTGCTTCAAAGCTGGAGGAAGGGACAAAGACATTTGTGAGACTCTATTAGATGTTTTCTCCAATAACTCCCTGACACAATTAGCTACAGCACCTAATAGAGGGGACAACACTCTTGATTTACTGGCAACCAATATCCCACAACACGTGACAATGATTGACACGGTTGATGGAATCAGTGACCACAGAGTTATAACTGCAAAACTCTCGCTATCTTTAGATAAAAATTTTAAACAAAAAAGAAAGTTTTACATTTTTAAAAGAGCAGACTTTGCTAACTTTAAAATTTATTTAAGAGATTCCTTATCGGATTTCAAAAAGTCTTCCATAAAGGTATGTACCAACGATTCATGGAAGTCGTTCATTAATATCATGCGCTCTGGGATCAACAGATTTATCCCTTGTAAATTCAAAAAAGAAAGCACTGAACCTAGGTGGTACAATGCCGAAGTGAGAAAATCCCTGAGACGGCAGCGGATATGTCATGCTAAAATGAAAAAAATTAGTAAACATATGCCCACTGAAGAGCGTAATGTAATTATTGAAAATTATAAAATTTCAAAATCCACTGCAAAGTCAGCCCTTAGTAATGCATTTGCAGAATTCAAAAGAAAAACACTTGGGGAACAATTGAAAGAAAATCCAAAAGTCTTCTGGTCGTACGTAAGGGAAGTGCAAGGCCATAAGTCTGCCGTCCATTCACTTAAAAATGATAGAGGTGAAATGACCACAAACACACTCGACAAAGTTAACTTGCTAAATTCCTTCTTCCAAACCGTTTTTAACCCACCTTCCGGGGATTCAACTGTCGTGTTACCTGACCTCTTTCAGCGGTTGATGCAACCAATTGACATTTCCTGTAATGGTATTGAAAAATTACTTAAAGATATAAGCCCCAACAAATCTCCTGGCACTGATCAAATTCCCTCCCGCGTGTATAGAGAGTTAGCATCCGAAATTTCCCCCTACCTTGAAATAGTATTTAATAAATCCCTGACCGAACACGTCGTACCGATGGACTGGAAAGCAGCCGATGTAACACCCATTTTTAAAAGTGGCGATAGGGAGCAGCCATCTAACTACAGACCTATATCCCTCACATCCATTTCATGCAAGGTCCTAGAACATATAATTGTCAGTTCAGTCATGGGACACCTAGATAGCCAGAATTTATTGTCCAATGTCCAGCATGGCTTCCGAAAGAGCAGATCGTGTGAAACCCAACTTGCTCTCTTTTCCCACGATATTTTAGTTTCTGGCGAAAATAATATTCCAGTGGATGCTATATTTCTCGACTTCAAGAAGGCTTTTGACAAGGTTTCTCACAGCAAACTAATTTTGAAGTTAAAATCTTATGGGTTAGACAGTAACATTATATCATGGATTAATGATTTTCTGCATGATCGGGTTCAAAGGGTTGTTTTGGACGGTGTTTCCTCACCGGCAATTAAAGTCACTTCGGGTGTCCCACAAGGTAGTGTGATAGGTCCACTCCTATTCCTTTTGTATATTAATGATATCCAAAAGGTGGTAAAAAGTAAGCTTCGTCTATTTGCCGATGACGCAGTAGTGTACAGGGAAATTCTATGCCCGAACGATAAAGAATATTTAAATATTGACCTACAAGCAATTGAAACTTGGTGTGATACATGGCAGTTAGAATTAAACTTTAAGAAATGTCTTGTAATGAATTTTTGGAAAAAGAATAGCTCTCCTCCTACCACTTACAAAATAAGTAATAATGAATTAACTAACGTGGAATCCATTAAATATCTTGGAATAAGACTGACAAATGATCTTTCCTGGGGTAAACACATTCGTGAAATAATGGGTCAAGCGAATCGCAAACTGGGTTTCATTAAAAGAGTATTGGGTAAATGTGACGATCATGTACGAGAAATCAGCTACTTTTCCCTTGTTAGACCTCATTTGGAATATGCTGCCAGTGTATGGGATCCCTACGAAATCGGTCTAAGTAATGAACTTGAACGTGTGCAGCGAAGATCGGCAAGATTTGTAAAGGGACGATACGATAATTATATTAGCGTAACCAGTCTATTAAATGAATTGAAATGGGAATCATTGTCAGATCGCAGGTTGAAATTTAGACTTAATCTCTTCCACAAATTCCAAGGCAATATTTTCAGTGATGATGTTAAAAATATTTTACGAACCCCAACTTACTATGGCAGACTGGACCATAATCATAAAGTTAGAGAAATTGATTGCCGAACTGACCGATTCAAAATGTCCTTTTTCCCTCGCACAATAAGAGATACGAATAACGGTAACTATGTCCTATCGGAGAGTAGCAATGAATAGCATTGGTAGCTGCATGTTGGTATGAGTACTTAAAGCTAACCCTACTAGCAGAATGTTTTTGCATGTTTGCTTTGCAATTTCTATCATTTTTAAATAGTGTAGTTCTGACTACTATATTAATACTATTCCTTTTTTATGCATGATATGTAGTGCATGTTTGGTGAGAAATCACCCCCTGCCACACACCCTTGTGGTGGCTTGCAGGGTATTATGTAGATGTAGATGTAGATGAATATGTAGATGTTACCTTTGAGATGTGGTTGAAGGAAGAGAAAGAAGAACGAAGAAGTGGTTGGTTAGATATCTCAGTGAAAATTGCAGTATGTGTGGTGGGTGAGGAGAAATTTCTCAGGACAAATTCGAAGAAGGCCAGAAAAGTGGCCTGAGGACGTTTTGAAAGATTATTTAATTCTTTAAAAATACAATTTAGAGAGGAGTTGTGTGTTATAGGGGGAAAAGAGTTTACGGATAAGGATTCTGAACAGAAACTCGTGAGGACGACAGTATAAGTGTGTAAAAACACATTAGGTTGTTAAAGAAGTCAGAAAAGCCTATGGGGCAAGGAAGGAGTAGAAAAGGCATAGATTAAAAAAAACGTCCATTATTGGTGGAAAATGGAAGATGTTACGCACTTGGAAGATTTTTCCTCTATTAGACGTTCTCATCCTGGCGAAAGAAAAGACTCACTCCTGTTTCCTCTCAGCCCGCTGCATTGTAACACAATCCCCTACCCCTCTCTGACGAGGTGCGACGGAAGTGAATGTCGAGGCTTGTCCAAAGGTCGTTCTAAGGATGTCCGATGAGAAGGGTAGAAGGCTGTAAGTGTCACGATGGGTAACCTGGGAGGGACAACTCAAGACATTTTTTTTCTTGTGTGGGAGGAGGAGGAAATAAAAAAATGTTGGAAGTTTGTTTTTTTTTTGCGCAGAACTTTGGACAGTGCCCCAGTCTACCCTTTTCGTTTCCTTCTTCCTCCATTCCATTCCTCTCTTTTTATCCGCGTCGCCTCTCCGGAACTCTTTTGGGTTTCAGAAGTACTCTCATAGCGTCTCCCGGGAGTGATATGATCGGTATGTACCATTACGGATCGGATCCACTCTATTATTTTTTTATATCCGGCCTGTAACGGTAAGTTTTACCCATCCGGTGTTCTTTCTTGCATGGAAAGGCTATTTTTACTCCATCTCGGTGGTGTGTGAACAGTTTTATAAATTATAAAGTTTATGAAAAGGCGGTAATCAAATCGGAAACATATAAAATAAATGTTTTGAGTATCAGCTTCTATGACCTGAATTTGGAACCGATCCAGATACCACTCTTAAGCATTAAGGAGCACAAATAGGGCATTACTAATTTTGTTTCCTTAAGACTTAATAATGCGAGTTTGACGTTAATGACCAGTCAATGTGCATGATAGTTATTCATGTTGTTTCAATTTGCCAGTTCTTCTGGGTATAAAACTACAAAGGAAGACCATATGTTTACTTAAGAAGAGCAGATGTACAGTCGTGAATAAACGTCTCGATACTTAGCCAGAATTATAGGTACGGGTCAAAGTACCTATAGGTATTTAAGAAGACGAACAAAGATCTTAATTATGTATCCGGTGGATTTTTTTGTGATGCCTACGTATTTTCGGATGTCTTGAATGTGTTACTAGATTTCCATTCCTAAACATATTCATCCGTAAATGCTGCTCATTCATCATCTGCTCGCGCATGCCTCATATCTAATTGAACCGTTTTTTTGTTATGGCGCAGTAAAACATATTTGAATGCTTGTTTTGTAATAAATACCCCCTATCATGCTTCCTCTGTGGTTTTTTACCAGTGCATTTATATCTGCTGACTACCCTGTAGGCTAGGGTCTGTGACAGGGAATGAGTTATCACCAAACATTCACTACGGACATACACTTAAGTTTACATACGGGTACTGCGACACATAATAAAAAGTTACTATGAATATCATGCGGGACACCCTCAGCAATTTTAATTTTTCATCCAACATTCTAGGAAACATTTGAAAAATACAATAGCCATTCATTAGGTATTCATATGTTTGCAACTTAATGCTACATTTGCCCAAAAATATTTTTAAACCTGGGATCGTATACCGTTACGAAACCCAAATCCGTCTTCGTTTATGTGAAAAATGATAAGAAAATTGAAAACAGCTATATTCTAAAATCTTTTATTTCGGCCTTTCTCGTAATTTTCACTAATGTGGCAGACATGGAATTACTCTTGTGATTTTATTCCTGATTGTAGTCCACATGTCTACATTATTTTTTTTTCTATCTGCACCTAATATTTTCCCCTCTTAATAGCGGTTCTTGAATAACCAGACAGAGAATCATGTTTACTAAATGTACACATCGTATCCCACTTATATTTCGTGGGAAAAAGTGGCAACTAAAGGAAATGACTTATTATTACTCATCCTGCAAACGTACATTATGACTTTTCTGCTTCAGATCCATTAGAAATCCCTTTACCCCTTTTGAAATATCCCAAAACTGGACCCTACCCATGGCTTATATCTTGAAACATTTCTCACCTTGGGCAATAGTACATACGTCGAGGTAAATATGTGTATTTTCAGAATCCAAACGTGTTCCTTACCTTCATATATAATTTGTACACTCTCACTTTTTTGAACTCTACGTATTGAACCCAGCCACATTTTTTCCAGCACTGGACCACCCATCCTCTTGTCTTTGATACTAACTGCTCTTCCCGAAACTTCTCCTTTAACACTCCTCTTACGTTACTTACAGGCGACCCAACTGAGACATAAAGCAACGGGAATTTTTCTGGGATCTAAAACTGAACCCATCCAAAACTCAAAAGTTTTCTAGAGGTACAGACCATTCGGGTAAAGTCTCTTCCGAAGTTCCCGCCATAAAACTAATGGCTCCACAGGGTGGTTGTTTTTGGAGCCCCAGAGATCGCGCTGCCAAAACAACATTCAAATCTTTCTCGATGAATGTTCTCCGAAAATTGTTCGCCCGTACCGTGCGAGGCTAGGGACATTTCTCCTCCGAGTCATTCCCATCTTATTGTGGAGGCGTTATTCCAAAGGAGACGGTGTGAATAATGATGTTTTCACCCTATTTCCCTTCGGAAAGCAGACCGTATGAATGGTGATTGGAAGGTGGTTGTGCAAAAATCGTTTTAGAGTCGATATAAAAACTTCAGGCAGTTTTAAGTGTGCAGCCCTTTATTTTTTTCACTCCTCTTGGGATTTATTCATGAATTCACAGCGATTCTTCTTGAGTTTCTTCCCTCCGTACGTATAAAATTGCATTTTGAAATCAACGTTATTTACGTTTTGCATGCATCGTTATCACATTTTAACCTAAATATTTTGACTATGCAGAAATGGTGATTCAGAAATGTAGTTTTCCCTACGGCAATATTCAAGGAAAGAATAAAAGAAAATTATTACTTTGTCAAGCGGCAGTATTAATAATCGTGCAAACCTATGTTTTTGATAAGTAAAAGCGTAGTCTTTGCTCATCAAAATACTCTAATGAATACTCTTCTCGTACTTTAATGAATAAACGCTTCGTTTCAAGATTTTAGAGTAACGAAATACTAACATAGATAAAGAAATGTCATTTTAATTTATGTTTGAGAAGAGCAGTGTATGTTCGTTGATGCTGGCAACGGCTTTAAGATTGTTTATCCTTTTTTTAACAAAAAGGTCCAAAGTAGCAATCTACGTACATACTCGTAGAGCATGCCTTCCTTAACATTTTGGTATGTGCCCGTGCTATTAGACCCGTGACACACATCGTTGGACTCGCTTGTTGGATGGGGGCTGAATAGTGTCCTTCTTGCGTTTACCGCGAACGTGTGCGCCACTTCTTGGACGCTCAAGTTTACAGCAGCTTACAGGTTTCGAGCACCGTGTCGCAAGCAACATAGTAGCGCGGATGCTTGAAGGCGTGACATGGTCCTCGCCATTGTTGACTCTGCTGTGGTTTCCAGTGTGGGTTTAGGCGGTGTTGCTGCTCGAGGCGCTGTCCTCTGTGCAAGCCGTGAACAGCCATGTGACGATGTGAAGTGGCGTTTTTGAGGCGTAATCCGAGTAACCAGTATTGGGGGCATTTATTTCATGTTCGCACTTCTGCTATATCTTTCATAATTCATTTATAACCGTTCAAAGTTATTCTGCGTGAATGTATTGTCTTTCATAGGAAGACTGAGTTGATAAATTATCTACTCGTAAAACCTATTTCCAATTGAACAACAAATATTCGAATATTCCTTTGAAATAGAGCTTTGAATGTTACGCATCGGAAATGTTCATCAACAAATCCCAGTAAATTATTAAAATTCAACTTAGGTAATTTACACGTTTTTGTCTTCGGCGAGGTTTAAAATATTTTGCGGTCAGTGTTTTCGATGGGCATTTAAAATAAATGGGTATCATATGTAGCCATATTAAAAATTGAATCTATAAATGTGCATTCAAATTCAACCATTTTTTGAAGTCAGTCGATTTGAGTGTTCCTGGTTGTCATGAGCACATTTTTAGATAATTATTTATAATAGATATTAATCAACAAAATTAGCATCAATCACTTTAAAAATATTAAGTTTTTGGCATCTTTTTAGTATAGAAAAATGAATAATTTATATTGGCGCGTTTTTTTTCGAAGTACTCATGCTTGTACTGGATAGGTTCATCTCTAGTTTTCTTTTTGGTGGAACGAGAATAAACATATATTATTTTAATTATCCATTGCCTTTTAGGGACTTGTGCGTGCAGTGTTATAGTTTTCAGTTATACCATACGTTACTTGAAACAGAAATAAATGTGTTACCTGCTAGTTAAGTTTATAAAGACCAGCGTTTACATTTTTTAAGAGTAATAAGCAGCATGCCTCAAATCCTTTGATGTAGTTTACTCCCAACAAAGAAATTTTGCTGGCGTTTATTACCAAAACCAATGCCCTTTCCAATTCTTCTTTGCCAAACATGAAACTTTAGCGCAAATTCACTTAAAAATTTATATTAATGTTTTGTGAAAATTTGCTTTTTTTGTGTTCGTCATGGAGAAATAATTTTATTTCATTTAAACGCTCGTAGCGTAGCCGGTATTTCATATCTTATCCAGAATGGGGGTAAATCTTTTGAATTGTCCCGATCAGTTCGTTCGACCCAGCTCGGAAAGCTGCTAGATTATCTCTTTGTACCCACTGATAGGAAAAGATATTGATCTCTCGAAAGCCGCCCGCTCATCCCGGCTGGGGGAGAATACGGATCCGTATTGGCGCGTAAGGCAATCACGAGCGGAGACATTGATGAGTCGCCTCGGGTTCACAAAGGATTTTACAAATGGCCGTTGGGACACGGGTCACCCAAGTGTATGCCGAACTAGGATTGGGTCGTTGGAAAGATAAGCCCAGATACTTCGTCATGGATGTCTGTGCTCCTCTTGGCCCCGACCGCCACCCTCCCTCCCACGTCTCACTCCCCCTCCCCCAAACAGCAACGGGAGGCTGGTTTCCTGGAAACACGTTGTTCGGGGCAACCTTCAGATCTTCTTCCCTCTCTCCCACACCACTTCGACCGCTCCCCTTGGGCCACGGCAATAGTCACCCGGTGTTTGTTTTCCTCGTCACAGTGCAGAAGTCTCTCCTACCCCCGCCCGATGTCGGTCCCGCAGTCCGAACAACGCCACTTCTGATTGGGTTCCGGCGTGGATTGATTCTGGAGCACCTTGCCCTTCTGCGAGGGAGTTCCGAGTTCGTACGAGGTGGAAGAGCTTTTGTGTGCGGAGGGAGGAGCGGGGTTGTACGTGCTGTGGTGTGTGTGTGTGCTGGAAATGTTGAGGGGAGAGGACGCATCGTGGGGATGTGCTTGAGGCTTGACCGAGTCAATCGCACCACGTTTCTCCAGGCTCCTTCTCCCCTCTGTCCCTCCCTCCGCGCGTTGCTTAAATCCCTCGAATCCACACGTCGCGGAGAATATATTAGAGCCAGGTGTATCAAATTACATGATGTCACGGGGGAGACCGATGTACGCTGTTTAATTGGAGTGGTGATCCAGCGGTGACTCACTTGAATTATGGTATTATGGTAGGCATAAATTGGTTGCGATTAATGTTTACTCACTTTTATCATTCTTAAAAAACTTGACTTATCTTCTGCACGATGATTGATTGTACGATCAATCCTTTTTCCATCCAGTGACTTTGATGTCTAGTTTTGCCTGCTAATTAGGCACACAATAAAATATTACAGGTTTTTAAATCATTTTTTGTATTTAGGAGCTTTATTTCATACGCTCGTGGGCTTTTGATTTGGAAAAAGATTGATTTCTGCTAATATTTTTCGCGCTTATTCGTTTATGTCAGTTTTCTGTTATTTATCCACAGGCCACTGTCGTAAGAAAATGTCATTAAGAAAATTTTCGGAGACACGGGCAACAAGTGTGGGATAAAAAAATTACTATATTAGCTTCAAAGGATTATCTGATAGAGGAATCGAATCGCGATATATTTGGAATAGACTAAGGGTTGATGATTGGTGGTGAATCTGACGGATGCCTAAGAAATATTTTCACATGAATCCGTTTAAATAAATTTGAAAGACATTTTTCCTTATTCACAAATTATTTTATTGGTATTTTTTATTATTTTCTCGGGTGTGTAGCTCAGCATTTTAGATTGGCATCACTTTTAATCAATCAAATATTCTCTGTAATGGATAGATCTCACAAGGCCATGCACGAAAATATGCAGATAAGCTTCCGAAGAAAAACATGATTTAACAAAATTACATGGAGCATTTTTTCCGCATTGATAAAGAGATAAGGAATTATGCAATGGAATAGAAATAGATCAATGCCAATACGTTTATTTCAGTTTAAATTAATCAATCAATTGATATATTTTTTCTTATTTCTATGAACTTCTGTCTATCTATCCGCTTCTTTCAAGTGTCCGTACATGCGTGATGGGATTTCACATTTATTGTATGAGAACGCCAAAGACAATATGATATCGAGCCTAACACATTTGCTTAAGTTTATTAGAACATAAGTTATAATCCTTTTCAGCATGTGACCCATTGCTTGATTAGTGAATACTAATTCCCTGCTACAAGCATTTGACTTTCAGGATATTCCGTAATTGCGCTGATCTCTCCTGTCCTTACATGACGTCCAGCCGAATGTTACATTCCGAAGGATTGATAATTTTACATAAACCAATGTTAGAAGTTTCGCCACATAAATTGTACTAGAAATGATTTTGTGTCATAAATTGTTCCAGTGTTTTTTCAAACACCTTGATCAGAATTTCTGATGGTATTTTCATCGACATAGGATCACTTATTCAGCGCTCAAGATCCGCGAAGTTTTCCGTCGTTCGCTGTACCGAACAGTCATCGACCCTTTCCGTGCGGCCCTAGCCCTTGCCCAAATCCGCCTCATCCTAGCAAACTGACAAACTCCTCTTGTGTTCTCCGGTAATGAACAGGAAATACCTTTTAGCACATTGTGTAAATCGCATTCGATTTCGTGCTGTTTCGTCCTGTGAAACTATGAGGAATGTAATTTTCGATTTTGATCCTTAAAAAAATACACCATTCCCAAAAAAAATAGTCTTTCAAACCCATTTCCCCGTTTATAACGATTGCGTTTCTCGCTATGGGTAAGAATCTATTTTAATTTTTAGCTTCTCTCGCCGACTATCCTTGATTATTTTGCATAAACTAATCTTATTGATTACTTGTAGTAACACCACCAATTGTGGCTCTATTTTTCAGTTTCATTACGGTCTTTTCCATAATAATAGTGTCTTTCTGAGACGTATAGTTCTACGAAGGCTTATGACCATAAATTAATCCGTTGACCATAACCCTTAATTCTCCTTTTCTATATATGAGTTCGTTTCTTACGCAATTACGTGCTTACTTGTCCTATGGAGATTTATCTCTCACAGGTTACCTCACCTTTACTTTTATGGCACCAATTACTTATTTCCTTCGCTAAACATTGTTGACCTCGAAAACACGTTCACTCGTGAGAGACAAGCGTTTCGCCTCTGACAGGTTTTAATTTCATTTTTCCTATTCATGTTTCGCATTCATCGAGTCTTATTATTCATATATAATTCGTATCCAGTAAAATATTTAGAGAATTGGGAAAATAAAAAAATTATCTTTAAAGGAATCTGGCGGCTTGGAATGATAATTAAAGAAGAACGTTCGGAGATATGGATATCCATTTTATTTTATTTTTATAAATTTCTCTTTCTACCCTTGGTATGCGGTTTTTAAAAGATTTGCGAACGTAGTTTTGTTCGGTTTTATTTTTCTTTTTAATACTTCTCTGAGAGACGCCCAAATTAATTAATTTTACCGGTTGCCTTGTTAAGATAAAATTGAGTATTGAATTCATTTTCAGGATTCCTTGACTTTATCGACATACGAGAAACTAAAAATTACTTACATTCTTGTACTTATTTATCTAATTCATTCTATATACTTTGTGAACATTACTTCTTACGTTGCTTTTCCTCTTGTATTGTACATTATTGTCCTAGAGGTAACGCTACCTACCTCAGATTCCACTGCTATTCATGCGATATATCTGGAATGAATGATGCTGATATCTTCCATCTGTGAGTCTATGACAGTGAAGCGCATACTCTTATGCATTAAACAAGCTATTTACATAACCACTTAAAGGAATTTGGACGCGACTAGATTAAACGTGTCAGCTTGATCATCTTACCAGATAACGACTGAACGTGTTGGAACTTGTATCAAAATTAATTTTACTGGAAATATGTCAAGGTAAATTATATGTTCAATGTGGAAATTGTGCTGTCGTACATGAAAGCGGATTACTCAGTTAAAACGTTTCGCGGTTAGTTTGCAGTCCTTGAATCTATGAATAGTTTTATTTCATGCTTTCATTATGAATCTCCTCAGAGTAACCTTTAATCCATGAATACGACTAGCATAACTTTATCGTCGTTCACTTTTGTGGTGAACTAAGTAGGTCTTGAAATATCTACAATGTTTTCTATTTACAATGTTGTGCTATGGCGACAAAAGTGACAAAATTTCATACGCTTCGCTTGCCATGTTCCTCGTTTCCGTCATTATTCTGCCCCTCAGCTTACGTCAAATTCGAATGCCCTTCCTCAAACATACCTCCTCCCCTGCTTCATGATCCCTTTCAATTCCCTGAAAGTTGCCAGAACGGTGCCTAATCCTTCTCCCACCCCAATCTTCCTCCCTTTATCCTTCTGCATAAGCGCCCTCACCTCCGCGAGGTTATCCTTTCCCGCTCACCTATCGGGAACACGTCCCCTCCCAGAACACCCTCCCTTCGCGCTCCTCTTTCAAGCCGCGAGGAACCAAACCTTGCGTAATCCTTTCAACCAACAGCATGAAAATGGAAGAAATCCCTCTCCGCTGTCTATCCTTCGGAAAGGGGTGAGGAAGGGAGGGATCTTGTAGTCATTCACCCCATCCCTCTGCCTAACCTCCACGTCAAACATTCCCGTCGCCCGAAGCGATGCCACCCTTTTCCCCATTGTTTCCACAGCACTCTCCCCCCATTGTTGTACCCGATGCCTCGCACTCCTCCCTTTTCCTCAGCTTCACTCTTCTCAGGTTCGCGCGTGTTGAGATCTCAGCCCTTCCCAGCCCTCTCAATCCCTCACCAGTTTGGCTTATTTCTTTCTTCTCCACCCTCAAAGCTATTTCCCTTCCGTGCCTTTGGAATCCCCGAAGCTGCCTTTTTAACGCTTCAGATCTCATGTGCCAACCGACTCTTTTGGTTAGTGCGGCATTTTTGGAGTTTAAATTATTTGGGCTATAGCCGCAATATTACGATTAAAACTTGTTTTTGTAGTTGAAGGAAGCTCTTCAATGATTCTTATTTTCCCCCAAAGTAGCAAATACGTGCGGCAATTGTTTGCTGATTAATTTATTTGCGCACATATGAGACGCGTACAAGAATACATTCTCGTGTACCCGAGTTATACATATAGTATATCCAATCTGCTATGTGATTTTTTGAGTGCAGTTTACATCAGTGGGAAAATAGATGAGTTCCTCTTCGAAATAAAGAGCAGGTCGGATGTAACTCGGTTTGTTGGTACAAAAAGGGGTGGTGTTGGGTGAAAAACATCATTTAAATCTCATTTACGATAAAGTAATGACCATCACTTAAGTATATTTTAAATACTGTTTATATTCTCTCGCTTCATTCTTTGACTTATACTAAATGGACGTTAGTAAAAAAATAAGCACTTCCAACAAAAAGCTAACCCTAAATGACATTTCTGACTCAATACCTAGTGTATACATATGAGGTATTTCTAGCACACCTTATTTATGCGCTTATTCAAAATTTCTCATTGCAAGGTCAAGCCATTCGTGTGTGTGTCTATAGAAGGTATATACATCAAAGCCTTTCAAACCTTCTGTCCCCATACATAATTTATTATTTATATTTTTAATAATTATTATATTGTCCTCCCATTTTCGGTTCTCTTTTACCGATTTAAGATTCATAAGTTATCCTGAAACTACTTTCCTCGTCAGCTCATTTTTGACCCTTTTCTTTTGAGGGCAACGTGTGGCGGTTTTTATACATATTTACATGCAAAATATTTTGCTATAAAATAAGTTCAGTTTCCTGTTATCTTGAACGTTTAATTTGGAAAAAAATACTTTCCAAGCTTCTTAAACAACTCTGCAATAACAAATCAGCATATGTCTCCTTTTCCTAAGAATAATGCCAAACGTTTCATGAGAAAGTCCTAAGTAACCTTTCATCGATTAGGTTAATTCCGCAAGCACGGATGCCATCCGCACCACCATCTCCGATAACTATTTACAATGTCTTTTATTTCTACGTCCGTTTCCCCGCAGCCATTACCTGTCCTCATCTCCACAAAGTATTCGGTATCGTGTGCCCCAAACACGCAATTCCGAAATAAATATATCTTCCTCGGAAAAATGTAATCTCCCAATCAACTCCTTTCGATTCAAGGGCACCCTTTCCACTCTGGAGAAACCATACTCCCCTTTTCCATCCCAGTTAATCATCAATAGAGCTTCTCTCATCCAATTTTACGACCTAAAACACACCCCAGGCCACAAACTACCACTCGTTTCCCGCAACCAACTTTCGCGTCCACTATTCCGAAACCCCAAACACGCAGTGAAAAAGTACGTAAGTGCCAGTGGTCTGGATTTTAACGGCTTTTTCTTCATCCAGACCTATAAATTTGGCATCAAGAAGCATGTTGCCCACTCCATTTGCATCCCCTAAAAATTTCAAACCGTAGAGTGCACATTCTGAATCCTATTCGTGTCTGAAACCCATAGTACCGATGTCTGCGCCACTGTCCCTTCTCTCCCTTGAAGCCTTTGTAGGTATGGTATGTATGTATGTATGTCTTTACTCCCGATTCTAGCACGTTGTTAGATACCGTCAACCCATGGGATTTGGGACAGGTATCCATAGCAGCTTATCCCTGCGTCCACTCTGTTTCCCAAAAGCATCTAAAACCTTTCAATTTCCACCCCACACTATCTTCGTGTTCCCCACCGGCATTATCTGGATATTTTTACCTTCCTCCATTATGTGAATGGATTTTTTTCGGCCTTCCTTACATACGTTACGCACTATTCGTTTGTTTAATTCCACTGCTTATAATGGGACTGCCTTCTGCCGTCGAAAAGGATTTCAAGTATTTTCATTTTGCCTAACTCCTAGAGTCATCTTCTCTGATGCGTGTCCTTGGCAAAGAATTGCTAACAGAATGCATTATCACTCATTTATATCATTTGTTTATCTACACCATCCTCATTTTCCTTTGCGTTTGTAACTTCCCGTACACAATTAATTTATTCCGTATATTTGTTCCATGAAACGATCCCTTCAAGGGAAAACTTGTGATAACAGTGCTATTATCACTGGGTTATTAGAAAAACTCAAATGGGAATAATTATCAGAGCGTAGGTAAAAATTCAGACTAAATAATTTACTTAAATTTGAGGCTGATCCTTTTACTGACGACGCGTCGCGACGTTAAAAATATGTAGAGAGCAGCCAATGTGTAGATGTTCGAAGAGCCTCTTTCGATTCGAGTTTTATGAGGTGCCTCTTAAAAATATATATTCATACGTATTCACCTGAATGTATTCATCTGTGAGACTCAATCTCGTGCGGTTTTTTAAAGTTTATTGCTTGATTGCGGTGTGTATTCTACCATGTAGCAATAGATTCAATCTCAGCCACTCTGTAATTTTATACCTAGTTTCCGCTTGAATAATTTGATGCACAGACTATACATGTGCATTAATTTCATCTTTTTTGTCTCTCTCACTAATTCTCTATGTTTGCGTAAAAAGAGTTCTCTCCTTTCCAGGGCCACGGGCTAGTACGGCGGGAGTGGGCCGTAATTCTCTTGAATGGGTTCACTGCGCGAGTGTTGACTCATGGGTAATTCCGTAGGTACGACGGGCAAAGCGGTGCGGAAATATTGCAGGTGGTGTAGCAAAAGTTTTGCGAAATATATCCTAGTAGAGATAACTTGGAGGCGAAGAGTAACTCACGGATTGTTTACCTTCAGCTGGCTATCCCTCGCTCGCCTTGCTTTGAGGAAGAGGGGTAGGGGGAACCTTTGTTAGCATTATGCCGCATTTCACGCCTAAGTTTCGGTTATAAATAAGGAGCTCGTTAACTTCCGAGTAATGCTCGGTATTTCCTATGCAACACATTTTTTTCTCTTGGGGAAAGGCGGATAATTCGAGAGAAATAACGGCATTTCTTTTATCTTTCCTATTTTTTACTCCTACCTGAGGACAAAAGAATGATTTTAACACTATTTAGCAGCTCTAAATAGATATTTTCACAGACATTATCAGTATGCTAATAGAAGGTTCACTCCTTTAAAAATAATTATTAAGTTTTGATTTGCACTAAACTAGATACACATCATCATTCATGGAAATCTGTTTTAATCGTTTGTTATTACGATTACATTTACCATAGCGCAAGCATACATTGCGAAAAAAAGAGAATTGCTCTCATAATAATAACTCAAGCTCTATTTGAACAATTGATATCTTACATCCATATACTCACTTCATGGACTAACTGGTATCTGAATCATCTTGATTCTGGAATGTTGCCACTCGTGTTCATTTGACAAAATTATTATTGTCATAATTAGTCTTCGTTCAATGTATCATTAAACACTGTCATCTTCAGATGGATTATCGTGGATCTAAAACTCGGATTGCGGAGTAATGCAACATGTTTCCTCAGACAATTTCTCTTATGAGGCCGTTTCTTTTAGGCTTGTGAAAGTATTACATTTATCCAATGTTTTTATGTGATGATATTCTACCGGGAAAATTAATTTGACTTCTCTCAAGATTCTTCAATATTTAAGTATACCATACAATTTCGCGAGTAATACAGCTGGACAGAGGACCCAGCTGGTCACTCGGGTGGATATAATGACTCTGATATAAATGCATTTATTCAAATGATGAATTAGATAACAATATGGAACCGTGATAATATCTTCACGAACGAGTTTTACGATACATCTTCATGCAGGGACCTAATAACACGGTGATGGCGTGTTTGCTTGGGAAAAGAGTTCCGTCACATTTGTAATAACGAATTGTCAGTGTAGGCCCTTTCGAAAGAAAATAATTTAAGATAATATTCTGGATACGGCGACTATAGAGGTCGTAAAAAATTGAGCTGCTGCCCTTTTAAAATCAGCCTTCAATCAATGGACATTACTCAGTCGCGTGAACGAGCGGCGGGCATTTGGCTTTAACTCTTTAATTTCGCCCTCTCACTAAATTAAAATGGAATGGAGTGAGAACCGCGGTAGTCGAGGGATAGCCGAAGGCCCTCCATAGCTTTTGTGAGGGAGAAAGCCTTCGTTACGCGCTCCACGAAGTGCCTTTGTAGTTTCCAAATTGATTAATGTCTTCCTGTTCTCCTCTCGCCCATGTAACAGCGTCATGGCATGTGTATGACGAAAGCAGCGAATGGCCGACCCGTGCTTCTCCTCCTTTAAGTGGTGACGGTGGTGGAGGGGGTGACGTAATAAAGGACGGCGCAAACAATGTCTTCCACTCCATCTCGATCCAAGGAAAGCCGTCTTACTCTAACAATTGGAGCCAACTCCTCCTCCTATTCCCTATTTATTTTTTCCAATATCACAAAACTCCTCAGAACATTCTTTATGTTCCACCTCGCGCCTTTGCTTTTTCCGTTTCGGAGGCGATGGGGCTCACATCTTACCCCTTTATTCTGCGCGAGTGTATTTTTCCCCCTAACCTACCCTTAACCATCAACCGATCTTTTATAATATAATGTCTCCGTTGCACCATTACATTTCTCTCTCATTCACTCTTATTTGAAATGCACTTTGCTATTTTCATGGTCAGTTTTCATTGTTGGTTCCTTACCTGCTCGCAATAAACATTCGCCGTTGAGTAAGTTTACATAACACCGCCAATCTGGTAATTATACCTTGTCCACACTAGCGTGGTTATTCTCATTTGCTTTTACGGGTGAGAAATAGTTTCTCTTCGCGGGCAATAGCGGAGTGTTGAATCTTGGAAGCAGCGTAAAGGCGTCCAAACGAGAGGGGGAAGTTACGGGAGACTCCTGTACACTGCCAGTCTTTGTGAGTCCATCCGTGTAATTAATGATTCGGCCACGAGAAGCCTTAATTTCACATCTTTGCCAGGTGAGATTTTGCGTCGGCATCAAAGGCTTCCCCACGGTGGTACAAGAAATGTGCTAAAACAGTCATCAATAATGCTGGAAACGAAGGAAAATAATTATACTCGTCAAATGCTGAATTGGAGTTCTGTTTTATGTAGTCTGTTATTATTTTATCTCTTATGACCCAGCACTTTTTTATTCTTTCGATCCCGAACAGCTTTTGTTTCTGCATTGATAGACGGGAAGGACGTTGTGATATATTTCGAAAGTGATGAACATTTTGAATGTTGCATAACATTGAAAAAGAAGACATAATGTTACTCCAAATGACGTGTCCAAACCATAGGAAAAAACCAGTAGGAATTAGTAGGATGAGTGAACTCTCGAAAATAAAACTGTTTCTGAGAATAAGACCGGTTGTAGAGCGGTATTTATGCACATCTTTCTCGATAGAATATCATGCAAATCAAGGGTAACTTGTCAGTCAACGGGTGAGCCGTAGTCAGACATGCTCTGCATGGCATCCCTTTTTAGGATTAGGAAATGGAGAATGTAGCTCACGTGCCATACCAGTGTTCAACCCGAAGTTTTTTCTGGTTCGTTAGTGTAGATTTCAGTAAGTATCGTACCCAAAGACGTGTAAAATTCGCACATCAGGGTAAAGGCGCCAATTCGTTTCCCTGCAACGACTGTGGTTCCCCAGAAATATCTATATCTGTAACCCATAAATGCAATCAATTTTCATTAAAATGGACATCTCCTAAGGCCGCTCCAGGATTCTATTCCCATTATGTCACTCTGCCTATAATTTAATTCATTACGTTTTTAAGGATTTTAAACAAGATTATGCATGCAAAATTGCCGTTAATATTTACTAGCAATATTTTGTGTACTTAACGACGATGCAGCAAGTTATGTCTCCTCTATCATACATTATGTATCAGAATTAATGAGATCTGTTGCGATCCCTGATTGTGCGTAGAAAGAAAGGAGTTTTTTTCAAGATTCATTTTCCCAAACGTTACACCCATCCTTAAATTGGACTTGTTCGTCAATATACTGCATCGATGTAATTATTTCATTAGGAATTGATTCCATTCTAATTTATTTTAACGTAAAGAAGGTGTCATTTTGATATTGGAAAATCGTAGAGAAACTGTGCAAACTAGATGTTTGTTCACAAGGTTCAAGAATAAGCGAAATATTAAGAGCGATCCATATCCGGAACGAGAGGTACAAGCTGAAAAAAAAATTGAACGATGTATTTTTAACACTTTATGGAGTACGTAAAACCCTACCGGTTTCGACGCTCGTGTCATTGCCAAGGATACTCGACACAAGAGACAAGAGAGTGTCGAAACGGATAGGTTTTTACTTATTCAATAAAGTGTGAAAAATACATCGTTCAATTTTTTGTCAGTATACCACTTTTACATTAAGTATTGCCTGATTCCATTCAATTTATGAGAGGTTCAACAGTTAGCTTTTCCCACGCACAACCCACGAGTACAAAGCAAACTACTTTCAAACGCTTTCGCACACCTTACTTTATTATTAATGAAGTTAGGATTTTGAGTTTTTTCTTCATGGCTGATGACTTTTTATCCCCTTCGGTGAATGGCTGGTGACTTTTCACCCTCCTTTTCAGCATTGTGGTGGCTAGCTGGGTAATTTTTAGGTGCAGATGAATTCTGCATAGGAGAGGGATGTTGTAAATATAGGTTTGACAGCTTAGTTGACTAACGCGTACCAATAGCTTCCCGTTTACTTATCTCCCGTTAGGTCTGAATCCTCCCTTAGCCGATTTTCTTCCTCACAAACTTTGTGCTCCCCGCATTCTTGCCCTCCGGTGGTTTCCAATTGCCTTACAGGGTATTCGCCCCTTTCCCGCTGCCGTTAGCTCTCGGCTCGCTGGCTTTCTATACAAACCGTCAGCTCTTGAGCGTCGAATGTGGCGAGAGCGGCTGAAGCCCTACCGGTGCCGAGCACCCCTGAGCCTCACGTGACCAACTTCAACTCGTCCGGCCACTTGGGAGCGTAGCCAAAAGTTATTCGTCAAAATGTCGCGCTTCCAACACACGAGAAGCGCGTGGCTTGTTTTTCGATGTGTTAAGAGAGCGTGTCTACTGTGGGTTGTGAGCTGCTATGGAAACGTTAGGCGCATCAGACGTCGAAGTAAAGAAACAACAGAACGTTTGTACTTCATTGAACCTAAGTCATTGTGTACCTATTGCCGGATTAAATGAAGTGGAATCACCCGTTACACGACTTGGACCTTAAAGGGCTTTTATATTCCTGGGAATTCTTTTTTCTGTGTCAAGAATTCTTTCTGCGTGGAACCAGTGTTTTAGTTTATTTACTATCTTATTTTTATCTGCGAATTTAGGACACAAAGCCCTCTATTCACAGATTGGACGATACAAAAATCCCTGCCTCGGAAAGTAAAAAACCTCCCCGGGCGGGATTGGAACCCGGGCCCAAGGCATGTTTCTTTAATTTTTAAAACGATGAAGGGTTAGCGTCGGTTCTTAGGGAATGTCCCTATAAAGATAAAGATTATCAGGTGGATTAGGAGAAAAGTAGCCAGGATAAATTTCAATCTAGAAAAACAAAAAATCGAGGAGGTGTAAGAGTTCTGTTACCTGGGATTCCGATTAACCAGCGATTGACGAAATTAAAAGAAATTGCTATTAGAATTGCCCAGGCAAAAAGGGCATTTTACCAAAAGAAGATTCTGCTTACAACTGCAAATGCAAATGTGGTAGTGAGGATACGTTTCATTACAACAAGCATGTGGAGCAATTTACTGTATGGAAGCGAAGCATGGACGATAGCAGCAGAAGAGTCAAGGCTGGAAGCGTTTGAAATTTGATGCTACAGAAGAATATTGAAGATATAATGGGTCGACCGAGTGGCAAACGAAGAAGTTTTAGAAGAGTGGGAGAAAAGAGAAGTATACTGAAAACTATAAAAAGAAGACGGAAAAACTTAATCGGCCGTATCATAAGACACGATGGCCTAATGAAGACTATTGTCGTGGGAAAAGTGAAGGGAAAGAATGGAAAAGGCAGGCCTCGTATGAGCTATATCGAACAAGTTGTGAAGTATGTAAAGGTGAAAAATTACGTTGATATGAAGAGGTTGGTCGATAGAAGAATCGAGTGTAGGGCTGCGTCAAACCAATCCTAGGATTATTGACTGATGATGATGAATAGAATAAAAGGAAATAAATATTTCAATTCTGAAAAAAGTCCATCATGTACACTTTGCAAAATATACTTTACCTGTGCTTGGATTTGATTCCCCTATAGACAGGACAAATCACAGTGCAAAGGTAGTTAACAAATTGGGTAGTGAGAAATTGGTTATTGGGGTTGTTCTCCTGAATCGCTCAGCTCTTTTTTTCCGTGCCTGCTCCTACCCCTCCTTTCCCCCCTCTCGAACCACTATTTCAAATCTATGACCTTGTTCCCCCTCCATGAATTCATAATTACCCATATAGCACTTCTTTAGCCGCCCCTCCTTCTCCCGCGAATATAAATAACAGAGACTTGTACTTTGTTGTGAAGCCTCTTGAAAATAACGCTCATCCTTTCAAACCAAGTGAGGTTGTAATAATTATTGTGGCAAATTACCAATATTTAATAATTAGCATTAGGAGCCACCGTATAGTAATACTGGATAAATATTCACCGGAAATAAAAAAGATATCAGGTTTCGTGAAGATGCAGGAAAGTGAGCGGTTGCCAATTTATTGAGCGTTATCTTATTTGGATGAAAATATTGTGAATATACCGTTCGTGCTTGTTCACAGTGTTTCTGAAAGAACATACTAAGCTAATGAATAGTAAGCCTGATTGGGCGACATTTAACCAGATGAATTTATATTAATGGATGTATTCATTTTAATTTCGTTACCGCCCAACTGTTCTAGGGATGCAATGTTTTTTTTAACTCTTTTTCCGATACAGACTCAAAAATTACACTACCTTACTCCATTAAAAATGTATGACATTCTTTTCTCCGTCCGCAGGAGAACACTGGAAAATGTTCATCTTCTCAACTTTTATTTTATCGTAACCGTTCATTTCTGCTCTAACTTTTCATTTGTGTTGAAGGATGGACCTCATAGTTATTGTTAGTTAATTCTTGGAAAATTGAACCCCATTTGTAAAATCTAGGAAAGTTAAAAATTTTCTGTTAAGAATTGAATTTTTTCCGCAAGCCTTTAGATCGGAATCCATGTGAGTATAGCAAGCAGTTGTCCAAGTATGGGCAATTAGAGGACATTAATTATGTTATTGCAGCATATATAGTATGTCAATACAGGTGTATTCAAAATTTCTTGATTATTTGCGAGGTGCACCATTTCATCATCATGGGTCAACAATCCTAGGATTGGTTTGACGCAGCCCTGCGCTTGATTCTTCTATCGGCCAACATCTTCATATTATAGAAAGAAAGGAGTTGAGTAGCTGTGACTCCTCGGGATTATAATGTGGTGGTTTCCCCTTGCCTTCCACATCGCAGTACTACTACGCTAAATGGTGCACACTATAGTACTGCGATGTGTGCACCATTTAGCTACTTTAATTGTGCGAAAAGTCTTGGTTGCATAGTCCCGGGCAAGGCGTGAGCATACTTTCCTTTTTAATGAGGAATATTACCTGAGGGTGATTGATCCTAATTCAAGAGAAATAGCACATAAATTAAACCTTAGTTTTATTCTACCGAGATTAAGTGTTTTGTTTTATCAGTTGCGATTACTTTCAGGGATGATTCATTCAATTTTAAAAGGCTTACCTATGATATTTTTAGCATATCCTCGAAAAGTCCTCACATGTGAATGTTTAACCCTTTCATTATTTGGATTTTGATGAAAGATTATTCTTTTCCTTAATTTATTTTCAGTAAATCCTGACAAATTTCCTCTTCCATTCAATTCGTTGTTTCCCATAAGGATCAATTATCTGATTTTAATGGGAATTTAATTAATTTGTTGCGTAAATAGATGACTAACATCTGATGAAGACATATCAAAAGGAGTTGAATTTAATGGTATTTGTGAAGTAGTTTTTTCTATTTTACTTGATTTTCGTTCAACTTTTACTTTTTAGGTCTTTTAGTTTAGAAAGATTCTGAATTGAATTTGTATGTATCTCTCACAAAAGCGATTTCAATGTAGGTAATATTCCCATAGTGTTCTAATTTAATAAGCAACAAATTTTTTCCTTGGATAAAACAAGTTGTGAGAGATGCTCGGAAGGAATCAATGGAATTTAACGAGCTAGTGTCGAGTTTTTGAAAAGAATTGGTGTAAATTTTTTAATTATTCTCACAGAGAATGTTTAAATATCACCATGTCGCTTGTGACTCCAAACCAGCCATAGAGTTCATTACTATTGAATTGAAAGTGCCAATTCTGGGATTTATATCTGTACTCCTTCTTTATGTATGAAAACCAATGAGGTATTATTGGGATACTTGCTTTAGGTGCTTTTATGTAACACTTGATAATTTTTTATCCAAGCGTAAAATGGAATTCCATGCACTTGATTACGGCATGCGTATGAGTAGCTGACTTTTACTGGGTTTTTGTTGTTTCAACGGCTAAGGTCACGCCATGCAAATCAATCTAGAATTTCTTACTATACATTTCCAGTAACAAATCAACTCTGAAAAGATAATCTGAATTAGAGCATTTCCCAAAACGTATGGTGGAGTACAGGATTCTAGAGACATATTTTGAGAAATCAAAAAACGGACTCTGTTATCTATGTGAATTCAGTCCTTCATGTTTAATATCGCGACTGTGCATTTCCTCTTGAATTTTACAGTCATCGCTTGATATTTGATGAGGGATGAAAATGGAGAACCATTTTCGGTTTAATGTGAACTTTCCATCTGTGTCCACTATTTCAAAGCGAATGAATCGAATCGCATACTGGATAAGAAAGGCTCTTCGAAGTCAAAGCAACGATCATAGCCTGGAAAAGTACCTATCAGTTATTGGCATTAGGTACTGTATACGACGTCCTCCGTCATGGAGGCTCAGAAGCACATTACGTTCAACGTGAACGCGAACCATAGCTGATTCACAACAAGCATGTTAATGTAATCGGGTACATGGTGTAATAACTATCAACATTCATGTGTGCATTGCATAATTGATGATTATACACCCCATAAGATACGTCCTATCGCGGTTGATTGTTGGAAATAAAGTGGTAGTAGATTGGACTACGTACTCGCGCGAAGTATTTTTGATGCCTGAAACACCCGTAAGACTAAGGGGGCATTTTTCTTTGGAAACATGAAGATTTAAACCTTTAAAAAAATCCAAGTCTTCTATAGTATTCATGTTTTTATGATTTTGAATGACATTGTTGAAGATAATGAGTCCCAGGTGTGATGCATACAAGATTTTACGACTTTCACTCACTCACTCAGTAATTCAACCCGAAGGTTGGTTTTTTAAGTGAAGGTAGAACGCACCTCGGACTAAGCCACAAGCGTGTGAATTTCACACATTCAGGGTAGGGGGCCAGTTCCTTTCCCTGTTTTACGACTTTACTAACTGGAATGTATTACGACAATAAAATCTATGTTGTTGAATCACGAGGTCCGGAAATTCTTTCATAGATTGGAGGCGATACCGTTAGCTCTTCTCCTACAAAGTGATTTTAATATAGAACTACTATCTTGGCAAAATCTACTTGTTGTTCACTTTCCTGATTTTTTCTCGCGGAAACTCGTGACCTTTCGAAAACAACTTGACTTCTCGTTACTGTTAGGGGGGAATCATGGAGTAATTTCGGCTCTTCCGAGATAGCCAGAAATTGGAGGAATTGGTATCATCAACGCAAATATAAGCGTGCCATCAGTGCAAAAAAACAAGGTGTATGTGTTAAATTGGATTCGAATTCAACGAAACATATTGATTGAAAGACAAGGTAGACACAAAGTAAGACAAGGTAGTGACCGACATTCAGATCTAAAAGACACACCCTTTTCATCGTTTTCATCGATGGAAACTATTCTGTAGGTCTTCAATAGTATTGCTGGAGTTTAAAATAAATAAACTGATGAAATTTTGTAAATAGGCTAGACTTTGTAGGTAGGCCGGTAATGTCTTGTAACCCATTTGTCGCGGTTTTGAGGCCTGCCTAAGGCAAGCATGATTTTTCGGCCCTAGGTTTCAGATCATGAGCTAGACGATGCAATTAGCAGTCGGAGTACCTAAAACCTTAACGCAGCCCTAATTTCAAAGTATTTTTTTTATACACCGTAACCTTTTGTATGTGTTTTTCAATCACCAAATTTTAAGTGTTAATATTCATTTGTATTGGAAGGATTGATTTCATTACTTTGAACACCATACTGATCAAGTTGTTGTCTATAATATTCTACCCTACGAATGAAAAATTTTATGGAGATTAACAAAACCAAAAGTTGCTTGATTGTTATCCCGTGGGAAGTCGCGACGGTCTGCACAGTTTTGGATGAGTAATCAGTCAGTGATCATTTTTAATTTATTACTTTGCATTTCTCAAGCCTTATGGCGTGTCCATTTTCAAACCCATGCCCCTGTCAATAACCTTTCATTGCATTTTAATGGAAATTGAATTCTGGTTAATTCCAAAGTTGAGGTTCTGCTTAATGGTCTCATTATATGTTTAATGAAAACTTAATTATATATTTATACTGTCAGATAGGTCCTGGGTCCAATTCATCAGCGGATATTGTTATGTTAGGAGTATTAGCATAGTATAGGACTTGCAATGAAATCCAATTACAATGTTCTTTTTATTTCATGAATATTTTAGGTTAGTATTTTTTATCTAAGTTTATTATTTCTATTGACTTACTGATTTGTACCTGCAACATTCGTATTTATTTTGCATAGTAGTTGACCCCCGATGACTCACCGTTACATATAAATAAATTCATCATTATACTAGTTCTTCATATCCAAATTTTAAATTCTCCTTAAGCCTTCACGTCTTTCGCTCTGTACTTCAATCTCTAGTTTGGTTTTTCAATCGGATGAATGAAGCAAACAACTTTATTATAACGATCCTAGCCGAAAGAGTCTGAAAAGCAGTAAAGAGCCTTTTGAAGCATGTGTTGTTAGTGATGATTGACTCAGGGAAAAAAGTCTTCTCAAATTCGCAAAAAATTGATCGCAGGATGAGTGATTCATTTATAAGAGATGGAAAACTATCGCGAAATTTTAGTTACTTATTTTAACCAAAACCTTATTTTAAACTTTTAAAACTATTCTCTATATTGTAAGATTGTTTTAGGTCAGTGTAAGTCATCTAAATGCCCCTTTTTTAAGAGGATATTAGAATATACTCTTGCTCTTTGGTGTCCCTTCAATTCAAAACTTCCGCTTGGCCGTTAGCATTGACCATTCTCATCTAATTTTTTGTATCCTTCCCTGCCTACAGCATCCCATTTCCAGTGTTATGCGTATAATTTTCCTTACTCCTAATTGAATTCTTCGGGCACCACGTTGCCTGTGGCTAGCTTGGGCACTAGTGACGATGGGGGTAGAAAAGATACTGTCTAATTTCCTCGCGATATTCCCTATCCTTGTGCCGGAGTGCAGTATGCATCTCAAAGGGACAGGAGCCAGAGGCTCGACAGTGACCGGATATTCGAGAGTAGACGTTGAATTCCTTCCACCTCCATTGACATTCGTATTGGCTCCGCGCTGTTGTGTGGTGTCAGTTTGCCGCCGCTAGACTAGATCGCGAGCCCAACTCTCACAACAAGGTATTCTGTGCTAATGGTGACCGATATAGATGATAAAATACAGTATACGGAGAGCTTAATGTCTCTTCATTTACATTCATATCTATTGAGTACCCTGTAAGCCACGTAGTTGGTGTGTGAAAGGGGGAGAAAAAACACCAAGCATGCACTGACAATGAGTATATATGAGATGCTGTTAATGAGAACGTGCTAGCTAAACATTTTTAAGCACGTGTTACTAAATACTTGGCGAAGGCGTAGGAATATAGTAGCAATCGTAGGTTTTAACTGAGATGAATGCCGCAGATCGCTGTCAACGCGCAATATGCAGCGGAATGTAATGATTATTGATGTGTTTGAAATTCCTATTACGTTTATACTTGTATAGTAAATATGTGTCATGAACATGTTTCAAATGCAGCACTGACCCCTGTTCCTACATCATGTCTATCTATCTAATCACATCTAAGTCAGGAGAGTAATTTGTATTGAACTTGGTGGCACGTGTCAAGGAATAAAACACGCACTAAGTTTTAGTGGTGTATCAACTTGGAGGCTGAAGTTGTGTTGCTAAGATGAAATAAAAAGTTGCGTAATAAATGTTCGTATCGCGCCAGGGTAGAAATTTGTCAAATGAAAGTTTTCTACGCTATGATAGCGTTGTAATTGATGGATTGTACGTAACTACTTATCCAAGAACATCATTTCAAACCTGTTCATGTCCTCCTCAAATATTTTCCAAATAGTCTCAATCCAGACATAGTTCAGATTTCTTAACCAATTAAAGAAATAATTCTTGGATTGGTACCATGATTTGGATAAAATAATAACTAGGCCATCATAATTGTGGATGACTGGAGTGCAGTGTCTTTGGGAGAAGAGAGTGAGGAAATGTAAATGCGCTAGGAAAGCGGAATGACCGAGAAGAGAAAATCGATTTAGTATTTCAAAAGACTAGTAACCAATAAATTATATAAATAACGAAAAAGCACATATACACCTACCTAAACTCCGGGGGATAAAAGAGTAATGGGATTAGGATAAAAACTTTACAGTTAACTTATTTCTCTCTACACATTTAACTTATTTCTCTCATTTTCTCGGGATTTGAAATACATCCATATCGAAACTGTGAGATTATGAGGTGCTGCACTCATTTATGTACATCCTGAGCTGGTGTACACGTGGAAAATTTCTCCTTGTGAATGCATGCCAAAAATTCGACGCTGTGACTGCGATTCAAGGTGGGGTATAGGACCCTTAACTCCAGGCACAGTGTAGCCTGCGTGTGTATTACAGCACCAAAGATACTTGTCCTACTAGTTACGGATTAGACAATAAAGTACTTAGGGTTAATAGTTCATAGATGGGGAACTTCTAAGAATGTAATTATTGAACCATGGTAGCAGTAGATTTAGGTTTTATCGGCGTCAATGCTTACATTATATCCCAGCGATTAATATAAGCTCTGAAAATTAATAAAAAGTACATCTCCAATCACCTGTAATTTGTGAAACCGGCTCGTTACCAATTTGGTTATTGCGGCAAGCTTTTGAGAGGACTTCCCGAGTGACTTGTCAATTAATAGCATTGGATAAGCCCAACAGTAAAATGTCTTCTCACAGTAAGAGCTAAATTTCTTGAAGAACCAATACTTCAGGTTAAAAAATTATTTAGCCAAATTCTTTTCACCCGATCCTGGTACACCACCATAAGGTCACTCCGACATTCTATTAGAAAAAAAGCAACTCCCTGAATATCACTGGTTAAAATCATTAATTTTCGCTGTTAAGAGAAAATAATCAGTAAGTAATTGGTAATATTTTTTTGTGCTTCGAGGTAATCTCTCGGGTCTTCAGGAGCAATCAGTTAAGGCCGCGGAAAAATATAAAGGAGTGCTAGTTTTAATTTTCTCTTCCACGACCTTCATCAACAGTCATTGTACAAATATGTTAAACGCAATATTTTATTTTAAAGAGCGCCTTTGACATAAATTTTCATATAAACATAATGGAGTGGTGGTATTGAGGTATAAAGTATATTCGCATATCGCAGGGGTGTCTCACATTTGCGAATAATAGTTGTTGTCACAAAATATTATTAAATGATTCATCATTTATTTAAAATGACTAGCAAGAATTATTTTCAACTTATTTGGTTGGCTTTTTAATTAATCAATAATCACAAATAATTACAAACAAACCTACCCTATAGATTTTAAGCGCAAGTATCCAAACGTTCTACTTTCGTATTGATATGCTCTTAGTGATAAAGGGATTTTAATTTGTGTAATAGTTATAATTTTAGAAAGGTTTTTTCTCCCCATCATGATATACTGGTCTGCAGACATGCAGTGGTACTTCTTGCCTCCTACAAATACCAACCAGCTCTCCCCTTCTATCCTGCACGGATGCATTTGCGGACTCGGCTCCTAACTCGGAGGTGGCTGAGAACTTCAGTCCATCTCGCCTAAAATAAGTGGCAGGCCAGGGCATATTCAGCTTTGTGTGTGTTACGGCGGGTGGTGGGGTGCGAGAGAGAGAGAGAAGAGAGAAGGGCTCTCTGCATCGTGAGCAAGTTTCATTTTACCCGCAGCATGGTTCTCTCCTCTCAAAAGGAAGTCTTTCACCGGAATGGTGGGCGTCCCCATTGGGGAATATGCATGAATTTGCTTCTCGTGCATACATTTTGAACTCGATACGAAATTTGCTCACAAAGAAAAAAAAATATATAAGCCACAATTTTCTATGCCAACCACAAATATTTTTTAATGCTATTAAATTGTTCCCGAAAATTGACGTAGTAAGTCACGTGACCTGAACCGCCTTATGACGTCACTGCACGGTGTAGTTTCCATATGGTTACGAAACAGACGCTTATTGTAGAAGAAAACGAAGTGAATATATTTTTTAGAGGTTCATAGCCGTTTCTTGATTGAAACGAAGTCTGACAGGGGATTTTAAAAAGCGCTGTCCGATATTTTGCCTTAGTTGACTCCCTTATGGAGGCATCCTTCTTAAAAATATTTTTGTCATAGCAAATATTATTGGAGTGAAAAAAACGGGTACTATATATGTATTTTATAATTTATGGACGATTTACTCGTAATGATGCATAAGTAATACTTATATAAAAATTGAAATAAATTTCTTTATTGCATTAAAAAAATTGAGATAAATACATTTAATTTTGCTAAGTATTCATCGAACAACTCATCTCTACGTACAACAGATAGACAACGCCAATAGTGATATCTTTACATGATGTCATGCAATGATGTCGTGTTTGTAAGCCGCAGAAAACGCACAAATTTTAGTCATATCTTGTAACACAACTTAATTCTTCAGTGAAATTTTCGCCAAGCACATTTTTGCCGATAAACTGTCCATTCAAAGTTTTATAAAAGATAGTGCATGTTCCCCATTGTATTCTGTTTTTGGGAAAATAAAATGCCGTAATGAGTGTCGGGAAAAAAGTCAATTTGGACGTGTCATTAGGTGGCAGGATTGTTCATCTAATCTCCAATGATGTTTTGCGCTCATTAAGGGAATAAGGGCGTCATTTTAATTCTGCCACGCCTTCTGGTAATCATTGACAGCTAACAAAGTTTGGTATTAGAGAATTTTATATGATATTTAATGATATTTTTAGCGCGGGTACCAACGTCGGTGAAAGAAAAGTAGAATAAGTAAAAACATTCATCGTTTGCTTCGAAACTGGTTTAATTGTGATTTGACTATTTTACTTCAGGTTATCTATGTTAATTATGTTGAATATATATTAGTTTTTCATTGATTTTTATACCCTCACGAAATTCTCCTTAAGATACTGTTATCGTTTATTATCGCCCTGTGTTCTACCAATAGCAATTGGAGAGTTCTGCATAACCTACTCACTCCTTACCTTCTAGTCATCCGCATAAATTTAACGTTGCATCCACCCTGGTTAAAAATGCTAATAATGCTCTGCTGAAATGAGCTAATGTATCATATACACACCATTATATGTAATAAAATGCCGAAATCAACTATTTTTTCGCAGTGCGTGGTTATAGAGCTATGTTCATTTTTTTAAATTCATTTTCAACTTAAATTATTGGCTCATCTACCAAATTGAAAGATATTTTAACCACTTTATTAAGAATTCTTTCCTATTTCAACGGAGATTACTAATTTTCAAGCGACGGCGTTATTCGGAAAAGGTTACGGAACTCAGGAGCGTACTTCTTCGCCGGACATTTTCAGGTCTAAATTTCCTTTGTGGAAGTTTCGGAATAATATTTCATTATAAGTCCTCAATAGGTACGCTAACTTTGGATAGAATATGATCGGAATGATCCTTAAGACTGACTGGGAGAAGCTCTTTTGTATTCATATTTGTGTTTTGTGTTGAAAGTGTGTTTTGGATTGAAAAAGATCGTGAACACTCATTTAAAAACGATTCGGTAAGGCGGTTCTAGATAATTTGAATCAACAATTTTTTTTGAGGATCTTTACTTATGTCTAACGTAAGAATGGCATAAGTTTCATAGTGAGTTTAAATTTGATAATTATTACTTTATTATCTTTTTAGGAGTCAATATCCCAAATTTCGCTTTATTCGTGATAGTTCAATATTAAGGAAAGCCTACTGTATAAAGCGAAATAGGAGAGAAAATTTTCCTGCTATTTCGCTGGCTTCATTTTTCCATAATTTTGATGAATTTCTGTAAAACAATTCTGTTTTAAAATAAAGCGAGTGCGAACTGTCCGTACCCTGGAGTATTTAATTACCTCATGTAGTTTTCTCTGTAAATATAAAATATTCAGGAGTTTTCCCCCATTTAGATCTTTTAAACCATAGAGGATCGAGGATGTATTATAGGTCGAAGTAATCTGTTAACATTGACACTGGGAAGTAGAATTATATGGTTCTATCACCAATTCTGATCTTCTGATTCGTTCATAAACTGCTGGAAAGAAATAATGAAAGATCCAGATGTTATTGATGCATCTCATTTTCTAAAATTACTCTCGACCTCCTTGTGACCTGCCTCATTTCCTCATTCTTTCCTCAATAAGCCCTCCTCCAATCTCCCTCCGCCTCTGCCGCTACCCACCTCACTTCTTGGAATTGACCGCGGGAAATATATTTCTCCCGGAATGAAGTAGACTTCCCTCTGGTCAGCAGCCATTGCGGCCAGATGGGGTAGGAGATTAGCCCACTTTCGGCCAGTTTGGCCGCCTCTTGCAGTTTCTCTCCTAGCCCGCAGATGAATCCGTCCCTCTCACGTCTCTCGGTTTTCCCATGCCTCCACAGCGCCGCTCCCGAGACCTTTCAACCTTTTTCTTCCCCCTCTCCCCGCCTGTCCTACAATCTCGCTCGCGCTGACCCCTTCCGTTGGCAGTGGCATTTCCTTTTTCTCACGAAATTACACCACACTGTTTCTTACCGCATCGCCCTCATCACACCGCTCCTTTCAAAAACGCAACGCCAACCCTCTCGCCCTCCACCAATCTTTTCCTCCTCCATTCTCGAAATTCAGAGTACCATCCCTCAACCCCTTCGTTGTTTTCTTCCTCGATTGGACGGCTAAATCCAACCATGCTATCATCCCTCGCTACGCCCCTCCTGCGCTGACAGTTAACACTTGAAAGGCGTGCTCGGGATTAAATTCCACTGCGATTTGAGGCACACGGAAACCTTATCTCCCCCTCCGTGAATATCTGAAATCCTTCCAGTCTTCCCTCGGTTCTCAACTGTGCCAATCAATATTCTCAAACTATACTTGTTGATATAACTGTATTAAGCCATTTATTTATATATTTATGGAATGTGCCCATCCTAAGCGAAATGATTTTTGGTTGGGATGTTGAACCTGTTTCTTAACCTGAGACCTAAGATATTATGTGTGTAGTGCTTTGAGAAATTGCTGCATTTAGGTGACGTAGGCCACTTATTAAATCATTCATTAGCTGCATATATAACATTTTTATAACTCTTATCTTGGAATTATCTGACACATGGCCGATATACATTAATAATTAATTATTTATAGCCAAATTATTAACGTCTTCGCAACGTCCCTGGCCTCATTTACATCTTTCTTTTCGTACATAGCTCTATCACATTTGTATCATGATTTTACTAAAAAAAATGTTTTTTAATATTTGTGCAATATATATATATATATCTTTGATGAATTGTAAACATTTCATGTCAGCTACATTACTTACAGGGCTCAACCCTTTATTTGATTATGGAAATTGCTTGTCTCAGGCACAGCGAAGTGTGATCTATTGTTATTCATCTGCTCTGATGTTTTGAGATAGCATATGCTACTCTAAGTATGCTAAAATTTTGTACTAAATGCTTTACTGCGGAACAATAATTTCTAAGCTTGAGTGAGTCAAAAAATGCTGTCGGGGAATTCAAAGAGGAAAAAGCGGATGAGTTATATATCATAATGAATAGACAAAAAAGTGAATACTAAATATGGCATTTTGCCGAAATCGAAAGGAACTCGGAAACCTTATTTAATACTTAATTTTTTCTTGCTAGTGTCTCACTTGAGACAGGTGGATAACATATTTCATACCTCCCGGTTCGATCCCACAATCCCGATCTCCACGCAAGGGAACCGAAAATATGTCATCTTGACTTTTTAAACGGTACCTATCTTCTTGAAGTGGGATTGATGATGATTCCGTGGACGGGACGCACAAAAACAGACAGTTTACGAAAAATGGAGCACCCATCGGCCTTTCTGAGCTTGGACAGATTCACAGATCGCGTGACTCTGGCGTAGAGGGGCAAGAAACCCTGCCGTTCCGGGTGGTATCTCGTTCGACGATCTCCCAACCCCCTCTCGCAGCATGGGCTCTCGTATTACGAAGCTCTCTGTCTACGGCGATTCCCTTATCGCCCGGAATTCATCCTAGCAGCCGCATATATTCCATATTGGCTGGATCGGTTGCACGGGCGTTCGGGGGCGGCGGTCCTCCTGCCACAACTCTCGCATTCAACCGATAAGGCCAGTCGGTAATTCGACATGAGTTAACTAATGGGAAAATGTGGAGTGCTCCTTGTGTATTGGCAGCATTATGGTTTTCCGAATATTGCTTGCAGCCGTATTTTTGGAAATATTGAGTTCCGATCTCAATAAAGGCCACGAGCTGATAACTCAGAAGGTCCCTGGAACTGCTTCAAGAGGAAAACTCAGCAATGGGTATTTTTCGTTTAAAATGATCCGTGTATGATATGTTATATCGTCATTTTTCTAGGGTTTTAACGACCTGATTTTTTGTTCTTTTAAATATGCGAAAGACAATATTTGATTTTGCGAAAGACGATATTTTGATGAACTAATAATGGCCGAGTTAATGGATCAAATAAGTGAAAATAGAGTTTGAATTCCCGGATGTAAGTAGAAGTTATCATCAAATCCTAAAGATTCAAATACGTTGCTTGGCATGGATGTTGAGTATGTCTTAGGAATAAGCTTGGAGTTGACTCAGAAGACACCGAGCGTTATAACATAATCAATTGTAGCACCCCAAAGCCTAATTTTATCGCTACTACTGTATGGCTTTAGTGTATCCATGTTAGCTTTTCGTTAACTGTTTTATCAACTATAACCATTTAGCTTTTAGTTTTCTTTGATTCTGATACGCTGTATATCATCAAAACTAGTTGACTAATTCATATGACCGTCACGATCGTTACTTGGTGTACGATGCACGTTTTTTTGTCTAGTATTTTGCAAGTGCTCAGACGTTTCTAAACCATCGCCATCAAGTGATAATGAATATTTTCTTATGTTCCTCATGGATAGACTCGAGTTCAAAGCTAAATCCTTGAATGATTATACTAGTGATGTCGAAGAATTCTTTGTTATTACCTCCTCTCTTTGACATTACTTTGTGTTACTTTTAGTAACTAAAAAATAAAGCGTTAAATCGCCATTTTAATTTCACATAGAGATCGCAAATTTTAATGCAATCTTAGTGTTTAGATTTATTGCGGAGATTACATTTAAATAAGTTTAGTTTTTGATTTTCTTAATCGTTTGAAAACTTGATGAACTTGAAAATGAAATAAACCTAGTATATTTCCACGTTACACGTAACTTCACGCTTTTACCATTAACTTTGTGAGAAATGGGGACTCATTAAAAGCAGCCACAGTTCTTCAAGTTGATGCTTGACGAGCTGTCGTAGGTGTGCTCAGTCATACTTTACGCAAATATCAATTTCATAATATCCTAATTTTCCATATATATTTACAAAATATGTAATGAGAATGTGTTAGAGCAGCAACTATTTATAATCAATCACAAATTCGGAATCGTGAATTTTAAATGCAGATGAAGTTGAATGCAGTTATCTTTCTGCACGCTTGATTTTCAAGTATTTTATGTTTAGAAAAATTAATTGTTGGTGATAATAATTGGGGATTAATAATTCACATAATATTCTTAGAAATCATGGGTAACCATGAATTCTCTAGGCTTACAATACCTTTTTGAAAAGGTATAAATCGATGTACGGTATAACTTTTCTGATAGGTGGGTCCATTTCTGTATGCAAAATGAATGATCTTTGAATATGTATCAAAAATATTTTTGTGCTTATACAGTGTTTTTTTTTTTATTTTTGAGTAGTTACCTGCCTTGATTAAAGGAGACCACTTCAATTAATATAAAGATTTTATCCTCCCAGAGCCACTATCCTGATCTATGAAACGAAAAAAATTGCTCCGCTTTTTAAACCGTCCCATGGGAATTTTCCGTGACACATTACTCACGCAGATGGAAAAGGAGCTCGCTATGTGACTTATTCTGTGAAGCTGTTCCGAGAAGCCAGCTCATCGAGGCAATCGCGGCTTTGACACGAGTGGCACTTAGCAGTCCCTCGCGTGCGTAAGCCGTTGCCATCGCTTATCCCGTGCTTATCATTTCACTGTCTCAAATCCAACGAAATTTCTCCTGTGATCTCTTTGTGTGCTCGTGTTTACCCTTTGTCCGCCCAAAATCCGGCCTTCTTATTCCCATCAGCTGTCGACGGACTGTTCTGTCAATAATATCAATGGAAACGCTCAACCCGGAATTAGAGTATCAGAGGCATCAACATACCTCGGTATTTATGCACTTGAATGTGCTCCGTATTTAGGTGAACCCTTACGTTTGACACCTTCTAAATTTTCATTCAGGTTTTTGTGATTTTTGGTTTGACTCAATCTTTAATTAGAACCGACTTGTGAATCCATGTGCGTATTCGTCAATTACGGTTACATAAAGCTCGTTGAAGACTGGGTTGACACATATGAGCCTCAACTGCAGAGGCGGTTAATCGCGGCGACTCTTTCACTACGATAACGGCATCGAGAACTTGGAGTTTCCTATTAGGAAAGCGTCCCATTTCTAAAAATCAAGAGTTCTTTCAATAGGATTTATATTTAAAGATTTTTTTACGGCTTTTCCATCTCTTACCTCCTCCGAACTATTGGCCGACTCATTCTTCCTTAGTTCTGATTTAACATTCTCCTTCTTGAGAGAAATGTATTTTTAATCGATTTCATTTAACTTACAACGCTGTTTGTATAAATTGGTATAAATATAAATTTATTAGCATTGAACATTGTCATTATTTTCGGTGTGATAGCGAAATTGGCTCACGTTCAGAGGAGATGGGATACGAAGCCATGGCAAACAATTTTAGTTCTCAGTCACCATTTTTTTTCATTCAGGATTCAAGAGACTTTCTTTAATATTTTTGGGGAGGCTAAACGGGAAATTATTTTTCTATCTGTGATTTTGGAATAATTTTTAAGGTAAAACTCATTGATTATAGGTGAATGTTTTTCTAAAATTATAACTTCTGATAGCATTTTCGCCCTAAATATTATTGAATTACTACATTGAAAATTTAACATAACGTGACTATTTAGAATAAAAAGTTATTAAAACGTGAAATGTGCAACACTTTCAGCAGTTTTCTAAACTTCTTATAAGAGTAAAAAGTAAAAAATAATATTGAAAATACTTTTAAATCCACGATTTTATTTTAGAAGGTCACAAAAAAAATAAAAACAAATTTTCTCATAATGATATTTGAATATTTTCGAATTCGAAGACAAAAAATTAAAATAAAATCTCCAGCGCGAAGTAAAGATATTTTTCTGTGCACTTCTACGCATCTATTTGCAATCAGCAATTGCAATAAATCAATTAGAATTAAGTGTAAAATTGTTTTCTACGAATAGAAATATGAAAAATATCTTTACTTTTCGCTCAGGATTTTTTTCTTGAATATGAAAATGCTCAAATATCGCTAAGAAAAATGTATTATTTTATAAAATATATTATAAATGATTTTTGACCTTTTCCACACTTCTCTAGTAAAATTGAGAATTTTAAAATTATTTTTTAGAATTATTTTGGAAATAGATATCATTAACCACAAGCGAGAGTGAGACTGATCTATGGTTACTGTCGGAAGGACTGCCTGAAGGCATTAACGTGGTCAACTTTACTTTGCAAATAAAATTTTATGGGAAGATTTCATGCAAATCTAAAAAAAAACTCTCAGCGGCTTCTTTAGATGTTAAAAAAGTTGCTATAGAATTAATGCTCAAGAGGAAATTCTTTAAATTCTGAAGAATGTAGCTTTTTATTCCAAAACGCCCACGGTTTTTACGTGGCCGTATTTTACGTGTGAATATATGTTGCTCGTTACCATGACAGTTAAGCGTCTTTTGCCCTGTTGTTGCAGCAAAAATTTGCTTTAATTCAATTTGATTCATTGAGAAACGTTAAAGAGTATAGAATGTTTTGTTTATTTCTTGATAATTTCTACATAATGCGATAAAAATGAAGCGTGAACTGGATAACTACTGTTGTCACTACTTTTAGTTGTTTACGGAATTTACATGTGAAAAATACGTATTTATTCCTGTAAAAGCTGAAGACTATGTATGATTTTACTTATCACCGTATATGTTCTACTGGAATTCGTCCATTTCAGTATTATATACTCATCTTTATAATCTCCACGTCGCCACAAGGCTATGCGACAGATGGTGACTCTTGCTTGTGGTTAATGAGTATATTGAAATGCGTTTTCTCATTTGAATTTTTTCCTCACCTGTTCTTTTTATCTTTGTTGGTTGAGGTATGTATTAGGACCTCTTTACTACACCTCAAATTAGAGTGGTCTCATTCACGGCCACAAAAAATATATGAAATTGATTCCGTGTACCAAAGCGCAGTTACTATGGTTCCGCGCAAGGTATCATCACTCGAAATGAATATCGTCAGCTACGATTACCTTTGCGATGGAACGTTGCTCATGATACCTATCACTGGAGTTCCTTCGTTCTGCTAAACCTAACCCTCTCCTACTTGTTCGGCTTTGGAGGCGGCTCGCGTCCCGTATTTCCGGGCGAGGATATCGATTTTCTCCCTCCGTTCGAAGCACGCAGGCACAAACACACACACGCAAGCCGGCATACGCGCGGGATGAGTTGATGTCATAACTAGTCCGGTGGCCTTTTGCGTCCTTCCAATTCTGTTGTAATAATTTTTTTCCCTTCACTTCCCCTGGTATCCGACCGAAAACTCCCCTTCTCCTGCACGGACTTCCATCTGGATGATGAATTGAAAATACGTCAAACCTTCGATAGGATTAACTTCGTGAAACTAATCTTCGATGACATCGGCTTCCCACTCCTCTCCGAAAAGGACACGGCTGGAATTCGCGCTCGCACCACCTCCCATTTGGGGATACAGCGATAATTCCGGCATTCGTCCGCAAGGGTACTTTAATTTGGGTTTTGTTTTTAAGTCGTTTCTTTTTTTTGAAGGCAATAATCCGGGGTATATATCCACTTTCATCTCCCATCATAGTAATGATATGAGTCGTTAATACCGACCAATCACCTCCAACATGAGCGAAATGCGTAGCGTAGCATCCGCTAATATATTTACCATTCTTCTTACTTGTCAATTCTTATTATTTTCCACCATGAAGAAAGAAAACCCCTTCCAGTTCTCTCTTGTAGAAATTATGGCAATTATTTGACATGTAGATTTAGGTATCTGCTTTTTTTTTAACATACCATTTTACCAGTCATGAAAATAAAATTGGGTGTGGTAATTCGCTACTGGTTCTGTGTATTCTGATGTGCAGCTTATATTATCTTCTTTACCTGAAATTTCATCTTTATGTGTTAATTCCAGAATAGGTAATGTAACCGATATAATGTTTTTATAACTACTGATATAATATTTTGATGCACAGTGATATTGTTATGATTATGAAGAACTGTACTGGGAGCGGATTTCTTGCAAAACGTTAATACCTACTCTTCGTGATATACATACGCCGTTTCCTTCTTAGTGATCGGATATAAATGAGATAAATATGTTATTTATGGTTTGCAGTTAATAATTCATCACTCTTGTTACAGTTGCGTAGCAAGTGTACAAAGACCTGAACTATAAGATCATTTAGTCAATCTCATTATTTGAGGTACAGTTGTCTCTTGCGTTTATCAAATATTATTATACTTATTATGATGGCATGAGTAATATATTGGCTCGTACTGAAACATATTCAAAAGTGTTTCATCATTTGACAAGCATTTTTAAGCAGTTTCTCGCTCTAAGTTGTTATCATCTTCCTAAATACTCGGTCATTTGAGAGTTTCTCAAGTTCACCTATTGTTTTGGTTTCACAATTCTACCTTTCTCCTTGGTATATGATCACTGTGTTATGACACTGCATGGTGTCCCTCATTTTAATATTAATTAGTAATAATTGAAACTAAACAATTATGGAATTATGAAACTGGAATAATTTACGCTTGAATAAAATGAGATTCAAAACACAATGACCGCTGGTTGGGTCGACTTCTGGTTCTTTCTGCGGTGGTTCTCAGCCCACAGTGAAAGATGAGGAAGTCCATTCAGCACTGACTGATACATGTCCAATTTGCCTGTCGCTGGTTAGATCAAAGGAGCCAAGGGTCATTTGTTCCCATCTTGATGTCAATGGAACGTATTTCCGGCATAAAGGTTGCGCAGTCAAAGGCTGAATCCGTCGGCTAGAAGGTGATCTCAGCGCTATCTATTCAAATCGGCAAACCCATTTTCTCATTTCTTTTCGATTCCAATTGGTTGAGGACTTTTAATGATTGGAAAGATAGTGATATAATAGATCTGGAGCCATGCTTTTTCGACCTTTATCTATGAGTGCAATTTCCTTAGAATTTCTGACCCTCCGTGAGGTGTCATTGAGAGCGACTTCACAAAACGTTTCGTTGATTTGATTGTGTAATGGTATGTCTATGTGCTATAAATTATTTAAAGAAGCACATATTCAAAATAGGCAATAAATAACCAAATAAATAAAGAGAAAACTGTTTTGAAATTTCTCAGGAATATTCATTATATAAAGATATAATATTTTTAGATTTTTTCTAATTCAGACTAACCAATTATGAATTAATTTCCCTATTAAATGTGATGCACGCAATCACGACCGATTTCGTTTATTTTCGTTCAGTATACGTGAGCATATTCAACGCGTTGTTAATTACGTGTAACGAAATGTTAAGATATCCGATAGTGAAATCGTAGTGTTTGCTGAAAAATTATTGTAATTTCAGTGAGTGCTAATTGAAATATATAGGTTAATAATTTTTTCCAATTTCGTGGTAAACTTCGAATTCACAACACTCGTTCGATAACATTAAGTTTGCTAGCATTTTTAATGGACTGCCTTGATGGATGAGATGGTAGAGGGAAGGTATGCTATCGTAGGCATTATCCATGAGAAATTATAGTGGGACCAGCATAACCACGTCCGCTACTGCAGTTCATCAGAGAATTGGGATTTTCCATCTACATCCATCCCCTCAGGGTATCAAAAAAACGGCTCCCCTTGCCCTTCACGGTTCTTTGATAGGGAAAAGTTAAACCATTCTCGGTAATATCAATAGAACGTTGACCCATTAACATTACGACAAAACACATCTGTACGTTTGAGATCTTTGCGAACTTTTTTGGAATTGGAATTCTTTTGGAGAATAAGCAAATTCCCAAATTGTTTTACCACAAAACAGATGTTGAAAAGGTAAATTTCTAATTACATTATAAATATTATATATATATTTATATTGCTATTATTAATGGAAGAAATATTAAATCATTTAAAACTTTTAGCTGCATCATTATCTTGTCTTAGGTCGTATGTATTTGCATCAATAATACACCCAAGTATGTGATTTCTTTAACACTTGGTAGTGTAAATGGTAAGCTGTCTTTAGGTACTTGCTTCATGATTCCTATAGTTATTGTTAATTACAAATGTTTGTATATTTTAAGTGTTATTTCCTCCGTTGATTTTTTCATACCCGAGAGGGTTACCTGCAGTAGGAGTAGTAGAATTAGGTGTTCTAACTGGCTAGGTCTCCGCACCATCCACGATTTATCAGTCTTTATCATCAGTTCATACTAAAGAAAAAAACAACATCCGTACGCGAGATTCAAATCTTCGACATCGGATTTGTGAGATCGGTACCTATACGACCTGACAACCATGGTCGGGACCAGCATTATATCCTGACTTCACCTACCTTATTGTACGCCCAATAAATGGCGTGTATGTTTAGAGTGTGCCTGTGTTTTTTTATTTTGCCGCAGCTTTACCTCAGAACTGTTGAAATTCATGCAAATGTTGCCACGAATGGAGTTTTCTTCCTTTCCTTCTACTATCTATTTATTATTTTTTTCAGGATCAAAGCCTTTCACGTTTCATTTCCAATATAATGAAATCAGCAATGAATGCAACGGAAATAATACTTTTATTAAAGTTTTGCGCCCACATATATATTTTACTGAGCCCTTTTACACTGAGCAGAGTTCATAAAATTAATTCAATTTATCAAAACAGTGAACCAGTAATCGGATCGCTGCACTGTCGGTGATTACCGTGTACATAATATCACCGTTGGGCAGGGTATAAGGGTAATTCCTCACTTTTTCGTTTCTTGATCGAAACTACTTTTTCACCAGATGGGTTGGCAGTTGAAGTATTTCTTTAAGATGAAGGTGAAAGGAGGCGGTGAGGATCTCGAGATATTCTCCTTCCCTCCCTTCCTTTCCCTCTGTTTTCCTCAGGGCTCTTGTTTCTTTGGAGTTGCTCGATGTATCGAACGCGTTCTTCCATGGCCTCGCTTTGTCATCTGCTGTCGATCAGCATGCGAGCTCTTTCCCTCTCCACCAAAGATCATTAATCAAACGCTGCCGCCGCCGACTGCCCTGCCCTGCTTCTCTTATCCGAAAGGGTTTTTGGAAGGGCGAGAGAGGCGCGCGCATGGACGCCCCTGGGTGGACCCGAGGCCGTAGACCAAAAACGCTGACGTAGTTCTTTCTGTGTTCAATGTTCTCCTTCAAACCCTACCTCGCTGCCACTCCAAAAACTGTGCTATCATATCTTCCTCCAGAGCTGTGGTCGCAACGTTTTTCATCTGTTTAGGTCAAACATTAAATACCATGGAGTCGTATGTCATTTTCATTTTCGCATACCAGATATAACATAAATGCATTAGGTTATATTCCATGCCTTCTTATTAAAGTTTTTTCTGAACCAGTTCTGACCTTTTAACATTGAGGTGAATCAACCAGTTGAGTTCAACTTCCATAAGTAAACCTTTATGGAATAAAGCCTTGTGTATTTTTGCGATATCTTATCCACAAATGAAATTTGCTGGCAATTGATTGTATCCGCATACTTCCTACCTGCTATCCTACTATATTCAAATAACCTTTTCTTCACCTTTCTCCACGTCGTTTACCCAACATTACTCACTTTACTTCCTTCGAAGGACCTATACTCTGCATAACCTCTTCCATCCATTCCTTATGCCTTCTCTTGATTTTCTCAATAAACCTTACTTTTATCCCCCAGCATCTCCTGCACTTACTTGCTAATTAAGCCCAGCAAATTTTCTACTTGGAACTCATGGGAAATTAGTGCACATTTGTATTATTCATTTGATTCTATTTTTTCATACTGGCAACATGCGTTTTTGCAAAAGTTATCCATGCTACCCATATTCATTTGGAATTCGTAGATGTTTATTTGCCAAGTTTAGAAATATGAATGGGTGTAACGGTTAAGTAAGTCCCACGTCTTGGAGAATGTCAGGAGAATAAGAATATATTGGAATAAACAGAAAAGTACAAGTGTCTGAATAAGTGACACGATCTGGAAACTTGATGTTACTTAACAAGTAGTGGATATTATTCCGGTTAGGGAGGATTTTGATGTAAATCTTCCACTTTACTTTACGACTTCCTCCACCACTTCTGTCTTATAATTTCTTCCACACATAAATTATTTCCCTTTATAAGCATGGCATTTCCTATTCGCTTCCACTTCTAGCCTCTCCGGTATTCTTCCTCCCATTGCAATCCTATCTCATTAGATAAGAAGATCCGTAATAATTACTTGTTCTGTAATTCTTCTTTTCCCTTCTTCCTCCTTGTTTTCTCAAGCAACTCCCATTCATCTTTCACTACGTTGAGTTTTTCGTCACTCATATTTGCGTTTTGAACGTCTTAATCCTAACATGCATTTTTAATAAATATATTTGATCTCAATCGTAATGGCTCAAATCTGGGAAGAAACTTAAAACCACGTTTCGTATCTCTATATCAGCCTCTTATATTGACCTCTCTCTCAAGTTTCCATGCAAGGAACTCATTAAAAAGGGGTAAAATAAATGATATTCCTGATTTGATAGATCCATAATGACGTAAACCACTGAACCACAGGAATGTCATGTAGATGAAAAAAAATATTACAACTTGCGAACTTACAACCCATAATCTCAGAAAAACATTAGCATTCTAGGAAAGGAATGCCTTTTACGCCTTACGTAGGTGAGACTAGTCGGTGGTTCATAAGAGTACAGCGAGTTGAAAGAGTGCAATGCAGTAAGTATTTCCTTCTATGAAATTAAAAGAAATGTCTGACATTGTGTTTGATACGCCGAAAAGTTTTTTGCGGAAATAATAATTTAAAAAGGAATCATGCATTAAATTATTCATCGTAGAAAACTTGAGATGTCACTTGTTTTTCATGCCATTTAATTCTATTTCTCTGCCGCTATGAGGATGGATACACAGGGGATCGTGTTTATAAGGTGGTTGTACATATTTGTGATAGTGCATTCCGAGGGAATTAGCATTCCCAGATATGAATTCCAAGCGTTGATAAGGTTGCCGCATGAAATCCAATCTCATACTTTCATGCAATGCTAAGCATATCGTGCACATTAATCCGTCGCTGTTATAAAAGAAGCTATGGATCATTTTTCTGCTCTCATAGCAGGCAAATGACGATTCCGATCTTCACTCCGACCTTTCCTACCTACATTGTTGACCAATCTACAATGCATGCTTTTAAGAGAGGAAAGTGCAGGCCGGTGCTATTTCCATGCAAAGTTTGATCATTTTCATCAATCGTAAGACTTGCTTACAGTTTTTCTCCGTTTCTTATTTCGGTTAGACTAAAGTTCTTATAGTTCTTCATAATCAGGTCTTTCTACGTTAGTACATCACTTTAGTCTTTCTAAATAGTTTCTCTCGAATAATACCTCCTTGTCTAAAGATTGCTGGATGGGCCTGTTCTGTCGAATTTGGTTTTCTCAAGGTTTCATATTTCTTCAACTCTGGTGGGAAATCTCTTTTCGTTTTTCAGAGAATTTTTTTTAAAGAATAGAATAAAGTTTATTTCACCCAAAAGATATACACAATTTTAACAAATCAAAATGGGGGTGTAACTAGGTACCCCAGAAGAAATAATTTCTTGTTTTGGGGTTACCATTCCTTGAATATATTGACTGTAGAAAATTTATTTGATCTTCATTGTTGCTCTGTATTACTGCATTTAAAATGTTTCCAATCTTGCCTGTACTACGACAGTTGTTTTTGTATGCCTCATGATCATCAAAGTACTATGCTCCACATGAACGATCCGAAGTTTTGTACTCGATCTTTGATGCTCGTTTGTCCAGCTGTATGATACATTTTCTTCCGGTTTTGGATACTGATTTGAACACTCTTATTCTACTGCAGGTTTTCTTGGTTTCTTTACTTGTCTTCCTCGACCTTGACCAACGCTAACCTTTTTCTTCAGCGTTTATAATTTGGAAAAATAACTTTTTAGAATTGTTTTAATGGCAGCGGAATTAGAATATGTGCCGCGCCCGGGGGGCTGTGTTTGAAATCGCCGGGATTATCTCGAATTGGTAACCAAGAAGTCACGTGGTACGAACATGAATAGTTTACATATGTAGTGTGTCTTAATCGCTCGTTACAATATCATTATTCGTTTTCACTTGGGTTGTTCTCATGCGTCTCGACTTTAGAGCCTCCAGATGAGAGAAAATAAAACAAAAGTGTTTAACAGTGGGTGAGGTTGTAATCAGCGGTTTGAACTCACTAAATATGCAGTCCATTCGTGTTTATATCACGTGACTCCTTGGTTACCTAATATACACAATCCCGTCGGTTTCAAACACCCCCCCCCCCTGGTTCGTTTTGTCATCGTTTACCCGTACGTTTTCAAAGTGCGTTCTTGTTTTGTGATCCGCGTAGGTGTCTTTTGTGTAGAAGGTAGTTGACAGAAGGAAAAAGACGCAATAGGGCGTGGCAGAAGCGATTGAAACGGCAGGGCACGTCATCCCTTCTCGGCCAAGCTGAAGATCGTAAAGTCGATTGGGTGCCGGCGACACGATCTCTGTGCGCCATCACCACTCGTCATATATTCCCTTCCAACTCCAGAGGCGGACGGTTTCAGGGCACCTTCCCCTCCCTCTTTCTCTCTGCGGTCAAAACTTCCCCTATTTCTCTCTCTCTCTCCCCCCTTCCCCTACTCCCCGGACTCCACGGAATTCCGGCCGAATTAATCAATCGAACTAGTTTCTTATTGCGTGTTCCATCGCCGCAGTCGTTCTCCCAATGGATCCAAGCCGGCGGTATCGATTGTGACGGCGTGCGTTTCCTCATTTCGTAGTCGGTCACCTGTTTGACCTCCGCCGTTCGATTTGGGCGATGCCGGGCTGATCGTGAGTCAGCATGAGGCGAGGGGTGTTTGTGATGTTTTTGGGGTGGGGGAAAAGGGCGAATTGATGAGACCAGCAAAGTAGAGGCAGTCAGTGCCAAGGTTATTCTGCCGTTTTGATATATTGTGACGGTCATGGAGCAAGAAATTGACTACCATTTGAATTACAAACATTTCTCACTTTGTGGGGCCTCGAAGCACAGTAATCTCGCAGAGGAATCTGCTACATCCTCGTTCATCCAAGTTAAAATAGTTTTGGTTTTCCCAAAGCAAGTGGTAACATGTTCTACACTACCATGTACTAGAAAAATGTTACTAATTTGAAACAATGCCAGTGAATGGAATTATGATCTGTTTTTTCTGCTGAATAAACTGTGAAATCGTTTCTGTATAACACTGTGGATGAGTCTCAAATGAGGCAATGGAAAAGGCCCGGTGTTAGAGTAGAGAAGGCGAAGGTATTGTCTACCACTGTAAATAAATAAAGGAAGGCATGCATTGAGAATGTATATTCTCGTTTATGCCACTCGCGTATGGTGGTCGTAGGTTACCTTGGTTAAGAACATGCACAAAAATTATGGTAGATTCGTATATTTGTTTATGTTTATACCCAGCAAATGCACAATTGCAAATCTATTCTAGATATGGCGTGTAATTCCTTTCTAGGTCCAGACTTAAAAAAATGTACGTGATGCAATAGAAGAATTTTCTGCTTTATCATGCGGTCATTCAACAAGAGATGCATAATTTCCATAAAGGACTAATTTACGTAAATAATGGTGGGAAACACATTTTAAGCTCCAAATTGCTGAAGAGAAATTAATATATGGAAAAGAAGGTGTCTGGGGTAGCCATGGAAACATAGGCATATGCACATGAGACCAAATCCAAGCATCTACAGAATTGTTGGGGAATGACGAAGTGATTCTCGTTAAAATATTTGAGATAGCGTGAAAAATATATGACTAGAGAATAATGTAAACTAAGCTAACTAACGTGTATTTACCTTCGATGATTGGGCTGAGAAGTTAAGTAATGTCAGTGTTAGTAATGTCATTTTATGATTAATAACGGATGGAATTCCGCAGATTTTCGTAGAAGCCATTTTAAGAGTATGGTACAAAGCAATGGTGTATAAAATTCATTTATGTCTTTCCAATTAATTTATACAAAATACTTTTTATAAACAAATAGTTCGGCCACATGTTGATCATTAATCCTTTATGTCGATTGATTTAAATCAAGGATTCAAAGATATTTCCCCTCATGTTTGAAGTTTGAAGAATTTATAACCTGCATTTCACCATTGGAACCATTTATCGATTGGGTCCACCCGAATATGCCTTGTATTTTAAAATGATCAATGATGGCAATAAAAGTGTTTGAGTCAGGATATTCTATCGTACAAGACTCGTCCTTACTCTCTCAGATGATTTTTTACCGACTTATTCGAAATGGCGGAGTCACCTTTAAGATTAATGCTTCAAATCTACCGTAGTCAGTCTGTCAGTCGCCAACGGCATTACCGAGAGAAGCATGATTCTAGCTTCAGAGGGCGTTTGCGTGAAGTGTTGCCGTGCAAAGCAGCCCCGGGTACTCCTGAAGAGGGATCTAAGGGAAAGAGATCTGTCCCTCTCGTCTCTCCCCAACGCTCCTCCCCCGGCTCCTCTCTCGTTGCGATGGCGACGGCATTTCTCTCTCACTCTCATTCTAGTCCCTCGCTACGAAAAAGTGGAGAGTTGATGGTGGTTCAGGGGGAAGAGAAGGGTGATTGGGTCGGCATGAATAGAAAAAAATAATGATAATAAAAGGCACGGATACGGTGGGTGTATGGGCGTGAAGATGGAAGTTTTTAGGGGCTGGGTGTGTGGATTTCGGGAAGGAGGCGATAAAGGGAACAGGAGTGGGGACGGCTACCAGGGACATCAGTAGTCTCCCTGCCAGTCCTTTTCCTCAGAGTCCCTAACCCCCACCCCCTTCTCCGCTGTCTTTTTCTCACACCCTCTCCCTCTTTCGCTTTCCTCTCCCCCTTGTGGAAGCTAATTTAAATTTCACGCCTCAGGGATGGAGAAAGAGAGGGATGCAAATTTTTCGGCCGCGTGTTTTTCTCATTTAAATTACATTATTTAAATTCGCTGGATTTCCACCTTTCACGGCGCTATTTGTTTGTTTTTTTATTCTTCTCATTTTCCGTTTTTAATTTTCTTCTCAGATTTTCTCTGCATTCAATGCGTCTCCAAACTTTAGTGCTTCTTTTTGTCGAGGCCGTACTTGAAGTTTGAGGAGTCACAGAGTATTTATTTTTAAGGTGAGGGAGTGAATGTTTGGGTGCAATCGATAAGGCAAAAAGATACATTCCTCCTTTCCCTATATAGTCTCCTTTTTCAAAACTTGGGTTTTGTAAAAATAAAGTATTAAGCCTGATCCAATAGCATAGTAATTCTTTGTTGCTTCAGAATTATTTTCTTCACTGGGGAAATATATCAGCTGCTGGATCACCGGAATATTTTCAAAATTCCAACTGATAAAGTGTAATTATGTATTATTTTTATATTGATGGCGCATAATGACGAATAATATTGAATATGATGGTGTTGGATACACATTTTTATTAAGGGTTTCATTTTATGAACGCCATGAGTTTAATATTCCTTATTTTGGAATTTACAGCCTGTACATCTATTAGGTGTTATGTACTAGTATATAAAATATATGTAGCTATTGCCGGCCTCGGTGGCGGCGGGGTTAAGTCCTCGCCTGCCATTCCGAAGGTTGCGGGTTCGAGTCCCGCCTGGGTAAAAGTCAACTGTCCAGGGCATGGGTGTTTTTAAATGTGTTGTCCATATATATATTAAAATGATCGTAATTGGGGTCACCTGTGATCATTATAGAAATTATTATTATTAAAGTACGACTAAAGGCTCGCTTTAGATGTTAGTTACTACTGTTCGTATGTTCCTCGATTGTATATTTCAAATAACTATGGTAAGGTTTCCAAGCCGTATATAAATTTAAATTACCAAGGTCCTGCTATTTACAGCTCATTCATTCCAATACTTGGTAATCATTCCCTCGGAACTCTATATCCATGTTTGGACTCTGCTCGATTAATGGGAAGCTCTTTGGAAATGCTGAGTTCAAAGTGGAATCTTGAGATGGTCTTGACTGAACTGGTATTTCCCTGGCTCGTACTTTGATAAAGGATAGAAATGGACACACTCAAGAAGTGGCTTTCCTAAATGAGAGATAAGATGGCTATTTTTATTGAAACACTAGAACATTTTAGATCGAGATTATGCTCATTAACGGAATCGTTTGAATGCATGCAAGGTTTGAGCTTTTATATCAAATTATGCTGCTGGGGATCGTATTGGTATGACGGCTAGAATACTAGCCTCTTATCGTAAGGTATCAATTACAATCTCGGAAATTGTAGAAATATTTCAATGGCATACCATTACCTAGTGCTTGAGTTCCGTTAGAAGAGTGCTTCAAGTTCAGTGCTCCATCCGTTAGATGGGACGTTAACTGAGTACCCCTCGGTGGCTTTGATTACGGGTAGACTAAGATAGACGTCTGGTTTCATTCCTCCCTTCCTTTGTTTCCCTGCGTTTTCGTATCTACGCCTGTAAGTAATAAACTATTATTAATAGCATTATTGTCAACGCATTATTATGAAAGTAATTCTCACTCATTCTCAGGTGAAATAACGTCGCCCATTGTATGATATTCTTGTATAGATTCCTCTGAGTGTCATTTGGATTAACTGTGCTGCTTAAATTTAGTCTCTCTTTGGTTTTAGTAGCGGCTGTAATTTGAGAGAAAGCTTGATCATCAATGATTGGAGGAAAAGTCATTTAAGCATACTCTTCCAAACACCCTTTGTACATGCTTCTATGTATTTAAGAGATAAGTCCTGTCATCATGCTTGAGATGAGCACTGCTCTCATCGCAAAGTTACTTTTTCCTCATCATATCGATCCCATAAGATAGGGTTTCATTTGAAGAGGTGCTTGTAATTTATCTTATATCATATAGAAGTTTATTTATTAGACCTCGTGTTCTGATGTGTTTGACGTCTGAGGTTAACGGCTGCGTAAGAGTCCTTCAGTGGTATGTGAACCGTCCTCAATCAAGGATTGATTAAGGAACTGCCATACGCTTATCCAATCGTCGAGTTTTCTCGGAAACTTAATCTCCGACTCCGTTCCCCGTAAACCCCTGGGTGGCAATTACCGTGGATAAACCTCACAAGGGTCGACGGTGGCTCCAGTCACTTCCCAAAGACTCGCCTACCCCCGCATGAGAGTGGAGGGAGATAACGAGGCTTTATTTTACAATCTTTTTTCATTATCATTTCCGTTCGCGGAAGGATCTACTCCGCCGATGACATCGCATCATTCAAGCGTGCTCAACCGGGGGGAATGTGGAAAAAACTCCTGGGGGGAATTCGAGAGGGTTCAATTGGATTCCAGGCAAGGAAGCGGAAATGCCTCCGAAATTTTCCGAGCATCGGATTTTGGAGGTGGCATGTTTTTTGGGAGGGTGGGGGTGTAAACTTTCAGCCCAAAATGTTACATAAAATCCCAGCCTTAACTGGCGTGATAACTGAAGATGTGCGGGTTTTATTCTGCCCATGATGATACTACCCGAAGGCTTTTCGGAACATGATGAAACCAACCATGTGCTTGCACGGGAATTGATACCATTCACCGACAAACTGTACTTGTAGTGTCTAGTTTGAGAACTCTTCATACATTTTGTACCCAGAATGATTTTTCCACTTGCGTCCACGTAGTAAGTCCACTTTACCATACACTTAACTTATTAGCACTAGATCTTTAATCCTTATGCTTAGAGCATGGTAGAACTTGTTTTTTTCCTGGTATTTAAGCATTTTGTATGGAAAATGCATGAGTACTATCTACGAATACGATACGATCTTTTCAAAATATTACTATGTCAAAGTGATGTCTTATGTTTGTAAATACATACTTCGTATTCTGGAGAGGTCCTTTAACTTTTGTTTATATTTTGGAATATCTAATTCAAACAAAAAACTAGAAATGGAAGTCCCAGCAGAATAGGGTGTAAGTAGTAGTAGTGCTGTTAATTTTAAAGTTTACAATTTGTTCTTTCTGGAAAAAGGTCAAATTTTCTCTGGTGCTCATTCTATGGGTGAATTATCTTTTTGCTGGATAAACTTTCTTCGCTTCCTTACCAAAATAATCTGACAGCTTTTTGGACTCAATTATGAAGAAGACCGCGTTAATGCCCATGGTAATCGGTTTCTAAGCCCCCAATCATGCCAATAACTGTCACTTTTTTATGTATTTCATCGTTAGAGAGTCAGCACACTGTGGGAATATGACCTTGCTTTGAGATGGAGCTCTGAGAATCCATATAGTAATCATTAAATTTTTTTTTGTTGCTGAGTACATTGACAATGCTTGAACGTAATATTTGTCTCGTACTACCTTTGTTCCTAAAGTGAAAATGCTATTCTCTGGTCGGCGTATATGTCCTATTCTCAGTAACTTAGTGGATATCAAGTAATCGGTCTACTTTTCATCCTCCCACTTCAGTATTACGATCATGATGTGTAGTGTCTTAGCGGTAAGAGACAACGGTTTTTTAAACAAGTTATGCGTTGTTTAATCTTCGATTACTTTTATGCGCCATGTAATGTGATTTATTCGTTAATGAAATCACATTTTAGGATTTATATTATTTCTATGTGTAAACTTTGATGGATGAATGTTGAATATGAGATAAAAGCAATTATTCATTAACTTTACAGGCCGCAATAGCCAAGTCGGTAAAGCACCGTCTCGGCAACCCTAGGGTCGTGGGTATAAATTCCACCATTGAATATCTGTGTATATAGTATATTATTTTGTAGCGTGTCAGTCAGTCCGTCCGTCATTCTGCGTCCGTTTTGTTTCGTTCTGTCCCAAATTTTGAGCTAAAAGAATGAGGTTTGGTGCATTGAGCAAGGATTTTCTGTCTGTATAATTTGGTAGGTATTAGTTCTGGATTTTTAGAAGTTTTTGGCGCAGAGAAAAATGCAAGAGAAAAATGTTTTTTTTCCCTATCTTTTAAGATGGGAAACCAGTTTCTATGCATATTTGTTTACGTTGCTAAGTAAATGTGTTTACGTTTTTGGTAAAGGAACAAAAATTGGATTGAAGAATTTGAAGAATGTGGAATTGGTTTCATCAATCAATTTTTTAAATATGAGAATATGTATTGATATTTTCGAGGTGCAGATAGTGAAATGAAACAATTTTTTCCTACCGGCCCCGATATTGTGTACGAAATGTGAATATCAAAGCTAGGCGTTTTGAAGTACTTTTCTAATAGTTGAAAGAAGGTTATAAAACGTTTAATATGTATTAATTTTCGTTGCTTAAGTTCGAAAATACATACACCATTAAATTATCAATGGCTGTCCTACACCCAAACCATTCCGTTTTTTATCAATTTAAAATAACACATTCACCTACATCTCCACCTAAAAGATAGATAAAATTATCTTATGGTCCTGTGACTATTAAGGTCATTTCGAACATTTATTAAACCATATTAAAAAGAAAACAATACTTGGTAACTATGTAGAATAGTATATAAGTATTACTTAGAAATAGTGTAAACTATGAGTGGACACGATAGACTCAACTCTGTATTGGTCATATGGAAAAAGAGCTGCATTTAGAGCTGTTGGGCAGATTACAATTCGTCTTGAATTTTTGGTAATAAATTCATTTCATGAAGAAATTTTAGAACGCATTCAACACGTTTGAAATTGACACCCGATACCTTGCTCATCTCCCCAAACATTTTGTGGTGTTTGCGTTCCATCCTATATTTTACACAGTCGACGGGCAGGTGTTTCACCGAAATTATTTCCAAAAGCTCAAAAAACAATTCTAAAATAAATCTACCGAGACGATTCCAGAAATATATTACACCAACCTTTCCATAGCTTTGGGTATAATATTTACCAATTACTCATCAAAACCATTCGATCAATCATATTAAAACCTCCTAGAACATTCCATATTTCATCAATCTTAAAAAAACCATTTACGTACATACCCACCTAAAATATTTGAAAAGGCTGAAAGGACCAGTTCTATTTTTAAACCACCCAGACGATCCCAGTTTTAGCGTGTCAGTCAGTCATTATTATCCGTTTTGTTTTGTTCTCTCCCAAGTTTTGAGATAAAAGGGTGAGGTTTGGTGCGTTGAGTGTGGATTCTCTGTGTGTATGATTTGGTAGTAATTTTGGGTTATTAGCAGTGTGTAGTGCAGGGAAAGATGCAAAAAACGTGGTTTTTGAGAGTGGGAGACAACATATAATGAAAATATTATGTAGAAAAAAGTGCAAAAACATGGGATAATTAGAATGGGACACATTTCTCTATTTATAAAATAACCATTTCCTTCTCTGTGCATGCGAAAGGCTTTTGAAAAGTGCCTGCAAAGCAGGCAACAGGTCTGCTAGTATTTTCTTTAAATTGTGAGCTTTCATTAATATCATTGGATTCAGGGATGCCTTAATCTCATTCTAGACGTTGCTGCACTAAGCCATTTGCAGCACCTAAGACTGAAATCGACTAATCCAACCTTGAAAGAAACCTGTAAACGAATCTTAGAGTATAGACAGTGGGAATTGATATCAATCTATCTTTTTGAGGAAAGGGATAAGAACATTTCAAGGGTTAAATGTATCAGGAGCTCCTTTCAAATTTGAAAATACCTTGATAGCACTCAGTGCCTCGAGATTTGAGGGCAGTGTGAGGACATTTTTACTCCTTTACGCAAAGAAGTCTACCGGGCGACGCTCGTACTGAGCTCTCTTTTGAGTGGCAATTGTCGTTATACCACTAAAGTGATTACATTTTTTGGGTTTTGAAGTTGTGTTTGAGTGGCTGAAGTCTACCAGAGTTGTGTTATATCAGTGACAGCAGACGATGTGGGCGGACGAAGAAAAATAACAATGAGAGTCGAGGAGAGATGGGATTGTGGATGATTCGGGAGGGGAAGTCGCCAAGGGAGACAGTTGCATGGAGACTGTGGAGAGATACGAAATTTAACACACCATCTGCGATCTAATTAATTTCCGGCAGGTTTATGACTGAAAATTCTGTTCTGCTCAAATTGGATTGGGATTTAGCATCAACGGATAACCCTTTTTGCGTACTCCTCCCAGAGCAAGGTGAAGCAATTCCGTATCCAGTTGTTTGGACGTTTTTGTAACTTTCCAGCGGCAGTCGATGAATAGGAAATGCTTTTCTGTTTGCGCACGCATTCTGCGTTCTCCGTGGATCTCTTTTTGCCCGCTCAGTACCTAATTTTTCGGAGAGTATCACGAGGATGGAAAAAAATGATTTTCGGAATTCCAACGCAAATGCCACCTTTGGATATCTGTTGAAAGGGCATTCATCAATATCCCGATTACTTTTCTCCGTTTGTGCGAGTCTATGTTTTAGTGTGTATTTGTAGGCGCCTTTGCTCAGTGTGAATTGACATGACGACTCAAAAACTGTTGTTGAAAAGTACCGAAATATTTGTTCACGTCTGTGAAAATATATTTTTGGAATAAGGTATGGTTTTCAAACTGACCTTGTTTTACACTTAGATTTTCATCACTTATAATAGTAATTACTGGCTTTGCAGTTAAAAATACGATATTCACGCCTTTCGCCTTTAGTATATGTTTTAGAGTTCATTATTTGGAATGGTTTACGAGCTAACATTATTTATTTTAGGCTGAAATACTTTTTACACGTTTGCTATATTTCTAAACTTGAAACACGGATACTGCTCTATCTTTGTTGATATGAACAATGAAATATTTAAAGTTATATAAATATTTTTTTTAGACTGACTGTAAATATGATGGCTAACCGAATACAGACTACATTAAAACTTTCAGATTATTATTTCATTAATATATTGAAACTTAACTAATTTCTTTGTTCAAACGAATTACTTCCTTCAGAGACCGTTTATACATGAAATTGTCTCGCAAATAAAACCAAACAAGAAGCAAATAGCATAACTTTACTTTTGATCAAATTTTCTCTAATTATTCCGAGTTTTTAAAGTCCTTATACATAGATTAATGCATAAGGACTTTAATGGCGTGGTATCTTATGAATATTAATTTGAGTTTTCATAATTTGGCAATACCACGCAAGATGACCAATATATCCATTTAATTCTGCTTGCCACGCTATTGGTGATGATGTATCATTCTGGATTTATTTTATTGTTACTTGGTATTCATTGATCGTTTACTATTCAATTGATAAAATATTCTTATAATTAATTCGATTATTTTCCTTTATTTCAGGTAAGGACTGGTGACTTCATAGAATATACTTACTCTTGGGTGTAAGACTCAGTGGTGAGTGGAGTTTATTTCTTAGGAGAATTATTTAGAGATTTCATTATTTATCATTTGCTATCATCAAAAGCTTATTAGGCATATTTCATCAAAAGCTTCTCTTGTAGGCATAAAAATATCAGCCAGTCAATATTTCCTTTAAAATGCGAGTAGGGATACTTCATTAAAGCATGGTAATTCTGAAACGTTAGAAGTCTTTAATTTCCATTGCCTTAACAGTATGCAATACAAGTGAGGTTGAACCTAATTTGACAATTTTAGGAACCTACCTTGACAATTCAGCCTAATTAGAGTATTTTGACACTTTTTTCTTGTATATTTATTCTATTGAGGCTGTTTATTCAAGCAATAACCTTATTACGGTGATCGATCCATTCGTGGTAAACATGTCTTTTACAATTTTTGTGGCTTTAATTGCTTAAGTTCACTTACTTGCATATTTCAAATGCAAGGACATAAAATATTTTTTGTGGAGAATAGAAGTTGCTGAAATAATGGATGCCTCTAGTCGTGAGTTTATTTCACCCTGTCGTGACACGTTTCAAGCTATCCGGAGAAAATGCCATTGTGGTAATATTGAAGCTTTATAAAATTATGACTTAATTCTCGTTATTTTTCATCTTGAAGATAAAGTGAATTATCCTTGCTTAGAGAGGAATAATTGGCGAATTCACGGTGAAGTTAGCAAAACTTCATTTCTGTTTCCATGTAAGTAATTTGAAAACAAGTATGCCTTTTAAGGAGAAGGAATCTCTGAAGAGAACGTATAAATCTCAATTATGATAACATCATGGCGTTCTGTTTTTAAGTTCTTATCTAGGCTTTGCCAAAATTCAATTATTCCCCTCCGTGGGACTCGAATCGAGTGAAAGTTTCCGCAGAAAGAAAAAACTCTGTCGAGGAATTTTACGAGTTCTTCGAGGAGAAGAAAAAGAAAACCAAGCGTCATGGAAAAGGAAACATGAAGAATTGGGTTATCGCCGTAGAGGAGCGAGCTCAGGCACATTTCCGATCCTTATCCGCTTCGAAACATTCCCCTGTATGACGCTGGCGCCAGGAGTGTGCGCGTATTTATGTGTGTATGCATGCATGCATATGTGCTCAATCGCCGCAAGCAACTTTTTCTTCCCATCCAACCGCTCTCTCATTCCGCCTCGCATCGCAGCATGTTAGCGAAATGCAAATGCAACGCGAAGGCGGCGGCTTCGCTTGCTTCTAGGTTTGCACTTTTTAGACACGCGTACATCCCTTCAACGAAATATGTAAAACCCTTTTAGTACGTCTGCCGCTCCACACTCCCGTGCTCACTATCCCGCGGTCCCTTTCTCGTTCTCTTCCCTCCCCCAACCCACCCACCAACCCTCTCCCCGCACAGCATTGCTACGAGGAGCGTCCTACTTGCCCCCTCGGTACGCTTGTTTCCTCTGAAACCTCAGAACACAGCCGTTCAATGAGCGAGTAGGTTCATGTTTGTCGTGCTATGTGACCTCGCGATTCTCCAGGCATCTTGTTTCATATAGATAATGGTAACATAAGGGTGAAAAATTCTTTAAGTCCTCTAGATTTTTATTTTTTCTGAAAGTTGTTTAGCTTCGAGCCGTTTGTCGTTCGGCTGAGTTGGACCTGAATGACTATTTGGAGACTCAAATGTTCCCTTAGAAATGATTTGTAATTTTGGCAAATTTCAAAGCATTAATTACTAACATATTTAATATATATTGAATTGTATTCCACATGGAAATTAATTAAGAGCTTTGAGCAATTTTTCAGCATTCTTTGGTGCAAGTGAAAATAAGTTTTCTTTATTCGTGTTAGCAGTGGTCTATAAATATATCTATAGAATTGAAATTTTTTCACACGAAACGCTCGATACTTGTGTTTTAAAAGAACCACCGTGGATAAATTTAGTCGCCTCGGAAAATTTCATTTTCGCTTTGGGGGAGCATTTTTAATGTTCTTCTATCCTGACCTGAATACATTTCTGAATTGTATTTTTTTCTAGCTTTCGCGTAACAGATGCAACTCTTCGCCTTTTTTTTCGAATATCTCAGGCTCGTAAAACCCCCTTTCATTTTAGCTGAGCTTCCCATCCCGACAAGATTAGGACTTGTATTTTTATTTCCAGAAAATATGTATGATCTGTAGCGAAGCAGATTACCGTCATCTATTAACCTTTTATAGTTTGTGCATACATGATTCTAATCCAGGGCTTATGCCATTTGTAAGGGGACATATTATTTTCACGTTTTTCGACGAATTGAGGGGTGTAATAACATGCAGATTACTATAAGACATGAATATGATTTTGTTTGATGAATTTATTTCTTTGTCTTCTCCTGCATCTTAATCTCCCCTCGTTCTTTTCTCGCATCTTTACCTTCATAATACGCGAGGGTAAAGTTAGCTGCAACACCTTGAGTTACTCAAAAATATTAGTTTTTCGCATTTGTGGGATGGAGTTTATTCTTTCACTAGAGTAAAGTAATGAATGATATTTTTTTTTTGCTCGTCGTATCATATTGCTAGACTGATTTATGTAGCGGACTATTCATGCTTCTTTCCATGAAAGTTGCCTTACGAAGTTTAGCCATGCTTAATCTATACCCGCCGCCCTCTAACCTGAGATTACATTGTCATCCTTATCATTATTTGGAGAGTATTTTGACTATATTGGTTTTATTAAAATTAAACCATGCATCATTTACTATTTTTTACACCTCCACTCATAAGAATTCTTACAACCAACTTATCTGTGTACATAGTAGGAAAACGAATAGTTTTCTTGATATAAATCCAAGTTTAAAGCTTCAGCAGATGTAGAAACGTATATGATTTTGTTCTTTCTCAGCGAATTATTTATTAAGATGTAAAAATGTTTAGTGATTAGCCTTACTTTATTAAATGGAAGAAAATAGCTTAAAACGTTTGTTACTAGCTCTGGATCAACTGCATAAGGCCATAGCGATATCTTAAATTTTCGTTCCAGATTAGACGTTTCAGCAAGATTTTGGCGTTCCCTTATCCTTCTATCAGGTATTAGTGGCTCCTTTAATGAAGTTAAATATGGGTGTGGCTAAATATTAGTAACTCAGGTATCAAACCAAATGCTAGAAGCCTCATATTATGAGCAGCCTTGCCAAATAGAAAACAGTTTTTTCTCGCCTCATCGAATTGACTGGCCTTTCTCGGAAATTAATGTTTCCTATTCCCTAGAAGTAAGAGCGTTTCGTGAGGGTGATATACATATTCATTTATTTATTTCAATTCCAAAGCGCACTCACACTTAAATATATGGGTTTGCTCGAGCGATATGCATGCTTTTCACGCGTGCTTGCATCACGGGTGATTCCGTCGACGGATTTTGGTCGCATATTCCGCGAAAAATAAAATATTCATCGAGAGATGAATATTTAAGCTTAACGTCCGCGGAAGTAACGTGCTCTCCGAATAAAATCGCTCGTCAATAATGCTGCCCTCATTATTAAATATTCCTCACTCGCACCCTATACAGTTGCCGTTTGATTCAAAACAAATGAATGCGACCATGCAAACGTGAAGGTAAATCTGTAGATACAGATTATTAACAAATATAAAATCTACCCTCAGGCATTGAAAATATGTTCAACCCCTTATTGACAAACAAATCTCTCTCACGATTTTAAATATATTTTTTTAATCTGTGCTTTTTTATTTTTGGTCCGCTTCGCGCCTCCTTTATCTTGGCGCATTCTCCTGTGATCCTAATTCCATCGTATGCTGTAAGTGCACTGCAGAATAGTTTCATGTTGAAGGGCGCATAGTCGAAATCTCACATCCGCCACATGGTGAAATTCGTTCTTCTGCTATTCACTTTAGTATTTGGGGTTAATATGCTGAAAAAAATAATTATGGGTTGGGTAACTGATTTATTGTATAGGTTGAGAAAATGACGATTATTTCGTCCTCACTTTTTTCGTGACCTGCTTTTACGTATCTTAATCGTGATCATGTTCGGTGGAAAAGTTATTCAAAACGGTGAACTACCATTCACTTAGAATTTTCCATATTGTCTATTTGATGCGGTCTAGAATTCAATTTCGTCCCTTTTTGTACAAATTGACGTTTTTTCAAATTGGTACCGATGAATTGATTGGAATTTATCCCCTTCCTGAAGTTTTCGATTGAAGGCTTCTGATTTTATAAAAAAGTGGTGCAGTAAAAATACATGTGCTACATCATTACTTTCACCCCTCTTGCGTCCACTGACACTGAATGTGGGCTGCACTAAATATATTCTCCTTAAGGCTCACAAGTAAGGATTGGGATTTTATTTATAAAATCACTATCTCCTGCCGGATTTGAATCCGAGCCCGAAAACTCCCCATGTACATGATAGCATGCCAATAACTAGCCACAACCACGCAATTCTACCTACATCTGTATTTTAATCCTACAATCCACCAATAAGACGTGCGCCTGGTGCAATACCTCTCCGGGAATGAATTGTTTAGAAGTAAACAATCATATTGTTGTCAAATACACTACTTCTTTCATGTTTTTCAAGGTGCATAAAAATCTCTCTCCTGATTTTTCTGTTCCCAAATTAACGGTTGGAGTCCCAAATCTTACCCATTCCAATTGTTTCTCTGCTATTAATTAAGTGATCTTCTGTTTATACCTTATACATCCCTTCAAGTATTTCGAATTGAAAGGTTAATTATATTACTCCACCGTTAATCTAAAATTTTTCTTCCGCTATCTCCATCATGGAGGAATTCTTTGTCCATTTACCATAGTTTTCTGAATAACTCAATTTTTTCTTTCTTCATTGCTGTAAATGACCTATACGTATTTAATCTTCTTCAAAGGCGAGTTTCGAATCGAATGCAATTCTAGAAAAAATACGAACCTTGAATTAATTTCTACAGATTATGTATTGATCATTGTCCATGTGCTACGATGCAATAAATAATTTACCATAGGCCATTTACCATACCATAAAATAGTGTTTGATGAGCACTAATTTCCATTCTCCTGCCTTTTTGCGTGTGATATCAGTACTTAGTAAAGCCAACAAATGTGTGTTTTAATAAGGCATTAATTAACTCTACGGTCGTAGTCTACAGAGAAAGTGGACATCGGATTCAGTTTACCTTTGTAGAGAAATTGAGATGGAATTGCTGGCGACAGGTGTAGGTAACCTGAGAGTACTGGTTGTAATAAAAAATGCTGATAGATTAAGCACTCTGAATTGCTGTGAAACTATAATTTCATGATTGACTCAGTGCCGTATCTTGCTAGTTTTAGCGTCAAAATTGCTTAGCCTAGGCTTGTCTTTTTGTATTTTAGTTTGAAGAGACAGTCAATACTTCAATTTTCATCACAGATATTTCCTAGCATTAGAATGTCATTATAGTCTGCTATAATTATAATATAAGGAAATGAGCTCTACAGCCTCTTAAAGTGTCAAATAAAATTAAAAATGTCCAATTGCCGTAAAACGGGTTTTTTTTATTTTACGGCCATTGGAGAATTTTAATTTTATTTGTCAGTCTGCTATAGGTAATACCTGATTTTGGGCGAGTATCCACTTCCTAGGGAAAATTTCTTTATCAACAGGTGAGGCAGGTCTTTGAATATAGATAATATTATTATAATGTAGACTTTAATTGTCTCGTTGAAGTCCTTTTTTATTACCGTGGTTTTCAGATGTCTTCGTTCCTAATTTATTGTTTTACGTCTCTTTTTGTATCACTCCTTAACCTTTCTACTTCGTGCGTATGTTAGCTTTCTAAGAACCCCACCACCCTTGATTCACTCAAGAAAAAACAAGAAACGGGCTTTCTCCATGAGTCCACCAGGGCTATTGATCCCTTTCTTATAGTCTGTCATTTATCATTTCTGCCTTTACACCTCCTTGTCAACGCTCTCTTCCTGACCCATTACCTTTGTCTCACGCTCAACACCCAATGTGATATATTACGCCATTGTTACATTACATTCTACATTTAGGTGGCCTACAACCACGAAAGAAACATTTGATGTACTGTCTAAAGATGTTAATGAATTGATAAATATGGAGAGCTAAAAAGCCACCCGAATATGGAGGGAAAATGATAAAAGGATTTAGTAGCTCTGATATTACGGGTATATATTTCTTGACTAATAATTTATCTTGTTTAAATCACCCTTGATATTTCCGTTCGAGTAATCTTCTCATCCCGGCATTTTAGGAGTTTCGTAATGGAGAAAGACTACTTAGAAACTAAAATTTTGTTATTTAATTCCATGTAAGGCTGCGGCTCGTTTTTCAGTTTTACTTCACTAAAATCTGAAAAGTTGAATTCATTTCTCACTGGCCTTGCCGGCATGAACTTTGAATAAGTGTCAAAAGATAGGTGGTAGTATTGGTTACAATTGCTGTAATATTTTCCCTAACCTGAATTGCTATTTTCCTGGAATAATACAACAACAGCTATAATATAAGCATTGCGCCGGGCACCGGAAACGAAACCCTAGCACTATTTACTTTTACATGTGTGGTATATAGAAGGTAGTTAAATTCGGTACCACAGACCAGAAACTATTATAAATTTTAAGTTGATACTAATCATTTTCTCGTCACTGTGCCCTGTGGGAAGGGATGCCCTTCTTGCTTCAAAACCAAAGGGGTGAAATTGATCATATTTTAATAACGAACGCTTGCAAAACTGTATTCTTGTCTACCTGAACTTTCTAGAACTTAGTTTTCTGACATACGCACTTTATCCTCTTGCAAGGTCTCTCTTTCCTCTGTGCCGTCAGTGGTCTTTAGGATTTTTTCACCTCATATTCACGCACCTCATCTCCCTTTCCTCGTTGCCCTTTAGGGCCCTTCGCTACCCACTCATTTTTTTCTTTCCGGGCCCCCATTCTTTACAAACTCTCACGTCCCTCCCACACCCTCGTTCCTCCTACTCCCTCGCCATAATCTCCTTCCGTCTTTCCTCTCCCTCTTTTACACCCTCTCTCTTTCTCTCCTCCTCCAATCATCTCCCCCCCCTTTCGCCCGCAGAGCCTTCATTATTATACCGCCGTCCCTTCTTAACCCCTCCACCAGCCCGCAGGATCCCTTCGTACCTCAAACGCAAGGCCTGTATCACGCCCTTTCACCCCCTCCCATCTCCTCCTCCCCGCACCGCATCCTCTTAATGTCGCTTACACCGCATCGACTCGACCCTTCAAAGCAATTCTTCCCTTCCCGACCCCACACTTCCCTCCCACTACGCCCACGTCCTACTGACGCCTTTTATCACCACCTCGACCACCCCCGCCCCCTCCGTCTTCTTCTTCCTTCTCACACTCTTCTCTCTTGCTTCACTAAGCGCCACCCTCACTCAAAACCTTTCTGCTATCCGTCGCCATCTGGGCTCGTAGAGCGTCGTACTCCACGCTCCCTTATCGTATCGTCTCCGTAGTGTTTTCCTTCGCGCTCTTGCTCTCTGGCGGTTTCCCTTCCTGGCACAATCTTTCCAACTTCCGCTGACCTCTTCTTTCCGTTTTCCTGGTGCTCCATTTCCATCGTTTCAACCATGTGCGAAACTGATCGCAAGTATCAATTTGAACTAAGTGTTGATCGCCATTTCCAATCCCATGAATATTAGGCTTGGTATTTATACTTACTCTTGCGTAAAACGTTCCATTAATAATGGCGGTTCAATGGACTCAGAATAGCGTTGAGTAAATTTGTACGACGTACTTTTCTTTGTAGAAAAGGTACCTACATTTTCCTTTCCATATTGCTATCGTCCGCTATCAAATGCATTAACTTCATAGTATTTGCTTGTTTGTATTTTCACTTTTTAATGGCCCATCAAATTCAAAAGTTGTCGAAGTCCAAAGTACTGCTCGCATTTCTTCCTTCCATCTAACATAGTCTCATTTATCCTTCTTTCTCGTTTACCAAAATATCGCCCTTTACTTTTCGGTTATAAGTACACCACTCCCCATTAATTACTTGTGTCATTTACCGTTGTAATTTATTCTTTTTTCAATTTAATTCGTCTCACACACAATACAACAAAATATATACAGTATCATAATAAATTACCCTCACAACATATCACTTTCACTCTTGGTATCTTCAGGCTCAATTTTTACAGGCCATAGATCACTTCACGAGCCATTTCACTTTTCACTTTCACATAAAATATAGCCAGTACCCTCTTAAAAATAAGTACCTACATAATAGTGGGGAGTGGACCGCTTTATCCCTCTAGTTTATCTGGAGTTTCTAGCTGAGGCGATCCCCGTCTCCTTGGGTTAATCCTGGCTTCTCCGCCATGCCACTTTCCACTTCACTGTTGTCAGACCATCAGACTCGAAGCTAGACGCCCCTTCACTGTTCTTAGACTATCAGACTCGCCTAGAAGACACTTCCCTCTTCTTGGACTATCAGCCTTCACCTTCGTTCGACTCCTCGACTACCCGCCTAGAAGCCTAGCAGCAGCCCCCGCCTAGAAGCCCCGTCTCGCTCTTCGTCCCTCTTTATATCGGCACTTCTTAATTGTTAACGCCCGGCCATAATTAGTCTCCCTCCGTAACCTGCCGCGAGTTCAACAATAGCCTGCGAGACAATTTCTATTCTTGGGAATGCAACTCCCGAATGACCTGAATCACCAGGCTCAATGACAAATTGGCCATTGTCGAGGCCGACGCCATATTTCCCTATGTCTCCGTATAACTATTCTGTACAAAAACCAACATGGCGGCTCCCCAACTCCCCAGCATGATATGGCTAAATTTTGATACGTTACATCTGCCCCGTCGAAAGCAAATATTATATCCTATAAGATTTTCTTTCGAAGCCTCTAATTAAAATAAAGCGTCGCCCCGGCGCCTCTAAAGATCGTTCTACCCCTGAAATTGGTCCACATCCACTATGTTTACATACATTCATAAAATACAATTAATGCAATTATACCCTTCTTTAAAACATCAACTTTACCTTTAAAACATAACATACAAATATTCAAAACAAATGTCATATGCCCTCTTCAAATTTAACATCTCTAAAATAAGTTATACATTTTACATAAAACCTTGGGTCATATGTAATTTTCAAATGTACATATTTAACATGCAAGTGCATAACCATCAATAAAATAGTTTCAGGTAATCAATGGAATCACACTTTGCTACACATCAAACATAAAATCTCCTTCACCTTTAAAGTTTTACATTGTAACTGTCAGCCTCATCATATTGAGTCCAAATGTTCATTCACCCAGCTGACTTCACTTAAACACCAATTTAGTAACCGTAGGTCCACTCCCTCACCGCACATATACAAAGTTTTAATCACAAGCCCTTACTTTGTTACACCTCTGCGACCTTGCGATAAAATGTGTACAAATGGCGCGGTAAATCTGTGTCTGCCGACGCTTGCTTACAATGTAACTAGAAAATCGCATAACTGAGCGCTTATTTTCTTACGTTCTCAGTCCTTACTCAACTGTGCTTGCGCGATGTTCTGTGTGGAGTTGGTTTCTTGTGCGTTTTGTTGTGAGTGCAGTGATTTCTACGTATGGTTTCTTGTGGGATACATGGAAAGTTCCTCGTTCCGTTCCTGTTTCCATGTTCTTTAGCACGAAAGTGGCCCTTCCCCGTGATTCAGCAATTATAAATGGTCCCTCAAATAGTGGCATGAAACCTTGGTAAATCTTCTTCTCCTATCAGATGAAGGATTAGTGCGTAATAGAACTCGATCTTCTTTCTCGAAGTTCTCTCGGTGTTGTTTTTTTACTAGAGCGTAGCACTCTTCCCTTCTGCCCCTTTGTTATGATTCTACGCCGAAATCTTTCAACTAACCCTGGAATATCTTCCTTTTCTTGGGTGCTGTCTGCCATCAGACAAGGTAAGTCGTCTTCAAAATTGAGATAACACTTCTTTACTTCCTTTCCACGTACGTAATCAAGTGCTCTGACTAATGCGTTACTGCTAATTGCACAGCCAAACGGCCCTCTAGTAAATTGGTATATAAATCCTTCAAAGTAAACTGCACAATACTTCCGAGAATCTCGATGTAGTTGAATTTGGTAGAAGCTTTGCGTGAGATCTAAAGATGTCATGTATTTTACGTTAGCACAATCTTGAAATATTTCTTGAGGCGTTCTTGAAGTAGCGTAATCCGGCTTCATCATCTTATTCACCGCCCTTGCATCCAGACATAGCCTTATTGAGCCATCCTGCTTCGGTAAACATATCAGGGGTGATACATATCGTGATGTACTCTTTTCTATGAGTCCCTGCTCCAACAGCTGATTAATAGCGTGGCGTGCCTTCGCACGGTAATTTAGCGGTACATTGTAACTTTTTCCGTGGAACTCCTCGTCACCTTTAATCTCCACCTTATAATAATACCCCTTTATTTTTCCGGGCGTATTTCTGAAAATCTCCTTCTCCTTATAAATAATACCCGCTAATTCTCTAAACTCCTTCTCCTGTAAATCGCTGATGCTTCTCGTGCTGTTGTGGATTTCCTCCATAGAAACTGTATCTTCTCTCTCCTCATACTGCCCCTGTTTAATTGCCATTATTAGCTTCAGTGACGACTCCGTAGGCATTCCGAATCTTCTTTCTTCCATCTTCCGCCCTTGCCTCAGGATTATGGTGCTTTCAGTATAATTAATCTCCGCTCTCAGCATCTCTAATGTATCCGTGCCCAATATTAACGGCTTCACTAGATTAGGTATGATGGTGCAATTAATTACTACATCAATCTTCCCTATGTTTATTGTGGGAAAGATTTGTTTACTAATTCTCCCGCTCCTCCTACCTATTGCTCCGATCACCTGAATTCCCCGTATTGGTACCTCTAATACACCTTTGAATACCTCTGGATTCTCCGTAAATGTGTTCTCATTCAGACATGTGATTTCTGAACCGGTGTCCACTAGTGCCTTAAACTTCCGCCCCCCTATTTCCACTACAATTTCCGGACACTTGTTTTCTTCATGCGATCCGTGTTCCTTTTCTTCTTCGGTCAAATCTTCGGGTATGCATAATATATTCCTGACTTCCTTGTCGTATTTGCTCCTGTCTCCTCCATTGCTTTCTTCGGTCCCCATTTCTCTGGCTAATGTCGTGTCGGGACTGCTTGCACGACTTGCCCCTTCGCGTTTCCCTGCTCTTCATGCCTTTCTTCACTACTCCCGGAGTTTTCCACAATCATCGTGGGGATGTTTGCATTCTCCCTGGGTGATCTTTCTTCGTAACTCCGTCCATCCATTTGTTCTCGGCTGCTGTACCGTCTCACCGGAGATGTCTGCCTCTGCTTGCCGGATGGATTAGGTTGATATCTATTACCATTTTGATTCTGAGGTGGTGGGTTGTATCCACGTCCTCTAAAATCAATTCTCCTTTCCTCGGTTCCTGTCCATCTTCTTCGGCTCTCTTCCTTCGTCTCCTGTATCGGCTGCGGCACCACCCTATCGTATCGGCTGAGCAATGACAATAATCGTGGGATGGTGTTTATTTGCTGCGATATGATTGCCGTGTTGACCTCCGGACCAAAATGATGCTCCAACCTATAGATTATTTCCTCGTCCTCCATCGGTGGCCTTAGTTCCTTTGCAGTGCTTATTCGGGATGTTGCGTATTCCACTCGGCTGATATTCCCTCGTTCAACGTACCGGCCGGAATCTAGCGTCCTCCGAACCTCCATCTGCTGCTCACGCCCCCAATACTGCATCATAAACAGCTGTGTGAACTGCTCTACGTCTTCTAGTAGATGTGAGATAGCGGTAAACCATTCGCCTGCAGATCCCGTCAGACCTTGTCTTACGATTTTCAGCATTTCGTTGGAGGATAACTGGTACATGGCTTGGTATTCCTCCAGCTCACTGATGTATCGCATAGGCCTAGCTCCTCTCCTACCGTCAAAATATGGAATCTTCATCATCACTCCCGGTGATTGAATTGCGGTTGAGTTTCGCGAACACTGCAGCCTTATCTTTTCCGCTTCATTCTGCGCTATTATTCGTACTTTTCCTTGCAGTTCCGACTCTTCCTTCAATTTTTCTGCGGTCAGCAGCTGCATCTTTTCTGTGATATTCCTCACTTCCTCACGCGTTTCTATCGCCAAGCTTTCATAATCCTTCAGCCTTTCCTTGACATTATATAAATCCTTCCGTGTTTCCGCCGCTATACTTTGGACATTATTATTCGCCTCCTCGCGGACAGCCTCTATCTCTGCGCGCCTTTCTGCTTTTTCCTCTTCTATCCGCGTATTCATCCTAACTTCCGCTCCTCTCAGCTGTTCCGCCTGCTCCCTCAAGATTGTTCTTAACAGCTCCGCCTGCTCCTTCTGTCTTCTTTCTTCTCTCCGTCTACTCTCTTCTTCTCGTTCCCTTTTCTCCTTGATTTTCTCTTCCTTCAACCAAGCCCATAAATCCATCGTTGTTGGAGTCCTGTCTTCGACCTCGAATTTGTGAGATTCAATGACTACTCCCTGTTCCTCGAGAGCAGATCTAAGCCTACCGACCAATTCATTTTTAACTCCTTCGGTGCCTAACCCTAGTTTCTTCAATTCCTCCTGCACCTCGGCCTTCTTCAACTCCAACAAACTTTTACTTGCTCGGAACATCTTATACAATTACACCGTTACTACTAACACTTAATCTGTAGTAATTTTCCCGATGTCTAATTCTCTCGCGTTCTCTAACGTGAACACTTCCTACTCTGCACCTCTCAGGTTCTCCTCGTGGTATCTATTAAACGTAAGCTAGCAGTCAACCCCGTACGTCTAATATTTTATCGTGCTCACACGTTGGGCGCCATAAATGTAATTTATTCTTTTTTCAATTTAATTCGTCTCACACACAATACAACAAAATATATACAGTATCATAATAAATTACCCTCACAACATATCACTTTCACTCTTGGTATCTTCAGGCTCAATTTTTACAGGCCATAGATCACTTCACGAGCCATTTCACTTTTCACTTTCACATAAAATATAGCCAGTACCCTCTTAAAAATAAGTACCTACATAATAGTGGGGAGTGGACCGCTTTATCCCTCTAGTTTATCTGGAGTTTCTAGCTGAGGCGATCCCCGTCTCCTTGGGTTAATCCTGGCTTCTCCGCCATGCCACTTTCCACTTCACTGTTGTCAGACCATCAGACTCGAAGCTAGACGCCCCTTCACTGTTCTTAGACTATCAGACTCGCCTAGAAGACACTTCCCTCTTCTTGGACTATCAGCCTTCACCTTCGTTCGACTCCTCGACTACCCGCCTAGAAGCCTAGCAGCAGCCCCCGCCTAGAAGCCCCGTCTCGCTCTTCGTCCCTCTTTATATCGGCACTTCTTAATTGTTAACGCCCGGCCATAATTAGTCTCCCTCCGTAACCTGCCGCGAGTTCAACAATAGCCTGCGAGACAATTTCTATTCTTGGGAATGCAACTCCCGAATGACCTGAATCACCAGGCTCAATGACAAATTGGCCATTGTCGAGGCCGACGCCATATTTCCCTATGTCTCCGTATAACTATTCTGTACAAAAACCAACATGGCGGCTCCCCAACTCCCCAGCATGATATGGCTAAATTTTGATACGTTACACCGTGCTCCTATAAATTGCTGCTGGGCTTTTATTTCTTCTCTCGTCTTACTCATCTTGACCTCCGATTATGATTTCATATATTTCATTTTGTAATATACCCGCATGCTCCTTTCATTTTACCTCTCTTAAATTGCTGCAGCTCTTCTATGAGTTTTTTTCTCTGATGAGTGTTTCACTGCTGCAGTCAAAGGATTCGCATTAGTACTCTCACTGTATCTTTGTCTACTCTGATACCATTCCTTTTAGTGTTTAGAAGTGAATAGTTACATAATGGCGCAAGACTCCTGGTTTAAGTCTGCTAGCTGAGGAGGATGTGTTAACTATCTTTCATGCGGTCCATATGCTTCAATCTAACTGGCATGTATGGTCGCGCCTACTAGCTTCAACATTCGTTATTCCTGCTTGTCTATTGACCAGTTTTGTTGGACCACGAAAGACCTTGCTATCACGTCTGGGATAATCGCGAGTGTTTTATATTAAATGTTTAATCCAATGATCACCTTTGGAGAAAGTGGATGTTGCTGAATACCAATTACTCAGTAGATTACTTTCAAGTGTTTATCCTCATATCATGTACTGTTGAAGTACTGATGTCCATACTTACTTTGCATAAATTATCCTCAAACCAATATTTCCGACTTGACCAACACTGTTGCTTGCAGGATTATATCCTTGTATATATTCATAAATGTTACTCTCCAATTTTATTAACTATTGATCATTGCTGAAAACGAAAGAAAAACCTGAAATAGGTAGTATAGTTCTCACGTTTTATTACTACCACCGACCAAATTTTCAATAGATCACCATATTTCAAGGTCTGTGCTTGTAATTAATTTTGTGGACTGTAGGTACTATTTCAAGTTTCTCTTTCTTTTTCAACATGGTAGAGTTTCACATAGTAGTGCCTGAAAATATTTGCCTGATTATTAGAGACATTAACTTAACCTTCTTAGGCGAGTGTTTGTCTAGAATAATCAATATACTAGCCTGTGTCAAATTTACTTGAAAATCATACCTTCCACATATCCGTGCACCACTTAGGGTACCTTCAGGTACCCACGAGACATTTTAATACCCTCTTCCACCTCACTAGAGTACGGCTTCGGTGTTTTTGAAGTGCTGCTTCCGAATGCGATGGATCGCTTTTCATGTCATGCTGCGGAATAGCATTCCAGTAAACCCGTTAAAGCCACGGTGTACTTGAGAAAAAAATGAAGCTATTGCCGCAAATTATGCACCTGAGGTAACAGATAGGCAAGGTGATACCATTACGGGAGTAACCCTCTTGTGTATGTACCTTGAGGCGGCCAACTAGCAGCAATAACAATCTCCCCTTCTCACTGCACCCTAGACTCCCACCAATCGCACTCTCCGACGTATCGACGTCCTTTACAGAGGGGGAAGGAGGTTGAAGGGGGGATTACAGTTTCTCTCGAGCAGAATCCCTCCTGTGGCTGCCCTCAAAGGAAGGTCTCTCAGTCGCCTCACATGCCTCCTCCTCTTCTTCTTCCTTTTATGCTGCTCCTTCACGCGGCTCGTCGCGTCGGTCGGAAATGACGACGCCCGCCATGTCGATGGCCAATTCCCGGCGCCGTTTTCAAAAGTCGTCCCCTCCCTGTCCGCGGACTAACGTACTCCCGTCACGGCCTTCCGCCAGACTTTTATGCCCCCACGTTTTATCATGGATGCTGGCTGGCACTCTCCTGCCCTGCGGTGACTCTCGAAAGCTTGGAATCGCGCTGAGCCTCGCGAAGGAGGAGGTCCTTGGCTTGGAGTAGTACGGCTTCCGAACATTCCTCCCACCGGCGAATGGAAAGAACCCGGTACTGGAAGGGACGGTTTCGATGTCGGGCTACATCAGATGAATCAATATTCGCGTAAAGGGTCCTTTCAATGGTTAGTTAAGGTTAAGGAGTAGGTTTTTAGAGTGCGTGGACGCCTAAGTTCATGATAAAGCACTTCAGTGACGACTATTCCTATAGCGAAAATGTCAAGGGTTTAACAATCTTCGACTTAATTTAGATATATAATGTAGTTTATATCTTTTTTGAAAACCCTGTACAACTCAAAAAATAATATGGTACTGATATTGTCTTCATTATCACCTAGTATTTTGCCGATATGGCCATGGAATTGTATATTTTCATGCAGAGACTGGTATGTATAACCCTTAGGAGATCTTACAGGACAGTAATGCCGCAATCATCTAACTAGGGCTGGACATTATCTTCAGAGAAGAGATGGCTTGTTGCTTGCCCCATGAATTGTATGCATCGTCCTAAAAAAATGTAAAACTTACTTTTATAAATGCAGTTAATATTTATTACCCCACGGGTGTTATCCAACTGATTAATTTGGAGATTATACGAGGATCAGTTGTCCTTAAGGCATTACTAATTACATAACCCGCGGGTTTGAGTGATGTGGTGCTATTAATACTTAAGGTCACGATGCTCGCAATTAGCGGATATCCGGACTCCGCCTAATGCTAGATGAAGCTTCGTTTCGCTCTCCCCCCCGTGACCGCGAAAAATAGTTTTACGTAAGGGCATTCGGTTGGGCTTTGGGTAGGGGAGTGGGAGGGGGGGGAGGGCATCTCTGCGCTCTTGGTGTCCCTTGTCACATCTCGCTAAGGAGAAGACGAGTGGGCCTAATGAAAGTGATTAGCTCTGGGGACTGGGGAAATTGCGGGGGCGGCCCTCTTCCTTTCCAGCAACTGGGCGGGAGCGGTTGAGGGAGATGACATTCCTTGGAAATGTAGTTATTCCTTGGAAATGTTGTTGATGGACGTGGTTCAAATTTATTTGTGGTGGAAGGTTTTACCAGTGATGATACACTTTTCATAGAAAATTTCGGCGAGGTTTTCTTTCAGTTACAGTTCTCCTTATTTGCATTTTTTCGCGGCAATGACATTTCTATATTTTTGGCCTATATTAGGTGATGACGTCGGGTGTAGCTATTACGGTTATTACAACGGTGTAGCTAGATTACGGTTGTATCTAATTGGAGAGCGGTATCTCATGTTTCCCGCAAAAGAAGAAAAAGGGCAAAATGCCAGGCATAAAATTAATGACCTTTTCCTGACAATTCAGTTGAACTCTTATGATAATGCATACACATTTCATTTATCGCCTTTTTGATATGCATAATGGGATATTCACGTATTTGCAAATGTGAGTGATACGCCATGATTATGAACTGTGTGAACAATAGAATGAAAATAGAAAACGGGTCTTGTATAATTTTGGGCTGTCAGATTTACAAAGGCTATAAGTAAAACTAGAATACGTATTGGTTTTTTTTCCGGGGAAAAATGTTTTGATATTGAAGTACATATATACTCCATGATATCTGCGGTAAACTTTTGATTGGGTATTTTGAAGAGCTCAATTGCTACACAGCCTGTGTGTAAGACCACATTAATGAATTTTTAAGCATAAGCACACCATAAAGATACATCAAAATCATTGAATGCTTGAGAGAAAGACGTCATGAAATAGTTTGAACACCTATCAGTCTCCGAGTAAAGTTCCACCTCACCTCGACGAGTTTCCAACCGTAGGACACACAACGATCATATCGACATGCTGACTACTTCGCTTCATAGATAAAGCTAAGTACCTTGAATTTCTTGGAGCATAAACCCCTTCACCGAAAGGACAGATGCCAACGCGGGTGGCTCTGAGTACGGGGGGCGGGACCTTTTCCCAGTATTCGGGAAGTTGAGACAAGTTTGTGGGATGTTGTCGCTAGGATGTTCAGCAGGCAACCTCCCAACTCAAAGTACATATATTGCCAGCTGCGGCAGGCACATGCATGATTTACAGGAGCTTCCACGTGATGTGCTTCTCTCAGCGGCCTCGCTATTGGTGTGGGACGGAAATTATTGCGGGAATTCACCCTTGTCAATAAAAATGTTGGCACCCGCTCTCGGACTGAATAACAAACGATCTCAGTTTGTGTAGTGATGAGCTCTTCGGGGTTCTTGATAAGACTTCAATAGAAGTCTAAAAATAGCCGTATTTATGCTAATATGACATTGTTGTCCTTAAGATTTCAACTTTCCCCTTAACGGAATTACTAAGCATGGTCGGATTTTTTCTATATTTGCATCAATAACCTATGTTGACATGATGATGGTGAATAGAATTCTAGTGAATTCTCTATGTACATAATGTACTATAGCTCATGTTTACTTCTTTGGCCGCCATCTGAATGTGTCTATTTTCGGCGGGAGTTTTATTAGTTCTGACTTCTATTATGTTGATGCATAGAATTCTGTTGAGTGATATAACTGAAGAACGCTCTAGGAAGATAGATTGAGGGTATACGAGGGTGTGGAAGAAAGAGGAAAGATATTATGGAAAGTGTGAAGATGGCAAGAAATCTGCCAACTTGAAAGAAGAAATAGCATAGGGATGGAGCCAATACACGTATGAATGCATTGCAATGAAGAGAACAGACACCATCAAAACCTGTCCAATGAAGTAGAAAATTATGAAAAGAGCAATTAATTTTTCCTTTAACCACTTGCATCCCACTTTATAGAATAATACATAGTGTGTAACAGTTTTGTACTTCAGCTATTTATAGTTCAAATTTTAACGGTTAATCTGGTTTTCCATGATATTTCTAAGCATTTTATAATATCTACATCAACATAATACCCTGCACATTACTATAAAGGTGTGTGGCAGAGGAGAAAAAGTTCTTACGAAATAAAAGCTAACATTTTCTTACGAGATTCCGTCCTATGCATGTGTCGAGGTACTCTCTGGGGGGTACCTGGAACACCCGTGCTCCTAAGCCTCTAATTTGGCGACATTCTTGTAACTAGATCCTCCTGTAAAATTGCAGGGTAGCTCTGGAAAGAAAGTTACTAATCCCGGTTTTTGTACCTCACTTGCCTTAAGACTACTTTTTTTAGTAAGGGGCGGGTTGACTCTAATCGTACTCGTAAAACAGAACTTCGGGCTAAAGGCTGTGGTTTCATGTGCGCGATAAAAGAACTTTGCTAGGGTCAAGAGGTGGTCTTATGTTCTTAAATTTCTTTCTGGGGTTTATTTTCATTCGCATTACCTCAAGTTGAAATAATGGTTGACGCTTGGAAAGAACCTCAAAAAACAAATTTGTATCCTTTGAAGTGTAAATGTATGGCTCGAATACGCGGGTATAAGCGGGAATATGTGAACATGTGTATGAACGATTCAAATCTGATATTCATATATGTATTTCGAAGAATACTCTGAAAGAGTGCATTAATTATGTTTACCACGGCTCGTACATCTATTTTCTGTAACAACTGGACCAAATGGACGAGTCGAAGCAGATTGTACTCTCGCATTAAAGGTGTTCTTCGCAGTGTAGTAGTTCTAATTAAGTAGTCATTGATCATATTAGCTGTCTATTACGCTGTCTATTACACTGTCTATTACGCTTTGATAATAAAGAGCATTCCCTTAATACATATTCCATGGAAATATGTTTTAAGGGAATGAGTTCGCTATCAATCTCTTCCACTAACCTAGCAGATTGAACCAATGAAGTTGGTAATGCTTATGTCTAAAATTGTGAATTTATCTTCCTCATACTCATTTTACGGTAATTCGCAATTTATAGTGGACTAAAGCTATTTTTATGCCCCCAACATCCTTGAAGTTTGAATTTACCTGTGTTCCCGCCCTACTTCTAGGTGCTAATACCCTCATTTGGCCTCTCTCTCTACAGTCAAATGTCGATGCCCTCCCACACCAAAGCCAGGGCAAAGCTTGGGAAAGGGACGAATTGAGAGCAGAAGTGCTTTCGCCTCGTCGGCTTTCTTCTCCTCCTTAGCCGCTTCCTTTTTCGCAAGAGCGTGTTTATGGCTAAAACCGAGCGTTCACAGAATCCCCGGCCGTTCTACGGACCCCCCTAGGGCCTACCATGATGGGCGTGTTACGGCTGCCCCGCGAACTTCTGACCTCGTTCCTCCAAGGGGACAATGAGGTTTTGAAAGGAGCGATTGTTACGTTCGTGCCTTCCAGTAATAGAGCGTGGGATTCCTCAGTTAGTATGCGACGCGGTGCTTGCCACTCTTATTGTTAGTGGCTTTGCTTGTCATTTTCGAGTCATGCGGAAAAGGAGTAGCCTAAATTCTTTTCTCTGATTCTTGCTCGAAAACTATTCTGCTTAATCTTTAGTATGGAACTGCCGAAGTTCATTGATCGATTTCTATTGGAATCCAATAAATATTTTCACTTTATCCTCCGCCTGCGTATATGATCAACCAGGTACATGTTTTGAGACATTTGCCAAAATACTTGATTTATAGCTTAGTAAAGATATAATTTTTACAAAACTTCGTTCTTGTTGCCGACTGTGGAGAAAATATTTGCCCCCCCCCTTTCCACACACTCTCGTGGTGACATGTAGATTATTAAATATAAATAGGTTATTTTATTGCTAATTTAATTTGAAATTGGAGAAACGTTGGCCCTATGAAACGAATTTTTGTGGTAAAAATATATTTACTTCCCTCTGGAGAAGTATGTCAGTACCACATTTCCCGCGTTACTTATTTTTATCATTATTTTAAATGTGGTATTTTTACATTGACATCCTCTCTTTTATTTATCAAAACAATAAGTGAAAAATGAGCTTCAGAGCTCAGAAAAGGCTTAATTGAGTAATGCCATTCAATTATTTCAAAGGCGTGCTATTCATGAAGGATGCTGTTCATCATACAACCAACGGACGCGGACGATCACCCGAAAGTATGCAGAGAGAATCTAACCCACGCCGCGGAAACCTTCGATCAAACATCATACGTTGTTTCATGATCAAATACTCAATTTTAACTTCGTGGAATTTTCCATTAGGTCGAGTATAGCCTTCCTTTTTTCCTTGAGTTGATATCTTTCCCTCTGGAGAACTACATTTTTATTATCGTTTTTCGTGTTATGCGCTCCGACTGCGTCGTACAGTGAGAAAATTGACCTGCAACATGCTTCTTTCTGATTCTATAATCGGTTTGCTAAGGATCTTAGTGATATGGAGAACAGACAACGTGTTATATTGTATCGTTACAGATGCCATTCCTCCATTCAATTGAATCCATCCATTGAATTGAATTGAATTGTACGTATCCATCATTTCACTATTTTTTTTCAGACTTTGACGGATAATAGTGATTAGAAATGAGTGGATGAATATTATGTCTTCCTCTTTTAAACATATTACGGAAGAGTAACCGAATAGCGCACACCCAAGAAAGTAATATCTACTCTCATGTTACATGTGTAAGAAAATTTTTTCTTAATTTCAGTGTTTTCTTATCTGAAACACTCATCCATCCCTCCCTTAAGCGAGCTCTTCTTTTTCTCTCCTTCCCACTTAATCCTTCACTGCCCCTTTGGTTTTTCGGCAACCTTTACTGCATTCTCTACAATGTCCACCTTCTTACCGAACCATATTGTCAATATCTATCTTTCTTTTGGATTGGGTTGGCCATTGACTTATGGTGATTCATTTTTGTCTTGCGACATTTTCTGCTTGCAGAAAGACGTAGATGATTTTTGTAGTTTTGGATTACGCGTATACTTTTAAAAAGTTAACTGGGGAAAAGGACTCTGCAGTTCCATTTGAAATGTCATTTACTTGTGATACCACAATATTTTAAAAGAGAAAACAGTTTTCCTTGTTGTTTATTAGCTTCTATCTTCCGCGGTATTTTTCGAAACCCGAGAAAAACTAATTCTCTAACTTTATCGTATACAACACTTTCTAGCATGTAGTGGCCAAGTTACCTGCAATTTCCTCTGAGTATGGCAAATGTATTAAATACCCCACATTTTGAAGGCATTGCCACGTTTCAAATTTGCAAAGTGAAATGTTCCCTTTTATATTGTTACATTACATCTGATTCCGGATAAATCATATTCCTAATTTGGCCGAATGGTGACGACGTTGGTTAGACTTATGGCCTCACATGTTTCAACAAGAGCAATTTTTCTCGCTTTGAATATCGGGTAATATTTTCTACAGAAAGGTCAGACTCTCAGGATAGCATGAATTTAGCGGACCATTGAAAGCTTTCTATCCGTTATGGTATGTTGTGATGGCGTGTTCCCACTCCCACTTTCCATTGCATACACCTGGCGTTTGAATCCCTACTCTATCTATTTCTATCTTGATGTTGGCGTTTTTAGTAGGAGTAAGTTAAGAAAATTTACATAAGGATGACATTGGTGTATAAAACTTGGGTCGGAGGAAAGATAAGACAGGAGAAGACTTGGCATTGATTAGAAAGACCTGGAAGGCTCAACCCAGTAACCTTCCAATGCTAGTGGAGTACTTTTAATGAATATTGAAGAGATAGATGACCTTATTACTGCATGCATAGAGTTTCATCAAAATATACGTTAAATATCGCGGACATAACATGTAACTTACGCATAGGACATCTGTAAAAATTGTTAGAATTCCGCTAGAACATGCTTGCAGAATCCTTACATACCTGCTGCAGTTTCAAAGGACGAATTCTACATTGTGTAACTTCCCATATACATTTATGATGTCCTTCTTCACTTTGGATAAATTCACTACCACTGCAACTAAATTTTGTTTTTAAGACGCGTTGAACTCCCGAAACATCGTGCTCATAAAATATTCACAGGTCACACTTCGCACAAAAGTGAGAACTCTTCTAAGGTTCTTTGGCTATGGTTCTTGTAGAAAAATACGAGTTAAAAGAAATTATGAGCTTGAATCAAAATTGAAGAAGAAAAGATCCATGAGAATAATAATGTTGACTGCTAAAAATTTGAGTTATAAACAACAATTTGGGGAATATATAATATCATCAATACTCATTCAAAGAGTTTGAGGGTTCCCTCTCATCGTGCTAGGTTTTGGCATACTTAAGGGAAAATTTCGCGGGTGTACCTACACTTATTTCCGGAAGGCGGTCTCAATTAATTTACCTCCTGGAAGATTTAAGTATTCGAGGAATGACGGATTGGATACCCAATAAACTCTTAATTCAGTTAAATTTCAGTGCGTCAGTAGTAATGCTCTTCATTGATCTGCCCTTTTATGCACGCGATATGATCCTCAATTGGATGAAATTGAATATCCCGCTTATTTATGCATGCGTAAGCAATTACTCAACGGAAAACCGTTTAATCTGTGCATAGTTTTCATTAATATAATTCCTGGTATTATTTTGAGGAGAACAGTGTGCTGCAGGATTAAATAAATTCCATCGAGTGAACATCATCGCTTGATGAGATTGAGTTTTTGTTTCTGTCGCACACTATAGATTAGTTACAGTTACAATTATCCTGTTTGCGTACGGTAATGTATATTATATGAAGAAATTATGCGTAACAGTTAACGGGAGGTATGTGGTGTCACATGGCTGGTTGAGTAGCTACTGTCCAGGTTTCCAGGTGGAATACGGTCCGCATCTCTGCTTGTTTTATCGAACTGTTTTGGAAAATACCATAAAAGAGGGTTCCTTTACATTTACATTACGCAATGTAAGGATGTGTGGCATGGCGTATATCATCACCAGGCATGCATAATCAATCAGAGAGAATACGTTAGCACTTACTGCCATGTAGGTATGCAAGGAATATTGCTACATGTATACACTTCTTACATGCAAATAATGTGCAATGGTACCACCCCGAGGAAAATGCTAGACAAACGATTACGAGACACATTAAATGTTAGCTATAAATGGCACAAAATTGTTAGTTTATGCAAAGTAATGTACCTAACAGTTGTTAATTAGTCAGTCATTTTGATTAAAAAATGAAAAATGTTTGTGAATTAGACAGTGCTAAATTCAAAATTCGACTTATTTTCAAATTAGTTTCCCAATAGTATTAGTATCGAAGAAATATGCAAATAAAAATTCACTACTCACATATTTTCAATTTCTTAAGCATAACTCTACGTGTAGTTTCGTTGAATTTGAATGCATTTTTCTTTTGCCATTTTCCTGTATGTTGGAGGTTGGTACGGTCTGTAATTCTTTTCCAACTCCGTCTCTCCATTGTTTTCTCCACTCTTACTTTTATTCTATTCAATTCTGCTTTAATCCACCTGAGAGCGTGTCTTGTCTTTTTTTGTTTTCCTTTCCTGTGCCCCTCTGACTCTTAAAGGAACTCCTTCACAGCACATGTCTTTACCATTTTAACTAGTCTTTCTTATTGTATCGAGTATACGCTGTACTCCTATTCTTCTCACTTCATGGTCTCTCACAGTACCCCTCTTTAATATGACAATTTCTCAGTATTCTCGTTTCAGTCCGTTTCTGAATACCCAGATTTTTAACCCATACATTATCGCTGGTTTCATAAGAGGCTTTTCAATTTCATTCTAAATTACAGCCTCCTGACAGGGCTTTCATCGAACGCATATATTTAAAATTGTCTACTTGTTTCATTGAACAAATATAAATATTGACTTACTATGGACAGAAAGTACGATGAATTTAAATAAATACTATTTTTTAATTCGAAAGAAATTAAAAGCATAAAATTAACTAGGGTTTAATGGCGTGCTGTTTACATTAAACCTTGCTTTTCTCTAAATATTTTATGTGCTAGTCTAGAACTCTTCTGCTAAACTTTCTTATTCCAACTTTGTCGCGATGTGGCTTGTGTCGTACAAGTTCAAATTTCCTTTTCCTAACCTCAAGATGCCCATAAAACGTTATTGTTTTAAACGTTTTTACTATTATAAGTAGTGATTCTCACTCAGCAATAGTATTGCAGGGCATTTTAGTAGTACCTTATTTTTACTTTTATAAGGAAATGTCAACTTTATGAGAGGAGAACACTTCGCTTGCACGACTCGAGATGAGACAACTATAATGAGAAATATAAAAAAAAAACGTTCGTGAAATCGTTAATATTCAAATTCATGGATACAAGATCTATAAAAAGGGATAATTTCTGCACATAGAAGCCGTAAAACTGAATTAGCCTAAGGGGTACTTAAATGCACTTAGTATGATAGCATTTAAACATCAGAGCGTTATATTATTTTTATAAAATAAATTTAGGCATGCAGATTTCTAGCGCAATAAACTTTTTATGAAACTAACGTCCATTCTTTCCAAGATTATGATATATGTTTTCCCTCATACAGTTCATCGAATCAGTAGAGGGCCACTTATAATTTTTCTTGTCTAAGCTAATTATGTGAGGATATGCATGTGTAAACTATGTAGGATAGGTGAAGTCGTGATATATTGTCTCTCAAGCGAACAGCTCGATTACAATGATCACTCTATATGTTTGAAAAGAGTTAGTGCCGTTAGTATATGTTTTCTGCGAACAAAAATTGTTTATATCACGGTCGTACCTTGATACATACTTTTTTATCATAAATCCCGGACATATTCAATTGAATGCAGAATCTCGTACAATATTACAAAATATCTCGTTAAAATAACGTTAGAGGGTATTCTGTGTTGTGTTCACTGCAAGCATGCGAATAAAGGCTTTTCATTTCCCCTTATAATTGGGCGAGTTTCATGCTATTTGAGACAAACCGTACGCAAAGAGCATCGGAGCAATAAAGCATTTAGTAAATAACGTCGAAAAGAGTGCAATCATCCAAATTACATCGCTTCTCTCGATATACATCTAGTCAGGCGGTCTAATTAAGCACCGGAATTTGAATAAAATGATTTGAAATGATCCCACCTGAAATATGAATTCCATGTCCGCACTTAATTCCGCCGGGCGAGGGCAATAATGGCCGTGAGCTAATTAAGAGCACATAAGAGTGAGTGCTCAAGAGTAATTAAAACTCAGCCTGGGAAAGGTCAAAGCTTCGTTGGACGAATTTTTTTGTTATCGCTGAATTTTTTTTAATGCTGGAGCATCAATCCATCCTGACCCCTCGCTCAGCCGCCACCATCCCTGCTCTGCCAATAACCCTCTCTACAAACCCGAAAATCCTCTCTTCGCTCCCCTCTTCCTCCCACTTTTACACAACTCCTTGTGTAGCTCTCCCTGGGACGAGGCCTCGAGGGGCGGGGCGGGAAATAAGCCCCCCCCCCCCCTATTCGGATGGGAACGGTCGCTTCATCTACCGGGAAACAAATGAATGAACACGGCCGACCGCGTAGCCAAAGGGAAAGCCTGAAGAGGGAATACGGAGAGGTCGGAAGATGGGAATGATAAACACGGAGTGAGAGAGAGAGAGAATGGAGCGGAAAAAATGACGATTCCAGGGGCGAAGATTAATAACGGAGAGGAGGAGTTTTCTGGGATCGCTAGCATATTGGCGAAGGGTTGGTGACCGTGTGGAGTGAGGCGGTCTGTATTATGAGTGAAACTGGGTGTAAGCTGACGTTGGAGAAGTTATTGAGTGAGTGGAGGAAAGTTGACGATTACAGTGCAGATCGGTTGGTTCGTACATTGCCGCCTCTCACTTGTAGCATTTGCTTCCTAATCCTCACAAAATTCTTGTTGAACCTTAAAGTCACTCTTCTCGCAGACCCCACTGTTGGTAAGAGACAGAATTAACAAATGATATTTTATCCGCATCCGGTTTAATGCAGGAAAGTGATTGTCTATGGGCATAGAAAAGAATGGACCTTTCCATTTTATATTGGTTCACCAAAACTGGTTTACCAATTCACAAAAAGGAGAGAACCCTAAGAATAAGGTTTGATTAATAAATGGAAAAGCAATAATGTATAGATTGAACCCCTTGGTAAATGCATATCGTACGGTATGGTATATCATAATATCTTGAATAGGAGTGAGTGGAGGAGCATCGGCCTTGTACTCCATCGAAACCTACCTGTACCGTAAATGAACAATATTTTCAACAACCACTCGTTTCAAAAGTATTGTTTTCATCACAGGTAAGCTGTCCTTCTAACGATAAGAAGCCAAAATAATGTCGATACATTATTTTGGCTTTGCGAATGTTTTTATTCATAAATATTCTGTCATTTATCTTATGATTTTCTTGCACAGACTAGGAAGTTCCTGAATGTTATGCCTACTTAAAGATTAGTTGTTATGAGATGTAGAAGGTGAAGCGGATAAATCAAATTGTAATGAGTGCATGGATATAAGAACATGGTCTGCGATGGTGAACAAGAAAATCAACTACGTTCTTTGTTAGCTGTTCCACACGGAGTAATTGGTCATCACTAATCTTCTGTACTGAAATTGCTGTAAGGATCTTTGTATTCGCTTCTGGTAATATAGGATTAGCTCTTCATATCAATATAATTCGTTTATTTCATGTTCCACTCCTTGCTAAATACATCTTATTCGAGGTAGTTGTTCTTCTTCCTATTGGCTTTGTTCTCCTCGACTGTATTCGTAAGGCCATTGTATCTGATCTCTACCGTAAAAATTGTCCTGTCTTGTCTTTGACTCAGGTTTTTCATTATTTTCGTTCTATTCTTCGAAGACATACTCCTTTATTTACTTTCATCCATTCATCTTAGCTCATTATGTAGCTATATTTCTAGTCGTGCCTTCTCTGTGGATGTTTCCGTCCATATAATTTGAACAAGATTCGAAAATTAATTAACCAGGCTCACAAAGTGCCAAATCACAGCGGCATGGATGCAAAATGTTAAATGTTGGATATTTCGCGGGGGCGAATGAAGGTGGGGAACGTGGATGAGGCGACAGATGGTCGGAAAAGGAATAACAGATACGCAGTGCAGAGCGAAAGGAGTGAGATGGGGCTGGGGAATGGTAAGAACCTGGAAGTGAGTGATGTCGGCGCGTGACAAAGGCGTCATCCTCAGAACTCCCAAAGTTTTGAGGCGAAGTATGTTACTTCTCGCTGTTTCGTTGCCAAGTTTTCACTCACCCCAGGAACGACGCTCGGGGGCGTTAAGGCAGAAGGAAATCCTCCAAGGCCGCCCGCCCGCCCCCGGCGAAGGAGGCGTAAACCCCTCCCCCCGCGGTTCGCGTACGCAAAGGGATGATATCGCACACGAAGGAGAGGAAGACGGACGGCTGCGCGGAAACGAGAGGATGGGAAGAGACCCGCTCGAGATAAGACGCTGGAGCACACGCAGACGCGTCGGACCAGTAGCATACTACTCCTGCTGCTTCCTTCCCGCCCGAACGGGCCCAGCTTCCCTCTCTCGCATTCTTTCTGTCTTCCACCAACCACACCAGCACGCACAGATTTTCGCCGGATGAATCCGAAGAGAACAGACGGACCGACTGGTGGTAAAGAGGACGGAGGCGAAAGATGAGGGTTACGGGGTTCACCGACAGCCCCATGTGCCGCCTTCCGCGAGATTTTCTAATAGCCCTCGCCCCTTCCTTCCCTCATTCCATCCCTCCCCGCAATTCCCTCACTTTTGACTCATTAAGGGACTAATTAGAGCACTCCGGAGACCCTAACGCCTCCCCCCACCCACCCAAATTCGGGCGTAACTACTGTTCCGTCGCCCTCTCCTTTAGCCGAGCCTCCCCGTCATCATCATCACGTTCCTTCATCCCCCTCACCCCGCTACCTCTTGTGTCTCCTTCCCCACTCCTTGTCTCACATTCCATCACGCATACTCGACACCTGAACTCGGCGTACTATACTATTTCAAGCTCGCAGGTCTCTTCCTCCTACTTACCTTCTCCTACGTTCCATCTCCTACACCAATCCAGTGTTCGTGGACCGTGTGATTAAAATATTAGAAGATCTTTTTTAATTGTCTCTGCCGTTATCGATTTATCTGACCTTCCGGATCCCGAAACAAATATAAAATCCACAATTAGGTGTAGTTGTAAGTGGAACATTCCTCTTTTGTTTGAGAGAACTGAGTATAAACGCTGTATTTATCGAAATTTCTGTACTCATGGAGCTCATCACTCTGAAGGATCTCGGCATGAGATTTAGCAACAACGATTGCATCTAAAATGATAATCATACCGCTTAGATTTAACATAATTTGTGATCGGAGCCAAAGTATATAATTGCGTATACGAGTAAAGTATGAATTCAATCCATGCAGAAACTTGTATTTTTAAAGGTGCGAAACGAAACGGGCAAGATATCCAGAAAACAAAGTAAACGTGAAATTTTTCCGTATCCTGGAACAAGGGCTTAGATGGGAATCAATTCCTTTGGCAGTCTTCAAAATTTTGCGTTGCCAATTGGAAGTTTTCTGTTATTGATTGGACTGTTTGATCTGGACCATTATCCTTAAAAGCTAAATCTTTGTTTGCTGTAAACCCTTTGTTTTTGATTTAGATGGGCAGTCCGATTACAACATAAATGTAGAAAGGACTCTTTTAACTGTTCTTATAATGCTAATTTAGTATTAGGTACATGTTACTCGTGGGAATCATGTTAATACAGTCATTAACAAATGATGGGTCTTTTGAAATGCCACTCGTGCTTGGTGTGTTAATCACTTTACATTTTAGTTTATTATATCGCTGTTTGAGTAAAAAACGTTGATATTAAATGTTTGTATCGTAAATAAGAACTAAACGTCATAAGGATAATAACTTACATTGATATAAATTGGGGATCCAAATTTTGCGATGGAGAAATCAACGATAAACGTCTCTCTTGTATCATGGTGGAGTTGTTGGAGGAGGTTCTTTTGAGAACCCAGATACAGGTGCAGTCGGTCGAAGTTACCGCATAAAATTTAACGGCATATGTGGTGACTCTACATTTTCCTTTTTTGCGAATTTTTTGTTTCTATTCACTAGGTCTATTATTTTCCCCAATGTTTGCGCTGCTTTATACCAGTGTAAAAATGAAGAAAGTTGATTTCACAAAGATAAGTAATCAATTCAAAACCGTAACTCTTTTATGTCTGCTAGCGATAAATATTTCTTTTTGCAATGCTTAATTAAGAAAGCACATGAAAATGACGAATGAAGGCGAATAAAATTTTTCTCACTACTGTTCTACTTATCAAATCTATCATATCACAGCAACTCATTCCTTTTTCCTCGGTATAATCTTTACTTCTTCCAATGACTGATTTCTTCTGAACCTGCCTAAGTGTGTGTGCCAGAAATACCCCACCATGTGTTAAAGATTACATTATAACAGGCGAACAACTTAATTCCACGGCCTTGTTGGCGGCAGGGTAAATCCATCACCTTTCAATCCCAAGGTCGAGGGTTCGAAATCCATCCAATGAGGATTTTCTTTGCTCTGGTGTGTGTTGTACCGTTTGGTAACTTTAGAGAGGACGTCAAAGTCCTAAATGCGCAGGATATATATCTGTCCTCTTAAGCACTCTAATCAATATTTGAATTACAAAATCATATTTTCATGTGTGTAGTCAATATATTGTATCTATTATACTTATATTAGTCTTCTCTACGAGAAATTAAAGTAGATTTTTCAAACGCTCGTTATTTAAAGACTAAACTTTTAAAAAATTTTATCTGTAACGAAACAAGAAATACGTTAATATCTTATAATATTACTTTGAAGCTCCATGCATAATTAATTAAACTCTTAGCCTCCAAAAAACATTAATAACTCTAATGGCAAGAAAGAGTTCCCTCCGATCCTGGCAAATTATCGAGTTACGGTTTATGACCACATCAGCTTGAGTATTTCCACGTGCTTAGCACTTAGATCCTTTTGATTGTCGATACCGGCTTAGGTCGGTCTTTGTCCTTGCCCACCACGCTAGAGACTTCGGTACAACTTAGAACACTCAGTAAGAAACAAGATAACATAAACATTGGCTCAGAAAGGAAAAATTGAAAGAGGACCTAGCGAAGGGGGGTAATTCCTCCTCTTTCCATTTTTTCGCCGAAATCGAAAACTAGGGAATTTCACTGAGTGGATGACAAAAGAACATCTCAGAAGAAGGGATGTTTCCTATTCGGAAACAAAGGAGCAGAAGCGATATGCAAAGATATGAATGATGAGGTGGCAAAGAATGACGTGATCAAAGGGAATTATTGAATCGAGGGCGGAGTTGAATGGGGAAAGGGCCCTCCCGTGAATGCTATTGGAGGGTGGAGAATAATGGAGAAGGGTGCGGAACTTTGAACCGAGGGCAGTCGGAGAAAGGAGAGATTAACATGGGAAGGGGTATGGATGATTAAATGACGAGTCGAAAATACGAGCGTTTCGAAGTGAAAAGAGGTGGAGGATAGTGAATTGCAAAAGAAGTACCAGCTCCAAGGAAACTTGATTAGGCGAATTAATTTTTTGGAAAAAGTTTTGAATGGAAATTAAAATGGCACATGCAAGTCCTGGCCATGAAGACGAAATAACGAATATTTCAGTCTTTTGTAGTGGAAAACTAAAAAATGAAATTAGCCGCGAAAGGTACAGCCTCTGGGAGAAGGAACGCATTAAAATCGATTGACATCCATTTAACGGATGAATAAGATATCCCATAGGAATATTTCAGACGAGAATAAGCCTATTGAGGTGTATTTGGTAGATTTAAGATTTCACCATTACTTCGTCACGTTTATTTTTTTTTTGAGATGTCAAAATATGTCTACGGGTCGGGTAGACATTTCAAAAGAGATATCTCACTTTAAATCTTGATATAATCCACAACATTATATGCAATACACTCCGTCACATTATCCTGTCTCATTTCTTTTTGGGGTGTTATGTTATATAGACATCTCTTTCGCATGCATTTAAATGGTTTACACTAAGTGAAGTGGTAATATTTATTTATTAACTTTTGTAGGAAGATATCAGGAATCACTTTATGGCATTTGAAGAGTTCTTGTGATATCGAACAATGCAACAATATAAATGGGAATTAACCATACAGACAGGTTGACTATAGTAATTAATTAAATTTGAGTCAAAGTTACTTCATACGATCTTCGTTGAAGTTTCATGTGGAATGTAACAAATTAAGCGAATTAAAAATCATCTCGCTCAATTTCAACGTTATTGGACGGAAGGCGTGGTGTAATTCTGAGTCGTGGTGAAACAGCTGCTAAGCTAGAAAATATGCTCAAGGGAGGCTTTTTAAAAATTCCATGTGCCATGAATATTCCAAATTTCTTCGGCTTCTGTCAGACTTAATTAATTTTATGCTAATATATTTCCTCGTTTTACTTTTAGGCGTTTTTAGGAAGCACGCACACTTGAAATTCCGAGATTGCGGCATTTTAAATTCGTTTTCCCACAAGCATTCATAAAACCACTGGTTTCACTCTAACTGAGCTAGTATGTGACTAACGTCACAATGAAAGGAATTTAGGATGCTTTATATTGGATACTTTCTTGTAAAATGTGTAACTCAAATTTGTTATTGATTTTCATAATAAGTGATTGGGAGTTGTTATTGCTTTACTCAAAATTTAGTGCCGGGTTCGTGTGTATCAGGAGGACATCATACTGATCCAAATAAAAATGTTCGCGTATTTCAGTTACTTTAAATTATTCCAAAGGGTGACAAATGCACCTTTGGCTTCCTGTGACTAAATTAATCAACACATGGCCATGAGGTTTTATTTCTAATCCCTAAATAGGGGCTTATTGGCAATCTCAGTTGGATCAGTTACTGCTTCCAGGGTAAACGTCGAAATTTAAGTAGTAGTAGCAGTAAAAGGTTTTAGGTGGTCCAGAGGGTGTGATTATATCGCTCCGTCTAACGTAAGATGGTAATGTTAAGACAAACAAATAAAATTCATGCCCTTGACAGGAGTTACAACTTGGCTACACGGCCAGCCTGGAATTGAAATTATGAATATCCTTCTGCAGGCGAACTATACATCTCCTTGTCATCTAAATGACGTAAAATACTTTCTAAATGCGTGATAGCTATGCTAAAAGGACTTGCTTTGTCCTATTGTCTTTTTTTACTAGAAGTAGGGATGGTAAATCTTTTGTTATCCGTTGGGTAGAGAAAGCATTAAAATGGTGACAATTAGCGGTTTAGCGGTTTTTTTAGTTAATGGTATGAGTTAATTAATTATGTTTTTGATTGTAATCCCGGGAGTGAGCTTGAATTGTTCGGGATTGATTCCTGTACGGAATAATTCCAAACGCAATGTAAAAACAGACGAATGACTCCTCAGTTATGTACTGGAATTAATCTCAAACAATTCGAGCACCCTCCTGGGCTTCCGCTCGATATGTAATGTAATTTAATGTAAGCACAGGAATACAGCATATCTAATGCAGTTTTCCAATACTATGTGTGTATTAATTTTTCTATGTCCTCCGCGTCTTTTCCGCTGGATAGGCAGCCTATTATTTTGTTATGTGCCTTTTGAACAGCTAATTCTTGGTAATAAACTGTTTCTTCTATTTTCATGCGTCTTTTCAATTAATTTAAACAGGCTTGAATCAGTCGTATTATTGTGTTAGCCACCAATTACTCTTCCAAGGTAGTATATTTAAGTTGAATATAGATAAAGTTTTTCAAGACAAATATTTGTCAATGATTTAGTTTGAATATTTTTATTAGGATAAACGATTTTGATTAGAGTGATCTGCGGATAGTATAAAAAGATAACGAAGCACCCAGTGTATAATTCTACCAACTTGTTTCCCCACATTTCGAAAGTGTATGGAAGTCTTCCAGAAATGGAAGCAATTACGTTGGAATCTCTCATCCTCGTCCTTAGAAAATAAGTCTTACTTGCACAGCATCGTCTTGGAGCTACAAATTTGGACTCCGGTACAGAGATATGCCCGGAATCCTTGTATTGACGCTATTATCTCGAGTGAGGATAGTCCTCCCCTCCTAAGTCTGCTGGCAAGCTAAGATCTTCATTTACCAAGGTGTTGGAGCTGACGTCTACATCTGAGATCAGAAGCATATGTGCAAGTGGTACAGGAGATATTACAGATGAGGTGTGCGTGAAATCCGAAACTGAAATTTTTTGTTGCTGGAAAGTGAAACCGATTTGAAGGAAAGTTTTGACAGAATTGTTTTTAAACGCTGATATAATCCTTCTTTAGCTGGTAAAAAATAAGTAGAGGTGAGGTTAGGTTTAATAAATATCAATTGTTTTACAAAACTATATTTTTTCGTACTAGTTTGAGCAGAATATTACCCTGGAGACACGCATTGACAGTGCGCTGAATAGTAAGATAATGCAAGAAAATTTATCATCGCATCGCTTACAATTTTCCAAAATCCCCTTGTTTTTGAAGAGACAGTTGATCGAGGATTTCATTTTGCTTGGATTTGAGTATTTGTCTCTCATTAACTCTTTTCTCTTAAGATAAAAACAGGTTCGAAATGTCTTCATTGATTCTTTCATTTCTTATTCGATTATCCCCTTTGTACATTCTATCATTGGAAACAGAAGTCTGATTCGTCAGTTTTCGAGGCGTAGCTTATATTCGCATGTCTTTTTCGTGAAATGAAAAATGAAAAGCAGTCGTTATATTATTAGATAGAGGGTAAACAAAGTACTTCTTTTGAGAGTCTGTGACATACTGATCTCAGGTGCTATAAAATGGGGGTACATTTCAAATATCCTATAAATATGTTCCTGGAATTGTTTAATTGGCCATGCAATGGTTAAGTATCTTTCCCTAAACCTTCTTTCGTATTTGAGGAAGGGTAAAATAGATTTATAAAATTCATTTCACAGTTTGCGTATAGTTACAGAATATTGACTAAAATATCACCTTTAAATAATTAAATTGGTGTTACGTATTCACAACATATATATGCATTTGGAAACCACCATTCTGTTGATGAGGTATTTAAAATTTTGATAATCGATTGCCATATTTAACGGTTTACCTTTCTACGAATGTTATGGCTCAAAACATCCCCGCCGCCGTATATTTGAGGGTTCAAACTCTATGGGTTAAAGTTTAATTAACGTATTAAGATATTCGTTACACGTATCCGGTTCTTCGCTTTTGCGTGGATTGTTGATACTTTTTCCAAGTGTGTGTCATACTGAAATGAGGTTGCATCTTAAATTCCGGTGCTCGAAAAAATAAAAAGTGTTAATTTCTCACTATCTATACTACATCGTATTTAAGGAAATACCTATATACCTCTAGTGCTATAATAAAAGTTTCAGGCAGTATTTCATTTTTAATGGTGTTTATTTTACTTTTCTACCTAAACTATATGCACACATAAGACTCGTGTATCACTCTGCTTTGATGAGTGGTATAATCGGAATTGAGCTTTAATTTCGTTTGATTGTAAATAAGGATATCCAGGCAGTTTATTTTTACATTGTGTTCATGGGTGTTTTCAAGTCTGTTTCCGCACTAATAGGCGCTTCAGACCGGGAGGAAAGGTATAAGGATAGGAATGGAAGGGATGGTGATAGGATAAGGTCCGAAGCCCCATCTTTTACATTGTGTCAACATTGAAGATTATGACGAATACTTTTAAAGCACTTCAGTATATCTTGATATTTGTTGCCACTTGATCGGAAAAAATGGAGTTTCTGCATGGGAATAAATGATGTACATTACTTTGCTGAAAAGGAAAGCTTTTCTTTCGTTCGGAAAGATAAAAGAAGAGGGAGTATTACCGAGGCCTCCGGTTGTTTTAATTCAGATAAGAACCAAAGAGAAGTGATCAGTAACGTCCTCTCAATGTTTCCCTGAAAGCGCTAAATTAAGTCCAAAACCTCCACGGGAATAATAAAATATTATTCATTCAACTGATATTCTCTCTCTTTGCGCTTTTTTCATGAAGACGTTTTTAGTTGTATATGGAGTATTGTCGATTTTATTGAGGTAAACTTATTTCTGAAATGCGAGACTATGTAAGGGAAAACATGGCATTTTCCAGGTGATTTTTTAGGGGCTTACCTTACCTAGGGGCTTAGGGGCAAACCTTAAGATATTATTCATTGTTAATTTTAGTGGCGAATGAAATGCTTTTATATGGTTTAAAATATTCAATATTGTTTTAACGGTGAAATAAGTGGGTGTTAAAGTTATGCAAGCGACATTTTTAGCTGTAAAGGGAGGCGAGATAGAGCAGCTATGCTTACTGGAACCTTGTGATGAGAGGACGTACCATATGTGATTTTACTCTTAAATCCCGAAATCAATTACAAAAGAACAATGCAATAGCAAATATTATTGGGATAAATTAATATTTTTTGTTAGACCGGGTTTTATGCTGTAGAAAAAGGCAATTGTTTTTAAGTGCTGGAGACATGTAATGTTGTGGGGTCAGGAAAAAATAAAAAGTGAATTTCGGAAGTTGAAAAAAAGGTGGGGGTTGATGCCAGGCGTAACGGAGGGAAATGGGGTCCCTCCCTCATTCCTGCCCCGACATTGGATTTTTGCCGTCCATTCTCGAGAGAGCATTCTTCCTCTCCATCCTTCTCCCCCCACACTCCCTCTCCCCACAAAACCCACCCTGTTTCCTCTCCCTTTTCATCCCTTTCCCACTTCCCAACGCCGCCCACTTCCGAAACCCTGAAAAGCTCGCTACCCTCAAACTCCCCACCCACCCCAATAATCCCCACAAACGATAGCCTTCCTTCTCTTCACCCTTCCGACAGCGCTGGAGACCTCTGTTGCTAATGATCGCGGGTAAAAAGCGATTTAATCGCACCGCCAGATGTAAAAGGAAGGATGAAAGGTTGATGCGTTCCCATCCTACTTTCCGTTCCCTCGACCTTAAGAAGTGCCGAGTCGGCAGTTCGGTCTCCCGATTGCCACAAAATGAGTGAAAGTGCGTCTTATAACGGCTTAGAAGAAATTTTATCCCCTTTTCAGAAAAGTTAGGTTTTCTGTGACTGTAAATTTTATTAATGATTGATCTATGTATATTACTGAGCTGTCTAGGTTACAAGAAAGTGCCTGAAATTCCATTTTGCTTGCTAGATAAAAAAAGATAAGGAAAGTATTTTATATCCTCTTGGAAGAAAGTTTTTCTTATTCCATAGAAATTCGTTTCCAGTGGACTTAATTCATCTTTGCATACATTTTAATAAATTTATTAAATCATCAGTTGCTAAACAGCTAGAAAACTAGTGAATTCACACATACTATGTCGTTATTGAAGAAATTTCTTTTTGAGCCTCAGTTTTTGTGTACAATCATCTGTATTTGTAACTATATTTCTACCACCTATAGATACTTTATTAATGGCTAGATCATTCATTTGCGAAAGAATTAATCATGGTGAAAACAGCATATTTTAAGCAGGGGTTCATTTTTATGCCTATCGGTAAATATGAAGAGATTAACTTGTAATAGAATTCAGTGGAGAGCTGCGTCAAACCATTCTATTGATAGCTGATTAATGATGATGATGATGAGCGGTAGTTAAAGAGTAGTACTTTTAATTAGCAGTTAAGTTTGGATAATTTATCATTTATATCATTTCAATTAAAACATAATGATATCCACTTTTGGAACGGTAGATGAGCAACAAATCATTAGTAGGCAATGTAGTTAATGCCTAACCTTTCATTCGGTTATTCTTAATTCGGAAAAAGTGAATATCCTGAACACAGTATATTGTTAATGACTAGTATGAAAATTTTACTAATGTGTCCCATTTAGAATCTAATCCAATTAAAATTATGTGAGTAGATTTGATCAATAATAAGCAATGGATATTTAAGATACTTTTGTACGTAGAATCCGCTAATATTTTTAATAGACTTCCAATTGAATTTTCACGTTGTACAATTCCACCTAGCGATTTTAATCGGTATTAATTGATTTCCTTTGTTGATTTTCAAATTGTGTAATTTTCCCCTTGTTGAAATAAAAGGGTGAATATTTAGCAGATTACTATTTATATTAGCGATGAAAATTTTATCATCTTACTTGTGTACAAACGGAATGCAGTATTCTACTAATAGGTATGGATCCATGATACTTATGGTCCACGTTTGCCTTTCAAATTATTTTTCATTATGCTAGAACGTCAATACGCCTTTTTGGCCGTGCTTAAATTTATAAAGGCGCAATTTTCAAAATAACTGTGTATGCTTTTCTCATATATTACATTTATGCGAAGAAGCTGTTTCTGTTTATTCATCGTCGTATTTATGTGTTTTCATACCATTTTACCTCGAAGTTGAAGGGAAGGGACCATAAGGTCGGGTATTGCTGAATATTAGTGTGATAATGGGTAAAATAAATTGAGCGTATTTGAAATTTTGTATTCATCTTGGTCAGTCACAGGTTGAGGTAAATGTTGACCATTGGTGAGAAATCGAAACTTTTGTGGAGATAAAATCGATACTTTTGGGCATGACGGGATTTTGATGACTTCCTTTCTGGCAGCCAGTTATTTGTCTCTCAGGCTGGGGAACTGCACTCAGGTAATTAAAAAGGAGGCTGTCTTCTGCAAACGAGTACTATTCGAGTGAGCTTTTTGAAGTTTTCATCCCCCGTGTCCCCTGACTACCTGCTCGTGTCCGCTGTTGTTTGTACCAGCCTGTCGAAAGGAATAGCAATCCTATCCGGACCGCTCTCCCTGAGGCAATCAAACGTCCACGCGTCTTCCAAATCACCGACCCACAATGCCTTGGACGCCCCGAGGGTGCTTCGGAGGGATTGGTGTGTGGAAGCACTCGGACACAGTCCCTGCCCAGAGGGAGTGGGGAACAGGAGGAACGATTGGGGGTGAAAATACGAGGGGGAGGGAGCGGAATTGTGTACTGGGTGACCTCGTGCCACCACCCTCTGGGAAGGATGCCTAGCGGGAGTTGATCCTGCTCTTTATTGTAGGAGTCTGGCCCGACCGTTTCTCTGGTTTCCCTCCGAACCTACTGGGTACCCTGCAAGTCACCTCGAGGGTTTGTGGAAGGAGGTGAATCCTCACCAGGCACTACGTTACAGACATGCACTAAGTTTAATGACTCGCCAACTCCGCGCCCTCCGGACACGACATCGTGAGCGGCTTGAATTCCACGTGCGTTTCCCATCCTGTTCCTGACATTTTCATTTTAAACTTTGGAGTTTATTTTTGAATATATTTCGGGCCGCAATACAAACACGTTGCATATTCAAAGTCTCCGTGACGTCTCATTCGGAAAATATGACCACCGTACTCCAAACAAGTGTGTTCATTCAGAATTAAACGAAAGCTTAGGATAATAAAATGTTCCATCTTAAAACTGACCCCCTTACGACACACTCTTGCTCGCACGATATTGTGTAGCAGTAGATGAAATGTTAAGAACCATTACAAAACTTCAGGATCCACCCAGTTTAATAGTAGGCACTTACCATTCGCCACGGCTTAGGGAGGAGTTCGCGGGAAAAAAGTGTGGGTAAAAATGTGGGGTACTTGCAGGAATGTCAGTAGTGCATGTTTAGCGATATTCACTCCCTGCCACACACCCTCGCGGTAGCTCGCAGAGGATGGCGTGCATGTAGGTGGTTGTTTGTAATGTGTCTCTCAGTGGCAATATTAAAGTTGTTCATGATGGTTATCGAAAACTGGTATATATGCATTACGTGTGTACCTACTCATAGATAATTCAATGTAATGTTGGATTAATTATATTATAATTGTTCTATGTCAAAGTTTACGTTTAAAAACTTTAAGCATTTTGGCCATATTCTCAGCAAACGACATATTGAAATTCACGATTTTACCCTCAAAAATACAAAAGGTAATAATAATAGTATAGGTTCAGGGCGAAGGTGATGGAACTCGGCATAGAAAATATTTACTTGGAAATAGATTTTTTTGCTTTAAATTTATTAGTTGCGCACCAGAAAACGCTGCAAATAAATGAAATTAACCAAAAATATATTTATTGTCTAGTAATAATGGCAATATGTAATTTCTTTGCTCAAAGTCATGTGGTGGGCTTAGTTTTACATCAGTACTCTAGTTATGAAATAAATAATGTATATGCATTGAATGATAAATATTACGAGTTGTGTGCTTTTCAAAACTATGGTGAAACTATCTCCACATGCTATTGAACCACATTTTAATCTCAGTTTTTAAGAGGCCCGTTCTTAAATAGGTAGATATGCTTCTACTAGGTGGAACACTAACCTATCATGTTCTCTTTATGTTGCTTAATATATTGCACTAACCTCGTTATGTACTATCATGGACGTGACTGCATTAAAACTCTTAAAACAAAATTAATCTCTTACATTTAATGGCCGGGAATCTTAGATTTACTTAGAAACAAATTACTTTTGATGAAGTGAAATTCCTTTATTCAGAAAGTGAAAAGTAAATTAAGTATATCGTTCTTCTACATCACGTGCCCTTAGATGACATTGACACTTCCATTTCACAAGTTGAATAGTTGCGCTGAGTTGTGTGCTGGACGAGAAAACGGCGAAAAGTCTAAACTTCCAGTATTGATTGATTGATGCCAATTTAATCTATATTGACACATTCCTACTACCATGAAAGTCACCATAAAGATGTGTGGCAGGGGGTTAATCTTCACTAAATCCGCTCTACCTATGATGCTTAAAGAGGATTAGTATTTATACTTTTACTTGAACTATATCAGTAAATAAATTCAAGGGCAGAGAAAGCATTAATAAACGTGCTGTTAGTTGGGCTAGCTAAAAGACTTAATTCCGACATTCGACTATCTAGTCTACCTATTGATGAACTTATGGATGTATTTTCAAATATAATCACGGCTAGAGTTATATTTATGATACAAGATAAGAAAAACCGCGAGAAATATGGTTCAAGGTCAGTGTCCAAGTGTATCAGTCTTGGAAATTTTCGTAGTTAGTAATTTGTTGTAGAAAGTGCGTATCTGCCAATTTTGTTTTTGTGGCCGCCTGTGTTTTTATCCAAGATCGAGGGGAAATAGGGTGATGATGTTATTTCTTTCGTTCTTAGTAGGCGTGTAGGGAAACAAAGAAACGAACAGTAGGGACGAGGGTGCGTGAGTGAGATCGTGACCTCGAAGGTGGAAGGGAATTCTTTTTGGAAAGGGGAAGGAGACGGCTTCTGGAAGGGCAGAAAGGTTTCCAATGCAATCAGAAAATTGATTTTCGTTTGTTGTGCTCGCTCACCCTCAGCCCCGCGTCACCTTACCCTGACAGTCCCTCCCCACCTCCCGCCCCTCCTTTACTACGCTACCCCCTTTCAATTCTTCATATTCCCGACCTCGGAGACCAACATACTCACACCCTTCCATCAGATCAATCTCTTCCCATTGTAGTATCCATCCTTCTGTATCTTCCAGGCCAAAAATCTCTCCCTCTCTCTCTCGATGACTCTTTTGTCGTCTCTCTCCTTCCTTCGTATCTTACATTCCCATCTCCGTGTTCATATCTTGAAAGAGTTATGCGTACGATTCTTAGGTCTGCTCTTTCCATTCTCCTTAAACTCACCGCAACATCTAATCTGATACCGTATCTAGATTGGTGAGTCTGCATTTTTCTTTGTGTTAGATTTTAATTAAGTGAACCGAATAGTGAGGACACTTGTGACGTCTCTGAAAAAGCCGTTTATCAGTATATATATATTGCCTTTAGGGCTTTCATATACAACTTTGAACAATCACACAATTAGCCTATTAATAAATAAGAGAAATGGCTTGCGATTTCTCTCAAAAACATTAAATCATTATAGGTTTCGATATCATATTTCGTAATTATCCACAAAGTACTTCTGGTCGTAGAATGCGTACATAATTATGTATATGAACGCGTAATTGTAATCAACTCTACTTATCTTATGATCATTTATATTCATTGAAACATAGGTCGTATAACAACTTAATTTATTTTTGCTAACTTGAGAGTCACTCTTCATGTTTCACTAATTCCACCAAAATCCACTCAACAACACCGGAAACTTGCGCAAATCTTTTGTTCGATTCATTATTTTGTGGCGAGGTATTATAAGTAGAAAGTGTTCATATCATCATATTTGTTTTATTTACCTATATCTACATATGCGTAACACCCTGCGAGCTACCATAAGGACGTGTGGCAGGGGTTGAATATCACCATACATGCTCTACTGAAATGCAACTAAGAGCTAAAATGGCACTACTATATGGAAACAAATTATGCATGAGAGTGACGTGCAACTACATGGTTTAATGTCTGCAAAAAGTACTCTCAAATTAAGTAGTGTCAAATTCTGATCTTGTTAAAAATAGGTCTTTTATTTTCATCATTTTTTTAGAAATAGAGAATATAATCAAAAGGTCTAGAGAAGATAAACCTCTATTGCTGCGCACAAAGTTCTCAGCAACCGTGTCGATAATCTGAAAACCTGTAAATTTTAATCCTGCCTTAGTTGTTTGTGCAGAAATTTACTTATCATCAATTATGTTCTGATTATTTTGTAACTACATTAGCAGCCACTCTAGTCAATTCTTTTGGCTAAATATTTTCAATTTAGCATCGTTTTTTACAACTTTAAAGCTTGTTTTCACTATATCTCTAGTCTTTTTTTGCCATTATTCCAATTAATCTACCCTGGTGCTGTATTTCGGTGAATGCCATGTCCCAAGTTGTATTAGATAAGACCCCATATTTTTTTTTAATTTTCATATGATATTTTCTTCACTTAAAAAAAACTTCTACGCCATGCGATTTTTTTCATTCTTCCGTGGCTCCACATTAAGATTGCTTCCAGTTTTGCCCCTTTTCTGCAGCTATTGTTTATGCCACGCTGCCAATAAGAAGTATGCCGAAGTTAAAAGAGTCGATGGGTTTTCTTTATTGCGTGTAAGCTTGTATTCCCAGCTGTTTGTGTTTATTTTTTTCTGGTAGAATATCCTCATTGCTTGAGCTATTTTGGTGATCAATTCCTTCTTCCTTCAAACATCGCCGGCAATTTTGCTCCCCAATAGCAATACCTATTCACAAATTTAAGTTTTTGTTCCTCAGGTTTTTTAGCCTTGACACTATTTTCTTCTTTACTTCATACCCTATTCTTCCTCTTGTTTCTGTTTATTTAAGATCAGTTTTAATTAAAACTAAACTATATGAGAAAAGCCACGAATCTGAACATCCCCAATTTCTGAGGTATCTTTCGTTTGAAATTTTATTCCTAAGTTATTTCATGACTAAATATGTACCATTCCCTATTTATATAAACATTTGGCCATATTGGCTGATTTTTTCTCCCAATCTTACTTAAAATATTTCACTTCTAACAAAATCACTCCAATCCACACCTATGTAAAGGTTCTTAGGTTTACGTATTTTATATTCTTATGGCAATATCCACGACCTTAACTCGTCTTAGATATCTATTCTTAGCTCATTCATTAAACTGTTGGCGTGCATCGTATTTGACAGCTGATATACTATCCTTTTTTATACTTTTTTTATCTCGGAACAGCTACCAAATTCTCAGTTACATTCCTCATATGCTCTTGGCATTTATTCCTGAACTTTAGAGGCAGGTACATGGTAAATATTTTATCTAACCCATTAGAGGGAAATTATAGGTCTTAGTCAAGTAAAATTTACTATTTTCCTGAAAAATTATCAGTGAATTTGAAAATTAATGGTATTTTGAAACCCAAATGTATCACATACAGACTTTTTGGCTAATTATAGCGATGCCGTGAGTTCAATAATCATTCCAGTGGCCATGGCATTTTTTCCTTGCCGATCCCCGATTTTAGTAGATAGGTATCGGTTTTTCCAAACTTTTAACCAGCCAATTTTATTTCGCAAACACCTTGGGCAGAGCTCCCTCCTGCATCTCGGATACCTTCTCTCTTGGGATGATAGAAGCGATGGGTAACAAAAGCTCACTCCCAAAACACTCGGAAAACTCTGACCGGCGCCTTATTTTCCGAAGCGGACTGTATCTGATGGGGTAAAGTCTTTAATCGAGGGATAAAATTTATGCTGGAACTGCAGTGGAAGACAACGTATGATAGGAAATGGAAGCACTTTTCTCACGGTAAATTGACTGGGGGTCACGAAATTACTTTTTATCGATTTTCTGCCAAAAATAAGGGATTCATCTACGTAATACCCTGCGAACCACCGCGAGGGTGGGGATGACGTTTGCTGAAAATGCACTACTGGCATGCAACTAAGAAGTACAATGCTACTACGGACTATATGAAAACATGTTTGCTATGAAATCGTGCTATAAGAATCATGTACACCTAGATGGGTAGTTTCTATACAGAAATAAAATAATCAGTGCCTAGAAAGGCTTTCACTAAATATATTTAATTGCATGTCTGGTAGTATATCTCATTAGTAATAGTCTCATAGTATGCATGGGTTAGTTTAATCATGCACCATGCACTACATACTAATGTAACAATATACCACTTACCAATCCCTTTGCCATGCTGTCTATTGGATGTCCTCATTGGGTGCTCAGGATAAATGACATTTTAAATCGATGGGCACTAGAATCTACCCCTCTAATCGTATTTAGCAGATGGAATCTAGATTTATACGCAGGGGTTCTTAGTCTAACATCTTAAGTGAACATATCCGTTTTAATTTTCTACTGGAGATTAAATGGTATTTTAGCCAATAACCTCATCATGATTCCCAACCTAGTTCTCGTATTAATTTTGGCACACCGCCGAAACCTATAGTAACATCTATTAACAAAGCTCTCTGCTTTTGGCTGAACACTGTCTAGTTTTGTTATCAGATAAAATTCATTCGAACTCATTCGGTTGCATATTCAAGGTGGGTCTAATAAAAAGTAAAATCTCATTTTTTCGTCACATTTTCCTAGTACCTTTTAATAAAGCCTTGTTTTCTATTGGTTTAGGCGCATATTTAATGGATGTGTCTCCCCGTATGTTCTTTTATAGGAATCGAAAACTATCAAAAAACTACGTGAATAATGAGCATAGGATGCTTGTGGTTCTGGGAGTGTATATTTTGTAAACGCCGCAGAAGGAGGAAGTACAGTAACTGTAAAGGCCTCCTCTGCGAAGCGTGACTTCTCAGCTAACTCCGGAACGTCAACCTTCCTAACTGCGACTGTAGTGTCGCGGGCTGAAAACGAATAGACCAGCGGGTGATTCAGAACATCACGTTTGGGCAAAACTAAACGGTAGTAACGAATTCCCGAAATTTTCGAAAGTGCTCCTCCTGAAAGTGCACTCTATTGGATGTAACCTAGCACATAGTGCATCCTATGTGCTAGGTTACATCCTTCACTCCTTTCTCCTTTACCTTCCCCTCCAACCCCCTCTGTCCAATCCACCATGCTAGCTTCTTACGTGAAATGGCGCTATGCGCAACCGTTAGCCGTAAGCCTTCGCGAGTGCTTTAACCCTTGCTATTTTCAGTGCTAGCACTATTCTTTTTGGAAGATGATAGTTTTTTTGTTCAATAGTACTCGCGATTGATGCGTTATCAATTATAAGACTCAAGGTACATGAAAATTCACCCAGTTTAAAATAAGCAATATTTCTCATGTACTTGACGCTTAGATGTTGCTCTTATCATTATTCAAGGCTACTTAAAGAATTTTCCGATGAAAAGTCTAATAAGAAGACGGGGCAACTTAATTGGTGATATCTTAAAACACGATGGCCAGGTGAATGCAATCGTTGGGGGAAAGTGAGCGGGAAGAACGGGAAAGGAAAGCCTCGTATGAGATACGTGTAACAGGTCGTGAAGGATATGAAAGAAAGGAATTACGTTGATATGGAGAGGTTGGCCGATAGAGGAATCAAGTGGAGGGTTGCATCATACCAATCCTTGGATTGTTGACCGAAGGTGATGATAATAAGGATGAAAAGCAGTTAGATATCGGTTAATATTTTCATTCCTAATTGAAATAAGAAAGAAATAGAAGATAATAATAAAATCATTGCTGTTATAGGATTATATTCTAGGTTTTGATTTAATACTGTATTTCATGGCTGATAAATCACTAGTGAGGATGATTCAGTCTGTATTTAGTGCATGGCTAAATTAAAACCTGGCAGTTCAATAAATAGGCCTGCTGGGATTTATTGAGATCTTAAATAAACGTAAGTATATTTGTGAGAAACAAGGTGATTCCCTACCTTAACAAAAGTTTTCTTGATTGAATTAGAAATAATGATTGTGATCTTTAAATCAACTGCATTAGCATTAATCACTAATTTTACAAGTGTAGGAATTTCATGGAATTTCCCACAATACTGTATCGCATTTATTCATAAAAATAACTACTTACGTATAGGTAGAGTATGTAAACTTTAGAGCATGTATGTACGCAGTGTATCTTTGGTGATAGCTCACCCCCTGCCACACACCCTCGAGGCTACTCGCAGGGTAGCCAGTAGATATGCTATCTATGTCCTATATTGCATATATGTGAGAGTAGGTTAACATTTCTCACGAAACTGTAAACACTAGTCAAAGCACCCGTCAGCGAAAATATTTAGTCAGCCAGAACAAATTTACAAGGACTCATTGTTATCACCCTGGCAGACTGAGCATACCAAAACTCAATTTGCATTATTGCCTTTTCTCGGAATTTGAAGCGAAGCTTGGCGTCGGCTTCTGGAAAGGAAGGACACACCAACGATAAGGAAAAATTATTTGAAGGCAAACGGCCGTGGCGAATGGAAACGAGAAAAGTTACACAAGTTGAAGAGATGTGTGAAGACGGCTCCACGATCGAGAGCCCTCCAAATTTAAAGATGAAACTGGGTAAACATTGAAAAACTATAGCGTGGTTAAATTAAGGCTGGAATGGGGAAAATGATATTTGGATGGGAAGGGATGTAGGGCAATGGCGCGAGAAATCCGGAAGTTGATATGGAGTGGCGTCGAGAGGGGATGGGATGGGGTGGTTGATGAGAGTAATTTCAGTCTCGGTAGCGGGTGAAAGAGCTTGATGAGGGCTTTAGCGGGGGTGGGGGAAGGACGCTGGTAGTAAGAAAATCAACCGCCTAAGGGCTAAGGGGGGGGAGGTTGGGAAGAGGAGGACTACTATGAGAAGCGCAGTTAATTAATTAGCAACGCCGTCGCACGGGAAATGGAAGTCAAACAAAAACTTTTTTCACCGGGGGGGGGGGGGGGGTCGGGGAAGAAGACGGATACGAATATTCCTCTCCTTCTCTCCCTTGGACATATCCCACCCCAACATATTCCAAGGGTGCGATGATGGCACACACATATATATATATATATATATATATATATATATAATATATATATATATCAATCATATATATATCAAAGGAAAAGAGCGAAATGAGTCGGTATGCGTTGGGAAAAGATGTGAAATGGAGTTGGGCATGGCTGATGGAGTTGAAAACATTTCTGGATGCATAGTAATGGGAAAAGTGTGAGCGGGAGTGGAGGATGGGATTTCGGAGTATTTTAGGGCCCCACGAGGCAAAACGACAAGCGTGAGGAAGAGTTACAGGGGCGGGGTTTTTGGGGGGACGGGAGAGAGAGACGAGGAAGGATTGTGGGCGGAGAAAAGGTGGCAGGGTCGGATATTATTTCAGAAAAGAAAGGGAAAAATATAGTTTCATAAAAATGCATAATGAATGCGGCCAAATAGTGTTTTTTTCCACGTTCGTTTCGCTTTTTTTATTTTATCTCTCTCCCTCCATGACAGGAAGCTGTGATGAAGCGTTGGGCCGACATCAGTGTTGCTATCTTTTGGGTGACTCAAGGTCGTTGCGGGATATAAAATGGCTCTCGTTGAATGATATCTATATATATGTGTGCATTTTTAACATGCATATTTATATGTATTTTTCTGTTTTCCTTTTCCGCTATGTGTTCAACTGTCGGCATTTGTATGGGGTTATTTGATTTGTTTGAATGCGCGCTGACGAACAGGAGTTGTGTAGGACAGTTTATTAGTTTCCAGTTATGAAAATCCTGAATTTATATCCATGAAGCGTCTTGCTTTCGAGCTTAATTTCCTTGCTCACGTGGAGGCTGGATTTAGATGGTTTTGTTGGGTTCAAATTTTGGTTTTTTATTGGTGCGTATAATTGGAAAATTAGACGTATATAAATATATACGGCTTGGAAATTCAACCTCCTATGGCTTCTAGAAAAATTGTGAATAATAATTCCTCACAGCCATTAAATACTTGTTCGGTATATATTATCGCTCTCTATGGAACTGCATTTAGTAATATTAATTATCTGGAGTCTTTAGCGCACAAGTTGGCAATGAAAGAAACTGGGTAATCTTTTTATTCTTACAAATATACGTCTCAACTATAAATAAACATTTTTTTGTCCAAACGTGGAAATTAAGTATAAGTATTATCGTTTTCCTTCTTTTTTGGTGCTGTAAAACATTTTTTCTCTTATTTCCCTTGTTATTCATTGTTCTCTTCGTCATTGAGATAATTTTTGTTTATTTTTCAGCTACCTTCATGGATAAAATTTTTTTATGTAAGCTTTTAACATAATTAACAATCAATGTATCCTAAATAAGCATTTCGGAAACGTTTTATAGTTAATGAGTTTTTTCGTTGCACAATGTTATGAATCAATTCCTTCTACTATATCGACTACCTTAATGATAATCATTAGTATTCAACCCATAGGTTGGTTTTGGACAGGCGAGGGCAGAACTCACCCCGTACAAGGCCATTGGCGTATGAAATTCACAAATTCAGCGTAGGGGGACCAGTTCATTTCCCTAGGCCACCTGCTGTTTCCTAAGGAATTCTGACTTTCGAATTCAAATTGTGAGGATTTTAGGTGCGGTGTCTGTAATGCTTCTGCGTGGGATTTGAACCCGGGACCCACCGGTCGGTAATTCAGTCACTACCTCAGCTCTACCTACTGGGCCACGTCTCATCGACTGCCTAAGACACAATAAAATGGCATTGTGTAATTCATTTCCATTTACATCTACATCTACATAATACCCTGCAAGCCACCATAAATGTGTATGGCAGGGGGTGAACTCTCACCAAACATGCACTACATATCATGCATAAAAAAGATTAGTACTTGTATAGGTACTGTTCAAAACTACGCTATTTAAAAAAAAGATAAAAATAGCAAAGCATGCATGCAAAAACATGCTGTTATTTGGGTTAGCTTTAAGTCCTTATACCAACATGCAGCTACCAATGTTATCCATTGCTACACTCGTACTGTATATATTTACCGTTATTCATATCCCTAATAGTACGAGGAAAAGTTTTAATTTATTTTAATTTAGCGTTTTAATGATAGTGTATTATTTTCTCAATCCGGTTTATGCATTGTCAACAATCACTAATTGGAATACTGAATTGAGCTCAATAATATAAAAGTTACTTATGAAAAATATAAATAGACATCATTGCGCTTCGTAAGTTTAATTAACTTACAGCTGTATGGCGAATAATGCGTGATCTTTACGTTTTAATATTGCACGAGTGTTAAATAAGTTAGTAGATCCATCAATTGAGTGTTATCCTTAAATAATCCTAACGTAGGTAAATGTTACAGGCTCTCTAGTTTTGTTCAAGGCAGTTAAACGAATAAAATATGCCCACAACACGTGTTTTCTCCTGAGGAATTCGAATCAAGCTCGTAAATAGATTCCGTGAGTGCGTAAATTATGTTCTCAATTCCGAATATGTATTGCAAAATCGTTCTTGCCTTCTCTCAGCTATTATTCATCCTGCTTTTCCTTTTAAGAATTTGCATCCTCATCAGAGTGACGTTACGGTATTGGTATTTGTGGCATGGAATGTGTGGAAAATATTCTAACATAATTCACATCCGTAAAATATATTTATTGTAAGTTTCTTGACACTAAAATCTCATATTGCTCTGAACGGGGAATATGCACTAATTAAAAGGATAATAGCTTGGAATCCTAACTGTCATGAATCGAAAAACAGGAAGTCCGTAGAAAGCAAAAAAGGATAGGCGTGTGCCGATTCATGGCACAAGAACCACTAGTTTAGTACGGTATTATAACTTAAAGAATTGCTTTCCAGCTGCCTCAGGAGGGGCAAACCCAGATCCCTCAACTAGTTATTACGCTATGTAACAACAACGGTAAATTAGTTCTCGTGATAAATACGTAAGTTCTTTGCAAGCTAAGTACATGAGTTTAGGAAAAACATCCCAATAGTTATATTACTAACATATTAAAAACATTTATTACATCAAGTAAGAACCACTGGAAATTCAGCTTTGCAAATCTTAAATATTCTATATTTTGAAGATTGATATATTAATTATGTATTCAATATTCACAAATAAAAATTGGTCACGCGAATAATATAACAGATAATTATTGAAACATATCTGAAAATAAAAATAACCTAGAAGGCGTCACCGTGTGACATAGAAATCTTATCTTTGGTAGGAATTAGTAATTATAGGTAAACTTTAGCCAATGCTCGAAGAGTATGTTGGGTGACAACTCATCCGCTGCCACACCCTCGATGTGACTTGCAGGGTAGGTTGTAGATAGAGATAGAGGACTCTATTTTCGTTATAAATGAATTACATACCGGAGGTGGGGGCTCGGGTGGATATATAGTTCTTTAAGTAATCTGCGGGGAAATTATGGTACCCGTCCGATGGGTAGACTTCGTGCAAAAATGCCTCTAGGGAGATGGAATTTGAGGAGGCGAGCGCTATCGACTCCCCTCCCGCTTTTTATCGCCACGGCATCTCAAGGAGGAAGGGAATTCGCCCGGAAGGGAATAAGAGGATCGGAGGACGGCGACGGTGCGAAAGTGGAATAGTGTTTCTTATCATTACATTCCCTTGACTTCGTCAGGTCGTGGGAAGCGAAATACGAACCATCCGTAGAGCCGGCACTTCTTTTTTTTCCACACTTTCGTTGGATCGATTGGGTAGCGCGCATATTGAGACGCAAGGGCATTCCTTCATAGTGTGGTGGAGGTGGTGAGGGAGTATGGTTAAGGTGTAAGGGGTTTTATATCAAATTTCACCCTGGGGCGAGAAAAACCTTTTCTTCATTATCTCTTCCTCTCGGAGATAGGACTGATGCTCCGAGATGGTGGGCTCAAGTAATGCTCCGTTTGTTCCTCTCAATGTAGAGAAGGAATTGGCACTGGCCAGATGGTATGCGAGGTTGGAGAGGAAAGCGAGGAGATAGAGATAAAGAATGTTGTTAGAGATTGAGAAACTTTCGGGGATTAACAGTGTACAGCAGAGGAGGAAGAAACCGAAGAAATATGTGGTGACCGTGGTGACTACCGAGTAAGATGTAATTTGGTAAGCCACAGATTATATTCAGTAATTTACACTTTTCCACAGCAGCGGATCACATATTAAATGATTGTCTCAGTACGTTTAAACATATAATTTTATGTTAGCAATAAGTGCTGTTTAAGCGTGAGGATACATGCAGCGCTCGTGAAGAGTGAAAAATCGTACGATACCTATTTTCCTTGAAGCTATTTGCCATGCGGTCATTTTCGTGATACTTTTAATCTCAAGGAAATAGAGATGGTATAACTAAAATTGTCCTTGTGGTCTGCATGGTTAAACTAAATTATGAAAGTGATAATCTTCTATTTAAATCACAATTTTTTTTAACTATAGCACGCTAGAGAGCACATATAATAATCAATTTTAAGCGTGATAAGCAACACGTAAAATATTATCATTATCATCCTTCAAGACTCATGCCAGCGATACTGTATGGCCTTGCTACTAACTAGTGAACCAATCATCTCGTAAGAGAAAACTTCTGACAATCATCGAGGCAATCCAAGATAACAGGATGGGAATGAAAACTAAAGCTTTAACATGAAAAATCGAGTTGTTTACGAAGCTGCGTTTTTATGCGCGAGGAAGGTGGCAGTGGCAGTATGAAAATGGTATCCTTCCCGTGAAAAGTTATTGTCTGCATTGTATTATTTACGTTTAGATAGTAATATTGTTCACAAAGGCATATTAATCCTTATTCCTTGAAAAATAATTCGTCCCAAAATTAATGCAATTTTTTGTCATTATTCTACATAAAAAGCTTGGGGAAGCATAGTTCAAAATACATAAAAAACCATTTCATTTTTCCAATTGAATTTAGTTTGAAGTGAAGTTTTGCATCAGACAAGAATAGAGACGTGAAAACTAATAATATAGACAGTAAGAAATACAAATTACCGCCCTCTCAGCCGTATGATTCAAAGCACGCAAACCCGCACCATATTCTGTTCCAGAAATGTCAGTGCTGTGTTGCAAGGTATCTGTCTTAAAATAACTATAAATGCTGAAACATTGCCCTGATTTCGACATTGTTCTTGACATGTCTTTGCAGCCAAGCCCCTTTTCTTTCACTAAAACTTGAGCTCCACGGTATCACCTATGGTAAAACACACTGCGTGAGGGGTAAAGAGAGCGTAAGCTGAGTGCGCTTATCGAATGTCAAAATCTCTTTCAGGTCCATGGACGTGGGAGTTTTCCGCAAAACTGATTCCCTGCGCATAACTTTCTCCCCATCGCATTTCTCAACTTGAAGTTCACCCTCCCCCACTCCATCACCCACTCATCTCCTGTCGTCACAGTGTATCGATTTGGTTTATTTTATTTATTATTTTTCGCCTCCGCTCAAACATCCTGACGCACGCTGGATTATGAAAACTGAGGAAGTCTCTCGTGCCGAGATTTTCCTGCCATCTACTTTAGAAAGAAGTAACAAAAAGTGTGACAGTTAGAGTTCAAGGAACGGAGGCGAAAAAATATTATCTCCGTCCATTCGTCAAAAGCACAGAAATATTTCTTTGTATATAATACTGTCAGATATATCCGTATCTATGTATTTAACCACATATTTTCGCTTTTTGATTGATGACTAAAAAAATTGATGCATATACATGTACATAATACTCTGTAAATCACAATGAAGATGTGTGGTAGGCGGTGATTTACACAAACATGTATTAAATATCATGGTTAAAAAGGATAGGTAGCTATTTAATAGTCGTAACATTGGAATTCAAAATATATGCTAAATGAAAAGCAAGATTGCACAAACATGCTATTAGTTGGGTTAGTTATACCAACTATAGCCTTATAACAACTATATACCAACATGAAACTCTATATCTATTATCTATTCCTAATCTATTCCTATCTAATCTATTATATCCATTGATACACTTGAGCATAAACTATTGAATATATTCACAGCTGAATGAGAAGATTCAACCTATGTAAATTTTTACAGACTTTTATTCGCTGGCATCAGCAAATAAATTCTGTGAAAATTTACATAGGTTGCATCTTCTCATTCAACGTAAATTTTCACCAAGTTAAAGCCGAGATTTCGATTTTATATTCACAGCTATATTTATCCCTAATTTTTCGAGGAAAGCAAGACATTTTAAAGGTGTCGGTTCAGCAATTAATTTCTCTGATTTCATCTTCATGATCAAGTCTACCCCACTAAGTACGTAAATGTTCTTAACGTCATCAGTGAAAATGTTATCATGGCATTTAATTAGTAGATGGCGGCTAAATTTCAACCTACGTTCTGATGAAGATTCAATTTGTAAATAATTTGATAGACTGGTTATGCTTATATAATTCATACCGTCCCTTTACAAACCTTATCAATCTTTGCGGCGCACGCACCAGTTCGTTATTTAATCCTATTTCGTAGGGTTCCCATACTGGCAGTATTCTAAATGACGTCTAACAAGCGAAAATTATCTATTTTCTCGTGCATAATCGTCACATTTGCACTGTATTCTTTTGATAAATCGTAATATATGATTAGCTTGAAATATTATCCGAATTCATAATTTACCCTGAGCGCGAATAATGTTTCATTCCTCATATTACGCTCTTTAGAACAAATCATCCCTTCCGCACTTTCTTGCCCTTACCCACTACTTCCTTCCACTTTCCGTCCCTATTACGTTTTCATCCTGGGCATCGGGTAGGAGGGGTTTATAGAGTAATTGCGTCCCATCCTTGGAGCCTGACTTCGAATACTGGCTTTGGCAGCGAGTTTTCACTGTCGTATAGTCCCCTATTGAGTTCTGTGAGAGAAAAATAGCTTTCAGAGATAAAAGAGTTCAGTACTCAGTCCGTTCAACGGGACGCTTAGACCGTGGCCCCCTTGGTATATTTCATTGGGAAGAGGTTAATGCTGACGCTGGGATTCTCTCCATTCTTTTCTGATCCCCAGTTGATTCCGACCCGTACCAAATTGCCCACATTTCTTAAATGGTGAAAATTACCTCAGCAGTCGGTCGACATTTTAGAATGGATACGATTACCGTTCCCCTCCTCTCCAGCGCCATATTTTGAAATGGAAATTTATTCCCCACATCGCTAACCATGAAGTGGATTCCGTTTCTCCCTCTTTCGCATGCATAGTTATGAGCGGGAATTGTTTATAAATTTTATTCCAGGTGTCGCAAAAGCTTCGCTTGTTTTTACCTTGTCGAAAATAAAATTTGAGAATCAAATTAATGGCGTCGCAGTTTGTTAAGGTCAGTCGGGCGCGTGGTGTCGCGCCATGAATCGTTAATGCGCACAGGGGGATTGGCTAAGTATTGCCAACACGCTCGGGTGCCACAGGGATAGCAGTTAATTGCATTTGGCCATCCTAGATGGTGGACGCCACACCACGGTTGGTGCAATTCTTCCCCATTAAAGTCGGGCCTTCCCCTCAGATTGGTGGATAAAAATTAGAGCTAAGGGTTCTCTAATTGCAGAATCCCCGTGTATACATTTACATATACGTTGTCATCAAATGGAAAGTTCATTACTCCGTGCGAAATATTTTTATCGTATTCTTTATGCTTAGAATGGCATATGGGAAAATGCATGATGTCACTTTCCAATCAGAATAGATAACCGCTTGGTTTTCATTGTTACTCAAGATACAAAATCTTTTTTTATCCACCAGTGTTGCGTGCGTATAGTGTAATATTTTAGGTCTATCTGATGGTAGATCTGATTTTAGGTAGATCTAGATCGCCCATCAGGTTTCCTTCTCTGCACCACCTGCGGTTCTACAGAAATATCTGGGTTCCAGAAAATAGCTCCCTTTACGTTTTTCTGTAACACACCCAAAATACTCGAACCCGTCTAGTCCCGACCTCCGGCTAGTAGCCAATGTCCCACATGGCTACGTGGAGTTATTATAATTATTCATTTGAATAAAAGCTAATCGTTTGTTAACAATAACATTATAAAATTTTCTTAGAGTTAACTTGGAATAGTTACATAACTCAAAAGCTAAGTACCACTTCTTTTCTTAGCTCCATATATTTCTAAACTTTGATCGATTGTAAAAAACTAAGCTCAGGATTATGTTGGTAAACCAAATGATTTTATTGAAAACCCCATCTAGTTAGTTTTTGGTTTTTATTGAAGTATTAATCATTCTCAAAGTCAATTAATCGTGAACACACTTCAGCCTCTTTAATATTTTGGTTGATCGTTAGGTGGAATTCAGGAATTAGATTTTTTATTATAGCCTAAAGGTTTTTAAATCAGTCATCGGCTCTTAATAACCATGCAAGTTTACAAACGTGACGTGTAATAGAAGTGGTTTAATCCGGTACCCGCATACTCCAATTTTTTATAGAAAAGAATTATTAAATAAAAAATATGCAACACATTGTCACATCAGCATGCTTTCTGTATATTTCTCCGGTACTTTGTAGAAAGATATTTCATGACTCTCCTGCTGGGTGCCATCATCAAGCGTTGCTCAACGTATCAGACACCGGATTTTAACTGCACTGTAGCTTTTAGTGGCATTTAAAGAGTGTATGTATGGTAATCTTCACCCCGTGCCACACACCCTTGCGGTGGCGCACAGGTTATTACGTAGACGTAGGAGATACTGATGTGAGTGCCATCAACCGTTATTTTTTTTAGATAAAAGAAACGTATCCAAATAGCGTCCCTGGAAAACGATTTTCATTTTCCACGATACTACGCGTACGGGTATTTGAATTTTTTCCTCGCCATTGTGCGGGAGCATAATAAGGTGCTTTCTGCATCGGATTTGGATTAACCAAAAACTCTTGCTCATTCTTTCGGAGAGGTGGATGGGGTGTTTTTTTTGTTCATGCTCTGAGGGAGGAGAGATCGGCGCCCGGCGGGAATATACAAAAGCAAGTCAAGAGAGCTGTAGAGGGAAGGTTAGAGGAATGGCGTAGCGCCGCCTCATAGAGATGCTGGGTCAGCTTACGTCAAGTATCATTGATCTCCTACGTCAACAAGGCCCTCCCTGTCCGTCTGAAATATTATTCTTTTTTTAACGTTCTTCCGTGCCCTCCCATTCGTCCCCCACGTATCTATCCTGCTAGATTTTTCCGAACCACCTACCATTCCACCGACGAAAATATTTTCCAAGGGAGCGAGGGAACAAGGAACGATTTTCCAATACGTCGCTGCTGGGTATCTCTCCTTGCGCCCGCCCGCGCGATAGGGGGCATCAGGTTCTTCGGGAAGAAGAGCTTTTGGGAGCAAACGCGGGGATACCCTATAGAATAGTGAACCCCCAGGTGAAGGGATGTTTTGATGTGGATGCATATTTCACCAGAATCCATCGTTGAAAGGGGACAAAGGCTAGGAATGAGGGGAATTCTGGGATGCCGAAGCTAAGTAACCAAAGAGTATCGGTGACAGGAAAATCTATTTGGCAGAGTTCAAATTACCTCTCGGCATAGGGAATTTCAGTAACTGTTTTTCCTTCTATCGAATAGTTTAAGACGGTGGAAATGTTGCATCGTCATTTATACCCAGAAAGTAAAAAAGGTGATAATTTGTGCTTACATATGCTCATATTTCGCAATTTTCATCGCTCGTAATTTAAGATTCAATAGTATTCCCAAAAGCAATGTTTATGTTCTGGCACATAACAAACGCGTTATAATGTTTACTGACAAATTGGTGCCTAAATCAATGTATATTGTTTGACTTCCATTTTTACGTGCTAATAGGACACCTTCATAAACTCTAAGTTTTTTTGTGGTTTGTAATGATACATATTTTGTGGCAGGCTTTTCAAATACATGAAGGCTACTCTAAATGAGTGTTTCAAGGACAGATTGGGAATAATGTTGTCACCCAGTTTTTGTAAGGGAAAAATCAAATACTATGGAATCTCTTGGTTAACAAATAAGTGATCATGGTTATTACCGGATTATTCCGATAAGATGTTTTTCATTTTCTTTGCAACTCAGCTTCACGTACTCCTCTTATGTTAATTTTGTAGGGGGAGCGCAAATCCTAGTGATATGAGAAGCTGGATCGTTGCTTGAAATGGATGAGGTAATACAAAAGGATTGACAGTGACCTAGGAAAGCCAAATATTGTTTCCATCCGTATCTAAGGATAATGACGCTGCTTAGTGAATCAATGGATAAATATGGTTATTACAATCTAAGAGATCATTATATTTGTATCTGGAAATTATATCCTTCTTACGAAGTAAAAAAATATTTCTGAGAGACATAAAAGGACTATGTGATGATAATATTTTCATATTTGGTCTGCTTCATCTTTTTTGAGACATGAATCAAACTGGGAGACTGCTATTGAATTGGCCCGATGTATTCATTTACTTGCAGAGTTTGCTCAACTTCCCAAGTGGAAATAGAAATAGCAGTTGAAATTACTTTTTGGCTGAAAATGTTATTAAAAAAAATACAGTGACATTTATAAAAATTCCTCCAGGATTGGAAAATCTTGGAAAAATTAAAAATTTGTTAAATATATTTTGCCTCCTTTATTGCTAATGCTCTCTGGACTATAATAAAACTATAGGCAGAGCTCAATAATGTTTTAATATTTTATCACCCCCTGCCACACATCATCACGATATTTCGAGGATATTACGTAGAAATGTAGCGTTAATGGCACACTATTTCGTCAAAAATATGTTTTTTGATTTAGGTACATAAAATGCAAACAACAATGGCTCATCCACAGAGTAGTCTGCGTGAAATTACTGTTATAAATTATATATTATAATAGCAGTTTTACTACCCAGCTTTTTCGTAAAGTAGAATTGGTGTTCTACGTTATATGTTCTACCTTTTACCTGGTTCCATGCCATCCACATCACCATATTCACGTTCTCTCTGTGAAACTTTTCCGCCTCTCTCATTTCTATAGTGACTTTCGTATCCAGCTGCGCCCGAAAAATTGTTTCATCCACCGACTCTGTCTCCTATTCCTTCAAACAATTTTCTCTTATTTTTTCGTGCCCTCTTATATTTGCCAAATATTGAAATTTTATTCGTACCGGGCAATTTGGTTACGTTGATATGATTGAAAACATTATGCCCATACAGGACGTCTCCTATTTTGACTTTGAACAAGATGAGGGATGCCTATCTGTCCCCTGATCCATTTTGGAATGGGAGAATGTCTCCTGGCACGAGGCATGTCTGCGACCTCAGGATGATGATTGGTCATAGGAACCAAAACATATACATTGAGGGGATATAGAGGAAAGGATATATTGGGGAAAGAGTGTGGTCGACTGCAAAATGATAAAAAAAGCAAAAAGATGCGGTGATATGGTTTATGGTGTCGGATTTTTTTGTCAGGAAATCATTACGTATCGGGTTCTGAAATCTCTTGTGGTGTCCAGTTCGGTCTGGGTTTGTTTGTTTCTTCCGGCATATTTCAAAATATATAGTTATATTTCATCCCATTTGAATATGGGCGTAAAAACTATTGAATGTGAGATAAACGATCCATAAACGTTGTTTTAGCATTGTTGTTTTTTGAAAACATGTTGCTCTCAAATTCTGATTTAAGCTCTCGCAATTCCTATGTATTGTCAGTGCTTATCAAAATTAGGGTACGAGAAATAAATCGTTAAGGATTTGATGGAAATTATGCAATTAATAAACTGATGCGAAGGTGGGTAACTAGGGACATTAACATGAGGAGCAGCTCGAAAGTATGCGCATATTCTTGCGGTAAATCCAAGCAAGCCTCCAGAAGGCAAGGGACATATAATTTGATTCTATTTTCAATGCCTTGCGCTCTCTTTCAAGAGCAAGAGTTCATCAAAAGTACAAGTGCATTGTAAGTTTCTTGCCAACATAATATCGCACTGTTTTTACGTCATTCAGAACTCAAAATTCCAGGTACTTCAAAGAGGATTGGAGGAAAAACTCAGAAATGTAATTCGCATTCGAATACTCAGCTGTTTCATTTACACGACCGTGTATTTAATACATGTCAGATAGTTAGAAGAAGCCGCAGAATATTTCTCCATGCCCGTAATTAACACTTAATTATGCTATTAGTGATTGGCGCTTAATTAATGACAATTTTTTTCTTTGCAGGATTTTACCTTTATTAACCCCATGGTGAAACATATTAATGATGATGTTACCTACGAAATGTCTAACCATTATGCTAGATGTCTCATGTACTTAAAATAATTAAACTCCAACATCGTCACCTCTTATTTCTTGTTTTGTTGCGTAAAGCCATTTTTCTCATCCCTTGCTTCAAATCTGTATTTTCTCTTCTTGTTCTTTTTTCAAATAGCTGTGTATCCTTTCATTTATGTCTCTATTATATATTGCTCTCTTTCATAGATTGATTTTTGTGCATTTTTGTTCGATCTTTTGGAAATATTGTCAACTGAACGTACTTACATTTACCGTTAGCAAAAGGCGTTTTCCATTAAATTTGTCCTTTCAATAGTTACCAATTACAATTTTATCACCTCCTTTGGATATTAATATTATTTTCCCTATTAAATGTATCGTTTTTCTTCTACAGGTGAGTGCTTCTCGAAGGAGAACCAATCTACGAAGAAAAGCTTTGCTCTTTAGGCGATCAATTGTACGTATGTTTTTTATTTTTTTCGAGAAAATTTCTTTTAATCGCTCGGATAAAATTAATTTTTTCACTTTTCTGCTGACAATGTTTTCAGCAACGATAACATAATTTCTTTTCATACACTTCTATTAATTTTTAATGCAATAAATATCTTGTATTCTAATAGATATTGGTGGATCATTATGATGTAGAATCTAATTTGGAGAAGTGTTGTCCACATAAATGATTAAAATATGTGAACAAACGTCGTTAACAAAGCAATTGGATCATGTTAAAATGGTAAAAAAGTGTGATATAAATCGATGCGGGTGAAATCAAATTTTCATAAACTGTTCGGATGAAGATGCCGTGAAACATGAGAGTGTAACTACTGGAAATTTAATACAGCACAATTATTCAAATTTATTCAGAAATATGATCTCCTCGGGCATGTTTTCAGTTGAATGGTTTCGATCAGATTCTTTGCAAACAATATGTTGTTTTTCTGGCAGCATGGATTACTTTTCCTTGGCTGGACCTCGTAACCATATCTCATTCCCACATTCGTCTTTTACAATAGCTAATTGATATGTGCTTGCATTAAAAGCGCTGATAAGATTAAAAGAACATAATTACCTCAATAGCAATGTGAATTGAAATACAATCTTCTTCTAATAATCTTTCGTAGTCTGGAGTAATTCTTTACCAAAAATTCGTGGTTTTTTTGTGCATGCATAACGCTGGCTCGCACGCAATCGAAATGATATTTTTATTACATAAAAGCGTGAAATATATTTTAAATGATATTAAATGCGGGACTTTTGTTACTTTCACTGAATAGATACTGCTCCTTTTAAATAATTGAATCAATTATGAGGTAATCTTTATTCCCGTGGGGTGTGTTGCAGTTTAGTAGGTGATAAGTTAGATCATTTTTGGCAATTTTGTACGATAACGTCGCAGATATTTTACACCTGCACGCAAAATAGCTGCAAGTTTTCCTTATGAATTTCCACTCATATTTAGAAGTAATTGAGCGTGAACTAATCCGTTGATCTGTGAATTACGTAATCATTCCCTGGGCCCTAGAAAACTCTTAAAACCATTATCACTACTCCAGAATTATTATCCGCCACTCCAAGTCTAATTAGCACAGTGGTTTGGATGGAGGATGACAGCCTCTGACCCTTGAGTCTGGCCGCACCCCCATAAAGACTAGCGCGAGACCCAGTGTCATGACCAGGCTACCTAAAGAGAGAGTGCTTGGTGGTGGTAAGTACAAGACGTCAAGTGGGGTGTCGTTCGACGCGCAATATGGACGCCGTGGCATGAAGCATCATGGCTCGCAGCCAAATTTAATCGTTCCCCTCCTATCCTCCCCTCCCCTTAGGTGTCAAAACTTTTTCAAGTAGGTCGAAAACTTCACGGGGAAAAATGGCTGCTGGGGAATTTCCTTTCGGTGAACCATATTCCTGTAAGGAAATTTGTCGAAGAGACTACGCCATTTAGAACACATAGCCTCGTAGAGCCTAAACTTGTGTTTGAGTAAGGAAGATAAGTCATAAGGAAAACACTTATGTGAAGAAATAGTGGCTGAGAATTTTATGCAGTAGGTGGAAGTTTTAACGCTTGGGTGTCCTCATTAGCTTACGCGGAAGAAGCATCAAGGAAGTTAACCGGCTGACTGAGGCAGTAAGAGAAATGTTAAAAAAAACATTTTTAGAAGCCGCATTGCCTTTGGTGAACGTAGAATATTGGGGTCATTCCACGTCAATTCGATCAGAAAATCGGTAAAAATGACCCTAGGGTAACCGATTTTGTCCAAATTTGGCAGAATGGCTCCATTTCATAAGAAAAAGAAACCCAAAAAGCCTCCCCATTGCCTCACGTAACATAATTTATTTTTTCACTGATTCCGGAGACTTACATTATTCGTATGTGTGAAATCATGCTGGGAAAATGTTTAAAACATGAGTTGAAAAAGTGACCAATTTAATTAAAGGGTACGGGAGGAAAACTATGGGATGTCAGGTTGTTGCTTTAGCATGGGAGGCTATCGTATGCGAAGAGAAACTAAATATCAGATTAGATGAAATGGGTAGCGCTCTGCCTTCCCCGTTGTTTTCCCTGAGAGTAAAATTCGAATGGGAGATGGTAGGCGACGGAATAGTGCACCCATTTCTTTGAAAAAACTGAGAAATGGGTTTCGGAGTACGTGCTAAAAGAGTATGTGAGGAGAATAGTACTGGAAGCCGAAGACGGGACAAGGTTGGTCAATTGTTCTCTGAGGCCGACCTCTATAAGGCCAGGTGCCGCTCTTCATAGATTCTAAGGCTGTGATGACACCTGGGCGAAGCAGATAGCGATATGCACGGGCAAAGAGTTGGTATACGGTTAAAATTTGGTGAGAAGATGATGAATGAGAAAGTTATAGAGATCTAAAGACGCCAGTGTACCATACGATCGGCCGGTAGGCGGGCGCCGCGGTGACCGGCGGGCGTCACGCCTTCACTCCAAAATATTTTTCTTTCTTAAATGAAATATTACCTCTGGCAAACTTTTTTAATTTGTAGAGGAGGGTTATGTTTACAACATATACAAAAATGAGCAAATCGGAGGCACAGGTACATCGTCAAAAATGGATTTGAATCTTTAAAACTGTTACAAACCTTATAAAATTGTTATAAACTATAAAATTGTTATAAACTTTATAAAATTGTTATAAACTTTAGAAAATTGTTTATATTTCACAATATATTCCCGTATTATATTTTTTCAATTCAACGCCTTTAAGATAAGCTATTAATCACGTCTGTAGCTTTAATAGTCTCGGAGATATAGTGTAAAATGTGTAGTAATTTTTGCAAAATTCGTCTTTTGCAACGTTGCAACATTTTGGAAACAGTTTCGTGTTTTGCAAAACGGCCTTGGGGTTTTCATTTTCTTATGAAATGGAGCCGTTCTGCCAAATTTTGACAAAATCGGTTACCGTAAGGGCAATCACCTGGTCTATTTGACATGGAATGACCCATTGCTATTTTAATAAAGTAATTTTGGAGTAAAGAAATTCATGAATACAAACTATGATGCGATAAATATAGGTCAGACGGTGATATAAATGTCGCAGGATAAATGAAAGAAATTTAATCAAGTAAGGGAACCAGGAATTACCAATACCAATGTCGTTCGTTTGGAACAGAATATGCTGAAAAATATTCTCTGCATCTATTTTGTAATGTTTTGACGAAGTAGTTGGCCTGAGATTTCCGTTATTCCTCTACCCTTTCTGTTGTATATAGTGTGTTAAAGGGCATCAAACATTTATTTATACGTCAGATCCGTACGTAGGGAGGGGAATATAAGGTCTAAATGGTGAACACAAGGGTGAAAAAAATACTTTGCTGGTCCACTGGATAGAATTTTTATTGCGACCGGTTTCGATACAGCGTATCATCATCTGGCCAGACGATGATACGCTGTATCGAAACCGGTCGCAATAAAAATTCTATCCTGTGGACCAGCAAAGTATTTTTTCTCCCTTGTGTTCACCATGAAGGAGTTCCACAAAGTAACGTCACCCACCATTGCATTTTTGAAGTCTAAAATTGTAGGTGGGCGCGCACTACTTTTTCTTCATTTTGAACTGTTCTTTCATTAAAATAATATCGTTCTCCTCTTTTTATACACAGTAGCATATCAGCATCTATTTTCCGCAACCTAACCCTTAAGATTGGGCTCTAATGATCCATCGAACTACCTCGCCGGAAGCAGTAGCATCTGCTGCCTATCCTTCCTCTCATATTTCCCGCGACCGTGTTTCCTGTTCGTTGTCTAGCCGCAACCTGGTGCTAACTCCTATGCGTACTAGGTATCCCATTGCTTCTGATCTCCTGTGACTTGCCTCTTGAGAGTGTAATGGACATACACGTGTCACGTAAGGGGTGAGCTATTAGAGTCAAGGATGGTTGCGGAATGATACATAATAGGGTCGCGGAACTGCTGGAGTATTTTAGAAGAAAGATCTGAAAGTGGCATGACTTCGTGGCAGCAACTTGTGTCTCACTCTATATTAAGCGAATCATGTCTATCTATAGTTATCATTTAATATATTAGACAAATATGTACTTGAGAGGTGGCCAAAGATAAAATTGTTACAACATTCCCAATGTTTTAACTGATCATAGTTTATCATTTGCTGTAAATGCATTCTGTAAAACATTTCGGAACATAAACCTTCCTTGATTCAATATTTCTCGGCTATTTGTTTAAATGAAATAAAAAAATACCGAATACCATAAAATGTATGGTGTTAGTGTCAAAGTGGTGTTGTGGGTAAAGCGCTGAGCTACCGTAAGGTCCCGAGTTCAAATCCCGCGCTGAAGCCTTTCTGCACACCCCTACCTAAAATCCTCGCGAATAGATTGTGTACCAGCCCTTCGTAGTATATCGCAGGTGGCCCAAGGAAAGGAATTGGCTCCCTTACCCTGAATGTGTGAATTTCATGTGCCAGTGGCTTAGTACGGGGTGAGCTCTACCCTCACCTATCAAAAACCAACCTTTGGGTTTATCACAAGTTAGTATAGTGTTAAGAGAGCTAATAATGTGGTAACCGTCGTCAGAATCTTCTCCCACGGAATAAACTGTATCCTCATAATAATTCAACCGTGGAAGTATTCAAAAATTTGGTTCAACGGAAAGATGATGAAGATTAGATGGATCAACCAGTCGAGGAAAGAGGAAGCAATCGTTGAAGGACACGTGGAAGAACTGCAAAAGAAGGCCTCGTATATGACTGATAGAACAAGTGATTAAGGATATGAAAGTGGAAAAGTACGTGAATATGAAGGTATTAGCTGCTAGAAGAAACGAGTGAAGAACTAAGTATTCTTGGCTGTTAAAGATGATCATAAAAATTATCGCTGGCATAAATCATTTTCAATTTGTTTTGGGAACCTATTTCATTACCGTAATATCTTCATCTCAATTTTTCTCTTGCAATGTTTCAACTAAGTACATCGGTACATTATCCTTCAAGGCATCGTATATGTATGTGGCAGGGGGCAAGCCATCACCCGGCAATCATTATAAATTTTTTTGAGTTTTGACGTACCACCTTACAGGTATGCAAACAAATAACTGCTCCGAGCATATATTACTTCCACGCAACTGCAGTCCTACCACTCCGAGGAAAGTTAGACATGCAGCTGCGAGAAGCTTGTATAAACTATCAAATTGTCATTTATATGAAATTTCATTTGTTTCGTGCTGCATGCATAATAAGTGCCTCGGGGATGTAGCATTGTGTCATTTGGCTTCATGTAAGTAGTGTTTAAGAGAATTAGCATTTCATTTTTCATTTCCTTAAGGTAGTAAGTGTTCTCTCTATTTGATAATGCTTGCCTGGTAATGGATCATCCCCTGCTCCACATCCTATTGGTTGTCTGCAAGAGTTTATGTAGATGAGAAACGTTGAAAGTTAGCAATGATAAATTTTATCAATTTTGTTCTAGTATCTGTGAAGTTCATACTGTCACGTCAAGTCAGACTGGTTCTTTTCTGTCGTAATTTGGCCCTAAAGGGTTTTTTCTTCATGGTTTTTTTATACTTTGTTTCTTCTTTTATTATTTTGTATGATTCATATTTATAACTTTTTCAAGCAAAGGTACGGAGGCTTATTTTCTTGGATTGCACAGGTTGTCGTAAATTATTTCATTCGTTTTTAATGGAAAGTAGAAATTAATGCTCACAGATGATTAAGGTCCTTATAAATTCGCCAAGGCGATGTGTAATAGGTAGAATGAGTAGTTTAAATAAAAAGGCGCAAAAGGCCTTGCCGTCTTCTTAATCCTGCACTACTAATTTAATAAAAATGTATGGCCTGAAGATGATTATTTAATAGGCGATGATAACAAGGGCTTCCAAATTGAAATGTATCTTTCGCTGAAATGTGGGTGGCGAGGACTATTGGAGGGGAATAAGTTAATGTGAAGGTGAGATGTGAAATAGATGGACGTGGGGAGGGAGTCTTGGCGGTCAGAGGATGCAGAGATGCGGGTGAGAGTTGGAAGCGGGAAGCAAAACGAACTCTGTGAAGACACGACAGAGGATTAAGTTAGGCGAATAAGTGCGATTTTTCCCCCATTCCTCCCCGCGTTTGCTCTCTTTGTACACATCCGCACCCTCTTCCCCAACAGACTTACACACCCGGTCTCCTTCTCCCTCGATAAACTTAAACTCCCCCCGGGCCCCCCCTCCTCCCCACATCACTATTATCCGACGCCTTCATCCTGCACCGCGCTTTTTTCTCCTTTTATTCCAACTTCCGTCCGTCTCTTTTTTACGCCTTACTCCTTTTTCCTTCCCGAATAGCTTCCTCTCCTCCCTTCTCCGTCGCCCCCTCAGCCCGCAGTTCTCGTTCGTACCAAATGGCCGGGCATTTCTCTTATCCCACCTAGTCGTCCCTTAACCTTCCTTTCTCTCTCTGTCTTCCTTTCCGTGAGAGAAAAAATAGCCCCATCCCCTACACCTACCTCGTCTAAAATGGCCGGAATAGCATTTTCTCTTTCCCCTCTTCTTTGCGCGCTCTCAGGTTTTCTTTCTCCCTTTACATTCCTCACTACCACTTAATCTTCGTATTTTTACCTCTTCCCATCCCTGTCCCTTTGGCCGACACGTTAAAACAAATAGCACTATTCCCCTCTCAGCGCGAATGGATTTTTTTATTTCATTTTCTGTTGGTGACTCCGCGGGTACGGACGTGGCGGGAGGAGAGGTATCGAGAGAAAGAAAACGCAATTAAAAAAAACGGTGGCAATCTCGAGTTTGCAACTGCGCTCAGGGGATTCTCTCATTTTCTCTCTCTTATTTTAATTGCCATTTATAGCGTGATAAATTTCTGACTTCGACTGCCTCCAATTCGTAACTCTTCCGTTGACGTATATTTTCTATTGTCAACCGAGACTAGAGAAATACGATTTTCCGTTCCATAGAACATAAGGTGCTTTTTAAAGGAGTCAATATGCATCACCAGAAAATTATTATTGCGGGGCAGCAATAGGAAAGGTAATTTACTTTGGAAATAAAAATAATAGAAAATGGTATTTTGAGTTAATATTGACACCAGTATATCATTTGATGACCAGTATGCCACCAAAGCTAATGAGGTACATCATTATTTTTACGTAAGTTACTTGCTAATATGGCCAAGCTAAAAAATTTTGTTTCTTCACGAATGGAAAACATAGAGATATTAGAGCACAGCGCAGAAGAGTTTTTGCCCTTATTTACCTCAAAAGGTAAACTGACCGACAAATTCATTTGGGTTTGGATTTTTTTATGCGAAGAATATTGTGAAAACTCATTTATGTTCATAAATTCAACCAAATGCTAGCCGAAATCTGCCTACTGAAAACTCTTCGTGGGCATTCAATCATAGCATCCCTCGTCAGCTCTATTCAGTTTTCACCATTGCAATGACTTATTGCGATTTTATAAACAATTCTTTTCTGACTCATGCTTTCAGCCTGTAAAATTTGGTAAGACAGGCCGCGACACATCCCATGGTGCTCCAAGAATACCCCCAGAGAAAGGAAATAAATATCGTCAACATAAATTCCTCGGACCTGAAGAAGTACCGTGAAACGACCGCGTAACTTATCTGTTAAAGTGATCTCACGTAGAAGAAAATTCGGTAACCCTTCCTTAGCAACATACCGTTAACATATCTTCCTCGAGCGCTGAAAGTTAGATACAATGGTGCCTACTGAAAATTTCATGATTTTTGCAAAATGAGAATTTATATTTTAAAAAGGCTACATTAACTCAACAGGTTATAATTAAGTTCCCAACAAAACTTAATTCAATCTAAGAAAAGAGTGTGCGCCCCTGAACTATTATATACAGTTCTGTGCATGTTTCTCACTCAATCTTATTTGTGAAAAACATCGCAGTTTTAAGTTTTTGATAAAATGCATAGTTGCTATGATCAATGTTTCAAGAGGAGAACGTGTGAAGAGTAAGGAAGCATCATTGATAACGAAAACAATATTATTCTTTTTACGCAAAAATGCGGCGTTACACATAGTTCCTTAAACATACATACTCTTATTAATTATTTGAAAAATATTTATTTTAGTGTTTGAATTTCTGACTTTTATTCAGTGGTAGCATTCAAAGTTGTTCGCGTCTAATGCTGTGGTTGGTCGGTATGTTTTGAATATTTTCTTCCTTTATTCTGCGTTAATAGTGACTGCCAAAACATTTTTCTTGATTCTTTGTTTAAACATTTTGGTGTTCTGCAATTATTTAGATTTCGATAAGATGAGAAAGTTAATTTATTTCAATATAATAAAGGAAATATGCAATTAAACAGTGAATCTATTGTTATTCATTGGATTGAATGTTAAATGATTTAGGGTATTTTCTCTCCCAAATGCGCTATTGTATTTCTATGTAGATTAAAATTCTACTTTATATCTACATGCAACTACTTACACTATCTATCGATAAACGTTTGTAAGTATTATTGGACATAATCACAGCTATGGAAGTCCATAATTGTACGAGGAAAGAAAAACTTTCAAATCTGTCTGTTTGGCAATCAATTTCCTTAATTTTATTTTCATGGTCCAGTTGGTTGGAGTTTGCAAAATCTTAAACGTCTCTAGGAATATATTTTATTTGTATTTGAAAGAAAAACTTTCAAATCTTTCGGTTTGGCAATCAATTTCCTTAATTTTATGTTCATGGTCCAGTTGGTTTGAGTTTGCAAAATCATGAACGTATCTAGGAAAATATTTTATTTGGACTTGATAAAGAGTTTTAATTACAGATTAGATATTTTAAATTACAGTCTGATAATGATTCCCATTTTAGTCACCCCAATTGACTGGTTACACTTATATGGTTATTGTACCTGCCCTTAAAATACATTGTCAATTTTCAATACACACCGCTTGTCCATTCTTAAGAGTATCTCGTAAGGATCCCATATGATGTCAGATTATTCCAAATTAGACCTAACAATGGAAATATAGCTGTTTTTTCATACATAATCGTCACATTTGAGCTCGTATCATCTCGTTCAGAGAAATGAAGCTAACCCTACTAACAGCATGATATCGCAAGCTTGCTGTGCTATTTTCATCTTTTTTTTGAATTTGGAGTTTAGAGTAGTATATCATGACTAATCCTTTTTTATTCATGATATGTAATGCAAGTAATGCAAAACAATACAATACAATACAAAATAATGCAAAACAACACAAAATGTAATGCATTATACAAAGTCTGTACAAAAACCAAGTTGCTGTGATTAAATCTGGACCCAGCTGTGAAGAGGCAAGAATAATGAAAGGAGTGAGACAAGGCTGCGCACTGTCTCCCGTAATTTTTAATGTTTACATCGAGAGAGCCATAAATGAAGTCAAGGAAGCGTGTGTTGGAGTGAACATCCACGGAGAAACAATCAGTATGCTAAGATTCGCTGATGACATAGCTCTCATAGCAGAGACAGAGAAGGAGCTGAATAAGATGCTAACATCCATGGAAAGGACTATGACCAGATATCAGCTGAAGATAAATAAGAAGAAGTCTAAGATATTGATTGGTGTGCATCAAGAAAGAAGAGGCGGAAACCAATGTCAAACTAGGAAAACAAAAACTTGAAGAGGTTAAAGAGTTCTGTTATCTAGGAAGCCGAGTAACCAACGATGGACGGAGCAAGAAAGAAATAGTGAGTAGAATAGCCCAGGCAAAAAGGGCATTCTTTCAAAAGAGGAATCTACTTACAGCAGGAAATACAAGCATAGAAGTAAGGAAACTTTTATCAGAACATACATCTGTGGCATGTTTCTTTACGGCATTGAGGCATGGACGATGAGAGCTGCGGAGAAGAAAGGGGTGGAGACATTCGAAATGTAGTGCTACAGAAGAAGGCTGAATATTAAATGGATCGACCGAGTAAGTAACGAGGAAGTGCTAAGAAGAGTAGGAGAAAAGAGAAGTCTGCTGACAACTCTAAAAAGAAGAAGGGAAAACTTAATGGGCCATATCTTGAGACACGATGGCCTGATGAAGACTATCGTCGAGGGAAAAGTGAACGGGAAGATTGGAAAAGGCAGGCCTCGTATGAGGTACATGGAACAGGTTGTGAAGAATTTAAAAGAGAAGAATTACGTCACAATGAAAAGGTTGGCCGATAGAAGAATCGAGTGGAAAGCTGCGTCAAACCAATCCTAGGATTGTTGACCAATGATGATGATGTAATGCATGTTTGGTGTGAGTTCACCCCCTGCCACACCTCTCCATGGTGGCTTGTAGGGCATTATGTATATGTAGATGAATGAAACTCTGCGTCTAACCTTTGTAAAAATTGATCGTACATTTTAATTTACATATCTGTTCGCCATCGATTCCCTTCCTCATGGAGAAGTGTAGGAATTCCCCTAAACACGTATCTATCCAGGCACACTTCATACGTAATCTTCCTCTGTTGCGCATAAATTTCTCGAGAAAATCAATATTTCTTTTTCTTCTTCGACATCTCCGATTATTCCGAGTCCATGTTGTTGTTTCTCGAATTCTCGGGTTTCAAAAAATTTGCATTTTCCTGGCGGAATGTTCCCCGGCTCCTAAATCGCACGGAATATTGCCTCTGGCAAGGCCCGCTGGGACGTTGCGTGAGAAATTCGTCCGCACGATAGTCTGGAGACCTAATGGTTGAGATAACAGCGGAGAAGGCGAGTGCCCAAATGGCCCGGAATCACCCCGGGGCACCTCTTTCCATCGCGATTAAGGCACTCGTGAAAAAAAAGAACGCAGTAAATAATATATTTTGTGCGTAGAACTCTCCCCGACGATCCAAAGCCAATCTTGCAACCATTCGTGTTTGTCATTTTGCGATAATCCAGCGTCCATTTCCTTAAACTTCTTCATAGAAATTCGGATCTGAACGTGAAGAAAGGGAAAGATCGAATTCTGAATTTTTTTGAGTGTTTTTTTTGACTTAGATGTATATCATGGAAAACCTGAATTCCGAATCTACTTCGATTCTTTTATAGGTTCTTCTCGTGTTACCCAACCCTTAGCAATTTTATTGAAGCGCAAGGAAACCGAATTCTTTTTATGACTCGCCAAGTCATTGGAAACGCATGGATGCTACCTTAGTGGTTCCAGTCCTTTATCCTCGAAATTTGTGAATCATTAACTTATGATCCAACACTAGAAGATGCTGCTCGAGTTCAACTCATACACTTAGGAAAACGGTTTTGTTTTAGCTGAATGCAATCTTGTCTTCAACTGATGAATTTGAGAGAACGTAATAATGCTTTTTATTGGAGCTATTGTATATTTTATACGCATTGTAGCTTAACCTTTATTTTTGGTTATTGGTACTACCCTTGAAATTTAAGATTTTTTCATGCCTTTATATTTTTATTGAGCCGTTTTATTAGTTCCGAAAAGTAGCGATCAAGGCAAGGTTAAGTTTCATGAAAATCTAAAACTTAATTTATATTTTATACCACTGTTTAATTAACTTAAAATTTACTGGTTTCAGCTATGAATTGGACAAAAACGCCACATTGCGTGAAGGTTCTTTATCTACAATGGCTAATTAAAGTTATTTTATCGACCGGTATGCTTGTATTGAGCAGCACACCTGTATTAATATTGTAATAATGCGCACTGAAACTAAGTAATTCATTGAAAAACTAATGCTGGAGAAGCAATGACGGGGTACAGAAATGATATGGGAGTTTATGAGGTACAATGATGGTGTATAAAAACCTATAAAGAAATCATGAACTGTAGTAACTAAGCCACAGAATGCTGTTATAGAGTGAGTGCATTCTATATGTTTTTAATGTTACGAAAGCGTAGGAACAGAGAAAAAGGCCGTTGTACGAAGAGGCCACTGAAAAGACAAAGGATATGACCATTTAGTTCCAAATGATACTCGGAATTCCTTTGATAAGTTTATTTCATGCTAAAATATATAGAATTAGCTTAAACAACAGGATTAATTTAAATTAGATTGAAATTAGCTTTAATAAATTTTTGATACAAACTTTATTGCCGTGGTAATAGTGATAGGGTAGCGATATTTGATGGGGCAGAGTGAAGGCCATGAGTGCCTTTGGTATCCTATCATTTTAAACAGCATAAAGCGTACCTCATAAAATAGAATGAATTCGGTCATTGCCGTAATTACCCGAAGTGAGTTTTATTCTAGGACCATATTCCACACATTAGAAGTTCTAGTTTATTCTCATATCCGTCCAGGATCTGTCGGTTACCTTTAATTTATTGTCCGAATTTCAATGTGATTTAATTCTTCCTGGTATAATCTCTGAAAGACTTCCGCTAACTACTTTTTCTCCCCTTTGCTTTAGTGTATTAGTTCAGCATTAATAAGGAAATATTTTTTGATATTCCCGTCGGGTTTTGTTTGAATTTAAAAAAAACCTTGTGGCCCTATCCGCTAAACGATAAAAAAATCCGTATCTGGACTTATTTATATTATGCAGAATTAATATAATTTTTGTAAGCAGCAATCTGGGATATGGGAGCAACAGTCTGTAACATTGAATATGTATATCGCAGTTTGTTTGGAATGGAATATCTCAGTTATGAATCTGTCCTTATAATGCACTGGCATTAATTAGCTTCATTTGTTATTCATTGGTTTGTGACTGCTATCTACAAGAGAAACCGGTAATATTAAATTTTTTTATCCTGCTACCCTCACATCTATCATTATCATTGGAAAACTGTCTCTTAATACTGAACCTTAAGAGCCTAATTTCTATATGATTTTTTCACTCACTATTATCAAACTTTGCTATCACTTCGTTAAATACACACGATAAGACGTCTAAATCATTAAATCATCACTTTTCCTTTTCAAAATAGTGGTGAAACGAACGATGAATGCGTTCTTTATGGCTGTATAATTTATATAGCTTTTTCAGCGGTGTTCCATCACGATTATCAAATTTTAATACGTTTAGATGAGTATCGATTAGGGCGTAAAGTACAACACGGTACTCAGTAATCGTACACAGCTATCAGATCCCTTCTTTCTGTTTTGAACGGCTGGAATACTTTCTATTTTTTTCGACTTATCATCAATCATCTGGAGCAATTACGAGATCATCGCGATTGCCACTCCAAGAGCATAATCGAAAGGGCTTTTAAACCCATTTTATATGGTGTCCTGCGTTTCCCATCGCTTCCGCATCCACAGTGGCATGCCAGCATTCCCTGAATTGATTGATTGATTGATGAGGAATGAATATCAACCCATATTAGCATAAGAAAAAAAATCATTCAAGGGGAATGAAAGAAACAAAGAATAATCGGTATATAGATTTTCCATTGTCATTACTCTCAAATTCAATGAGGTAGGTATACGAGGTAGGTTTCTTCCTGTCTTCTCTTTGAAAGCTCTTAGCTTTAGTTATGCGTTTTATAAAAGCAAGAAAAATGCCCCAGGAATTTGGTTTTTCGATATTCTCTCATTTTTCCATATGAGAATGCTTTATTCGGTACTACCTTTGTTTCCTAATTCATTGTTATCGTATACAACCAGTGTATTAACTTCAGAAATACTTTCGTAGTAGTAGTGTACTTTTAGTAGTGTAAAAAATTACTTTCAAATTAAGTATGCGTTTTGTTGTTATGATCTAAGAAGGCGAATTAGAGTGTGGGTAGGGACATTTCCAGGGCAGGATTGAAATTTGGTCGAAGTAATTAAGTGAGTGAATATGTTAGGGGCATGGGTGTTTTGAAAGACGTGATGGAAGGGAAAATGTTAAGCTAGAGGATAGAGGGAGGAGAAGTGCGGGCAGTTCTGATTACCTGAGGAGTGGTTATAGGAATACATTTAAAAGATACTTTGCAAAGCGTGAAAATTATTTTGCGCATTTACCATAATACCCTACCATAACTGGCAGAGTAATACTAGTAATAATAATATACCTAAGATCTTTGGTGAACATTTTCTTTGAATCACCTAAAGATTTCATTTGATTGAACCTAACCTGTAATGTGGGGGTATTACGAACTTCATTTATGGCTAAGTTTCTAGTCAGAAGATGAACTGGTCGGTCATCAAAGAAAATATTCATACTTCAGATTGTCTTTAGGGTCGATAAAAATAAATCAGCCGCGTACATTATTTCCAGGGTAAGGAATGATTCCGCGTGTGATGGGTGCGGGTATTAGAAAATCGAAATGCAGGTCAGTCGTGAAGTGTATTTGATTATATTCTTTGAACATTGGGAACATTTTAGACTTTAGAATATTTCAATGTGATCAAATCATTTTCTAGTTTCATTGGTTCTACAATCATTGTTTTGCAATCCTAATATTGGCTGACTTTAGCCGTCCATTGTTCCATTTTCATTTCTAGATTTGACCATTTCTTTTATCCCTTAATTTTTGCTGAGGGGTCTTTAACACGATATTTTCGTCGACTATGTTCTTGACAGATCCACTATGTCTCAGAATAACTCAATTGCGTGTGCCTGAATGCTGTCATACTCAGGTCCATATTGACCTTTATCCATAATTTTCCACGGAATCCGGCCATATAATTTTTATAATCCTAAAACTGCCTCTTTGTATCTCCTAAGTATACTACAGTAACAATATTTTGTTACAATTCTATCAAAGACAATTGGTGCATTACATACTGATGAGAATTGATTTTCTCTGTTTTATCAATAGTTAAACGCTCATTTGAAAGCGTAATTATTTGCGGAATGCGTTTAGGTTTGACATAATGTTTCGTAAAAATTCCCTTTTTCGTGCATTAATGCAAATGTCGAGCCTTCTGTGGAGTTATCGGGAACCCCATAATATTTCTTCACAATTGCATCATGAACGTTCACGGTTTATTTAGGTCTCTGCATGATGTAGAGTTTAAATGTTTCCCAACATCTCCATTTATTTCCCAGTGAACTTTTGTGATCTGCTTTTACCATCCTAGGGCTTAGCATACTTGAGTAAACCACCGCTTTCTCCCACATTTCTCATCCATCCTCTTTTACTCTTCAATGTCCCATCGCTGCAATCCTCTATCTTCTGGAACTTCATAAATAATATCTCATCCCCTTGCGAGAGGCCCACAATGAGTGGGTGCTTACTCTTCGGGGATAAAGACAAAGTTGGCCCGTGAGTGACAGTGGGACAGACAGTAAGTAAGTTGGCAAAGGGACATACTCTCCCCATACACGGATATTTCCCATATGGGATAAGCAGAGGGACACCTCGTTGGTAGCGTTTTTAATGTGACGTTAATGGTCGTTACCAGCAAGATATTGACGCCATTTGGCTCTCGGAATTCCTAATTACTAGATTAAATAGGGAATGATAATCTTCACGAAAACGAGAAATGCACCTCATATCACCAGTATTTGTTCTGACGAAAGGCCCTCTACCTCTTAATTTACTTTTGAAATGTAAAATTGTTTAGAAAAGAGTACTTTTAAGAGTATCTTAATTTATTTATAATAAGGGATGATCTATTTATTATAAGTGTCTTCTTGATCAAGCACGTTCGGTAACGTATCAGATACTTTCTTTTAGAAACATGAGAACTTAAGTTTGCTATGAGTCTATTATATGCTATGACAGGGAACGGAAAGAACGGAAAAGGAAGGCGTCGTATGAGATATATAAAACAGGTCGTGAAGGATACGAAAGAGAATTACGTCAATATGAAAAGGTTGGCCGATGGGAGAATCAAGTGGAGAGCTGCGTCAAACCAAACCTCGGATTGATGACCGATGATGATATGAGTCTATAAGAATTTCATGAATAAACGGAAAGAGGACGCCATTTTTATACTGATGGGATATCCTTGGATTTAGATCATACTAAATATGTTTTGTGGAATAAATGAATAGCTGACGGAAATGGTTCCATGTAAATAGGAAAGGATATTGTATTCAATTGCGATGTTTTTTCTTGTTTCGAAGGCTTTGAAATGGGATATGATGAAGTAGATTTGGATACTACTGAATAGGCCTCAAAACCTAGGAGTGAATTGGAAGGATAGACGTATTGTTGGCATATACGGAGCATGGAGCAGTGTTATGCGGTGGGGAATCTGGATGGGCAAGAATAGAGTGGGGAAAAGGAGGGTTATCCGTTGACTCCAGATTTCTTCAATAAGAATGTTTATGCAACTAGGAGGAACTTTTAAAATTTATTGAAGGAGGAACTTTCTGTGGGTATATTAGTTGGAAGAGTGGTAATAGGTTTTCCGATGGCCAAGCAATAGTAAACGGGATAACCAAAGAATGGTAATCGCATTTAGACACTATTCAGGCCTAGTTTGATAGATTTAAAAAGGAGATAAATCAAAACTAAAAAAATATGAGATTCCCGTGGAGAAACAAGACAATAATTAAAGAGTTGGAGTGCAACGGCTTAAATTGATACAATAAATTGTTACTTGGATACCATGTTGGATGAATGCAGGAGGAGTGGTAATGAAGCTGGGAGAAGAACCACTCCGTCAAATAAATTGCTTAAAACAGGTGAAAAGTGATGGCGTGAACGATGGCTATAGCAGATGTAGAAATATATGAAGGAAGGTGGTTGGACCAACTGCTATTCAAGGGAATATGAAACCCGAATGTTGCTATGGAATAATAGAATTCAGGACAAGGGAGAGCGAGGAAGGGAGAGAAAAATTACAATGTAAAATATGAAGGGGGGTAGTGAATAAGCTGACTTGAAGAGAGGTGTAGGTGGGAGATGGAGCCAATTGATAATTAAAATGCTCAGAAGAATTTGCTAAGAGAGAGATACTACTTTTAGGTTCTTGTTGATTAGAAAAAGTTTTTCTATGCGTTGGGTCAAGGACAGTGCAAATAATGATCTGCAACGTTGTGGAATATTGAGTTGAGAGTCTTTTACTTGTCTGTTAGTTAAGGGACGTGATTTGATAGAGTTTGTGGGTGTGATAGAAAAAGTGAGCGTTCAGAAACATATCATACGGTATAAAAGAAAATATGAGTTGGCACTAGATTAAAATTTAAAAGATAATTACGTTTCATAATCATCTAGTATTTAAAGCTGAGTAGTATTTTGGAAAGCATAATTTAGTGAAAGCAGCCATAGTGACTGCTGTATATAATAAAACATAATAGAAATATTTAATTTAATTTAGATGCTGGAAAATTGAAAAATATACTAAAGATGATATGATGGTGAAATTCTCAGAGACAGGAAGTTAAAATACCATTTTTTTTAATTATTAGCAATATGAACATGATTGAAGGCTGTTTTATTTTTTAAATTTTTGCGTAAGTTATGTGTTCAACTCTTGGTAATTCAGTGTATACTCTTCAATTGACATCAATGCTGATATAATTGAATCCTACTGAGTATTCGTTGATAATAACTAATATGAATAACTTAATAAATATCTATGAAAAATATGAAACCTTCCTTATGATAAAGGCAATATTTATCACATAGCCTTCGTTTGGAGAATGATGTAGACATTAATTTTGGAATAGTATAACCGGAAATGTTTCCACGTTTCCTTCCTGAAATTAGTGGCAGGAAATGGATACCAGCCCAAGAATTAAATTTCCATATATTCCTCGACCGATCCACGTCTTCCGAATTTGATTTCTCTTTTGCTCTCCTTTCCGTCGGCAATTATTTTCCTGAGGATAAAATGATATTGTACGAGGGTCCTTAGAAAATAGTGGGAAAAAAAACATTTTTTTGGATAGATTTTTTTATTTTTCAGCATAATCTCCCTTCAGCTCTATGCATATTTCTAAGCGTTTTCCAAATTTTGTAAGCCGTCCAAAAAGTAGAATTTCGGGAGCTCCTCAAAATAGGCATTGGTTTGGGGAATGACCTCTTCGTTAGACTTAAACCTTTGTCCGCCAAGCCATTCCTTCAAGCTAGGATATAAGAAAAAGTCACTGGAGGCCAAATCTGGTGAATGCGGTGGATGGTGTTTTAATTGGAACTTTAAGTCCGTAATTTTGGCCATGAAAACTGCGCAGGTGTGTACCCGTGCATTGTCTTGATGAAAGAGGATCTTTTTTCGTTTCAAATGAGAACGTTTATCGTTGATTTTTTCGCTCAGCCGGTCCCATAACAACACATAATACTCTCCTGTTATCCTCTATCCATATTCCAAGTAATCGATGTAGATGATTCCACGTGCATCCCAAAACACAGTGGCCATAACCTTGCCGGCCGATTTCATCGTCTTTGCCTTCTTTGGAGCCCATTCGCCATTGAAAATCCATTGTTTTGACTGTTCTTTTGTCTCTGGAGTGTAATAATGTATCCACGTTTCATCAGCAGCTATGATCGACGCAGAAACTCCTCAGGATTGTGACGGAAAAGCGCCAAAACAGCGTCAGAGTCGACCACACGATTGCGTATATTCTCCACTGTGAGAAAACGCGGCACCCATCTTGCCGAGATTTTTTTCACACCTAAGTTTTCGTGCAAAATTGAAGCGACTGTGCCTTGCGATATGCCTGTGCCCTCAACTATTTAGCGCACTTTGATTCGTCGATTAATTAAAACCATATCGTGCATTTTGTCAATCATTTTGGGGGTAGACACTTCCACAGGGCGTCCGGAACGATGTTCATATTTTGTGGATGTGCGGCCACGTTTAAACTCATTCACCCCATTCTAAACAGTAGCAGATGTGTCATAAACTTTGTCCAACTCACAATCAGCTATGATTTCTTTCGGCGTTAACCCTTTTAAATAAAAATGTTTTATCACCGCGCGAAACTCACTTTTTCCCATTTTTATAAAGAAACAAGAGTTGTTGACTACAATTGACAACAACAATGAAACTATGAGATGGATACAGCTGAAACTCTAACAACTGACTAGTTAGGAGTGCTGCTTGCCTGAAAAAAATTCATTTTTGATACTACGAGCGCAATCTCTAGGATTTTCCAAGGACTTATTGTACGACCCTCGTACGTGAATCGCGTACATTTTCTTAAATTATATCCCGTTCCATAGATACTCACTTGAATAAATACATGTTGAGTGTAAAGGTTTTAATGTGAGATGTTGATATTTTAGACCCTTTTTTGAAATAAAAAGGTAAAACATTATAATTATCGTATATTTTTATCAAAATGTATCCTAAACTGTATTTTAATTGTATAGTAGTCTTAATATGTATCTTAATTTTACGTATATAATTAATGTGAATCTTTTTATGCACATTCCCTTTTAATCCAGTGTTCTCCCGTTTGTGATGTTTTTGAATTAGTATCTCTCTTCAACGCATAAGTGGAAATAAAACTACGGTATGCGAATTCCCGGAACCTAATGATTTTTTGGTTTACCCGGAATATTGCGTGTACTTTTTGTCCTGCATGTTAATCGCTTCAGTGAAAATGTTCCATTTTCTGTGAATAGGGCTATAGATAAGTGGTGATGATTGCTTCTCCAATACGTTAGGGATAGATGAAATACTAATCTACTTTATAATTGGGACAAATAATTAGGAATATCCCTTAAGAATTAAACAAAAACCCCACTGTAATGCTTCTAAGTTTAAGTTTCTTTTAATCGAAAGTGATACATGGAGAGAGATAATACCGTGACCAGTGGAGGTAGCCAATTTTTTTCTTTCAATGCGGATGTTAAATTCTTGAGGGCATCCATAGATCTATTTGTAGCTCTAATATGAGGTTCTGCATTTTGCTACGATTTTTGGATACAGTAAATCTATTAATTAGGCCTGTTTGAATTATTCATATTTTTTAACTGCATCCTCGAGTTTTTCCCGGCTTATTTCCTCAATATAAGAAAGACAAAAATACAGCTGACAAAATACTAATTTGGTTTTGTGATGTCATTTAGCAACATTCATCCTCATTTAATCACATTTATGACCATTTAATGATACATACATAAGGTTAGCGATACCTTTTGAGTAAATTCAAGGTTTGCCTTTGGATGGCTTTTTCCTTTTTCATTATGAGTTTTAATCCTGAATGCTCTCCTGAGGATGTAGAATCGCTCCCCTGGTAATGTTGTCAACACAATGATTAAGTATTTCAGTTTTTGCCGTCGCAAACCACGGGGTGAATGTCTGTTGTGGGCCTGTTTATGGAAAGGAAACAAAAAGGAGTATTTTATTTTATATCATACATAACATGCATGATATAATTCATTTTCATGCATAAATTTAATGCGCGTCAAAATAATAGCCGCGAATATGTCGTAATGGAGATATACATATTATTTTTAAAATGCGTTCTCTGCCTTTACGGATGGGGAATAATCCGAACAAATACCTACTTCAAAAAAATAGCTTTATAATTCAGCATTATATCTCCTTCCAGCCTTTCTGTCTTTCTGCGTATGTACGTGGGAATAATGGGTATATTTACGATTAAATTCCTGAAAAAAGAAAACACTTTCTAGCTGTTCCATGCCGTTTTTATATTTGCAATGAAACATCCTATTGTGCATTCAAAACCAGGAATGAATGATGGCTGCGTAACAAATGGACCTGCAGGTGTTCAAATTGTATGAAATAGATGTTCATTGCTTCACTGTATCCACAAAGGGTCATGTCTTATACTATTACAGGCGGAATAATAATTAAATTTTCATTCATTTTCATATATTGCTTGGGATGTGCGTAGATCATCCATTCTGAATTCTTGTGTTTGTTCCTTTGATTTCCAGGTGTATGTCCTCGTGAAGTAAAGCACTGTCCCCAGTTTGTTTTAAATAGAAAATGCAGCTAATTTTGCTGAAAACAGAAGTAAAACTATTTCATGGTTCTTAATTAATACTATAACATCAGACGAAGTAACCTAAAGCTTTCTAAATATATGCAGTTAGCAAATGAATTCAGAAAAATATGTCCATCGCCGCTGCAAAAAAAATCGAATAAACGGAGATGTATTCTAATTTATTCCATTACCGGGGAAAGCTGCTGGCCACTAAATCTGTGCAGGCCTTCATTTAAAAAATGCATTGATGTTCTCGTAGGAGCACAGATTTAAAAACGGGCAAAATTTAGAATTTTCAGTCAGCATTGTTGCCGTGTGCACTTTATGAAACATGTTTCTCATTCAAGATGCCCTTATAATTTTAGTTAAATGGTTGTCATTGTTTTTAAAAACAGCTTTTACAGTTCGACGTAGCTATGGTACCTTGCTCTACTCAAAGTTGCTCTTTCAGGAGAATCTATTTCATGAAGCCTCGAGTTCGGTAAATGATTTCTCTCTCTCCTCTTAAATTTATGTCATCCAAGCTTCTTTTAAAATATTTGCATATTTTTCATTTTTACTCCAATTTCCTTGAGAAACACTGCAAATATTTGTTATTTTTAATGCGGACGTTTAATTTCCTTAGGGTAACATTAGAGATAAATGCAGTTTATACTTTTCAAGTGAACGCCATACAAAATACATTGTGTCCCAATACTTCAATTTAATTTATAACTGCTGACTTGCACGAACATATCTTAATGATAAACGTGAACGTTTTTTCAACTTCTATTCAAATTAATATTAATGATTTTACTTATAAAATTAAAAATTTTGAGACTCGCTAAAGCTGCAAAATACGCTTTCACTGACAGTGCATTTGGGGGCAACATTTTGTATTTCCGCGTAATTACAATTTTTAGAAATCATTTCTACGTCAACACAATCCCCTTCAAGTCACCGCCACGTTGTGTGGCTTTAGATGAATCATCACAAGTAATGCATCATCAATTTGAGAGAACACTTACTACCCTGTCTGCAATCAAATACTACTCCGTTTAAACACAATTTAGATAAAACCAAGGATCTCAATACTATTACCCCGAGGAAATCTTTAATGTATTCATGTATTTTGTAGATATAATTACATATTTAGTTCCAAGTTGCAAAACAATGCGAAATTATTATGTTAATATTGCTAAGAACCACATTGCGAGTGTTTTTATGGTATGTACGATTGTTCATGTGAAGACACTTTGGTATTTTTGCGAATCGTATGCGAAGAACCTGCTTAAAACACCCTTTCCAATATCCCGCGTTAGTATTAGGTTGTGGGTGCGCGTAATATGAGGATCAAAATAGTTGTAAAAAGTCTCTTCCCTTTGCGTTTTCGGAATTCGGTGTGTTTTTCATATTTTCCATTTCGTGTTTCTTGGTTGGAAGGGAAGAGGGCGAGAGAGAATAATTCATTATGCACATGAATTAAGCATGCTCACGCAACTTACTCACTAAAGAGAGGGAAGGGGTCGTAGTTGTTCGCCATTTGCGTCGGAGAAAATTGAGGATACCTCATGCGCACAAGATGACGGCGATTAATGCAGAGTTTTAGCTAAGCGGCCACGGAGAGAAGCTGTGGCACCTAACTTATTCCCACTCCCGCATGGAACTTGATTCACATTTCACCAGCCAAATTTCATTTAAGGCTTTTAGTAGGAGGGCAGCATGCGCCGCTGGAACAGTTTAGTGTAGACTCAGAGGTGTAAGGAGGAATAGTAATTGCTGTGTCGAAGCCGTCGAGCTTAAGGGCTTTCAGGGCAGTGGACTAAATTTGTCGGACTTTTATAACCTCTTGGTCCTTGCATCTTCAGCTATAAAGATTAGTAGATATATGCAGAACCCTACAAGGTTATTATGAAAACTCTGAAACAATCTTATAATTTGTCTTATGGCTAAATGAGTGAATAAAATTACTAAGCGTTTTGCTAAATTTAAAATCTTCCTGCCATAACAGAACAATTAGTAAAGTCGTTTGCATTAGTTCCTATCCCAGGTATAGTACACATATAGAAATGGATATTAGTCGACTGTAAGGCATGAAGTTAATTAATGAAAGCAATTATCTTAGTTTTTACTTGGTGAAATGATTTGGCTACTTTAGCAGTATGGGATGCATATGGGGATGCATATTTTGATTAAATTATTCGAGAAGCTATGGAAAGGAAAATAGACTTCCCCCTCGTCGGTTTTCATTGTTAACCTCTATGATGCCTGCACATGTTCCTTCACGCAATATATACTGATCACATCTATGCTAAAATATGGAGTATTTTTTGCTTATTCGTCCTCCAGAACTGTTCTAGTCTCATGCCCCCTACGAGGCAATGGGCTTATGACGATGTTGCCACTCCTCTCTCTTCTCTTCTATACCTTATAATTATCCATTTCGGCAGGCTCGTGCAGCCAAACCGCTTGCCGTAATGAATCAGTGGATGCGAGATCCTTGTTATTGGAGCAAGTGCAGACAACATGATGATGGGAATCCTTTTTAATGAGCTTGTACAGGCGCGCCGACGGAATGCACGTGGCTTTGGAAATGTACGCCGTACCCCAATATCCCTAGCTCTTGCAGACCTTCCCTAGTTTTGGAGGCACGAGTTATACCTTCTTCACTTAACCCTTCCGGCCGTCTCCTTGGGGCACCATTCTGTAAATATATGACAGCATGTATACATATATATGTTTGTGTATGTATCTTTCCTCAATCCCCTTGGCTCCTCTCCAACGCACGTATCACTCGGTGCGAATCTCACGTGTGACTCCAACATTCTCCCAGTCTCATTTCATTCACTGCTCCTTGCTTAGCCGCTGAAACACACTTGGAAGAGGGGTGGCATGGAGAGAGAACTCCGAAGCTTGAGTTTGGGGCTGGGGAGGGATTGAGAGATGAAGTGAAAGATATTTTTTCCAGACAAAAAGGCCTCTACGATCTCACTTTTACTTCTCGCGCCGTTGATGGTCATGAGAGATTGGGGGGGGAAAACGCAAAAGTGCAGGGAGAAAAAATACGGAAGCATCGTCACTGACTTCCCGCTCTTCGTGAAATATTTTTCCCGTTCACTCTTTTGTGGCCAAGCGCTCGTTAATTCCGCTTTTTCGCTGCTCCTCGTCTACTTATCTCTCCCGTTCTCTCCGTCTCGACTCTCGCCCGTCCCTCCCCTGAGGGTTGGGAAATGGTGTGTGCTGAGGGAATGGTGGTGGATATAGAGATGAGGAACTCAAAAGTGAGGGAGAAACTCCGGGAAGCAAAATACACCTGCTTTCGATACTTACGTCGAAACTTTCAAGATGCGTGGTGGCGGAGTCGTACAATAAGTTCTGAAACAATAAAGCCTTCTGGCAAAGCGTAGCGGAGCCTTTCTTTTCTGCAAACAAGGACTACTTCGAAACCGGGGATCTCACTAACTACCTCTTAGTTACCTCACCCCGTCAAGCTGAATTCATGAAATTCAGCTAGCTTAAATAATTTCTTTTGATGACTGGAGATAAATGAACTCGCGAAGGGAGAATCTCTCATGGTCTGCAATATCGTGTAGGGAGTGGTACGATTAATGCTCGCAGATAATTGATAGCGAACCAATCACTAATAAACTTATCCTATGTTACTTTTTACATTTTTTACATTAAATGATACCGCGTAATTGACATCCATTTTAATGTTACCTCCTGTTCTATTACTTCCCCTTACTTAGGTAAGGAATTGCGTTTCTTTAGCCTGCCTAATGAATGAGACATTTTTGTACGTCGCTACAACCACCTTAAAGCAAATAGAACGTACCTTCGTATTTTACTTGCAACTGCAGTCATGTATTATGTCCCAATAATTTCACACTGAAATTTATAAGCATATATTTGTACTTAAAACAGTTTTATAGACCAAGGGGATATATAGGGACATCTGCATTGATTTAAATTCAATCTTTTCTTTTTCCCATCTTTATAAGGATCGACTTTTTTCCGTTAACATATTACGCTGTAGAATCTTCGTTGGTGGAAGTATCTACTTTTTTCAATCTTGTTAATTTGAATATAAAATTTCCCTTTTCTTCGTCTTGAAGAAAATGAAAATTGCATTAATAATGCCGCATTATAGAGTTTAACTATTTTTTCGGAGCTTATTCAACTATTTAGTGTTGGCTTTTTTCATGTCATTATCAGAACTGCTCTGAGAAAGAAATGAATATATATTGTGACTTATCTTCACCGGTAGAAAACTGTAATATTTATTAATTATCGTGATCTAAGTCCTCTATCGTTAAATAAAGGTCAGGACTACCAAGGTTAAGACTGAACTTCCTCTTCTATTTTCATCATTTAGTTTTTTTTGATATATTTATCTCTGGGTGCTATTTTCATCATTTAGTTTTTTTCTATATATTTATCTCTGGGTATTAATAGTAAGGTTGTTTTAACTGGGCTTTTTTCTGAGGTAGGTGTTTAAATGAAATATAACTATAGATTTTTATTAATCCTTCGGCATCCTCTATGCTACATGTGGTTATATACATTCTTATATTTTAATTTTGTTCTATTTTTACTGCTTGCGGATCGCATTGTACTTTTCTGTCAATCTTGACTGAGAGTCTTTCAATTGCCTTTGCTACCATTATTCCCTTATTCTCTATATGACATCCTATATGCCTGTTATCTTTTGATCACAATCGGCTGGTAACATATTTTCAAATGATTTTCAATGTTAGCCCATAGCTGGTAGGTTGTTCAACACCGGAGATATTAGGATTCATAGTGGCATTCAATATGACCCTCACCTGATGTTGAAGTATTTTTTAACCACCGTTGAACATAAATTTGATAATGTGGCTAGATTTAGTTCTATGATTTAATTTGCATGTGGTTCGTAATCGAACGGCGAACGTGTTTTGCACAGACTTGATTTCCCTTGCTGGAAAGAGTTCTGCCAACATCCATACTTCTTTCAGTGTGACGTTCTAACTGAGCGTTTTCATGCGGCACAGTTGCGTGTCACTTGGTCGGATTGAGTCCTCATTATGGACTCCACTCCTTACATACCTCGCTCCCTCATCAATATCTCACAATCTCACGACAAAGCTCCTGCATTTTCATTGCGAGGAGGAAAAAACGGCCGCTTACGAGTGCTTGCGTTTTCAACTGGCTCTGAAGGGATTCTGACCGAAACGTCGTGATGGTGTGATTTGACCGACTCATACTTGATAAATAACGTTTCATTATCCAAATCGATCGCGCTCTTGGCCGGTGAAGAGCTTGGTGAAAGGTTTAGATGCATATAGACAGGTAGATTGTAGTTGGATTATTTTACTTGAAAATATTTGGTGAATAGTTTGGATTAAATTCGCCTCGACTAGAATTGTAGTTTAAAGCTTCAGCAGAGTTATAAAAATTAATCTCAAGTTTCATAAACGGCTGAGGCTGTATAACACCGTCTAAAATAATCATATTCTTAAGAAAAATACAATGTCGATGCCCTGGGTGAGATTAAAACCTGTGACCTTTAGGTTCCCAAGTCGGTCAAATTTTTACCACAGTTACCACAGTCGGTTTAAAAGGCTCTTTGCAAAAATCATATTAATAATAAAACTATAGGAAATATAGCTTTCTCGATAAGTGTATCTCTCGGGGATTTACGTTTATGATGCACTTGGAGATAAAATGATTTGATTCTAAACATCTGTATATGCAACGTGACACCTAAGGCGTTTCCGATAATTTTTTATTCAGTGAAGATAGAAGCTCGCTTATCCTGAGTACCTTGTTCGCCTTATCCCCCGAACGAAAGTTTTTACCATAATATCTAGGTCAATAACTTGCCGGTGTGGCAACATTTTGGAATAGCGTCCTTTAGCTCTATGAGGATAAAGTATTCATATTTTTATGGAATCATTGGTGCCAAATCTTGCAATATAGTTTATTGTGTTTAATATAATTTCTTTTATCTTTTTAAAAATTGACGAATTTGGCTGGGAGAAATTACTGCATTTTGTTTTAAACAATATGTTAAGCATTAGAATGGATAGTATACAGTCAGTTAAGTTGCATTTCATATCTCCAGCTAACTTGCTTCTTTAAAGTATTACCAGTCTTTTCTACATTAATACATTGTACCTGCTGTAACTAAAGGACCTTGGTATTTGTGAATAAGCTACGCATAGCAGACAATATACGAGATATATATGTCCTATTATTTTGTAGCTGAAAGTCTGAAATAGTTACCTATACAAATAGCTAAAAAATGGACATTTATAATAATAATAACGGCACACATTCATTTTATATCTGTGACATATTAATCCACATGATCGCTTTTTTTATTTTAGAGACAGACCGCTTAATTTGACAGTAATTTCACGGAGGCAATCTTGTAAAAAAAGGCGTGAATTACTTGCTTAAGCAAGAGAATAGGCGTTTGTAGGATCTTGTAAAGTGAAAATTGTTACGAAGCCACAAAAAGGTCCAATTTCATAAATTATCCGGGGGACGTTTATGCCATTTATTTTTTGCGCATCTTCCATCTCACCCGACAACCCCATTCTCTGAGTATTCATTCCCCTCACATGTCGCTTCTAAATCCCTCTTGCCTTACCCTTCCCCCCCTTCTTCACCTCCCTCGGCCCCTCGCGAATCTTGCATTCTTATTTTGCCTTTCTTTTCATGCTTTTTCCTTTTTTCCATCTTCTCAGCGCATTGCGTTAAAATATTTTTTCGCCCATATTCGTATAATGGGATATGCGGCGACGTTCGGGAAACAATTGTGAGCTGGAAAAAATTGAGTTATCTCCGCCGGGTCGGATTTCTCGTGACAAAATACGGTTTTCAGCGCCGCGTACGCTCCGTCCCTCCCTCTGAGTCATCTTCGCAAACTCTTCACTCCCACCTTTCGCCAAGCAATGACAGTACGATGTTTTTACTACACGGAGACTATTTTTCGTTAGTTTGAATATCTTTCCACCAATTAAAGCCTATTACCTTGCTAGGGTATTACGGTATTTTTTTCTCAGAAAACTGGGGTAAAACATTTGAGCTCAGTTGGGAAAGTTTCAATTCAAAATCTGTTGGAAATGTGAATAAACAACAGTAGCAGTACGTACTCATGGGCGAAGTACTTCTATCCTTTTCATGGGCTCCGTCAGTGTTTGGACTGACATTCTGCGTATTCACATTAAATTAAGCTGCGAAGAAAATGAATATTTTACTTTTCATGGAAAATGTTTCCTCTAATGAGAATAAAATTACTCAGCGTGGAAGTTGTCTTTCATCTTTTTGGATTTATGTGGCATTGTTTGGCCAGAGCAGAGCCCACAGAGTATTTTATTTTTGACAAAAATGAATTAACATATAATGGTAATAAGCTAATTTTTCTTTGCGGTGGATTTTTATGTATTTACTCTACCTTTATCATTACGATGTTTTAATTGATTCTTATTCAAGTAGTTAGTTTTAGAACGAATGCTTTTTTACGTATGGGTATGTGAGATCATTGTTCAAGTTTGTTTCAAAAATGATATCATTGGGATAAAGAGTTTAAAATAGTCTGCCACCAAAACTGATAAGGCACTACCTTTAGAGATCCGCTAAGAAGGCTTTAAAACTCCAGCCAGGTGAAATTACCCGTCAGATTAGTTATTTTACCGTAAAATGTTTTTGCTCTTACCAGTGGGATTGGTACCATAGCTTATCAGCAATTTTAATTCATGAAATTGAAATTTATTTTTTATGTTATTTTCCGGTATAAGAATATGATGATGATATATACCTACACACAGGCTCAAATAACTTTAATTGTAGACGTCCCGTTAATTTACATACATGCATACAGTCGCAGTTCAGGCATTAATATTATATAATATTTATATTGTCCCACTAATATTTACTGCTTATTTTGCTCTACATAATTTAAGTATAAATACTCTAATATTTATTTACCTATCAGTGTGATTGTTTTTCATTATATTCATTATATAACTATTTTGTTTACAAAATTTTGATTTATATCCGACTCATTAGTAAAATCACTTTTTTGTGCGTTTAGAACCACCTTTACCTAATACTAAGAATTTCTAATGCAGTTTTCTCTTCCTTTCAGGTATGTACCATGCCCGATAGTTGTGTCAAAACGCGGCGAGATAACTACTATGGTGAGTGTACACCTGTGTGCTGTTTGTAGGAAGGAAAGTTATTATGGCAGGCTCACTCGTGCATATAAAGTTGATTGGAATCCGTCCACTGCCTTTGGTATTTTACTGCAAATGTATTTTTTCTTTAGGCCTCGAATTAAGAATATTAGGTATGTGTTAAGACAATGTTGGGAATCTATGGGATCTTAAAATTATATGTGGAAAGTATAATCGATTATTGTTCCGGATCGAGTTTGCTGAATATAAGATAAGACGAGGTATCATAATCATGACCCGGAATCAATTAATCTGTAGTTACCTTTATAAACTTCACATCTTATATGTGCACAGTTTATAATGGCTCTTTCCTACCTTATTTGTTGATGGGAAACTGCGAGTATTCGTTTGTTTCACTGAAACATATCAATCATTACGATGTTTCTATGAGTATCGTATCGCATTCATTTTTCACTGACGACTAGAATTTTCTCTCGAGAATGGGTATTTGCAGCGTATTAGTTGCCGTTCCAAAACCCTACCAAATGTACTTATAGTTCGGTCTGCCAGCAGATGGAGGCGACATATTGCATTTGCCTCGCGTGTGGTTCCGTGTTCACGCTCAAAATATCTATAAACCATGTGAAGAAACAGTTTCCTCACCACATGCTGTTCAACGTATTTATGTTGATCCAGACTTAGCCTTGGGTGTTCAGATCCGTGTGAGTCTTTCCGACGAGGTTGATATTTCCAAGGAGAGCGCAAGTCCTTCACTATACTACCCACAAACCCTTTCACCGAATTTTTTGAAGTATGTTCTTCCAGTTTCATCCTTTGTGAGTTCGAATAAGGTTGTGATTCCCTATTCTCTTCTTCTCCAGGGTGATATATTTTTCCGATACACAATCCCCGTCTTTGCTGTCGCACTTTTCCTTTCTCTTCCCCTGTCATTCTTCCTTTCCTGTCTCGAATAAATCTACCTCTTCCCCAAATATTTCGCGCACCATTTTTTTGGCAGGAGGCAGGAGAGAGGAAAATCATTCGTCCTGTTCGCCATTTTGAATATGTTACCTTTCATGACTTCAATGTATCGCCCGCTAGGGTTCGCGTGGAGCTTTATGCGTTTGCCGATCGCTGGCCTGAGAATATGACGAAGTTGGTGATCCATTCTATATTTCGATCTTGTGGAAAATTCTTGCTAGCAATCTTTAACGTTTGTCTGAAGGTCGCAGTTGATGTAGATGTCTGTGGTACTTTTGATGATTATTGCGTGTGCTTGCGCGATGTCCCTGGCCAAGTGTTTTAGATATTGACGTGAAGGGATATGTAAACAGTGATTGATTCGACGTACCTATGAGTTTGAAGGCATTTTTTCGTCACTGAAATTTAGGACTCTAATGGTGGAAGTTAGCGAAAGATGCGACTTTGTAATATAGTCTCCTGTTAGAAATAGCAATTGAAAAATATTATTCTGGAATATAATATCTTCCTCTTCTGGGATTATAACTGGTACTCTTGAGATGGTAGGCCAGTACTCTTGGGAGTTGGTAGACCAGTGCTTTAATGGCCACACCAATCCAACCCGCATTCGTTTTTTATCAAATATTAAAGGAAGTAGCTCAGTATTATTGCTTCGTTTTTGTTGATATTAGAGGAGGTAGCTAACTACTCTGGTCATTCTTGCCTATGAGGTTAGATGGGTATTAGTGCTCGGTTAGGATTCGCAGAAAAAGTGAAGAGACACCCGGTTCGGTCATTAGCCTTCCTTAGGAAATGTTTCAAGGAATACATTGATTAACGTCCCTCTAACATACGGGATAAAACAGTTCTTTAATTGATATCCACGCAACTTTGAAGTACCTGCAGCTTTCCACCGAAAAATCTGCCTCTATCAGCATTTGAACTCGACCATTTCCGTATGGAGGACTAGTATTCTAGTCATTACACCAGACAGATTTGCACATTAGTTCATTATGCAGCATGGGGTGAAAGGGAAAATAGTTACGTACAAAGGCTGCCTAAGGTATGAATTCTGTATTATCAGCTATTTTTAAAACCTCAGGTAGCACAGAAAACTTGACCTAATCTGGAAACCACGTTTTACGATCACTGCTATAAAATTTCTATCTTCAAGTGTAATCTTACTTTCGTGTAACTTATCCTAAAGTCATAGAATGTGGAATTGCACTATGGGATAGCGACGTGTTTGTGTTCTCAAGAAATTATGCTGCTGTGCTACATAATAGAGCGAGTTTGCTATTTCGGGCGTACTAGAGCATGCATTTAAATTAGCTTCATTGAGTCATTAACAACATTGTCCTAAGATTTCACATCTGGGAAAGTGTAAAAAGACGTTGTAGTTGATTAAGTGACCGTACAATCCTGCACACCAATTTAACAGAGAGCATATACGTATTTGGGGGCGCATTTTAGGCCGTGTTATTCCGTTGAATATGAATTTTCCCTTTTATTTAATCAAGCCAAAGTAATTGACCGGCAGCCAATAGTTTTAAATACGTGTTCTATACTAAGCTCTGAAAAGGCATATGAATGATTAGTCTAGATTTTAGCGTATTTAGTTAATATCTAGTTCTATCACATACACTTTTTAAGTTCAATTATCATTAAAGGTTTTCGTTTGTGGCCTCCGAAAATTGGACCGTTATTTTCCTCTTATATTGATAGTGCGAAAGCAAAAATATTTCAATTTTAAGAAGCATGTTATCACGCAATTCAGAATGGAGCTATTTGTAGTCGTAATATAAAATATTTATTCAAATATCCTTTTAAAATGGATTTACAAGGACAATTACGCATTGCAATAGGGAGTAATTTAAAGGGAGTTCTCATTTAGAGCTCGTCAAGATTCGAAGCTTAATTTTTAAAATTTATGCACGTTAAAAAAGAGGAATGTGAACAAAGTTCATTAACTGAGGATTTCCCAATGGCAGAAAAAGATAATGCTACTAAATTTAAAAATGTTGGAAGACAAAACTTCTACTTGCTATGTTTTGCAAACGTATAGCTCTCTTTGGATGCAGTACACTGACCCCCTGCCACACACCTTTATGGTGGCTTGCAGGGTATTATGTAGATGTAGTTGTACACTGCCATGCTATAAGTACTATTGTTAATATATTAGGAAAGTTATTCTTTCGCCTGAAGTAGTAATTTTTATTACTCTATCCTTATCAACTATGCAGCATTATTATTGCTTGATTTACAATATTATATCGTTTATAGAAGATTCTCGTTTTGATGCGCTCGTGGGGAAGAATTCAAAATTTGCCATATTGCATATTAAATTGGGAATGAGGTTCCCGCGGAGTTTATCACAATGATAACGGATTTCAGACGTTCCAGCTTGATGGCTGGTGAAACTGTTGTCACCATGATACACCCTGACGCGGAGGAACACTCGAAAGCCGTTAACATAGCATAGTACGCATTATCAGAATGCAAATGGTACGTCTATTTGTTTGCAACTGTCTAAGTGAAACTGCTTTGAGTTCCTTGTATTTTAAGTGGTGAATCGGAAAACTGTTTAGAACGTCAGGTGTTGCTTACTCCAGAAATGCTTAAAATAAGGATTCTTCTACCAGACTATAACTTATTCTCTTTGGCCTCAGTTGTGAAAGAGCAGGGGACAAACGAGTGACTCTGAATCCATCAGGAGGAAACAGTACCGCCACTCCTTCAGATGGCTTGCTTAATCCCTCGATGGAAGATGCTCGTTCTTTTGGAGATCCGGCTTTGCGCCGCTGACGTATCCTGTTCTCGGGTATCCCGCGTATCTTGAGTCGCTGGAGTCCCGTATGGTGCCTTCGCACGCGAGCGAAAATTGCTCACCTGTGCACAGGGGCAGTTCCTTTATAGACCTCCCGTTGGAGGGAGAGGGTCCATGTCGGAGAGGGGGTAGTCGTCGAGGAAGAGGCAACGTTGAGGGTGAGTGGGAGTAGGTGGTGGAGAGGGAAGGAAAAGGTTTTTGGATGTGGCCTTACACGAGAAACGCTGAAGGGTAAAATAACGCCGGGCACGGAATTTCCTTCGCGTGGCCTTAAGTGTTCCCTCCTCGCATTTTTTAAAAGGCTTTCCTTTTTCCATCCTCTGCTCTCCCCTTCTTTACCCTTACCCCTCTCACAACTTCTCTAGATCCCATTGTTTTATTTTGGGCGGTGGGAACAAGTAAGGTAATCGCTTTCCTTTTCTATCATTCTTGAGTGCATTATCCTGAATTACATTTATATATATGCAGCGTATTCAATCGAGTTTAGTTCCTCAACGCCCCCGCGCAAGGTTTTTTTTGGATTCTTAGTACTTTTATGCTACTTATTTTCCTTCTCTGTGGCATGTGAAAGACTGAGAAGCGAGCGTGCTTGACGAATCCGTTGCTGGCCGCAGAATTTCCTTGCCGACCTGGCCAAATTGGCCGTCCGCGTAAAAAGAGAAAACAAAGAATTTTAATGCCAACAAATGTATATACTTATAAAACTCACTTAATTTCTTGATAAGGCTTTGATAGGGTATCAATGTTCAAGAGCCGTTGTAAAACATTGGACGGAGCGTATTCGCACAGACCCGTTGTTTCCGAGAAAATGATCGTGGCGGTCGTAATTTCAGGGCCGCATGGATTGCTCATAAATGTGGAGACTTCATCGATTTTTTGACGCCCTGCGCCGGAATCCGAGGTTGGCAAGGGCTCCATTAGAGGTCCATATATTTTGGGTCAAATAAAGGTCACCCTGAGAACGATACAACGCCAATGGGATCGTTTTACTCTTGCGAAGGTTCCACTTTGTGATGTCGCGTGAGCATTTAGCCGGCGGTGCTTTTAGCTTGAATTTTGACATAAATTGCCTTCTATAATTAGGTTCATAATTACAACTCAAGCATACGATTGCTTTTGCATATCACACTGAGCTAATTATTACGCACAGTTACGGCTTAGTTGATATTTTACAGTTCTTGATTTATATTACTTTCGTAAGAGTAGTCTTCTACGAAGAATGTAATAAAATGCTTTCTCTTTTTAAATTTTGTATTTGTTTTTGATGTAACCATGTTATCCATTTTCGAACAACTGATGAACGAGTTAATTAAGTGTTCAGAAATGTAGACGATTTTTTTCCTTTAAAAACGGATAGAAATTCTGCGCTATGTTCAATGCGCGCTCATTTTTAACCCAGGTTAATCTTATATTTTGCTTACTGATCCAAGCCTTAAATTTGGTTTATTAAATCACATGCTCATTGGCTATTTATATTAAACAAAATGATACATTGATCTGAAAAATTCAGGTAATTTCAGGTGCTAGATTAATTAAAATAATTAAAATATTATTTGCTTGTCTTCTGTTGTTATTCGGCTTGCGCTATAAATTCCACGAAGATATACGTATTCATTTCATGCGTAGATATATAATAATGATAGGTGATATGTATTATTTTTATTTGAGATACATAGTCATTTAAAATGAAATAGTTCTGGAAAAAGAGCTATTTACTAATGAAGCAAAGTAGCCTCTGTCATTTTCTTGATATTCGTAACCACAGGGAAGTTTATATCGTGCGCATTGAGGAGCATTTCGTATTTCACATTGCTTTGCCTACTGTGGATAAATGACCGGCTGTCTCACATAATGCGGCAAAGCGGCCAGAAAGCCGTATTGATTACCAAACCCTTTAGTGTAATAATGGTCTGATACTGAGTTGGGGATTTCGGAACCGAGTACCTCTCTCTTCGGTTTCCATCTCCCCAAATCCGGCCGCATCATATACGGTTCACATCCTTCTTAGCTGTTCTCCCTAAATATATCACCCTCCATCTGTGGTTTTCAGTTCAACTTCCCTGGAAATCATCACCCTTTCCCATCGTAGAACAAATCCTGAATTTAGACGCATAATATCATGATATTCGATCTTTTCAATGGCTGCTATTGTTGCGCCTTTTTATATGTTGTCCCGCTGCCGTAACCTAGTTGAAAACATTCTAATCCTTTTTTTTCAAACATATTTATTTCCCTTTATTGGGGTTTAATTAGGTTGAAATTGATCCGCTGATTACAGTGCAGGTACCATACTATCTCCCTGCTTGTATTGGTGGTGTGAAGGAAAGTTTCTATTGCCAAGATGACGCTAATCGTCAAAATCATGTTTGCATAAAATTGAAATTCACTGTGGAAAAATAAAGTATAACATTCTATTGAATATGAATAGGAATTTCCATAAGTTTTGCCGAAAACCACCAACCCTCTGGTGCTAAAGTCTGTATGACGCTAATTTTCGCTTTGGCAATCCGTTTTTGCTGATTTACTTCACTATTCGATAATTGGTGCACAATAATTGATTTTTTTATTTCTTGGATATGTCAATATCCATTCTTTTGATAACCTGCAATAGTGATTTTCCAAATTTCAAAGGTGCTAGTGCTCTTCATAGGTGGGGTGTTTATGATGTGATTATTTATGTCTGTGAATTCCGTGAAATAGAATCATCTACTAATCATGCATCTGTGCATCAACAATTACTTGAAAATAATTTCCTTCTTAAGTACTCAGTTGCCTTTGTTTCTGAGATCAGGCGAAAATGGATATGCTGTCAGGCACTGGAGTTTTTAAGATTTTATCCCGAAACAATTATCCTACTTGCTGTCGAGCAAAATCCCTCGGTAATGTTTATCATTTGTTTACTATTTTAACTAATGTGTAGCTTTGTGCTTTGGTTGTTACGATAACGAAGGCTATGTCGTGCCTAACCCAAGATCCGGATCCTAGGCAATCCCAAAACCAATTCTCTGGCTGAGATATAACCCACGACTTGGGGGCTGTTAAGCCATCGTGTTACATGGTCATTCCAAGTGCATATGCAAGATGTTTTGCACATATTTTCCAAAACCACTTTTCGAACACATATTTTATGCCTTAATTAGTCTTCTATATTTTAGGCACTTATATATCGTTAAACTCCATGTTCAACTGTTCACTAGCCTTTTCTAAACATATTTACTATCATTTACTTTTAGGTTTTCTCCATGGCTTAACGCTAATGAATCCTTAGAAAAATCAAATTATCTACTCGTATATTTGGGTTTTAAGTGCGCCTACAGTATCTAAAAGTCATCAAATTGACAATTTCTCCTGCGTACTTATAGTGTTTCTTCCCAGGTTTTGTAACAATCCTACGATTTCCACCTATAATCTGTATGTTATTTATTATTTTTTTTTCTACTTGTCTTGCTCTGAATTAAAAATACGTACAACATGTAACAAGAGAAAACTCTGCCGATTGGCCATCCTACGTTTTGCCATGCACGAATTAGTCGTAATCAACGTCACACATTTCTCATTTCATCTAGGCTCTCATACTTTTATTCCTACGTCAATTTACCCTGAACATCTGATAGAAGTATTTAGGAAATCATAACTCTGATTTTGCAATGTTCATGCACATGGAATTTATTTTTTTCTACACAGCAGGATTTCGACTAAAATATTTCACTGCAGTGAATGTCAATTGTTGATGCAGTGCAGATGCAGGCGGTGAGGTTCCAGCTTCCCATATTTTATCCCCTTAATAGACCCGTTTGCTGGTCTGTTCTCTTTCTCGTCTTAACGTCGTTGCTTTTTTTCAACTCTTTTTCGTGTGCAACCCTCAGTCCTATCGCAAAACCTCCTTTCTGCAACTGCTCACCGCCATTCCCTTCGCAGCCCTCCCCTACCTCCTAAGCATCTCCCCAACGACGTCAACCAAACGGACTCCCTTGGCCTACCTTCCCACCATGCATATTTCATGTACTTCGCGTCTTCACTCGGAGAATCTCGCCGTTTTTTTCACGGGATGAGGGGTGGGGGGTATATTCCAGTGCCTACTGCCGCCACCTTCCATCTCCTTTTCCGCCTAACCGCCAAATTTCCATAACTGCAGGAAATTCTCGTCCAATTTCAATGGAACTTCGCTTCACCTCCTCAGCCTGAGCGCTCTCCGCTTCTAATCCTTTCACCAGCTCGAACTCTGCATCTCCTCATCCATCCGCTTCATCCTTCATTTCCCATCGCTTCTCGGTCATAGTTCGTTTTCCATTTTTATGTGTTCTCTCGCCAACACAGCGACCAAGCGTTTTTTAACTGTGACGAGCTTCTTACAAACTATGTCCTTTAAGGATAGCGAACTAGCCGCAAAAGATAGGAGTTGCCCGCTGATATATCTACATAATGATCATATGCTATCTTCATTTTACGCTTTTATTTAGTAAGATTAGTAACATTGGACTGGTTTTGGGGAACGTGTTGTGCCCGGTGCACTACAGAAAGAAAATTGTTGAATATGTTGCTCGATATTTTCTAGTTTTCTGTTGTTATAACCAGCAGTATACTTGAACATATTTACCTATTTGTCAATTTTAAAATTTATGCACAAAAATTTCCAGGTTACTTATATTTGTCCAAACCCGGTGAAAAGTCGTTTTATGAAATGAATCCAGTGGTAAGAACTTCTAATACAAGTGTCCTTTGTTTTTTATGTCATCATCGTTAGTCATCAATCCTCAGATTGGTTTGAGGCAGCTCTCCACTGTGTTCTTCTATCGGCTAATCTCTTCATATTTACGTATTTCTTCTCTTTCACATCCTTCATTACTTGTTCCACATATCTCACGCGAGGCCTTCCTTTGCCATTCTTCCCATCCATTTTTCCTTCAACGATTGTCTTCATCAGGCCGTGCTGTCTTAAGATACGGAAAATTAAGTTATCTCTTTTTCTTCTTCGAGTTTTCAGCAGGCTTCTCTTCTCTCACTCTTATTAAGATTTCTTCGTTTGTCAGTCAGTCGATCCATTTTATCTTCATCATTCTTCTGTAGCTCCACATTTTGAATGTTTCCACCCTCTTCTTTTCCGCTGCTCTCATTGTCCGGAAAGAAACACGCTCCAGATGTACGTTCTGATGAAATGTTTCCTTACTTCTACGCTTGTGTTTCCAGATGTATGTAGGCCTTTTGGTAGAATGCCCTCTTTGCTTGAGCTTTTCTACTGACTATTTCTTTTTTGCTTCGTCCATCGTTGGTTCCTCGGCTTTTCAGGTAGCAGAACTCTTTCAACTCTTTCCTCTTTTTTCTTTTCTAGTTTACCGTTGGTTTTGGCCTCTTCTCTTTTGATGCACACCAATATGTTACTTTTATTCTTATTGATCTTCAGATTATATCTGCCCATGACCTCTCCGTGGTTGAGTCTTATTCAGATACTTCTCTGCCTCTGCTACGAATGCTATGGTTCTTTATGTATATTTTGTCAGTTATAAAATAAGTTATTATGTTTGTCTTCAACGATATAATTAGATATTGGCGTTTACTTTCTATCACTTAACTTCATCCCACTTCGTGTTTATCATCCCTTGCTGGTATTGTATTACAGTCTGATGATGTGTGTTTGTAATCGATCTTGACAAAATAATCGTTGATTACGGATCATTAAAGCGTTCGTGTGATGTGAACACGAATTTTTATATTCAGCTCTAATATTATCCGTCTGTGCTTCAAATAGCATAGTAGTGACATAAATCACGACTATGACTTTCATGTTCTGACTTCGGTGACTCAGATTGATGATGCTGGACCTAGCAACCTAAGCATCGTATACTCGTGTCCTGACTCGGGAATGGATGTTTTATTTGTCCTAAGATTCAGAGCTTGTTTTGTCGCAACACAATCTTATCCTTTGGATCTACAGACAACTAAGCCTATTACTCATCTTGATAACTTTGAACGTTTTATTTCTTATAGTATTTATTCATTCATTTAGCTAGAAAAATTTCGTATTTAGGTCCCATGAAATTAAGATTTTTTATTATACGTAAGTTCTACGTGAAAAGATTTCTTTGTAGATGTTCCCAAGAGATTCACATCATGATCTTGATGATGAATGATTTCTTGGCGCGAAAACGTTTAAGTATGTACGAAAATCATTTCACAAACATTTGATGGATGTGCATCAATTCTGCGTCCGTTTTACGTTGGATAGTGTTTTACAAAGTGCAAAATATTATATTCGCCTAACATCGTTTAAAAGTCTAGCTTTCAGAAGTCAGCGAGGTACAGGTTGTCCATTGGTGATTGTAACTTCAGTGGAACTTCAAAAATACGTGTTTCTTATATCACATTTATGTGAAACGTACCTTCCTCTTTTCATAATAGGTACAGTCCATACTAATTTACGCAATGGAGCCAAAAATATCTGTCATTGCTAGTACATTTCAGGGAACTTTTCATAAACATCTCAGTAAAAATATTCTGTACATGATGTTACCTGGAGTCTCCTTCTTCGTTGAAGAGGTCGTATTTCCTTGTTTTTTTTTAAATGCCGCTTCAAAAATGCCCACTTCATAAACGGCTTGGGTCATAGATTACCGCACGGAAGTAGCGTCTTAGCCGACCTTCATGGTACTCGGCTGGAAGTATACCCTCTTCTATGGGAAAGCATTTCTTTCCCAGAACTGTTTTACGGCAACTCTGCGGCCCGCAAGTGGATTCAAGCTGGCTGCCTACTCCTTTGCGGTATAAATCCCTGATGGCCTTTGCATCCTTCTGTATTTACATCTACGTCTGACTGTTACGCATGAATCTGGTTTTCGTTTTAAACCTGCTTATTTCTGAAAGAGAATTGAGCCTTCCTTGTGTTCTTCTGTCAAACATTCTTCAGATTATTAAAACCGCATTGCGGTGTAAAACATATTTAATGTATTCAGCTCTTTACCATTTGTGTTCCTGGTATCATATTTTTGTTTTTTTTTTGATGGACGAAAAAATGATAAATGGGATAATTATGTTGTCATATTAATTCTCATAACTGTGATTATCATTTGGTAAATTTGAAGCTTGGTAGGTTAGCAGCTGTGGATATATTTGCCTATTATTTATATACCAATTCGTCTAAAGTAAGTGAATGAGGAATTGCCGAAGGATAGCTAAAATGCCAGTAAATTTTATACTAACAATAAAAGTTTAACAGCATTGGGGAAGACTCTTGAATTCCTGAAAAAATAGTAGGATTTTGTTAGCAAAAACGAATTCTTCATTTAAATTAGACTAGCGCAAGTGACTCGGGACGTTGGCGGGCATAAAAACGATGAAACGACTGAAGCTCCCGGAAAATTGCGACTGTGCGAGACAGATATTGTTCGAAAGTGACTTTTGTGATGATTGTTGTACGCAATTGAGCGTCAGTAAATATTATTCACTGTAATGTATGATGGATTTAGAGAATTAGTATATTTTGAATTCTGTAATGTACATGGATGTAAATAACTGTAATGTATGATGGATTTAGAGAATTAGTATATTTTTAATTCATTTTGCAGGGAATAATCGTCTTGTACCTCATGTCATAGTGGTTATCACTCAATTTTAGTTCGTATAACATGTTGTGATGTTCTAACACCTGAGGCAAGACAAATTTGTGAGCATGAAAGTTTCCATGGTGAAATATTATTGAGATTTTCAGGACGGTTTTTCAGTGTTTCTGGAAAGTTCATTCACGTTTTAAATGTCGCCTCTGGAAGTCGTCAACCAGTTTGTCGTATGGTTTCTGTGAACTCATTCTCTAATTTTTGATTATTATTTTTAGTCCATAACAGCCCGCTCGGCGTAACTAAACCTGAGTTGGCAATTTCATTTCAAGCAGTAAGTAAAATACCTCACAAATAAGAGCATATCATGTGTCATCGAAGAGTAAAAGCAAGTGTGTTTAGTTTTATTCTGGTTGGCTTAGGTATAAAATATTAAATACAAGCTGACCCGGCCACGCGTTGCTGTGGCTCAATCCGGTTAAATGGAAAGCGCACGTTTATAGTATGTTTAATTTCACAATTCTTATGGGTATACAATATATCTCAGCTGATCGATTGTTTTGCAGCTGGACACGCATATTTGTATATAATTTTAACGTCTTTACATGTCGTCACAAAGTAGAATATTTCAGGCAAGCATTTATTTCATCCGCTAGTGTCAATCGAGGAATTACAGGTAATGTTTGCCTGAAATGTCGTGCAAGCAATATTAATGCGTTCTGAAATGGTCTCAGGATTCAACGGAAATCTTGCAATGATCGATCCAGAGCCTCGAGCGATGCTTTGTGCACCATTGTACATTCATCCCAAGCAATAAGTTGGCATTTCTGAAATATTTGCCCCATGCCGGATGATTTGAATATGTTGCACGTGAGTGATTCAATGAATTGCAAGTTCATGGGATGCACATCCCGTCTCCAGTGTCGATATTGTATTCTCGATATTGTACAAACCTTCATGGAGTGAACAAAACAGCTAACCAAAGCTTCATGGAAATTGGATGAATGTTGTGGTAATGCATGAAGTTATCAATATTGTATCGATACAGTATCGATATTGTAATGATACTTTATAAAACTTTGATAAAAAACACCTAAATAATTTCACCTCAATTTTGTATCAACAATGTATCGATGTATCCATATTTTATCGATATTATATCGATACAGTATCGACATTGAATTATCGATTTTGTAGAAACCTTCGCGGAGCGTACTCAATAACTTTCCAAAGTTTCATGGCGATCCGATGAATGGTGTAGTAATGCATAAAGGACAAACACATTATATACATTCGATACAGTATCGATATTGCAACGATACATTCCTTTAAAAAAACTAAATAATTTCACCTCAATTTGGTATCAATAATGTGTCTATTTATCGATACTTTAGCGATATTATATCGATAAAGTATCGATATTGAAATATCGATTTCGTAGTCCTCTTTTCGGGAATGTATTGAACAACTTCCGAAAGTTTCATGGTGATCCGATGAATGGTGTAGTAATGCATAAAGGACACACACACACACATACATTCATTTTTATATATATAGATGAGTGCAGCATTCTTATATCCGTTGATGTTTTCATCCCTAATCGTTTTAATAATGACCCTTGCTTTTAAATTCTCAAGTTCAATCGCAAAGGGCATATAAAAGTCAAAAATATTTTAATACTACACGAATTTACAATATTTATATTTATATATCTCACCACCATGTTTAACTCAATATCTCTTCCGTAAAGCAGTTAGTATTACCTCTTGAATAATATTTCTTCGTTAACAATCATTCCTTAAAAATTAAAAGTCAAAGAGTGAGATCATATTAAGAGATTAATGACTAAAAGTGAAGCCTATTCCTTTGCTTCTACCCGTTATATTTTTTTATGCGTGCCCTTGTATTACTGGATGAATTCACGTTAATTCATTCCTCACGCGACGTCGTGTGTTAATCTCCCTAGCTCGTCCTCTTTCATTTCCATTATCCTTGCTAACGCATGTTTTTCCCATCTTCACCTGTCAAGAAAAACGAGCTAGCTTTTCCATCTGATAAGCCTAGGGTTTTTGTGACTGCCGCAATGCGAGGTCCTCTGTCCAAACCGAGCAAGTTAACCTCGGCGAATTCTTACTTGGAATTTTATTAGTTATTCTCCGTAATGGAATGTCCTCTTGCCATTCTTTCAGTGTGCGCGTCCAAGGATGTCATGTTTTTTGCCTTTTGAGACGAGGGTGCTGTGTCATTTCCCTTTCATGACAGTTAAAGCGGTGGATCCAATATCTATCATGAAAGTGATAGTATAATTTTACTTTCACTAGTAAGTAAAATAATGATACTTTGAAATAAGTGGAAACTCAAAAGTAGCGTCTTTCCGTGGGAATCATAGCTTTTCTCGGTTAAAAGATAAAAAGTAAAAAATATTTTTGAACAAATTATAGAGGCTTCGACGCCTTATATTAATAGTTGAAAACCAATATTTCACGCAAAAATGAAGAATAAAGTATCCCCAAAGCCGTAATTTTAAGGGGCTGAGGTATATAATGGGGGAGAGGGGGGAAGGAAGTATTATATACAAAATAAGGGAGCTCTCAATCACTCAATCACTCAATACAAAATCAAGCATTCAAAGAATTTCAAATGGAAGTAAATGACACACTCGTAAACTGACTCATATTGTTACAAACAATCCTCACAATCAAAATTAAGGGAATCAAGGTAAAAATAAAAACGAACACTGACTCACACAATCACTAACAATACTAACTACTAAATACAATCACCTTCGTGAGTTCAATCACACACACAAGCAGGGTTTGCGAGAATTTCTCCAACGCCAAGGACCCGTCATACTCGTAAGATAATGACAAAAGTGGGGGATAGTATATTAATGAGAATAAAAAAGGAAAACTAAATAAATAAAGTAAATAAAATAAAATTGATAATAACATACAAGCACTCATTCACGTGGGTTTGCACACGATACACAGTCACCCTCGTGATTCTCTTTCACACATGCATGCAGGGTTCAGGGACTTTTTCCTCGTTTACGCACTCGGGTTTGTATATTCACAGAGTAGAGTAACCCTCATGAATCACATTCACACATAATATGGGTTTACTAGGAATCTCCTTCGCCAGTGACCCGTCACACATACAGGGAAAGTAGTAAGGATGGGAAAGGATGCCCAACGTCAAAAACTGACACCGAATGTTTTCATTTAAATTTCTTTGTACGCTTGATTTTGTACGAGTGATTGAGAGCTCCCTTACTTTGCATATACTCCTTCCATCCCCTTCCCCCCTATTTATTCCTCTGCCCCTGAAGATTACGGCTTTGGGGATATTTTATTCTTCATTTTTGCGTTGCATACATCCATAGAGGCGTTCTCTTCATTGCATTATTATTTCAGGTTTAAATTTTTCTTTTTAAAAATAGATTTTTCAAATTTTTAAAATATTGCATGGTTCATACTATAACAATTATCGTATCCAATCAATTCATTGAAATTTTTCCGTTCAACGCTGGACTGCAGCTTTTGGAATGGCATAGGGCAGGCGAGTAAACATCCGACACCGACACATCGGGGTTGGAACGTCGGAAGGGAACAACGTCCCATCCGACGGATGGAGTATTGAACTCGATTCGCTCTTCACATAGTTCCAAAGTGCTAATCGTTATTACGATTCATTCATTCAATCAAAAAAAATCAATCTGCGATATTTTGCAGAAATTATCATCATTATCATTCCAATAACCTTAGACTGGTTTGACACTGCTCTGCACTAGATTTTCATATCAGCTGACCTCTTTATGTTTACCCTTTCACGTCTTTCACTACTTGCTCCGTGTATCTCATATAATGCCTTTCTTAGCTATCCCTCCCGTTCACTTGTCCCTCGACGGTTATCTTCATTAGTCCATTTTCCCCCATGATGTGGCTGTTAATGTGTTGTTTATTCTTCTTTTTAAGGTTCTCAGAACACTTTAATTCCTCCTACTCTTCTCAATACTTTTTTATTAGTCACTGAACAATACATTTTATTTTCATGATTCTCTTTTAGCTTCACATTTCGAATACTTCCTGCATAGACTTATCTGCTGCTGTTATAGCTCATGCCTAACTTCCATAATGAATCATGCACAAGATTTATATTTTGAAAAATTGTTTTCCTACTTCCGCGCTTGTACTTCCAGCTGTAAGTACATTCATTTCTTGACAGAATGCCCTTATTTATTTTGTGATTGACTAATTTCTTATTTTTCTACTCACCGCTGGTTATTCTGCTATCCTGACTAGAGTCTTCTTAAATTCTTTTTCTGTCTCGTACAGAAATTGTAATTAATTTTAATAATTACCTAGGTTTATTTGTAATTAAAGTTCCGTTCATTCCATGAAAATTCAATACCTTGTAATAAGTTTGGGTTAACCCAATCATGGTAAGGGTCATCTCTTACAAAGGGAAATGATACTTGTGGTTCGCCCTTACCATAAAAAAGACTTTTAATCAGGATCTCCTCTAAAGCGAAAGCGACGACCCCACTTTATTAAAAAATGTATTCGTCGGCTTCCTTGGAGCCAAACTTTTCATTTCACGCATGAAGAAAGCGGTGTTCTCGTGAGGGATATTACACTGGCGACCCCAAGGCTATTCTTCTTGGCTTCACCCTCTGAGTCGCTCACACCTCTTTTTTGATATTCACTGGTGTGAAGAGTCCTAACGTCGTGAGACCTCTCTTTGGCGAAGCCAGGTTTTAGGATGGTCATAATTGAAGAGATTCCTGATAAGATTAAATGTGGTTGAGGTGCTTATTCAGAGCCTCTGCCGATTTGTAAATGCTGACGTAATGCAAGTGCAGTAGGGCAGTCATTCTAAAATTGATTTTTTAAACAATTTTTCTGATAAGTAGTGGTGCCCTGTCATTTAATGTATATTTTCATGGGCCTAAATGTCTTATACATTCCTTTCCCTACGCTTTTTCTCATATTATTTCAGTAGTATATATTCCACTTCCTTTTATATCATCTTTAGGTAATTTCTGAGCTCCTTACTGATTTTTAATACAGCCCCATTACACTCTATTTTCCAATGAACCATTACTTAAGAGTATTTCTTGCTAGGTTCTTTCATCTACTAGGTCCTTACAACCTTGAAATATGCAATCAATCTTCCATTACTTCTGTTTCCTCCAAATTTCTTTCGTAAAATTTCTCCCCTCTCCAGCCGTGTCCAGCGCCTATCGATTTACTTTTTTTTCCAAAATACCTTTGATGCTGGCATCTCAAAATCGTTGAATTTTTCTCTTCCCCTATTTCTTTGGTTTTCCTTTAGATAGCTCCTGATATGTTCCTGTCAATATTTTCTGTTTATATACACCAGAGATTCTATTTTTATGCACTTGTTACAAAATCCCATTTCGTCGACGAAATTCTCCTACGTGTATCTACGGTTCCACGTCCACATTTATTCATCTAACTACGCATAAATTGAAATACTCATCATACTTTGCTTGTTGCCCTTCCAGGTCCTACGTTATTCCAAAGTTTGTCACTGTATCTGATATGTAACTCTTTTCACTATGACAATAGTTAATTTGTTTCGTTTCTCCTCGCATATGGTAAATACATCACATATTATTGTTACACCTGCTCATTAAGGTAATGCTTCCCGATAGCGCAAAGCATTCTGTTATTATTATTCCATTTTTAAATGCTTCCCTGATATTATATCCTTGCCTCTCGTATGATTTTTCCTCGTTGACCCATCCTCTTTGATCCTCAAAGCTGCAGTCTCTTCCATCTTTAAATCAACCCTTTCTTTTTCCTATCGAGAGAAAACAGCATTTTTGCACCGATCTTCATCACATCCCTTTTCAATATCTTCGTCCACCCCAGTGCCGACCCCGCAATTTTCTCCTTTGCTCCATCAACCAGCTCGAAGCTCACATTGATTCACGATCTGACGCAGAAATCTCTCCCGGAAACCTCATTCCCTTTCGCGACCTCGTTCCTTTCAACCCTTCACCGCCGTCCATCCTGCAGCGATTAGCCCCGCGGGGGAGACGGAAATCGCTCGGATACGCCACTGCGACCTTTCCGTGACCCGTCGCCATATCCACCGCGCCCTAATCGACCCCTCGTTAGGGTTTCCTCCTGGACGTCCGTCCCAGAACCTCTTCCCCTGATATCTCCGTCCCTCCTCCTCCACGCCTGCCAGCCAGCTGTCGGCCGTGATCGCTTCGCTCAACAGCCGGTGACAGCAATTCCTATTCGTCACGCTCCTGTGCATCCGGTTCGGATTGGACGTGAAAGTATGAATCAGTACTACACCATGGGTAAACATAGCGAGTGATGATTTCCTATGATTTAGAAATTTTTTCCCATGATCTGCAGCAGTATAAACACTGGTGAATTACTTAAACGGGAATTGGTCTTCTTGTTTGAATTAATATGGCAAGCTGAGTATAATTCCGTTTCACGACTTTAATGGTAAGATTGATCTGATCTAATTGCTGGAAAGTACTCCTGGATAAACTTATTTTCTTGGCACATTAATTCATACATTTGACTTAAGGTATAAGTCAAATGTATGAATTGCCACCCGAGACAGTCTCCGGCGTAAGCCACCTATCCATTTGTACCTGAAGATGGCATGACATGCTGAAACCCGGGTAGTCTTCCTGAAATAAAGTGTGGAATTATAACCAAGTGTTTTTTCTGATTAAATTAAGGTATAAGCTCGGTGCGTGGAAAGGCGGACGAGCTAAAAATGTGTTAATCATGGTTGGGAAAGAGATGAGATTTTTGTCAGAAATCAGAAGGAGGAGTACGTGTATGGTACATTTACTTACAGATAATGGAATAATGAATATTTTTTATCGAGGATAGAATGCTAGGTAACCAAAGACGAGCAAGAAATGGGGAAGGTATTATGGATTATATGTATAAAAGGGTTATGCCGACTTGAAGAGAAAATACCTGATGGATATGGCCAATAGATAAATAACTTGTAAAGGTTAGTAGGGGTGTAAAACAAATAATGAAAATTAGTCAAAATCCGTAAATATCAATCATTGTATTTCTTTAGAATTATAACTTTCTTCTGCTACATTATGTAACGTTTGATGACAGAATCTTATCGTAGTAAATTGAATCTTTGGTGTAATTATTCTGCTTGGAGCCATTTGTTTTGTTTTTGCTCACTTTTGGTGCTCGTTTAACTTTTTGAACACTACGTATTGGGTTAAACGCTGTAATTCCATCTAGTTTGCAATCCCAAAGCTCAGATGTTGACCTTGATATTGACAGCTGTTTTCTAATCATTTCGTTATGTTTCTCGAAGTCTAGGGAGAGTAACGTCTGAAACTTTTATTACCACAATAGAAAGGTCGGTTACTAGGCTCTTTTCCTTGTCCTTAAGACATAATATATATTTGTCAGTTTGGTCCAATTATAAGGAAATAACTTCAATATTTAATGCACTCAAGAAACGTATCCTATTAAAAAAAACACTCAATGAGCTAAAAATGTTTTTAACATGCAGACTTAAAATTATATTTTTAATACAGTGCTGCAAAACTTTAAGGCATGACGGATTCCTCAGTATATTTACTTATTCATTAATAAAAGCTGTAATATTCTTAGCCTCATTTAATTGATTATCCCCTTATTTACTTAATGCATTATTTTTGATAGGTACTCATGCCCCTTGTAAGAAGATATTTTTGTTTTTGATATTGAATAATTTCATTCTTTTGGAATTGAGATCCATTTAAACTTGCTTTGTTTATTGCTTCTCTAAATTGCTCTTGTAAGCAAGTGATATTTTTGTGTCCAAAATCCGCGTTACTCACGTTATTTCCCGTTCAGTAGCTTTTGACCATTATCTTTTAAATATATAAGCATATCTGCCCGTATAGGTATACTTTCCGGGGACGTAGGCCTAATTAATCTAGTGACGTTACTTAAAATATGCTCTGATTTAGGCTTTTGCATGAAAAATAGGCATTCTCAATGGTGTGTTTGAATGTTATCCCCATTCTAATTTTATAATAAGAAGGCCTCATAATGATGACCATTACGCATTGCTAAATATGCATTATTATAGTAGACATGATATGATAAAAAAGATTCTCTCAGATTTTAGTCCTTTGGCCCACCTAATCTTATTGTACTGCGTTGTAAAGCTTATTCTAATTTGAGGTATTAGGATATTCATTGCGAATACTTTTGTAGAATTAATAGCCAAGTAGGGGAGTCATAAATATTAATGAAGGCGGACAAACAAAATTCAAATAGCTTACACATATTACTTGAGATTTAAACACTGAAGGATGCCTTAATTGTATCCATCAGATGTTATATTAATTTTTCTATTAATTGATAAATTAAGTAATTTTTCTATGTATTTATACATAAAACGAATAAAAATGCCCCAAATTTTAAAGAGCGAAAAGAAAAAAGTATGTACATTTTCAGTTAGTGTTTTTTTCTATATTTTAACAGTCCGCAGCATTTGTTATGCAGCGTCACTATAAAATATTTGGTGTCAACATAAATATATATTCAATATAAATAATATTAAATCATCGCCACGTGCCCAATACTTTCATGATTTCGTAGAAAGTACGGGGGCCGTGGTGGCCTAGTGGCTAGAGCACTGAGCTACAGACCGGAGGGCCCCGGGTTCAAATCCCGGGCAAGAGACTCCTCTGGCACCCCCATCTAAAATCCTCGTGATTTGATTATGTGAGTCAGAACTTCGTAGGAAATCGCAGGTGGCCCACGGAAAGGAATATCATGAAAGTGCGAATTTCACACGCCCATGGTATGGGGTCAGCTCTACCCTCACCTATCAAAGACCAACCTTCTGGTTGAACATAAGGTTGGGTTGGTAGAATGTACATCAATGTCGTTCGAAAACTTAATTGATGCATTATAGTAATCGGGTATATTATTCGCGAAACCACCATTTGAAATCCTCCCTTAGTCGTAAGTTGAGGGGAAGAATGAAGGCCGAGGGGTTGTATGGGCGGAAGCACTTGATCCGGTCATTACTTTCCGCTCCGGAATAAAGTGTCTTTCATGCAAGGACCTTACGGCAAGCTGCTGCCACTGCCCTTAGAAATGATATCTTTTCATTTTTAGCTCAGTCTGAGTTATTACAAGAAAGTAGGTCTCTTGTGGAGAAAGACTTTCCCACACGTTCCGGATATCAAAGTGATATCAGAAAAACCCCTTAGAAGGAAGGATCCGTGTGGAAAGCAGGTCATTCTAAACATTTCTGAAATCTTACTCATGAACATTTACGTGGTTCGTCATCCGGGCATTTTATTTTTCCACGAAAATGCATCGTTAGCGGAAGACTATTTTTCCGCCTCATGGCTTGTGATTATTTCAATGTATTAATTTATTTCAAAATGATATAGGGGAATATATTCGTAATTTTTTAAATTATCGCCCTGTATTTTTTTCCAGCGAACAGTGGCAATTTTGATATTTGTTCTACGCAAGAACACTCTTGACTTCTGTTTAAATGTTGGTGTATGGATAACTATTTTTCATCTGCCAGTTTTATACTATCGTTTTTATTTATTTATCGAAATACTACAACACTGGCCTTTGCTAGTGGCATTATCGACAGTGCGAGAAGTTTTCATAGATATTATTATATTTTTCTTCATATTTTTTTCAAATAACAAATCTTTATTAGATGGAGCAGTATTTAGAAAATTAACATTTCTCGTCCAGCCAGGCATTACAGCTAAAGTAGTTAATGCTTAATTTTAAAGTGCATGGTCTATTTTGCAACTGCAAAACACCCCAGTCACTCATTATTCGAAGCTTTTGCGTAACCGGAGAATTTACGAGGGTGCCTGCCGGCCTTGAAAATTTCGCTGGTCGTTTGGGATAGAGGATTTATCTATTCACAGCACTTCAGTTGCTATAGAATGGATCCTTAAATCAATCGTGTCGTAAGGATGGCTGTATGAGTACTAGTACTGTATTCGGTATCTTTATTTAATTATGCCTGTCATTTTTCACTAACACTTTTTGTACTCGTAGGAACATTAGTATCATTTCATAAACATTCTTTTTGTGTTCGATAGCAAGGCTTTCATCTCGAGTCCTTCTATTCCGAAGAATGAGTTTCTTTTAGCGTTTTATACTCATCTCGTACAGTGGTTTTCGCTCATTAGAGCGCTGAAGTTAGTATATTTGTTAATATCTGTAAAAAAAACAGATTCTATATAAGTATTAAATACATTTATATATACTGTATCCAATTTCGGATGCTATGGAGCTTCTGTCATGTTTCCTTCTTGCAAATGATTTATCTTGATGAACATTCCAAAGTTGGTATTTATTTTTTATTAAAATTCATGTATGTCAGTGTACTTTAGCGTTATCACCTTGCCTTTTAGCACTTAAAGAAAATAGCTAAGGTCAAAACTCGGTAGTAAAACGGCGTCTCTCGTTTTACCCGCCAAGACAAGAATTGCCTGAGCTGCCCTTTTCCAGGCCTTTCGCCGTTCACTGTTACTTCGTCTTCGGTTTTAACCGGTCCCTGTTTTACTTCTAGCGCCCTACACCGAAGGGCCCTCCGCTCCCACACCTTTCATTTTTCACTCCTCTCGTATTTCTCACCCTAACACCCTTTCCTCCCCGGGCCCCGACCATAAGGTACTCCTCAGCAGCGCCATTGCTTCTCCCCGAGCCAGCCGGTCCATTAGCTCTCCAAGGTGCTTATTACATTTTATGTCCCTCCGCAGCCTACTACACTCTTCCCGACCTTCCTCCGAGCCTCACCCACTCCTTGGTGCTCCTCCATCTCGGTCGCTGCGCGAACCCACACCCACTACCCTTTGTAGGCACCCCTTCGCAGTCCTTGAAAGCCCTTATCCCACCCTATGAGTGCGGCAGCACACGCCGCCGCCGCGCCCTACTTTTCCTGCGGCCTTGATGAAAAAAAACACTTTATTCCCAGACCGGAGTTATTCCACCCATATATCCTGGAAGCACCCATCCGTTAGAACATTTCTGTACACTATTCGACACGTTTCCGCTATTGAAAATTGCAATTAGAGGGCGTATTCAACGTTTTGGTGTCGCAAATCGCTCTCAGCATCGTTGGAATTTCGTCATAGTTTAAGTTATTTCAGTTCAGTCGTTTCATATTTCGGTAATGAGATTAGTGTGCCAGCTTTTTTCCCGGCAGGATTTCCTGCTGCAATATTCACCTTGAAAATTGTAAAGGAAATCCTACTAGATGAAAAAAAGTGGCAAGTATGTCAGTTCCCTGTAACTGATAAACTTAGCTTCTAGGTATATTAGTAAATTTATTGACATAAACGAATATAATTGATAACTAACCACACGCGTGAAAAGGATGAATCTTAGTTTAAACTATTTTTAACTTTAATGTTATTGTATGTAAAAACGACAAAAACGCATTTTAGAAGCGACCAGCATGTCTTTAAACTCTTATTTTCAACAAAAAGCCGTCTTTAAACATTATATTTCTTTGAAAATGTCTTTAAGATTTCTGCGCTCCTCCCATTTTGATTAAAAATTTTCACATACTAATAAGATACAGAATTTTGCAAAACATTTAGGTACAAGTTCAGTGTGTAAAATCCGTTGCTTTAGTCTTTACAAGTTTTCATTATCACGCCATAAGTTTTGTTTTGGCAAGACTTCCTCAGAGAAAATATCATCTATCGTAACCAATATTTGGCATTTATTTCCCCAATCCATTATTCTATCAACTTCTTCTCATTGAAATTTCTCTCTTATTTTGCATTTTTATCCCTTAATTTTTTTCCGTTCGAATCCCTTCTCTACAGTTTTTTCCCGTTCAAATATTCCTCCATAATCCCCTTTAAAAGACCAGAGTCCAACAAGGCTAACACTATGCTCATTTGAAATTATCCTTGAAATTTTCTTATTGCCTCTTCTTTTCTCAGAATCTGTTCTTTTATTAATCGTCTATGCCATTTGATATCAACCGTGTTACTCTTGCATACCGCCATATTTTGAATGCATTGGCCTTTCTGCTGCTATTTGTTTCCATGAACCATATTAACGTAGGGGATCATTGAACATGTGCATCCAAATGAAATTCAACCAGGGTTGCACTTCATTCTGATAGTAAATATGTACTCCGTCAGAATACGTTATTAACAGTTATACTTTATTATGCGTGAACATACAAAGCAAAATACAAATTATTAGGTATCATATGACAGATTCTGGTACTCAAAGCAGGCAGTTCCATTCTTCCATCTCTAATTGTTTCAGATAGGCAATATTCGATTACAATCTATTAAATTTATTCGTGTTTGTTGAACTCATAACGTATTACCATAACATCTGGGTTTGAAGGCATGCAGATGAATTCAAATTAGTTGGTTTCATTTTGAGAGTATGTGCGATATCATACGCAATGGAATGACACAGTTATCGCTATAAAGAACCATATTTAGTGGTAATTCTTAACGTATTGCTACATTGTTTTCTCCGTATCCAGGAAATCAGATCAGTATTAGCCTTCTTTGGTTTATTGCACTATATTAAAACAAACTTAAACTCAATACACAATATCTATTTTAAATCATGCAAAGCGACTTGGTACACATTTTATTTTAAGATTTGCATGCGATGCAACTACAAGTGCTCGTCACAGACCCCGTATTTTGCAGCAAAATGTTAAATAATGCATGTAAAAGGTTGATTTGAAACATTATGACTGGGTACCCTGGATTTAGGTTGAGAGGAGAAATATAGGTAATTATGCACAATATATTACGCAGAGCTTTTCTAGCCTAACGAAGTCATAGACTACCCTGCCATAGATATTAATGCGTAAATTCACGCTTATATTTACTCTTGCCAATAATTAATATAATGATAATTATATCTTCCAATCAATCCTCTAGCCATTTTTGTGGCTCGTGATAAAAAAATGAGTAATTTCTTAACTGAGGTGGCTCAATTTTGTGTTACACTGAAAATGACTCGTGAGCTTCATTTTAAGGGCTTGCCTCCTGTGCCATTGGTCGCAAGTCCGGGCTAAGTTGTGCGCCACCATCACATCCTACCCCTACCATCCTATAGTTACCCTTTTAGGCATTTGTTCCTTTTCGCAACCCACGGAATTTTCTTTCTATCCCCATTGTATTCGCAATCTCGCAAAGGGTCAGACGTCTGTCCTTGTTCATCAGGTACTCCTTCCGCAATTGCCAGGGTTTGATTCGTTGCCTCAGCTGAGTGCTCGTTCTGCCCTGATACTTTCCTGGCAGGACAAAGGCTGACATTGATAGACACTCTGCCAAATGCAGCGTCTGTAACCTGCTTCACCGGGTACTTTGTTAGCTTTTGGTAAAGATGGACATGTTTTTTACCTTGAAATGTATGAAATTTATTAATTCGTGTAATTCTTAATACTTTACTGTTCATACACTGTTAGCATACCGAGGAAATATCGTATTGAAGTATTTATAAACGCAAAAAAGTAATAAATTTGCTGAAGGTTAATTTAAGATACGTTTGAATTTCTTAATTCCTTGTATATGTATATTGATGACGTAGTCTTTGAATATGTCCTGACCTGTGTATTTTCATCTTTCAGTTGATCATTATTCTGATTATTCATTTCCCAACGACAGGAGCTACCTCGTTGACCAATGCCTTCAATAATTTTTAGGCTGCCTGTTTCTGCATATTACCTCTGTAAAAACGGCGTCATTTTCTGATAAAATGCTACCTATGGCAATCCGGAGTCAAACAATTTTATAATTTTAGCAAGCGTTTCATTCAAGTTTGCAACCTTTAACTTTTAAGGTCTGAAGAAAGAAAAGAAAATTTGGTGACACAAATGATTTGTAAGGACGGGAATGCGCACAATATTTCATATTAATTCATATAATGTTTTGCTACTCATTGAATTATTTTAATTTATCAAAAATAGCAGTCAATAGTCCTAGTCTGATTCCTTAAAGCTGGCAAAATATGGTATAAAATTATAAAGAAAGACTAGTTAGAGACTTTTAGGTACAAATGTTATAATTAGTGCCACGCCTAAAAATAAAATCTGTAATGTCACTTCAATACTAGTGGTTAACTATCACACTTGTATGTACCAGCTTTTTACTTTGCTAGTATTAATATTTGACCTTCTTTTGATGGATGTTGGCTCTACAACAAAAGGTTCTCGAGGATGTACTCCTAGCGGGCAATGGAGAATTGAAGATCGATGATAAAATTACGGCGACGCCAGCCGTGTGTGGTTTTCAAGGCACCAATTTATCAAGTGTAACTAACGGCGAAGTTGCAGACAGTAATTAGTCTCTTCATGAGTATAGAATCTCCGAACCTAATAGGTATTGAGCAATTGCTTTCCTGGGCGCTTTTCGACAAATGATCAATCTTATCGTGTCGAGATAAACTTCCTTGACCTACCAATGGTGTGTTAGTGTCCCTGTCAATCTGATCGGTGTTTTGCGACGGCTTCTCGTCTGGCACTCCTCACGTCTCGGTCGATCCCCCGTCACCCATGTGACCCCCAATGGATTCCTCCGGACGCGGTGCCTCGCGTTTCCTTTCTCCGCAGTCTTAGTTCCTTGAACTCCCAACCTCCTCCCTTCAATCCGTTGCCGCGAACTTTTATTCCACCCTCGCACTTCCCCTCTGAAGAAACATCCGTGCTCCCTACCTCTGCGAGTTTCCTCCATCTCATAAGAAATCCAATAAAGATTTCGGTTCCGGAATCTTGGGGAAAACGTGGCTCACTCTTGCGGTTCGCCCCAACCGGAAGGAATGGGTTCTCGGAAAGGGTTTAGGGAGGATTGGGAAGGGGAACGTCTGCTGAGGGATCGGACCGAGGGGGCTGACGGGAAGAGGGATGCGGTTAAGGGGAAGATTGACTACATGTGGGGAACCTCTTGGGAGGAGGGACGGTCACGAAGAAAGGGTGGTGGTGGTTCGGAGAAGGAGGGATTACGAAGGCGGCAGGTGCACTCTGGCCAGTCCACTGATTTAGCCACTTGATAGATAATTTCTAGGCAAGGGTCCAGCACATCCTCTAGATTTTCATTAGAGCGCCAGATTTGATCCTTGCTTTTATAAACACGGAGGTTAAACTTTCCTTCTCATTGGAATAAATCCTTGGGTACGAAGTTCATCGTCTTTTCCTGCGGCTTGTGTGCCACCCCCTCCTGGAAGAATCGCTTTCGATATAGACCCTTCGGTAATCCCTTAACATAGCCTTCAGCGTGCAAACTCTTGTGCATATTTTACAAAAGATGGGAGGGGCTGTTTAGCTGAGAGGCGGGATTTATTGGAGGGGGGTTCAAGAAAAAATATCTAGTGGAATAATACATGGAAATTGAAAATCATGCTTGCCATCATATAGTTAGGAAACTTAGTAATGTAAGGAAAGAGCAAGAACTAAATCTTAAAGCCCAGTATTTTGCAGGGATGATCAGATTCCTTATTGGCCAGTGGCTATTGCTTTCTGTTTCGTTCTTAGACGTAAGGTACCTATACGTGGCTTGGAAGTGAAATTGATATGAGGATTTTGAATTATTTAACTAATATGAATAGATGCTGTATTCAGAGGTAGAGGATGCTTACGCGTTTATTGAATGTCTATTTTGTAGATATGTGCGGATGAGGAATGAAAAGAGTTGAGATCTGGGAAGAGAAACAGGTATTTGAATATAGAGTCAGATTTTCTTCGTATATTTTCTGTAATTAGCAGATAATCATGGCAATCATGTACGTGATAGAGCTCGTACGGTGTCATAACGTCAGGATTAATTTTACTAATGTACAATCAGGTGTTCGAGTTTTCGATTAAAAACACGCTGTTTACTCATTATTCTTGCGCTGAAGTATTATTTTTATAACCATGGGCCATGGTAACCTGAAATATTTCTAACTCCTTTTTTGGCTATAACCAGCCGGTGCCGGAAACCTCTGTGTAGTTATGGTATCAATACTCACTTGCTGTAGCATTGGGAATGATAGAATTTACAATTTTTTTATCCTTACCTCTCAAGGAATGCGTTCTTATTGGGGACTTGGAGGAAAGAACTCGAAATTTTATGCTTTTTGAAAACTTGCAACCAAAAGGAAACACTCTTTACTTTCCTTTATATTGTTTCGATAGACTCGTCATTTAGCTAACGATCAAAACGGTGCTGTATGAAAAAATTGATTACTCTTCATGTCAAAGAATATTTTCCAATCTCTGAATATTTTCATTCCATCCAGAAGCATAGTGCAAGTCTCTATTACCATGTTCAACATTATACGGAACTTTATTCACCGGATATCCTTTCTGCAAACGAAGTAACAATATAAAACATTAGGTTATGAAGCAAAGCAATGATGGCTCGGTGATTGTTGTGGTCCATCCCAGGTGGTGAGTTTAGTGGACGAGGGTACCAGCAGCCAGGCGTCCAGGTGGTGGCGCCCCCTTTTCCGTTAAAAGTCACAAAGGTTACTTCGGAAGTTAAATTATGTGATGAGCTTTAAGGACTCAGCTCGTAAATTCAGTCTTTTGGGTTCTGCTCTTTAACGACTCAGGAGGTTCCAAATACTTATTTAATGAAATTGCCGTCCTGTGTTTTTACTGTTATTTTGATGGAATATGAAATTGTTAAGAGAAAGAAGTGCGTGGTTTTACGCCATGCTTTTGATGAAGGTATGCATAATTTACGGCCCCCTTTTTTTATTTTTTTTATGATTCTGGTCTCGTAGCAGCATCTAATTTTTAAATTTTTCCAGTACCTTAGGAGAAGTTAATTTTTTGTGCTGTGCATATATCAGCTAGTAGGGAATGAATATACAGTTATAATGCTAGTTTTTCGATGATTCACATTTTTGGAAATTATGGAATGGGGAAAGCTTGAGACGTATCTATAAAGATGATAAATGCTTTTCCCGGTGATTGCATTTCTGAAAGTTTGGATACATATCCCCTGTACCTTTTGGAAGATATGTAGTTAAAATGTTGATAAATAATCTTTTTTATAACCAATTGAATCTTGAAATCGAAATACAGGTTTTTCATTAGATACGAGAATTTTATTTTCACTTGGGGAATAGTGCGATGGTGATGGGAAAAAATATTTTAATTCCACATTCAAACAATGCCATTCCATGACTCGGTGCTAATTGATGATATTTGAATGGTTATTAGATGTCACTGTCTATTTAATTATAATATTTTCCATTACTTTGAACAAAAGGCGCTGTATATTTCATTAGAGTCATATCCTTGAATCAGTAGGTATATCTCAACTTCAGGACTAAAGTCTTTGCAACTCTAATATAGGCTTTGCGTAAGTTTTATCTCTAGAAAGACTAGGGATGTGTGATCCCACCAAAGGCGATCCACGGTCAATTGACGACTTGTTTTATTTATTAACATTTGCCCATCAGCCAACATTTCCAGACATTTCACACTTTTAAACCAATTGAAACTTTTTTAAAGTTTGAGTTTGATATTATTCGTGATATTAGTAGTGAATTGAGTGAAAGAACATCTGCATTTCGACGGATATTGATGGCTCATATGCAGTGATGTTCGGAGGGGGTATGTGACACGCAATACAAATTCGATTATACAATTTTATATGCAAGCCAAATGCGTATATCCATTTGATGATAGCATAATATAAACCTCTGTAGCAGTAAATGTTATCAGCAGTGTAAGTGGACAATACCCAAATTCTTTCGTTAAAGTACTTGGAGCAAATACCGTCGTGGAAGGAGAATTACGTGATAGTAGGAAAATAACCTGATCAAAAATGAAGAAAAAGAGTATATAAAATCTTGAGTCCAATTAAGGAAATTTCAAAAATTTCACGATCATAATCGATAAAGTTTCGTTGCTATTGGTCACTAAACATCTAAAACCCTTAAATGACTGGTGACCGTCATCCTAGTGTTACCAGGTGTATGAATCTTACGAAATGACTATTATTCTGCTCTGCCTTTTTTTCGTAAAAAGACATGATAATGAAAATAATTTGACATGTATCTAGCCGAAAGTAAAATGTTCAGAATTGTTGATAATACAGCATTTTTTTCCTATTTCATTATTCGCCACTAAAATGCGAACACAATATTCATATTAAAATGATCAACGTTTTTGCAAGTTCCATCTTCACGCAAAGTGTAGATAATTTTTAATTTTTGCTAAATTAGGTAAATACAAAATGCTTTTCCCAGTAAATTTTTGAATAATAATCTAGAAATTTAAGTGATAAAGTGACAAACATTTCAAATGTCTTACGTTCTCCAATTGCAATTTTAGAATAAATTTTTCATTTACTTAAATTTATTAGAGAACATTACAACTATTCTTAAGATCTATATTGCATGACCTCGTTACAACGGGTCTCATTGTGTATCGATGGAACTCTTGGTAGATTCTAATCGTGATGCTTGTTTGTTATAGAAGAGCGTTATCATTGAAACGAATAAAAATACGTTTGTGACCTCCACAGAAACCGTGGAAATGAAAAAAAAATTGTATTAGTGTCAATAGGACATCTTAGTATTAATAAATAAAACGGCCTCCTATACGGTTACTCGACTTAATTTGGTAGTTTGTTGAAGGAATTAAAACGCCAATATTTGATAATGTTTGGATTTATTTTACCCTATTGAAAGCTTGGAAAAAACTGGATACTCAACCATAAGTCCAAAACCATCGACTTCAAGCTACCTCCACTGCAACGAGATGTCCAACCACGCCCGCCCTTTGTAAAACCCTCCGTGACCCCAGCGACAACTCCAGTGTGACCCGCCATTCACCAGTTGTGCCTCCGGTCTCAGCGTAATCTGACCACACCCATATTTTCGCGCCCCTGATGTACCCGTCGACCGGGGCATCGTCACATGCCCGTGCTTTCCCCTCCCTCAAAGTAGCAACAGCCCCTCCTCCCTCCCTTCCTCTCTCCTCCTTTGCCCCTCATCAAAACTCCCCTCCCATTCGGCCGCCGCCACGTACGTCACTGGGAGCTGCCGACGCTGCCTTTGACCGCACGTTCTAGTGAGCGCTCTGCCCCGCCTGATATAGCTCCACAGGAGCACTTCCGATCGGTCTCACCCCTTACCGTATACCTTCCCCCCTTCCAAAACTCAGAGCCCATCCTCCTCTGCCAATCTCCTATTTCCTCCCCCACCCACTCGTTTCCTTTTTGTCCCCTATACCACTCCCCAGCCATCCCCACAAGCTCCGCTGTCCATTGTCATTGCTTGGGGCAGGCTGGCTTTCCTCTGAGAGATAGCTGGGTGGGGTCATCGGAGCATGTGCGGTTGACCTTCCCCAAAAACGCTACACCTCTCTTGCCCCCAGAACTGTACTCATATTTTATTTTTCCCTTCTAGCTCATGTCTATTTTATTTCTAAAAGTGTGATCAGAAAATAATCTTTATAAATTTCCATATAAGTAATGAGGTGTAGCGTACGATTCCATGCTTACTCGCATTCTAACTCATTCATCCCTCTCACATTTACCAGAACGTCCATGTGACTCCCACTGGAAAAACTTCTTTGAAATAACTTAAAATATCCTAATTTTTATTTTACATGCATAAGTAAATTAGGTTACTAAAATAAACAATTTTTCGATAATTTGCGTGTAATTATTTACATTTTTTGCATTGACATCATATATGCATTGTATACAAGACAAGGTATTTATACTTCAATAGTCCGCAAAGCCAGTATTTTCATCGGATTTAATCCCTTAGAGTATACTGTAATTAAGTAAACCTTATAGCATAGATTATTTTTCTGCATGCATATGCTTAAAATTATATTTTTTAGAGTATCACGTTTTATTTTCAAAATTTACACATTTGCTGAATCCGACGCTGAATTGAATGCTCCACCACGATGCAAAAAACTAGTTTCCTTCCATGTTTTCATTATTTTTTACAGGTAAATAATAAGCAATCCTTTTTTTTGACAGTTACTCGTGGATTTCGTTATAAATATCGAGGTTACGATACTAATCCATACATATTTATATTTTTATCTTCGCCTTTTATTCTAAATTTTGTATCAGTAATGGCAGGGTGTTAGTTTTTTCTTTCATTCCTTTCCTTCCTTTTTCAAAATTATTTGCTTTTATTTATTAAATTTTATTATTTTTATTGCCAATGCACCAAACGATCATCAGAGCGCTTCATATGATTTGTTTGTCCTTGGGATCTGCGATCGATAAACAATTTCCTATCACGCCTTTGTGCCTCAGCTCAAATGTAGTCTTTTAAAGTTTCTTTTCCTTGTCCCTTACCTCTTGACAATGAATATTTTTTTTCTAATTGAATTTTCAAATTTTCCTCTTTCGTTCGTTAGATTAGTCCCACAGTATGTGGATCAAAATGTTTCCCTTAAGGACTCAGTCGGATATAAGAAAGGCGTGTAGTTGGGAAGCTTGAATTATTATAAATGCATTTAACTACATGGCAGTTTTTTTCATTGCGTAGACAATGTTTTATTACATACTATGATATGTATATATTTTAAAAAAATATATACATATCATAGTCTCCTAAAACGAGTTAGAGAGACATTATATTGTTTCCAAACGCAATAAAAATAAAGAGGGAAACAATATTTTACTCTTCATAAATTAGTAACCACGGCTGTGGATGAATCAATATAGTACCTACTCTTTAATTGGTTTATAACAAAGATAAGGCAATACTGTGGAGTTACTCTATTGGGCAAAAGATAACTTAATAGAAGAATATTTAGTTTTTTTAAACTCTCGTACTTATCTCATCGCGAAAAAAAACGTAAATTCTTGCGTAAGGAAAATTCGTACAGGGAAATGCAATCTCAACAGCTTGATTGCTACGGCCAGGTGGAAGGCGCATTTGATGAGAAAGTTTTAGTGAGCGATTCATGAGATACTGAGCACGTAACCAGGAAGGGTTTGCTCCATGGAATTGTGTGACTTTGAAATGTTTTTACTCCTTTACTTGTGTTTGTCAAGCATGTCAATGCCTTTGCTAAATAAATTGGCGATGCCGTTTATTATTGGGAATCTGATTAATATTTATTATATCTGAGACATCTAATACCATCGCATAGTTCATATATACGTTGAGAAATGATTGTATCTCTTGTGGAATATATTTGGAATGCTGTAGAAAAGAATAGTGATTATTTTCAAACGAGATGAGATTTGATTGCAAATGACACCATAAGTGTTTACCAATTTCTTATAACTGTCTTTTTTTATATAATTTTCGTATCCAAGCCACTTCAGCAGTTATTAGACACCTTATTAGTGATTTAATTTCATGAATGGACTCTTACCTGTAAAAATAGGAAATAATCCATCAGTAATTACATATGAGGATTTGCACGCCGTAGTACGTAGTTATTTGGTGAGATGACCCAATGCTCCAACGCTGAGCTCATTTAGGACACTTAATATTGGTGACTAAATGGGTAAGGGTCAGGATTTTTCAACGAAGAAACGTGGAGTGAAACCCGGCGTAGACGTGAACCTAATCTTGAAGAATTGCTGCTAGTAGTCCACGATTTGATGTCCCATCCGACGGACTGAGCTGGAAGAGCTATCCGCAATGCTGCCAAGTGGGAACCGGTACAATGAAAAATGTTTGCATAATCCTGGATTCGAACCCAGGCCTCTAGTTTGCGGAGTGTGACCCTAATGCTGTAGCCACTGCACCTAGTCAATCCTCACACGCATATAATTGCATTACATTTTATAACTTCATCCACGTGGCGCTTAACAGACAAAGGCAGCAGTGTTTATTTCTTTTCTTCACATAGCATCCGAAGCATAGTCGTCATACTTCTCGTATCCACTCCCTGTCCACTCCCCCTAAAGGTATGCACACACACACACGCGCTCTCGGGGGTGAGGGATGCTTAAAATTGCTCCCACCTCGTTCCGACTGCGTGCGCATCTTTTACCCCCCTCCCCCCACATACATCCTTCCTTGCCATTCCTTCTTGAAGGGTGCGGGAAATAGAGAAGAAGAAAGCGTAAGAACTCCCGTTTCCACTGCGCGAGCCACACACTCCACTGCCCGGCAGGAAGTTTGGCGCGTGGGAGGAGGCCTGGGAACTTTAACACGTTTTGCGGAGGGGAAGGTTTCTGGTGGGAAGGTGGAGGAGCAAAGGGAGAATAAGAGGAAGAAAAACATCGTACGTAAGGGAGGGAGGGGGGAGAGGGTATTGGAGGTCGGGAGGGGGAGGGTGTGCGTTTGCCGTGGAAAACCGATGGAGCGTGGCGTCGTTTCCGGATTGCTCCCCACCACGCGGGGCTGTAGAGGAAAAAATGCAGGGACGTTTGAGTGGGGGTTAAGGGAGGAGGTGAGCGGAGAGTAAAGTCCTCGTTCGCACTCCGCCGAATCCATTTTTCACATCTCGGGAGGTGAAGGATGTTTGTTGGGCGGTCGGTGGGCTCTGTAGGAAGGGGGTTCGGGCTGCGACAGCACTGCGTTGAGTTCGTGCGAATGAAGAATGTCTGTAGGTGGACAAGGAGGAAATTGGAAAACGCAAACGTAGTGGGAGGGGGATGTTGTGTTCGGAAATAGTTCGTCTTGGAAATAAGGATTCCTTTTACTTTAGGTGATAGGTCTTCAGGAGAATATATATATATATATATATATATATATATATACCCTGGAGTTAATGAAAAGGCAGATCAGAACACCGGAGCATTTGCTATCTAGGTGTAGAAAGTTTTACGCGCGGTTTTCAACTTTAGGTACCTACTGTGAATTTAAAATCATATCCAGTGGAACCAGTCTCTTTACTATATTAAATAATTGGTTATTTTTCCTGAGGAAGCTCTGCATTGAAACCATGTTCCTTACTTGTTAACTTATATTTCAAATTGGCCAAATGTTTACATTTTAATAAGTTATGAATAATTGCTTTGAAAGTAAAATACCGGTGTTATAGCAAGGGTTTGGTAGCGATAAATTCAGGTAAAAAAATGTGGTGCACCGTATCTGAGGGGCATATATGATCCTATTCACCTACTGCGAATCAGGATGTGATTGAAAGCCTAATTTTGGCTGATGCTAGTAGAAATTAACTTTTATTTTGGGTGTCTTTAATGCAGTCATAAAAATAGATGAAGACCTTTACTTTTTTAACGATAATGATGACGATAGATACTGCAAATAACCATGAGTCTGATTGAAATCATTAGAGTTATAAATATTATAAGGAAGTATAATAAAAAATCAAATTATATATAAACTTTAGTGATGAAAAACTATTTGTAGGATTCAAACCCGATAAGAGAAATTAGATTTTTTCAGAGAATTTTTATATCTGTATAATTTTGTCCTCCGAAATCAAATGTCACCCAATTCAATGGCACCATTACAGGAATTTTTGTGTACAGAAGAGAGCAGCATAGCACCTGTCACTAGCAATGTATTTTTTTCGTCCATTTGAGTTTTACCGCATGTATTTTTAAAGCAATTATAGTTCGGCGTATTCATATCAAGCGAATTATCTCTTTAATTTAATTTTACGTTTTATCTATATTCGAAGCACCCGTATCGAGAGGCTTCGGCTCTTGAGAGCGCTTGCTTACAAGGTTCGTAATTTCATCTAGTTTTGCTGCCAATAGATATCTTTAATCTCAAACTTATAATTTTATTTTTTCTCTCCCAACAACCCGCGGACATATGCAGTAAATTAAGTACCATAACGGAAATGTGCCTCAGTTCACCTTAATCACTGCTGGCTTAGAGATCGTGGTAAGACTTTCATGAGAGATGCACGCGCGATCATTACTTTAGTTTGAAAGGCTTAGGTATCTTTCCTTCGGAAAAGAGTGACTGTGTCTTTGATGGTTGCAGAGTGTGGAGGGTTTAAATTGGACGCAAGCGATAAATGAAGTTTTTGTCGATATTTTTCGTTCATATGACCTCCTAACAATTTTCTTATTATTGATAAATATGTTATTGCTTCTAGTTTTTACTCATATGTTTATGCATGTGATTAATTTGTCGGTCTCTATCTTAAATTTTCTGATGCCCTCGGAGTAGTGAGAAGCATTCTTGTGATTTATGTGTCAAGATGATATCAATACGTGGCAACTGATACACCTAGGGGCTTTCTCTAGAAATTGAACCAACGTGATAACCTCGGAATCTCTTCACTGACTCGTTAAAATTTGACCTAGAACGTGGAATGAGGGAGTACAGTTTTTTTCGTACTGGTTGGCGTTCAACCGCACGATGTGATCGGCAAAATCAGGCGACAGTGAGTTGGGAAGTTTTGAGAGCCTTTGAGAATTGCAAAGCACCGATATGTGGCGCATTCGAAATCGGAGCCATCCGTATTAAAGGCTTTAGCTGAAATTTAAAGTGCAAGCATTCAGACCCGAGACGAGAGGTCCGATTTTTTTAGCCTGGCGAGGGGAATGTGTGATGCCGTGTATTCTCGTCCCCATTTGAGGGATGCCGTTGAACGAAAATTACGAGAACTTCTTTGGTGTCGAGGAGTGTCGGGCTTCCCTGGGTTAAGAGGGTCGCTTTCTCGCACACGCCATCAAACTCGCCCTTTTCTGCCCGCCTCCATATCTCTCTCTCCCATCAGATTCGTTACTCATCTCTGCATCCTCATCCTCTCCACGCTTCTTTCTTCCCAGCACCCCAGCCGTCCTCCAAAAACCGATTCGACCCCTCGCCCTCCTGCAATGAAAAACAAACGCGGACTGCGCGAGTAAATATTTTGACGGATTCTCGCGATCGTAAAAAAATGCGGGGGGATCTACCCTCTTTCCCCATTCTCTTGGCCCCCGGATTCCACTCCACCCCCTCTTCATTTCGCCCTCAACCACCCCGATGCTGGAGGCCTGGCAGGAGGGATGAAACGGCAGTTCTTTCCTCCTTTTCCATCCCGTCCAGCTCCATCGTCTCCCTCCTGTCAAATACTGGTTTCATTGCGTTTGCGAAGGGGATAGATTGGTATTGGGGTTTGGGGAGGGATCTTTTACCCCTCTCTGGAAACGGAATGGGGATGGCCGGACCTCGGTCTCCCCCACGTCAGTACTGAACGACTATACTTCGCCCGTCGGATGCAGTACGCTGCGGCGGTGTAAGAGAAGCGATATGTTCCGGTCTGCCACGCAAGGGCCGGCCGTCTGTGTTTGCGTCGCCGTCCGTCTCTCAAACGGCTCGGCTTAAAAGCTATGCCGTCGCATACTGGGTACGTTGGGGATTCGTCCGTTGATGCATGCGGAAAATGTAAGAGCAGTCAACCGTAGGTTAAGATGACTCCTTTTTAATGCCATTTCGTACTGCATTTGGAAGCATGGACGCTTTAGAGTTAGACGCTTCATCGGCCGAGGTTGCATAAACGTGGGTGGAGCAGGCGCCGTTCGATAGAATTTCAATTTGGCCGTTACCTCTTTACCACAGTCTGACAAGAGCGTGCACCGTGATATCTGGCCTTTCATCCGTGCAGAGAGCCGTTCGTAGTGTGACTGATCCACCGCCTGTCAAATTTGTCTATTAGATTCTTGCCAATTAGGATCTCCGTGACCTGATATTACATTGATAATCCGTAGACTAATCGGCGAGTATCTTGATACGCCGTCGTTCTTGGTCGCAGATATTCCATTTACTATTTCCTGCCAGAAAAATTATGGAATCAACTAACCCTTGATTTCTATGCTTTTAAGCCGTGCTATTAGATTTTTTTAACTGTGATAATTGAGAGGAAAATTTAAAAGATAAAATAATTTTCATGGAATTTTGTAGCCAAATATGCGTCAGCAAAATCGAAAGTTTGTTTGTTACATGTGTCGATTTCATCTATAAGATTTAGTTTTGAAACTCTTTTTTAAAACAGGCTGTAATTATCATTTGAAGACATGGAACTTTGAAATGAAAATACGGTTTTTTTAACGGTATCATAATAACAGTCTTATCGGAGAGCATATTTAGATACCCACACGTTATTCATACTAGATTTCAGATTTTAGATGTTCAATTGGTTACTAAAATTTCTCTATATTTTAAGTTCAATTTATGTTTCAGATTCATTAAAATGTTAATTCAGTTCTTTTTGCCACAGAGTCGATAGAATTACGAATCATGTATGAATATTTTGCGAAGTAAATAATTTATTTGAATCTTTCAGTGAAGTTTCTATTTGTGAAAAGTCCTAACGTCGTTAACTATGTTCGGATTACTTTTGTTTTGCCGTGTTCATATTCTAGCCAACAATGAAATTCTTGGGGTTAATTGGTTCCCTGTTGTCTGTCACACAGCTGCAACTCCTTTTCTTTTCGTTTCAGCTTACATCTTTCTACCGTCATTTGATGTTTATTAATATTACCGCTTCTTTCAAACCAATACGACATTAATGAATATTAGCAATGAGCTGTTTATGATAGGTTTGAATGGACATGAAAAACTTCCCTCCCAATTAAACAATCATCCTAATTATTCAATTTTTATTATTACTTTCTGCCGGATCTATTATCTCATGCTTCCACGCTTACCAGCATTCTCCCCTCTTTCTCATTATTTGAAACACGTAAGCTCTTTATTGCCCGGAACCTACATCCCATCACTCTGACTGCTTCTAATGCCTTCAATCAAGTTTCTATCCTCCCCTACCATTTCCACGACCGTCTTTTCTCCTTTCCACATATTTAATCCTCCCATTCCTCCTTCATCCCGTAGCTCTTAAAGCGCATAAAAAATATTTTCCTCCTCAATTTCTCAAAGCCTGAATTTCGGTATTCCGATATAAACAGCATGCCGTGCCATTATTAAGGCATTCTCTACATCTACATCTATATAATACAAGCCACCATAAAGGTGTTTGACAGGGGGTGAATTCTCACGAAACATTCATTACATGTCTTGCAATATAATGCTCTTGGTTGGGTTAGCATGAATTCCTTATACCAACATGCAACTACCTATACTATCCATTGATGCACTCGTATTGGAAATATGTACCGCTATTAATATCTCTCCTCTACGGAGGAGGCATTTAATTGAAGTAAATTTAAAATATTACCTTCCGTTGTCTGAGAGTTAAAAGTGTATAAACGATTTAACCCTTTATCTCATATTTGTTGCGTAGATGCGCAAAGGATACGAATAGCGGAGCGTTCGGATGCTCTTTTCAGCAAAGCATTGATTTAAGTTAGTAGCGACTGAAATATGCTTGAAATCACACCGTTATTCCTACCACGCATGGTCTCTCCGGTACGAGAAAATCTCTCTGCCTTAGATCGAATAAAAGAAGGATTCCCCGGCAGTAAAGAAAACTGGCTGTTTTGATCTCCTTTAAGAAGGGGTCGGTCGGACCCGCCTTCAGCACCCCTTAAATCCACCTCTCCTTCACTCGGAAGGCTCCGATGCCACACTCCACAAATGTCCGTTTTTATTTCTTCCCCCCCGCACACAAAAGTCCGGCGGCGGCCTCGGGAACTGCTTGAGGGGTCAGGGCTGTGGCTAAGCGGAAGAGTACGGGTAGAAGGGGGAGGGGGGTCATGCGTCGGGGTGGAAATGGGGTGAGCTGCCTTAACGTGAGCTTTGGGAAGGGTGGGGGTTCCTGAGGAACATTGACCTTGGCGAGGGGTGCATAAACTATGTGGTGGCTGCCTTATTCATGACGTCACGGGCATTTCGGCGTTCGCTTAGGGAAGGAAGGCAAAGGTTTCACGTTTGCCTCTTTGAATAAAACAGTCGTCATCGGAGGTTAACTTGTGGTACTTTGTTCTGGTGGCGTTTTTTTTTTTATTCTTTTCCGCGCTCCTTCATGTTTACATCCATCTCGTCTGACGATCTCACCAGTGTCCCGTCCGTCTAGCGGCACTCAGGCCGATACTGGATTAGTGACGCAGGATACCGCTGTGACGCCTTAACACTGCCTTGCTTCGTAGGCGTGTTAATGAGCTTAAGACCACCTGCGACCCAATGAACTAAGAGCATCCCATTCGTGTCATTGGCGCCGTGGATAGTAAGCACTAAGCGCTTCTTTATTGCATCCGTATCTGGCATTTAATGCCCCCAACATAAAATGCATAAATAATTCGTCCTACCTTATTACCATATATTTCATCCATCGCATAGTGACACTTTCAATAGTAACTTCAATTCCTTATGCTATTAAGAAAATTATTGTAGAAATATGTCAGTTATCTCGACTTCTTTGGATTACAATGGACCCGAATACAGCTCATATGGCCATTTTACATTGGTCTCGCTTACAAATAATACATAGACAACACAACAAAGCCATGCCCTGGGTAGTAAAAATCCAACCAAGGCGGGACTCGAACCCGCGATCCCTGGATAAGCAGAATAGGGACTCGGTGGACTTGCCCGAGCCTATAATGTTTACGAATGTTCGTGAACATTAATTTGAATGATCATTATGGAATTCGAAGGCCAGTGGCTATCTTTAAATCCACTTGCGAGTGTTTCTAATTCAGTAACATATTTACCTAATAAATATATTAAACATTAAATTGGCGGAAGTCAAACGATAAATTTCCCAGGAGCATACGTATAAATTAAATTAATGGGCGCGTTGGACCCGTCAAGCGTTGATTTTTAAGCAACGGTTGATAAAATAAATTTCGTGGATTAACGGCATCACTTTAAAAGGGAACTTGGAAATCCGTTGTGGCTGCCATGAATCCGATGTCACTTTTGATGCTTGCGCAAAAGTGTTGTGTAGCAGTGCAAACTAGAGTGGCATACCAACGGTCATCATAGGGCACGCGTACTATCAATATATTTTGAAATATTCTCATAGGCCCTCTGGTTGCCCAGGGATAAATAGTGGTGGTATTTAGGCATCTAATGAGAGATTGAAGTCAAAGTCGGAATATGCCTCTTTGCACTTTTCCAAATAACCCAAAACTTTTCGTTTTCAGTTTCTACGGTCCACATAGCTGGGGAATATTGTTTTACGTCATTGCTCCTCCATTTACTTTAATAAATTATTCTTATATCTTCTCGCTTCTCCTAAAAAAGCATTTTACTCAACGGAATTTATATTGATAAAACTTCTGCCATGCTCACTAATATTCCGATGATATTAACTGTATTTTTACCATTTTTTAAATTTATTTAACTATTGTTTTTAAACACAGTGTGGGTGAAGAATATTTTTTTCAAATACGATCAATCAGGAAGTAATTTTCTTAACAAAACTATTTTATCCCCTGGTTGGCTACGAATGGGTAGGTAAGAAGACGTTTGTACCCATATCTGCAAATTGCAAAGAACCAGCTTGTGGTGTTACACCTTTACTGTCAATGCCAAGGTTTGGAGCAAAATCTTTTGGAATATTGGATAAGGACGCACTTGCGGATGTATACGATTAAATTATTCATTTTTGCTTGCGGTAAAGGGCTCGCTTCCTGGTTTACGCCACTTATATAATTCATCAGAATTAAAACCTCGAATGAAGATTTTTTGCTCTCCAGCTCGCGGAATGCGGTCGCGGGAGGTGCTGTTAAGCCTAAAATGGCCAGTTTATCATGGAGCTAACTTTTTTTGCCGTTATTAGTAACTCTCCGACTCAGCCACTTGGATGTGTGGATCAAAAGAGTGCCTATTGTTATTTTTTCTGTTACTTTTTCTGTTGTAAGCATAGACCTCTTCATTCTCGTTTGTCTCGCGTATGATCTAGCATTTCCACAAAATTTTCTTATGTTTTATATTTGATGCATCTGCGCAAACTTTATGTGCTCATTTTGTTAGTATAAGTGTAAAAACTATCCAAAAAATTTTGATGGCCTATCGGACGCAGTTATGATATCGGGATACAGGTATTGTTATGGCTTTAAAGGAAGATTTGGTATCCAAAATTCATTGCTTGAGTTCTTTTTCATCTTTAGGATTTACTAATCTGTAATGTATGCTGTTACCTTTTTTCTGTGACATTTTGAACTTAGGGAATATAAATTTCTCATTCTCACTCGGTTACAAATAATTATTAAATAACATACTAATTTAATATGCTTCACTGTCTTCGGCATTTTTCATAGTTGTGTGAATATTGCAGATTACGGCTAATATTTTTGGCAAAATGTTTTCTCGTATTAGTCATGAAATTTATCGGTAGAAATACAAATATTCAAGTATTTAATATATGATATCATCGGATACCGCCATTGAAGGGCCTAGAGTAAATTATTATTATTATTCTATCGGTGAAGGTAGGTTTAAATGGACATTTAATTCTTCCCACCCCCTAAATTTCATACGATGTCCCTCTTCAGCCCCTCATGCATCCTAACTCCCATCATTCCATCCAAGCTACCCGTTCTTCTCCTCCCTCTTCCCCGCTTACCCAAAGCCAATAGTAAATATACAATCATAATATCTCCTGAGGTTTTGACCATGAATATTTGAGTAACAATGCGATGCAATATAAACGCAGAGGCTTAGTAAGTATGCTTGTTTCTAGATCAATGGCTTAAATATTTATACCTACACACTGCAAATTGCAAAACTAAATTTATTCTAAACGAAAAGATACCAAAGTGATTCCATATATAAAAATTCTTGTACGCTAAGTATATCTACTTCCTAATTCATTTAACCCTCGCTACCTGTTACTAAAAAAACCACGTCCTCCCTACTTGGGGTCTTTTTTGACCCCGTCGTGAATTTTAATTCTTTTAAGTGATAATATTATTCCAATGACTTATATTCATTCGTATTTGAATTAAATGCATTTCAGATAAATTAACAGAAAAATACCACAGCATAATATACATTGCATAATTTAAAAAAAATATTATAATTTTTTAGATGGCACTCATAGTATAGTCTTGAATAATGAGGATTAAATTTACCTAAATACGTATTTAAGTACATAGTTTAATTATCTGAATACAATATAATATTTAAAATATTTTAACAATTGCAAAATAGTGCCAAAACGTGATGTCCAATTACAAAATTTCATGACTCAAAAGAATTGTGCCAAATTTTTAATCTGAAATCTCCATCTACACACTCACTAATGTCACATTGCATACCGACGCTTCTTTGTTGAACATGATCACCTTACATGTATCTGTTGCAAACAGTATAAAGATCATTGGTTTTTTGTCTCTCTTACGAGGGCAAATGGAACATCTGCCACCCATTTTCTGGACACAATGTCTCTGTCAATTACTAGCAGAATACCGCCAATCCCAGCATTTTCGATCGCAGTCCGAAATCTATTTTTTTGGCATCCGGTTTTTCCTACTCAGCGATGAATTTTAGGTGCTAACATTTCTTTTGCTGATTCTAAAAGGAATCGCCGCCTAGATTTTTTTTCCACGGAAAGAGGGGTATTTTCTCGAATACATTTGGTATGCATTTATACCTGCAAGATCCACGATATCAAAAAAAAAACCAATGGCCATCTTATAGTTCCTCTTTTTACAGAATAATTTGATCTACAGTATGCACACCGAATTTTGCAGAGTTGTAATACAGAATCATTTCCCGCTTATTCTTTTCAGGGCAACAAATTTCAAATGCCTTATGTTTAGCAGACCATACCACCACTGATTTTCCTTTGCTAGGGGCAACTCTTTAGACTTCATATGAAGTCTAAAGAGTGTTACTGGAAAATTCAAAATTTGAGGATTAATCTACCGGGTTTTTGCTGTTGTTGGTGGCAATTACGTGCGATATTTTTCGCGTAGTACCCGTGAGCGTTAGGGATAATTTTAATCAATCTTGGCCAAGATCAAAAGCTGTAAAAAAATTAATTGTGCTGATGTCTCGACCAATCCCACTCAAGTGACTCACAAAATCCATTGCTACCCACTTCCCTTGCTGTATTTCACGAAACCACAGGAAAATAAGTTCATGATATCCGACACAGCTTCTGTTTGTTTTTTGTTTCCTTTTTACGTGCTTCCCGCTTCACTTTATCATCAAGTCTTAAACAGCTCAAAATATTCACAAATTGACTTCTTGACATAGTTGCTTAAAAAATCGGAAATCCAAATACATCCGACCAAAGTTCGCTCAAAATTTTTCCTTGCCCTTTTTGAACACCGTAAGTGACACACAGGCCCAGAAAAGCTGTAATGTTCAATCGAATTCAATGGAATCGCGAATATTCCATTTTCTCCAATCTTTTTCTATTATTAAATTGATTTGCCCGTTGATTTGTGTATTGACAATTTTTTCTACCATTAAATCATTAACAAACCATCAAAAAAACTCAGCATCTTCCACACACTGAACATCCCCTGGGAAATCGGCGTCCTACCTGATGATATTCCTGGATAATATTTTTTCCAGTCGACTTTGATTCTATAGCATGCCATTTTATTTTTCCTTCCTCACTCCCCGTGGATCGTCTTCATTGATACATACGCCTAGGATTTCCTCATGAAGCTCGTCCTCCTCCTGGTCCCTTATTTCCACCTCCCTGTTGCCTGCCTCTGCTTTACTTCCATCACTCTCATTTTGAATGTTTTCTTCACCGTTAATCTTTCGATTCTAATAAATCGTTAACGGCTTCATTCTCGCTGTATCCAGGAGAAAATTTGACTCTATAGACTGCCATAATCAGTTACTGTTCTTGTATGACTGCCAATAATTCCCCATCGGGATCCCCGGTGCGGGATGTACGCTTGAGCGAGGAAAGATGTGACTTCTACAGTCGTCGGTGGAGTGACCACGAGAGACGATTCTCAGCGTTAAAGCCTAGCTTGTATCAGAGGTTGAATACTACAAAGTCAAAATACAAGTGGAGAAAACACTGACTGTTATTTCTGACTTATTGCTGATTACAAAGAAAGCACAGCATTTATGACTATGAGCTCTGCGAAGTTTATGAGCTCTGCGAAGATAACAGTTAGATTAGAAGTTGGAGAGCAATGATGGCTTCAACAATCGTCGGAGAAGCAACCACAAGTTACTAATTCTCTCTATATCAGCTAAGCTCGTTGCAGAGGACAAAAATTACGAAGTCAAAAATCGTTGACTGTTGCTGATTACAAAGAAAACACGCTCTTGACGACGAATCCGCTGTCCGCCTATAATAGTTGGATTAGAAGCTGGAGAGTAAGTTGAAATAATAGTACGCAAGCAATCAATTAGCAGTATTCAGCTTCTGTTATGTGATGGGGTGAGGTGAAGGTGATCGACTTATTATGCGTTAGTCTCCAAGTTCACCCATTTGGAAACTCCTGACATTTAATAGATTTCGCACTTGAATACCTAAGCCTCTATTTGATTCACTGTTTTTTAACGTTGATACGACTGTATATTACCGGAATATCTATCTTGGTGTCACATGCGAGGGAAATACATCCATAGCTCAACAATTTCTTCTCTTCTAATAATTTTAACACTCAGTGCACAACTCATTTTATGACATGAAATGCTAATATTCTTTTCTTTCATGACAAAGTTATGACAAAAGCTATTATTTATTCAATTATTTCTAAAGGAAAATGAAAATTCATATCCTTGTACTAAAATACTATCGGGTATATTTTAGTTCCACATACCCTACCTGGGGTCAAACTTGACCCCAAGCAAGAAATTATTTTTTTTAAGGCTTATTGTCAGAAATATTTTAAAAATGAAAAATGGAGTCGATACAAGAGTGTTTTATCAGAGAATTCCTAAAATATGATGCATAAAACTGTAAAAATTAATGAGTTATTCAACTTTATCTATGAGCTGGGGTCAAAAAAGACCCCAGGTAGGTAGGGAGGGTTAATTAGATTATCACCTTAACTCTATCTTCGAATGCTCTGTGTCCTCGAAAAGTTGTCTTAGTTTAGTTATGAAAATATTTTATCTTTCCTTCTACTCCGACACAATCAAGTTATATTCATTACAGTTACGATTGGTTCTTTGCGTAAATTCCCGTGGCCAGGTACCACTCCGATGTACAGCAGTGACAAGACTACTAGCCAAACTTATGTTTTGCGTGCCTTTAGAAAGGTTGAAAACCATGAAAGCTTAGAAAACAGCATGATTAATCATGTTTTTATTCTACCCTTACTCTGTACCTATTATTAGGATGGATAGCACAGAGTGAAGGATAAGGATGATTTGAGCAGGAAACAGATTTTTTGCGTAAGATTAAAGTGAATCGGAATTCTTTACGCGGTAGTGTAATTAACCCTTTCAGACCTGGTGTCCATTGTAATGGACCTAGGTTTCAATTTATTGCTACACTGTACTCAATGTATTCTCATGTTTTTTTATGAGCTTCCGTCACGCAGTGATACTTTGTCGACTACTATGTGTGTGGAGCCATGTGTCGATAGAGCGGTTTGGTTACGAAGGGAGCTCGTTTCAGAAATGGTATCCATTGCATCAACTCCTAAAGATATGTGATATTCTATATTTTATTTTTTTATTACTATAGGCTCCTATTGCTTGCAGAATTTTTTAAACATTCCTCATTGTTTATTAATTGTACTATGAGTCTTAAATTTAACCATTGATTTTTAGTTTTTGCCACGTTAATCGTTAAATGAATGTCCATTATAATGGACATTGGGACCATGAGGAAAGGTCATTTCTGTTTATCTCTTTTCCTTTTTGATAAAATATACGTAGGTAAATGCTACCAGTGCAGTGCTGTAATCATTCCATATCCTTTATTTTCTAAGAAATTGTTTTCGAAGAGTTTACTAAGAATATTGAACACTATTCAATGTAATTATTTATTTTTATTTGTATTTTGTTACTATATACTCTGGGGTTATATATATTTTTAGGCATCGCCATTAGTTTTATTTTACTTTTTTTCATTAATTTACATTTTATGTGATTTAATAATGGATAGTGATTCCAGTACTATAACGTTTTATGTAATTTTTAGATGCATTTAATTGCAATTATGCTGAGCCCATCAGAACAATTATTAGATGCTTTGAGGAATCAAATGACTCTGAAATCGAAGGTTTAGATAGTGATGGAAGCGATGCAGATGAGCCAGTTCCCACATCCCACAAAGGCCAGGTATTCTATAATCCAATCTCGAAGAAATAAATATTTATCTTTGATATAGTGTGAATGTTATTAAATGCTACAACCAATTATGGAAAAACTACGGGAACTAATGGTGAAGGTCTGACCAATGTGAAGGTGAGATTGAAAATCAGCTGTTATAAGTGGACAACCGGAAAACGAGGAAGTGTTGAATTTTGGAGTTACCGGCTAAGGTGGAAATGGCAGAAATACAACCACGCGATTTGATTGCAGAGTGCCATAGAGAAAAAAGACAAAGAAGAATTTGATGTTGGTTCGTTTGAATTATTTTCCTCACTACATTGGTGAAGATCAATATGAAAACATCCGTCCGTAAAGACAAATAAAAGGATATTGAAATTTCGACTCAACAGATAAAATTTAAATTGAAAACTCATTGGAATACATATTATAATGGGTCCATTAAACATCCCAAGAGAAATACTGTACTGCGGCAAAGCATTAGGCATGTGTATGTTTTTTTATGTAGGTAACATTTTTTGCTGAACAATGAAAACGTAGGCTTTTGCATTTAAAAAACTGCAATAGCTACCCATATTTATTTTATGTATTATGATAAAGGTTTCTAAATTACTAAAGAAAAAGTACGTATTTGTTAAATTACGAACAAGTTAGTATACACCCTTAGTATACATTGCATGAGTGTTTTCAAGTCTGTTTCCGCACTAATAGGCGCTTCAGACCGGGAGGAAAGGTATAAGGATAGGAATGGAAGGCATGGGGTAGGTACCTCTCTCCGTATCCTCCCTTAGTTAAATCTGGTATTTAGCAGGTATGTTAAATTTTGTGTCACAAAGGATGGCAACTCAAACCGAAAATATGTGATTCATTTCCATTCCACATTGTTTTGGTGAAAAACGCACTTGAGCAATTAAGGTAATAGGTACGATTCGCAGCTTTAAATCGATATATCTGGTTCTCTGGTGTATCGGGCATAAGAAGCGTAGACACCTAGCTAACCTATATACTTCCTGATGGCCAAGGGTTCTGCCATCTAGTAGTGTGTTGAGGCACTAAATTTCAAAAGTAACCTTATAGTCCAAATGTCCATTACAGTGGACATAAAATTATTTCAACAAATATAAGTACAATGGGTATTTAAACTACATACAATCATTATTTAATTTATATAGAATAGGTATGAACTGAAAAAAAAATTTTTCATTGGTTAAAAATAAATCGGGTCTGAAAGGGTTAAATTCATTTATACAACATCCAATTATAATACTTACTCACAATCCAAAACTGTGGCATTGTATTCTTATATATTTCATATGTTATTCTGTTTTGGTAATTATGTGTGCTCAGAGAACAAAAAACTGGATACATAAAACCTATGCTGGGGAATACCTACAGTTGCGTAGAAATTCCTTCGCAACGTTCATGAAAATATGCCATAGACTGAAAATATGGCCTTTTTCGTGGAAGTAAAAAGCCGTTGTGTGACCTCGGTCGTTACACCTTAGTTGAAGTACGCCCGAAATCCTTTTCGGAGCAATCCTTTCTCGCCAACGCGGCCTCTCGTCGTCGCGGTGAGTGAGCGGGTAAACTTATTCCACGCCCTCATAGGGACCCGGTGTATTTATTTCTCCCGGGATTCGGTTGACTATTTTTTTTCATCTCTTAAATCGATCCCCGAGTCGACTGGAGATGAAAAGTCCTGGGAAACATGAATCTAGCCCTGAGAATGTATCCAGTTGAAGTGACTCAACCCTGCGACTTCCTACGTGTTCCAATTTTTGTTCACGTTCAACAGAGAGCGGGGAAAAGTTTTCTCCGAGAGGATATCCAGTGAATTCAAAGTTCCTCTTGTAAATATGCGATTGGTTGTCAGAGCATTTTATATGGATGGATGTTATGCAAGGATGCTGCAACTGTGTCGCGGAGAATTCTCCATCGCGCAGCTATTTATTCACACGAAAGGAAAGTTATAGTATGACAATGAATTCTGCGATACCTTTCCGCTACACCTGCGAAAAGTACAAGTTACTCTTGATTTTTTCAAAATATTAATAACAGAAGTCAAATTTAGAAGTGGATATTTTGATTTTTTTAATTATCAAAAATAAAATTCACATGTAGAACCTTACATATTATTCTTAATATTTTATTAGTGAAGCATTTGATGAAAATAATTCATGCTTTATAAGATGCTGTTGAAATTTCGTATAAATCACATAAATTTCAATTCAAATTTGTGTGATTTTAAATGCCCTTGCAATCGCATTCTAAATTATTTATTTTTATAACTGTCTATTCTGGAGTACAGTCAGAATAAGTTTAAGATTCGTGGATTAAGGATATGCCTTGATTACTTTGTGCAGTTGATTGATCCAAGATGAGAAAAATCGCAAAAAGAAATTCACGAGAGACGGGGTTTCAGTGACTGGATTTGGATTGTAGAGCATTGTGCCTCCATCTGCGCGTGGACATTTGGCGTTGAGCCGCAAGGATTGAAATGCCGGGTTAGGCACAAGAGGGCTCCAAAGAGATCCATTGTCCCATTGCCACAAAACTGCCTATTAATCAGGGCAATCGTGTGGCTCAGTAAGAATTTACTCCGGGAGGTAAAGGTTCCTGGTGGAATTTCCATTTTAGGCGAAGTTTTTCTTTCGAATCCAGCTTTCTTTGCCTTTGACATTCAGCGGCGTCGCCTAAAATACAATGCATTATCGGATTGGCTGATTGCTTCTTGGAGCGAAGTTTGACCGAGTTGAACGTCTCATTGTGGTTCCCATTCCGAGTCGTGGACCGGCTCCTCCCACTTCATTGGCATCGCATCGCATCACCGTTTCCCCCCATCAATCCCATGCGCCATCCACTCCGGCGTTGGTCGAAGAAGAAAAGGAGTTCGGAGGGGAAGCGTACAAGTACACAGGAGAGGAGTCCTCACGGCAATCGATGCTTTCTCTCTTGATCTTCCACGGAGGTTCGCCGTTCACCTCTCTCCCTCTTCCTCTATGTCCCCCCATCGCCTCCCTCCTTCCCCCCGTCCTCCCTTCCGCCCCCTACTCTCCTCTCATCACCGGAGCAGTCAGCCCGAGAGCAATCGCACTTAACGATATCACTTCGCTTGATGGCCGCGGAGTCCTCTGGCGAAGGAGCCGGGGACGTGGGTGGGCTCCGTGGACGTGTTCGAGAGGGATCAAACAGGATGCGAAAGCATTCCACCTTGCCCTTCCCCACCGGTTCCTCCTTCATCGGCTGCCGTTCCCATTCATCCCCCCTTCCATTCCCCTGCAGTCTTTATGCAAATGAAGGTGGGCGAACGGTGTGAGAAAAAAGAGAGAGATGATTCCCGTAAGAACATTCCGAAAGGCAGGGAAAACTTTCCGGATGATTGCGCGGGGAAGTTTTGTTTACTCACACCTCGCTGATAGGAGTCCATGAGAGTGTGAGCCACCATCAAGAGATCGAAGTTCCTTGGCTGATATTCGTATCCATTCAGTTATTCTCACTCAGAGGAAACTTAATCCTGCAATCAGTGGTGGTCCAATTTCAACTCTGCTCATTCTCGTATCATTTGCCTTGTCTCATTGCAAACTCGATCGCTCCGGCCTAAATATTCCATTCCAATTACATCTGAGTATGTACTCCTAAAATGGATTCCACCTTCTTTGAATAAATTAAGCTGTGAGTCTAGCCCTCTTAATGTCTCATTAAAGATAGTACAGTCATGTAATGCAAGTTCTCATTCAAGCATGTGATTCAATTCAGACATTTCCTTTGAGTGCGCCAAGGAAGGAATAATTTATGTCATCATCTAACCATAGAAAATTCGTGTAATTGTCGCATTTCTTTTGACGTTGAAATTACATATTAGCATGCAGACAATGTAAAAGAGCATTTACAGGGAAGTAATTCATGCGTCTTTAGATTGGACTCTTAGCCAGGAGACAATAATGTTGCTCAAACATGCACTCAACTCCACCCTTCTTCCCAATCGTTCCAGCCATTACTCCGATCTTTACATTAGATGTCCCTGTGGAGAAGAAATTTGCAATGGAGGCAAAGGTAGGATAGATAAAGTAAGAGAGTTTTGCCTTCGTTTTATTGATCCCAAGTCTGCCTGAATTTAATCAGGTGATGGATATATCTACTCAAATAAGCTGCGAATTTTACTATTGATTCGCCTTCGATTTGAAGCTATTTATTATCACTCACCACAACGTATGCATAAACGTTTTGCAACAGGAATTTCCTACTGCAGATGAAGTATGACAGGTTTCATTCTGAAAATGTCTCTTTGACTCAAATCGAGAAGGATTACTTTTTCTTACACGGCGTTTACCAACATAAGTAATTCTGAGGAAAACATTGAGCAGGGGTGTAAAATGGAGGTTAGTGAAATGCTTGATATGGAGTGTTCTTTATGAGTACCTGAGACCTGGACACTCACCTTATCTTGTCGACACCTCATGATGACGAGAATATATTATATATCTTAGAAATTCGGGTGTTACAGAGAATGAGATATATGAGACATGGAGAAAGACGGATCAGAGGGTGCATGAAGAATATTATATTGTAATTGGGGAGGAAAGAGTATTATTGTTGGAGTTTGAGAGAAAGCGGAGTAGGAAGATGGAACAATTACTTAAGGATAATGCAATTTGGAATGCCATTCACTAAGGGGGAATGCTTTGCTAGCAAGGAAGAGTATGGTAAATCAAATACTCTTTTTATGCATTTACTGTGGAAAGTATGAGAGGTGGTAGGAAAGGGGTTGATGTAAATAGAAATAGAAAAGTATCCGATCTGGAGGAGAAACCGTTGCCGTATCTCCCTTGTGAAGCTCCCTTATGATTATAAATAAGGAAATTGTAGCTTGGCTGAATACTAGGTTTTATAAGCACGTTCAGAGGCCAAGACCCTGAAACTTATGTTGCGTGCATAACTTCGTTGCACCTTTCGTCCTCCGTTATTTCATCAAATTTATTTTTTAAACATCTTTATATCTTCCGTCAAGTTTCACGTTACAGGTTTCAAAATAATACCATGCATGTTTTAAACTCGTGTTATCTAATCTCAATTTTCCCATTTTCCCAAATATATCAAACCTGATTAAATCTAAAATTCTAGCGAACATTAGGATTCGTATCAAAGAAAGTAATCAAAGTGTTTTCATTTCGTAAAAGGTATAATTAATTTTAAAATTATCAGTCTTAATTTTTATGCTATTATTTTTTCTTAATTTTTTTTTTACAGTTTTGGGTTTATACACATTTCTATTCCATTCTACAAATACCTTTTGCCAATGCCACAAATCAAACGTTCGACTCCAGTGGATCCACGGATTTTATTACTGCCACAAATTAAACCCTAGATTAGATCTTTTTCGGTGGGCATTTGAGAGTAGGATTTGAAAGTGACTAACCCTTAATAGTTCCTGTAATTTTTATTGGATTTTATTCTCTTTTCTCTCTTCTATTGAAATAAATACAGCAAATGGCTAATGGAGATTATGGTTCCTAGGTAAACAAAGATTTTATTTTTTACCCTTAACCGCGAAACTGCTTGGTTGATATTTATAAAATTTCCTTGTTATTTCAGATATTTCGTGGCAGCCAACTGTTATGTTGTTATTAGAACCCGTTGTTGTTGGAACATTTCTCGTTATTAAAAGTAGGTCAGAAGTTAGTTCATCTGAAATCACTCTTTTGGGACAACTTGGTATCATGGAAATATATTTTAGTAATATTTTAGGGACGAGATAAAAGGAAGAATACTCTGTAAAGTTCCTTTTTTCAACGTTTTGGAAAACACATTATTATTAATACTTTTATTGCTATTTGAGAATTTTTATTAAAATTAAAATCCTGTTTAAATAGTTAAAATTAATTGCGGAGTGAGTTAATGCGGATGAGAGAGTGTTTTAGTATTCCCGTGGTATACCTAAAGATGGATAGGTTAATGGGAGTTTTTATTATCGCATGTATAGTAGAGTAAAAGAATATTTCTAAATATCTCTTGCTATTAGTAGTCAGGTCAGTTAACGGTCATATTTTTGACGATGCTAGCTACTCATTGAAATGACAACGGAATCTCACTTACGTATTTTGTGTTTCTATTTGAAAATATTAACTTTGTTGCATAATTGAACTATCTCAAATTGAACTATTTGAACATAATTGAACAAATTGTTGCATAATTGGTGGTTTTAGGATTTGTCTCAAAAAATAAAAATTTCATAAATATCAAAGGTGTGCGTAATATGCTTATATAGGTACTTATATATTTTCGTTGTAAAAATGTTAAAGAGATTTGCGTTAAATACAGTCATCGCAATTTTCTGCCCTGGTTCCTCTAAGTGAATCGACAGAAAAAACGTGGTAATTTAGTTATGGAGTGGTTTTTATTGATGCTTAACTGTGATTTATAGTTTTTACTGTCGGATTAATGTCTTTACCCGAGCGTGGAGCCTAATGTTTTCAAATTCACCTTCCTATAATGCTGCTATCTGTGTCTTGAATCGCGCCTACTGTCTTGATTTTGCCATCATAAATAATATTCAGCACGGTTACAATCCAAACTCATGGCGATAAAATCTGGGAAAAATATCCTTGGGAATAAAACGAAAATACCCTTGTGAATTGTCTCCGGGCATTATCCTTGGCGTCATCGAGTGCCCTTGGCGATAGTACTGGGGTGTAATTTTAAAAGATAAAAATAAAGAGTTTCGTGCCGACGCAAAGTCCGAGTGGATTCGCCGTCTTTTGTTTTCTTCGTCTTTCCTGCGGATCCTTGACTCCTTATCCTCGCCCCTGCCTTTCGAGCACGCATAATTCCTTCACGCTCTCCGTTGAGGGAGATTTCCAAGCTTCAGCCAATTGCTCCTGCGGAGCACGGGATCATCTTCCAGCCTAGTGGAGACCAATACATACTACCCCTTCCACAATTGCTCTCTCCTTTCCTCCTTGTGGGAGCCCGTTATATTTTTCGTTTCTTTATGACCCGATGAGGAGTTGAAAGTTGGCAAACGATGTTTTGAGGGTAGCCCGTTTTTCTAAGGGTAAGGTGGACTCTCTGTCAACACCAACTGAGCGCATGCAACATGGGTAACTAGGATTTCATGAATTGAATTAGCCCAGTATTCCGTTTCATGCCATACCATGCATAGGAAATTGGAAAAAAATGGGAATTATAGAATATCCACGCTATTCTTATATAAAACTGCGTTTATTTTTTCAAGTTTCTTCTATATATTCGCGAACCTTGCCTTTTGAGCTCCATATAATCGACTCCCTTTTATTGAACTTTCTCTATTAATCGTTTTGCAATATTTAATATAAATTTTGTTGGATAGGATAAGTTGACTTAAATAAACGAAAAGAACGAGCCATCAAACAAGTCGTGAATGATTGGTGAATGCATGACTGTTGTGGTGCAGCTATAATGGCCATGTTAATTATGAGTGTAGTAATTTTATGCTATGAGTTACATACTTATATTATCACCTGACGGATACCGATATGAAGGACTACAAGGAAAACGTATGCATGAGATGAGCTCGTGGCGTAATTTTGATGCATTGACCTCAATGGAAATAATGGGGATCTCGTACTTTGATGGTTCATTCGTTTCCCTAATAATTGTTTCCATGTTTCTAAAGATAAATATTTTTGCTGTTATTTGCCTCATGGGGTTATTGCGATACACATTTTTTTGCTCATCCTTTAATTTTCTCTCTGTATGGGATTAGATCACTTCAAGATATTCGAAATATTTATCACAGCACCTCGGGTTTTCTCTTGTATCAGTGCCCATTTTCTGTAACATTAGAGTACTTGGTCATTGAATTCAAGCAATTTTGACGTCATTCGTGTTTAAAAAATCTCATTTTTCGAGCAAGACGCCTACCTTCCATCCCACGCATCGTAGTTCTCTAATGCAGTTTTTCATTTTATAAGTCTTTTGTTCCAGTCCTTGGGACGTGCTTTGAATTTCATTTCCCTTTCCAAAATCCCACGCCTGATGCTACATTATCCCTCCCCCCATATCTCGCTTTCCTTTTCTATTCTCTATCATCTCTTTTGGCCGTGCCCTGATCCGCACACCTCACTGCCCAGTGCCTCCTCCTCCCACGCTGCTCACCCTCCACGCCCACCGCCCAGGAGTGCCCACAGGCCGCTCCCTCCGACCGCACACCGACACGACCCGATGACGCAACCTCTCCCCCACCCCCGTTAACCCTTTCCCTCGCCCCCTCACCCCACCCCCTGCTCCCTTTCCCCTCTCAGTGGGTCCCGCGCTCCGCCCTCCCCCGCTGGACGGGGTCCGCCGCTCGTGGGAGAGGAGTGTGAGTTTGTCGGGCTGTGCCGGAGTCGGATAATTGCCCCTAATTCACGGTGTGGCTTCTGAATTGCCGCCCAAACCCTTCTCCCGCACACATCTTCTCTCTATCCCATCCACCACCACACCCCGTTGAAAAAATACCCTCCCCCTCTACCCCGCCAGTGCTCCAAGGTTTCCATCCTTTCGCCCCATCTGGCCTCCTCTCCTCCGCCCTCTCGCCTTCCTCCTGTTTGCTACACCACTCCACCCCACCGACCGCCCTATTTTCTCCTCCCCCCATACCCCCGTTCCCATCCCCAACCTTTGCTCACTCCCCCCATCTGTGTCCAGCCCCTCCTTTCTCCGAGCGGGATATCATATCGAGGAGCCGGCTTAACACTACCCTCTGCGGTTGGACTGCTTTGCGGATTTGTGGTGTCGCGCTTCCTAGCCCGTCAAAACTTTGCGAGAGCGATATCATTGGATTTAGTGTGCCAGGTATCGATGTAGGAGTTGCGTAAGAAAGACTTGAGCCCCCTGCTGGAACAATCTTCCATAATTGGTCGCGTGAGCGGATGGTTCAAGGGAGTTGGTTGGGGTTTGTGGGGAGTAGTATTAAAATTCCCGTACTTGGAAAGGAATTTACACCTAGAGTCTAACGCGAGATCAGTATTTTCAAGTTAGTACCTAATTGAACTTGAATACCTATTTAAATTACGCGCATTTTGGTATGAACTTATTTTTGGTAGAACTTTGGTAGGAAACTATTTCCTTTTAAAGTAATAATGCACTTATGCATCTGCTAGTATTCTTAGGGTATTTGAAAAGGTATTTTTTATCAATAATTTGTTTAAAAATAATTTGTAATTCACAGTTTTTTAATACCTACAGGTGTTTAAAGTAGTGCGTCCTAAGATAAAAATAACTATATTCCCGTTATTTCTTAGTGAGAGGCAAGCCGTCAATTAGCATTTTGTCTGTAGCATTCAAGACAGTTTACGGTATGCATTTATATGCATTGAAGTTCGTGAGAGGCTGAGGAATTTTAAATTATGTAGCCACTTGACCTTCTCCTTGGAAGAAAGTTATTTTCCTTAAGTAAAACCACCCGGATTGTGTTCTCTCTGTAGTCTGTGTCATCAAATCAAATAGTATGAAGGCCTTCCAAAGGACCTTACGATAGTGATACATATTTTCTTGTGACTTAGAACTGTAGATGTTGGTGAACCCTTTGAAAAGGTCACGCGTAAGGTGTTGGTATGAAAGGTTAAGCCTGATGATTTCCACACTGAAGACAATGCGGCTTTTCGCAGGTTTCCGGCATTTAAATTTATTAGACAATTATGAAACCTGATTTAAATAATTTAAGTTAATATTATTATGCAAATAATATGAAAGTATTGACCAAGAGACAAATTTATGCGTTTTAGATGAAGCAATAAAATGAGTTGGCGTGGGCAACTATAGTCTACAAAATATGCTCAAGAGTGAGGTATGGAATATTCAGTTTAAACTTATATTTAGCTCTAAATACATGTCTGTTGAACCTTTAGCTGCTTAGGTGCTCTCTATACGAAATAAGCCAATGCTGACGTCTCTCAATTAAAAAAAACTCGGAATGCACACCTTCTATTATTGGTAATACTGATCATTAGATGGTGTTTTGTTGCTATCTACCATAACTCGGTGGTTTACTCGTTGAAAGAGAGTTTCTCAAGGGTCCACGCACGTATGCTTTTAATTAAAATCTAGCGCGCTAGCAATAAGATTTGAGTGTTGGTTTACGAGATCATTAAAATGGTATTTAGGTGGTTGGAATTTGAATGCTCTTCCCTCAGGATAGAAGTTCAGTGGATTCTATAATTACGGACGAAATTCGATGTCTCAGTTTAGTGTGGCTCTTGCTTTGTTGTAACATATCACTGGCGTAACAATTGGAGGAATTTTTCGGTCTTGGATGACTACTTGGTTTCCAGTATTTTTTTTCTCTGGTGTGAACAATGCGTAGGTTGATGTTTTTAGTTCTTAGCCAAATGAGACCGGAGCCTTCGGATCGTACGCTCCACGCAATTCTCCGAAAACTGTTTCATCCAGCCGTATTTGAACGCGCATAACCCACCTCTCTCACTCTCCCTCCCATTCGACCCTTGTTCTTATCCCTTCTTCATCCCTTCCCCTGACCAACCTTGCCTCCGTACAGTATCCTTCCCCTTGCCCACCCTCAGTCAGCCTCCTCTTCCCTCTAGAGACGAGAGTTTCAATTATCGCGAATGCCAAACAAACAACGGGGCTGTCCACGCGGGCAGGCGAGGCCTTCTCCATTTTCGTCCAGCCATTCCTCCCGTGCACATGTGCTGCCGCTTGGTGGCTCTTAGATGGACCGAAGAGAGTGCAAAAAAAAGAGGGAGGAATAAAGAGATGAAGTGACCGTAGAGAGAAAAGGAAGTTTGCGGAGGAAGGGAATTTTTTTATTATTATTATTTCGCGCGGCGTTTCCTCCGTCGCCATATATTTTTTTCCCTCCCATATTCCCTTTCTTCCCCTGCAAACACAAAAGCAGACAAACGTACTCACACTAGCCAAGATCTCTCTCTCTATATTTCCTCTCGGTGTAATTAACGGAATGGGGTGGTCCGAATGGGTCTCCTCGACTTACGGGAGATAGAATGAAAAGGGCGAAAGGGCACCGGAAAAGAGAAGAAGAGGTCAGACCGTTGGATGAGAGTAAGGTGGGGGAGGGGTTTAGCGTGCTGGTGTGAGAAATGGGAGGTAACTTAGTCTGCACCTAAGAAAATAAAGCACCCGGGAGTAGAATGTGGATTTAGCTAAAACTTGTTTTTTTCCTTCTCTCTGCTCTCGCTTCTTCCCTACTGCTTTTCCCCCTGTCGTTCTCCATGTCTTTTTCTCTTCTTCTCGCCAAAATTACGCATCGAGGAAGTAACTCCGAGTGGGTGAAAAATGCGTGAGGAAGGTACGTGGGTGGCCGGGTTTGCCGTGGCAATATGTTTCGTGAGAGGGGAGGGAGGCGAGCAAAAAGGAAGGTGCCGAGGGGCAGGGGTTTTCACTGCTGCCCGGTGCCGGAGAGAAGGGAGACTGCGTTGAGTGTAGACCGGTGGGAGGGGATGGGATGCGTGAGGATAAAATGCGGGCCTGGATTTTTGTGAGAGCGACCTGATGGGAATGGAATGAGGCCATTTTCGAATGGATGGGGCACTGGGAACCTTCACCCCCTTCAGGACGACACGAAGCAGGAACGTACCTGAGAAAATGCTCAGCCTTACTGAAATACTTTGGGTCATGCTCTTAATTAAAGCACTTAATAGTCCGCAGTCTTGAGTTGATTAATATGACTATCAGGAGGTGTCTCTTCTCTTGCAAGAGGGAGACTTTTTTTTAGCCCGGCCCGATGGTTCCGGAGTCATGTTCCTAACTGTTGAACCTCAGGTAAAAGGTGTCCCCATTGCTTGAGCACATTAAGTGTGCATAACAACGCAAGTGAGACAATCAGATAGGGGTCATCATTCCATATTACTCCATATATTTTTCTTATTGCTCTACTTTTAACTGCAATATATCGATTGTGATTTATTATTGTAAGCTGGTAGATTGATATTTGAAGAAAAAATCTTAATATGTCCTTGTTTTTTTGAATGCTGAAGCCATGTGCGTGATAAAAATTCCATCATTCATCACAGAAACATCAAACTTTATTTTACAGTTATACAAATATCATCGTGTTATTTTATGCAATTTTACTTGCCATTTAAATTCTTAGCACTTAATAAAATTTCGTCAGTGCCATTTCACGTAATTGTATTTTTTCCCAAATTACGCAAACTCGGATTCATTTATGGTTCCCTTAATTTGGCGGGTTAGTTGAATCTGATGGTGCTAAATTAATTTACCCTGTTTTTATGGTTTCCGCTCGCGCCACCTTAATTACCCGTTTCAATAGATATTGTAATTACGGCGAGGAAAAATATGGTGTGACGTCAACAGAAAATACATTAATTAGATCGTTTAATTGGTATCTCAGTGAAAAAAATCAGCCAGAGATAGAAGGGCTACCAGAAAAGAGCCCACTTTCAAAGCTGATGATTGGATAAATGCAATAACCTACCAACGCTGAATGATTCTGTTACTGTTGCACTTTGGCACATTCTCACTTGTCACCACAACTTTTTTCCACATTTTCAGTTTATTTTTTGTTAAAATGGTGCAAGTTCCCCGTGAATCCAGCTCTCTTTAACCGTAATTTGACTATTTTCAGTTCTAATTATACGTTTGAGGAACCATTTATCATTATTAACTCTTAATTTCATTAAAATATTTCGTTAACATTAATTTACTTTTATTTTTATGTATTTCAAGTTCTTTGGAGACCTTCGCGGATCTTATTTTTTTATAATTGTTACGTCACTGTTTATATGTTCTTTAAGTTTTCGAAAGCGTTGTCAGCTTGAATGTGTTTGGCTCTCAGTTTGCCATAAACTGTTTTTTTCCCAATCTGAACAGCGTTTAAGATTGATTATCATGTTCTCCTTGGAACATGAAAGCAAGTACCAAAATGGATTAAAGATATTACTTCAAATAAATGGAGTCATGAATCTTAATTTTTTTAGAATTTTGTACCGAGCCGATAAAAAAAAGGGGTCCCGAAAAAATTGCTGAATAAGTTTACGATTCCATTACTTCCGGAGGGAAAAAATCGATAGTAAATAGTCTTTAATACTTGAAAGTTGTTCGAAAGGAGGTTGTTGTTGTGGTACGCAAAAATAACATTTTGTCCATGATAAAAGATCGAAATAGTGTTTGATTTTATAGGGGAATGAAAGCATGTGGATCAGTTTCTTATTCATGTGGATATGGCTCGGGGATAAAGAGTGGTTGAGTTTAAAAGAACTTGATATTGGGGAAAATATTTGGGAAGACAATAGAACACCATAGAAAGAACACCATTAGTTCATTCGGGTAAAATTTGAGGGATAGGAAGTATGCGGATCTACAAAAGGACATCCTCTGAAAAAAGTTGTATATGAAAATAGTAGGTGACTGATTGTAGTTTCATGTCCATCAAAACAGTCTTCATGTACTGAGTGGGACACCGAATATAATGAGTATTCGTTTTATGGCTATAGCACGCCCTTATTACCCTTATGGATAGGTATGCATCATATATCGGTAGTGGTGGAAAATTTTCATTAGTTTCACGGTACCTACTCGAGCTCTGAGTCTAGAACATTTCATTTTTTTTGACTGGAAAATATCTACGCTTTTCATTAAGAGGCTGATGCCGACTTTTGTTTTCTCCCCACCCTTTCTCCGTTCCTGAAAAAACTTTATCTTCACAATTACCCACCTATCTTATAAGGCTTAAGTGACCTTAGTTCTCAGTCGTCCCCTCTCGAAAAATTTTTACTAATGATCAATAAGCCAATGAACTATTTCAAGCCACAATTTCAGTAGCATTTAGTCCTTGCATGCTATGGTTCTTAGTTCAATTCTCAGTCAAACGCGGTCATCTCTATACCTTAATGTGCCATTTGGCATCATATGAAGCATCTTGTTGTTAGATGGAAATTTTTGTTATGAACTTCGGGTGGGAAGCTGTGACCTTTATATATGCGCCCTAATGGTAGTCCCTAGAGAGACTTAGGCAAAAAAGATAATGATTCAAGGTCTCTCCTAGTGTCTATTACCACGCTAAGATAAGGGAAAGTTGATCCCTAAATATTGGCTTGCACTATTTCGGTTATGAGGTCGTGGAAATGAAGATGATTTGGATGATTTAAAGTTTGCTTTCTGAAGCACCTGTATATTCGTTTTCGTGCGTACGTTTAGGCCTTGCGGTTTAAAAAAAGGCTCCACACCTGTGTTCTATCTTTTCAAGAGAATGTTACTGATTTAGTATGGATTATTTCATTTTTATACTATTTCGCTTAGACTACAGGCTGAAATGATGGACACTTTCATCAATTACGCATAGTAATAAACATTAACACTCTTCTAACGCGATTTATTATGGCGACATCTATATCCATTCAACTTTGTTCTTTTTCCAGGCTCGTCGTCATATTTGTGATACACTCTACCTTCTGTTGCTCTATCTCCCCAATCCACGTCCCACTCTCTGTTTAATTATCATTGCTCCTTCCTTTCGTGCACCCAAACGTCATCTTCCTCATCTTCTACGTCATCTCTTATCCTTGTGAAAACGGTGGCCGTTCCTAGCGAATATTTATAAGAAAGTATTTCGGAAATTTTTTCATATTCGCCTTCCGTCTTCGTCCAGATCCTCTCGTCCTTTTGCCTCCTGTCCTTGAATAATGTATGCCGGCTGGTCCCGTTCCATAATCCCTCTCTCCCTTCCCTTACCCCTGCTGCCTTCACTTTTTTTAATCTGGAGGGCCGAAAAAAATGCAAATTTGAATCGAAATTTTTTTGGCACTGGCTTCATCTGATGCTCCCCTTGTGAGCCATCCCTTCTCTGAGCAACCGGATGAAATTTAGCTCCGGGATTCATGGCCGAAGTGTCGGTATCCGGAAGTCCAAAGTTTTTTGACATTCGTACTAATGCGTCCAAAGTCTCGCCGGTGCAGTTTTCCGTCACAAAAGTGCGTGTGCTTTCAAAAAGATCTGTGGGAGTTTTTTTTTCCGGATTATGCATCTCTCCAATTTTTTTTCTCTCTGGGATCGGAGGGTGTGATTCCGCTTAAGTGACGCCATCGATTAAAATTTGAAATGACTTCATATCTCGGGCATTCCTCTCTCTACCCCCCCCCCCTCTCTTCTTTATCCCTCCTCTTTCCTCTCTTGATCCCTCTTGGAACCCTTGGCCATGCGGCTGGGGAATGAATTGGTTTCCCGGAGTAGTGGGCATAAATTCGAGAGTTGACGCTTTCGCATTTTTACCTCGGTGGATCTGTGGTCGAAACGGTGAAATTCCATTATTCCGTGACAGTATGGTGAGCGATGGGATTAAGAATCCACGGAAAACCTTTGAACCCAGAGGGACACACTCATTGATTCCATCTGAGCTCTATCGTGGGATCCTAAATGCCACCGAAGCGTAGAGAAAGGTAACTGTTATCAGGGGAAAAATCTATTCGTTTCTATATTCTGGCCGTTTAAGTACGTGGTGTTTATCCGTTATGAACAACTTGTATTGAAAATATCACCGATCTCTTTTATACAGTCACTTTGGCAAACAAACCTTTTCATTGGAACGATTTCACTCATCATTATATGATTAGTTTCGTGTGAAAAATGTTGTGGTCAAGCGTAAAAGTTTATTGGTCGATACACTCGTTAGTATTTTGGAAACTCTCTCAAATAAAGCTTCACACAAACTAACTCAGAGTGAAGAAAAGATCTGCTCACGGCTATTAGTAGCATTATTTCTAAATGGCTACTGGATAGAAGACCTGTGGATTTCTGAATCGCAACGGGAAAGAAGAAAAAATAGTTAGAAAAATTTAATACGAAACTATGTTAATGTAAAACATAAGGTTTTATTAATATCTGAACTAGTTTATTAATTACTAATATCCATATATGTATTATAGGCATCCATTTCAATTATCAACACCAATATGTGCGTATATTATAGGCGTGTGGGTCGTACATGATGATTTACGATTTATGGGCAGTGATTAAATGTTTAGATGATTTATAGTTGATTTTATTGCATACTACTTTTTCCCAGTTGCTTTTGTGGCCATAATGAAACCGTAATCATGCTCTTTGTACTAGGTAAAACAAAATTATTTTCAGTTTTTCCTTCGCAAAGCCGTTACTTGAGCTAATATTAAATCCTGTAATGCTTATTTTCCAAATTCCTGCCTTTAATTCCATCCTGTAATTACTGGTAACTACAACATAGATGTAGTTTAAGTATACCTGGGGCATTTCGAAGTGACATGATTTTGATTGAAACTAGACCTTTCAGTATAATTTCAAGGAAGTCGACGACTCTCTTTGTGCCGTTTCGGAGATTCCCGGAGAGATTTTCTCCGTCAACCTCCTGAGTAATCCGGCGAGTAATTTGATGGCGTGAAAGGGTCTTTACTCCCAGGTCTGTGTTCTCTGTCCCATGCCGCTCTCTCTTCCCCACCCATGCCCTATCGACTCCTTTCCTCCATCTCCTTTTCCTTTTCAGCTCTTCATGTGCTTTTCCGGGAGGCCCGTGTGCCTACGCCCCGTGCTTTATGTTACCCTTGGGGAATTTACCGTTCGCATGGCTCTCTTCCCCATCCCTTAGCTCTCTTGCACTTCCTTTATAGCCTTCCTCTCGCCTTCCTTTCCCTCCACCCGAAAATGGGAAACCTTTTCTCTCAGTTTTTCTGGAGCCCAGGCTGTTTTGCCTCCTATTCTCTTCTTTACCTCCCTTTCTTGTCGTTACTTTCCCCCAACAACAGTCAAATGTTATGTGATATTTAAATTCAGGTTAGATGGTTCTTGTTAATCCTTATACATAGATTTAAAATCTTAGTTAAAATATGGCAGAAACTTCTCACCGAGGTTATGTCCACATATTTTCCCATAAAACATATACTCCTCATAAGTTGCACACTCTAAACCTCAATGCATGCTTAGTTTATTTCCTATTTTTCCTCTCCTCGTTAGTTATATTAGTGCATAGTTTAATTTTCAGGCTCGTGACTAGTTGATTAAATTTTTATGAAATAAGGCAAACACTTTATGTGCCTATGTTCAAGTCTAACAGCCGATAAGGTTTTTTACTCCCGCTGATGAATTCTTGTAAATGAGATATTCTCTCTTACCATATCCGCACACTTGCCCTAATCCCAAATTTTACCCTTCTATACCTGCTAATGTCATTTCCTTTATTTACTCCTACAATACCGAGCAACCCATAATTAAAAGATCCAAAAAATGAATAAATAGCTTAAAAAAAACTTCCCCCCTTGGTTGGAATCAAAACCTCCACGACATCCTATTTCCGATGATTTTCGACTCTCGAAAGGGCCCTGCTCAGTATAATCCAATTATAGCCGAAATCCTTGCTTCTGCCCGAGTTTGAAGGTCTCTCTAGTCTTGTGCAAGAGGTAAAAGGTTGCCTCCTCAATTGCTCTTTCATATTCCATTTCTAACCTGTTTAAAGCCTTCATTTGTGAGAATCTAAAAAGGTTTATATTTACTCCGTATGTATTCGCTTGCTTTGCATAAGTGGGAAATCCGGGTGTTTTCCCCAATTAAATTCCCGGATTAAATGTCATGTCATGGTAAACCTGGAACTAAGCCGTCGTGGAAAGGTGCTCCGCTATGAAATGATGTTGGTAGGGCCTTATTAATTCCGGTCTTAGAAATAATAGAAATATAATTAGTTTCAGACTGAAATTTAATAATTTCAATGATTATTGCCACAAGAATTTTATTAATTCCTAATCTGTCTGGCAATCCCCCAATTGAGCAGAAGAGAACGTTATATGCCGTCATGATGATAAAAGAGAACAGAATAAGGGGTGTAGAAAAAATGTCCTGTGCATAGAATGCAACGTGATGTCTTTTGGTCGTAACCGGGTATAAAACTTTTAATAATGGCGAAGAGAATTTCCCATATTTTACCGAAGGCAGAACACTTTTTGGTTCCTTTCATATGCTTCAAATTCTCCTTAACTCGGGCATTAGTTCATTATGGGTGATACGATTTTATTCGTAAACATTCTCTACATTATTTTTCACCTGTTCTACAATTTGACGGATGTGATCTTTTAAGTTTAAGAATTATTGCTTGAATGTAAGATTTATATCCAAGCTGCATAGGTTTCATTCAGGACTATTGTAGTTTTTTAACACGTAAACCTCCTCTCAAAAAGGTGTTCATTTTATTTAACCTCAATCTTTACTCTAACATTCATCCATGTCTGTTTTACTTCAATTTTGTCGTCAAAATAATCTATATTTTAAATGTTTTGACGCAAAGCACTGGCCATAGGGCAGTATACATTGGGAGACCACTTTAGTGTCCAGTTCAGGGAAGAAAGTGAGCCACTCTTAGCTAAATATACCACCACCGCATTTGAATTAATATGGATGACTATGGGTGACTTTCCGAACATTTTTGTAATTTACGGCTGTGCGGTCTCCATAATTCAAAAATTGGTTATATTTTTCGCCATGTTAAAATATTTCACAAGCCTAAATTGATACTCCAATTATGTTGTACTGTGTACTTTTATACATTTTTTGTATTGCCTACTTCGAACAAATTCTTCTACTTTGTCTGCAAATAATATTTGTAGCAAATATCCTGTGAAACATTACGATCAATTGAATAAATTTTCGTATATAGGTATTTTTTCTCCATGCTCTAGGGTACAGAAGTTTCCCAGTGTAAATAAAGAGCTTCATTATTATAGTGTCGTTAAATTGGTTGCGAGGATTATTCATGCAGTGTCTCTTTTATGCAGTATACTTTTTTATGTTGAACGAATATTATCTTTTATTCGGCACTCAAGCAGTAACTGGTTTATTTTCAACGAGTCATTAAAGTTAGATGTGTTCCATGCAGCGGGGTATTTTTCCTTTCCAAATATTCCCACATATCTTACGGACTGCTAAAGTGTTGGAAGCAGCTGAAATATTAATAGGAGTTAGATGTAAATATTTGTAGGGCCACCACTTTTCTGATGAAAGAAATCAGTCCATAAAGGAATGGATGGAATATTTCCGCAGCGGACTCATTTTGTCGCTTCTATCACCTCACCTCTTCCACGACGCCTGACGCCAGTAATATCCTATTTAGAGACCTCTTAGCGAGAAAGAGAAAGGATCTCGTAGCTATCCCTTCCGGAATCGACCGGATACCCCTCCGCATCTCGTCTCCGCATTACAAATTCATGTCCTTCTTCAGTATTCCTCCTCTAGCAGGACCGCAAGCCTGTGTTCTTCGCCAGGGTAACAAAGTTGCCTCGAAAAACATCCACTTCTCATTACGCGTCCATCTGCGTCCCGCGGGAAGAGGAGCAGGAAAGTGTGTGGGGAAAAGGGGAAGGGGCGGGAAGAGCGAGAAAACAGATAACCACCCATTTCTGTTAGTACCCGTTGTAATGTCCCTCGGCGATTGGGGAACGGGGGCGGGGAGGAGTCGAGGTGGGCCGAGCTCCTTCGTGTTCAAATATGGCCGGCGGCCGCAAGCGCGCGCGCGGAGCCCCAGCTACAGCAGCCTCGGAGCGTGTCGGGGAAAATGCCTGGGAAACATCGCTAGTGCGGGACTGTTTTTGGGGACTTGTGGAGCGGAGAGTTGGTAGGGTGGCGGTGGGATAATGGACGTGTCTGGGGTTGCCGTGAACGGAAAGCATTGGGATGAAGGAGCTAGCGTTTTCGCTCAGTATGAGGAGGAACGTAACTGCAAGGTTTTTTCTCTCTGCGGGATTATTTCAACTGAATTTTCCCTGCACTCTATGTTGGTACCCACCTCTTTTGATAACTTTTTTTTTTATAATTTCGGAACGTAAACATGAAAAGTTCAATAAGCATTGATTAGCAAAGTAATTCTCTCCTCTCCAGTCATGTATGATTATGCTCTCAGTCTTTACATTTTGACGGGGAAGATTTACTTTCGTTACAATATCAGCTTCAATTTGTTCTTCATCGCGTAAATTTCTTCTGTTGTCGCCTTCGTTGACTAAAAACTAATCTCTCTTGCGATTTTTCCTCAAACGTTAAGGTAGTTTTTTATAAGGTAATCAGGAATCTGGCATCTGGTTGAGATGTCTTCTGTATTACAATGAATAATTCTGATGATGGATAACCAGAATAATGAACATTTATGCTACCTAATTAATTTTTGTCATTAATATGCACGTGGCTGTCTACTGCATACTGGTTTTCCCAACTAGTCATATCCTTAATCTATCCTGAATCCTATCTATCAGTCATAAATAATATTTCCAAATTTTAAATATTATAGTGACTTTCATTTCGAATTTTTCATCATTATAATGATGTTCTGCAATTAAATTACATTTTTCGGTCTTAAAAGTTTCAAATGATATAAATTCCACAACTTCTTATCCCTTATTGGGAATGTTTAGAAGTTTTCTTACGAACTATAATCTGGCGCGCGAATTGGAGTGTGTGATTCATGAGTCCATTCAAAATAGAGTCAGATTTAATATAAGGCAAAACTTTTGTATTGCAAAGAAGTTGTCTACCTCAGTGGGGCTAGTGGGCGTCTAAATTTCCCAGAAAAAATCCTCTATGCCTCAGTTACCTCAGCCTTCGTCCTCATCAATCCTTCCTTCCATGATTTCCGTCCCGATGTATTTCCATATTGTCCTCTCGAAAGAAAATGTCATACAATCTGGGAGGAGAGACGGAAATATTCCCCTCTCTCTGCGGATAGAGAATCTCCACAAAATATAAAATGGAGGCACGTGCCATTGGAGCGAAAGACGAAGGTAAGGGGAACTGGTCGGAGTGGTTGTGGGCTGACCTGAAAAAGCTGATTTCTCTCTATACCGCGGACATAAGTGACCTCCCCTTTAATGCATTACTATTACAGAAATTGGGTGGCTATCTTCAGAAGGTCACTACATTGCGAAATCCAACCGTCAAGAGCATTCCTTTTTTGTGCGGTTCCCCGCCTCCTGGGTCGGAATCGATAGTGTCCCTAAAGTATACAATTGGATTCCCGTGCTCTCAAGGCCGTACACGATTGGTCTGTTTTTGGACGCGTCTTCCTCGCAACCATTCCATCTTGCCACTTCCCCTTCTTTTCTTTTTCTTCACCACTCTCCGTTGTATCTTCTCGACCCTTCTTATTTTTTTCTTAAAAGTTAGTCCCATTCTTAGCTGAACTTATTCTGTGCTCTCTCAATTCTTTATTAATTTGGATTTATTTAAAGTCATTAATGAAAAAATATTTCTGAAAGGGATGCGTACAATTTTTCTTAAACCATTGTGATACCTATTCGTTGCGCAAAAATAGACCATTCGTTTATTATTACAATTTGAGTTTATGACTTGAATCCACTTTGTAACCAGCTGCTCTGCAGAATTTTAAAGCCCCGGAGGAGGAATATCAATTGTCGCCTACGCTTCGAAGTGGAGCACGGAACATAATTATTTTGTTAATATTTCACTCATAAACAATTCAAATATTTGTAGATAAATAGTGAAAATCGCTCAACCCTATGATAGTACTATTTTTCAATAATAAATTCAAAATAATATGTTTCCTTGCGTCTTCAGTGTAAAATAATTAACATTAACGTATTTTGAAATTGTACTCTAAAGGCATTTTGCTCACAGATAAATCACTATGCTGTAATTCCTGTTCAGTTGCGTTACGTTTGTTAAATTAGATGTTAAATTACACAATTTAAATTTCTGCAATTTCGTTCAAGATAACAGATTTTTAGAAGTTAGAGGTTGACCCTACGTAAAACGACTAGCTTCTGCGCCTCGTATTTCATTCAATCCAAGTATTTCATATTTCCGATGTGAAGTGCAGAGTACTTTCTTATTTAAGTCTATTTTACATATTTTGCCAGAATTGATTTCAATATTATCCAAATATGTGAAAACCTGTGATAGATAGGTGCCTCCACTTGAAAGTATTTTTTTCCCGAAAAGAAATTCGCTAGTAAAATCTTTTAAATCATTTATGGTGTTCCACAGATATATACAACCTTATGGTCATTCTTTGAAACAAAAAGTGTCATCTGATTTGGAGTGGGAGGTAGAAGCTTTAATTTGCGTGATAATACCTCTGGTTGTAAGGTTTCTTGTATCTTCCAAGTGACCAATTGATCCTGTTTGCCGTAAATTATAGACCGAGCGTATGATGTAATTAATCAGTTTTTGTCAGTCATGATATCTCCTTTCATTGGCACCCTCATATTTCTGTATTAGCTAGGCCCCATATGCCTTCAACTACCTGAATTCTTCTTCCCTGTTCCTTCCTTCCATGTCTTGACTCCAGTTATGCTGACCCTTTCGTCTCCATTCCCCATACCCAGTGCTTTCACCTTTCATGCACCTCCTGACTTATTGAGTCCGCCCACTCAGTCCCTTATCAACCGGTGAGCCACCATTACGGCCGACCTTATCAAAAACACCGTGCCCCGGCTACTCAAGAGTCGGTAGCGACGAAATTTCCTCCCGATAGACCCATTGTTTCGCGTCTCTACACCCGCCAGCACTGCGCTTTCTCTTCCTTTATCCATCGGCCACTTACCTTTCACTCTCTCTTATACCTTTGAATAATCCAAGGTTTTTTTAATCCGCCTCGGGGAAATGGGTTCCATTTACGCACGCAATCCGAATTCATGCCTGTCAGTTTACCTCGAAGCCTCTGCGACAGAACCATAAGGTCGAATTTTTTCGGTTTGACTTTGCGGTCAGCCGTTCAAATAACCTCAGAGTATTAGTCACTTCTCATTGCTCTGCCGATCGTTACAGAGAATCAAGTGCTCCGTCTAGGGATACCTTCAATTCTATTGATATGGACCCTCAAATATTGACGCTTCCCAGCTTTAGCGGCACCCGTTCAAATGTTTAGGACAGAGAGAGGAATTTTTTGTTACCTTTCACCGTTAACTGAGGTAAAGTATCGGACCGCAAAAACTTTACTTCACGTTTATCAGCTTATAATAAGTTTAAAATAATTGTTCGATTTTTATATTAGTTTCTTTGTACTTTGACGATCAATCAAAAAGACCTAGCGGCAGAACATACTTACGCCTCGCAGTCTTATGTATTTAGGTAATATAAAAATACTCAAGTTCATTTTTCTTCTCTTTCCTCATGTTATATCTATTTCAAACATTAGTTCGGTCGTCTTGTATTCTATTTTTAAGTCGAAAATAGCTGGAACCGGAGGAGATGAAAAATTTGCAGGGTCTGAGCATAAACCATTAAGCATTTATTTAGTTACTCATACCATCTGTTTTTCGCACTGTGTTAAATGAAGTTATATTCTCCTGGTAGTCAGGTTCACAACGGTATTGGTAAACAGTATAATGGTTTTAGCACCTCGATACACGAGATTTTCTCTTTTCGTATTATAAACATTAAAAAGTAACAGCAATAATACTGTTTTTTCTCCTAAAAGACCATGGATAGAACGATGAGTATTTAATTGTGAGACTTTACTCATTGCAGATTACTCAATCTGTTTTCGGTGAATGTGGACTATCGCGTTTGTAAATTCCTTGTACCATTCAGGATAAATTTCAATCTTCTGTCAGGTAACAAGAAATCACTCAATTACATGACTGAAGCTCACTCCGATGGAGATTGCCGTGGCGAATGATATACGGCACCAGAAGCTCTCGTGAAGAAAATTCTTCGTCCCGGCGAACTTCTTGTTGAGAGGTTTCCATCCCTCTACCATTCTCCACGGCGCCTCCTTATACTATCCGGCGCCTCCTCCTACCCCCGGCGCCTCCTCATACCCCCGGCGCCATCCCACTAGCCCGAAACCTAAAAACGTTTGAATCCACTTGACCCAAATCAGTGCGTCCCGACCCGGTCCACCCTACTCCACCCCGCATCGCCTGGTTCTGTGAGTAAATCTTTTTAAGTCCCTCCCATCCTCTCATGTGCTACGCGTCCGGAATTTGTGGATTCAAAGGGATTAACGGATAGTAAGGGGCCCAAAACAAGATTAAGAGTCAGAGTAATCAAATGAGTAAGAATTCTAGCAATCATTTTTTAAACGCCTCAAAACCTGGTATTCATTACATGTGCATAGTATGTACCTAAAATATCAACAAAATAGAAAACAGGTGAATTAATCTTCGTAAATATGTTCTTCCAAGGTATATGGTTTCTTCTCTACTTGAAATAATTAAATATATCAATGTTATGGCAACAAGTTCAAAGAAAAAGTTGAATATAGCGCATTGTTTCTTTTCTTATAGCTTTCAAAATACAATGGCATGTCTGCGCTTCTGTAGTCTAAATTTATCATCGTAGCTGCACACTTAGCAGTAGTATCTAGCAGCGGAACTGAAGTCTGCTGAACATAATACCGTTTATGAGCTTTAAATTAATGAAATAATGTTGATTGAACATAGAAAATGCTTTTTCCTAAGAAAGAGGACAGCAAATTATTACCGATGGCATGAATTGTGCTCGTTTTACGTCGAATTTGCACAGCTAAGCCTTCTCAATAAAAAAAATATATTTTGCTTAAATCAACAGTATTAGGTACCTACTGATATCTATCCTTATCTACCACTGAGCAATAAGCATAGTTATTCATAATTCCGGTCTATTACTTCCTTTTGTATTGAGGTTCATAATCCATTGATAGCGGAATTGATGTCTCGAAGCATTTAACGATCCATGATATTAGTACTCTCTATTCGTACTCCAATCCCAATAATGCAGATTTTGTTACAGCTCTTCTAAACATATACGTTGTGCGAGAAACATTTGCCCTTAAAGTTTTGATTTTAAATTCGGGTGATAGCGCTTACTCCCAGCTCCCGTTTTGCATGCTTTATAGTCTCTTATACCCCGTTGTCTAATCGATTCCAGATGCATGATACGTGTATATCTCGCCACTGCTCCACGTTTTTTTTTTGTTATCATCTGAATGTCTCCGTCCAGCTCTCCTCTCTCCAAGTATGCTCGGAAGGGGGAACTCGATGCCTTAGTGAAGACTGCCATCTTGTGATTCTAGATAATGGTGCATGCAATGTCTCCACAGAGAATAAAAAGATCTGCTGCAGGAGTATTGTCGCACGATCATGTCTCCTCGACCCTAATTCATGAATACTAATAGCAGTGGTGATATGTCCCAAGTATCCTTGCCAATCGTTTCTACGATGTCACCTGAGTATGAAAGATTAGCTTCATTAGGAAAGAGGCAATATTCTTGAAAATGTTTCCTGCTACAATACTCAGAAGTTACGCCAGTTAAATCTTCTGTTTCATTTTCCTGAATATTTATTGGTTAAAATGCATGAAAGAGCACTTTGCAGGATACTATCATTCGCAGCCGTTTTTAGGGATGTAACAAAATTTTTTATTTAAGTGATCGTGCAATACTGAAATCGTCTCGTTAGTTGCACTTGGAAACGCTATTTGCTAGGACGGATATATGAAATGATTCCAATCCTCAAAGGATGTTTGAATGAAGAACATATCGCCGTGCCAAATATTTGACACTGCCTGAAAGTGTCGCAGTCATTCGTTAATTTTACACATATATTTGTCAGCTGGACTCAAAATACACGTTTATATACAGAAGGCGGTATCACTCTAGCAACTGATATGGGTGTATAAACGGTGTAACACTAACAAAAAAAATGAAGGGCCTTTACCTGTACTTTGAATCTACATCGTTCTGTATTTCCAAGTCAACCGGAATGAATAAAATATGATTAAGAGCATTGATGGGATGGAAATGAAAAATGCATAATGCATTCCTTTAAAATGATTGATCGTCTTATGATACGCTTCGAAATAGAGGGCAAAAATAGGCGAAGAAAAGTATTAGAATGCTCAACCAGCATTGATATAATTATGGAATGCCCATGCAAGCTATATATCACGCAATTATATCTCATGTTGCATTCTTTCCTCTTCTACTCATGTTTCCAGTATAGAATCCCTTTTTTATAACATCGTATTCTTATCATTATCCTTCATAACACTCAGCATATCTAGTCTAGTTTCCCTCACTCCTCCTATTTTTCTTGACTTCTTTCTACGCGTCTGTCATCCCCCGCAATTCATTTTCATTATCCACTCGCAGCTCATTCACCCCTCAAAGTGCAAACAGTATTATTTAAAGCGTATCAATTTAAAAGTGGTCCATTATTCATTCAAGGTGATTGCATATATTGTATATATTGTAAGCTACTTTTGTACTTTTAAAGATAATTGAAAAAAAAATTTACTCAGCCTGAATCTGTTATTTAAGCGCTATATACATTCTATTTTGAGTCTGCACGCCTATTGAAAAGGGCTGTAAAATCTTTGACCGCGGGCAAATGTTGTGGATGAATACCTAAATTAGTATTTGATCGATATATTTGTGAAGTTGTGAAAAGTACAAGTCTTTAATTTTCTAGTTGGCGTCGATACTTATGAAGAAAGTTTCCTATGCGAATGGAATATTTCACGTAGAGGGAATGAACTTTATAGGAGAGATTCAAGATGCAGATTGAACGGCTTTTAAAATTGAATTAATAAAATTACTATATTTTTGGAATATCTAGAATGGCAATGGAATGCCTCGTTTAAGGTACATGAAGCAAGGTGTAGAAGAGAAGTATGTAAATATGAAGTCTAGCAGGTAGCAGAATCAAGTGAAATGCTTCGTCTCACCAATTAAAGTATTGTTGCTTTTTGATAATGATAGTAATATCAGCGCCAATTTTAATTGCGTTAATGGAGAGAGCTTTAGCACGCTGCATCAGGAGTCGTTTAGGGGAATCTCCAAAGGTGGGACTAAAGTATCGCGCTTCAGGTCACTGAGGATGAGTTCAGTGCCGGAGTGTTGGTATGGCGACGATTGAAAGGACAAGCCATGGATGAGGGAAGAGCTGATCTGAAATAGACAGGTATCCGACAATGGATCCTTCCTCCTCTCTACGAATTTTCCGATACATCAATCCTTCGTCGAAGGGACTGCGTCAGCCCTTCTGTTACATCCCGTGCCATCCAGGGAAGAGGCAACAGGGCGTTTGTTCCTCGCGGATCTCAAACCAGATCCACGTAACGCCGAGGGATCTTCTTGGGATAAGTCTCGCCCCCTCAAGTGTGACGTTTTCCCGGAGCTGGAAAAAATTGCGAAACAAATATCTTGGAAAATGTGTTGTGAATATTTGTGTATGGGCTATGCATTCTGTTTTTAAGTGTGCACATCTTACTTTTCTATATTCAATTTCCATAAATATTTTCAAATGTAGGATCTACTACTTGCTGAGTAGTACTACTTACGAATCACTTTTGAACACATGATGAAAATTACATTTTAATTAAACGAAGTACCATTTACTAACTATTTTAGCGAACATGTTTTGCAATTTATATCCTTTTTGCTTATTAACCATATTAGTACTCTGTTCATTCTGTATAGCTTCTTAATTGCAAATTGTGAGTATTATTTCCGTGGGTTCTCATAATTTTTATCCACAGTAAATAAAACTGTGAGATCTAATAATAAAGTAATTATGTGAGAACTAATTTGAAATTATGTCTTTTCAGGTAAGGAATCTTCACCTCTGTGAAATATGAGTGACAATCCTTCATTTTGATAAGTAATTTCCACTTTTTATTATATTATTGCATAAATTATTCGTATATTACTTATTTTTATGCTTTTTCTTGGGAATGATGCGGATTTCGGAGCGTAAGATTAACATGCGTAACTCGTAATTAAAAGCGATGAAAAGCAGAAAAATATTTTTAGCGCAATTTTATTGCTTGAATTAATATTGCTCTATCACATAATGCATATTTTCATTTTTCAAATACTTTAATTGCCATTTGGTTAGAGTATTAATCACTAATTAATATGCCAAGTGGGATTCAGTACTTTGCTTGAAAATAATGATGTTGCCTCCTCTCTCCGTTTTGGACTGGACGTGTGTTTAAAGCCGTCTCTACGTATACAAGTGACTATTTTTGAACAAGATGCCAAAACTACGATAGAATTTCGAGTTCGGTATTCATCGTTCAATTTGGCTCAATCACACTCATATCACTCTACGGGAAACATTATACATTTGATGGTGAATACGGAAATTGGAACGGTGTAAGATATATTTATCTAGCGTTGTGCATGATAATCATTTTCAGTTAATTTATTTGCGAAATTTAGTGAATAGAGTGAAACTAAGATGTGAAAATTCTAACTTTGGGTTTTTTCGCCATTTTGAATAATATTGCAATTTGATGGGTTGAAACAAATTTCCGTTTGTTCTTTTCCCTTCTGCAGTTTTCGCTGTATGTTTTTTGAGTGATCCTGCACATTGTCTCGCATCTTTTAGGTGACGGTAATGTTGATGCATGCAACAATTATTATTATTATTATTCTACCGGTGAAGGAAGGTTTAAATGGACATTTAATTCTTCCCATCCCCTCAGCCCCTCATACCTCCTGCCACCCATATTTCCATCCAAGCTAACCATTCTTCTCCTTCCTCTTCCCCGCTTGCCCAATCTCCTTCAAAACACCATCCCCTTTTATTACCTCTTCCATCCACACCTTCTGCCTTCTCCTAATTTCATCTATCAAATTTCTTTCCTCTCCTACCAATTCTAGCACTTCATCGTTCGTCTTCATTTCAACCCACTTTACTTTCTCCATCCTCCACACTCACATCTCAAAAGCCCTAAGTCTATTTTCATCTTCTTTTCGCAAAGCCCACCTTTCCGCCCCATATGGTGCAACGCTCCGTATTAAACTTTTCACTAGTCTTTTCTTCACTTCCCTACTCAACTCCCCTGTCATTAGTTCACGCCTACGAGTAATAGTTTCTTTTGCCAATGCAATTCTCCTTCTCACTTCAATGCTGCTACACCCTTTTTCTTCCAACACACTACCTAGATAGCTAAATTGCTACCTAGATAGCTAAATTGCTCTACTTGCTCTAGCTTCTGACCTCCTACTTTTAACGTTATACTGGCCCTTTCTGTTCTTGAAAATCGCATTACTTTCGTTTTCTTCTGGTTTATCGCCATCCCGTATATTTAGCACTGTCCCTGCAACGCATCCAGCAGGTTTTGCAAGCCACGAGCTGACCGGCTTACTAGCGCTTTGTCATCCGCAAACCACACTGATTTTATCAATTTCCCCCCAACCTTTACTCCAGCCTCCACTTCATCCCAAGCCACTCTCACTATTTCCTCCGAGTATATGTTGAAAAGTACCGGCGATAACAGACAGCCCTGCCTAACTCACCTCCTTGTTGTGGCCCAATCCGATTCTCCATCGGCTACTCTCACTTTCGCCTTCTGCGCCATGTATAAATTTCGGATAAGTCTCCAGTCTCTCCAGTCTACTCCTATCTTCCGCAATATTTCCATTAACTTGTCCCATCTCACGCTGTAGAACGCCTTTTAGAAATAAACAAAGGACGCGAATACGTCCTGATTGTATTCTAGTTTCCTTTCCACTAGTATTCTCATCACTGCAATCGCACCCCGAGTGGCCCTCCCCTGCCGAAATGCAAACTGATCCTCGCCTAGGAATTCGTTTGCTCTCTTTTCCATTCTCCTATTTATGACTCTATGCTTTTGCCGCATGAGAAATCAAACTTATCGTTCTTTAGTCTTCACATTCTTTTGTCACCTTCTTTTTCGGTATAAGTATCAGCACAGTTTTTACATAATCCTCCGGCGAAGCCCATTTTTCGTATATTTTACGAATAAGTTCATAAAATCTGTCCATTCCCCTTCTTCCTAGGTTTTTCAGAAGCTCAACTGGGATGCTATCTACCCCCACCGCTTTACCTGCCTTCATTTCTTGCAGTGCCTTCTCTATCTCGCTATCCAGTATTATGGGGCCCACATCATCCTGATCTACGTCTTTTTTCTCTTCTATGTCCATGTCCCTAGATCTATTTCCGCTCTCATACAGTTCCTCAACATGTTCCCTCCGCCGACGACCTTTTGCCTAGCTCTGTATTTACATTTTTCCATTTCCTTCTTTCCTCGATCCTTTCCACCATTACTGCTGTTATCCATGGTTTCTTGATCCTCCTAGCGTCTACTTTTCCTATTGTTTTTTTAGTTTCTTCTTTTATGACCGCCTTTATCATTTCCCACCCTTCATCTATTGTTCCTCTTCCCTCATGCATCTATCCACAATCTCCTAATATTCACTCCTCTTCCCTCCAATCAGTGCTCCTATATCCCACTTTTTTATTTTCCTTCCTACTTTCAACATTTTTAGTCTCATCTCACATTTCATCACCACGAAGTTATATGGTCGGAGTCGGCATCTGCTTCTGGGAAACAATGCGAGTTCTTTACGCTGTTCCTTAATCTTTGCCTAATCATGATATAGTCTAGTTGGTACCGTCCAGTATCCCCCGGCATTTTCCACGTGTACCTACGCCTAGGGTGATGTTTAAACCACGTGTTTGTAATCAATAAATTATTCCTCCTACAGAACTCCACTGCTTTCTCGCCCCAGTCATTCCTTACACCCAGACCATACTTCCCTACTTCACTTTCTTCCGAATTCCCCTACTACAGCATTCCAATCCCCCGTAACCATTTGGTTCTTCCTGCTATGAAATAATTACAATCTTTTATAAGCTTGATATGTTTTGTTATCGTTGCATCTTTTTATGTTTAATCTACTTAATCTGCTTAACTTCGTAATTCAGCAGACATGGTGACTTTCCTATTGGCCACAAAATATTTCTTCACTTATGGATTGATTTATGTGCCAAAATGATCGTTGGCACATTTCGTGAGGTATATAATATAGAGAGAATGTTAGAGAGAATATAATAATGCAAAGAGCTCTTTAGATTCCTGTGATGATCCTAAAAAAATTGATGGTCTCTCAGGCAGAAAGCATTACGTGTGAACTGTTACGACTGCTGCCTTACGATTCTATTTTTCTTGGACGGTTACTTTGATGTGGGGGCCATAAGACCATGGAATCTCAGAAAGGTATTGTGCGCAAGCGAGCCAGAGCTTGAGAATGCGGTGGTGGCAAGCGGTTTATGTAAGATGCGTTAATTTTGTAACTAGTGCATTCACCTGTAGGTACGTGCTAAAAGCAGCAGAATTTTAGGGGAATGGGTGAGTGGTTGTGTTTGGGCCTGTGGCAAATCTCTCTCACTCAGTCCTCAGTGGATTTCCCTATATTTGATTCCCGAACTCATGGAGCAAACAGTTCAGGCATGAAAGAGGGAAAATTTGAGTAAATATGGCTTTTATTTCATGCGTGAGACTTCCGATTTTCCGCTTGATTCTGCTTTTCGTGAGGCCGCGAGTATATTGCATGTTTACGCTTGGCTCAATCGCTTGAATTTCCTGTGGTTGAGGATAAAAGCGCTCCTAAAGCATATGTGGAAATAGCCGACCATAAATTCGTCGTTTGCCATACAAATAAAGATATTTCACCCCAAAGTAAGCTAATTTTCCTCTGTGAAGCTATAAAACTGTTATTTCATTAGTTATTATATTCATACGTTTCCGTGGATAGTACCCTGAGATAGTATACTTGTGGCTTTAGTGCCCAAGTCTTTAAATTCTTCAGTTTAAAATAACCGTCACTCCAGCGCAGAACTAATTTTGCAACTATTTGGTCTGTAGCATGGTGGATGTAATCCATGATCTCAAAGCGCATTTGTGTTAATGGTGTAAAAACATCTAATCACTCGCTCTGTGAACTAGACCAATATTTGCAACATAATTTCCGAATATGCGTTGAGATGAAATGAAAATTATTATTTTATGCGATCTCCAATGTTTTCCTTCTGCCATCACGATCGTTGGAACTTCTCTATTTTGAAAATGTGTACGTTTAGTTCTGTCATTTAACAGGAAATTGCTCATAAATAACATTTGACAAAATATTACGAAAATTACGGAGAATTGAATTATCATTCTCAATCGCACAAATATTTGTATTTTATAAATGATTGAATAATCATCATTATTATAGAGTAAATTGTTTGATGTTAAAGGGATTCGTATCTTAGGTTAAGAACCAGTAGAACTGTCATTTCATCCCGAATGGTCTGGAAATCGGAGAAACGCATAGGTATGTACCAGAATAAAAGAATCTACATGGCAACTAGGAGATCACTAGGGCGTTAAGGGTTCTAATGACGATTAATGGCATTACCAAATTTTTAATGCAATGGATTTTCTTGATGAAGAGTATCTAACCAATAGGCCTACGAATGTTTATTCATCAATGTACTTTGTATTTTGTGTGTGTTTATTCATCAATGTAGTGTACACTCAAATTATTTTCCAATTTTGTCTTGAGATAAACAAATGAATCACATCATAAATATCTGCTTATATCAGGGTTCATAACGGTCAGGGAAATGTGAGGCCGACTTGGCGGCTCGCTCGGGCTCGAGATCAGGCTGCTTGGTCTGCTCGTCCGTCGTTTTGTGTTTGAATTCTGACTGGAATATGTTACTTCCCTGGAATAAATAAATTTTATTTCACAATATACCTTGCTGCATTTTTCCATAATATCCCTATATACGACTGCTTTGCCATTGATATAAAGTCAGGGAAATTGAAAATTTGTTATGAACCAAGTATACACTGTAAAAAGTAGATCTGATTTTGAGGTGCAAAAGCGATCTGATTTTCAGATGCAACAATTTTAAGACAGGGTATGTTGAATTTCAGCAGTAGTATCTTGTCTAAAAATAAGGCAAGTGAACGACTGAAAATCAGACCAGGTGGGACTTATTTTAAGTTAGGCCTATGCTGAATTTAAGACAACCCTGGTCTGGTCGTAATGCGTGTTACTACTGAAATTCAAGCCTACTTTGAGGGGATGTCTTATTTTAAGGCAGTTGCAGGACTGAAAATCAGACCAGGTGGGACTTATTACTAAGACAGCCCTGGTCTCAAATTCAGCATGGGCCATTCTGAAAATAAGTACCACGTCAAAATGCGGGTTGCTATTGAAATCAAAGCCTACTTTTATGCGATGTCGAATTATAAATACTAAATATTTAAACACTTCACACGAACACAAACCAAAACCCAAACGTTTCATATTTTTATTCGATGATACTGTTTCACTGACTAAATTCTTCAATAGAGCAAACGTAAGTCATAGAATTTCCATTGAAATAGATTTCAGGACGGAAATGGGAACACATTGACAATAATTTCAAAGATAATATGAAAATTTGTACTTTTATTGGAAACAAAGTAATCCATACAAAGACTTCAATACCACAGATGTGTGCCAGTATCTACAAACCAAGGCAGGAACTGTCACTTGATGAGGGCGACTATTTATTAGTTCTTACAACGCTGTCACGTAGACAAAATAAGGAAGAATAGTCTCAGGATGCGTCACTCAGATAGAACTGGCTCCCTTCTGCAAACAAACGAAGTATCAACGCTACATTCTCACACCATTAATTCATCGCACGAAACTTATTCTCCCTAGGTACTTACAATGTAATTTGACAACTTTGAAATCGACATCTCTACACTTCGTAATCCTTGTTGAGTTCCCGCTCCCGGGTTACGCCGTTACGCTCCGCCCGTCAGTGAGCACATTTCTCTGCTATTGGAAGCTTGTATCGTTGTATCTCGCAACCTCAATCATCCAAATAAGTAACGTTTTACGACTCATTTCAGGTTAGGAGTGTTTTGTAAATTAGAGTGTGGTGTGAAAATGTTTTGGTGAATTACAAAATTAGTGAGGCCTGTGGCGTGTTATGAGGAGTGCGTAAATCACGGAATATTTAAGTCCCCTTTTGTGCTTATGTTGGAGGGAGGGTAATGGAGAGGAAAAGTTTGGTGTTGACTTAAATCATAAGATATATAGCATAAGGGGCTATTAGTGCGTACTGGGGATTATTTCTTATTATATTAATGTCTTCTTTGTGCATGTAATACTGAAGTTAGTGAATGTACAAAGTTTGCTTACATAATGTTTGTTTACATCGTGTTGTTCATGATAATAAAAGTTTTTCAAACGCATTGTAAACATTCGGGGACACAATATAATGTGATGGGTAGAATAAAATCTCACCATGATTATTAATAGATAGATTAAGGAAATAGTTTTTATAGGTGTTTGCTTTGACCAGTGTGTTTGTTGGGTAAATATGAAAGTTATTGTTTACTGGTATGCACTTGATAGTACTGTGTGGAAGTGTTACATTTATTAGGCAATCCTACCGTTGATAGTGCTTGAATTTTGTGTGTTTCCGTTATTGTCGTTTTTCCTATGAAATTATGTGTGTAGAACCAACCGGTGGATTATTCTTATAATACATAGGTAAATTGAGGAACAATGAACAACAACTCTCCACCTTAAAGTTCACAGCTACACATAAAAGATGCTTGTACTATGACATGCAAATGTTTTCATTTGCTTTTGTGAACTGGCTTGGGTCATGGCTTGTGTAGTGTCAAAACGCATGATTTTCAATTTAAATTTGTAGACATCAGCTAACAATCTGTAATTTTCCCTCACTCATCCAGTGTGAAATATTTCACAAGTGATCAATGGCACCTAGTGAAAATATATACTTTATTGTAGTTTGGCAGCATTTCTTTTACGAAGCACCTTTTTGCACAACATATCCCAAAACGAAAGTGCCATGAATAGGATTTACTATTTCCAATCTCATTTTGCTTTTATCCCTCACATTGCCCAACTGTACTGATTGGTATTTATATGGAACTATATATATATAGTACACATATGCCCTCTCACATAGATTGCAATTTCTTTATTCAACATTAGAGATAATGCTCCAACAATCCCTAAAGGAAATGTTTCAAATCAAATAATGCTTAATTTTCAATAAGCATACTATAACTATAGTTAGATTGAGTGTAAAAATTTGCATACAGTTAACTATCACAAAAATTAAGGATGAAAACTATTTTTATAGCTGGAGCCTATTTCAGAAATTATCTCCAGCTCTATGACAAATATATTTTTTTCTTTTGCTAAGTGATTTTCCTGTCAGAATTTCAGGTTTCTGGCAACACATATACAAAGGTGTATAAATGCCACTACATGACTTTGAATTCCATTGGCAATACTAAGAAGTAGATGACAAATTTTACTTGAAGCAGTAACGTTATATATTTCATATTGTAGCATGGCAATAATATTCTTGGCAACATTATAATGAAGCTTCAAATGTGAATAATGGCTTGCTGCAGACTTGTTTTCACATTAAGCACATATTCGTGTGTTTTTAATGTAACAACATTACATTTGTAGCTTTGTTACTCTACATGAAATTTCAGTTTGACTCTGCTTCACAAATTTGTCTTATCCTATACAGGCATGTCACTTTTTTATATTCATGCTGACAATGTTTTCAAATTTGTCAATCCTTAATACTTGGATTGAAAAACAAACCTCGACTTGCATTCTACCAGAATATTTTCAACAAGCCAACTAATGAAATCATTTTGCTTGAATTGACTGATGACCTCCTAGCGCTCCTTCCACCGAGCAAATTACTGTTTACATAATGTTGAAAACACCGTTACAGATGTGATGTAATAGCTTGAAATACATGGTTGACATGTGATCTAGGCCATTTATTATTATCATATCCCTTAGTAATGTTCTGATTACCATGTCATGGACCACTTATCCAGTATGCAGTAATTACTGCACATTAATGAAGATCTATCACCAGACATTGTATCAATTCCTTCCCAGCATCATCATTCTATCCTTAACTTATGTCCTTCTTAATTCCTCTTCGTAATCCTCCTCTTAAGCAATTTAATAGGAACACCAAGTGTTTAGATAATACCTTTATTGTAAAAGTATAATGCCTTGGCATTTATCATAAAGCAATCATCTTTATAAGGAATGCACCTTTTGTGAGAATTTTTTGTACTAATGCTTGTTCTGAATAAAGTTAGATCAGTTTGACTCTGCTTCACAAATTTTTCTTATCCTATAAAGGCATGTCACTTTTTTATATTCATTCTGACAATGTTTTCAAATTTGTCAATCCATTAACACCTGGATTTAAAAACAAACCTCGACTTGCATTCTACCAGAATCTTTTCAACAAGCCAAGTAATGAAATCATTTTGCTTGAATTGGCTGATGACGTCCTAGCGCTCCTTCCACCGAGCAAATTACTGTTTACATAATGTTGAAAACACCATTACTGATGTGATGTAGTAGCTTGAAATACATGGTTGACATGTAATCTAGGCCATTTATAATTATCATATCAGTTAAATTAGCATGGACCACTTATACAGAAGGCAGTAGCAGTGTTATTCTATTAAGTTGGAAAAAGTTCTCATAAATGGAATTGAATTTTGGTTTCTTGTATTCCAGCGTATCACATATGTGCTATATATATTCCAACATATCGCATATGCTATTGTATCAATTCCTTCTCCCAACTTCATCAATCTACTTTTTTAACCTTTGTTCTCCTTAAGCCTTTTAGTTATCCTCCTCTTAAGAAATTTAATTCATCAAGTGTTAAGAAAATACCATTAATGTAAAAATAGAATGGCTTGACATGTACCTATCATTAGTGTATCATGTTTTTTAGCTCTTCCGAATTAGATTTGCATTCAGTAAGTGCACATATGTACATTATAGGCTTCACAGGAAGACTTATGCATTGTTTCCTTCATATATTTCATATTTTAGTAAGTAGGTATATAACTTTCCACTGTTTGCATAGGAAGCATTTAAGGTTTCAAATTTTATGCAACCTAAAGTCTTAAAGTTCAACTTTAAATTATTATGCTAAGTACTGCATTTCCTTCAGTGAACATTCCAGGAGAATAAACATTTCTGCTTAATCAATTACCCACAGCATTACTTCCAGGGCCTATTTGCTTGTTACATTTCCTACATGCACTAAGGTACTGACAAAATATTTGAATAGTATTTTTGTTGTAGAAAAGCTAATAAACTATTCAAATAACAATATTCAGAGTATAGGTTCCTATGCATTTAGGTGAAGTATTGGTTCATCGTTTGTACATATAGTACTATGGCACAGAATAACTATCACGGATTACCCATAGCGTGATTTTTTAACATCTGGTCATACAATTTCACTTTTCTTGCTATGTTGAATGTTGGTTTGTTGTCTCAACTTTCCCAGGAGCAATCAAGGTTTAGTTACGATTGAAAATTAAATAAATATTACTCTCACGCTTAAGCAGCTGAAGAGTTCTTTCCACATGTTAAGTTACTTACGAGCTGTTAAAGTTAACGCTGTTTAAGAACTACCTACTTCGCTTACCTTTTTTCCTTCCCAGTTAATGAATAAGTATTGATTGCTTAAGTGAACTTCTAATAGCGAACATCTAAACAACGTGATTTCTTTCCGTTAACAAAAAGTATATCGGAGTGGGTTCTAATGTAATTATTTCTTTGCTCGGCACGGTATTTATTAGACTGATCATAAATTAGGCGACTCTGGATGACAAATACACAATGAAAATTCAAATTTCTCACCTGTACTCGATCGACTAGATTAATATTCAACATTAAGTTATGCAATTTCAACTATTCGCATTATTGAAACTAAACACACAAAGTTATACACATTAAAATAACATTCTAGTCGATAACTTTTAAAAAGTAATTTCGGTGAAGAGTACGACGCTGGTTACGCTCCGCCCATCAGTCTCTGCTATTGGCTGATTAGCTCCAATTGCGGAGCCAACCAAGGCCTGCTTATTTTCAGCGCGGGTGATTTGAATTTCAGATCACAACCATCTTATTTTCTACATGCAATGGTTATGGTCTTAAAATAAGACGGAGGTGTGTCTGATATTCACGCATCATGAGTGTTAAATTCAGACCACTACCTTAAAATCAAACAGCGCTTATATTCAGATCGCACTGAAAATCAGATCAACTTTTTACAGTGTAGTGTTCCTTTTTTTTACCGAGATTAAACCAACGCATGCCAGTATGTTTTGATACCATTATTGAGCTAAATGTTTTCTCACCGTAATGGGATATTCTGAAAACCATTTTGATAACTTATAACTCTTGCGGTCAGTGCTCAACCTTCCGTTAGAAAAACATGCCCAGCATAAAATTATTGAAGGAATTAGTTTATATCTTTCCCAGGGGATTAATTATTGATTGATGCTCTGTTTGCATGATTATCTGTATTGAATGAGAGAAATTTTTAAACTCTGGATATAATTCATTTCTGCGATGCACAGAATAATGATCAAGTTTACCATATTTAATGATGATTTTAGTGACGAATTGTAATGCGCATTAGTGGTTACGTGAGCTGGGGTTATAAGAGGAGGTGCAAATTTTTGTCTCGTAACCAAATGCTATTGGCATATTAAATTACTATATCGTTAGTACCGTAGATAAACTGACTCAAATATTATGCATGAGTGCGTAATAGTGCATGCAAATGATTTATGTTTTAATATCCTTCAGTGGCGTGTAATCCTCCCCATGGTGGGTCGCAGGAGAGTATGTAGATATGGGTCAGGTTTCATTACGTCCACTTCACAGGCGCACATTTCTTCCAATTCGATTTCTAAACGCGGTGGTTGCTCCTGTTTATTGCCCACAGGAGAGCCATGCCGCGACCTAATTTTCGTTGGACCTGCTCTAATTTTTGATTCACCTCGTGCTATTGGTTTCATTCCAGAGATTTGATTTTCTCACCTAATCTCCATTCTTCATTCAGGTGCCCCCGCAACGGTCTTATTTGATTAGAATCATCGTAGAATTGAATAGAGGTAGTGCCCATGAGTGCTATGCGAGTGTTTTCTAATTCACTTGATTTGAATCACTGATAGATGTAGATAAACGTATGCTCATTGGGATTGCATTAATCCGATGTTACATGCAGTTGAACTTCATAAGATAAAGAGGAGATTTCTTGAACTACCTTGTTCTAATTCAAACGGTAGAAGATTTTCAAAGTTGAAGATTTGCAGAACATCGAGAAAATCTCTAATCTGCGTTTCATTTGGAACTGACCGCGATGGATTTAAAATCACGGAAAGTTTATATTTTTGGCACTTCTCATCTCATAGTACCTCTTATTTATCAGTCTTAATGCTTTTGCCAACGTGATGCTTTCATTCCTTTTCTTAAATCTCGTACACATCCCAAACCTATTCCATCATAACCGTTTTCGACTCTACGCAACTACGCAATGGTGTAGTTGCGTGAATGAATACGCTTAGCCGATTAACTACCTATATTCGTTGACAATTACGAAGCATTAGCCACCGCAAACGTTAAACCGGTGTCCAATTTCCCGTTTTCGCTGTGTTACCTGATTAAGAAAATATCTGTTTTGATACTGATGTGTTGGTGACTTTGTGAAAAGAGGGCTCACGGGCTCAATATTGTAATTTAGACATTACTGCTTATTGAAACATGAATTTATTTGAATATACCAGTCCAATGTATTGTTTGCCTTAATGTGTGCTAGTCTCTGATAGAAAATATTGAAGTACATTTCTCAACCATGTTCTTATTGAATCTGGCTTGTGTGAGTGAAACTGGTGAACTAATTCTTACTCCTTCACATTAATTAGTGCAGGTTTTGATAAGAAGTTCCCTCTCTTTTTTGCATGCTATTCCTCAACTCCTCACTGCAATATTTATCTCTTTCGGTCGGCGTATTTAACACCACTATTCATCCATCGTGCTTCCATGACATTTACTTTCGTGTCAATAGATAAAATCAAGGTGTTGTACACTTTTTACGCTCCATTGTCTGCTTGTGGTCAGTAAAATATAATTCGTATAAAACTTTTGGGAATATATTAATTAAATAGATTAAACTAGAGTACAATGATAGTCATTCAACGTATTTCAGCCTAGTATTAGATTTCAAGTAGTTGGATCCATTACTTGATTGGTCTTCTTTTTCTATATGAAAATAAGGCTGTCATACTTTTATGATCTGTCTTTGTAGTTGGGCTTTACCTTATGTGTTGCCTTGTGCAGAGGAAATGTAGTTGAGTTTTATATTTCGTTTATATATATGTCGAGCACGTGAAAATGAATCTTATATGGTAATATTTCTCAGCTCACTTTTCATGTTTCCTGCTAAGGTCGATTGCATAAAATGCGCATATAAATGAAAATTCATGTTTTCACCCAAAATCAAAGACAACACAGGGACAATAAGGGCCTGATTGACGTTCGCTGGCGCTCATTGTTGTCCTTTGACTGTAGGGAACAATGGGAGCCAAAGTTGAAATGTTGTGCCTCGTGTGCACATCGCTGGGTGCCTGAATGGTGTAAAACACAACCAAAGGGGTCGGAGGGCAATTTCGTGACCCCGTCCGGTCACCTTTCCCTTTCTCTGGGTTGGCAGGACCACAATAGCCCCGTGACAAATCACACACGTGTTTCAAGGGCGTATAAGGACGATCTGTCGCTGTAAGATAAGATAACGTTTGAAGCATAGTATCGGGCACTAATTAATGTGACTAGTGATAAGATATATTCTTAACACGCGCCTAGAAACTTCAATTGCTGAATTTTTTCGATCAACACCGCACTTAGCAGGCTTTGATATTCATTGCGAGCAACTCAGTTTCTTGAAAAATAAATGAAAATAAGCGTAAATATTTTCGCACCAGTAAACTATCACAGAACAATTAAATACATATTTTAGTATTAGTTGCATATTGTTTAGAAATTAGGAGTATAAAATGGGTAATTAGAATATGTAGCTGTCGTAATGAGCAGTCAAGGTAAAAATTCAGTCGCATAGAATGGGCTCTATACGTGACGTGTATTCTTCATTATTTTCAGTGAGTGTTTTTTTCCTTACATCGTATATGTCTTCTCACCTGTTGTTCATTCTGCGTTTTTCATATCTCAATGCTTAAAAAAGTATCTGAAAATTGACCTCTAATCTGAATTTCAATTATCCTGCAATAATTGTGCGAGGCGCAAATATTGTTGTGTTACGCAATTTATCAAACTGTAGGAATCGACTGCATTTGGACATGTAATGTTTCCTCTTCTAACGATGAAATTGAGACATCATATGTGGAATTTAGAATTATTTTTAATAATATCACTGAATTGATTTGCTGCTGCTTTTATTCTGCCGAGATATTAGCGCTAGTCTGCGCGTTCCGTAACATTTTTTCCAATTAGATGGTGTACGTTTAATGAACTTAAATCTCTAGTGGGATAATTGATGTGGATGCCACCAAGAGAGACACCTCCATCAGGCGAATGGCACCTTTAAGAATTCTTATCCTGACGTTTTATCGCAGCCATTTGATCTTTCTAGTGCCAGTCTTCATATACACGGGCGAACTTCATTTTCCGTCTCAATGCACCCTGGCGGGGTGGTCCTACGCCCTATTTCGTGGGGAGGAATTAATATTCCCTTCTTTCCCTAGCTCGTTAACTGCAGCAGAAGCGTTGGGAGACCTTGAACGGAGAGGGACGGAATGCGGAAAAACTGTAATCTGGGAGGGCGCCCCGCCAGGGGGTAGAAGGCAGGCATCTGTCGTTATCACCTTTGCATAGCATCCCACTTTCTCGGGCGGCGCGGCCTCTCGGAGCGGAGGCGGCAAACTGCTATCATCACCGCGAGAGGGCTCTAAGCGCTCCTCTCGCTGCCCTATGTACACCACCCTGTACTTACTTCAATTTAGAAGCTCCACGCCCCCTCCATCCCCCGCCAACTCTGCGATCACCATGTGCGAGGATATTAAAGCGACGCGAGGGGGTCTTCCGCGAACTCCCGCCGATTCCGTCGCCTTGCCTAGTTACGTGCCCTGGCGAATGCTTCTCCATGGCGCCCTTCTAAATGTGATCCCACAGCTCCGGCTCACCTCTGAAAAGCCAGCTTTCACTATCAAATTCTTATTTAAGTTTGAAGCTGCGATCATGGCTTAAAAACCTTTAATTTTTAGTCCTGGCCTTGCAAAGAGTACTCTGCTCCCTTTGTCGAGACACTGATACTCGTTTTCACGACAACATTGGGGAATGTCCGCGAAATTTGTTTCTCGTGCATTCATGATGTACTTACATTTCTCGTATATTCTCATATATATGTACACCAAAATTTTCTATGTCACTACAAAAATTGCTATTAAAGTATTCCCGAATATTGATGAAAGTACCGAATTGATGACCGAAAGGTACCAATTGCTTGCGTATTGATACGGAATGTTACATGTATTTTGGAAGGAAACTAAGTGAATATATTGTCTTGAGGTTTTTATCGGTGCCTTTACCGAAACAATGGCTAAAGAGAGTTTGTGAAAAAGCACAATTTGCTTTTTCAACAATTGTGAAAGCAAGGTTACATCATCAGATCTATGATACGAATCATCGATCTGATGATGTACCTATGCTGCAATGGGTACGAAACGTTATCTTCCAAATATTGGTGTAACTCGGAGCAGAGAAACTCGGAAACCCAAAACCTACAACAGCGATTGCTTTGTCACAGATGAGATTCGCGGGGTGAGAATAGACGGCAGTATACAGGTTTTATACATTTTATGGATGATTTTCTCGTTGTGAGCCATACTGCATAAATATAAAATCTAATAGCATTAGTTTGTTGTAAAATTGAGAAAATGCAACAGCTTTCGCCGTGTATTCATGAGACAACTTACCTCTACGTACAAGAACGAAACAACGCCCATTATGATATCGTGCCATGACGTTATGCCCTGGGATACGCGATTAGGTCGTGTTTTTAAGCTGCCGAAAAATACAATATTTAAGGGGTAGTGTGTATGTAACACAACTTTGTTCAACAACAAAACTTTCGCCAAATGCATTTTAGCAAATAAAATTCTCATTAAGAAGAGTTATGAAAAATAGTGAGCGTACTTCATTTGAGACTGGTGGTTCTAAATGTGTTCTAAATGTAAAACTCGCTCCTTAATTACTGCTATCAACCTCTTGAGGTTTTTGTGAGGGAAATAAAAGTCTGTGAATTAAAAATAGCTGAATATATTGATCTCTATGCATATCTTTGTACCTGCGGTTTAAACAAAAGTTAAATAACCGAAATTTTAGATTTGGTAGCTGCGGTATTATAACGAATACGATTTAAGTGCTGATAGTTACGTGCGATCGCTATTAGCAAGATGATCTGACTTTCTTGGTTGCGAGATAAATCAAGCCTCATCTGTCGGAGTCATGGAAATGAATTATTATCGATGAAATTAAATTGTTTAAATCTATGTTTATATAGAATATGCTAAATAAATTGTGGAAGGGGAAGCAAGGCTAAAAGAACGACCTTAAGAGCGTTAAGGGTATCACTATTCATGCTGATGAATATTCAAATTGCTTCAGTGTTGTATGAAATATATGGACAAGTTTTAAAGGATGTGAAAGAAATGAAGTGATGTCAATATGAAGAAAGCCGATGAGTGTTTTAGTGGAGAGTTGCGTCAGCCCAAACAATTGCTGACCTGTGATGATTACGCTTATGCCATTTATTGACAGTGATTTTATTTTCACGTTTTCAGTTTATTGTTATGCTTATGTCATAGCTTATTTAAATGGAATATAGCTAAAAGTTACCTTCAACATAAGTGTCAACCGAAAATGATAATTTGAAAATGGGAAAATAATGTGATTATTCATCTTATTTCATTTTCGAACTTCATTGAAAGCCAGTTACCAAGTTTGCATTTTTGTAGTTTTTGTTTAATGTAGAGTTTCTACGGTATTCGTGGAGTAGTAACTCATTTTAATGTTCGATACTGTCATGAGAAATAATCAATTAATTAAAATCGTAGCTGGAAAAGTGGAAGTTAATATGTTTCGGATAATTTGCAACTCTGTGAATTAGTCCCGTCACAGCGACTACGCAAGATACGTAAAGATCTGTCCTTGGTTGCAATCGTCACCTGATACTATGGCCACCTTTTACAAAATCATTAGTAATCTTAATATCAATAATTGTGACTCGAGTAAAATAATAATAACTTATTTCTCAATTCTGCCTAATCATGTATTTCATTGGCTATTATTAACCATCGCTGTTCGCACCGGATACGACATGTGCTGGAAAAATTAAAAAACTTTGCTGGGATTTAAATTTTACTCTGAACGGAATTGATCTTTTTCATCTCGTCGCGTTTGAAATTTTATCTGTCCCGAATGCTCAAGATACTTTCACTTTTGCAAACTCCCGACAGGAAAGCACAATCCATTCGCCGATAATTTAGAACAAAGATGCGGTCCGACGAGTAATTGAAACAGAGGGAGAGCCATTAGCATCTCATCCCCATCGTCTGCACTCCCTTTGATACAGTTTACGCTGCTGTCGGGCTTGCTTTCCGCCTTCCAACACCGCTCAATCATTTGGCCTTGTAATTCCACGTCCGCTAATTGCCTCCCATCTCCCGTTTCAAAGGGCCGCCTCCCCCCTCCTCCCATTCTTCTTCCCTTGTCTCGCCATTTCTCGCTCTCTCGGCATATTGTCCCGTCTCCATTCCCCGCGCTGGATTCCCCATCCCAATCCCTCCCTCCAATTCGTCCTCCTCCACCCCGCTCCCCTCCCGATTGCCGGAGTCGCCCACGCCGAAGCACGTCAGCCACCATTCTCTGTCACGATTTCCTCGAGTCTTTCGTCCCAGTTCCGACTCATGGCTCTTCATTTTCTCCGAGCTGCATCCCCCATTTCCCTCCCCCCGGCGCCATGCCCGCTTCTCTATCCACCCCCTCTCCGTGCTCTTCGGAAAAAATCATTTTGATCCTACTTCAATTTCCTCCATTATCCTCTCCTCCCCTCTTGTCGTTCGATCTTCCACTTCAGCACCCTCTCCTCTCTCTCAATCCGTTTCTCTCCTTCCCCCCAGCCTCCTCTTGGAATTTTAATTCCATCCTCTCTTTTTATCATCCAATTCGACTACCATTTCTCCCCTGGTATGGCCATCTTGTTCCAACCCAAATACGGTCCGATCGACTTGCAGTAAATGATCGCCTCAAATTGTAGCTCAAGGATAAACCTCCGTTTTCGTAGTAACCGTTAAAAATCAATGCAGCTGATAAAAGTTTGGACTCACGGGGAACATATTTGATAGAGGACGTGGTTTTCATTTGTTATTAGTAGAATGATTTGTGTCTTTTAATACCTCTAACCGACCCCGCCGAGTTAACAGCGAATTAATCACGAAATATCCTTCCTGAGGCAAATATGTTATTTCACTTGTAACTTGCTATCACATTTTGTGTGAAGTAAGTTTTTGTGAGTTGAGGTATTTTCATAAAATATCTTTTCTTTGTTAATTGTTCCTTCTGGCACAGTCTTTGTTCATAAAAAATTACGATAACTTTATAGAATGTCAAAACATTGTAATGATATCCTTTTCTCAGTCGTTTTAATAGCCCTCTCACTTCACTCATTCTAAAAAGGACCTATTTACTGGTTAGGGACTCTCAAATAGTTGAAGTGGGCTTTAATTATTATTTGGATCGTCTTAAGATAAAGTAATGCCACCGGGAAGGCATCAAACTATCAAAGATCGAAAACCATGAACGTTGAAGATTTTTTTTCTATGGACTTCATTACGTGAACAATAAAATTATTTTAAGTTCACTTATTCATGTTTAATCTGCAAGTAGGAAAATGCCTGATGGCAATAATAGAAGGTATTCACATAAAATAGTATGTTTAATGCAATTGAAAGAAAAAAGGGAATGAACAATTTGATAAATTAACATTTATTTCTAAATGATTTTACGTATTTCGCTTTGGGCTTAAAAGTTAATCAGGCATCCTATTCCAATGAGTTATTACCAGTGAGTAAATTTTCCGAAGGAGTTAGAAAATGGCAGTCATATATTTTAAGGGAGACGGCGCCCTATTTAGTCTCATAAAAGCCGAATGATTATTAGTGACGTACTTTCAGCATCAGCGGGACTACAATCCCAAGCGCACGCAGTCTTAGGTATCATAATGAAATACTCGCTGTTCTCTTTTTGCATGCCAAGTTCCTACATTTTATTGGAATATATTTGTTGAAATAGTGGCTCACGTGTAAAACGATCACGTTTTCCATATGGCTTTTCGTAGATTTAGTGATTGTGTACGCATACACGGTACGGATTGGTGTTCCAAATATAATTCGTAAACATGGTTCATCCTAAATACTTTACCTTGTTTGATATGTTGTTTCAAAAGCCCTCCCTCCTTCCTCGTCAAAATTATTCCTCATTTGCGCATTCCCATCGATCTTCCTTGCTGCATTCTGCGACGGCCGTCTTGACTTCACCGCGCCGTCATGTGTCTTGGCACCGAACTACTCTTTCGTTTCATCTGTCCTCTTGAATCTTCCGGGCTCCACATATCTCTTTTCAAGTATGAAGTCTTAAAGGACCGTCATAGTCAGGGGATGCTTATGAAGCGCGTGGGATTATTCCCGTGTATAAATGCTATTTTGGAATAATATGGACTGGATGGACTCGCTGCTAAGGAAATAAATGTCTGAATGGCAACAAGAAAGGACTTAGTAACAGCGGATACAGTAGGTACAGTGGATGGAGTAGAAGACCAAGGTACAGGTATTAGTGGAAATAAGCTATGTAGTACATGCCGTGACGTATGTATGTCTATATCTTAAACATCGTCTTTAAGTGAGTAATATCATCACGATTTGATAGAAAAAATAAGCACTTCCAGAGATCACGGCTGCTAGAGAAATATTAGGGAAATCCGGAATAAAGCATCCATAAAGCGTTGTGCGAGGATGTATAAGAGAAAAAGTACGTTGATATGAAGAGGTTGGCCGACAAAAGAATCGAGTGGAGGGCTGTCATTGGTGTCAAACCAATACTAGGATTGTTGACGATGATAATGGTAGTGCTGAGTCTAGAAAATTAAATGTGTTGTAGAGTTTTAGCCGAAGGAAGCGGCGGACCAACGCAAGAAGGAATACTATAGGTTTATGAACTTATTGGAAGAGATAGAAAATACTAAGGGTTTAAATGTGATTGTACGTTGAGGTAAGATAATTTAGCACGCATTCTTTCCGTGGAGTGTAAGCAATGATATTTTCTCTCTTAACCTTATAGGGTTACTTTAGAAAAGCACTTTTTGAAAACTCATTTGGCAGTTTAGTGTCCATAAAAGAACGATTCGTGCTGCATGTTTGGGAAAATATTCTTTTCTTCGGAACCGTGATTTCACTATCCATGGTTCAATAAGGTCGTAACTTCTCTGTTAGCCAACATCTAGTTATTCTATCTGACTCCTCACCTTAATCCGTATCATTTCCTAACCCTTGAGCGCTGAGCCGAGACATTCTTAGCCCTTTACTTGATCTTTCCATTCCTCGAAAAATCCACTCGTTCTCTTGCCGTGGAAGATGGCAGAGAGTGGAAAAAGTAAGGACATGAATAACGTTTCTTCCATTTATTCCGACTCATTCTCATTTTCCCTTATTCGTCTTCTTGACCTCCTCCCCCCCTTCATTCTTGACTTTTCTCTCTTATCTTCCTCCCGTTTCATCTTCGCGCTCCCTTGCAGTGGCAGCCGTTCAAATCTTCCCTAACCCCTGCGCGCCATTTACGCATCTTGCTCCCATCTCTACCATCCCCTTAAATTATCTTTATCAACCTCCTTATTCCTCCACATCTTATACTCCCTCAGCTCCCAGCATTTCAAAACAATGGCCCATTCCTCTTTTTTCTCCCTTCTTGTCTTCCTCATACTCCTGCATCCTTCTTGCTCCCTTACAAACTCCACTTTATTCCCTCCCACACGCCAACTCCCTCTTCTTCCCGTTCCCCTTTTCCCAATGCCGTTCTTCTTTATTCCGTCTACACCCCATTAATATTGTAGTTGTTTTAGGCAGTAAACAACGTACATGGGCCAAATTACTTTCCGCTATTTATATCCAGGATTACTTCATATTACCTTTGAAGTTAGAAAATTCTGGGTTGCAAAAATAATTCAATGACTGTTAATTCTACAGAACGTAATATAGGTATGGTCTATCTGTTGCAGTCTCATGAGTTCTTAAAAAATATTCTTTATTTCCGAATTCTGAGTCATCCACCACCTCTTCCCTTTCAAATGTGGTTAAACTCCTAGTTTGTGACATTCTATAAAGCGCATCCTTCATTTTTGAACCTAAGTGGTAGGCATGCAGTTGATACGATGTAAGTGTATTCATTTTTTCAGATGGCTCACAGAAGGACCCAAGTTGCCTAATTTCGGAGTGTCTTAATAGAAGCATAGAATTATTAGGCGCGACACCTACCATCATATAAGAAACATCATATAAGAGGGTCGCACACAGACTCGGAACGAATGGCCTCACAAAAGATATTACAGTCGAATATGATACCTTCGTGTGGTTATCGGCTTTGTTAATCGTAGGCACACGTCACTAAAAATCGAGCGGAAAGAAAAGAAAAGATATTCTCTGAGCGCCCGCAATGTATCGCGCTCTCTATGTCTCCTTGGAGTTCCTCTGCCACCCCTTATCTTGCCAGAACCTCCTTTATAATTTCCATTTCTCCCGCCTTCTGCCTCCACGCTTCCCGCTGTCATCTCCCCTTAAATTCCCAGCCTCTGTTCCTCCCGTTACCCCTTTCTCCCTCCACCCTTTCTTTCCACTCCCTCTCTACCCTTTTCCTTTCCGCTCCCGGCGTGCACTTGACATGGGATACCCTCCCCCGCCCGCCCTCGCAAAGCAGGCTATTTTTCTGGCAATCATCCAGCACATCCCCCAGACCTCCTTTCGGTCCCCGCGCTACTTTCTCTCGCGCAACTAAAATCCTACTCTACCCACACTCCCGAGCCTTGCCATCAGTTTTCCTTTCCCCGACTGGAGGAGGTCACCCACTCCCCGGAACGGCCCACTCACCTTCCCTTCTCCGCTGTAATGTCTTCTCCTTCATCCTCACCATTCAGGCAATCATCCATTTTCTTCAAATTTCCAACTCCTCGTTCCCTTTCCCCCAACTCCTTGGCTTCCGTCGTGTCCTAGTTATCCTCACCTCCGTCCTGCATTGTCTCCTTTCATCCCTAGGCCTTTATCCGCGTGATACGCGTAGCTTCAACTAAGACGTTGGTTACCGACATTCTTGCGTCACCAATATATATTTAGCGCCTTTTGTGTAGTATAATGTCTTGCTATTCTTAGAATTGGAAAAGAAAATCCGCTTTGTACCTGTCACACAAAGGTTTTATTGGTTTCTACCATGGTTTCGACAATATATGTCATTATTTAGAAGATATCTTGTATATTATCTTTTTGATAATGACATATATTGTCGAAGCCATGATAGAAATCTTATTGGTTCTTCTAAACTTCTTCTAAAAATCTTTTATATTATTTTCTTGATAATTACATATATTGCCGAAACTATGATAGAAACCAATAAAACCTTTGTGTGGAATGCACAAAGTGGATTTTCTTTTCCAATCGAGTGGTTCCACAAAGTAAAGCCTCAAACTTTGAATTGCTATTCTTACTTGATTACTGGAACTGTTTTAATTACTTTTTATTCTTTCACCTTCAAGTGAAGCGTATTCTTTAAATTCATCGAATGCATTTAACTTTACGTGAATTGAATAGAAGAATTCCGTATATCCGAGTTAGTTAATTATTCAGGGTATGCGACCGACATCCGAGGTCATTTGCGCCAGTTAGGATAGGTGGATGATTGGGTATCTAATGCTAGGAGTTTTCCAGAGAATGGAGGAAGGGTGGAGAGAAACCCGGCGTCGGCATTAGCCTACTCTTAACAAAAGGCGCCAAGGATACTACGGCTTTATGTATGTACATACCATTCGACGCACGGAGTACTGAAGCTGTAATGCAATTCAGTAGGCACTCAAGTAGAGACCGGTTTGCCACTGAAAAATCCCTCACTGCCGGCAGTCGAACCTTGGGATGGGAGGCCAGTAGGTACTCCAGCCGCCACACCAACGCGATCACCTCCGTATTTCCGAAATTAGGTATAAATTTTCTAATCAAAATTTAATTACGAGAGTATGACAGTGTCAGATAAAATACTTAAATACCTGTTGAAAAAACGGTATCGCGTGAAGAAAATGTATAGCCCCACGAGAGCGTACTCAGTATTAGAAAATATTTCTTAATTTATATCTCGTCGATCTTAATTAAAAGCCTTTTTGTAATACAAGGTGATCCCCCAGGCTCTTAATTTCATGCGCATATTTCGTCAATTAAAGAATCGCCTACTTAAACCGAAAGCCATTTCATCCCATGGATATCCTTGGTGGTAAGCGAGGAATTTAATAAATCCACGCGTTTTATTTTATTTTTTTTGCTCTTCCTTTTAATTTTCGAGCCTCCCGACAGCAGAAAGTTTCGTTTTTCTTGCGAGACTTATTTTTCCCCGCCCATTTTCGCTTTCGCTAACCCTTTCCGTTATTTTTGTTCCATTTTCTCCTCCTCCCCAGTGTTTTCAAAGCCGGCATTGCAAGTGACTGGTGCCCGCACAACACCCCAAACGCCACACTCCCCATCTTCCTGCTTTTGTCCCTTCCCTTACCCTCGTGACGTGGATTGTGGTTTACACCGTAGGCGCGGGTCCTCTCGGTACTTTCTCCCACCCCCTCCCTTCCCATCCCCGTCCACCTCACTTTATGCCTCTTTCCATACACCTCCCTCCTACTTTTCTCTCACTCCTCTCCCCTCTCTTCCTACCCTCCCCTCTTCTCCCTCGTCTTTTCTTGCTCCTCGTCCCATTTGACCTGGATATTGATCACCCATAACGCTTTGCATCCTTCCCCCCATCGCCCGCCCTGCCTCCCGCGAACGCCCTCGACTCCCCTCTTCCCGTTTCCTTCCTCCCTCCGCTCCCCTTCTCCCGAGGGAATTCGGGGAGAGGGTTTTCCTGGAGAGGGTGTGTTGGGAGAGAGGAAGGTTGGTGAAGAGTGGTGAGGCGTGGGGTTGGTCGTAGATGTTCTCTGCTCCTCCCTCTCTCGCCTCAGTTTTTCCGGCGGTCTCTCCTGGGGGTAGCCATCGGGGGATGAGGAGGAGGTGGAGACCGAGGCTTTCGGGAGGAACGGCGTGGGCTACGCGAAGGACTTTGGGAGAGCAGGATGGAATGCACCGTGGGAAAGGGTGAACGATTTCTCCTGATTTTTCCGAAAAAGGGAAAAGGGAGAGAATTTTTCCTAAGTTTTTTTCATGGGTAAGAAAGGGTTGTGGTCGGTCTCGGTAAAATGGTATTTTGGCGCGTTTATGGGTGGGAAGGAAGGCCAGAAGGTGGCCCTGCTGGGAGGACAGTAAAGATGGCTTTGGTAGGAGGGTGTTCGAAGGAATGACTACTTAGCGAGAAGGGGATGGCTCGGTTATGTGGAAGACCCACGGGCGGTGGAGGAAGCGAACGTTAGTTGGAGAGAAGAAAAGGCGTACGCTATTGGATGTTAGGGGCAGTTGCCAAGGAAAACATCATGTATAAATATTTCGAATAAGTTATATAGTTTCTGCTTTCGATTAATTTAATAGTGATATTTCATATGTTATATGAAGTGTAGATAGACATATGTTAGATGTTATATGTAATATTTCATATGATCACTTTTTTCCCTAACTTTTATCTTGAATTAATTTGTGCATTCCAATTACCTTTTAATTTTGGTTCTAATTTGATGAGGAATTTGTCCCTAGTAAATGCGTTATGTGGTGCGTATGATGCATTTCTGTAATAGATAGTATGAAAACTCTATATTTGTGACGGAGTATTTGGTCTCACGTTATTATGCAGCCCCATCAAGTTGCTACCATCTTAGAAAATATAAACCCAAACACAGTGGTTTACTGTGTAACTTTTAATTGCTTAACTATGCTATAGATTTTTTTCTCATTTTTTGCCGTTCTACCGGTTAGGATAGCTTATAGTGTATCACTTTTCTTTTATTGATGTATAACCTGAAGAATACTTTAGGGAGCACATTTGTTATTTCAAAAATAAGGACTAAGGTTATTTTTACGAGCGTTTATGATCGTGCTTTATGATAACGTTGCTTCATGTAATCCAAGAATGATCATAAAAATCCAATAATGGCACATTTCCGCTTTGCTATTTAGAGACAGTCCTCATGTTACCCTAAAATTGTCTTCAAAATATTGCTCGAAAAGAAATACATGTACTTTGGAAACTCTTACTCACCATAGATGGTTGAACCTTGAAGATATTGGAGCTAGGGGTTTTCGAGCCTTGGCATTCACAATGTATAAATGAAGACAGCCTTACAATTGGCCTTGATTCAGAGCGAAGGTATTATGCGCTGTAATAAAATTCCATACAATGGGCTGGAATGAGAATTCAGTTGGTCGGGGTAGCAAGAGTTGGAAGGGTACGAAATGCAGAAAAAGAAGAGAGAAAGGCAGGGAGGGAGAGTTCAGAATTCGGAGAGGACAGAGAAGAGAAGGATGAAGGGACGGAGTTTCTCATGCAGGAGTTGGAAGGAGAATTATAAGGAGCCGAAATATCGGGCGACGCGAAGAAGCAAAATGATGAATATGAGCCCATGGGGTTTTCGGGCGGTAATAAGTCGTGGAGTTGCGTAGGGGAGGGAGGGATGAGTGGTAGACAGGAGCCAGGCCTCTAGGGGAGGGAGTGGATGAGGTGGAAGGAGGGAATCCGTAGAGAAATGGGGGTTAGATGAGGAAGAAGGGATGAGAGCACACCTGAGAGAGGCCAAGGGCTGGGAGGTAACATATACCACAAGCGACGTCACTTGAGGACATTTATGCGTTTTGCGTGCGAGTCGTCGAAGGGAAAATGCACGAAAATTCCCTTGGATACGAGCATCAGGCTTGATGACCTCGTTTTTCCGTAATTGCAGCCACTAACGCTGGGAGCATATTTTACTGTGTGCGGTTGTATTATGTAGTGCAGTGCCGGGGATGTAATTTTAGCGTGCATTAACAGATAGCTGCGAGAAGGGAAAAAATGATCCCCATGGGGCGTATTAAGTAATTCAGTACCTTCCCAGGGGATATGGTACGGTAAAAACAGTAGACTGTGCATTTGAGATTCTTGTGCTGAGTTGCTACACTGATGCTACGGCCGAAATCTGTCTTATATCAAGGGTATGATGAAAACTCGCGTTTTTCCTATAGTGGATTTTACTAATGCGATTCACGTTATGAAGTTTTTATATTTCATATGCAATGCATAACATCAGACAGCACGAGTGGATGGAACACTTATCTGGAGCTGTATGGAGATATTGAATGCCCTCACAGTGGCTGAATGCTGAGCGTGTGAGGGAGAGGGAGATAAAGAAAAGGCACATCGTATGCCTTGAGTAGGAAATACATTGATCTAAGAAAAGAAAAAAGCGTAAATAAGGAGCCGTTCAGAGAATGCATATTAATGCAATTATGTTTCATCAAAGCCTATTGTAAGGATAGAAAAGTAACCGATAAAAACTTATGATAATATGTGGAAGTTAAGCTTTAGAAGTTTTGCTTTCATGACTAGCCCAATAATTATTATTATACTTTATAAATAACTCCAAATGAATTCCTGGATAATTGCTTCGGTACTACTAACGGTGAAGTCCTGTTTATCTCTTTCCAGTGCTAACATCGGAACACTTCTTATACTCTATTAATAATCATTAGTCGAACACTGAAATCGTGCCTGAGGAGCAGTTCTAGTCTCCGGTACGTTGGCTGGCCATATAAACCGTATTACTCTGGATATAATTAATTACTTGTCATTAGAATGTATTTTGGCCCTTCTCGGGGACTAGACTCAACACATTTTCATTATTGCCTCACTGAGGAGGCAAAGATGGTTTCCAATACCTTATAAATGGATATATGCAATTACTATTTAGGTCATATCTAACTGGAAACAATGATGATCATTTAGTTGTACAAGTAATTATAAGAATAAAACTCGCAAAACCATTTAGCATTTACTAGCACAGCGTAATATAATTAAGTTTTAAAACTAGGGAAAACACCATGCCACCTAAGTATACTTGTGTCATAATTTAGGGTACTTTTACTCATGCAGTCGTGGTATCTATCGACAATAGGTGAATTCATGAGGAAACAAAGTATTCACCCCAAGCCTACACGGCATTGAAGCTATTTAATTCATAATGATATAATTATTTATATCAAGAAATTTTTATTGAAAACGAGGACAAAGTGAAGAGATGGAAAGAATATCTGGAAGAGTTATACAATGGAAAAAATCTCAGCACAAAAGCTATTGAAGAGAAAAGCGAAGGGGAAACGGATGATATGGGGGCATCTATATTAAGATCGGAATTCGACGCTGCAGTAAGGGACCTTCGGATGAATTAGGCTTCTGGTATTGATAATGTTCCTGCAGAACTAATTAAAAGTGCAGCAGAGGAGACATTAACTCATCTTTACAAAACCATCTGCGACATGGCCTCAACAGGAGAAATTGCAAGGGACTTCGAGAAGAACATCATCATTCCTATTCATAAAAAGAAGAGAGCGGAGAAATGCGAAAATTCTAGGACTATAAGCCTGACGACACATGCATCGAAGATACTGACGGGGATCATCTACAGAAGAATAGAACGAAAGCAGAGGAGTCTCTGGGTGAAGATCAATTCTGATTTAGGAAAAGGGAGGGTACAAGGGAAGCAATATTGGCCCTTAGGCTGCTCATAGAGAAGAGAATGGAGAAGAACAAACCGACGTTCATTGCATTTGTGAATTAAGAGAAGTCTTTTGCCAACGTGGATTGGGAATCATTGCTTGGAATTCTGTAAGAAATTGGAGTGTCCTACAGTGACCGAAGAATTATACACAGTCTGTACAAAAACCAAGTGGCTGTGATTAAATCTGGACCCAGCTGTGAAGAGGCAAGAATAAGGAAAGGAGTGAGGCAAGGCTGTGCACCGTCTCCCGTAATTTTTAATGTTTACATCGAGGGAGCCATCAATGAAATCAAAGAGAAGTCTCCTTGGGTGACTATCCACGGAGAAAAATAAACATGCTGCGATTCGCTGACGACATAGCACTCATAGCAAGGACAGAGAGGGATCTGAACAAGATCCTACTAAACATGAAAAGGACAATGGCTAGATATCAGCTGAACATAAATAAGAAGAAGACTAAGATATTGGGGTGCAGCAAGAAAGAATAGGCCAAAACCAATGTCAAGCTAGGAAAGCAAAAACTTGATGCGGTGAAAGAGTTCTGTTACCTAGGAAGCAAGCCGAGTAACCAACGATGGATGAAGCAAGAAAGAAATAGTTAGTAGAATAGCCCAGGCAAAGAGGGCATTCTATCAAAAGAAGAATCTACTTACAGTAGGAAATACAAGCGTAGAAGTAAGGAAACAGTTCCACAGAACATACATCTGGAGCATGTTTCTTTCCAGCAGTGAAACATGGATGATGACAGCAGCGGAGAAGAAAAGGGTAGAAGTATTCGAAATGAAGTGCTACAGAAGAATGCTGAAGATTAAAAGGATCGACCGAGTAAGTAACGAGGAAGAGCTAAGAAGAGGAGGAGATAAGAGAAGTCTTATGAAAACTCTAAAAAGAAGAAGGGAAAATTTAATCGGTCATATCTTGAGACACGATGGCCTGATGAAGAAAACTCCGAGGGAAAAGTGAACGGGAAGATTGGAAAAGGTACGCCTCGTATGAGATACATGGAACAGGTTGTGAAGGATGTAAAAGAGAAGATTTGCGTCACAATGAAAAGGTTGGCCGACAGAAGAAAACAGTGGAAAGCTGCGTCAAACCAATCCTAGGATTGTTGACCAATGATGATGATGATAAAAAGTTTTATACTTATTCAAACGTGTTACTGTTTCAGTGAAGTTGAAAATTACTAACACTATTAGTATTCAGATAATGTGAAACTTAGCGAGAGGTTGACATTGTACTTAAATTTTGCCCCCAGCTGCACTTGGTGTTCTACATTAATTTCTCAGGAAGTTTACTAACCTGAAGAACACAAGGTGGAGAGACCTGAAGGACTGGTCTAACTCTGGAGGTAGAACGTCGACGTGCTGTGGATGAAGCTGGGATTGGAAGGTGGGAGAAAACGTAGGGAGATGTGGAAAGAGGGAGAGGGAGGGAGATAAGGCAAGACAGTTGACGAAATACCCGAGCGCTTGGGCGATGGATCGCGGGGCGCAATTCAGGAGAAGTGAGAGTTAGGGTTTGTGGAGGGGACGAGGGTGTGTGGTAAAATGTGCAGAAAGGAAGAGCGACTGCTCGGGAGAGAGTTATCGGTGAAGATTTCCGTTTTCTCGCTATGCTCTCCTTGCTCTTATTTCTTATTGGCCTGTGATGAAACCATTGAATGTAATAGCCTCATATCCCAATTTCCAAGCCTCCAGTATTTCTCAAGTCAATTTTGTTACCATTATTTAGAATGAAGAGATCTTTTTACGTATCCCTTTGTAAAGATTGATGAGACTAAAAGTTTTGTGACTTAAGAATGGGATTGATGTTGTTAAATTAGTAGAAAATCCTTCAGTGAGATATAAAACTAGTTGAAGCATGCTTCATTATGGCCGTGAAGCATGGACGATAACTGCTGAAGAATAGTTGAGACCGTAAGCGTTCAAAATATGATGTTCCAGAAAAAGAAAGTCGATATAATGATACACCGAGCAATGAAGGATGAAGCCTATAAAAGTGCGGGAGAAATGAGAAGATGTCTGTTGAAAACTTTAAAAAAATGACGGCGTAACTTAATCAGTCAAATCATGAGGCATGTTGGTTTCGAGATACTTATGGCTGATGAAGACATTTCCCAAGGGAAAAGCGAGTGGAGGCAATAATGCAATGAAAAACATTGTTTGGTGTAAAGGCTAAGGACTTAAAAAGGTGAAGTTATATGAAAAATCCCCTTTCTCATGGACTATATCTTTTCGTGGTGGGATAGAGGCTTGCGTTTTCCCGTGATTACAGGTTTTGCACTGGCTGGAAGCAATGAAAATTATTCTTGATAGTCACCCAAGTCAGATAGATCGAAGTGTTGGAGCCTGACAAAAGGCAATCCACGTACCGAACTCTCAGAATCTGTTCCATATGGAGGTGACTATGAGGTGTCTCAACTCAGTGGAATAGCCTTTAATGTGATGGGGTCACGTTTAAATACACTGTTGAGGAAGGCAACGGAAAACCACCTCAATGAAACCCTCCCAAGAAAAGAATGGACATGAGTAATAGCCTTGAATCCAGACAACTTTGTACCCCTTTCCCAAATGAGTGAGGCGACTGTCGTGCATGACAGCAGAAGAAGCAAGGCCTCCGCGGTCGTCATCTTGCAGATCATGCAAGGAAAACATAGACAACAGCCTCAGCGAAAAATAACTAAGGGAAACAGAACGTAAGACATCAACAATTACAGTTGGAATATGTTTCCCACTCTGTAAAAACATTCGTATTTCTCATTTTGATTCTAACGCTATTTACCCTTAGCTATTGTTCCACGCTAGATTAACTTAAGAATTAGTGTTGGGCAAAATTTTGAAGCTTGCTTCGTAAAATTTTGATATGCATCACAATAACATAAAAAATGACATTCTTCTCTGAACTGTTCTGAAGTGGTGTGCATAATGCAATCCACCTCATGTCCTTCGCTTGATGCCCCGGCAGAATCGCCATCAATTGTTCATTGATGCAAGCGGAAGTCTTGGGGTGTGACACGCATGTTCTTTGCATTATTTGCTCCTTGCTTTCCTCCACGTATTTTCTCAAATCGTTTCTTTCGCGGAATTGGATTTTTCAAAGAGGTTTTTTAATCGGCCATATCTTAAGACACCATGGCCTGATGAAGAAAATCGTCGAGGGAAAAGTGAACGGGAAGAATGGTAAAGGCTGGCCTCGTTTGAGTTATATGGATCAAGTTATGAAGGATGTAAAAGAGAGGAATTACGTTAATATGAAGAGGTTGGCCGATAGAAGAATCGAGTGGAGGGCTGCGTCAAACTAATCCCAGTATTGTTGGCCCTTGATGATGATGATGATGAAAGAAGCTTATATCGATTGTTTTACCCTGCCCGTTTTTAAACTGCTCTTTTAGTTGTTTTTATTGTTACGTGTCTCCACTCATGCTATTATTTTATCCAACTCCGCGAAGTTGCATTATAAGCATGGAGAAGAGAAGCTTCATCCAGTACTGATAACATTTACGCTGAATATATTTGATTATAATCAGATTGGATTTTAACGTAAATTTATTTCGTGTTTTCTGGGAAAACCTTGCCACTCAATCTTCTTGTGAGGGTTTCAGAGAGTGTAAGAGAATTAATTAGCTCCAAGAAAGCAGCTGGACCTACTCTCCTCGGTCCCCTCCACTGAATCAAGGTTGTGGTTTACGTTTTTAACACACATGTGAAGCCCCGTTTACATTTGGTACTTCAGTTCATCTATAACATATATAAGTTGAACGATATGGTTCATCATGATGAAAATATAAGGTATGGAGACAAATATCGTTGGCTATTATTTATCCCTGCATCAAACACTGCGCAATGCAGCTAACTCAAGTTGGTATCCTACCGGAAAGGCCTTATAAATGAAGCGCGTGGGTTTCAAATGAGACAAGGCGGAGGGACTGGTCTCTCTCAAGAGTTGGCGGTAAGAGAGGGGCCCGCCCAAAAGTCGGGTTATAATCGGAATTTATTTCCAATCAAGTATCCCTTAACGGTCCTTTGATACTCGATGCTCTTGCGTCCGTATAATAATTACTCAGTGAAAAAGGAAAAGGCTTGTTTGAGCAGACTCAGCGGAGTTTCTCCCCGATTAATTGCAGACAAATAATTTTTTTAAAGAAAGGGTTTCGAGGAGGGTAGCCCTACAGCTTCATTTACCTCGTCCAGCGGACGGAATTTTTCTCGATTCCTTTCCAGTCTGAAATGTTTGGCCCTCTTTTGATTGATTTTACCTTTGTGGGAATGATTAAGCGAGAATGTTCCGAGCGAATGGATTTCTGATTTGAAAAAGGGCCAATTTTTTTGTAGAGCACCGCCGATAATTTTGTTATATAAATAAGAATTCAAAGCCAAAATTTTAGAACTTTATGTTTTCCTTCTCTGTATGGGAAACATCTCTACACTGATGCATTTAAAAAAGTAACGAAAAGGTAATATTTGGGTCACAAACATGCAAATTATTACTAGTCAATTCGGAGTGTAAGCATTGATCTCCATGCTGTTAACGAGAGTAAAATTTCCTTGGTAAATCTAAAATTCGTCTCTTTAGACAATTTATTTTAAGCTAAATGATTTTTCATTTACTTGTAGTGAAGTAAAATTCTGCTGCTAATTGTTTACATTTCTGTGACTCTTCGTTATTAACAATGACGTAGACAATGTAATGCCTACTTTTCACTTTCTTCTTAGTGATTTCTGACATTTTATCTCATTAGATGACGATATATTATGAGCACTAAAATTTTTTCCCTGTTGTATTTTTACTATTTTTGTATTGAGGCGTATTTTTATCACCTCTTAATCATTCCTACGCCTTCAAATGGCGATAATTTTCTTTAACACATTTGTTTTAACGATAATTAACTATTGAAAAGAGCTAGTTACTCATCTCTATTCTGAATCGATTGAGTTTCTCCTTTTCCCAATATCCATACGCGGTATTGTCTAGCATGATATGCATCAAAATTCACATTCTGTCCTTATGGATTTACTAAACATTGTTAGCCCTAGCAATAGTACAGTAATTTGTAATACAATAGCTTATATTCATCGAATGCAAAAACGTGGAGTCCGACGTTTGATTTTATTCCTTCATACCTAACCTCTAAAGTACCTTGCGCACTGTTCTGTGGCGTTAACAGAGAAGGTATAACGCTCCTTCTACGAAGAATGCAAACATTTCCCATCGAACCGGCTGAGAGAATGGCACGATATTGAGCTATCATGGAGAGAGAACGGTGGATCTTGTCTCCTCAGTTTCCCGTTTAAGATTACCGAACGAAGATCTTTTTAGGAAGGCGGAATTCAATCTCATTGCGTCATGGGTCGTCGAAGGTTTTCTCATTTTTTACAACATGAACCTTTTACAGGAATTACCTCACATTAAGTTTGCTTTTCTCCTTTCTCCTACAAAGGTTCATCCTTTCAAATTCTTAATTTTCACGCTTGGCGCTATTCTTCTCTATCGACATCTTCTATAGCTTCGCTCTTTATTTCCAACTCCTTCATCCAATCTCCTCATTTCTTCATCTACAATCTGTTTTCATCTTCTTCTTAGACAGCCTCTCCTCCTTTTTTCATGGCTCTGGAGAAATTATTTTCTGGAATTCTGATATCTCATTTATGGCATATATGCCATATATCTCTTGCAGTTTGGTTTTAAACTTTGAAAGGAGAGTTTTTAGACACAAATAGGCCAATGAGGCAATATAATGCATATAAGGTACCCAGTAACATGGAAATACATAAAATAATCAGGGGAAATTTGATATTAATATGAATGCAGAACTAGATATGAAAATTATACATTAATTCAATGGAAAAAGCGTCAGGTTTAATTCATTTTCCGTTTCATACGACATTATTGTGGCTCAGTTCTCGTTGTAGAAATGTGAATTTGATGAAAAGAGCATTTCTTTACCACAATGAAACATAAGGGAACCTACCAGGTGAAATGGAAATGCGTTTTGGTATTTACTTTTTATTTATTCTCGAAAGAAAGTTTGTTTGATTTTCTGCGCCAGCAGATGTTAGCCGGGAGAGTAAAACCCGTATCTTATTCTTTGAGATTCTCCCTTTTGTTTATTGTTGATGTTTCTCTCACACGTCTGCTACAGAAGTGGAATAACATAATCTATAAAATCGTCTTTTCCAGAAATATCATCCCTTTACCGCTCTCTTGTAAAGCCTTCCTTCTGTTGGTGACGTCCCTGCCATCTCTGATACCCCACCCGTTTCACCATTCCTCACCCCTTTTCCCCATCTCCTTCCGCATCCCGCTCATCTCGGATGGAGACAAAAAAAGACCGAGGAAGGAGGAAAAAAAGTTCTTTACTTCGGAAAAGGAATGAGGGAAACAAAGCGAATGCTCGGTTTTCAAAGAGAATGTGGATATGCGGAGCATAAAGCAGCTTGCTCGTTCGCCCAAAGAAAAAGGCAAAGAAAATATTTTCCCCTCCCTATTTCTCTGTCCTGCACTCCCGCACACTCTGCGACTTGACGCGACACAGTAAAGTCGAGGCAAAAAGGACGAAGGGGTGACGAATTTTACTCGACGGATGCTGTTGGTCGCGCATAATGCCAGAAGGATAAGGGCGGGGTCTCGAGCACTGGTGGCAAGGACGGGTGTGGTCTGGTGGAGTGAGAACAGCAGTTATGGCATCGCCCGCGGTGAGAGTTCAGGGTGAAGGGAGAACGGATGGCCAAGGGGAGTCGCTCAAGGAATCGCCTTGTGGGTAAGGCAGGCAGCAGCGTTCATGGCTGCTCCTCTGGGTTGACGGTTGCTGTTATTCGACGGTCCCTTGCCGGAGTTTGCCCATGTTAGTCAAGTGACACCGGTCACTCTCCCACGCGCTCTTGAACCAGAAACACCCGACAACAGAAAAGGAAAATATTCGCATGGCTTCTGGACGGAAGAAAGAAACGGTGCCTTTGAGGCCCGATATTTAAATATATTTATCTTCCATCTCGCTAGTGATAACACTGTGACTATTGTTCAGGCATTTGTGTATACATATAAAAGGATTGAGTATTGGAATATCGGTATAGGACACTGGTTACCGAAGCGTTAACGTGCGGTATTGACCAAGGCATCACATTAATTCACTCTCTACCTTCGGTTGTTTATTTTCTGTAGCTTCCGGAGAACTGGAAAACAAGGAAATTTGAGAGCAAGAGAATCATCTTCTCATGCTCGTGCAGATGTTTGATCTATCCAAATCCCAATTGTCGTATTTTTATCGATCACTTGAAACTGTTGTTAAAAGGTGTAAGTTACTGCATGAAAACCTTTGATTTAGGAATCTATTGATAGAGATTTTGTTTATATTAGGAGTAAGTTTTGGCTTGTGTTTAACAAATTTACTTTTATTTCACGCATTTAGCACCTCATTGCCTGCGTTAATTCTTCCTTCAGAAGTTTATTTATAACGCATGTTCTTTCAATCGAAAATACAAAATATTTTCCTACATGCGCCGGGAAACAGGCTGATTAGAGCATATTTGAACTTTATTTTCTTAAAAGTTTATCACCAGAACGTTTTTGAATCCAGTTTTTCCTCAGCGTTCCTTAAAATTCTCTATTGATGACAATTTGAACAAAATCAACAAAATACAGACTATCGGTTCAGGCCTAAGAGATATTGTGAGGAGGTATAGAAGGAAAGCAAAATGTTTCCTTGCCGATGGTTGTTTTGGGTTAAAATAAGAAGCGTGATGCTATGAAACACGGCGCTAAAACGAGAATAGGACTGCTATGATGAGCCTGCAATAGCCTTAAGAGTTCTGGTATTCGCAAGTGAAAGCTTTGGGAGTAGAATGGGAGTAGAAATCATTCATAATAGGGGTAAGAATAGCTCTTTCATGTTGCAGTCTCGTATGCATGTATACCTATAAAATTATGGTGTATGGGAATCAGAGGTACACGGAAATAAATGCCCCGTGATCATATCTTCTGAAAATTAACATCTTCATTGGAGAAGGCATTTTTTTGTATCTGTTATTTATTACCACATTGGTGACGGTTTTCGAGGTGTTAATGAAGAGCAAGACATTGAATTCCCAATATTTTTATGAAGTAGAAATATTTTGATAATTGCCTAGTTGGAGTACTTAAATTACGGAATAATGCAGATTAGATTCAAATTAAATATGTACTGAGTCGTATTTGCGTAGTAAAATAAATAATGGGAAAATAATTACCGCAAGTGCGACACCAAGGGCGAAAAAAAAGGGTAAGTTAAAATTTCGAAGTCACCAGCGGCATCAGGAGTATTCATTCAAGATTATTATTCAATGGTGTTTCTCACCACGCTATTGAGATTTAATTCAATAATTTTCAATACTTTGCTCTTCACATTCGTCATTCCCAATGCCTACTTTTCACTTTCTTCTTAGTGATTTCTGACATTTTATCTCATTAGATGACGATATATTATGAGCACTAAAATTTTTTCCCTGTTGTATTTTTACTATTTTTGTATTGAGGCGTATTTTTATCACCTCTTAATCATTCCTACGCCTTCAAATGGCGATAATTTTCTTTAACACATTTGTTTTAACGATAATTAACTATTGAAAAGAGCTAGTTACTCATCTAGCGAAAAAAAAGGGTAAGTTAAAATTTCGAAGTCACCAGCGGCATCAGGAGTATTCATTCAAGATTATTATTCAATGGTGTTTCTCACCACGCTATTGAGATTTAATTCAATAATTTTCAATACTTTGCTCTTCACATTCGTCATTCGTTTTTTCTGTCCTCGTCATTCGGTAGTTATTTATCTTTCGTGTCAATATCGATCAATTACTATCCCCCTCCCCTGCGGAAATTTAGGTATAATTTACCCAAGAGCCCAGGGCAAGAATTTAGAGTATAAATTGCTCTGATTTTGAATAGCGCAAATTAAAGAACATTTTAGCATCGAAAATCAGCATTTGTAATGAATTTACATGATATTTTATCCTAGCTGCCTACTAGTTGTTTAAGTATATAAAATACTAAGTATGCTTTCATTTCTTCACGTGTCCATTATCTCAAGCCGTTTATTTAAAACCTCTATGTATAGGAGTTTCGCTGAGGAACTTCATTAATTGCAAAAATGGATGTCTGGAAAACTTGAATATATTTTTTATTGTTTACATTTCGAAAAATAATTATAATAAAACAGTAAACAAATGGTCTCATAGCTCCATACGATATGTACAAACTGTAGCTCTTAAGTCGGTCACATAGCACCGAAAGGCTAGGCACTCAAACGGCGTAAATTATTCAGATGCAATCGATGCTCGCTTTATTTTTATCCTGCTATGCATCTGTGGTCCCCTTTCTGCTTGAGTAACAACTCTGAACAACCTCTCGCGGAGTTTTTAAGGCGGATATAGAAAAGCTCTTTACCGACTCTCTTTTCCGGATTCCAGCGTTCTGCATCAGAGGGCAGCAACGTAGGCCGCTGTGCACTAATGCCTGCACTTCTTTCTTACCATTACGATGTCTTCCCAGTCGTATTGCCGCACTTAACCTGTCGTTACATTTATAACTCTCCCACGTTTCCTGTCAGTTAACGATGAGCTGAAGGAGCAGTGGCAAAACAAAAATATCTTAGCTTTAGTCAGCACCTGTGTCTTTCTCTTTCTTGCTTAATTTCTACTTTTTTGCGAGTTTCTTGCCAATTTAAATTTCCTCGTTGACATAAAACTAGAAACTTACAGTCCTTATGTGACCTTTAGTGTTTCCGGATAACCTGGTCTCTCAATCTAATAATTTTTTTTCGCAAACGACCGTTTTATTGTGTGTGATGGTTTTGAGAATGATGCGGCGTAAAGCAAAGGGTTACAAGATTAAGAAAGAGGAACTATGATATTATTAATAATTCCTGCTATGGGATAATTGATTGGAAATCAGTTTCAATATAATTTAATAATTAATGCCAATGAGAGTATATCTACCTCGTGGACCATGCTTGGTTCTTCATATATTTACGTACAAATTTCACACTACTGTCGTGTTATTCTCTACGTTACTTTAATTAGGATTAATATGCAATTTTTTTGCATTGGCATTTTTTCTCCAGTCTGCTACTAATCCTCGTGTGCTGTTTCGAAGTGATCCTTTCGTTCTTCCAAGTATTTGTGGCGTATTCAACAAGTGTCCTCTCAAAAGCCCTTTTTCTCTACTTTTTGTCTTTACCAAATATCATGCTCTGCTTTCTATCGCGAAATGTGAAAGGCTGTCTCCAGTGATGTGGGTATTATATACATAGAGTGTACCATCAGCAAAAGTTATAGATCTCGCATCTGAACTTAACGGTATCGAAGGTTCTTTCAGCGTTTAGTTCATTGACAGCGTTTTACGAGGGTTGCTATTTATATCTGTCCTGGCCTTGGCAACAGTAAGTGTAGCTAGGAGCTATCAGTGGCTTATATTCGAAACTTGATATTGTTGAGCATAACCTTCTTTTGAACATTTAGTCATTCGAGCGCGATTTTTGTTGTTTACAGTATCTTCCAAAATTCATCTCGGGAAAAAAAAGGAATAAACTCGTGAACATTTTCGTGGGATTATTTTTCATAACTTTCAATTTGGATTATAAAGGCAGGAGTGCATTGATGAACTTCATTTTTTTGATGGCGATAAACCGCCATTCTAAAGTTTTCTAAAAACTGGTATAACGAATTCAATCATGGCCGACATTCGATGTTCCTGGATGATTTCCGTGAAGGTTGTCCAAAATTGGTTTTTGTGCTAGAAAACATCGTTGCCGTGCGTGAACTGATAAAGCAAGATCGCCATGTGACTTATCCTGAGATTCAGGCATCCTTGAGCATTAGTATGACAAGCAATAATAAGATATTGCGCATTTATTTAACCGTAAAAAAATTGTTCGCGTTGGGTTTCGCATAATCTGACAAACGCTCAGAAGAAGGCTCGTGTCAATTGGTGCTAGGAAATGTTGGAAAATTGCGTTAAATGTGCATCAACGGCAGTGTATAACATCTAAACAGGTGAAGAAACATGCACATGAGCTCAAGACAAAACAGCAGTCGACTGTTTGGGTCTTCCAAGACGAGCCAAATCCAACAAAAGTTGTTCGCGGAAGAGGCAAATCGAAGCAAATGGTTGTGTTTCTTCGGCATTACCGGTCACGTGACAACAGTGGCGTTAGAACATCGTAGGACAGTCAATTCTGAATGGTACACGACCATTTGTTTTCCAGAAGTCTTCGGAGAAATTTGGAAAAAGTCGAAGAAAAAGCGAATCATTCTTCATCATGACAATGCGAGCTATTACACATCGGCTCAAGCAAAGGAATTTTTGACCGGCAAAAACAACGAATTGATGGGCCATCCACCGTACAGCCCAGATATGGCACCCAATGGCTTTTTTCATTCCTGAACATCAAAAACAAATTACATGGTCAACGTTTTTCGACACCGGAAGAAGCGGTTGATGGATTCAAAATGCATGTTTTGGAGTTACCTTAATCAGACTGGCAAAAATGCTTCGAAAATTAGTTCAAACGCATGCAAAAGTGTATTGATCTTCATGGAGAATATTTTTTCAAAAAATAAAACCAATTTCGATCATAAATATTTGTTTTTTCATTATTAGGCCAGAAATATAAATAGAAACCCTAATAGCTATAGATACTTAAAGGACCTACGGGTGTAATGCGTAATCGGAATCTCAAAATTATCTGAAAATATTTTTTAACCCTTTCTCGATATCAACGAACTTTGTTAAATGAGGTAATACTAATAAGTCTGGTGGTATTAAAATAGCTTTCCAATCATAAATTTCTTTTTCTTTATTTTAATAGGTTTTTGAGTATTAGTACCGTAAATTATTCATGGATGGCTTTATCTATTATATGTCTCCACTGAGTATTATCATGCTGTTATCATCATTTGGAAAACCGTTCCCATTAAAAATCAACTAATACCTCCTTCGAGGGAAAATTACTGTAAAATATCTTGTACTTGCATGTTCTTGTTTCCACTACATTCCAAGCAGTAACTCAATTATCTGGTGCGAGTACGTGGTCTGATTTCTTTATGCAGTTACGCACTTACGTACTCTAATTGGATTTCTAAAATAATGTAACAATACTGAAAATTGTCATCATCATATAGATTCTCTTTCACAAGTAGAAATATTTAGTTTTTTGTCTCTTAGTTCCTGTTGAGAGATGAGTTTTAGAGACAAGTTATTTTAAGTCTCGTTATGTCTTGTTAAGAGTGTTTTGGCAAAATATTGTCTAAATATAATAATTTGAATTCTTGCCCTGTATTGAATGACTATAAGAGTAGATTGATTATCTGATTTTCTTGATTTTCATAATTTTCATTTGCTTTCCACAATTCAAGATAAAATGACATGCAAAACCAATCACTGGTCCAAATTGATTTGGAAGTCGAACAAAAAATTAACAATTTTTTACCTTCAAGTAAAGTAAATACGCCCTTGGCATTCATTTATTTTTGAAATAATTTCAAATGAAGAACTTGGCCGTTTTATTCATTTATGGATCCGTAACAGTATTTTTTAGCCCAGTTTCATGCCAGAAGGTTTTATAAATTGTCACATTAGATTAATATTTTTATTAGTTCTGGATTATTACACATAAATTGCGTGGTATTACGGGATGAAGGGCTTAAACCTTAATTTGACGTCGTGTATTGAAATATTGATTCAGAACTCAATATTCACTTTTTGTTTTTGTGAGAGTCGAAAGGCAATAATTGAATTCTCTTTGAAGGCAATCTAAAAAATAAAATTATAATTCCATTAAGGTATACCATCGAATAGCTCTGACTTTTCTGTGTGAATAATTGCTTGTATCATCTGTTCAAATAAAGCCTTTAATTTAATTACGCCGCCGAAAATTTTGGTCCCTGTCCTTAGAAAATCTATTGCATTCGAATGAAATATTTTATGCTATTGCGTATTTCGTACTAGCCAATTTAGGGTAGGTTTTGCTTCATGAAAGTATTAGTTCATTGGTAAAATTGCTGTTAGAGGAATATAAGAATCCGTAACTGAAATTGTCTATTTCAAATATTAAGTGGCTTCAGAATATATAAAAATTGTTCATAATGTAATAGTTAATACATAAGTTTTCTCATAGTTATTCATTCTGTTGAGAAATTAGTAAATGACTGAAGAAAAACATTTTTGATCGAAAATCCTTTGAGAATGTTTACGAATGGTACCCGTATTAATTATACCCATGGTGTTTCTTCATTTAATTTAACGTTCCTATGTTGATCCTTTAAAATCAACTTTCAGGTAACGCCTGTGGAGTTTTTATTTTTCGAGCATAAAATAATGTTCATTTTTAATTCCTATCGTACCTTACTTATAAGTTGATGTTCCATGTAGAAGTTAGCTAATTCATAATCGGTGGCAAATTAAAATTCATCCCTCGTGAATTCGTATTCATCTAGGGAAATTCAACTTTTATTTGTTCAAAGTATTAATATCGACATTTCTATTGGAAATTCCTTGATGAACTTTAAATAGAATTGAAGCCACGGTCCAAATTGTAGTAATAATATAGCTCTCTTGGTAGTATTCATTAATAAAGCATCATGTTTTGAATTGCGGCTGGGCTGGATAAAATAAATATGCAATTGAGTTAGTTGTATTTGGCGATTTTCTTGTCACCTAATGGATATATATATATATGCATATTCCGGAAAGGAATAATTTTACTGTGTAAGCCTATTTTTTATATGCTCTCTTTGGAAAAATTTTACCCTATTACTGTCCCAAATACACAAATAAAATGAATGAAATTAGACTGGAATAATTTAATTTAAGACTAGTTCATCTATTTATAATCATGCAATTGGAGTTTTTGGATAGATTGATGGGGGCAGGAGGTATGAGATGTTGAAGAGGGATATCGAGTGAAATATCGGTAGTGGGAAGAATTACATGTCCATTTACCCTCACCGGTAGAAAACTAATGCCTAATAATTAGTAGATTTTTGGATGGTTTTTCGATTCGAATTTTATCCAGCCTTTTCGTATTCTAAGGCATTCGAACGTACTCCCGTTGGATTGAGAAAATACACGGGAACGTTTCCCCGATGGGACACATGCCAAAATCTTGTTTGTGATATGCAAATACATTTTAACGTTATCCTCCAAGTCTACTCATGGAAGAGAATTGAAAATTATCACTATACCCTGTAACTGTGTTGATAAGTAACTATAGTATTTTCTTTGCTGCCAATTGAATTGGAAAACTGACCCTATGACCTTTTCATGCCGACCTTTGAAAGAAAATACCATTGCCATTGCTCATTCTCAGATTCATATCCTATGCCCACAATATCTTTATGACTCACTCTTAACCATCCTTTTAAGCTAATATTACAGTTGGAACAAGGATTATGACATTAACGCGGACATTAAAATAGCAATTACGGATCGCTTGATATCACACTGTCGTAGACCTTGCTGCTTGTAACTTTTTCAATTATTGCTCCATTGGTTAATATCACTTTTTGCATTACTTGGCAGGGAAAAGATCTGGTTCCCGCGCTCCGTGAATGGTACGAAATGTAATCGATTCCGATTGTAATCGGGACATATCTGGGACGTTTCTTGACGTTCTAGGGCTTCTTCACTCTTGGCGCTGTAAATGAAAACTGCTCGCCTTGCAAGCCATTCCTCTCCTGCTCTCCAGTCCAATCTCGCGCCGCCCGCTTTTCAGAAAATTGCCGCGAGTCTAAATCGTTTTCTGTTAAAATAAGGGCCAGGGGTTCAGGAGAGAGAGAGAGAATTGTTGGGAAGGGTGTTCAGAAGGGTGGGGTTTCCGATCCCATTTCGGAAGTTTGGTCCCGGGGAAAAGGTATTCGGTGCCGTTTGAATGAATGGCAGTCATTTGGAGGCAGATTGCTGCTCTATGGGCGCCGTAGTATCCCAAGTCCTCTTCCGATGAGCCCCCGAAAACCGCCTTTCGGCGTATTTAATAGAGGTGGCGAGATCGCGAAGATAGCTAGTGGATAAGTATGATCAGAAGGGAATAAATAGGTGTACCACGATTCCTTCGAGGATAATATGGAGAAGGGTGCGGCATAGTCTGCAAAAGTCTCCGTAATCTCGAGGGGGAAAAGTTAAGGAGAGGATTGAGACTAAGGCGATTCGTGAGAAATGATGGTAAGGGCGGTTACAATGAACAGTTTCATTGTTTCCGAATGACTTCCTTTTGAGCAACCTGATTACGTGGCTCATTAACTTTCCCGGATGCCCCGCAATCTCGGTGACTTTAATTGATATGGAATCGTTACAAGCATTTGCATGAAATTGAAACCCGGGGTAATGGAAATAAACGGGCAATTTAAATTGTGTTTTCATCACAAATAGCGTATAAAGTCAAAAATGGGAAACATTACCTAATGAATCCACTATTTAGGGGTGATAGGAATCATTGTCGTAACTGAAAGAAACTATTGCAAGAAACGCATAGTCGGCTAAAATGGCTCTTCTATGTCAATATATATTTTCATCAGTGGTATTATGTATTAGTTATGAAGGCGTACATTTACATCATACCCTGCAAGCCACCATAAACGTGTGTGGCAGGGGGTTAAATCTCACCTAACATGCACTACATATCACACATAAAAAAATAGTTATAATATGCTAGTAAAACTTCAATTTTTAATAGCGCATTAACGTGGTAAAAATTCGTAGCTAGGCTGCATGGTTGCACATTGTACTTTTCCGCACCCTTAAATTCACTCTGTCCTCAACATCGTCTTCACCTTGAAAATTACCAAGTTCTTCTGTAGCATGATTGTTGATTATTCTGTCATATTATGCCTTCCGGTTTCCGGAATACCCGAATTAATCGTGTGTGCACGAATGCTATGGTTATGGTATTTGCGTTGTAATTAAATATTAGCAAAAGGAAACAATTCATCAGAACGTACATTTGGAGCATGTTTCTTTGTGGCAGTAAAGCATGGACGATGAAAGGTAGCAGCGGAGAAGTCAAGGGTGGAAGCATTCCAGATGTGATGCTACAGAAGATTGATGAATATTAAATGGATATACCGAGCCAGTAACAAGGAAGTCGTAAGAAGAGTGGGAGGAAAGAGAAGTCTTACTCTAATTAAAAGACGGGACAACTTAATCGGCCACAATATGAGACATCATGGCTGGTGAAGACAACCGTTGAAGGACATGTGGATGGGAAGATCGGCGAAGGTCTCGTATGAGGCATACAGAACAAGTGATAAAGGACATAAAAGAGAAAAAATACGTAAATATGAAGAGATTAGCAGATATGAGAATGGGGAATATGCATGAAATTTGTTTCTCAAAGATTAATGATGTACTTGATGCGAAATTTTCTCACCAATTCAAATATATAAGTCAAAATTTTCTACGCCCACCACAAAGATTATAAAATTATATTAAAATGTTCCCGGAAATCGACGAAAGTCACGTGATCTGAAACGCCTTCTGACGTCACCGCACGGTATAGGTTGCATATTGCTACGGAAATAGACATTTATATTTAAAAGAAAACGAAGTGAATATATTGTTTTGACGTTTTTAGTCGTTTCTCAAAAGAAACGATGACTGAAAAAATACTTTAAAAAAGCACATTCCGACAATTTCCTTTGGTTGACTCCCTTATGGCGGCATTCTTCTTAAAAAAACCAGCGATTATATAGACGTAGTAGAAATGTTTGGGCTCTAAACAGACATTATATAATTAATGGACGATTTGCTCTTTACCATCCATACTACGTAAATATAAAAGCGAAATACAATCGTTTATTGCAATAAACAAATGAGATAAATACATACGTTATCGCCATGTATTCATTTAATAACTTACCTCCACGCATAAACAGATAAACAACGCCCTTAGTGATACCGTGCCGTGACGTCGTGTTTTTAAGCTGCTGAAAAAGTACAATTTTCAAAGAGTAATATCTTTGTAACACAACTTAATTCTTCAGCAAAATTTTCGCCAAGCACATTTTAGCTAATAAACTTCAGATTCAAAGAGTTATAAAAATAGTGCATGTTCCCCATTGAGTGGAGAAATACATTTAAACAATATAAGGATTGTTGACTTTATTTTACTAGGTTAGGTGAGAATATCTACTATGAGTACTACTATGATTTAACTACTATGAGTGGATCAGAGTAGTTTTGGATTATAACCCTCTAAAAACAAATCCCTTTGGCCACAACTAAGCAATCTTATCTAGCTGCTTCTGTTGCATACTTCTGTTGCGGGCGATGGGGTATATCCGACTGACTTTTAGCTGATAGAATTCAGAGGAGGGTTGCGTCAAACCAATCTCAGGGTTGCTTGCTAATGGTGATGGATTAATTAAAATCCCTTCTCGCCAACTTAGCACGTCTTGGAATCAATACTGCATTCTATCATTCAACAACAGAATTTATTCTCCTGTTTTATTGAACAATGGCGTTCGAAATGTATTTTTAGCTTGAATATGAAGTGTTGTTTTCAACCCAGAGTCAACTTTTCATAAAGCATATCTCAAAAAGTTTCACACATACTGCTATTTCGTGCAATTGGAATTCCTAGTCAGTAATAATGAAAATCACTAATAGCTATTACGGTTTCAATATTGATAGCCTAGCATCTTTATTTGATTGTTTCTGTTCGGCACTACCAATTGATTGTACAAGGACTGATCAAATGCAAATTCCTGATAGCTAGATGTAATGCCTCAAGAGCCCAAACAGTTCTCCTCAATTGAGTTTTTCCATAATGAACTGAGTAATGGAACAGAGAGCCAAATATCTTTTTATCATAGTCTCTTTACCCTACCTTCAGAATATTAGGTCATATGATAGGTCGTATTCTCGTGTTTTTACTCTATTTGGTAGCTGAAATGGCTATAGATTGAAATTTTGCTGAGTCATGCCATTCCTACACGAGATGCATAAATGCCTTATGCACCTCCGAAAAATTCTTGCGGAAACACTGTTGAGATATAATGTAGGGATGTAAGAAGAACAATGTAAAGTTCTTGTAAAACAGTGTAAGATCACTGCTGCATATGTTTTGAACAAAGAAAATTAGGCCAGCAAATATCATGGTTTTGAGCTTTTAAATCAGTACTCTAATTGAAATTAGAAATGATAAATGTAATAATAACATCTCATCAGCAATTCTTCCAGTCACATTTCTTATAAGCTAACTGCATAAGCCTACTAGAAGGCGAAGAAATATGGTTACTCTGGCAAGTGAATGGCTTACCTGAATTATATCAGGTAACGGCACGTGAAGAGAAAGGCGAATGATTTTTTTCTCTGTGAGATATCTTGCTTTTGGGAGATAAGAGTTCTGAATAAAATGCAAATGATCACTCGTGATATCATTTTTTATTTACCGTCGCAATAAATAGCGAGTGGATAATTGGGCGTAGATCAGGGTTTCTGACTGAATATGACACACAATAAATCTACATCTACATCTACATAATACCCTGCAAGCCACCACAAAGGTGTGTGGCAGGGTTTGACCTCTCAACAAACATGCACTACACTTCATGCATAAAAAAGGAATAGCATTAATATACTAGTCAGTACTTCACTATTTAAAAAAGATAGAAATTGCAAAGCAAACATGCAAAAACATTCTGTTAGTATGGTTAGCGGTACTCATACCAACATGCAGCTACCAATGCTATCCATTGCTACTCTCTGATTGGACATATTTACCGTTATGCGTATCTCTAATTGTACGAGGTAAATGTCTGTAGGGAAAAAATAATTACCGTGTGAGGTAAAGCATGCGTTCAATTTTGTATTCACTAACGAGGGAGGATGAAATGAGTGCGGGTCGTGAAGTACATTGGCTATCGGGGGGGAGAGGGAGAGTTTCAGGCGGGGGTCGAAATGAGCAGTCGGGACGGGATCGTTGGTGAGGGAGGGGCTGCATACTCCATGGGTCGAAGGGAAATGCGAGAGGAGGATTTAAATTCGGGGTCGATGGTTAGGGAAGGGAGGGGGGTTGGGACGTGGAGAAAAGAGAAGGGAGGAGGAGGTGAGGCCGAAATTCTGAGGCGGCGATTAAGGAAGCCTTCGCTCGAGATATTAAATTGTTAGGAAGGGATTATTGCCGGACCAAAAGAGCGGTTCCCAAGCGTGTTGTGGGTGGAGTGTGGGAGAGCGTGCGGCGAAAGGGGTACGTGGGTCCAGGATGCTGTGTGAAAGAAGGGGTGGAAGGTCGCGCCCACCTCACAATCCACCGACCCCTCTCATTCAGTCTATAGTTTGATATGCGGAATCCACACGCTCTGGGTTTGGGGTGGAATCCACTATCCCTCATGCACGGCTTCCCACATATCCCCTCCACCACTCAGTAGAGTCACAAATTAGAGTTGACCCCACTCATTTCTCTCTCTCTCTCTCTCCCACATCTCCATTATCGTCTGTCCTTATCTTCACTTTTCCGTATTTTCACGGTTTTTTACCCTCTCGAGTTCTTACCTGGACTCTGTGGAGTTTTTACCCAATCCAAGTGGGTGGCGAGTTTTACATTAGCGAAACCATTTGTCTTTATACCAATGCCTCTATCCTCCTACGATTAGGATAATCTCTTTCGAAAAGGTTACCCTATCGAAGGAACTCTCACTAAAGAGTGCAATATGTCATATCATTTTCATTCTTCAACTTTATGTTTCCATCACCTGGAATAGGATGTGGATATAAGGAAAATGATCGAAATCCATATTCATTTCAAAAGGTAAAGATTTAGCTGTGCATATGCTTGAGTATACTATGGGCATGACAATATTTTAATCAATGGGATATTGCCATCATATTTCCATGCAGAGCAACACATTATATATTATACAGCTGAGAGCCACACACCTACATTATAAACCTCAGAAGAATAAAATTTAGCCGTGCATTAATTGGAGCATTTATTTTGGCATGTAGATATTTAAACCTATGTTTTTTTTATATTTCCATTCTCAGCATGTTCTTAACCTGAAGTTATGTGTCAAATTTTTCCACATTTATTTTAGGTGTATTATTTTTATGTCATTAAGTTGTATCAAAGGTAAATTTGATTGTTTTTTCAATTTTTTTTAAATGTTCAAATGCGTCAGTCGTTTTTTTTTTAGGTTTGATAGGTTTTTCATTTACGATGTAATGAAAAATAGACTACCCAGTAAATTCATCAGGCACACGGATAATTGCAACACCTTTAATTTATTGTAGGAGAAAAATTAGCACCCCTAAATTTACAATTATCACTTAACTTAATTTTCTGTTTGAAAGTTATAGGTCAAAAGGTTAAGGGTTCGTGCTCGTTCCCAATGGTAAATTTCTTTGTAGGAAAGAAAATTACTGATGTTTTGAGTCGGGAACGCAGTCCATGATTTCTGCCTATTGCCATTGCTGGAAAACCTATTAATTCCCTGACGTTTTTTTCGGGAGCTTTCCGTTCTGCACGACATGGTGACGTGAATTCGCCAAAATTTGATTTCTCATCTCGCTGATCACTTGCTTGAGGCACGGGACCTCCTTTGGGAGCAGTAAGTTTCCTTGCCATTGTGCCAGCAACGTAATAAACTTACTTCTGATTCCCCAACGGGACATGAAAACATGATGACATTCCGCTTTGACAATCTTTGCTCTCTATTGATATTTTGAGCTATACATATTCGTCTTGCCCTTCTTTTTGAACCCTTATGTTTTCTAAACGCTTCGTTGTTTTCTTATTTATTCTTTGTGTGTGCGGATAAAATTTTCTGGCGCATTTTTGCCTCTGACTCTTTTTAGTAATTTTGTAAGTGTAAATGGGTGTAAATGATGGCCCACAGGATATATTTCGTTTCATGAATAATCGTCGTGAATACTTTTATACATTCAGCTATTCATTATATAAGTTCTTATTATGTAAACGATTTGTATAATCCAATGAGTATGACTGATTTGGTATGTCAGTTTCAATTCATTTAAAAAAGTGGTTATTTTCCCCAATATATAGCATTATAATAGATATATAATAACAAATAACAACAACAGGGAAAAATAACAACAACAATATTGAGGAATCCTGTGCCATACTTCCTCCATACTTCAACCATATTTCCTCTTCAGGGTTTCGTTTACTCTTTCTTAGTAACTTACTAAGATGGCTTTCATAGAGAGATTTTTTGCTAAACTTTGGAGAGCCATTGGTCCGGAATTCGCCCGAGGTCCAGGGAAACCCGTAACCCAGGGAAACCTCCGCGGACCGGCAATAATAAATATAACAATAATATAATATTATGGACAATAAAAAGTAATATTAGTTATACATTTAATAAATAACACAGTATAAATATATGCAATGTTACTTATCAAATCTCTAAATAATGTTACTATTTATCGTCCATAATATGTATTATATTATGACATATATTAAGCTATATTAAGATCGTGCCTCACAGGATCATTTTTGTAGTACGTATCTGGGGAGTTGGTATGTCGTTTGGATAAGTATATATGTATATTTCTCATAAACCACGCTTCCTCAGTGTTTAGATATAAATTTTCGATCCACGCATTCGAACGTACAAAATTTGCCTTTAGCTGGAGTTTTATTTCTTTTACATCTGAAAGCGGCGCAAAAGATGCCGCTTTAATGTATATTGACAAGAAGATTCATCATGCTGTTATGCACAGATAGGTTTGGAGTGAGGTAGTATGAAAATAGAACTTTTTGTGCTCAGAATTTTATTTGTTTTCTCTTGGCTGGGACACAGAAATTACGAATAAATATGGGATACACGCAAACTTCCACATTGATTGTTTCTTATGAGACAAAATCCAAGGAATGAAAAACTGAGATCACCTCTCCATAAGACCTTGAATGAAAAGAGAAAGTGTCTTTGCTTTAATTAACGCGGCTTCGAAGACAAACTACTAAAGTCAACAGCACTGGAAGGGCGAAACCGTCTCAAGATGTTAAAGATAAGAAATGCTTATTTTCCTCCGCATACCACCTTAATTTAACTTGAGCCTTGAGTTGCTTCGTATGATGCCCTAGAGAGTACCTGCCAAAAATATCCCGTAAATACTCATATTCTCCATTTCCTTTCATCGAGATACCATGACCTGAACCTGCTTTCTCTTAGTAGAGCTCGAAAATAAATAGCCATTTTTTCCTCAGCCTTTGAGGATTAAACTGGATATCAGTAAATTTTTTCGCAATTTCTTCTACATTGTCATACATAATGAATTGTGAAAAGAATCTCTTGGATTACTTGGCTTAGCATGATAGGAATGCGTTTAATGAAAGTGGGCAGGAATGCGAAAAACACGTAGCCAATATCTGAAGCAAAGTAAATTTGTTAAATAATAATCGCGGATCAAATTAAAATAAATGTTTTGTTTTTCCATGGTTGTCATGGGGGAAATAGTTTGTTGATAACGAGGATTCGGGGCATAACGATATTGAACACGAAAGAGAATGGTTGTATCATTGATTTGAATAAAAACTTTATTTGATCGAGTCCAAGGACAAGATCAAATGGATTGAAGCAATGAACAAGGAATTGAAAAATATGAAAAATTATCAGACTTGGGAAATTGTTAACAAGCCAAAAGAGGTAAAATTAATTCAAAGCAAATGGGTTTTCAAGAAAAAGGGAACCAAAGATGCAGAAGTATACAAGGCAAGACTGGTAGCTGATGGTTCACGACAGCGAATGGGAGTGGATTACAAAAGCTCTTACAGTCCAGTGATGAAGCAAGAGTCATTGAAGACACTGTTGGCAATTGCAGCGAAGAAAAATTACAAAGTGGAGTTCATTGACGTCGAAGCAGCGTACTTGAACGCAGAATTGGACAGGCATGTGTACATGAATCCACCAAAAGGAGTAAACATTGAAGAAGGGAAGATATTTAGACTAAAGAAGAGTTTATATGGACTTCCAGAAGCAGGAAGATGTTGGTTTAAGAAATTATCTGGAATTTTGAAGGAATTGGGATTGAAACCATGTAAAGCAGATCCATGTGTATTTGTCGAAGAGTCAAAGAAGGGATTTTTGGCAATTGGATGCTACGTGGATGACTGTATAATTGTTGGTGACAGTCAAAAGAAGATTGATCAACTGGTGGAAAAACTGAAAAAGCAATTGAAGATTAAGGTGTCAAAGGAGGATGAAGTGAAGTTCCTAGGAATAAAAATCAAAGAAGAAAAAGAAGGATTTATCATGGAACAATCAAGCTACATCGAAGAAGTTATTGAGAGATTCGGAATGGAGAATTGCAATGGAGTGAAGACACCAGCAGCAAGTGGAGTCAAACTTGACGATTACGAAGATTCGGAGAAAGCAAACAAGGATTTGTACCAAGAAATACTTGGATGTATTGGATATTTGGTGAGAGGGACGAGGCCGGACTTGGCATACACCTACAGCAAACTATCGCAGTACTCAAAAGATCCAAGGATGATTCATTACGAGGCGTTGAAGAGAGTTTTGAGATATTTGAAGGGGACCAAAGGGTATCGTTTGAAGATTGGCAGAGAAGTTGGAAGACTGGAGATTAGTTCAGATGCCAGTTGGTGTACCACTTTGGATTCGAAATCATTTGGCGGATATTCAGTGAAGATTGGAGACGCATTGATCAGTTGGAGAAGCGGAAAGCAGAAGATGGTAGATTTATCAACTATGGAATCGGAGTTGGTGGCATTATGTGATGGAGTTTGTGAGGGCATCTGGTTGACAGAGTTGTTAGAAGAGCTGGGACAATTTGAAGTTGTTGAACGACCAATAAAAGTTCGAACTGACAGTCAATCAGCATTGAATTGGAATAACAATGAGAAGATCAACAAAGAAAACAAGCACATCAGAAGAATGTATCATTTTGTCAAGGATGAAATCAAAAATGGTGAGGTGGTTCTTCATCACGTGGGTTCAGCAGACTTGGAAACTGATGTTTTGACCAAGGACGTCAGCGAAGCATTAATGAAGAAGCACATCCCAAACTTGAGTTTAATTATTTAAAATTTGTCACGCGAAAGGAGGAATTTGAAGCAAAGTAAATTTGTTAAATAATAATCGCGGATCAAATTAAAATAAATGTTTTGTTTTTCCATGGTTGTCATGGGGGAAATAGTTTGTTGATAACGAGGATTCGGGGCATAACGATATTGAACACGAAAGAGAATGGTTGTATCATTGATTTGAATAAAAACTTAATCCAACAATATCGTTAAAGTTTATTCGTCAATTGTGTTTTCGATGAAACAAGTATGACATTACACTAAAATATCGACGCGTAAAGGAAGTGATGCCCTTTCCGATTCATATGTTATATTACAGCATACATTTTATTATAACACCATCACAGAGATCATCATCATAAGTCATCAATCCTCAGATTGGTTTGACGCAGCTCTTCACTGAGTTCTTCTATCGGCTAATCTCTTTATATTTACGTATTTCTTCTCTTTCACATCCTTCATTACTTGTTCCACATACCTATCTCACTCGAGGCCTTCCTTTGCCATTCTTCCCATCTATTTTTCCTTCCACGATTGTCTTCATCAGGCCGTGGTGCCTTAAGATACGGCCGATTAAGTTATTCCGTCTCCTTCTTAGAATTTTCAGCAAGCTTCTCTTATCACACTCTTACACTCAGTCGATCCATTTTATCTTCATCATTCTTCTGTAATTCCACATTTTGAATGCTTCCACCCTTTTCTTTTCCGCTGCTCTCATTGTCCATGCCTCGCTGCCGTAAGAAACTCGCTCCAGATGTACGTTTTGATGAATTGTTTCCTTACTTCTACGCTTGTATTTCCAGCGGTAAGTAGATTCTTCTTTTGATAGAATGCCCTGTCCGCCTGGGCTATTCTGCTATTTCTTTCTTACTTTGTCCATAGTTGGTTACTCGGCTTCCAAGGTAATAGAACTTTTTCACCTCTTCCAGCTTCTGTTTTCCTAGTTAAACGTTGGTTTTGGCCTCTTCTCTCTTGCCGCACACCAGTATCACCAGTATCTTAGTCTTCTTCTTATTGATCTTCAGTTGATATCTGGCCATTGTCCTTTCCGTGGTTATCAGCATCTTATTCAGATCCCTCTCTGTCGCTGCTATGAGTGCTATGTCATCAGCGGTACTCAGTATGCTAATTTTATCTCCATGGATATTCACCCCAGAAGACTACTCTTTGATCTAATTGATAGCTCTCTCGATATAAACAATAAAAATTACTGGAGACAGTGAACAGGCATGTCTCACTCCTTTCCTTATTCTTGCTTCTTCAAAGCTGGGTCCAGATTTAATCAAAGCTACTTGGTTTTATACAAACTGTGGATAATTATTCGATCATTGTAGGACACTACAATTCCTTTCAGAAGAACTAGCATTGAATTCCAATCCATGTATCACAGAGATAAGATTTATTTATCTGCTATCACTTTATATTATTATCTTCTATTTAGCCACTTGGATATATTATTGTTTATTCAAAAATTGAGGGACAAGATCTCAAGTATAACAGATTATCTATTAGACTTACTTTATATATCTTATTGCCTAACTTACTTTAGTCTTTAGCATTTTACTGACAAAAATTTCATTATGTCTACTTTTTAGCAGATAGCGAGAATATTGTAAGTAATGGGGACAGTTGTTCTATAGAGATATTGATATTCAAATTTGTGAAAATTTTAAAAAATTAACACTTTTTCTGTTGATCGTTGGCATTTTATATTGATAAGTAAGTTTTAAATTACCAAGTTCCTGTGATTCTCCGATATTTTCGGAAAAAATTTGGTTCGAATCAATTTCACTATGAATTATGATACTTGGCTAAAAGTGGACTAATTCTGCACATTACCAAAATTATAGCCTTTTGTATTTTAACATTTGTTGATTGCATTAATTCTCACCATAATCGTCAAGATGTAATTATTTAATAGTGAAGGGTGACAATTCACTCTAATTATGTGCAACCTCATATATTGAAAGTATATTAAAATTAATTATTTTAGTATCAAGCACCCCAAGAAACCACAGAAGATATCGGGAAAATGAATTTGCCGCCCTTCCCATACAAATGAATAGAACAAGCTGACGGAATCAATAGGCACTCAATGTGATCTACCCTCACCTATCAGGGTGACCTAGAACTAGCGGTTTGGTTTAAACTAGCTATGTATAGTTGCATCTGAAATTATCGAATTGGATCACCAGTAAAAACTGTTTTAGGTAATTGAGGATCAATCATAAATATTTGCAAAATTCAGATATGTTTTTATTAAGTCAATTATTTCCAATTTCTAAAACTTATTAAAAAGCTGCTGACTAAATCTGTTTATCTGGTTAATGTAACTTTTTATCCAATTTGCTAAGGAATTTATTCAGCGATAGCATTTTCTGTCCGCTTTTCAGCAACTATGTTTCGGTTCGGGGAACAGGCCTTATTTAGCTTTTGCCCTAGTCTCTTTGACCGCGATCCGTTGGTATACTTGAGTCAAAGATCACTAAAACAAGCCTCCGTGCTGAACAAACAGATGATACTGCGTTTCCCCGCCAATTTCGACGGCACATGAGTCTACATTTGATTCGTTCTCGTGGCCTCCATTTATCGGAGTTACATTAGAGTCAGATTGTGCGGCGTCTTAAGGAGTCTCCCGGAAGCCCTCTCACAGTGAAATTGGGAATGTGCAGGATAGCATCAACGGCGGCTGTCTTCAAATATTTTATCGCGAAAGATGATTATTAAAGATGTAGGCAATAGGTTTTCACAGTCGAGTTTTCCGAATCTGATATTTTTTTTTTGAATTTGTTGCAGAAGATTTTAATCTTGCCTAGCCATAGTTTTTATCACAAAACTAAGATACGAATTTTCTCGAGGTTTGTTTCTTAATACTCTCTATGCTTCTACTTTACGGGAGAGGGTACACCCATTGCTAATAACTGTAAGATGATGTAATTAAGGTGGTGTACTGGTGTATTAATTGTTTCCATGACTATTTGCATTTTTTACTGAATGTCGTTATCATTGTCAAGACTACGCTAAATTATGCTTCAGTATTCATTTCTATACATTATATGGCAGCATGTATGAAAAATGTAATGACTCAGGAATGAGTAAATTTGTCTCGTAGCGGTGAACATACATAAATACCAAGCATTTATGTGTCTACAAAAAGGATAAAAACTATAGGGATAAAAAACTAGTAGTATGAGGAATGATTATGGATATTATAATAAAATTATTTGAGTGAGTTCAAAATTTATAACGAATTATCTAGAATAAAATTCGCTTTTTTACATGTGAGAATTCATATCAGTGATGAAAGTTACGTTTTTGCAGATTCATGAAAACAGTGAACCAACAAGGGAATATATTATCATAGGGCTTCCAGCGCGTTAAACTATCACGCGCCGTTCTCTATTCATTGGCATACCATGGGAGTCACCCGTAGCCCGAATGGAATGCGATTGCCTTAGAGACATCCAAAATGACGCGGCTTACCTTAAGGTGTTTACATTCCCAAGTATACATAGAGCATGCCAAAAGCGCTCTTCCTTCCCTTCAGGTATTCCCCTCTCCCCTTATAGGCCATCCACGATCCCCTGCCGCCTGCCTTGCAGATTGCGCCACCGGTACCTCCGGGCGCCGGGCAATATCTCCCGGCCCTTGATCGATTCAGAGGGCCCAGAATGCTCTGACAAAAACTCACCCACGCATACACAAGCACGCCTGGAGATTCTACCTTTCCGCTCTCTCTGTTTCTCCGCTTCCACGCCTCGCCTCATCCGCCTTACGAAGGGGCGGCGTCGGAGCCCAATTCGCGGGGCCGCTGCCGGGGATAGCTGGGCTGCCCCCTCTCTGATCAGGGATGGCTGGTTTACTCATCTCCTGTGGGTGGACATGAGCCGGCCCTGGCATCCGTCCTGGCGTTCATCAAACTGCCTCGCCTTCCCTCTCCCTCTCTCTCTCCATCCAGTAATACATTCCCCGTCAGCCAGACCCGAAATCTCCCCTTCCTTCCTCTGACCCAATCCAGCCCTTCCCTCTCTTTGCCCACGCCTTCCGCTCACGCTCCAAGCCCGTCTTTGGTCCCCTACTCTCGATGCGCAATAGCACGGGGCCCCGCTCACCTCAGGCACTTCAGGCAGAAGGCCTGGAATCCGCTCCGGTCCTGGCCCGTTTCCTTTGAGGTCACTTCTGGTATTTCAGGCCGACGTCGGGTGTAGCGGAAAGCAATGACGTTTGAAGAACGCGGTGAAAGTGGGATAGGTGAGCGAAGGGTCTCAGGATACCTCTCGCTCTCTCTCTGCTCGGGGTAAAATAGAAGGCGATGGGGAGTGGCTGGTTTACCAGAGAGCACGTGAGAAGGATGGCTGGCTGCGGGAGGGGCTGGAGATTGAATTCGCGACTTCAGAGGTCCAGCTGGCTTAGTGCGACCTTGTTTGAGAAGGGAACTTTGCTGTCATATCAGTCCGGGCTCTTTCGGTCACGTTATAGCCAAGGAAATGGCGGGTTCCTCCGCTCTACGGAGAACTCGAGTGTTCAAGAATTTTTCGAACATTCTTGTGGATAAAAATCAGGCGTTATTTACGAATCCGACTGGCTAAACAACAGAAACGCAACATTCTAACCTAGCGGTTCACCTCTTGATTGTAAATTTTTTAGGCATTTACTCTGTTCTGAACCCTTCCTGCTGTGCATGATTCTACCGTCTTTGGTGCTGTTCGCCGGGGCTTTTAAACTTATCTGCATCTTCATAATTCCCTACAAGCTACCACAATGGTGTGTGGCAGAAGGTGATCCATCACCTTGAATGCATTTTAATTGGCAAGATCTAAATAAACAACATCATACGGGTATGCAAAAAATACTAGTTCATGAATGCATTACTTACATACAACTGAGTGGTATTGTGCCACTACTTTGTGGAAAATGTTACATATCCGTACGCGATACAAGTTTAAATTATATGATAGTGCATGTAAGTAATATAATGACTATTGATTAATCAGGAATTTCTATAAATCCAGTAATTAATTAATTAATATTATTCTCACAATATTACCAATAAATAATAACCATTTGCATCTCAAGTATGCACATAAATTAGGCGGCTATCAGTAGGTACTCTTACAATACCAGTCTCTCTGCAAATTTTGACTTTGATTTATTATATATGTCTTGATTTATTCAACCAACCTGATAGCATCTTGCAGAAGCTCACATTTTTTATTGCCAGTTATACACAAATGCATAAATTCTGTGGAGGCTTATAGACACAAGCATCAAAACTAATAGTGGGGGATTTTCCAGGTGCCCAGTCCTTCTTGGAAACTGCTGGCGGAGGACGTAAAGGGACCAGGCCCAATACCCCGTGTGTATGTTTTGGCTTGAATCTTGATAAGCTCTGACTTCACCAAAGGAAACACTTGTCAGTTTCAACTCTGTGGCATATAATTATGCGTTTGCGAAAGTGCTTTTTAAGTTTCAAAGTTCGGAATATCTCTTACGTGAATGCATTGCTCACGAATGCTCTGGATTTCGATGCTGTGGCCATTAACAATTACAGCACATTCACCCCTCTACTTGACTGCTTGTTATCTTTTCCTATGTTTTAGGAACAAGATCTATAATTGTATTCACTATAGAAATAAAACTCCTATGCTTATTTCGTATGCCAGTCGAGCTTCACCTTGAGAATATTTTTTGTGCATCTTAAATCCAATAGCTCCAATAGCTGGAAAAAACCAGTTTCTGCATTTAATTTTCTTTTTTTTTTCTCTGTGCGATTACATCTTTTCAGTGATCATTCTGTACTATATTCGCAAGTTGGATAACTATGTATCATTACTGTTCATCTTTTTCTACATTGGATTGCATTGCAGAGAGAAAAAGGTTTGGAAAGACAGTGTAGCACCCACGGGGGGTCAAAGGGGCCCTGGATCCCCCTTAACTCTCTATAAATCCCAAATTAATCTTTAATTGATATGGCACAGTCACATGTACAAAATAGGTACTTTTCATGATGAGAACATCAGAGCATAAGCCTAAAAGTTTATGACTATTTTTATCTGTAAATCCGATATTGCCACTTATAGGATGCTTGCATGTAATAACTAATATGGCATATAACATTCAAAATATACTGATGAAAATAACATCCATAAAATATTTCTGGGCGAGCCACTGTAGACAGATAACTTTAGTCATAAAGAGGAGAAAATGGATAGATATAACCTGAAAAATCAAGAAAAATGAAAGTAAAAAATGGTATAAAGAAGGGGAGAAGCGGCCAAGACCAACATTAAACTAAAAAAACAAATTCCTGCGGAGAAGAAAGAGTATTTTTATTTTAGAAGCGGAGTAACCTGCGATGGACGAAGCAAGAAGGTAGCAGTCAGTAGAATATACTCTGTCTAAGAGGGTATTCTACGTAAAGAAGATTATATATTTGAACGGAAGTGCAAGTTTGGGAGTAAAAAACACTTTATGAGAATTTAAAATGAAGCATGTTTCATTCTAGAAGCGAGACATGAATGATAACAGAAGCAGAAAATTCACGGATGGAAACATTGGAAGCATTGTATAGATAAAACGTATCAAGCAAGTAGCAACGAAACATTCATAAAGATAGCATGAGAAAGTTTGCTACAAACTTCAAACAGGTAACGGGACAACTAATTCGGTCATGTCCTGTACACGATTGCCTGAAGAAGACAATACTCTGTGGAAAAAAGAATGGGACGAACGGAAATAAAAGACACTGCATTAGATGCATGGAAAAACTCTTGAAACAGAAGGATGTAAATTTGATGAGGTTAGCCGATAGAAAAATCGAGTAAAAACTGAGTCATATCAATCTTAGGATTTATGCCTTATAAAATTGATGATTTAATAATCAAATGTATGATATCCTGCTCGTATCTCATTTACCTTTGTATGTGACGTTTTTCTTGGCTGTTTCTCTTTACATTAATTTATGTTAACTTTATCCTCTCCTCCGTTTTTCTTCCTTATGCTAATGAGCGATGCATGTGGTGCCAAATTGCTGATTCATAAAATGTGCATTTACATACCTTCTTGTCTTCTTTTTCAATGTTTCAGAGAAACTGTGAAATAAATTGTGTGAGATTAAATATTTTCCTTAACCAAGCGATGCCTTTTTTCCTTTGCAAGCAGAAGTTCCTTTGTTCCACGTCACGTTCATGTACTCTTCTCAATTAAATACTGAATGCGTTAAGTAGGGCTGAATGAATGCAACATTTCGGTGCTTGTTATGAAAAAACTAAGTTTCGGAAAATCATAAAATTTATAGAGCTACCTTTACAGTAAAACAGTTGCCCATTTTAGGGATTTCAAATTGTTTTGACGGTATTTCCTTTTGAAGCCTCGTGGGAAAGCCTGTCATCGCGTCAAAAACACGCATGAAAACGTTTTATACCAAATAGGTTTTCCAGTTCACAGAGAGAACTTTTGAGGCTTTGAGAAGAAAAAAATGAATACATTGAGTAATTGAAATTGGTGTTGCTTTTGCTACAAGTACATTGCTTTTAAGTTTTGAATTAACATTTTTTTATTATTCCAGGTATGCTACTCTCTAAGGGATAGAATGCTCGCAACACCTGAGAAAGGCTGTCAATTTTACATTTCACTCGTTGTGATTTCGTGAGTAAAATTTTCAATTTCTCTTTTATCGTGCATTGGTATTTATTGAGTGGCAAATGAAAACACAATGCCGTTTCTATGTATTTCCATTTTCAACACTTTTTCGTAAAAATTAAATACTTGAGTAATGATGGTGTAAATATTTAAATTATCAACTCTTTCAAACTAACGAACGTTAGAAGTGACTGAACTGTAACCTAATTTAGGGTGTTGTCAATGAATATTAATCATTACTGTGTATTTTCTTATTTAATATCAACGCATATTTTCAATATTTGTGGTCTTAAATATTCTTAGATATAATTTTTGTGTCACATCCGTATCCCTTTGTTTCGTATCCCTTTTGATCTCCATCATTTTACACTCCGTTTTTTCAGCTCTAATTTGAATATTTATTTGCGTAAGCTGACTTGATTTTAAAAATAGGTTATATTTCATTTCCCATTTCAGTTTTGTAATAAATTCATTTTGGTTTGGCACTTCCTTTGTGCTCACCTTTAGAGCGTTTAGATAGTTCCGGTGCTGGAAAATGCTGGGGATTATGACGTAAGACGGCTTAAAAATACCTAATTATTCTTAGAAGGGTATAGTTATGAAGCCCTTGTAAAGGTGCTTTATCTTGTACTGAAACTCGCCTGTTGAAGTACCCAGAGTGTTATCCGCAGCTGATAAATTAAAATCTCCCGTGGTGATTGAATTAAGAAATTTACAATATTTTTTATGTACAAATTTCCCCCATAAATGTCTCTTTATGTCATGGATGCGCTGATGATAGCCTTTATTATTGCTTATGTTGTAAACTTGTATATTGTTATCGTTAAACCACGCTAAATTTTCACAAAGAGTGAAGAAAGTGGCTTTATCCTTGGATAGAATCTCAATATTTGCCACAAATTTGGGAGCTAAAATATGCAGATAAAAACTGGAGTGATCAGCGGTGAGGAGTTTTGAAAAAAATATTTAAATCTCACGTGGAAAGAGAAAGGGAGAATTATAGTATCCTGTGGTTTGGAGGGCACATACGGGTAATGGTGGAATTATGCGAAACGGGATCTCAGGCATCCCGAAGGAACCGGGTGGGAGAATGATTGACGGGCCAATATGACTCATAACTTCCGAATTTATTTGTATTGCCGTCGGATGAAATGGAAAAAAAATTCAAGCGGTGAGATGCAATCTGAGTCCCCTTGACATGGACGTAATTTTCACCGCGATCGTTGGCTTCAGCACGTGTGGAACCCGTTAACATCGGGACCCTTCGTGGCTGCTGCGATTTTTTGTTTTTATCTCGTGCAGCGAAGCTCGCTCTCTCTACTGCGCTACCGCCCCTGAAGAGTACCCTTGGAAGACCATCACACAACCCTTCTCCGAGCCCCGCCCACATTTCTCCTCCACCCTGACCGCCGTTCACATCCCGCCGCATCCCCCATACATTTCCCCGTTAGGCGCCATCCCCGCAGTCTCACGTAGCTTCGCACTTTCATCGACCTCCCGCAGAGCACCACCCTTCTACTCGCTCAAAGTAAATGCTCATCAGCGTCGAAGGGTTGTGGAGGGAGGGGACGACGCGAATGGCGCGCGTCGCGCGCGGTGATGCCACTAGATAAGGCCGGCATGCAAACGTGCTGGAAAAAAATATTGGTAGTTGGCCCTAATGTGAGTTTCCGTCATCCTCCTCCGGTTGGGCCTTTAGTCCACACCCTTTAAGTATGTCGTGACGTTACGGTCAAGCATTAGCTGTTTACCGACTGAAGCGCATTTTGCGTGATTTTTTTTCTCTCGTGGGGACAGAGAGGACAGAAGCGCTGGGAAATGGAAACGAGAAATGATACTTAGATTCTTTTGAAATCGAAAGGCTTCAAAACGATTGGAAATGTTTCTTGTTTTTACATTCTCTTAAAGGAGCATGTTAATCATGCAGTGCATTGTTTATTTTGACGCTCTTCTTGATTTTTTTTATTTTTGTCGGTCTCCCACTCCTTATATCTTAGATCGAGAATTCAGTTAAAAGTTATCATTGCGCAAACTCAGCTAGCGCGTATGATTATGGATGCCCCATGCTTAATTTCCGCATTGACGGTCTTCGGGCCATGCTCTACCCATCATCTACAATTTTTTATTTTATAAGTATCTTCCGTATGTTGGCCATAATACCATTTATGGCTTCCCCACACTTCCGAGCATTTTTCTTTCTCATTCCATACTTTACTAAGCCCCCTGCGTCCAATATTTCTCCAACTCCAAATCCTATTTCTCCAACAACATCTCTATGCAATGTATACCAGAATATATTAGCATTTCTATCACACTTCTGTCTGCCATTCTTACCTCACGCGTTACTCTATTGCTGTGGGATAAGTATTGGTATAGAGTTTTACATGGTAAAGCGGTGCCATGAACGGAACTTAGGTTTCATAGATCCGTTAAGGATTTAAGGTATTTTAAGAAATAAGTACAGAAAACGAGCGATGAGCAAAGACGGAGTGTATTCTTTAGGAGTCAAAGAATACAAAAATATTGGGCGGAGCGTATTTGGTATTTTAACTTAATTGTGGTATTTTTTTGCGAATATATATTGCCTAACAGTTGCTAGATATAGAAGAATAGTGTTTGTTTAAATTACAGGAAGTGATGGACATTAGCCTATTATAACTGTATCGGGCAAATAATGTTTTCGCTTGAAGTTCAATAAGGAAGTTTAGAGTTGCATCGTCATCAATGGGTAATGCCTTTTTATTTGGACGGCACAAATTTCCAATGAATCATCTAGTCCCTAACATAGTCAAATAGTGTCATCCCTCGTATCCCCTAACTTTCTCACCTACACATACTAGTCCCTCAGGGACTGCCAAAATGAGGTTATAGCGTTACCTTTTCAGAATTTATATGAAAATTTGATAGGAAAGAAAGACCACATATCAGCTTTGCTGGAACGTAGTTATATGTTAATTTTCTATTTCCACTCACATCGTTCTGTTCATTCATCGCTCTCCAAATACCAACTTTTATTGACCTCGATAGATTAAATGATGATCGTACAAGATTATTTCGCTACTAATCTCTATTATTGAAGCCCTACCCGTCTTACAAAAGGCGGTGGACGCTCTCAGTGGCTTAAATCCAGATTCATTCAACCCAGTTAAGTAGGATTAGCATTTATATGGCCCATTTAACCAACCATAAAAGAATCGTAAAATCACAAGAGAAGGACATGTAATGTAAATCGATTTTCTCCCTGTTCATTGAGGACGCATGAATTGATACCAGCTTTTGGTTAATAGGTAGTAAATATTATTTTCACTTAATTTATTCCTTCCCGGAAAACATAATAAATATGGGTGCATGCATGTTAAATTTTTCTTTGGATGATATCTCTGAGAAGAAAATCGGCTATTAACTTAATTTTCTAGGCAGATATATTGCGCGTTGATAATGATTTTTTCCCTTATTACTATTAGTGCTGAAACTTTCTAATACTATAAAAATATTTTCCTTCTGTTTAAATTTGTGGCTTCTACTAATGTGGCAAGTTAAACAACTATTTTAGTATCATTAATGTTTCCATATTTGATCTTATATTGAAAACTTGTGGAATTTAACTCGTGTTTCGGGCTGTCCCCTCCGTTTGTCGATCGTAATAAACAGAGCCCAATTGGGATGTGTGAGTCGCAGTACATACCTATATCATGCCCTTTCTAAAGTTAATTTAGCATGGCAACATTTTGTTTCTCAAAAGCCGTACGAAGAGCATGACAGGGTGGAACCAATTACAAAACTGTGCAGTGAAATAATCGTTGAAATGAGTCAAGAGTATTTGGCAGATAAAAAATAATCCCGCCTTGTTAGAATTACTCATTTAAACTCAATTATAGAAATGAAATGGGTGATCACACTTATGCGTTAAAGTATAAGATATGCATATTTTTATATATTTTAGCAATTAACGGTAGAAAATCAGCTGACTACACCTAGGAGTAGATAAAAAATTTAATGGAATAACATTATAGTAGCATTTGATTTATTTTCGGTTATGATATTCATTCGGTTGCGCGTATGAGATATTCGTTTTCAACCAAGAGTACTTCTCTTCAGTTCAAAAAAAGTAAGGGGCTTGAAATCGTTTTAGTGTGCTGACCATCGTCAGGGTCTCGTACACATGAAAACAACCAACTTCCTCTCTCCTCGGAATTGAAGAAACACACGGCATGAAAATAGTTAGATTAATAATTTTCGTGATAATTTTGGCCCCTCTACCATGCACATCCTCCTCGACTTCCGCGCCATTAATAATTCCTCAACGGATTTCATAGTGGTGGAAAATTCTTTTCGTTCGAGGTCTAATCCGCTTAGGAGAGCTCAACTCAGCTCGTGAAATACGCGTGGAGAGCATTTTGAGAGGATGGTGACCGTGGGTGAGTGGGAGGACATAAGTAGAAGGGAGGTTGCTCGAGGAGCAGAAAGTGGTCCTGCGGCAAAGGGTCTGATGGGCAAGGGTTTGACTACCGTGAGGGGTGCGGCAACAAAAGGACGTAAAAAGGATGTGGGCCTAGAAAAAGAGGGTTGGAAAGAAATCGGCAGCTCCGACCCCTAGCAGACCTCGTATCTGTCGAGCAAATCCTACCCCTCCTTGCGCCCTTTTATCCTCATGGAGTCCACAACAACCGTCATTTGGTCAATGTGAATGGGACTGGAATACTGCAAAGGGTCACTGCTTCCTTGCCCTTTTCGCAGCCTCCCTCAGACAGATGAAAGGGATGAAAAGCGCCAGACAGTAGGCAGGGGAATAATGCCGTTTTCAAGGTTCTTTCCTGTGGGAAATTTCGTGTGAGAAACACTGCTCTGGATCATATAAATTAGCTGCTATAATTTTAATTAACTGGGAGGATCCCGAAAGTTCCTTAAGTTATCATGTTTTTATTTTTTTCAGTCTAATTACCATTACGCTAAATCGGGGAACAGCTGCAGCACCCCTCTATGCCTGCCTGGTAGCTGCAAATCTCTGTACGTAAATGCGAAATTCCGGTTGAAGGGATATGATAAAGCTAATGATCTACCGTTAGGTGGTTCTGCCGAGCTTATGTTCAATGGTTCTATTTATTAAAAAAAATTTGTTCGGCAGCTTTACGTTAAGTTTTTCAACGAAATTTTCAGTTTTGATCTGGGCCTTGATTTAGCAACATCGCACTTGGCGGTTTGTGAACATCTAACCAGATTTTTTCATGCTTTAAAGTCGAAAAAACAATGAAAATTGTGCGTACAGAGCCGGACCTATTAAAACAAATTTAAGTACGACTAAAGTTTAATTCATTGGCATGAAATATTCATGTTCATCCACTCACGAAACATTTATTTCGACGGGTTATTTTATGGCGAGTAAAAATAGGAAAATACAGAATTTTAGGATATGAGGTTAAGAATAATGCAGACTATATTTCATTTATTTTACTTCAATTGCAAGTTATCTGTTCCAATTTGTGGCATACAAATTTTATAATCTTTGATATGTCTATATTATTTCAAATACTTAGAAAAATCCTTTGAAACATTAGGAAAAAAGGGTATGCAACTATCTCTTAATGCTACTTTATGATAAATTGTACACTCTGAAGCCAAATCTTATTCTCATAACCTTTATTAAATCTTCATATCTGACAGTTTATTTTGGAAGTGATACTTTTTTATTTAATTAGTTGCCTCAAAACTATTCATAAATACTCTACTGAAAATTAACGCACAATTCACATTTTTCTGTGAGTTGATGCTAGCAGGTAGGAAATATATATTTGGGACGTTTTTGACACTCAGACAGGATGAGCTTATGAACTGAGCTAGGCTTAGAGGTAGTTTTTATAATTGCTCTTATACCATGGTTCGAAATACTATGGTTTAAGTATAAAGCCTTAAAAGCTGACTATAATGAAGGTTAAAAGCAAAGCGTTTGAATAAAAAGCGAACTATTTATTAGTCTAAAGTTATCTAAGTATTTTTAGAGCAATTGCTCGAAAGGAGTCGCCATCACTGGTCAACAACCCTAAGATTGGTTTGACACAGCTCTCCACTCCATTCTCCTATCAGCTAATCTTTTCATATTCACGTTTTTTTCTTTCATATCCTTCATAATTTGTAGTATGTATGAAATTGAGCATCAAAATGGCAGAAAAGGATGTGTTTAACCAAGCACATATTCGGAAAAAAAAGTCTCTCCACAGAGTTCGTCTGGATGTGCCGTTTCATTTAAGATATGAATTGTGTCTTCCATTTAAATTTTATCATTAAATTTCCATACGTGATTTCCACATTTTTTGGTTTTATTGAATTATTCTCTTAATCCCATAATATATTGTGCTCAAGATTGTTTACTTATAACAGTAGAATGCGAAGTTTTTGGGTCCAAAACGTGTTTTTCAAGGTGTATTCATTGGCTAAATACGTTTTCGCAGCACTCTTTGAATAAAATGTGCTCCAACGGCTGAGGAGGTTATGTCTCACCTTGTAACCTAAGATCTTAATCTTAGCATATCCATTCGTTAGGCGGGATTCTAACCAATGACATTAGTGTTGTCAAGGCAGAGCAGTACGATCCTGGCTTACGTGGTCGGTTGATGAATTTTTTAGTGCAATGCTAAGTATAAGGAATTATAATGTTGTTTTTCATATTATGTTTTCATTCATACTTAAATATATTCGTATAGACATTTTATTAATTCCTACTCATTTCCAATTCTGTGGTTAAAAAGGCTTTGCAAATCCTCAGACAGAAAAATCGTTAACCTGAATTTTCTATTATTTTCAACATTCCGGTAGTTTAAACTGACCACTGTCCTTCCTTCTTTATAAACTGATAGCGTTCTCTCCTTTTCTTGCTTTGAATACTAGCTACATTTAATCGACTGGTTAAGTTCCCATGAGGTTTCGCACGCTTTTCATACCCTTATTAATTCTAAGTGGCATAAGCATCGCTCAATCTATCATGCTAACCATATCGATTCATTCCTGCTCATTCGTGCTAGTGTCCATTAAGCAGTCAATATAATGAGTCCTGCGCTGTCAGCGTCACCTCTCGGGTCCCACAGAGACTAACGGATTACAAGCCATGTTTTGGCTGAACAAGGGGCATTACTCTCTTCCCTCCCATCTCCCCGCATCGGGCTGAAATGCCATGCCTCCCCCTTCCTCTATCGCCCACTTCTCACCCCTCGTACCCCCGGCCGCTCACTCCCCACCCATTCCCTATGCCACCCAATCACCCACCTGGCCACTACTTCCCTTTTCATTTCCATCACACGAAGCTTTCCCTTTCCTCTTTAATAATCCTCCATCTCCGCGTTCCACGTTACAGATCCCTCGAGCTGATTGGTGGAGCTCATTTCGCACGTAATCACTTGCATCTCGCACGACCCCTTGCCCCCGAGCCCCGCTTCACTCACCCTTAACCCTCCCTACACCCCCTTTCCTCCAACGCCCCCTTTAATTTTACACCATTCGTCCAAATCCCCCAAGGGAGGGAGTATTCCCGTCCCTTGCCTTCTCGTGTTCCGAGGTTAAGTATACTTTTGTGTAAATTTAGATGCATATATATGAGTATGTATAATATAATGAGCTTCGCTAGATACAAAGTGCTGTGGGTTAGAAAAGATTGTTGTAGAGATAACCAATGCTCCATTCAATAAAAACATCAGTGAGCATTCATCAATGTCACCGAAAACCTACAATTATGGGTGGTTGATGATAAAAGTTTCTGCAACTTTCCCTTTAGAGACTTGTACTTTGTTAATACCCTCACTTCCAAAACGCTATTATAAGGCTCCTGAATGGGGAAGTGATTGTTTCTATTCTATTTTTATGTATATTTCTAATTACTCATCTGGACTAAATCTCTGCTAGCTCTTCCATTAGAACTTGTTTCTCTTACTCCCCTCTTATACAATTTTTCTTCCCAAAAAAATCAGAAACCTAGCCAAAACAAATTCCCCTTCAATGTCACCTTAAGGAATAGTGACCTTCTTTAGTTGAATAAGGGTGGTTACCCCAACTTTACTTTCTGTTTGTTTAGTTTCATTGCATAGTGTACTAATCATGGGTCAAAGACAAAAAAACTACAGTATAACGACAAAGAATATGTGGGTGATATTTTTAACACTAGGACGCCCGGACTTCTCGACATCATTCAACGCCCAAATGGGGTCATTTTGACCCCCGGTAATTAACAAGTTAATTTATCACAAGGCATTTATATTTTTATATTTTTAGTGTTTTTTCATTAAATGATGTCCTAATTCTTCACATTCATCGATTTTTTCAGTTCATTATTGTAATATTTTTCTCGATATATAACTATTTATTGAAACACCAACTTTAAGTGTTGGAATCATTTTCTCGATTTTCTTCAATTTCATTTTTTCTTGCCTAAAATGGTGACACGCAGTAAACAACAAATGTCATATACTTTATTTAAATGTATTTATTTATTGTTTTTGCAGTTTGAACTGTTGAATTATGAATGATTTGTCCTACCAAAATTAGAAATACCATCAGAAAAAATGTAAAAAAAAATTAGTAGCCTAATGACAATAGTTTTCATCATCATCAGTATTTCAATCCCATGATTGGTTTACTGCAGTCCTCCATTTTAGTGTTGATTCCCTCACACTATGGTATGCTTCCTCTTTCACGCCCTTCTTTATTTGCCCCATATACTTGCCCCTTGGTCTTCCTCGCGGGTCCTTCCCTTCAATCTTCCTGTCTAATATATTTTTAACTAATTCATTGTGCCTCAAGGTATATCCAATCCATCTGTTCCTTCTATGCCTTAGGGTTTTCCACATTGTCCTTTCTTCATCTGCTCTTTTGTACACCCCTTCATTCCTCACTTTATCTGTCCATTTAATCTTTAACATTCTCCTCCAGCACAATGTTTCGAAGGCTTCAATTATTCGCTGGTCTGCTTTCCCGATTTTCCATGTCTCCATCATGACTCCATACGATAAAGGGCTTCCTTGTTTGCAGCCGTAGGTTCTTGAGCACAGTAGTTGTCTCTTCTTCATAAAAGCTTCCTAAACTTGTGCTATTCTTTGCCTGATGTCCGTGGAGCTTCTTCCATCCCAGGTGCTGCTGAGGCAGGTGAATTTCTCCACTTGTACCAAATTCACTCGAATTGTGATATTTGCCCTAAGCATCTCTCTTCCGCACACTAGGATTTTAGTTTTCTTCTTGTTGATGCTCATATTATATTCTTGAAGTACTTCGTCCATAGTAGTCAGGGATGCATGTAGGTCCTCTAGACTTTGTGCTACAACTGCGATGTCATCAGCAAACCAGAGCATATTTATTTCTTCGCCATTCACCTTGATACCCTTGATACCAATTTCCTCTGTGTCTCTTGCTGCTTCTTTCAAGTACATATTGAATAACGCTGGGGAGAGGTTGCATCCTTATCTGAATACTTCATTTATTTTGTCTTCTATCTTCCTTCCGTCTTTTATGTGTATTGTGGTGACCTGGTTCTTATAGAGACTACATTTTTTCTTCTATCCTTATAGTCCATTCCAATCATTCCAATAGCTTCCAGTATTTTGAACATCTTGTTCCATTCGAAGTAGTCAAAGGCCTTTTCCAAGTCCACGAATGTCACATACAACGGCTTGTTTACGTGTATCATTTTCTCGGCCAGTATCCTTCAGCTGAGCATTGCCTCCCTAGCTTCTTGGTTTTTCTTGAATACGAATTGATTTTCTAAAAGATTCCCTTCGATATTCCCTTCCATTCTTCTGCTAATAATCTTAGTAAGTATTTTCGATGTGTATGTCACCAGGCTCAATGTTCTGTGCTCTTCGCATTTCTCTGTCCTTGGCTTCTTCGGTATTGCAATCATTTCACGCTTCTGGAAATTCTCTGCTGGCCTTCCACTGTCATAGCTATCTTTGATTAATCCAAGGGTATCTATTGCTTTGACCCCGAGTGCCTTGAAAATAGTGAATGAATATTATATCAAATAGTGAGTTTACTTTTAGATCCACCCCTCCTAGTGTCTCTACTGAGATCATCAAACGGGTACTTATCGTCACATTCTGAGGATTATGTTTATTCTTCACAAGTTTCAAATGTCAGCTTGCCGTCGGAATTGTCAAATGAACACTCTCCACAATCTGACTCATCTTATTGAATCTTATGCAGCCCCGCAAGAATGTCAGCAGAACATTATGCTGATCTTTGAGAAATTTTTGATTACCGCTATCTTCAAAATAACGATCACACCACATATTTGTCCCTAGAAGCCATGACCAATGGGCAACAAATACACAAACTTCACTTACTGTAACTGTGAGAATGAGTTCTAAGTTTGAGGATTTACCTTGTGGAACCACTCGTTTGGAAAATAAAAACCACCTTGTACATTCCATGCAAAGGTTTTATAGGTTTATACCATGGTTTCGACAATATCAATCTTGATAATGACATATATTGCCAAAATCATGGTAGTAACCAATGAAACCTTTGTGTGGAATGTACAAAGTGGTTTTTTCTTTTCCATTGTGGGAACGAGTTTTATTCTCCACTCATCATCCGAAGAGAGCTAATCAGATTTGGAGTCAACTAAGTAGATAAATTCCATACGAAAGTGGTAAACAAAATTGCATTATTCTCACCCCACAGAGATTGACAATGTATGATGATGTCAACAAAGTAATTACTAAATATTCCACATGTAAGCAAAACGAAAAGTGAGGACGTGATGGGGAAAGGAAACAAAACTGTTTTGGAAACTGATACGAACTTGGAAGATAAGTAACTGAATGAAAAAGATAAGATGACAGAGCAGTGAACACATATGCAGCAGAATGTTACAAAAATGCAAATAAAAAGACCTTTAGCAGAGATAAAGCGCGCAAATGAACGCTTGGGTCAAAATGACCCCATATGGGCGTTCAAGGTAAAATATAACTTAACTCCTCAATGGATTAGTTTAGGAATGTAAAAATTTATGTGAGTGAACACCTATTAAAATTATTAAAAGTCACGAGAGGAAATTCTGTTCTCTTAAAAAATGAGATCAAAAAATAAATTTAAAAATACGATTGGGTCAAAATGACCCCTATGGGCGTTCTAGTGTTAAACCGAAAATTTCGATAGAGTAAGTGATTCCTTTCACGCACTGTTTCACGGTTTCAACTAAATTCTCTATAGCATAATAGTTGTCTCCTCACAACAAATGTTTTCGTAGCGTGAGTAGTGTTACCCTTCCTGTCTATGATGTTTCTAAACATGACATAACCACTTACTTATTGTTAGAGAAGAAAGTTAAGTTCTACTTTTTCCCTGGACTTCTATATCAATGGCAGTTTCATAAAGTTTGGTCATATAGAAACCCTATAGCATAGGGAAATAATGAAATTTATATATTCCAAAATGTAATTTTTCTCTATTTTGGGGCAACTTCTTCATATTTCACTGACTATTCATTGGAAACGTCAGTGAGAAAAACCTAATATACATCTAGATTTAACCACATAACTAATTATTGAATAGATCACTTTGTGCGAAAAACTGTTTCTCAGAACATGTTTAATAATGATTCACCTCTATTGAATATGTTAGAGAACAGTCTTTTTTCTGTCGAATAATTTAAAAATGGCACGATAAGTTCCATTCCGACACGGTTACACTGTGAGTACAGTGTTAATTTATCGATATCCTAGTCCAAATTTGATAATATTACACGTCCTTAGATCTACTCCGATTGAATTAGAGAAATAACATAAGAGTAGAAAACATTAGTCTCCAAACGAGTAAGTCATAGTCAAATTACTATTAGTTTTCTATCAAGTCTTCATGATGAAGTAATATACTCATTGCAGACGAGCGGTAATAGTACCCTGGTATGAAAACATGTAAGTCATAAGTTGAAAGCTAGGCTCAGGCATGTATCTTTCATCTACCTTATAAAACTATCAGGACAGACGGCGAGAAAAATCATATCCAGTTGGTTGAAGCCTGGAACACTAGTTACCACGGTACTCTAACAAAATAGAGATCCGTTTATTAATAAAAAGTATACAACGAAGTAGTGGTGGTCTTGTGTCCGGCAACGTTCCTCGTACAGCTGCAGCTCTCTGAAACTCTTAATGCAGTATTTTTTGCTAAGCAATAGAAAATCTTAAAGGCAAAAAATTAGCTAAGACATTCTTGTGTAAGCATTGCATACAAATTCCGGGATTTTTAAATATTTCGGCGAAATAATTTCAAGTAATTCTTTATATACTTGCACTAATAAAAAATACTTCTCTAATCCAAAACATTCCAAAAATTTGAATGTGTAGTATCTATCCTGATTGAAACATAAAAAGTGAGTAATCACCAACGGTGTATTTCCTGAGCAAATTTTTTCTTTCTAGTGAATCATATTATGGATGCCTGGAAATTTTGAGTTTTATACCTGACTTGATATGCATTCTTAGAATTGGAAGGTGATTCGAAATATTCCCAGCGCATACATTCAATTACCATCACTTTTTCCCTTTTTGATGACTCCAACCTGCGTGTGGATCTGAGAGCGCCAAGAAAAACATAGAAACTCTTTGTTTTTCTGCCGACTCAAAAATAGATGTTTTGGTCAAAGAGATAAAATCCGTCAGGAAACGGGGAAAGCCGAATTTTAAAAAAATGGCGAAACAGGTGGAATGGAAGTTTTTAAAGGAACTACGAAAGATAGAATCGGAGTCCGCGTCTAATTTGAAGAAGAAAAATTAAGTTAAACTAGCCGTCAGATCCATAATTGGAGGGACGGAAATTAGAGAGGAGGAAGTGAAGGGGTATAGGAAAGTGGTAAACAAAGGGTTGTCTTGCAATTAAATTTAATTATTGTTTCTAACTTGCGCCTAGAATTTAATAGGTAACTCATTATCAACGAATTAAAACCGATCAAGGATTCAATGGCACCAGCTTAAAATATATTTTAGAAGAAATCTAAACTTGTCAGTGCTTACAATTTTTATGGTGTCCTTAGCGTAATGGATGCGAGAAAGTGCCATGGAATAACATTTCTTTTACCTTTATTCGTAAATCTCAATCTGTATAAATCCACAGTTACTCATTTTAAGTCTGGAATAGGTTTTGTTTTTTTGTGATCCTATCATGGATACTTTTATCTCATATATTTCTTTGTTTTGGAATTGTTTGATGGTTATGTTAATGAGAACGTAAAACTAATAGTCTGTATGAAGATCCATTGATTTGATGAAAGTTTAGGATCTTAGCCTCGATAAAGAAACGTATTGAGGCATCGGATGAGAAACATGTAACTTTAGATGATTGATAGAAAATGTGACAATATTTTATTTCCTGAATGATAATAGATTATAACAATGAAAGACAGAAGTCATTTAACTTCTAAGTGTAGATACCTACTCTCTTGGTGACGTTTCAGAAATTGCCGTAGTAATTGGTTCGCTGTAAGTTTGACGCACTTGATGTACTATTACCCTCTACTCGCAATTCTTTTGCCTGTTATCTTTTTCAGAACCATCCATACTACCGATCCGGCTACCTATATGTATCTTAAGTACCTACCTTCATCATTTTACGTGACTCGCTTACTGTACTTCGTCTTGTTTGAGTGGTTATTTATTTCTTTGATTGTTTTGTCAATGTTCATGTTGATTTAACTACTACACCATTATAAGTAAAAAAATGAAATGCATTTCTAATCACACGACATGCAATGCGTGTTCAATATCATACCTCAATGGCCATATCATACCTCAATCATATTTATTCAAATACGTATCTTACTACTTCTTGAAGCTTTATCTGGAATGTATTCTGCAAATTTTTTATGAAGACCACGCTATATAATGCACTTGGGTAGACCAGAATGAAAGCAATTGTGAAGTAATGAATCCACCCACCATATTTACTGTGTATCACTTTTACTCATGGAAACTAAATTCGACGTGATTAATACAGAAATGCGATCGTTTTGAGTTTTTTTCTCGTTTTATCTGACTAAATTTGCAAGGGGTAATAATTTTATGTTGAATTTTTCACCAATGCCACAATCGATTTTTACTACGTGCTAAAATACATTTTCGAATCTATTATCAGTATTTCATGCAGCGAAGATTATCTCACGTGGTTCAAAAAATCGTTGTATTGTGCGTTGAGTTAAAGATCTAGTACCTATGTCCTAACGTGATATCTCGTGTAATACCATATTATAGTGGATACCTGTAGTTATCTACTGTTTTTCTCAACGCAGCAACGGGAGGTGCAACGCAGAATTTTTTGTGATTGACGGGTAAAGTGTTTGTTTGCTCGACGTATCTTATAAAAAATAGAAAGCCATTCTAAAGATGAAATGTGGGGTGACGATCGATGTGTTCGACAACCTGCCTATTGGATATCGATTGACACTGCACTTTGACACCCAATTACTGCAGTTCCCAATTTCTGACGGGATTGTAACAAGTGAACTTCAGCGCAAGAAATGGAAAAGTTTAGTTGTAAACTAATAGTTTTTCAACGCGAATACGACATGTTTCGACGTATTTCTCTGAAAACATCTCAATAATCTTTAACACCCCTTGTGCACTCAATAATGAAGAATCATATGTATTAATGGAATAGTAAATGCAGCTTTTTTCAGAATGAAGTGTAAATGATCGTCTTACATTTCGATTATTTTTATTATCATCGGTGCAACCTGTTCACATTTTCTTCGACCATTGTCATCATCAAGCCATATTATCGTAAGGTATGACCAATTAAGTTGTCCAGTCTTCTTTTTAGAGTTTTTGCAGACTTCCCTTTTCCCACTCTCTCTTGAGACTTCCTGGTTTGTTACTCAGTTGATCCATTATACCTTCTTCATTATTTGGTAGGAGATTGTGGTGGCCTAGTGGGTAGATAACTTAGCTACTGACCGGAGGGTGCCGGGTTCAAATCCCGGGCAAGAGCCTTTCTGGACACCCCCATCTAAAATCCTCGCGATTCGATTTTCTGTGTGTCAGAACTTCGTAGGAAATCGCAGGTGGCCCAGGGAATGTGTGAATTTCACACGCCATTGGCTTAGTACGGGGTGAGCTCTACTCTCACCTATCAAAGACCAACCTTCGGGATGAATCATTCAGTGAGTGAATATTTGGTAGCACCACATTTCCAAATCTTCTAGCCTTTCTTTCTGCTGCCTATATCGTCCATGCTTCGTTATTTCTATTTATTCATGCATCGCTGTTTACTCCCCGAGTTACTAGGGAGATAACAAAATCAGGTAACCAAGCGAATGACACCAATGATTCAAAATGTTCCTTACATTACATCCTAGTGGAGACAGTTCATTGTTTTTCTACCTTATTATTACCTACCATTATTCCACTAAGGTTGTAGGCATAGAATTCGTTCCCTAAGGTAGTCAAACTGCCATCATATTGCCAACTGCCATCTTCTCGTGTAGTCCTGAGACAGGCATCACTCAAACCTGAAGAAGGAGTCAAACTTGCTCGTGAGCCTGGCCCAAAACTTGACTATCGATATTTGTTATACAAAAGATTTTGCCTCAATTGAGGTGGGTAGTCCATAGTCCAGAGGATAAGTTCATTTGTGCTTAGAGCTCGGCCGGCCTCTGCTCAGGCAAATGCAAATTTGGCAATAAGCTCTTCCTAGTTATAACTGAAGGCCCATTTCTGAGGCGGGATCCAAACTCCCAGTATTTGGTTTGCAGGCTGGCACACTACCACCTGCCACCTTGCCCATTATCCTAGTTGAGCAAACGTAATGTATATTATAATAATAATTGGGTATTAAAAAAAAGAACTTTTATAATGGATTACCTTTCTTTATATTCGTTTTTAAAATGTTGGGAGTGTTTCACTAACGCCCATTATATAATCTCCAACTCTCTCTCTCAAGCAAGTAAATGGCTGATATTTTGCAGTCTTCGCTAGTCACTTCGCCATGTCAATCAAATTAGGTTTCTTTGGAGCCTTCAAAGAAATGGAGTGGTATTTTAATAAAATTCTTTCATCGTATAGATGCATTAGTGACCTTTGCTATCCTCATATTCTGTAAATTCTCTCAACACCAGTCATTATAAACTTTACTGGTTCAAAGCATTTCTAATCCCTGCGGGTATGCAGCCCGTGATGTTTTTAGTCTTGCAATTGTATAAATTTCAGGATAATAAAGGATCTGTTGCATTATCTTCATATTCCATTGACTACTCCAAATGTATTTAGAAGAGTTTGGATTTACTTCATACGATCCTGCCGAGTTTGGAGATACATTTGATAAAGACACCTTTCTATGCCTTTTATATTTGCCTGAAAGACGAGAGAAGTAAATATATATCGGATTAGCTCTTCCTAAGTGCTGATCACTTCACCCCTACGACTATGTTATGTTCGGGAAATTATGATAATATACTTTTCAAAATTACGCGTAAAAATAAAAACTTGGCTTCATCCTGTGCCAAAAATTCATACGGCGTGATAAGGAGACAAGAAAAAAGATAATTAGGAAAGTTAACTCATTTTTATGAGTTTTGCCCACGAAGAATCATAGTGAACATTGAAAAGATATATTTAATGATGCGTATACATTTTTGAATGTTTGATTGCAGTTTACTCTCAAGTAATGTATGCCTTGGTAATTAATAGCGGTGTTAAGTCTTCGTTCCTGTATAAATTAAAGTCTCTTTTGTACTATTAAAGAGTCTACTTTTCTTCAATATGATGTGCAGGCTATCGATCAAGCAGCTAATTATCACTTCCATGGCATAGTAAGAGAGATGCAGGGGAAAGATGCCCGAGAGAGTACTTATCGTGCGTCAGTCCTCCCTCGACGCCTTTCGCGGTGACGCTCCTTATTTTTCTCCAGCGAATAACTTCCTTCTTCCCTGCTTGCATATCACCATTCTTCCCTCGCGCGAGGCAGCGCGCTCCACGAACCCCACGGGAGGGTGAAAATGCGGGTGGAAATGGAGGTCTCTCCACGTCTGCACTGCCGTTGATGAGCCCTAATCCCACAGTGCCCTTTCGGTATTTCATTCCTCGTTATTATCATTTGCGAGGCGTTTTCCATGCGCTTGGCGTCCGCTCGTCACCTGCACTTACTTCCCCAGCCAACGCTTTTGTTCTATCGTTCCTCTCCCTGAACGTCGTTGCATTTTCGAAACAATCCATCCGTTGTGCATTGTCAACATCTTTGAACCTCTTTTCTCCTCTCTCAGCCTCTCCCTCCCTCTCATGCCTCTCATCTGTTACCTACGCCATGGTGTTTAGTGCCTTAAATGGATCTGCGGTAATTACTTATCTCAAGTGTGATGATGCTTCTCGGGATTTGTTTTATACTTTGAATACACTGTAGTGTCTACAGACTTGCAATAAAAGAGCCACATTAATTTAGTTACAAAACTACTCTTCCAAACGGAAAATACACAGCTGGCAGTATGGGTTCCGTAACTTTGAATAAACTAGAAATACGTCTCAAGTATTGCTCGAAATAATGAAGTTGCTATTTCTATAAATAGGTATATATTTCATGAAAGTTTCCTCTTATTTTGCATTGTTTAACTTATTTTTAAATACTATCGTATAATGCGGTTTTTTCATGAAATATGAAATTTTCATTGATTTAAGTATTTTTTTCCCAGATACGATTTGGTGAAAACAATTGCCAAAAATCATTTCCGGTCCAACTTCATTCACTATAGATTTCCAAATTAAAACATGTTGGAGAAAATACTTGCTCTTTAGTACTATTATTTTACTTCGTAAGTTCATTAAAGATGCATAATAAATAAATATCTGTATTCTGCGAGAAAGGTTTAGGAACTGATAGATATGTTAGTTATATGTAAATGGACTTTGACCGAAAAGTTAAAGGAGACCACAACCTCAATGCCTTGAATATTGAGTTGAGAAATAGAGGAGTTTGTGTCATTGCAGGGTATTGAAGCTTGTGAAGTAATAATATCTTCATTTGCCATAAAAGTCGAGCTTTTATAGAATTTGTAAACCAGTTTTGGTGTGGCTGTAATGTATTCGCATCTAAAATTCAATCGTTGAAGTAAAGAGTCGTCATAGCACCAAGTCCAAATTGGAATTGGCGTAAGAGGCGTTTAGTCATGGTAGAGAATTAAAGTCAAGAGTCGTTGAGCAGTGACGTTAAGGAAAGACCGCTGTCATGTGTCACTTATGTAATGAAGCATCTTATGGGGTGTAGCATTGTATGGCGCGGAAAAGGTGCCGCGGAAAAAATGATGGACATAACGTAGCGCTTCTGAATATGGGTACGAAGGAGGATGGAGAAGGTAAGATGGGCAGAAAGGAATATGCACGTGGAAGTACAGGAGATGGTGGAGGCGGAAGAAACGTTGATGGAGGAAATGAGGAGAAGGCAGAGGTAGTGGTTGAAACCGGTTTTAATGAGCGAGGTTGAGTTGAAAGACGTGATAGAGGGAAGAGTTTTGGGGGTGGGTGGGGTATAGGAATGAAATAAACGTGTAGTTTGGGTGGAATAATGACGGGTAGGAAAGGTGTGGGACTAAATAACGAAATCAATTAAGATATTCAAGTCATGGAATGGCTTCCTTGTCCAACATATCCTTCATCAACTGGCAGAGTACTAATAAAATTATTTGATAATCGTGTTTTTATCGGGCTCACACTAGTGTAGCTACTCAATCTTCTTTGAGGTGATTGGATAAATTAATAATAAATCGGTAATTTTTCTCGTGTTGTTAACTTCTAAAGCAAAAATAGGTTACGATAATAAGGTTTCCTAGGATGCATGTATATTTAAAGTACTCAGTTGGAAAAGAAAAACTTGGCGTTTTTCACTGAAAATATTTGATAGGTTTACTGAAACAAATTATTCCACCTTTAGCTGAAGAATCTTGTGAAATTTGTAAACTTTGCTTTTTTTTCTATCATGGAAAAGTTTTACATGATTACTTCTGATTCCGTTCGTTTTGTTAAAACTACTCAGTGTAATTCTAAATGAGATTATAATTTACCATATGATTATATGGTCATACTATCTATAACTACCAATTTTAATTATATTGCAATAGAATTTAAATATCATTTTACTTCCTCGAGAACTATAACTTTCCTTTGGAAAAATGTTTCACATATGTGGTTTGTAAAAGTTATTTTTTCGATGCATGAAATAATTTTACTCTAGCACATTTGCCCTTTTCCTTAAATTATTTCACCAAAATTACCATAAGTTTGCCTTCCAAAACTTACACTTTTCAGACAGTAATTTTTGCTAGAGATATGCCTATTATTAACCTCTTTAATGAATGAGTAATAATAGTAATCAGTGATATTACTTTTCCGAAAGACCTAAGAAATGTACAAGGAATAATAACTCTAATTTTCTTAAAAGTGTTCACTGCATGGTTTTAATAATGCAATTAAAGATCATGACAGTAATACGATCCTCACGTGCTCTACAGATGCGATGAAATTACTATCACAATCCCCCCTTAGTAGAAAAATTTGTTCTCGAGTCCCAACCGATGTTCGGGTCGAAGTCTTCAGTTCCGTAACTTCACGCCTGCTACTCTACTTGATTATGGGGCGGTACATGCTTTTAGGCCAGTTCCCTTAGTGCTTAGCGATCGAGACCTCTTATTTGGGAATCGCATGTCAATTTATCATTTTCGAATTATGACTTGGCATCCGCCAATTTTAATGGAGATTTAAAACGCTTTTAAAATCTAAAGGATATTGCTTATTCCATGCTTTGATACCTCGCATTTCACCGGGACGCATAAGTTGTTCAAGCCCTAATTTAGGGTTTTTTCACGCGATATTTATATGAAACGTATTATTACACAACGTGTCATTGAAAGTATTCCTTTTTTCATACTTGGAGCATTGATTCATAACAATATTGCCGTACTATTCTATATGAGATACAAGCAAATTATAAACTGTCATTGAAAAAAATTCTTCCAATATTTGTTTTTATCGCTTATTTTAGGCTGATATTCCAATAAAAATCTTTGATGTAAATACTTTAATCGATATTTATATTTTCAAATAAACCTTTCTCTTTGCTTGGACTGCGCAAATACGATATTCGGTTATTTGAAGAGACTTTAATTCCTACATTTGAAGAAAAAGTACTTATGAGACAAACCTAAAAAAAGTGAATTGCAAATGGAAACATTCATGAACGCTGATTAATTTCTACGTGCGATTTGACTGGCTGACACCTTAAAAAAAACGAGGTACAGATAACTTAAACTTTTTATATATAACTTTATATCTTGATGTAAAAAAATAAGTAAATACGAAGAGATTAGCTGATGGAAGGACATTGTGGAGAGCTGCGTCAGACCAATCTGAGGATTAATGATTAACGATGATGATGAATACTCTACAGGTGAAGGAGTCTCTTCCTTTTTACCAACGGTTGTAATTAACTTACGTGAGATGAAACTGATAGAAGCTCTAAGATCTGAGAGATGATAGAGGAAAATCTTTGCTCTTTTTTCGCTGTAGCATATCGCGTTAACTGTAGTTCCAATTTAAGTTCACTCTTTCCTTTTTCTTTGGGATTCTTGTCAGAATGAGCTGTTCATATGAATGTCATTCGTCCTTTTTCCTGCTGAAACCTAATTATTCCTAAATTGAGGTCTAGGTAATCTCTCTCTCGCTCTAAGACATGCAGTGCAACACATAGGACTGTAATTATTTTTGTGTGGTTCAGATTGGCAGAAAATGCAGCTATGAAAGACATTGAAACCCTTAATTGATGGTTACAATAAGTCTGTCTTTGCTGAACTTAACTTCTCTAGCAGAATTTCAACAGAGAAAAACATCCAACCTGACCGGATTTATAACACGGAACCCCCCGATTTCCGACCAGGTGCGTCCCAAATTCAGATACCAAAGCTTCCTTCTTCCGTGTTGATTGCTAGAGGCCTCGCGGATAGTTTGCAATCCTTGAATTATATTATACTATCATCATCATCATTGGACAACAATCCTAGGATTGGTTTGACATAGCTTTACACTCCATTGTTCTATCGGCCAACCTTTTCATTGCGACGTAATTCTTCTCTCTTACATCCCACACAACCTGTTCCATGTATCTCATACGAGGCCTGCCTTTTCCAATCTTCCCGTTCACTTTTCCCTCGACGATAGTCTTCATCAGGCCATCATGTCTCAAGATATGGCCGATTAAGTTGTTCCTTCTTCTCTTTAGAGTTTTCAGCAGACTTCTCTTTTATCCTACTCTTCTTAGGGCTTCCTCGTTACTTACTCGGTCGATCCATTTAATCTTCAGCATTCTTCTGTAGCACCACACTTCGAATGCTTCCACCCTTTTCTTCTCCGCTGCTCTCATCATCCATGCCTCACTCTCGTAAAGAAACATGCTCCAGATGTATGTTCTGATAATCTGTTTCCTTACTTCTATGCCTGTATTTCCAGCTGCAAGTAGATTATTCATCTTCTCTATATCATCCGTATTTATAATCTATTAAACTCTTCTCTTGACAGCATTACCTCTGCATTATATCTATCCCTCTTTTAAGGTTTACCTTTACGCCTTGTTGAATTTTATGCAATCCATCGCCATTTTAATCATCTTTTGATTTCCTTTTTCTTTGTGGGGACTCATATAGGATGGTGCCACAGTGAAAACTTTATCTCCTTGTGAATAACGAGAAAGCGTCGAAACCGGTTCTCTCTATTAAAAATTAGTATGGAATATTGCACATTTGGTTTATTTTCAAAATACCCTTGTTTTCATTTTGCATATGCATTAGTTTTGACAGTATAACGGGGATCTGGAAAACCGCAGCATGCTATAATATGAATCACCTCTTGCAAGGAGAAACTTATAAATCCATTCATATTGAATGTCGTGCATATGCTTGGCTTGAAACTGATATTAAAAGTTTCTTGTTCAATATTTATGTGAATACATGGAAACGCTCTGTGTAGTTATAAAATAAGATTATGGAATGCAATTTTTATTTTGCTTTCCGGTATGAAAGAAGCTCAATTCTGACCGCGTTGGGTTCATTTTTTTGTGGTTTAAATGGACCACAAAGAGTCAACTTCCATAAAAGATGTAGTTTGAGGCTTTTCTTTATCACCCTGCCCGAGATGGAATCCTTGGCGCCTATCCCTTATGTGGTGAACCATCTTATTCTTTCATCGGTCTTCTTGAGACATCTCCCTATTACTCCAGCCGTCCATTCAGTTCACCCGTGGAAAAGGAACTGTGTGGGCGAGTGGATGCAGGGGAGCCGGTGGAGTGGGGGAAAAGGGGTTGGGGTGCGAGAAAACCCTATTTTTAGCTGTTAAAACTACTGAGTCGAAAATAGACGCAACGAATCGCCCACGAGTGTCGGAAGACGCGCCTATTCTTAAATACGCTACGCCGAAGGAAAGTCTGGGGATACCACTCTACCCAACACTCCTTCCTCCCTTGAAATCTCCCCCTTTGCGTCCGACACCCACACACTTCAACCATCGCCTCGAAAACACGAGCCTGCCTACTGGTGTGCGCTCTTTCTCTTCCTCGCTGTCTCTTTCTCTCCTCAGTCGCCCGGAGCCGCGTTCTAGTCAGCACGTGTTCCCGGAGAGATTTGGCCTGTAGTCGGCCTTTTCGGAGTTGGCTGACGGAGGTGTGGGGACCGGGAAAAGCAGCGTGTTTGACCGCGATAAGGGCCTGGTGCAAGCATGGTCGAGACGCGCGAGTTTGAAGAGGAGGACGCGAACTAATGGCGCACGGATATTTAATATTCTCTGAAGTAGCGGGGTCGGTTGATGCCCTCCGTGGGGAATTAGTCCGTTAACGCTGTAGCAGCAGAGCTTAGGGCCGTGAAGGTTACAATCCTGCGTTGATTACTTGAAGAATGCTCGACCATCGCGTTGAGTGCCGTCCTGTGCAAGACTTAATAATAGAAAGTGAGCGTGCTCTGCTCAAAAAACTCACTTGGCGTACAATTTTGCCCCTTTGTTTTTCATTCTAACAGTTCCCTTATTAGCAGCGAGAAGCGCAGAAGTACGTAAAAGAGTAATACGTAATTGATATAAATTGGACTATTCTTTGCTTATTTATGCTATCGCATCGATATTTAAGTGGTCGCTTGTAAAATATTTTTAAACATGAAAAATTGAGTTATGACTATGTTTTGCTTTATTGAATACAAAAGCTTTGTACATGCAAACGTAAACTCTACTCGTGTAACTTTTTTGATTTAATATTTGTATGATTTATAAGTTACCTCAGAGCTAATGATTTTATATGAATTCAGTACATGACACGTTTTTCTAACTTCAAAATAGTATAAATAGTGAATTTTAATCACCCTTTAAAACCTTTTCGCGTAAAATATTTTACCCAATGCCCCCACGTATATTTTTCTTGCATTCACATTAAGTCGAAAGGATTGAATGCAGTGTCCTAGATCTAGAAGCCGACACAAAACTTTTCCTTTGGATCTCTAGGGTAACTTGAACAGCGCAAGATAGTAGTTTAGAAGTTAGGTCAGAGAATCTCTTCCGGGAAGGGCATCTATAGGGTTCGTCTCTTGCAGTATTTTTCTCTTAAACACAAGATCTCACCCCGTCCGCAAAACCTCCAAAATCTCTCCTAACACGAGACATTCGTTTATAATTACTTAACAAAGTTTGCTCCCTCTACCGTCCATCTTCTGTCCAGGGCTTCGGAGTTTACGGCTTGTCCCGAAGTGTAAGTTGGGCTGTTATTATCGCTCTATTTCTCTCCTTTCCTCCCCTTAAACTTTCATCATTCTGGCAATGTCTCTGCTTCTTGCTTTACTCCTTTTTCGCTCCGCCTTCCTTCTTCTTCCTTAGTCTTTACCTCCGTAATCAATTTTCTCGCCAGCAAGCCGAACTCAGAGCATTCTCCTACCGACGTTTTCGTCAGAAACATTTTTTAACCCTCCAAATCTCTTCATTGAATTATGCCGTATCTGAAAAATACTTTCTGTGTCAGAAGTACCCAAAAGCATTATTCGTTGTCTATAGTGTTGCTATTACATAAATATGACTTCTAAAAAAAAAGAAAAAAATTGATTGGTTAAAGCCTTTGGTAAAAACAATTTGATTGGCCTGCTGCTGGTTTTTGCATGTTTATTTTCAGGTATTTGTGTTATTTGCCTTTACAAAGTACAAATAGTTTAAATGGAGACCTTAAAATTATGCTACAGAAGTAAAAATGCAAAGAAGTGCGAAAATGGATCGAAAAGTATATTGTTAAAATAAAAAAAATTTGGAAAAGACCAATGTACTAAACTTTCGTTCATTCAGCCTCACCCGAAAATGATTTATTCTATTTTTACTTGTTGAAATGAAACAATCAATCAAGCGTATATGTAAAAAAGCAGACAATTTATTAATGTGAGCCTATTTTTGAATTGACATTGCCTCTAGATTGTTATTTTTTGCCAGATTAAAAGCAACATACATGTCTCCTGCCAACAGTAACTAATGTTTTCTTCTTAGCTGTTTATCTACAACGTTTCCATGTAAAATTCCTGTTTCGTTACGCTTTTGTTCAAAAGATTTTTTTACATAAATTATGAACAAACAGTGTGACATAACGTAAACTAAGTATTCTATACCAGAAGTGGACGAGAAATCAATGCATTTTTTTAGTCTATTTATCGTTATAATTTATCGTTATTCGTTATCGTGTTAATCGTGAAACGGGTTTACATCGGAAACAACATAAGTGATGATGAATGACTATGTTCATCCGAAAAAAATGTCTAAATAAAAGGGCATGAAAGACTAGAGGAACAGAAACCGAAATTGAATACTAATCCAACCTAGCTGTTAATACCAATTGATGGAAGTGGTTGTCCTTTGCTTATTCATCTGAGATCCTCTTCACTTAAACTAATTGGAAGGTATTGGGCTCCCGATATTGCAATAAACCCTCCCTTTATTCTTTTTCTGCTTGTACTGGGTAAAAAAAAACCTTTATCGGAGAGAAATGAAAGTGTGCCACTTGAACTGCATATTTGAAGAACCTGTTTCGGTTGTGCCTGTAGCGAATAATATTTTGATGTTTTTTAAGTATACTGCTGTACTACTAACTGTACTTTTATTTTTTTACATTTTGTTTTGCGTTTGGTAGGTACTTCACGATGGTTTGAACTTCATCGACAATCTTGACTTTTATATAGTGCTTGAAGTGATATAATACCGTAGTGAAATCCAGAACTGTGGAAGGAAGTTAGTTTTATGGCCCAGGTAAATCTATCCGTGCATGAGGCATTTGAATGTGAAACCAGAGTATTTCGAAAGTAAATCCATTCGTTTACTCCTCGATTTGAGTCATCTAGGTAAGATGTGATTTCCATTCTATTTCTGTGCTCTTTCTCGTTGGTGAATGGTGTGTAGAGGGTGCCAGTGTGGCTATGAATAGGTTATCAATCAAACAAACCGGTACTCTTTCTTCCGAGTTCAGCCACCTTGATATCCCTCTCTACCCTAACTCACCTCCAATATTTTCCCCGAATGGAGGACAATTTTCGGACCCCAGCGACGGGCAACTGAAGAGAAAGGGCAGTCCCAGAGACTGCCAGCCACAGTTCAAACAGACGAACATATCCCGGACCACTGCTTGCTTCCCCCCCCCGTCAACCTGACTGTGGACCTAACGTCCTTACGGAAGATTTCCCAAAAGCTTTCCAGGAGGCGTTTTCATCAGGGCCGCGGGCCGTAGTGGACTCCACCCTACGTGTGTCCCTGCGCCAATCTCCCTTCTCTCATCCCCTTTCCCTCAATCTCTGTCTGTCACCTTTTCCATTTCTTCCTGCCTTCGCCTCAGAAGCAACGTTGAACGTAATATTATGTCCCCGGACGGTCATTTGCCGGAAGCGAAATGGAAATACAAAAAACAAAAATGGCTCCGAATCATGCTACCATTCTGGACAGTATTAATTCTTGAATGCCGAAATGGTTGCAAATATTTTCTCAATCTCCTCCGACTTATTAAATATTTCTCTTGGACGAGGGAAACTGGAATATTATTCAAGGTATTTCTATCGCTTAGGTTTTGGGGTTTGAAATGTTTCAGCAGCATTTAAAACACCTTGAAATATTATCGTTTGCTATCAGTGGTGACTTTTTGAAAATGAATCATAATTAAAACGCTTTTCATGTTAGAAAAATGTGTATAACCTTGGATTGTATTATATATTCAGCGACAATGGAATAGGAAAAACTATCATTCATTAGCGACAAAGCCATAGGCAGCATAGAACATCCTCTTATGCAACGATTCATTTATATATAATTTTCCTTGCACCAAACCTTAAAGTTGTCATCTTTTCAAAGGAAATTGAAACAAAATATATTTATGTTCCGCCAGGAAAATATATCTGCTATATATTTTATGCGAATGCCTTATTCATTCCCGATTGTCTCCATTTTAATGCATTACTTTTTGGGTAAATTGTTTTTCGTTGCTGTTGATGTTTCTTGCGAATGTCAATTTGAAACATTTATTGAAGTCTACACTGTCCAAAATTTATTAGCCTAAATGATGGGTCCTATGAATACTTCCTTGTTTTCAACTACTTGTGTATTAAAAAGAACTGATAGCTATGTTATCCGATTTTCAAGTAAAATGTGATATGATAGTGTGTACATTCCTAGATTTTGAGAATTTATTGCTATGCTTCACGCAAGAGAAAGAAAGTTCAATGGAAGTAGAATTTTTTAGCCAGAGAAAGATGAAGATGTGTTATTTGGTAAATATTTGGGAGCAAGTGTCTGTTCTTCACTCTATCTCTTGCAATCAGAGCTAAAAGCTCTCACCTCGCATGACTCAAAATGTTCCCTCCCCCCCAGATCAATAAAATTTCAGAGTTTCCCCTCAATAAAACTAAATTGCTTGTCTTCTTTATTTGGAAATAATAAAAGACCTTGTCGTACCTCCGTCCGTGCAAACATACCTTTAGCCAATATTCAGTGCCATAATTTTTCATCCCTGCCAAAAAGTCTCCCTCTCCTACGGGTCACTCTTGACCCTTGACCTTTCACGCCGCCTCCTCGCTCCATATCTCTGGATATCGCCTTTTGTTCTGTGTCTATAGCATTACATCTCGGGGCCCTTACATTTCGCAATGTGTCTTTCAGCTTTCCTCTTGCCTCTCTTTCTCTCCCCCCGCGCCCTTTTCTCTTTTCTCTCCTTTCCTCTTTCCCTTCCCCGTTCAGACACCTCCCTCTCTCTCCAATCCATTCCCTCCCAACCAATCCCAAGGAACCTCCATCCTGGAGCCTTACACATAAATCGCCCCCCTGCCATTTCTCCCCCTTTTACGGCACGGGGCCCCTCACATCCAAGTTCCACATTCGCCTACCTCTTCACCTCCCCCTTCCATTCCCTTTCTCTCTCTTTCTCATCTCCACTCTTTATCCATTTCGCCCCCTTTCCTTCTCTTTCACTTCTCCTTCCTTTTTTTGTGTCGGGTTCCCTCCTACCCTCCGACTCCCCCTTAAACCTATTTTTCCGAGGCATCCTTCAGCCCGGCCTCACCTTTTCGCCGTCGAAGCGTTCGGAATACGGATCGCTGGAAGTCGTCGGGAAGCTGAGAGGAAGGGCCTTGGAGAGAAATTAGGGTGGTTGAACGTGGAGAGTAGGATGAACGGGACTGTGAACGAGATTTCGAAAGTGACGGTTCACTTCAGCTAATCGCCCCGGTAAATTAACCTGGGTGACCCCGCAAAGTGCCTTCCTTTCAATAGCATTGTCGGCACGAACCAGCGTTTAAAGTGGATTACACTGTGCTGAAGAAGCATATTCTTTCAATATTCTGCAGGCATGTCTAACTCATTCGCGATATTTCTTCTAATCGCTTTAGAGACATTTCCCTGCACTTGATATGCGAGTATGGTGCTTCCATAACACTAACAAATTAACGCACTAAGTTTTAAAAACCCTTGTGGAGCAATTGAGGTATATTACCATTAATTTGGTATTAAGTCATTTGACCCAGGGAAAGTGGATTCTATGCTGTAATCCAAATATAAGAAAAAAATTATCAGCGAGGATTAATACCATTTTTCTACGTTTTGTTATTGTGAAGGTTTATATTTGTACTATACTATATGTGGTACCTTATCATAGGTAGAAATAGCAGGAAATTTAGCTGAGTGAAATTTCAACACTGTAAAGATGATAATAGAGCAGATTTTAATTATAATTATGCGTGATAGAACAAAGATTATGTTTATTTATATAATGTGGTAACCTTATCACCTTTAGAGAATTCATTTTTTTCGAATGGGATATTGTTTTTTTTTCGAATTCACATTAATGGTTATTATAGCTGCTAATGTATAAAATACCTATAGAAGAATAAAACATTCTTCATTGACCGTAGCATTCGACATTGCTTTTATTAAAGTCACAATCAGTTATGATATAACTTGCAAAATTTCCATCCACAGGTATTTGGTTTGAAACCCCGTATGTTTTGCTTTAACAAGAACCGGTTTACTTAATTTGCAATTTTACTTATTTAATTTGCCGAAATTCATGATTGACATAATATCATGTGGATGTATCCATAGTTAGGTGATATATACGAATCTTATTTCTTGGACTACTTGATTGTTTACTTGGTTATAAAAACATCGTTTAATATTTGGTCGTATACTGGATAGCATTTGATTGCCAAATGTGCTCGTATTTCGGCAAGAATATTTAACGCATACTTCTTACTTGAAATTTAGATAAGGCTTTTCGCTTTCTTATTGTATTAACTTAACCGATGACCTTTATATTTTTAATGCCAGTTTTTATGCCGGTATTTTCATGAATAATTCCAATTATTATGTTGGCCAAAACGGGTATAGTAGTAGCTATCAGTATGGGACTTAATACTTACTAGTAAGTTAATACTAATGAACCAAACGCATTTATCTGTTTGCATATATTTCTAATCTGAAGTAGGCGTAATGCATTTCATGCGACAGTAATATTAACCATGAAATTAGTTTTATAATATAGTATATTATGAAACTAATTTCTAGTTATAGTATTTCATGCGACAGTAATATAAACCATGGAATTGGTTTTATAAGTATAAACGGAAGAAAGTTATCTTTCGTCCATCAAAGTTAGTTCTCAAAGTGAACTAGCCGTTCTTGCTTGATCGTTAATCGTTAATAATTAAATCGTTATTGAATACGGCTTTTCGCCAAATTTAGTTATTGGTTGTTACAAAAATGAAGCCTCTTGTTTTTTTCCTTTAGGGTTAGATATTTATTATGGTCACAGGACCTCATTTCAATAATAATATATCACTGCTTTCTCTAAACAACTCTGTCAAATCATTTTGTTAAAATACTATTATAAAATGTTCATTTTGATTCCTTTTTTTCTGCCTACGATAAACATTATAGAAGTTTACTAATATTTTCTTCATTGGAGCTGTAAACATATTTCCCGTTAAAGGTTTTGACCTTATTCAAATGGAAATTAAGTAACCTTTTACCGTTCGGATGATTCACGTTTTGCTTGCTCTCAACCAGAGAGAAACCTTTATAAATCCCCCAAACAATATTAATGGAATTCTCTAAAAAAGACTTGAAAGTGAAGTTGCCATTATTGCTGGATTGTATCTTTACTGGAAACGGATATTCGCGGCAATCAAGAATCTAAGAAATCTCTTTTGAATGGATTTGACGAGTGAGTCAGACATTGAGCTGAAATTGTGACTTACGTGGGTGGCATTGTAAGTTTTTAGTGGCCCTATTCTGCCGATGTTCTCGCCTTTCAACTTCGTTTCGACCAAGTTTACTTCACTATCATCGTCTTCCCAATAGGACAGGCACTATTTGCGCATCGCTTTCCTATTTCAGTTAGCTCCTATTTCACTTCGTACTGCATGAAATACACCAAAATGTGTCTTTTTTCCTTTAACATCCAGTAATCGAGATAATTTGGTGACATTGCCACAAATTGGTTTTGACTCCTGTCTAGTATCACTAGTATTTTAGGGTTTCAAATCAATAAGTATACGCATAGCTGTGCTCAAACTTTGTGTTAGCCTTTGCTGCTAAATGTTTTATTGGAACAGTTTTTCTCGCAGCTTCAAATAATTAAATACGCAGCAAAGTGTAAAAAGAATATTTACTATTGTAAAATAAATTTCAGTTATAGATAAATACCTATTAAAGCCACTCAAATGTTAGATAATTATCCATTCAAATGATCGTGCAAACTAGGTATTTATTTATAACCATTATATGTGGTGATGCTGCGATAAATATTATTGAAATTCTCAGACGTATCTGCAATCGAAATTAGTCATTGAAGTTTACTCATGTTTACTATAAGTTACAGCTTTCTATAATTTTAAGCAGATATACTTTTTAACTATGGCCGAAATAACCGTCTGCCCTGGTGAACCTCTGTGGGATAGTAGTGCATGGATTTCTCACGTCGATAAATCGGAGTGCATTATAACATGTATTAGTGAGCCCTTAGTGATACCTTAGAGCTTCCTTGAAACAAACCGCATCTCCGTACAGAATATGGTCATCCATTTAATGTACCAGATTGGAATCGATAAACAAATTACTCCATTCGAGGGAAAGCAATGGATTCTATTTGCATCCGGAAAAGAATACAATACAGTGTCCTGCATGTTATGGACTCGAGAAATACAAATTCCGTTTGCGTTGAATAGGATGACAATAAAGTACTTAATGTGCCTCACTCTACAAATGTTCTCCTTTTATTTTTAAGTTGAAACACCGAGTATTGTCGTCTCAATTGAGGTAATTTAATGAGCTTTAAGTTACTCGGGATTCTGACGCACAGTAAAGTTATCCAGAATGGTAATTGAACCTTTGAAAATATTAGTAGCAACTAAAATATCAATATTCTTTGCAGAAATCGTGCATTGAATCGCTAAAACAATGCTTAGAAACTTATTTTAATAATTGTTAAAACATTATCAATTATATTTACTCCTTAACAATAGAGACAACTTTTAGTATATTACGCTATTTTTTAGAGATATATTGTACCCCCAATTTTTAGGGCCCGGCATGGTGCTAACTAATTTTTTTATAGATTGATTCTTTAATGTATTTGTGAATATGCTCAGTAATCATTCTTAAGTATTTTACAAGTTTCACGTGATTTTGGTATGACTGCTGCCTAGGTATTACGGCTGTTTTTGCTCTAAATTCGTATTGATTTTTAGTTTTATCATTGGCTACATTGCTACTACATAACCTAATGTTGTTCAATGTCATATGCATAGAATATATTTATTATTTAATGTAAATTAGCAAAATGCTTCTCTATATATTCTTTATTATCTCCATATAATTTATGATCTCTTATGCAAGGAATGTTTTCATTGAACCATTCTGCTAGTAGTGGTCATATTGGAGTCCAATAAACCTTTAGGAATTTTCATGTGCCGTGTTGGGTAAAACTTTTTCCATCAACTTTCAAGAATATTATCGTCATAAACTGCCATTATTTCGGTAACATAATGTAGCTTATGCCCTGCCAATTTTTGGTATAAAAATATTTATTATTAAAATTGATGACTTTCCCAATTAGCATTCATGGTAACCATACCAAACAAATGTTTGACACAAGGGCTAAATCAATGAGTGAATCAGTGTTTTTTCAATATCTATCCACGTAAACTCGTTTGGCGACAAGTTAAACTTTTTATTGTTGTGCTCCCTATTCCTCTCAGATAGCAAAATCAAATCAACAGAAATATTTGCTTTGACTTAAACATTAAAAAGGAAACAGATTTCGTGTGTTAAAAGTTTTAATCATGGTATCATTTAAAATTATCATTTTATTCGTGAAACGGCTCATTATCTCACGCTTGTCATCAGTTTACTCAGTACCTGAGTATTCATATGCATTGCTCGTCTTCATGAGCGTTTTGTTGAACTTGCTTGAGCACCCGTCACCCTTAGCTCCGCACTTCAAAAACTTCCAGGAATGGTATGCAGTAAAAAGAAGAGTGGTCGCTCTCTCTTCTCCACCGAGGCAGCGGAAGCTCACTTAACCGCTCTGCGAGGTGCGATGGTCCCGAGGCGCGGGCACTGGCCCCTATTACTCCCGAGCGCACACACGGACGCACATTTCCAGGTCACAGTCGTCTCTCCCAGCCTCGGAGGCTCCGCACCACACAATAAACGGCATGAGAATAAACGGAAGCCGAACGAGAGGGGTACGGTCGAAAGAACGTGTGTGGGAGGAAGGGGGCGGAACACGCGGCAGGCCTCCCGTGTTATAAAAAGGACCTGACCTCGCGGAAGATGAGAGAGGACATAAAAAAAAGAAAATGTGTAAAAATATGTAGTATCGAGCCAGCAGAAAAAAATGGGTGAGAAGTCAAGGTGAGACAAGAAGGAATTTGGGGATGAGGGGTGGAAATGAAAGGAATACCGTGAAAGGAAAACGTTTGATTGCTCCCAGGGAGGGAAAGGCCAAAGGGATGGGGGTGAATAAAGGGAACGGTGGATGAAAATGGGTGGTGTGCTCAGTGCAGTTACCGACGATCGTGCATGTGCAGAGGAAATGGAAACGCTGCGAAATTTGTGTAGAAAGTGAAGCAAGGGAGTTAAATGAATGAATGAATGTTTATTCATTATCCTGGCTAGTCCCCTTAAGAACAAAAACAATGTAGGTACATAGTTGTACGAGCTATAAAAAGGGAGAAATGAATAAAAAAATCGAACAATACACATAGTGTGGCAAGTTTAAATATAAATGAAAACAATTGGCAAGTAAAAAAAAAATAAATGCGAGGTACTTTGGGCATTGTATAACATATACATATAATTCTTGATTTACAGTTAGTAAAGAAAATGTGATCATTAAGTGTGCAATTAAGAGTCAATTTCTCTTAACCGTACCTACTCCAAATTAAGCCGGATTAAAATATTTTACAAAGAATTGATAAGTAGGGTAATATCTAATCAATGCTTAGCAAAGTTAGAAAAACGTATTACACTTTTTAACTTTATCCCTAATTGCCCGTTTTGGAAACACTTGGTTGGAAATTTCCTTTCAGCTATTTGTTGCTGACCATATACCTATTGTAATACTGGGGCTTGTTTTGTAGATGTTATTTCATTTATAGAAGGTTTTCCCCGTACGCTGCTAACTGTAATCTTTTATACGTATTTTTCCTGAGAAATTATCAACTACTTCTTGAATGTAGCTTATTAAAATTGGAGTATTCAGTTGAAATCATTAATTTGTTGGAGTTAAGCTGTTCTAAATTATAATGTGCGTGTCTATGAACATATAAGCAAAATTATAAATGTCCATTCAGTATATTTCAAGTGTTTTGACATGCATTGGAATGTTGCTGGATTAAGCAAAATAAAACAAACTTGGCAATAGCCATCTCTCGAGTCAGTTATGTTACAAATCCATTCAAATTATGATTTAAGTTTTTAAGTTATAGTACTACGGTCTTAACTCAGCCAGCTTAACGTTGCAATTGAGGTGTGAACTATTCTCTTAATAGCAAGAATTTCAATTAAAATATTATGAAGCAACTTTGGCAGGTAGTTCAGCGAGTGTGGAAGAAATATAAATTTTTTCAAATATTTTAGTGTTTGAACTATGCTAATGATCTAAATTTAGATCCATAATTTCCGGATTTGCTTATCCCATCAGTCTCACCCCGAACAAAGCTACAGGCGTGTGAATTTCACACATTTAGGGTAGGGGGGCCAGTTCATTTCCCTGGGTCACCTCGTACTCCGAGGATTTGATTTCACCCGGATTTGAACCCGGGACCCTTCGATCAGTAGTCAAGCGCTCTAACCACTACGCCACCACGCTCCGATCTCTCGAGTCAGATCTTGAGCAGATCAATGAAGCATAAGTAGATATGTTGTGTATATGATAGTATTATCTACATTCTGAAATTATATGATAATAATATAAAAGTTTTCTTTGTGAGAGAAAATTAATTTATTGATAATCACTTTTCGGCTTGGTCTAGGAGGTTTCGTTGAGCTACACATCCACCTGTGTGTGGCTGGGCCAGGGAGGAATCGGTGGGGCAAAAACTAAGGATTTATAGGCGGGAAAAAATGAGTGGATGAACGGAAGGGAAGGAGATGCGGAGGAGTTGGAGGAAGAGAAATCGGTGGATGAAAAGGGGACAAATGGGTGCAGCCGGAGGGACTGAGAGAAGGTAGAGGGAGATAAGGGTGGTGAAGAGAGAGCGGATGGGGATGGCGGAAGAATAATGGAGCCGCCAGGGCATAAGTCAGGGCGTTAGATAGCTCGCGTATATAGCGCTCTATTTCTCAACCACTTCCAGAGTTTGTCACTATTCCCTCTCACCAGCCCGTGGCGTTAGATGCGAAGCATTCCGGAAATCTGCCGGGTACTCACCCTCAACGACGTTTGCAAAATTGAACGGGAAGGATATATTTCGTTCGAGATCATTGACATTTGATTCCTTATCCCTTCTGGCGTGCCCAAGTACGGTGGTGCGATAAAGCTACACCTTCCTCGGGATCTACCACGCTAATTTGGCCATCTGACAGAAGCCAAGGGTTTTTTCCTTCACTAATCGATTTGCAAGCCAATTTCAGTGCTATCGGTGTTTTTTTAACCTGGAGACACTTCCAGGCTTCTTTCAGAAGCTGAAAAACGATGGGAATGGCGTGGATTTTAGAGCAGAACACCCTTTTACGTGATAGTATTTTATGTGAATTGGGTGTGATAGACGGCACGTCCATGATAGTGCTTGAGGTTAATATAGCCTAACTTATACTGAATAAAGAATATCTAGATACTTATTAGTTCGTGGGAGAAGGTTGAAAATACTGCGAGCATTTGTTACGCATTTCAAGATGCCGGAAAATGCGTGGGATTACGAAATAAGTATATTTAACTTACCATATTTCTCTATTATTGTATCCTAACTCCTACTTAAGCACAGCACATCATTACATTCTCAATTTTTTACTGTATAAATCAACTCGATTTTGAGATATTGTAAAATGCTCGTCCTATATTCACGTTGATATTTCAGTTACATTATTGGAGCATTTTTTATCATTCGGAAGAAACTCACGCAAACAATCGAAGAGTGACTCCCAAACGTGGAAAATTCTCTAAGAATGCCTGTACCCATGTGCAGAGATAATCCGAAATATTATGTGATCGCCACATATCTCGGTGTAAAGTTAACAGCACACAATATGATTACACTGGGTTCATACCGGTCGGGGAAGTCATGGAAATGTCAGGGAAAAACTCCAGAGGTGCAGCAAAAAGATGAAAATTGTGGTTGCACGCAAGGAGCGTTGCTACGCTCGAGTGGCGTGGTGCGCATTTTGTTTCCGTCCTGGCTGGGTGGCACGGGGTAGTGTTGATTGGGGAACATGCACTATTTTTTATAACTCTTTGAATGTGAAGTTTATTGCCTATAATATGCTTTGCGAAAATTTTGCTGAAGAATTAAGTTGTGTTACAAAGATATTACTCTTTGAAAATTGAACCTTTTCGGCAGCTTAAAAACGCGACGTCATCGCATGACGTCACGGCACGGTATCACTATGGGCGTTGTTTATTTGTTTATGCGCGGAGGTACGTTGCTAAATGAATACTTGGCGAAAACGTATGTATTCTTCTCATTTGTTTAATGCAATAAACGATTGTATTTCGATTTTTTATATAAGTAGTATGGATGGTAACCAGCAAATCGTCCATAAATTATATAATGCCTGTATAGTGCCCAAGAATTTCAGCTACGTTTATGCAATCGTTAGTTTTTTTTTTGGAGAACGCCGCCATAAGGGAGTCCACCAAAGGAAATAGTCGGAATGTGATTTTTTCAGTCATCATTTCGTTCGGGAAACGGCAAAAACCTCAAAACAATATATTCACTTTGTTTTATTTTAAAAATAAGTGTATCTCCGTAGCAATACGGAACCGATACCGTGCAGTGACGTCAGAAGGCGTTTCAGGTCACGTGACTTTCGTCAATTTTCGGGAACATTTTAATTGCATTTAAAAATCTTTGTGTCTAGCATAAAAAATTTTGGCTTATATATTTGAATTCGTGAGAAAATTTCGCATCAAGTACATCATTAATCTTCGAGAAACAAATTTCATGCATATTCCCCATTGGCGGCTCGCTCGGGGTCGGGATCTGGCTGCTTGGTCTGCTCGTCCGTTGTTTTTTTTTTAATTTTGACTGGAATATGTTACTTTCCTGGAGTAAATAAATTTTATTTCACAATATACCTTGCAGGATTTTTCCATAAAATCTCTATATACGACAGCTTTGCCATTGATATAAAGTTGGGGAAATTTCAAAAATTGTGACTGGAAATCAGGGAAATTGAAAATTAGAAGTATTAAAAGTTGGTATGAACCCTGTAACAGTAAGACGCAACCCAGTACAACCACGAACAGAAATATTCTAACGGTCGAAGTTCCTTGATCTTTTGTAGTTTATTTTCGTGGGTGTATTGTAAAGTAACAAATGCTAATGTGAAATTGCGGCATCACTAAAATATAAGTACGTTATTTATGTGCAGAATAAAGTGAAGATCTGTGTCAAACCATTTTAGAGTTGTGAATATGCCATGATGATGAATATTAAATCATTCTAATTAGCTTATCATCGGCATATTTCCGTAAAAATAATTTTCTGTTAGTAAAATTTACGTGATAAACAACATTTAGGTATTGATAAAATTTATGTTAGGAATGTATAGGCAAAACTGTCAGAATGCTCTGAATCCTTTTCAGTTTCCGTCTTCCATAGTCTTGTAATGAGTGATTAAGGTATCACTCACTTCCTGAGGCGTTCTTCCAGCTGAACATGCTGAAAATGAATGAGGAAATACGCGGGTAATATACGAGGATCCAAAAGAAGGATTAGCGCAAATAACATAATCAACGTCCCCCGACAAACGAGCACATGAATGACTTCTGGGACTGATTTTGTTCTTACTCCTACGTGTTTTCTTTGATTTTTGCTTTAAAAACCTCAAAGAGTCTCTTTAAGAGGTCTACAATATTTTAAAGAATCGAATATTGGTTGTAATACAGCACCCGATGTCACCCGATTTTTAACTCAGACGCATTCAGGAAAACTCGTTAATTTCAAATGGCGGTAGGTAAATGTGAGGGGTAATAAACACAACTAGTTCTTAACATTAGCATGTCTTCGAAACATTTTGAGCAAAACGAGGCAAAAAAAAACTATTAAAAAATCAGTGTTCGACCTGAAGTTTTTTTTGAATAGGTGAACGCTAACCCCGTGCATAGCCATTGGCGTGTTAAATTCACATATTCTGCGTATAGGGGACAGGGCAGTTCATTTCCCTGGGTCGTCTGAAACATCCTACTAAGTTCTACATATAGAAAGTATAATGGCGAGGATATTTTGAGTGGGGGTGTCTAGAAAGCTTCTGCCCAGGATTTGATCCCGGAACCCCCCACTCTGCAGGCCAGCACTCTATCCACTAGCCCAGCGTGATCCTCAAAAAACTCGTTATAAGTAGTTAAAATAATCTAACCAATTGTTGTTGTTCGTGGTTAAATATAGTAATCAGTTGTTAGGTGCCCAGACTTATTAGGTTATAGCGTTTTGTTTCACCTAACTTTATCCTTAGCTTACTCTAGGATAAAGCAACACCCATTTCCATGGCCGTAATAGAAGAAATGACCTTAGGCTTAGGCCACCAACATATCAACGTGATTTGTTTGGGCTAATGCGAGAATAAAGCAGATGAAACCAACGACTTTAACGAAATAAAGAACCTCAGAAGTTAAAGACACGAGAAAAATAGGAAAATTGTAAAATATTGGGGGAGAGTCCGGAATTATGTTTTGTTTTTAGGCACCCATTAAGGCACAATAAACCCCTGGTCAATAAAATATGAATGATTTACTTATTAGGGTAGTATTTAAAAAAGAATTTATCTTAAGAAATAGAACATTTGAGAATGCGTCTAATGCCTTTGAAATGTAAGTGTTAGTGCACGATGTAGTAGGAATTCTCTAAACAATTCTCTTATCCGAAGGAAATGACGTTTTAGCGAATGCAATTTTATTCCTTCGTGATTCCCATCGTGCCTAACAGGAGAAAAATTGAGAAAAACTCATTTATTTAGAGTTATTTGACGTTTATGGTTTATCCCTACTGAAGTCTTATATGCACCCTGAACGGAGGTGAGAAAAAAGAAGCCGATTTCAAAACATATTTCACTCGTGTTCCACAGCCAACGATCTATATTTTACGATGTCTACGAACCTCCAATGGCGATCATTACAGTCATGCTTAGGCCGTCGCTTCTCATGGGAAGGGCCCTGTCTACAGCAAGACAGTTTTCACGTCATCAAGTCAAATTCCTCGAGCGGGAAGCATTCATAGGCATTAATTTTTCACTCGTCGTGGAAAGAATGCTAGTCAACCGTCGACAACGAGCAAGCGGGAAGTGGGGAAGGAGAGAACACGTTGACAGGTTACCAAGCGTTTAGTGGACGAGTGGACAAAAACTCTTGAGTACAAGGGGAAGGGGGGGGGGGGGGTGAACCTTAACACATCGCCGGCAGAGGAGTGGTGATGACGGATGACTGCCGCTTTGCCTACTTAAAACCAATCGATCGCTTGAGTGAGCGCATGTGTGCATTTGTCCCAGCGAATCTTCCCCTATTATTTTTTTTCTTTTTGGCACGTTCACCGACGTCCGATGAAAAGAGGGGAAAAAACGTAAAACGCCCAAAAATTAAGCTTTCGCCGACGTCAGAGCACGTCGTTACGCCCACGCATTCTTTTTTCGTAGGTACATCCATCTCTCCCTCTCTTAGTTTTTACTAGATTTTTTCTTCGCAAGTTTGTAATAGGGGCGGGGCTTTTGGCTGCGGAATGTAGCACTGTCATTTCCCCTCCTGTCCCTTTGTCCAATTGAGTTGCTCACGGGTGGTCTCACGACCCCGGCCATGTCGCAAGCTATCGCTACTTCGAATTGCTCCGATGCGGACTTCCGCGCGCGGACCCTTTAGGGGCTTCCGGCGGAACTCGCCGGATGGGGAAAGGGAGCGGGGTACCATTTTTTGGGGTCGAAACATCGAAGTGTCCCAAGGAGGAGGAGGAGAGGGAATTAAAACGGTGGGCGGGATATGGTGGGGCTCGAGGTGTGAGAGTAGGGAGCGCCATTGGAGTGGTGGGAATGATGGGATTTGAAATAAAATGGAGACAAGAACTGGAGGAGAGAGGAAAAAATGTTGTTGAGTATCAGGTCGACAATTTACATTCGTGTGGGCGAAGTTAATTTAGTCAGGCATAGGGCCACTTTTCCCCAGGGAATTTAAGTTGATGCTTTTTACATGAAGCTAATTAACAGAGAATGAAATATAGCCTGGTGAGCTTCGGTATAATTCGAAAATATACCTGAATAAATATTGGGAGGAAACGTTTGATGAAAAAGAAGGAATATGTATGCAATCTATCTGTTGGACTTTTGCCCGAAGATAGCTTTATAGTTGAATTTGGACATCGTTTACATACAGGTTGTATCTATGCTATTGTGAGTATTTTTATTTCTGGTTGCTCAAAGTTGTAGGAGCTACAGTTATTCATTCAATTTCGTATCCAAACAACCTCAATTAAATTATCGATCAAGTAGTTTATTCATTCCCTTCGGAAAAAATGTTTACTCATGCACATTATTTCAATTTATGATTCCTAAAATGGTTCAATAACATTTTCCTTGTTCTTTAATGACAACAAGTCATGAATTCCTAGCACTTTATTCTTTCTAAAATAACCATTCCTGTCATTTTTCATCATCTTATCATCATTCTATTATTAATTTGATGTGTGAAAATTAATATTTTTATGTGGGTTTAATATTCAATCGATTTGAAGTAATGTAGTTCATGATCGAATAGAACACCTGTTCCCTCGAATATGATTTTTCATTTCATGTGATTATAAATATATGTAGCATTTTGTAAACGGCACTAAAAGTGATACATAAGCGGTGATCACAAACAGAATTTTCAATAATGACAATCAAATAACCCTCTTGCTAGAAACAACGCTACCAGTTCATTTAACAGTATACATTTCTATATTTCCTAGGGAAAACGACGAATATCTGTGTATTATTGCGTGCTACCTCATATCAACATGAAACGGGAGACAAGTTGCATAAATCATGTTTCAATCATGAATTATTTATGGTTACTTGCCAAACATGTAAAGAGAAGTCTACAATGAACAATCAGTGTATTTTGCTCATAGAGTATCATGCCGTTATTGAAAAATCCTTCAAATTACAATATCTATCCTAATTATTTCCCCAATTTATGCATCAATCTCTCTCTCTCTCTTACTATCTTTTTTCTGGTGATATCTCTGCTATGTAATCGACCACAGTCCGCTCGAATTTTTAATTATACACCTGGCCCAGTCCATATCGATTCAGGCAGCCAAAGAAAAAATCTTACCTTCATAGTCTCAGATGTTGTTGAATTTAACATATGTCAAACTTCAGGACAAAGTAAGTAATACGTATATTTTACTTTTGTCCAAAAAAATGTTTGGCCCGAGATACAGTCCACCGAACATGGGCCCGCGAGCGCTATTTTTCACATGCGATTTTTGACAAAATACTAAAATGCTCATATCTCAGGAACAGTTCAAGATATTTTACTCCTTTTTGTTTTATTTGAAAGATAATAATTTTGTGATTAAAATAATATCATTGATTTGAAAATGTGTGTCCACATTCTCTTGCTGCAATTTTTTGATTTGATTTTTTAAAAATTGTATTTCTCAAAAATGCCAATCCTATAAATTTTTATTTTTTTACTGTCTATCAGTACCATAGAGTACTACAATCCCTGAAAAGAAGAACTTCCACGGAGTTTATTCCGTTCAGGCATCATGTTTCGTTTACCCCTTTCTCGCATCTTTATCATCTTGCTCCGTAGCAGTTAGTTAAACAAAGTACCTAGCCGTTCTAACTCACATAATGCAGAACGCTCCCAGCTCCAACATTGTGTGGTCGAAACCGTGACACTGGATCCCAGTGCCCGCTTAACTTGCCATCCCGTGGCGTTGATTCCTTCTGACGCTTCGCGAAGAACGATACTGAAGAACGAGTCTGCCGTTCCGGAAGGCGTTACATCTCGTCCGTCACGCTGATCTTGCTAACGTTGAACCCAACGAATCAGGGGTGATGTTTTTTTCTCCGTCCCCCCAATCGACCCAGCCTTTGTTTTTCCCTGCCGACTTATTCTCTCCGTTTCCGATTGAGTAGTGTGGGACTTTGCGATGGCTCCGGATGAGAGCGGCGAGGCGGAAGTGACGTCCGAGACGGTGGAATGGCGTGAGCACGTCCTGTCGCTCGCAATGGAGATGTGAATGGACCGGGTGGGTGTCATTTTCTTCTCGGAGAGCGTCGGTGTGGCAGGTCCTTTCCACCCCAATCATGGATCGAATGAAACGGGGCTGTTGCTACTTAATCGTCGTGGAGAGTATGTCGTTTCCAATCGTTTGTGTGGATATTTTTTATTTGATATCCAAGCCGGATTTCCCACTGGAAATCAACGAGGAAAAATAATTCAGAAAGGAAAACTGGGAAAAAAAATAATTGCCTGACCAAAATGAGACGTGATTGGTACGTGAAAGTACTATTCTTACCTGTGCGAATTTGTAAAAGTTGTAAATTTATTCTATTTCCGCTAGTGTCAATGACAAAAAAACTTAATTCACTTGATATTCTTTACGCTTGCGATTTGGTAGCGCGCTACTGATATTCTTCGGAGCAAGGCTATAGTTTTTATCAAATAAGAATAACAGTGTGGGGCTTGACATCTTAGAAAATGGAATTCATTCATAGGATTGAAATTTTATGGTGCATGTCCATTTAGACCTACCCTCACCGGTAGAAAACTAATAACAATAATACGGAAATTTAAAATCTATACGTAAGTAAATATTGACTTATATTTTCTAAAGGTTCATAGAATGTCATGCTTACCGAAATAGCTACGATTAATTAGGTCTAACAAAACATTTTGTTAATAGTAATGTTTCGTATGTACCTACTATTGAACAATTTAATCGATGTAAATGAGTAATATTCTGGCTTTCCAAGAGTCGTATTTTTTAACGATTATGAATAGGTTTTATGCTCCTTATTTGGAAATGAGTTAGGTTTTTTTAGCCTGATCCAGGCGCAACCCATTTTCATATCCGCCATCCAATGGCAGTTTATTTTACTTATATTTTTATTCTGTAGAGTAAATTGAGCATGCCGTCTCAAAGCGATACCTCAATTCTTTACAATTACGGTCCTATGTGTCCTCTACCCAAGTATTGATGTTGGATTCAGAATTAGACATTGTGTTCAAATGAAAAGTCTAATTCGAGCATATTTAATCTTTATCTCAAAAATGGCTCCACGTGACGTCATTTACTTTTTGGATTGCTATGCTATTTAGAGATTCATATTAATGATGTATCTCTTGTTAGAATTTTAAACATACTTTATATTTTAGAAAGAACCCCTGTATGAAGTAATTCTCTAGTTTATTTTTTCGTCGCAAAGAAAAAGATGATACCTTTCTACCTGTTGTTATCCATGAATTTCTCTACCATAAAGCATATTTAGGTACCTATATAATATTTTTGTCGTTGATTTCATATCATATACAGTGATATTAAATATGTGCCTATAGTTACTTTTTACATCAACCTATACTTTCGACTGAAACAAATTTATTCTCCGTGGCTACTGTTTAGTTAATGTAAACTATTGCTATGCTAAAGAGCAAATAATCTTTTTACATTACGCTTGCGTAATATTGATTTATAAAAAAATTGAATGCACGAGTACATAGACATTTGGCATGAGGTAGCTATTAATATTAACTCAGTAAATATAGGGCGTCTAGGGGGCAAAAATGTGTTCTCGTGATATTCATTAAATTGATATTTTGCGTGATACACCGATATCATTTTTTGCACGGTAATGTTTACCACCCCTCTCCTATTTTTTCAGGTAGGGGTCCTATATGTGTTATATTATGTAGTATTCTTATATGTGTGTTATATATTTATAGTATTTTTATATTATATATGTGTTATATTTGTAGTATTTTACCTACTATTTACGTGCATTGCTTTACCAAACTAGCAATCTCCTTATATTTGTTTTTAATCTAACTAGATTTAACGTGATACCCCAATGTAATTTTTTTCACGGTGATTGATTTGTCCCCTATTCCCATAACTCACTTTCGAATCTTTCTATCTCTCTATGGTCCTCTCTTTCCCTGTAATACTGCAAAAATCATTTTCAGCATTATGCTCTTCAGCTCCTCCTTTGTCATTCCTGCATCCACTTTGTCCAGTTCTCCAGCCTCACTCAGCTTATTTTTCCATTTTACTCACACGTAGCTTTTCCATTCTCTTGAACTCGTCCTTTCTGAATCGCCGGCGCGTTTTGACGAAGTGGATAAGCAGCCTCTCTTCCACTCTCCTAAGGCCACGGTGAATTAGAAGGGAACGGGGTCGGTGGACCGTTCTCCAGCATGTTCGAGCGCCAGCAAGTTAGCGAAGGGCGGGGGCTGCCTTGACGTTCAAAAGCTGTGGGAACAGGAGTGGCCACTCCCTCCCGGGGAGAAGTGCCGCCGCTCGTAGGCGTTTGCCGTGCGCATTCCCCTTTTCGGCGGCGATATTAAAATCCGTGCGGGTGGTAGCCCCACCCTAGTTGGCGGCTTGCGCCTCTCTCCCTTCCTATCCGCACGCTATTTTAATTTCCTTTCGTTGAGATGAAGTGGGGGTAAAAAGGATTTTCGTGAGAGATGGTGGAGGATAGTCGAGTGATATGCCGGACTCTGGCGAAATATCCCTTCACTCTTCTGTTCCCTGTTCTCGTAACGAGAGGCGAGCAGGGGACCGCCATTGCAATCGCTCTAATGTCCACTTGGCCCGTCGAACCAAGTGGCCCCTCTCAACAATGCCCCTTCCTATTCTCTGGGCGGTGATCCCATGAACTACTACTAGTAGGCCACGCACTGAAGTTTACATAAAAGGAGTCCCGCAATGTAGGGGATACTTTTCCGCATGGAGAAGAGTGAAACTATTCCGAATAGAATAATGGAGAAAAGAATGAAACTCTTCCGGTAGAAAAGAGGAGCATTTTTCTTGATTGTCACCCATAAAACAATTACGATTCTTCTTGACAGGAAATCCAGCATGGATATGCTTTTTGACTTAAAAAGCAGTTTTTTTTTTGACACTGTACAGTTCTTTCATTTGTTCATATTAAAACAATAAAATCAGAAAGCGGGATAAAATATTGCTCATTTGTAGGATTTAGTGGCTGAAAAAGTAGCGAGAAAATGATTGCTACAAGTGGCACAATATGAACAATATCTGACTAATATTGGGCGTGGCATGACGAATTTATGTTTTGAAAACTTGACACGTATTTAAAATTTATATTTAGGCTTAATAAATGTTAAATTAATTAATAAATTTTATACAATTAATAAATTAATATTATATTAAATTAATGGCTTATCTGAGGTTTTTAATGATATTATTTGTTATCGTTTAGTTTGTTGTTGTTTTTTAAAGTTTCACGTTTTACCTTCGTTCTTTTTTTGTTGCTTCTTACGTAATAAATTTAAAAAATAGTATTTTATTCAAGGATGACGTTTAGCTTTCGCTGCTAATCAGGAAATGGGTGCTATGTGTAGAAAATTTATTTAGAATTCTACCTGAATGGCTAAATAAAATGATCAGTCAAAAAAAAGGCCCTGCTATACAGGCTTCAGAAAGAACTGGGAAATGTAGGTTCCTATGCTATATGCGTCATTAAAAATATTTTAATAGATTTTCAATAGCATTTCAGAAATTACTCAATCCTGGTTTATTTTTTATGGCAGCACATTGGAATAACTGTCATAAAAATGTTTGAATAATTTGACGATTGGATTGCATGATTGACGAATGCTGAAATAATTATTTTGTTATAAGGTTATCAATGCTCATTTATTCAAGAATCTATGTGTAGTATACTGTTTATTTTAATTCTTTTTTAGAGGTGTAGTTGGTATGCTTGAAACAATGTTGATCATCTGAAAAATTCTCAGGTAGCCGAAAAAAAACAACTAAATGGCGACCGGACTTATTCAGAGTGTTGTCCATGTTAAGCCGTTAACGATGCAAGAAACTGTGGCCGCCTCGACCAATGACAGCGCCCGCTATGATTCGCTTTTTTGTTTAACGGCTATTGGATGCCCTAAGACCTTCCCAGGCGGCCAGAGACAAATGGGCTTAGTTGTGACGAGGCGGAGGGAGGAAGAGAGGAGGGAGGTCGTTGTACACAAAGGCGGGGGAAGAGGAGGAAACCCTGGGGTGAAGGGTGCGCGTGTGAATTCATTCCCCTCGGATGGACGCTGTCGGGGCGGGGGCATTTATTAGGGGGTGGGAGGGTCGGCTGGCTGTCACGCAGCGTCACAAGGGTCCCACGCGACGACCCTCTCCCCTTTCGCCCCGACCAGCGCTCTCCGCATGGTGTGTTTTTCAGACGTGGTGGGGAGGGAGGGGTGGGGTGGCGAAGCGCCGTTTTTGGCGATGGGGGAAGGAGTGGGTAGGTCTCCCGCAGTGGCGTGGGAGGGAGGGGAGGGTCTTATGGGATATCTCGGAATGGAGGGAGGGATGGCTGGGAGGTGGGCGGGTGCTAAAAGCGGCAGAACACGTAATTTCTCATACGAGCCGCCCAAATCCACTCGCATCATCGTCCACGCTGCCCGAAATTCTCCTCTCCCCCTCCTTCCCCTTTGGCGACGTCCCGTTCTCCCCCCCTCCCCCCTCACCCCCGATCTCATCTCCTCGTGACCTCCGGTTCCCTCTGTTTCCTGTGCTCACCGTAGGTAGGCGGGAGCCGGGACGAAATTAATATGCTCAATATTTAATGATAGGCTATGTTCTCAGGCCAAAAAAATGCGGATGTAGATTAACTGGGTAACCTTTGTGAAATTAAGGTGCGAGAGGTTTCTTGGTTTTACAAAGAGCAACATTTTTTGCGCAAGCGTAGCAAATTATAAGTTTAAAAAAATGGTAAAAAATGCTTTTGTGCTGTACTAACAAATATTTATTTGATTTTGATACTTTATATCCGGATTTATAGTACATTTTCAGGACATACCATGTTTTACATTAAAAAATTGTAATTTGTATATTTTGAGTAATATTTGCCCAGGAAATCCGAGAGACGTCAAAAACTCTTATAAGTGATTGGACTAACATTTGAGAGTTAATGTGGAAAATACGGTGGGAATATTTTCGAGTCAAATGTTGAAAATATGTGATTATGTTTCAAAGAAAATGTTTTACGTCAACAGATGAAGACATTTAATTCTCAATTTTCCGCCAAGCTCTAACCGACATTTAAAAATTTGATTCCAATTTTTGTGCTCTCAAATACCAGAAATGTATGGGTTTATATTGTTATATAGCACGCATTCAAAATTGTGACATTTTGCTGGCTCATAAAAGGAAGCGCGTACGTATGGTTTAGTGTCGCACAGGCTTAAACAACTTTTAACCCCTGATCCACCTAATTACTCTCATTCACTGCATTATTTATTTCTATTGAAAACTGTGACCACACTGAAAATCGTTCTAAAGATTCCGCGGCACGTTTATGGTGAACCATTCTTTGGTCACTGCAAAATATCCGGGTGAAACCCGCCCAGTGTGGCCTTTGCCGCAATCACTCTAATAATGTGATCAATGTCCGTAAAGCCCTTCCCTTAAAGGGAAATAAAAATGGCGGTTTGAATTCGAATATATCCTAAATTCCTTTAAATTTCTGTAATACCATCGTGATACCATTTTGTGATACTAGTATTTCGTTCATTACAAGATGACTGTATTTATCTGACCGTTTGTATTCTCTAATTGTAATAATTTAAATTTTTTGAAGTGGACTTCTTTTTGGGACCGGAATGAACTTGGAAGGTTTTTCCTAGAGTATTATTATATGTATTATGCCTTACCCAGTGATAACTTTTGTATATTCCGATTCCAGGAGTGAAATGTAGTAGGGCTGAAGTCGATATATGAATGAAACGAAAAGAAGAGATGCGTCCTATCCTCACTCCATCTCCAAAAAACCTATTCTCACTCGTAGAAAACTATCAGTCAATATTGATTTTCATGCCGGACGAGTGATACAAATATTTTACCACCCTCTTAATTTGACAGCTTCGTTTCATTTGTTATGATAACCCATACGTTTCCTCGTGAAGTTTGGTCCTAGGAAATAACTGCCGGGTAATGCTGCTTAAACTTAAATAGTAGCTGCAACGATGTCATTTCCTGTTATAACTACTGCGGGTTGCACGATCAGGAAAAAATCACAGAAAAATTCAAGTGTCCCCGCCAGAAATAATTACAGCACCCAGTCAGCATATATTCACCGTAAAATCCGCTAGTCAAGAGCACCAACATGCAGGCTATCGTTTGACTTATGTGAATGAACCCAAGCCAGCAATATTGCACGTAGCTTTTTAAATATTTTCTAATTCATCTATATTTCACCTACTCTCATTGAGGAATTGAATAGGAAATTAAGGCTGAAACCAAAAACTCCTTGCTTTTTTTGCGAAGGAATAAAGTAGTGTGTATTGGTCAGTTTTATTGGCCAAGGGTGGGCACAAACAGAGTATTTTAATTACTGTTCATATACTGTTAAATGTAGAATAAGATTTTGAAATATTCTTCTGAAATCTTATGACAATACCCACTAATCAGAAGCCACTTATTTCTCACATCTTTCTTTCTCTACAAGAATACTCATCTCCTAATGAAACTATATTAAAATATAATACCAAAACCCATAGTTTCCATCATGTTGTCGAGGAGGCATCTTGATTAATATACTTTTCTTATAAGTTCGAATGCTTCCGCAACTTACAATTAATTTCTAAATATTATTATTTTCGAGTATTTCCGTCAGTTTTTTTGGTGATTCCGACAAGTTTCTCGTCTCATCCTGAGGGATTTCTTCAGGTCGGAAGGACATTTTTGCAAAGTCTTTCCGGCCAGAAGACGCTCTTAGGACGGCGGGAAAACTGCTCTCGGAAACACCAAGAACGTGACAGAAATCTTTGAAAATAATAATATCATTTAACATTTCAGACATGGTGCGTATTTTGATAAACAAATGTCAGTCAACTTCGTCATTCGACGTCTCCAAATGCAATTATTCATCTTTCTGCATCTTTTACTTAATTTATTCCGTTCCAAATTCTTTCTCTGTTCTCTCAACGACTTTCGTGCAGCTCCTGCCAGCCACCAAAAATATTTTTGGCGAGGGGTGAATTCACACCAAACGTATTGCAGATCATCATTAAAAAAGATTTATAGCTATATTCCAGACGAATCAACAATTTAAAATGAATTTAAAGAGTAAAATCTAGCGTACATAAACATGCTGATAGTTGGGTTAGCTTAAAGTATTTTTACCAATGTGCAACTATCTAGGGTATCTATTGGTACACTTGTGTATACATACTATTTAATCTGTTCCAAACTATTCATATCTGTAAACGCACGAGGAAATAAAGTCATTTTAATTCTGACGTTGCGGCAATCGATATCTCTAATTTTATGCTCATGGTCCAGACTACCGTACTAATTTGAAGTTCATAAAATAGTTTTGAAGTCATTTATAAAGGCACTGTCATTCAGTTTACTTATGAAGTCTACACTAAACGATCGTCATTTTAGTGATTCTAATAAACTGATACTTCACTTCTGGCCTTCCAATTCCAAGCTGTTATTCTTTCCTTGCCGTTCTCAATCGATTCTCTTGATACTCTGTTCCATTCCGTTTCTCCTTTCTTATACTCACTTTCATTTTTTTCCGTCTTCTTATTTTCGTCCGCCATAAATGTATATCCGTTTCATTTGCCATTTAAAAGCTTAATTAGGAATATAAAAAAAATATTTTTGTAGCTTAAACTGCTTTCGTATTAACTGGATCAAATCTTCCATATTTACTCGCGCCTATCTGCCCGTTTTTTTTCTTTAATTTCCCATTTTTTCTGTTGTCACCTAATGACGCTAAACGAAATTACAATTTGATCAAAATGGTGGCACCCAGAGATTTTAGATGAACATTAGGCCCTATTCTTTCGTGATTTTCAACTGAGAGTGTTCAACAATTTTAACCGTCTCTCCCGAGTGGTCCGAACTGTATGCCGAAAATAAAGTGACTGCATGACAAACCTCAAAATTGTCTCTCGATAGATTTTTTCCATAAAACATCCCATTAAACCTACATTCTCACTTTCTTCCATACCGAATTTGTAAGCAATAGGCATTGACGATTAGGTCGATTTTTCTCTCCAGTCTGCACAAACGTTAAATATACCATATTGTGTGATACTGACTCATTTTTAAAGATTCTTGTGATTTCATTTTTGCGTTTTATTTTATTAATGAGAAATGTAAAATTGACTAGTTTAAGCATCGGATGTTTTTACGGAAAGGATTTGAAAAAAAAATACTCAGGGAAAATACGGAACATACTCGATTTGACCGAAGTCAACGAATTGTTTTTGGATTTCATGAGTATGTTTTTATTTGAGCGTTTAATTCACTTTGAGAAATTGAACTTCTGTTTCTAGGTTGCAGATCTCTATGAAAAAGAATCATGTATTGCATGGTGATTTGGAAGTGATTCATTTTGTGGTGAAATAATACCATGTCCTCAGATAGTCTCGGAGATGCTTTTGCATTTTCAAACTCCTACGACCTATCTGGTTATTCATACCTACGTAGCGGGCAGTTACTCAGCATCATTTATAAGTTTTTTTTAACAGCTTGGAAATTACACGTTTTCTAAGCAATGAAATGGCATGAGCAATAAAGAGACATTACCTCACTCATTTCGCCTTGCATGGATTCATTGATATGTATTAATTAGAAACGCTTCATTGGGGTTTTAGCAATTTGTTGCAAACGCATGCAAAACATATATTTATTACTCTAATAAATACCTCTTCAATGGCTCAAATTTTGTTTGAGGGCCACACGACTCGTCACGTAAGAAAACGATCCTTAAGTTTGGAAAATTTGTGTTGATGACTAGAATAAACGCATGATTAATTGAATGAAACTATTTTTTGCGTGCGAATAAGTGCCTTAAAATGCTCTTTACGTATGTTTCACCTATTTCAGGTTTAGTTACCAAAGATAGAGTAATGTTTTATTTCATAGGCATTAGCTGTCTTAAAGCCTTAATCGAGCGCCTCAACAAACTATTTGATCACATAAGATTTTTCCCATTGTTATAGAAATCGCCAGTGAAATTGGCTGAACGAAGGTAAATTGCCTAAAGTGCGCGCGGAAATAACTGCCTATTTATAAGATGGAAAAGCCCAGTGCGTAATCTGCTTTGCAAACCTTCTCTTCCTCTAATCCTGTCATTTTCCACCGGGGATTGTCTTAAATGGAAGGAGGTCCTGAATGTCCCGGGTATCGTCCGGCGCCACCCACACCTCGGCCGTCCTAGCTTCCTCTCTCGTCGTTTGCTTCTATACGCCTCTTTCTTTTCCTCCACTTTCCTTCCCTTTCGATTCCCTCATCTCCATTCTTCCGCATTTGCTCCTCCTCGCCTCGTTCCATCTCATTCTCATCCTTCTATTGGCTCCTTTCCCGCCTCTTCCCACCCGACTTCATTTCTCCCAACCCAATCTCTTCCCTACATCTCTTCGCCCTTTATCGCATTCCATTTCCCCCCCTTCATCTGTTTCGGACCTCTCTCCCCTCCCCTCATCCCTGCCGACCTCTTCCCTCCTATATCCCTTCCTTGTTATGACGATTGCTCCCAACCACCTCCCTCCTTATTTCCTAAACTCTTGTGCTGTCCCCTCCACGGACATCTTCCCTTTTTTACCGCTCGCCCCCGCGGAGCTCGGATTTCTATTTTTATTCGTCTGCCTCCCTTCCCCATTCCCGCAATATTCCCTCCCCCATACCGACTTCATTTCACTGCCGTCTCCCCTATAAGATTCTTTATATCTCCGGTTTCGGACTCCTACCCAACCTATGCCCATTCCGGTTTATGCCTAAACGCCCCTAGTACTGTTAAACTCCTCCCCACCCAGCCTTAGCTAAGCCTACATTACCCCACTCTATTATCCGTCCTGCTTTGCCATTCATTTAACTCCCTTCCTGCGTCGTTCCATTTCATAGGCATCTCCTTTTTATTTTTATTTTATCACTGTGGAGTCATCTCAAGCCTCCTATCAGTCCAGAAAAGAATCCCTAGAATACTCCTCATTGTTATCCAACATTTTCTCTATAATCCCAAATTCTACCGTCGCCGAAATGATATTTCTTCATGGGATTGCTCGGCATTGTTGATGTATCTAAGAAATGTTTTCTGTATCATCACTGGATTTAATTCTGTGCCTTTAAGTTTATCAAAAATTCTCCTATCATTATTACTTTTGTTTTCTCTCTTTGGGGTATATTACGACTGCCGATTGATGAATGTACAGCATTTTGTGGATTCTGTGAAAATAACCTGAAATCAGAGGATTTCAGATTGATTTGACTGAATCAACGACAGCCGAGAAATAGCTGTTTTTAAATCGGTTACATTTGAAGGTCTGCCTGCCGTTCTGTCACATTGTGTAGAGAGATTCATCCGTCCTCGTTCTGTTTTAGTTTTTCTTATTTAAGGAAGGCCCAGATTCTTTGATCAGAACAAATGTTGTCTCCGTATTTACATATATTTCATTGGGATCATTATTTTTATATTTTACATTCTTTTAATTAATTGTGAAAGGAGTGTATTGAAAATGAATACTGTAGAGGCTGGTATACGGCCTTGTTCATATGGATCTAACAACGGAGAGGCCTTTTATATTACAAGTAATATGTTTGTAATCAGCGGCTGTTTATGATTCCGTGCCATTTAACCGGTAGTAAAAACATCTTGGTGCGACTACTATGCATGGTAAAATTATTCCTGTATTTGAGGAATTCCTTGTAAACTAGGAAGTTCAAATTCGGTACTTATCAATTAGTTGAACGTGCCTGGTAGACGCACAACTAGCATAACATAGCACATGACACCAATGAAGAAGTATTGTACCAATAATTTTCAATATTTAGTGATTGTTTGTTGATTACATACCTACTGCCCTACACTCTGAAGGTAGTTTTCGGGGTAATTAGTGGGTTGATGTATGTATTTAATCGGAAGTTTTTTTTCCTTCATTGTATATTTTTGCCACTTTTTTATTTTATGAAGCCTCTCTGATTCAAAACGTTTTAACCGTTAGATTTGTTTGCAAATTTATTGACGACGGATATTCACCTTTAAAACTAAATTGAATTTCTATTATGAAATTTACGAACCGTAAAATGTCATTTGCAACTGAATTGTCGATAATATAGAGACAAAAGTGATTCATACTTTGTACCTACTCGTTAATAATCATTCGTTGTGTTTACACGATGATTTCGGATTCTGGTGAATACGATGACCAAGACTATTAAAATCGTTACTTTTTCTTTAGGGTTTGATTTTTGTTTTTCACTTTCCTTTTTAGCCTATCTATGTTTTCATATCTCCTTTTGGCAAAATTCGCGTTCAAAGAATTTTAGCAGCACGTCTGCCGCCCTTGTGTCTTTCATTCATGTTCATTTTCATACATCGTTTCCCTTTCCTCAAATATAATTCTCATGTTATATATTTTTCTTTAGAATTCAGCGGAAGTATGTGTTATCCCCTTATTTTCACTCTTTCCACATCCATATCTCCTTCTAATTCACATTCATATCAAATTTCCACACCTCATTACCCTCATTCGCAGAACAACTCTATTGCATTTTTTGTTGTATTCTAAGTCTTTGACGTGATTTAACTTCACTTCCTCTATAATTCAAATTCTTTTTTCTATACTAAAAATACCATTGACACAATAGTAAGTGCAGGTATTTGCATATTCGGTACTCTTTATTGAAAATTTCTAATTATTACAAAAAGTTCTTAATTATTACTTTCGATATGAGATGGACCGATATTGTTATTCGTAATGATATAATTATCATCAAAAGTCAGCAATACTAATATTGGTATGTTGTAGCTCTAAAATCGATTCTCCTATTCTCTTTACATTATCATTCTTCACAACCCTTTCCATTTACCTGCTGAGAGACCTTCCTGTTCCATTATTTCCATTCACTTTCCCCTCCACGATGTCTTCATCGGGCTGTCAAATTTTAAGATATGGAAGATGAAGTTGCTCCAACTAACTGCTAATTTCCAGAAGTTTTCTCTTTTCTCCCACTCTTCCAAGCACTTATTCAGTTGTCAATCCGTCAATCTATTTTATCGTCAACTTCTTCTGTATTATTTGTTGTTTGTCTCAATCATGGACCAACAATACGCGACCAATCATGTTATCTTTATGCTATAGTTGAGCCTGTACGTTATGAGCGTTAGTTTCACCATATTTTCTTTGCCAAACATTTTCTGGTGCTTCAAATCACTAAGCCAAAACTTTTGGATATTTATTATGATATAAACAATTTGTTTGATATTTAATGGTCTTCCGTTATCTGTCTATAGCGATGATGACTACGTAAAAGGATGAATCGTGAATTATCTCCATAACCCTCAGCTTCCTACAGTGATATTTCAATTATTGTTTTAGAGCTTCCTTATTTTGCGTATATGTTTCATTAATGCTTCAATATGCTTCCTCCTTAATTTCAATGTTTTTCTCTCTTTGCTCCCCTTAACCTCCGTGTACGACGCTCACTTCCATTAAGAATTTCCTTTCTAAAATACGCTTGCATTCGCTTCCGCTTTCTCATATTTTATGCCATATCCTGAAACGTTTTTGGTATTTTTTTCTCTTCTTGAGCCTGCTATCTGACTTCTAGCTTCTAAAGAACCGTAAGAGAACCCTAATGCGAACTTAAAAATGTACTTATATTCATTATTATTACATAATTTAAGAATTTTTGCTAAATTTTAATTGACTAAGGGTGACAATGCACTACGAATGGAAAGTGTTACTACTGTGGAAATGAAAAAAATTACATGGATTAATGAATATTTCTGAAAATTTCCCTTATATTATATTACATCAAATATGTTATAGGAGAAAAAGGCCATGTAGTGAAATTCAAATCCATTGGACATCAGCGATAAACAAGAAGTAAAATTAGCTGAATGAGGGTAATAGTGACTGTTGTGACGACACATCATTTTATTGAAAATTTGGTATGACCATGAATGAATAACAGTTGGGAGTCCTTGATGTCAACACTTCTACATCGCTGTTCCACTTGAAATCAACGTCTCTTAAAAGTTTCGTACAATATTAGTTTTTGGCGTGAGACATAATACCTGTTCGGTTTATGCCCTAACTGAGGTAAAGTAATTTATCGTTCCGGTATTCATAGATCCAAAAACGGCCCTGAACTAACTTTGCCGGCCCTAGGCACTTCTGTTTCACGTCTCCAGGGGAGAAGAATTGTGAGTAATGAATTTAAAAAAAACTTTTGCGCTTACGCAAATTGAGTGCGCGCGCATTTTTCATTCTTATTTTCTCTAGATGGTGTCACTAATTGGAACTTCCAAGAGTGTTCGACCTCTAAACGGTAAGGCACTAAGGCCTTGTTATAATGACGATAACTTACTTTGATCTTTATCACTTCAATGCACCTTAGCTCTCTACTCTAGATTGCAGCGGTCTTGACCCAATTACGAAAGTCATTTCGCCTCCGCCTGCCCTTTCCTTCCGTCTTTCTCTATGCCCCTTCGCTGAACGCACCACCCTCGGTTTAAGAGCACCTCCACGAACAGGATGCGATAGGCGGGCCTGCACAGCTCCAGAGCTATATTTATTTTCTGAATCCGGACATTTACGCCATTAATAAACCGCGCAGCTAGATTTTACCTATGAGTCACGCCGGGGAAAAAATATGAGAACTCTGGGGTATACAAGTCCTTTTCAGAATAGTGTGGCCAGCAATTTTTTCACAAGATTTAACGTGCGGTAGTCATTTCAAACTTGCATTTATTCTAGATTTTAATGCTGTTTTGATTTTTATTTTTGCACTCCACCACCGTATAGTAATGATTAATCACGTACTTTTTCCGTTTTGAAGTATATTTTTCGACCAGTGTAGACTTTGCAAATATTGTGTTCTACATCATCCAAGAGTAGTATCAAGTATGGTAGCATTATAGGCATGTGGGCAATTGGATATATTTTTATATATTTTACAGCCATTCTTAAGTGTGATTGGTGGAACATTGCATGCGAAAAGAGTATTTAACTCAAAAGAATTTCATGTTTTTCATTTTTCGAAATAAATATTTTGGAGAATTCACCCATATATGGCATACAGAGTGGTTGCAATAGCAAATTAATGTTCAGCAGTTTATATATCTTATATACTATGACAAAATGAAAACGTTTCGGAGTAGATTCCACTTGAATTAAGGAAGATGTTTTTAAAAATTCATTTGAAAAGAGTCTCACCTAGAGCATAGCATTTTATTTCCTATTATCATGCATTAAAGGTTTTAAAATTGCAAATTACCCGTACGTATGAGTTTAAGGCAAGATATCTGGAATTTAATTTGAGTAAAATGCCTTTAACATTTTCGTTTACTTCTCGGCGCTCTCAGCCATTTTTTTCTCGGACACACGTATAATATGGGTAGTGAATTAACTGAATTCCCTGCCCGGCTTAAGAAATAATTTAGTCACTTTCAATAAATCAAATTTGAAATACGGCGGTAGCAGCTTTGAGTTATCTCTCCCTGGAGTGCAGGTGGCTCTTATAGCAATGCTAGATTCAAAAGCTAGGCACTAACGTTCCCTGACTGTACACATTCCTTGATATATTAATGGGTTTTAGGTGTACCGCTATATTCTGGCCTAGTATTTTCAGCTTAGTAGTAGGTACTTTCTGTATCCCAAATAGAGGCCGTGTATTTTCCCATTATATTATTTGTAATTCATGACCTATAAATATGTAAATATTGTATCATTATGGAAAAGTTTATCCATCTCTAAGCAGTCCAATTTTGTCCTTCGGAACTGCGATTGGTTCTTTACATGCTATGGAATTATTAATTCGAAGGTTTAATATTTGTCTTCGGAAGGCTCCGGAATCGCTCTTCGGCATATATGATTCTAAGTTAAGCTTCATTGAGATTGAGATTGGTAATGGAGAGTATCTTATATACATATATTACAAGTTGGGAAATAGATGCGTTCAGCCCGTTGAATGACTGATGCCGTGTGGTATTTAGGACAGTACAGTGCAGATTGGCGTGTAATCTAGCACTCAATTGGTGCTTGGAATTCATCATTGAGTGCAATTAAGTCTTTTCATCCTTTCGCTATGGATTAATTCCTCATTGTTAAACCTGAGGCAGTTTAATTCAAATTTCAATTTGTGCTCTTCACTTTCAGTTATTACCCTAAAGAAGTCTTGCGGCCCAATGGCTTAGGCACTAAGATCATGGGTTTGAATCCCATCCCGGGCATGGATTTTGTGTTTTTTGTACGATTAAAATATAAGCCTAAACCGGGGTACCCAACTCTTGGCCCAGAACGGTGATGCAAATGGCCCAGAGTGAAAATTAACAATAATATATTTTAATAACTTTCAACATGTAAAGAGGAGTATGATTAATTTATTAGTTCATTTGTGTATGTTGAAAAACATTGTTTATGCTAAAAATCCAAAGGTTTGCAAAAACATTTTGTAATTTGCGGCCCAATATAATTCATTCAACAGAATGAACCGAAATCTTAAAAATCATGGGCGTAGGGATGAACGGTGTTGAACAACCTAAGAGGCGAGACAACATCTAAATCTTAAACTAATAATTTAAGGATTACGAACTACCCGCGGAAATACTCAACGGAGATACACGCTGAGATTCACAGTAGCAGACTTTCCCTAGAGAAAGGGTCATTCACTTTGACCTGGACTCGAACCCCGATCCCATGAAATTGTGCCATATTTTTAGCCAATTATTTAGGTTTTCTGTTTTCCTTTATAATTTTAAGCATTTGAAGGAAGAAGGTTCTGCAACGAATTGCCCTGAATATAAAGTCAAGAATCAAATCAGTTATTTAGGCTCCATGTATTCCTTGTCATTTTTAAGGATTTGAAGGAAGAAGATTGCGCAACGAACTGCCGTAGATACAAAGTCAAAAATCTGTCGAAATCGTGCACACTATGAGATTAAGGCCAATTTTAACCCCTAAGGTACTGCCAGTTAACGAAATCAAGGATTGCAACCAGCTGCAAAAAACGTTACCCACTGATGTGCACGATTTCTTTCAGAAAGCTCGATTCGATTCTTTTGCTATCGTTAAGAAAAACAGTAATGAAATATTGCTCAGCGAAATTAAACGGCCAAATTAACCAATCTCTATTTATTTCATGCTCATATCCTTCATTCTGTTTTTCATGGCGTGTGACAGATACATGCCAATGGATGAAGAGTGCCTTACTCCCTCTCGGATCACTCCAGCGCAGCGGTCTCTTGAAATCCGGCGGCCTCCCGTGTGTCGCCCGAAAGCCGGCTCGGCGTGGATGGCGACCAAGTTTACGTTTCTCAGTGTTTACTCGGCCGCCCCGGCACGAACTCCGGTGAGCTCAGTTTGGGGAGTTGCGGAGGGAATTGCGGGGTGGAGGGTGAGGGAAATCGCAGTCCCTTGCCAAGAGCGGCGACGGATCGGCGTCAGGTGCGTCGCGCACTCGGACGGCCGAGGGATGGGGAAGGGAAGTTTTGAACGTACGAGGAGGGTCTGTGTGGAAGGAGGGAGGCGAAGGGGGAGGGAAGGCGGATGTGGAGAGGATGACCGGAGGGGGCTCTGCGTCGGAAATAGGAGGAAAGGAGTTTTATCCCTGGAAGGGAGAGCACTTAGGATTCCGGGGCGAGTTTTGGAGTAACTTCAGCCTCCATAAATTTACTAACACAATCCCGTTTACGTTATTGAAATTTTCATACAAAATTCACCCACAATTTGTGTTACCCGATTTACTCTTTACATTTTACTACTATGGTATAGAAAGGCTTGCTTTCTTCGTCCTTATTTCCGTGCAAGTTCTGGTAAAAATATGTAATTAGGGGCTGCAGTAGTATCACTCCCTGTAATAGTCACTTACACTCCTTTCTTGCTTTGCTTGGTTTAGGTGTATATGGTAATGTTTGACTGTACAGGGGTACCTTGCTGCTTAAGTATGTGCGTGTTTGCCTTTCTCCCAGAACGGCGAAGCTGAAGCTTTATATTTTGTCCAAATTCCACACAAAAATTGGGGCTGACAGTGAAACATGATCTCCGAAATTTGACTTAATACATTTCGTTTTTCAATGCATGATTCTTTGGAAACCTAACTCGTGTTCCAATAAATGAAATCTAGTCTTTGTTTCAACTTTCTTAATAAATGATGTTGATTTAGTTTTTAGGTGTTGGAACTGGCTTATTTCAAATGTCGATTCATAATTTTGCACCGTTAAGTATTATTTTCAAGGAGCTTTGAAAACTCTGCATTGCGATGAAACTAGTTTGGTGTAAATCTGTTGATTACTGGAAAATTGTCAGCCGTTACTACTATCCTACTAAATTAGTTTTTGGATCGAACAGCTACTTCGCCATTTGGAACTACCGGCAATATATTACGGTGGTGTAGACGACTATTATTGTAAACAACAATTGAAGTGGCAATCCTTGTAGGAATAATAACGTACATGGCATCCGCATCGCAGCTCAGCAGCTGTTTAAGATACTTTCACAAATGTGAGATGTGTGTTATCTCTTTTACTGTTGCATGCATAAAGGAGTGCTGTGTTCGTCCTCCCAAGTTATGGCACCTACTCAAGGTTTCATGGTAGCTTTAGTCCACCTTATTCTCAAACGACTCTGCGCGCCCTCTAAAATTTAGTGCTTAATATCTCCAACGGCTTATCCTTCGAGTGCTCTCTCTCATTTCGCAGTTATCATCTAAATCAAGAAGTCGACATACCATCCACAGTCGCATAGTCTCTGGGAGGCTATAATCCCGAGACAGTTGGTGTATCTCAAGCATAAATCTTTGAGCCTCCTCATGCTATGCTTTACCTGTAATGTGTAAACATACTTCCATTTACTATTTCACTTTAAATGCCTTACTATTCAAAACTTTTCCAAGTCACATAAAACTGGCTAGTAAATCCATCCTAGAATTGCATTTCATTTCATTGAAGTTTGTATTAAAATCTTACTGTGCCTTTTTTAACGTTTTCGTGATAACAGCTAACTGGAAAGACTGTCCCACAAATTATATTCTTTTTAAGTCGTTGGCTCTATTGTATGTTATTTACAATTATTCCTCAATTTTAGTTTACTGCAATCACCGTTATTCATTTTTAATAAAATTTAATACAAAAGCGTAGGTACTAACTTCTGCTTTGTATTTGATTGGTTACACTAATATTACACAAAGAATGAATTTGAAAGATAATATAAACCTATGAATGTGTTTTCATGTCTTTTAATGAAACTTTGAACGAACATAGAAAAATAGTCATTATTCTTGCCAAAGGTTCCATCAACATTTTATGTTGTGTTTCATTTCAATGCATCACTCATTTCCCGCCAAGTTACAATGATGAAAATACTCTTGCCTCAATTAGGTTCTATTTAGTTTTAAAGGATGCTAAGGATGAAAGGAGTTTCATCATCATCATCACCGGTCAACAATCCTAGGATTGGTTTGACGCAGCCCTCCACTCGATTCTTCTATCGGCAAACCTCTTCATATTGACGTAGAAAGGAGTTTAAGGTGGGCAAATGAATGGCTGGTTTGTGTAAGAAGTATGCTTCTATCTTCTTATTATCAATAATCCACCGGATTTCAATGCTATTACGCTTACCTTCGTCCAATATGGTTAACCAAGTAACAAAACTGTTCTATCTTCTCCTAAAGATACCTTTCTGCTTTTATGTTCAGGTTTGCATTTTTGCTATCCTCAAATGCCCTCACATTTCAGTTTTATTCTGCTTAATATTTATCCCAAAACTTTATTACTGGATTTATAAGGGCTCTAAAGGGATTGCGTTCCTTTCGGATCATCCATAAAGGTAAAATACTTCTTTATGACTGACTTATCGATGCTTGATCAAAGACTAGCCTATGTGATTCAATGAAGACTGCCATCAATACACGCCAACATCGAGCCTCTTTCATCATGACCTTTGCTTAAGTACCTATATATTTCTGTTCAGATGTTTGGTCTGATAAACGTCCATCTAGAGAATGTCTCTTTACGGTAGTGAGACCTGGACGTTGACAGCATCAGAGATGTTCAAGGGTGGAAGCATTCAAAATGTGGTGTTACAAAGTATCGATGTAGAGTAAATTTATTGACCAAGTGAGTAACGAGGAGATCATATGAGAGTGGGAGAAAAGATAAGTTTTTTTTAACCCTAAGACGAAGGTGCAACTAAAACTTAGTCGGCAATATCATTACATATTAGGGCCTGATGAAAACAATCGTAGAAATACTGATGCACGGAAAGAAGGGCATAAGAAGACTTGTATGAGATACGTGAACAACTATTTAATATGAAGGACGTAAAAGAGACGAATTTCGTCAATATGAAGAGATTAGCTGATATGAGAATTGAGCGGAGAGCTGCATTAAAACAATCTAAGGATTTTTGACTGATTTTTTTCCGAGGTTAGGTGAAAATATCTAAATTTAAATACTATGAGTAGCTCAGAGTGGTTTTGTACTAAACCGCTAAAAACAATTCCCTTTAGCCACAGCTAAGCAATCTCATCAAGCTGATTCTGTTGTATATTTCTGTTATGCGTAATGGTGTGTAGCCCACTGACTTTTCCCATGACTGGTAACTTGTATTCATTCATAGGCTAATTTTCTTACTGCTATACAAAATCATGGGGCTTTAGTATTTTTAGTCTCCTTAGCAGAACCGGAGCTTCTTCCGTCTTTTTTTTTTTTGCATCTCTCGATTTTCATTGGTCTGTACCGTTTGGTCCTGCTGATCTGCGCATCTCTGTACTAATTTTATGGCATATTTAAATTTTATGTCTCTGTGGAGATTCTCATTCTTTATGTACCATGGACCATTTACGGCATGATAAATATCTGCTTCTTAGTACCTTATTCTAAAAAGGTTGTATTATCAAGGGGTTTGTTTTCTTTGTGCATCCCCACAGCTGGAGTCCATAGGTTTATTGATCGATGATGATGATGACGAAGTGTATACCTAAAAAGTCCTGTGGTACACCAACAATCCTGTCAAGCTACCCACTTTATTATGTGTATGTCATAGTTCCTGCCTGTATGTCTGTCCTTTGTTTATCAAGTCCATATTTCCTATTTGCTATTCTGGTGCTCTCTTCATGCGAAAGTATTCAATAAGATGTCTATGTTTCTAGTCTCCCCAAAATTTCTCGGCACGTTTATTTCTTGCTAGATTTTCTTGACTTGTTATATCAAAATGAATCCAATGTCCAAGAAACAAGCAAAAAAGTAATTAAAAACACATATTGAGAGCACTTAATATGTCTCAACTCTAAATTTCTCAATACTAATATAGGTCAAATGCTGGACTCCATCTTATAATTTGTTTTTCCTCTATCGATAGCACTATCAAGCCATATCAAGTAGTGATATATTGTATTGTTTTTAGATACTGCCTTTTGTCGGCAATAATCTATTTACATTATCGCGTCGATCATTTTTTGTGAACATATTGAAAGATATGTCTGCGTCTATCCCTTTCGTTTAGTGAGATATTACTTGTAAGAATCAGGAAAAAAATTATAGACGCATAGTGTTTTTGCATTGTTTATATCTTGAGGCTTAATTTTTTTATTCGATTCAAGAAGCTGCCCTAGAAATGGAAGAATCTTGGAAAAATGATTTTTTACCTTTGAAAAAAATCATCTTATTTTACCAACTTAAAGTAACCAATTTCAACTAATGCGATGAAATATAAAATAAATGTAAACTTCGGAGTATGTACATAGTGCATATTTGGTAATATTTCCCCCCTCCACACCCGAAAAGTGGCTGCATTTTAATTAGTAGATAAAAATGGATTAAAACAAAGGATATATTCTTATTTTGCGAGCTAAATTCATCCATTGCTAACTTTAAAAGAGAGCATGTTATTATGGTAAACTTGTCTTGATCCGTCTCTCACTTGATTAATGGCATTTTACTGGAGCAGAAATACCTCTGTCTGATGGAAGTACATGCGTCCCCGGCTATAATATGCACCTGTTTCTGGCAGATAATTTGGTCGTTCTATGGGACCTCTTGTTTCCGCCGAAGCCCTTCTTTCTTTTAATGACAAGGATGGGACACTTTATTTTTGAATGCACACCAAGGAGGGGGAGAACTTAGTAAATCAAAGGTATCACACATCCTCGAAGCTCTGAGAGAAATAAAGCTTAGCACCCAGGCATGGGTACGTAGGGTTTTCATAATCACAGCAAATTTCCAAACCTCAAAATCCCAGTAACCTCTTCTCTCGGAATCCTTCTGATATTCGCCATCGTAAGGAACTTACATAGCCAATTTTTTTCTGTGAAATATGTGTTTATGGCTATGGAATGGAGTGAATTTTATTTTTATGTGGCTTATTACTCTAAATTTTATCATTTGTTTGGTAATCAAAGTTGGAAATATGCATTTATCACGGAGCAATGTGGCATATGAGGCCGCAGCATTTTCTTTGAACAAATATGTGAAGCTTAATATAAGGATTCTATGATTTGGAGGAGGAGCAAGATATATATAAGCTTTCTGGACAAACAGAGAAAGAAGTGTTAACAAAGGGTGAAAAAATGAGACATTGTTCGGAAAAAAAACAGTTCCAGGTGTTGTGAATGAAATACGTTACAAAAAATAAAACTATTTAGGACCTACATAATAGAGGGCAAAATTTTGGGTAGAAAGGAAATAAAGAGGAAGAAATATACGTTTTGGATGACACAAAAGGGATTATGAAGATCTGAGATATCAGTAATCTGAAAAACTGGAACTAAAGGATGGGTATCCTTGACAATGCGTGAAAATTTTCATGCTGGACCTGAACTAACGTGAATCATTCCTCCGTAGAGCGGCTTGGACCAACGGCATATGTCACCTAATTTATTCTCATTCTTACACCTTAACAAATCATGCTCTGCAAACATGGTTATAATTATTTTGTTGCATATTTTTGCCTACATTCATTGTCACCCTTTTGTGTGTAAAGTTATCAATGTATCACCCGAGACGGCTTACGTTTATGAGGCTTTTAATGTGATTGATATGTTTCCGGGAAATTTAAAACTGAAAACGGACGGTGTGCCTTTTTGGAAAGGATTCCCCGAATGATGAGTACCTTTGATAAAGAGAGGGAAAGGTATGAATAGCATGTGGGAAGATGAAAGGGTTGTCAACAGTGATGCGGTTGTCTTGGGGTCCTGAGAGGATTTTTTGCGATGAATGTGTGATGATAACGGGGAGCGGAAAGTTATCCGGATAAGCCAGCCGAAAAATATTCCGCACTCGCCAAGTGTTCAGAGCTATTTTAAGCCCCATTCATTTGGCTAATTTCAATGTATGCTTTTCCCTTGGCCTTATTCACGGAGAAAACACCCCGTTAGCTTACAAAACATTTTGTAAGGTTCACAAGTGGGGAGTACTCTCCAGAAAACCGTAGTGAATAAAGTGACATGCATACATAAAAGGTATTGGCGGTTATTATTTAGTGGAACTAGAGATTTTTATAATTTCCTCGTATCTGAAATCTAAACATTGCGTTTTAAATATGTTTTACGACCATATTTGCATACAAGAGTGATTCATTTAATGATATTTTTGGTTCTATTATATCAATGTACAAATAAATGCTGTCTTTAGATTAAATTTGAAACTTTGATTGGTTGAAATAAATGAAGTGCTGAGTGCTTCCAGTTTGGATTTATTGTTGACAATTAAAATTTGAAACTGAAATTTTAATGAGAATGCATAACTGCTAGCAAGTATGAACAAACTTGTACAAAGTAGGGAATATTTTACATTTAATTTTCCTTTTTTTAGTTTTGTATTCTCCCAACCATTTCTTGAGCGTGTGAAAAATCACCTAAAATACATATAATCACTGTTTACCTTTAGAGTATACCTTCCAATATTAATCATTCAATTTGGAAATCAGTATATTGGAAACGTAGAGAACCTTTGTTTACAAAAGAATAGTTAAAATCATCTGTTGTTAATCTTTCAATCTATGTCTACGGTCATTGTTTCGTAATTATTGCGATGTGTTGATCGCGAAACCCGAATTCTCTTTGAGTCCTCCCTCCGGTCAATGAGGCCTTGTCTCTGAAGTCCCCCTTCTCTTCCTTCCTTCGAGGGAGGAAGTCATTTTACGTGGAGGGACACTTACGTCCGAGGAAATGAAGGCACTTCATCAGTTCCGTCTTTGTCTCGTCCCTTATCGCCGAAAGTGCGGGGCGCGGCTTGCGGCTCACCTCTATTCACTTTTTTTGTCTCTCTTCTCCGGTCGGCCGCCTCTGGGGGCCACCGGGGGAAGATTTCGAAGAATCCGCTCCGTCCGTTGGCCCCAAAACCTCATCAGGTTGGCCCCAGGAATTTGATAGCCCGCTACTGCCGCCGCCTGTGGCCTCGACCCCTTCGCACTCCCATCCACCCTTCTTCATCCCCCTGCATCGCTCAAACGGCTATCTCACCCCCAGAAATGCACCGCACCACCCTTCGCGGTCCCCTCCCTCTCTTCCGCCCAATCGCTTTCCTGCCTCTCCATCCCTCCCTCCATTTCACCCTATTCAACCTTTGACCCATATCGCTTTTTTCCTCGCACAGTTCCAAGGTTCTCCTTCCTCCCGCCCTCTTCTCCCTTCCCATGTCCTTTTCCTAGGGATTTTATTGGAGTTCTGGTCCAATGAGGAGGTAGAAAAGCGTGCACACGATTGCCCGAGTACGGTTTCTATCCGCAAGACTTAGTTCTTTGCAATTACTGCTTTCCAATGTGTAGAAAAGTGATGTGAGAGAAGTGAGTTTAATTCAATGTCATCTACGTATTGCCCTGCTAATTACTAGAAAGGGGTATAGCCGGGGATGATCAGTGTCCTAAGTACATTCAAGAAATTTATGCACTCTTTACATGCAGTTAAATGGTTCAATGCTACTACTTTCCAAACATGTTAGATACGCGGCCATGAGTCACATACAAATAAATGTTTAGTAATGAGGTGGTTATTGATTATTCAGGCATTTCTTTAAATAAAAGAATTTATATTTGATTCTGGGTTCTTTTGCACATATTTTGGTACTAACTAATGTTTTCGGGTATTATATTGGTACCTTGTAGTGTGTTGGCCTCTCGAGCATTTTGGAGTGACTTAAAAATTTAGTAAGTAACGCTCCTGTGGGAAAACGATGTTTGTTTCTCCAGATCAAGAAAGAAAGGCATGGATGCAATAAGTCGCATTCTTCTTGTTAGAGTTCAAAGTCTCCTCATTTTATTTGCATTTATATTTACAATTGATCAAATGGTTAATTTTTATTTCAAAAATAATATAATAAATGGATCGAATAGTTGAAAAAATCGTAGTCTAAAGATTTCTTTACTAAGCGATTTTGATACAAATTTGAACACACTTTAACGAATTTAATCCTGTATGGTACTGAAAAAATTGATACGATGAATACCTTTGGTTTCACTGTGAAATTTGACAAATTATTCTCACGAGAGTTTTAAACGACTAGTACTCTGAAGACGCATGAGATGTTAACATTGAGTGATTTTAAGTTGGTAAATGATTTGAGAGAGGAGTAAAAAATACGGCATTTCTGAAGTGTGAAAAAGGGTCTTATATATGTGGTGTCTCAGCGCTGGTGCTAATCGTCACAGGGGCAATTAATTAGAAGTTAAAGTGCTTACACTCTAAGAATGTAAAAAAATGAGCGAATGAATTGAACACTGTTGAGCATTAAGATATCACACGCATTATGTACATCTCCGCAATACCCTGGAAGCCACCACGAGGGTGTTTGGCAGGGGGTGAAGGTCACCAAACATTCACTATTGACATGTTACTTGGCCACTTCACGAAAACATGTAGATTCACTGTGCATAGACACTTGCACATGGACACAACGAAAAGTAAAGGCATATGTTGTCTGGAATAAATCCTAAATGGCGATGCTTCTATAGTGTAAGTTCATTAAAACTGACTTGAGTAAAGAACAAGAAATAAATGAAGATGAATATAATTTCGAAACGGCGCTTACTAATTCCATTACCTATTGTATAAGTACACCTTTACTTACATTTGTGCTGGATTTTTACGCTAAGACCAACTACGTTTTTATGTGAAAAGGCAGATATTTTTCTTCTTCTAAATGAGAAAGGACGTAGACTCTGCTCTATTAAAATATACCTGAAACGAACAATGGAAAAAACTGGCCTAAATGTTCACATCTCCAAATTCACTGCGCTATAGAACACGTTTTGAATCTTATGTCTTTTTTGTTACACTATCTTGTAAATAATAGAGGAACATTTAGCAGTCGTGTGGTATTTGAAAAAATTTATAGCTTTGCTAATGAGCGCTGACAATAAAAACATTGTCTTTTTTTATGTCCTCATTTGTTGCTGGTAATGGCTCGCAAGCAGAGAAATTTTAAAGAAATAAGGAGAAAAAGTCCATGGAGCTGGGAAAAAGGCGCAAAAGTGTTTTTCAGTACAAGATAGAGGGAAGATTGTTTAGTAAGCGGGGCGGAAGTACGAATAAAATAGGCTGTGTGAAAAGAATGAGGCTGGAAGTAAGCGAAACGCTCTAGAACATGATGTGAAATATAATTTATGTAGTGGGAAGTATTTTATGTCCATCTAAACCTGAATACTGTATATTATAATATTTACTTAAAATAAAACTTTTTTGATCCTACTTCAAAATTTAATTCATAATTTAGTATTTCTCAACACTATGTGCGTTCTCAAAAATATTCACTGAATGGATTTCCTTAGCAGTAGAAATTCCTATGAATGAATATAATTCTAAATTTTTTGTGCATTTTCATGCATAAAGGTCCAGCGTTACCACATGTATGAGCACTGTAGTAGTTCATTGCCTTGTCACACCCTTTTCAACATTCGTTCATTAATTTCTTTTTCGTCACCTGCGCTACTTGTCAATTTTTTTCCGTGAGCCGTCGGTGCTCGGACCCCGTTGCGACAAGTGGGCTTCGTGACCCCTTCGAAGGGATGGCAACGATTGCGAAAGTTAAGTCGCGAACAATGAGGGAGTGGGATGGCTTGACGCTGTCGGAATGATGAGGCCCCCTCCATAAGAGACGGGATCTCCACTGCTAGGGGTGATAAAAGATGGATAACTCGTTTTATTTCGCGCCCTCTCTTCTCTCGTTCCCCCTTCACTCTACGAGTGTGTGTGTCGCGAGCCTTCGGAGTGTCAGGGTGGCAAAGCTGGGTCCGAGAGGGCGGGGCTGGATGAAATATGGCCGTCCGTGAGATGCCGTCGAGGGACGCGGGTAGAGATCCGGTCGCCCAGGATATCGAGAGATTAGCTGGGAGGAGGCGTGCGCCCGGTTGCCTGTCCCCACCAGTGGGGAAGCGTGTGTGTGCGTGCCCTTGCGTGCGTAATTTCGTGCGCTCGACCGTTGCGACGGAGTTTTGTTCGTTTGGAGTGGGCAGACCCTCTCCATTAATTAAGTGGGAGTCGCAGACAAAGACCCATGATGTCTTACTCTTGATGATTTTATTGCTGTCGACGCAGTGGTAATTTGGGTGACTAATGGACGATTGAGGTGTTTGCCATGGCTTTAACGTTTTGATCACACGGATGTAAACGAGGAGTTTCATGTGGAAACGAAACAAAGGACTATTTTAGTAAATGACGTCGATTGATCATGTCGTGTAAACCTAACAAACCTATTCTGAACTTGAATTAGATCCCATCTTTTTGATTTTTAGTAGCGGACCAGGGTGTATTTTTCTGTGATCGTGAGATATAAATTTATGTAAAAATACAGTTAAGAATTTTTATTGCCTCCAAAAGTAGGAATCTATGTAAGGACAGTTTCAGTTGCTAAGTTATGGTTTTGGCTTGTGCTTAAAACTGACACTATTATTCAATTCACTATCTACTATCTGGAGTCCTTGATAGATCCATGGAAATACTGGCGTCTCATGCCTAATGAAATAAACCAAGTTACTAGCCGAAACTCTATTTATAAAAATGACATCCTACGATGAAAACCCCAGTTGCATCACTTACGTTTCCTTTAAATTAGTATACCATTATTAATTAATATATAAGATTTTCTTTTTTAGCTAATTTTTTTAAATTGAAACTGAATATTTCTGATAAACCAAGATAACTCCTTCAGGTAAATTTGGAAACTACTTGAAAGCAAACCATTAATTCACTCTAAAAATACCGGTGTTATTTTTATAATATCAGACTCAAGCTATTCATTTTGTTTAAGTCAACATATAGTTCCTATGTGGGAATAAAAACCAAAAATTGTTGTGCATATAATAATTTTATCGAAAGCCTGTTACATGTAAGTAAGTTCATACTTTGAGTATGTGATTCATTCCTTTGAATGAGTATTTAACGCAGGATTTCACCAGAAAAAAAACTTTTGTAGCATAATTTTCCATAGTATTAGAGCTGTTATATCTTTCACTTTCAAGTGTGTTTACGATTCCAGGGCTGATGATGCAACTTGAAGTATCAGAAAATTATACTAATATTTTTTACCTTTAGACGGAATATTTATTTGCAAATCACTTCACTTACGAAAAAGAGCTTATATTACCCCTGACATTCTTTATTATTCAATCCTTTCTAACTCATAACTTATTTTCTACCAAAATCATCTTTGATAATAAAGTTTAAAAATTATATACGTGAAGGAAAACCGGTATTATTCATTTAGGTAGAGATTAGACTCTTCAACTGCATCTATCCTAACCGATAGACATCTTATCACTAATTATTAGATCTTATCACTAATTGTGAAACAACTTATTTTGAAAATAATTCATCCCAAGGAGGGAAAGGACTAATTATAGCCGAATAAATAAATAGTTGGGAAAAGAGCATCTTTCTTGTTTAAAAAAAAATGGTGATCACACCACGCGTAAGCACCGTTCTTAGTTCTTTCGAGAAGGAGCGTTGATCAGAAATGGCAAGATGAAAACAGTCACTTCGAGGTCATAAATCTTTTCAATTTTTTCGCACGAATCTATTCTCGCTCCATGAAATCTCTGGAAGCAAAACCCTTTCTCCTCCATGTCCTCCATTGTCTCCCTTGGCAACCAATCAATGATCTTTTTTATTCCTTTCTTCCGGCCCTAAGTCCTCGTGGCATTCCGCAAGCACTTCACGAACGGAAGGGCCCGGAACTTGAGTTGGCAGAGGTGGGCTGGTGTCCCGAACGTAGGAATACCCGTCTCTGCCAAATCTTCTTTCTTCAGGGCCAGTCGAGTCTCGCTTTTTGCGTCGAGGATCCCGCTAGATTCCGCCTAGCACTCGACAGGGCCCCAACGGGGGGGGAGCAGGATATCCTCGAGGGTGTGGGCGGAAATGGATGTTAAGGGAGAGCAGAGGCGTGGGATCTACTTGAGTGAGTGGGGACTCCGATGGCGGTGGAGGAAAGACCTGGAACTACTCTCGTTTCCTGGAGAAAAAAATCTGCGCGGATTCGCAGAGGCAGCAGTATCCGTCCCCTGATAAATGGTCTCAATTAGATGGATATCAAACTTTAATAAGTTCAACGTCTCAGGCATCACTCCTTGGAGGCACTGCACGATGGTATCTTTAATGTCAAAATAAACCTAAACGGTGTGTTGCATAAGAATGATTAAGGTAAAATGGTTTTTATTGGCTTATTTCTTAGGAAAATGATGTCAATATGAATAGAGTAAAGAATGTTAAACGTAGAGGTTCTATGAAGAGTGGGGAAAGAGAAGTCTGAGAAAAACCGGGAAGGCCTCCGACCTAACTGACCATATCAGGATATAGGATTGTACTATAAAGACAATTTTTAAGGGAAAAGTTAAGAGGAAGAATGGTAGAGAAAAGTCTTGCGTGAAATGAATGAAAGTAGTTTGAAGGAAAAGGAAGAAATTATGCAAATATGAAGAGGTTGGAACTAAATTAATATAGGAGAAGCAATTCCCATCTGACTGAAACTTTTCTCCTTCACTTATGATCAACAGCCGTTTTTTCATACACTTACAAGATATTGAAATGTCATAAGGTACAAGGGCACTAACACTCATTATCATCGTGTGAAATGCCTTTTGATCACGTTCTTCACCATGCTTTACCACCAAGTCGTTGTAAGTTGACCTTAGTGAGATTTTCGCAGGGAATAGCTAAGGTTGAAATGTGTAGTACTATTTATAATTTTCACTTTTAATTTTATCAGATACATGTCCCTCAAAGTAAATATTCTTGTTTTTCAACCACGAGTCAAGCCTCCGGACACATTATTTTTCACTATAGAAATGATTCTAAGTGTTTTCGTTTGAAAGAATATATAATACCATTTTTTGATATCCTCACAGTTCGCTCTCTGGTCAAGGAATAGAATAGATGTGATGATAGAATCTCGTAGCACAGATTGGCTCTATTTTTCGTGTGAGGGTGATGCTCCAGGGTAACAGATTTCCTCCGCGTTAGATTTCTCTGGGTGACAACAGTTTTCGCAGCCCTCCTGCTGGCGTTAATAGATCAGAAGGACAGACTGGGAGAATTTTTAAGTGGAAACTAATTGGGAGAGTGGCTATATATAGCAGTGAACTTGGTGGTGGTGGAAAGTAGGTGTTGGACATTGGATTTTTTTATATGTATGTGGACGACGATAATAATGGGTTCGACGTGGGGCTTCAGGGATAGAAATGCGTGTACGTAGTTAAATATGGGAAGAGGGGAAATAAGGCTCGGAAGGATCGGGGGGAAGAAGTGGATAGATTTAGTTTTACAGAGTAACGGAATATTGAACAAGGTTATGAAAACGGCTGGAAAGGGAGAAAGAGGAAGGAAAAGAATTTTTATTTTCTTTCCTCTTTTCGTGTGTCAAGGATATGAAAGATGACGTGGAAAATTTAGGAGGGTCCTGAAAACAAGAAAAAGGATTGATAGACGAGGGTACATGGAAAGGAAAGCGTGGCAGAAACATCTAATATAATACCAGCATTGCTTAAGTGGTTATTATGAAGCTGAATACTTAAATAATCATTTTATTCAATTTAGGCAGAGAAGGAATGGGAAGGCCTAAATTCTGGATTTATGCCATGCGCATTAGCGAAATATTGCTGAAGTTGGTGACTAAAATAATATAGACATGCTTGTTTCTTATACTATTATTTCGGTTTGATGGAAATTATGTTACTATTACGAGCTTTTGTACGTACAATAAGGAAAAAGTTAGATTTTCATAAGACGACACTTACTTGAAAGCTACTGAGCATGAAAGTCCAATAAAATTTACCTGATATTTTTTATTAGTTACTACTAAGTAAATTCTGAAAAACATGACCAATCACTCACTAAATAAGATATTGAAAAACTTAAAATCGTTGCTCAAATAATTAAATTTTTACTATAAAAGAACCATGAGGAGATAATCATTTAGGTATCCTGCATATGCTCATATTTTTTGCCAAAGAACCTGTCTTCTACCGCGCGAAGTTTGTGTCCAAATTCAATTCCCCTGCATTTTGGATATTTACCTCGAAATGAAGGCTTGGATAATCTGATGACTACTCATTGGTCCGTCTCTATCCAGCTGCGCAAACAAGCTAAGAAGAGGCTTGTGCAGTCGCTAGCAGCTACTGATTCGAGTGCTGGCTCTCGGGAATGGTTTGGTTCTGTATATAGAGAACAAACACGGAAGAATGTTTGCCGTTCCTGGAATAATTTAGACTGCCGGAATGCAATTGAGTTGACTTCCATGCACTGAAGACGAAGGTGCGTCGCGGGAACCACCACTTCTCATCATTTAGAGGCAAGCAGTCTCGTAGCAATTTGAGCATTTTGCTTGACCCCGATCCATTTTCAGGATGTATCATCCATACATTGCTGTACATAGACCCATTAGTCCCAAAATGCGTAACCTATAAAATTCATCGGCCGTCATTTTATGCTCGGTTTTAATTCTACTATTTGATTTAGCCGTAAATTCTTGCTCGACAGTTTTGAATGCGGTACTTCTTTTTTCATATTTAGATTTGAACCATTTATGTGTGTGGTAGGTGCCTACCACCTTTCTTTCACCGTTTCCTTCCTAATTGAGAATATTTTCTTCAAGTCTGACTTTATATACCGCCGTAGTTACTTACCAAGTCTACATTAAATACTCGTAGCCTTCGAATCTCAATTTAAATAGCGCATTTAATCTATTTTTATCGCTGCATTGCAATTACGTTTTCTGATTATCTATTCTCGGCATTTTCCTTACGTTTGCGAAGTTATGCATTTGACCACTGTTTAGCGATTCCCAAGCTCATGATGGTACACGTTGTAATTTGTGCGTGGAAACAGAAATGCCGATAGAAAAGGATCCACGGTTGTAGCCCTCAGGCTTGCAAAAACTTTGAAGACCCAGAGCATGCTAGAGCGAGTAATGTCTAGGGGCGATCCGCTTGGATTATTGACACGGAGATAATGGAACTCAGTTTCAAAAGCAACAAAAACACAAATGCGTATTTCACCAGTCTCTAAGGCTTTTGCGCGAGGGAGGACGGTACAAATATTGTCTTCCGTCGGCATGCTTACTATTCCATCATACTATGGAGAGTGGTGAATCTCTATGAGGAAATGTTTCACGGTGGCCGAGTAAAGAGTACCAGAACTTGCGTGTCACAAAAAGGACGGTATGGCCATGTAAAACGGAAAGCTCGAGCTGGCATTTAAGAGGAGAGAGGAAGTAGTCAGGTAAAACCATAAGGATGGAAGCAATGTGAATAGGGAGGCAACACATTGTTTAGGGATTATAAGAGATGGTAATAAGTATAGTCGCTTTTTCTATTTCCTTTGTTACGTAATGGAAAAGAGCGTAATTCTTTGATGCCTACAGGAAGTGTTTCCGAATCCAGGGAATTAGTGAGCTTACTACGGTGTATGTTAAGACATGAGAGGGTTTTAGGGGTTTTAGGCCAACTCAGCCTATATCCTAGCCCCTTTCCATCCGCGACCTCGTCCCATTCACAAAGGTAGATTTCGGATACTACTGCAGCTCACATCTCTTGTGCATGAATCGTTGGCATTTGTTCTCGACACATTTCTCCCTTAGTAACATTATGCCATGAAAGCACGCTTGAAGACTTGGGTAAAAAATAATGAAGAATTAATTAAAATGCGCATAACCAATGAATTATGATTATTTTGACATGTTTTCGGGGTATGTTTGTTTCAAATATAAAATGTTCCTCTGTATTCCGGTTGAAATACCAAGTAGATCAAGTCGTAAATATTTTGTCTAGTGATAGGTAGGTGATAATTTTGTGATCGGTAATGAAAGATAATTTATTCCTTTGTAGTACTGCGCTCATCTATTTGTAGAGACGTTGATAAAATAATAAGGAAGTTTGTCTTCTCCTGATCTTGGACTTATAGATCAATGTGTAAAAATATATTTGCTAAAATTATATGATCGATAAATACGGTAAATAAGTCTTTTATGCAGTTATTCCTAGAACACACGCTCAGTTATGTGTATCCAATTGTTGTACTGCGACGGGAAAATTAACCTTGGACCTGCACTCCAAAATATTTATGTGCTATTCCTGTTTTTAGTCTCTTTTGTCTAACATTTTAAAGTGGACCAATCAAAAAAAGGAAATATTAGATACCATCGGCATTTGTATCTAAAGAACATGTAATCCTACAAAGCAATTAATTTTGCGAATGTTCATGTCTCTAATGCCGCGATTTGAATTCTATTATCCTGATATTTAACACTAAGCGGTAAATCTTAGAGTAAATAATTAAAAATTTGAATTACCCATTTATATACCTATTTCTTATTTCTCTTCCTTTAATGTTCTGTTTTGTTACAAACATTTCGCTGTCAAAGAAAGTTCTCAGTGTTTCTACTATTTTATGGAAAAACTAATGTTGATACATCCCTATTATTTGAGAGGTTGATTTTATTTTTATGGTGTTTTTCAGATGAAACAGCATTCATACCAAATGTTATAACAATACATATACAACTTAACGAAGAAAAACTCTAGCGAGAAACGAACTGCAGCTTCTCAGTCATGGGGTTTGCATCATCGATTTTGCGTATTGTGCTAATTATTTTGATGATATTTTACGCTATGGAACATGCATTTTGCAACACATTTTTTTTTGGAAAACATTCTTGCTGTCCAGAAAATTTATTCTTTCATTCCCTTCATCTCACATATCCAGCAATCCCACTGCTTCAAATTCATCAGCATTTCCTCAGATCTGAATGCATTTTAGGCTTTCCGATCTGAGGAAATCTGAGGAGGAATCTGAGGACTTTTACATTTTTATTATTTCATAAACAAATCCTAATTTGCCATTATCAATGAGTCCTATTTTGTGGGAGAAAAGAGACATTGATTATGGCCAAATGTGCTGTGATAGATAGTTTCAAATAGCTCATAGAACCGGTTTAAGTTTATTCATTAAGAAATGAACAATATATTTCGTGGCAGTAGGAAAAGAAAAGTACCTAAATAACTTTTCGATTGAAGGTGCAGGTGTGTTTGACAAGTGAAAACGATAGAAAGGAATCAAATATGAGACATCATTGAACGATCAAATAAAATTGCATGCGACAAAGTGAAGTGACTTGGATGATTATGGTGGAGAAAAAAATGGCCTCCTATTCAGAGGGACTTCATTTGAATCCCATAACTGGCAGATTTTTATGAAATGATATCTCTGCGTGATATGTTAATGCTCTATATAGATTTCTTTTTTATCAACCACTCTTGTATTTAATGGCGTGATCTGTTGGTTCTCTCACTTAAAAAAAACTTGAGATAATATGTGAACGTGTGACGTACCTCATTCAAAACTGAAACTACATATTTGAATACATGTTTTCTTTGTCTTTGATGCAGTAACTTAGAGAGAGATGGTGAAGGAGTCTTATATCGAAACCAAATTTATTTCCTTAAAAAAATATTATATGAAGATCATCCTCCTGGTAATGCACAATCCTTCAGCAGATTTTTTTTATAAACTTAGGCGTTTGTTATTCATAAGTCGTCACCTCCTGTATAAAATATGAGATTATTGAAAAGAATGTTTGTGGCGCCAGAGAATGTTTATGAAAAGCTCTATTATTCCTTTCACAACCGTGGGAGATGGAAACTCCAATGCTCGAAACCGAAATAATGAGCAGAATAAATTTCCATTCGCGTAATTTGTGCATATTTTTCCAACTTTTATGAGATTTTCTTCTTTAGCATATTTGAAAAAGAATCTGAAGGAGCGTCATTCATTCATTTCAGAAATTCCTGTAAGCCCAGGAAGATGCTTCATTTAAATCTTGCGATCATCTTTTTTCTTCCTCCTCGCCATTCAGTTTCCTTCCATTATCGCGTGCTGCCAGTTTTTATCAGATAATTGACTAACGAATGTTTTTATTTTACATCTGCATTCTGAAATAACATGATTTGGCGGTGCTCATATTCTACTCTGGCTCGGGTAGTTGCTTACTTTATGAACAGCATTACTACAGAGAAAAGAAGTTTCATTTTGCGCTCTCTATTCAGCAATATTGCACTAGTGATTTCATAGCAAAATGTCTTCCAGTATTGTAGCCAGCAATAGAGGCATAATGGTATTTTACCTCCATTCAACCCATCTCCCCATAACAAAGTGGAATGAAACCTTTTGTCTATCTCGTTGATTGCCTTAATGAAATAGATACGGCTAAGATCACTCTTCTGTTTTTTTGTTCCGTTTATTAAATTAGACGTTGAAAATAATGTAAAGACAACTATATTAAATTTTTGTAAAAATTTTTATGACATTTTAGTCCTTATATAATTTTCTCTTTCTCGTAATATAAACGGAAATGAACAGTAGAAATATTGCTGTAAATAGGTGCTTGGAACTCCGTGGCATTCCTTTTATGGCTCACTAAGAGTTGTCATTCGTACTGGACCTTACTTATATTGTTGTCACTCTCCCACAGTGCAAAGGGGCACGATTTAAAAACGTTTATTACCTTCAGGAATTTCTTAGAAATCGTTTATTAATGTGTAATTTGTTACCATTCCTAGGATTTTGATCGACCGTTATTTATTCTTGTGATTTCCACAATATTAGTGTATCTAAAGTGAACTACGTGAGACAGTCTTTAAACATTAAGCAAAATTTTGCCACCGTGAAGCGAGTGCGAAAATTTCGCACTATCCTGCCGAAAGAAAAGTAACCTTAAAATATGCCAATGAGATACATAGTCTGTTATAGATTATGCATTTTTGAAATTTCAATTTTCCCTTTGCAATTCTGTAATGCAGTTTCGCGAGGTAGAGTTAATTACTCTTCATGCGATTATTTCCGAAAATATCACTGGTGATTATCTAATCAAACATGTAATCGAAGAAGGACAATATTATCCGGATGTCTGCTAAGAATAGCAATTCCTTTAACTGCCTTGCTGTCACTTCCCTTATCCTAGAGCAAGATTTACCCCGTGAAAAGGCGCACAAAGACTCGTCGTTATAGATCCGCAGGAAGGAATAATGAGTTGGCCAAGTTCGCCAAAGAGCCTGCAGCGTTCCGCGAATGAACTTGGCCACGCGATTTCTTTCTCGCAAATTAAAGACCTTGGACAATGGATAGAATAATTTTTTTACTATAAAGTAAAAGCAGAATCAGTGCTTAAAGAGCACCACGAAGAACAAGTTGGTAATTAGTCCTCGGTGCCGGCGGAGAAACTCATCCCTTTTATGCCTCAAACCCCTCTCACTCCTCCCCCACGCAATCTACTCATTTTTTAAGTCTCCCTCGCCTCTTTTCTTTTGTGAAAAAAAGCGATACACACGCACACTAGAGTGGAGAGGCAAAGAGGCGCGATGGCGAGGGGTTAGCGTTAAGCTGCGAGTGTGTGCGTGTGCATCCATTTGGCCCTCTCAAGGAAGGAGGAAAAAAAAGCGGGAGAGTTTGAGCGAAGCTGTAAGTTGAAGTAGGTTGAAAGAATGGAAGGATGGAGGAGGAGGATGGGTAGCTCTCAGGAAGTTTTTTTTTGGATCCGTCCACATATTAGCATAAATTATTATCCACGCGCGTATTGGGCGAAGGCGGTTCTGTCTCTCCAATATCTGCGACCCTTTTATCATATTCCGCTCGTAATTTTTTCTGCTCTTTTCTGTAGCATATTCTCTTTTTCCCGTCTGTTGTTTCTTTCCTCCATTCCGTTGCGATGCTATTTTGCTCCTCTTGCACTGTCTTTATTACTGCTTTGCTTTCTCTTCCTCATAATGCCATGTTTATCCTAGTCTTTTTATTTTTTTAAATTAATGATATTTTTTGTGGTTATACAGTAAAATGACGAAGGAATTATCTGATTGCGATGTTGTTGTGGTGTTGTCTCTTGAAGGTGCCAGGTTGGACTGCGTGTGATATAGTAAATAAAGGCCTCATGATTGTTTGAAAATCTTTGGAACTGGAATGAAGGGTATTCATTATACTCCAACTATATCACGGATATAAAGCTTATGGTATTTGTCTTGGTAATGCGCTACCATGACTCAAATAGGAGGTTTTTTTCAAAAATTAGGAACTTTTTTTTGGTTTTATTCCTACTGCAAAATTTGTTAAACTTAATTGCACTTATTGATTTTATTCCTCATAATATATCGCCTTGTGTGAAACCGTTCTGTCAGATTAAAAGTTTAACATTGTGCGCAAAATCAATGTAAATAATGTATGAAATAAAGTAATGATTAAATTGAGATCCAACCGGCTGTTGGAGTGCTTTTGATTTAATCGTTTATGCCATATTTTTGTACTGCTAATATATCAGATCAGCATCTTATCTATACCATTTGAAAGGAACGGAATGTGTTGTTGCGGTGGGTTTCGAAGTGGTGTAAAAATGAATGGTCAGCAAATTAAGATAGGGGGTTTCCCATCTCGTTTTCATTATTTTGTTTATAAAATTTGATGTTGAACTTAAGAAAACTTCTACTCCTGAATACAAAGTTCCTACCAGACCCCAACTCAATATGACTGATCGCCGCCTGCCTACTCCTTCACGGACATTCCAGTCCAACTAAGGTGTCCGCACACACAGGCAGATCAACATGAATACACACATTCTGAGCCTAGCCCTTCACTGGTTCACCTCTATCCTTCATATTCTCCCCCCTCTTGATTGCCAAATTCCCGACCAAAATACTGATATCAGAATTCAATTTTCTTCCATGCACGTGACTTCATTTGAGTTTCTTTCCTTTTTCTTGGTGATATAATGGTTTTTTTCTTTTCCTTTACAGGTAAGAGGCTCTAGCATATGGGAATTGATATCACTTATGGAATCACGTGAGTAGTGTTCTCTTAATTCCGTATTATTTTGTTCTATAGCTCAATCTTTCAATAGGATGAACTGCATTTTTATATTCCTTGCATTTACACACGATTTTCCTCTTCAGCATATCCCACTTCCTATCTCCGATCATACATACTATCCAAATTACTATCAATAATGCTTGCATAAATACTATTTCAAGTAAATATATTGGGTAGGCTATCACGTGACTAGCGTTACTAAGTTGTTAGTCGCATTTCTTAAAATATGTCAATTTATATTCCTCAAGACTTGCATGACTTAACGATGTTAATACATGAAAATCACTGCATATTACATTTCTACATCAAAATGTATATTAACTATTCCAATTCGCCTCTACGTGTCTTTGCTGCATTCCATTACTCTCCCTAATTATGTGCAAAAAATGAAATTTAGAATTCTTTAGACTTATAAACTGTTTACTTTTTTGCCCTCATTATCTAAGCTGCCATAGCGCGATGGTATTTTTGATACATTTATAATATCTTCAGAGAACATGTCCGTCTTAAATTTCTGTACTTTAACCTACTATCTGAAAAAAGATATTGTTCCCCTCATTGGCCCGTTTAGAAATACCTATGAATTGGAAAGAAGTTATTACCTCATTATGTTTTAATATACCTCCTGTAGTTTTATTATTTTTCAATTGATATTAAAGATTCGGCACTGCATAGCGTTAGCAAAAGCAATGGCTATGATGACGTCGCATACATATCTGATTGTGATCAAGCTTAACTGAAATTCACTTTTGCAGACGACTGTGGGATTTTTGCAATTAATTTGATTGAATCAAATATCATGCATTTTCAACGTAATTAATGGATTTTAAATTTAACTGCCATGATTTTGTTGCGTAATTTGATGTTTTCCCTAACAATTCAATCTTTTCCACAATTATTGGTCCGGGGTACAGAATTAATGCATTAATTGTTGTATTCATTGTTAATTTTTGCTCAATTGAAATCAGCATGAACAAAATTGTGACTTCTTTTTTTTGTTTTAATGCGCCGTAGTTTATCCGCTCTTTTTGGTATTTTTATATCATAGTTTGATAAATATACCATCATTCTAGAAGTACAGAAAGAGAACCTGGGCTTATGGCTTCATAAATTAAATACATGTTAATTAGGAGAATACATCGTATCAAGGGTATCGGAAATCGGAAAAAAGGTAATAGACTTCATTGGTGACTGGTCTTTACGAATAGAAAGCCAAAAAAATGAACGTCATTTTCACGTATGGTATGGAACTTTTCTCGTATTTACGAATATATCAACGGTATTACTCTCATCGTACTTAGCCTTAGCTTTATTGTTCTCTTTCCTTGGGTACCCGATTCTTTGTGGCCATAATGTTTGAGTATTGCCCATTTTCCATTTGATTTCGATCTCCATATATGTAATGCGTACACTCATAGAAATGGTTTCTGACAGCTAATTGAACCCTAGGCAGGATATGATGATCTTAACAACGATAACATAGGGTATTTTGGTATATGCGCTTGTAATATGAGGTATCTAAGCAAACGAATTTTTCTTTGATGTTCCAGAGAGAAATTCAGAATTCATGTGCATAAATATAATCACAATTTTGTTATAATTTACCTTTGTAAGCAGGTGTATTATTTGTACCAACTTAACGCAGTTTATATGATACTTTGTGGGAGAATGTGTATGTTTATATGACATAAAATATTTCGAGAGAAAATAAACATGTAAACATCTTAGATGACCTTACTCGTTGTCACGTAGTTATCACACTTAGAATAGATGCAGTGAACCAATCAAGGCATATTTTCTTAACAAATTGGTAAAAATGCCAATGCAGTAGTGTACGGTAAACACGGTTATGTTAATCACCACTTAGGTATTCATTTCTTACTCAGAATATGTTTTCCATTGCATTACCTATTATGTTTTTGTAACCCAGTATTCGAACCTCCGCGTGAAATCCATAGCTGTGGTAAGCCTTTGTAGGTGGGTACTTGATTTTTATGGAAATATTTATGACCACCGGAAGATTACGGTACCACAAACTTAAAGGTTTCCGAAAATTACGAGCGTACGCCGAGCAAGCGAAGGGAGTTGGGTGAAAAAGGCGAGAATGTAGTGTCGGCTGCTAAAATTGAAATTGGTCTTATCAGGAAACGAACAGTCGGGGTATTCTCCGCGATATTAAAATGGGCTTTCTCTCGAGGCCTCCTGGAAAGCCTCAGGAGGCAGTCTCGGATATCGACACTTTCTTGCGCGAGCGGAGAGAGAGTGGGCGGGGAAGAGATCGAGCTAAGAAAGGAGCAAGGAATGGGAGGGTTAAAGGAGACCGGGGGAGTTGTTGTGGAGGAGGAGGTAAGGGTGTGGGGTGGGGAAGGTTGGTAGGTGGGTCTATGGCTGATGTGCGGGAGGGAAGGGGATTTAGGGAATGGTTTGTTTTTTTTCGGTCGGCGTGGATGAGGCAGGAAAAATTTTTTTGCTTCTATCTTGCAAAGTGCTGCTAAAGGAATATTTTCTTTCGCTTCTTGTAAAAGGTTTTTTTTATCCTTCTTCCCTAACACGCACTGCCCTCTCCGCCTCCCTCCCATCCTTCACTCCCCCGCCAAAGGTGAAGTCGCATTAGTTTGGATGAGGCAGGGCGTCGAAGCGGAATTCTGTAGTTAATGTTTCCATTTCCGTACTCCGTGGCATGTAATATTTGTGCTCATGTCGTAGGGTCATGTTATACATTAAAGATCGAGGTCTTTTATGGGGCCGTGGATTTCATTTCCTGATGTGCTACACCGGTGTGAATTGCCGGGCGTCGTTCTTCCGGGGTAACATCTTGTCCTGCCGAAGTGCTATATTACTTAGTAAGCAAAACAGTCGTAGACAAAGATTGTTTTGGAGTATTACTTAGGAATTTGCGGGATATGAATGTATATTCCATATCCAAATAAAATAAAGTTAATATAAACATGACCTGATAGTCACCAATGCCAAACATTTTCATTCAAATAGTGGAAAGCCTCTCACTACATCCCCCTTACTTATTTCTTTTTCTCTTAATTTAGCAGTAAATAATAATTATGATTATGATCTGGCTTATTAGATATTTTTTTGCCCGAAATAAAACGATAGCTCCGATATTCTTGCAATAACTTTCACCTGTTGTACATATTCACAAACTTATATTTAGACGGTTGCGGCCCTACATAATCACCAAAAGTGATAGACGAAATGTTAGAATCAGATCCCATTGTTTATAGTATTTTAGGAGGAGACGTAGGCTCTTATGAGGGGAGTAAGGTCATTATTGTAGAGATGGAGGAGAGACGGATTTAGTTGGTGGGAGGGGGAGGGAAGTGCATTATATTTTCTGACGCCTACATCTACATTTTGGACTGCGAGAGGCCCCAAGAGTGAGTGACTGGGGATGGTACGTGAAGTTGAGTTGTAGCTGAAAAAGTTTTAGTTAAAGTGTGGTGTGTAATATATCTGAAAGAATTATACTTTGTCTGCGTTGTAGTCGTGGGTTGAGCGTGGGAAAAACTAATTCTTGTGCCGCTCGGTCTGACGGTTGATTTCTTTTAGTTTGTCAGTTTTGTGTGTCCAATTGATCTGGTGAACTCATTACATATCTGTGAATTATTCCGAATAGTTTTAAATTTGGTTTTAAGTTGTGGCTAGTCCAGAAAGCGAAATCGTAATTCAGATTTTGGTAACTTCTTACAAAGAATCATCTAGTTTTGCTTTAAGTAGATACGTTATGAGTATTTTTGTTAAGCTTTATTTCTCGTTTTAAGTAATCTTACAAATTCATTGTTGCACTCGTACGGCGTTTGACCTCGGCAAGTCTCTAGTGGTTGGTCCTTTCACGAAGCCAAGTCTCGAGTCGTAGATGCCCGCCTATACGGCTCAGGCGATGGGTGAAAACCGAGGTCAAAAAGGGTGGAAACAGGAACCTTAGTTTGTTATTGGAGAATGGCTCTCAGCGACCAACTTTGAGGCTAGACTGGACTCTGAACCTGACTTCTCCGAAAACTCCCCGTAGCAAACTCCGCATCCAATCCAAATTCCAACCCCTCCTCTCCCAGTCATTCTTCCACATTCTCAGACTACTCTTGGCGTCAGCTTTTATTCGTGGGGGTAGGTGTGGCTGGCAAGGCGAGATTCCAAACCCAGACTATACTGCCAAAATAAAGACACTAAATTCGCTTTGACGTTGCGGAAGAGTGACTTAATAGCCTCCACAATAATTTGCTAAGCATCAGTCGATTAATGACATTGTGTATCAGTTAATTGAAGTTATTCATTCTACTGCTTTATGCCTCGAGATTTTAATGTGAACAACAATTTTTCCATAAGGTGGGGACGAATGTAAAATTGTTTGGTGTAGTGTAATACTCGCACAGAAATTTCTTTTACCTTCTTCTGAATAGAAAATAACGTATGTTATCTCTTACTTCCTGTACTTGGGATAGAGGAAAAAAGGAATTATAATATTACCCTATTTTTTCGTGGATTTAATGTAAAAGGTACTAACTTTTAGAGATCGATAAACGATGTGACGAGAAGTGTTGGCCTTATTTTTCCTTTGACTTCTGATGACCGCAGATGGTTTCAACAAAACGTTTTTTAGTTTTGAATTTTATGTTCCTTTGTGTAGTCTGTCGAATTTCGTTCGATTACAGATGTAATTTTTCATTCTCAGACCGTCCAGACCCCGTCCTCCGAAAACTTCAATATATTTTTAGTGAACTAAACAACATTCATGACCTGAGTAAAGCAATTCCACCTTTTGCATAATATTGCATAATAGTAGTGGAAGTAAAGCGGAAAATTTACTTTACATGCTTAACACGTGCTTGCTTGCTTACATGCATACTTGCATACATGCTTCAGCTGGTATAGGAAATTATTTCAGATAACTCCACCTCTCTGAAATGCAATTCTGTGACTAATCACTAATCTGCGAAATTTGAAATTAGATTGTTTCTCTAACTTTCAAACAATTCATCATGATTGCCACGTCCATGGTTTGATGCATGACTGCATTGGGCTAGGTAATTTTTTTTCTTAGATAAAGTATTAGACGTGAAGAAATTATGTCTTGTTCTAATGGACATGAAGAATTTCTGAGAAAAGTGACATAAAGACCGCTTTACACGATACAATTTATTGTACAAACGCTTGTATTCTGAACTAAATTGTATGTTTGTCTGAGTGGAATTAGAACAGGTTCTATTTTCCGTTCAGTCAATGAGACATTCGCACAAGCGTTCACACAATTTGCCGCTTTTCACGGTACAATTTCCTCATGCAAGCGTTTGTACAAAACATTGTCTCGTGTAAAACGGCCTTAAGGCGATGATGGCATTTCCTTTATCAATTTGAATACTACCGTATTAAATAAACGTAATGCTAGGTTACAGCCATTGCTGCCGTTGTATCAAATGAAATAATGTCGCATACAATTGCAGTGATGTTCAAATAGACAAAACAAACAGATCGAACTCTGAATATCTCTTTCGCTGATATTCTAAATAGTCGTCATGGTCTTCACGTCGAAAAATCATTTCGCATAAAGACGCCGTATGGAATACCAACTGGAAAAAATGTTGTCACACAATACACACTAAGAAACCCAAAGAGCCATTCAGCGCTCTACGTATTAGCGCCGCAAAAACTGTGGAAACCCTTGCAAATAAAATCGAAGCTAATTTCTAAGGATATAGAAATAGGCAAGAGAGAAATATTAAGGTTGACAAATATGTTTGATATAATTTGATTTCTGTGCAATATAAGAGAGCTATTTTTTTCAACCTCCGATGGAGCACGATGTGGAAAAAAGTGTAACATAATGGTTTACTACCAGAATTCAGGTACAATCTTAGTTACTTTTTCGTGTAGTCACTATGAAGTTTAAGACTTTTTTCGTACCGGTGGACGGGTTTTCAAATATTCTCTTCATAAAGGCTGACTGCCAATGTGTTAAAATGTGATTTCATGATTACTGGAGACAATATGATTCATCTTTTGTTTTGAAAGAATACCAATTGGCAATTCATGTGTGTTGTCAGACATTAAGCCGCCAACGTAGAGCCATTAAAATCAAGATGAAGAATGCTGTCTACTGGAGTTGTTTTGATTCATGACCACGACTGACTGTTCACTGCTGCAATAACCCAAGGGAATTGTGGAATTTCAACAATATCTGTCCAATTATGTAGTGCACAGCCCAGATCTGGTACCAATTTGCTCTCACCCTTTACCGTATCCGATGGAAGGTCTGCGAGGACAGCGAATCTGCACCAGCGATGACCTTCATGGCACCTTGAATACCGATTTAAACACACACCTTTATGGGTAGTGTGTTGGAATACTTGTCCACCGGTATGATAAGTCTCTTAATCTTCTCAGCGACTAAGCCGAAAAGTAATTACGACTGTACTTGACTGCCACCAATAAAATCATTTTATTTTTCAATCTTTTTTATTATATGCCACATGGGAGGGAATAAAAATCTCTCTTAATTTAGCAATGCAATTGATGAAATGGCTTACTTCTCAGGGGATTCGTGTCTTGTGAAATATCATTGCAAACGGTGAGTGAAAGGTAATTTAAGCTATCGGAAATTTATAGAGGAGAATACCGTGATAGACATGATAACGCAAATACGGGCGTATCGTAGGTAATTATATCTCCGGCGTAGTTTCATTTGCGGATTTAATTGAGAACCAGGCATGTTTAATTAAAATTGGTGTGCTTGGCCAGGCGATCGGATTTGATAAACTACTACGAAGCCATTTCTATGTTCAACGAGCTAAGCTTTTCACGTGGTAATTCTGAACGAACATATCTTCACCGGTAAATCCACGGAATACCGTATCATTATCCGCTTTCATTTCACCGCTCCTGTTTTCCCAACGCTTCTCCATCTCCACCATCTGTCTCATCCTCTCCACTTTAAAAAAAATGATATTTTTCTTCCCTTTAATTTGCGTTGGAATTAATAATAAAAAAAAATAATTACAGTAAAATTCGCCGGAAAAGTTTCGGGAGGGTTGTGTGATGGTTGGCGGGGGTGGAGGTTGGCGGAGGAGTAGGAGTGTGGCACTTCTTTTCTTATTTTATTTCGCGAGAGTTGGAGGGTGGAGTGAGGGGGCGGTGAGTGTGGAAGTGTTTTGCAGAAGGGAGTGTGAGGGATGAGGACACTTCACTATTTTCAGCGGCCGTTTTCAAGAGGGTCGGGTGGCGGGCGGACGGCGAGAATAGGAGGTATCGCGCGAACTACGGGTCTAGTTCTTTCGCGCGCCGTCGAACCCGGCGAGGGCGTCTCTCGAGGCGGGTGGGTGTGTGTGTGTGGTTGTGCCTTCCGGGGGTGTGTTGGCGAGGGATTTGGCCGCGCTTAGCGGGAGTTCCGGTCGTGAACTACTCAGGGAGTTAGCGTGGGTGTGGGTCGAAGTGAGCCTCTGGAGGGGGGGTGGAGAGAGAGAGGGAGGCCTCATTCCCTTCTGAGCGGGTGGTTGGGGGGAAAAAAAGTGGAAATATCGTCACGCTGTGATTTTGAAAGGTTGGCTACGTGGCAGAAGGAAATGTGAGGTAACATGCCCCGGCATGGCTCGTCGCGTAAAGGAATTTATAATTCAGGGTCGACTCGAGGCCCGTCCTCTTAGACCTCAAAAGGCAAGGAGGCCCCTTTCTCCTCTGATTTCCACGTTCCGGTTTTTTATGGGAAGTAGTGCGACCTAATTTCGGCTCTACGTGTATTTTAATGAAAAATGTATTTCAGTGACTGAATATAAAGGAGCTTAGAACCATCCCTTGTAAATGAGATTTTATATCCAAGGAGTTGAAATTCTTGTTTAGGTGGCCTATTATTAGTTTTCTCGACGCGAGTTATATTTGCTGCTAAGGAAAGTGGCATAGGTTCATGTAATTCCCCGCTTTCCACGTTTCAGATCTGTTTCTTTGAGGCTGTCCAAAGCATGAATATCTTCGGAGGCAGTAGCCATTCGCGGGACGCGACACACAGTTGAGTTAATTTGCGCCTGTAGGGATAAAGGGAGTTGAGTAAGATTAAAACTATTAAAAAATTGGGTGAAGGTTGGAATGAAACTTTGACTTTGGCATTAACATTTAGTTAACGTTATATTAAATGGGTGAACGAGCTATCGTCGACTGCAACGAACGAAGCTCTGGTCTTGAAGCACTCTCTATGCGGCCATCATGGGAAATAGATTTCAATTTGTAGGATATTATAATGCATAGATTATAACCCACTGTTTCCTAATTTAACACGTAAGATAAAAATATCATCTAATTGCGGAGGTGGTAATGGAACCTGCGTTTTTTTTCCACCCAGGAGGTGGTTTCCGATGCGGCTACCTCAGTCGGCGTATAAGGAGGTATCAGGGGTATTTTCAAAAATGTGTAACGCTATTGGGAACGGAGCCTGAGTCATCTGAACCAGTATTCACTCTCTTGCAGTCTCCGTAAGATTCGGATGGTATTTGTGTGTGTGTCACCGTTCATGGTGAATATGACAGCATTCCACTATTTAGACTGTTGGACTAAGCATGTTCGTACTAATTCTGAAGATTCAGGCGATATGTAGAGGAAGCGAAACATGATAACACAATTTTCTTTATGTATTAAGCATGTTTGTGTTAATTATAAAGAATAATTTCGTAATTGTTTTACTTATAGAAATAAACCATTGATGTGACTTATTTACAATAGTAGACCTTTGCGTCTTAGTTTTTCGTTCCGCTTATAGCATGATTAGGCAACGCTAAGAGATTGGAAGCGGAACATTGCATTTAGACATTTCAGTAGTAATGATTTTTGGCATAATAAACGTTGCGTTCCAAAAAAAAAACCTCCAACATGCCTCACCCGTCCGTAGTAAAATATTTTGGTCTGATTATGATATTTCTGTGCAAGCATTCATCTTGACGTGGTTTTCCGCTGAAGACTCGTAAAATTTGCTCGACTTGCCCACCCTTAAAGATTCCCTCTCTAGATAAGCCAGAGTTCTCCATTATCAACCCCCTTTTGGCCCTAACAAGTACGACACGGACGTAAACACGCAAAGTCGGCTCACGCGCCATCAGTTATTCCACCAACCCATAATTTCAGAGTTCACTGGCTATTGCCGAAGGAACCGCTGATAATATCGACGAAGCATACCTCGTGCTCAAGAATAGCTAGGCATGAATGCGCAGTTTATCCAAGCCGAAAAAATACTTGCTTTCAGTAAAAAAATCATCAATACTCAATCGCGAGCGGGCTTCAAATAAGAATTTTCCCGTACCCTAGCAGAACGAGTACGGAACTTCCATGAAACTGCTTTAAAAACATAAACAGTAAAATTTTTTTCTAAACTAGTTGTGTGCTCTTTCGTAGCATATATTCTGCGTATGTAATGAGGATGAGTTTCCTGGTTTTACGATAGGCTCTCGATATGTGGCTATTGTGTTTTCTCTAGAAAAATAACTAATGCTGGTATGATTTACCACGCAAGCGTATGTAGTTTTTAGTTTTGCAACCCAAAGTAGTTTAGTTTCAGAACCCAAAGTCATTTAGGGTACGCTAGAGCTGTAGTAATTTCAGCAATTTATACCCCATAGTTCTGATTATCACATTAACCTCTTTTATTACCATTTCTAAATTGTAAAATACCTCTTCAATAAAGTAAAATATTGAAAGAGCATTCGCAATATGATCTATATGTCCTCCAAATGCTCCAGCTTGATATTATTTGTAAATCATTGTCTGTTTCGGTCATTTCTTTCACCAATCACACCAGGGAAAATGAAAATTTTTGCTTAAAACAATGACCGCGTGCTGATAATGAACTATATTCATTTTTATTGTATACTCTTTGATTGCTTGAAATTCATCTTTAGCGAAGGGAAGAGAAGTACAGTAGGAAACTTTAAGGGAGGTACTGTATTGATTATATTTCACCTAAAATGACCCTTGTTAATCCCATCATGAGAGCCTCAGCAAAATTAACATGCGATAATCCGTGAAATCCATCTAGCTTGAAACATTGTGAAAAGGGTAGGTTGCTTAAACAGTGTCACCGGGCGTATTCCTCTCACGTTGACAACAAATCCTTTCTGGTTTTTGCCAAGGCAAAGGTTGCACAAAACCTCAGGCCCCTCGGCCGGCCGAAACTGATCCCTCAGATCCGATGTAAACGTTAGATAAGAGGAGGAGTAGGCCTCCAGGAACCCTTTACCGCGGCGAAACCATTGGGCTGAGGGGTAAAAGGAAGAGGTGCGGGAGACGGCGGTACCCTTAGAGATATACTCCCTCTATCCCCTCCGTCCTCGTGGGGGAGAGGGAGGACGGGGGTATATGCACTCCCCAAGGCACGAAGGAGTTGAGGGATAGAGGGGTGACACCTCCCTTGCAGAAGGGATCAGGGTGGGAAAATAGATGGTAAGGAAAGGAAGAGACCCTCTCCAGCGTTGACACGACTCTCCTGCATGTCATGAATCTAAAAATGTCGTGGGGAATATAATTTGCGTATCCATCATGACACCTTTAGTCTAGGTATATTTATTTCTTATCAATAAATTTCTAATGTCGCAGCCCTGCTTTTCATTCATTAATTTTAATAATGTACTCTAAACTGCCAAATATAACTCAACACTCACTTAGTCGACTGCAAATAGGTCATTTGATGATGGCAATTAAGGTTAAAAACTTTGTGTCAAAAAAAATCCTTAAGGATACTACTGTACCGTTTTTATATGTAGAAAAATTGGCCCCATATTACAACAAGTGATAGTTCCTTTTTGCAACACTTTCTGGCATCATTTTACGCCTGAATTTTTGAAAATTTCCTATTTAATCACCTACGCATAACTAAAACAAGTAGTTGGGATTCTTCTCCTCTAGCATAATTTTTTTGTAACAACAGCAAAAGAATTAATTAAAAGAGTAAGCTACCAGCTTAGACAGTTTTCTTATCTCCAATAGTGAACTCGTTGTCTTAGTACTCTTATTCCAGACCTTTGATTTCTGGATGAAATTTTCAAATGGATATATTTTTGCTCTACATGCCTATGCAAAGAAATTTAATGCGTATTAATTTATATTATAAGAATGCGATGCATTTGAATGGATAAAGGATTTATAGAAACCACATGCTGATAATATATTCGTTTGGTGATAACACTAAATTAAATCACTTTGAAAAGCACGATCCAGTTTTCTGCGAAGTATTTTTCGCAATATCATGGTGCCACAAAGTATGTGAAATTCGCCTCGAGCTACCTCAATTTGGAAAAACCTCAAATACTTTGGATTAGTTAAATAGTTAGCCATCCTATCAACTTGATTAACTTTGTCTTAGTTTTATATTATATTATTTTGCCGTGTAAAAACAAGGTGATTCAGTACTTGCCTCCTATCTTTCCTCTCCAGTGAAATATAATTAACTTGGCTACGATTGTAAAATGGTGAAATTTGGTTATGCCTGTCATATTATATTAACAATGCTCATAACGATGATTATATCAATTATAACGATGTCAGTCAAATTCCGCAATAAGAGAAAAGTTTATTCTGCTTTGCAGGGGATATTCTAGAGCCTCAGCTCTTTTTCTTTGATTTTCACACGATTACCTGATCTCAAACCACATTTAGCTTTCCCGTGTCGTTTGCGTACTTTGAAGATTCGGTTTCGTAAAACGACTGGTTTCAGTAACTGGTTAATTTAGATTTCACCCTATTTCTTCATCTACATCTACATATACACCATACCCTGCAAGCCACCGCGAGGGTGTGTGGCAGGGGGTGAAGATCACCAAGCATGCACTACTAACAAGCAAACAAGCAGCTATAGTGTCTCATGCAACTAGATTGTTAGTATCTATAGTATTTAAGGGGTTAATACCTGCATCATGCACTGCAGACTACTCTAAAATATTTCACCTACCTATCCCTTTGCTATGCTGCCTATTTTGTTCTCTTATAGTACGGGGTAAAAATGCCATTTGAATCTATCGGTGCGACAATCAATCTCTCTAATCTTATTTATCTTATCGAATGTAGCATAATACTCTGGTGTTTTTAATATGTGCCTAACATCTTCAGTAAAGCTATCCGATTGAAATTTATCTAATAGATTTAATCCTAATTCATTAGGATCCCATACATTGGCTGCATACTCAAGGTGGGGCCTAACTAGTGAAAAGCTACATCGCTTTTTTGTCTTCTCATCATTTCTTCAGTGAATCATGCTTACTGGTTGTAGCAGGAAAAAAGGATATAGTTACTGAGTGGATGAATGTGTAAGAAATATTTCGGGAGGTGGACTATGTTTCATAGAAGTGGCAACTGTGGAGTAATTGCCACAGAATGGCGTGCCTACGTGCCCAACCTCCAATACCGAATCCCATCTCCCCTCCTGGTAAACCTCTGAGGAGCTCAGGACCTGGAATCCCCAGGTAGGCTCATTAATATGTGCGTCCATCCCTTCCCTCTTGGTCATCGGGTCGTATAATCGTGGGACGATGTGGCGCCCTTGTGGTGGCCGATGGAAAGGATGGGACTGCGGCTAGTGAAATGGCAGCGCTGGCGTAACCTATCGCTGACCAGCTATGCAAATGGTCACCGATGGTGGGAAGGCGGATGCGTTGCGGTCGACCTCTTAGCGGCTTTAGGCGATTAGGAACGAATTTTAAGAGCATTGCGACTAAGGAAATGGTCTTGTCGCACTTTCTAGTCCTTTGGTTTTTGCATTATTGACGAGCACATGACAAGTCTACATGCCTTTATTAGAGATACTCTTGAGATCCTTCTGGCACAAAATGTAAAATTTGAATTATAAAGCTCATTGTGATAAATGAGTGAAGAAACAGACTTTGAGTCTCGCAGGACTAATATTAATAACATCAATTCTATTAGTCAGTACTGGAAGCTGGAACTAAATTTAAAAGTAGATGCACCCAAATCACTTCTGCCGAGAAAAGAGCAACCTCAGATATATAACACATTCCCGTATACTTAAGTGGGCCGAGTGTATTTGATCTTGGAATCGATCTTACCTCAAACTTGTGATCTTAGAATCACTCTAACTTCAACTTTATTATAACAAAATGCTAATTTCACGGTTGTGAATAGAATGGGATTCTTGAAACGAAATGTGGGAAAGTTTTGAAATGAAATAATAAAAGAAATATGTTATTACACACTTATAAAGCCCTACTTAGAGTATTCATCGATAATTTGTGAACCATGTAATCGTTACTTAAATCGGGGACTGAATTAGGTACATAGGAAAGCAGTGCCTTTTGAAACGAGTTCCTGTGAACGCACAGACAATGTTTCTTTTTTATTGGAAGAGTTTGGTTAAGAAACCCTAGACACCAGGACGTTGCTCGCAAGATTATAGTCACATGAAAAATTCAAATCATATGGATATGGATCTGATAACTGCAGACCTTTCTCGCCCCCTTCCTCCCCCAAATCGTGTCAGTATTTAGAGGATAGTGAAAAATTAGAAATCACCCGTAGGACTTAAAAATATTGAGAATAGTTCTTTCCCTCGCACAATGCTCGAATACAAAGCAAAAAAGTCTTTTTTTAAGTTTTTAGAGTTTTTTTTCAGCAGGAAGCCTTGTTCCGATGCATGGATAAATGACAAAAGTGCACTACTAGAATACTGCCTTTCACTTTTCTTTTTAGGATTCCCATTTTCTTTCTAGGTTCCCCTGCTTCGCAAACCAATTTCGGAAACAATATGTTGCTTTCTCGTCATTTGTTAACTGTAGTTTATAAAATATTTAATTCCGCAGCCTTACTATATCCATATTTTTCTTCCCTTAACGACATGTAGGATCGCCTCTTTTTTTCAACTTTTTCATTTTTGTGTTGGTATGTTTCTCTAATTAATTTGAAGAATGTTTCTATCTAGGTGTATGATGGTACGAAAGAGCCGTTAGTTTCTATTCAGGAAACTTTGCACCCTTATTAGAACCTGTTAATTTATCACGTGGCATTAATATTGGGTTCACTGTGCATTGATAAATACGTGTGTAAATGAGGTGTAAAATGTATTTATATTATTGTTTTAAGCAGGTAAACCGTCACTTAGGATCCATAAAAAGTTTTATGGCATTTAAATGAGAAAAGGTGATGTAAATGCTAGTTCTCTTTCGTTAGATATCATTTAGAGTGTACCGCCAGAGAGTTAGATCCATAATAGGTAGATTTCATTATGAAGTCAGAACGCGTTCTGAGAAGCAGGGTGACATTTTTGAAAACCTCTTTTGATAAGTATGGTAGCGTTTCAAGCTCGGTTAAATACCCCTTTTAGTAATAGATGTCAGATCTAACGGTGAATTTCAATCTTTTCACTTTATTTGAAGGCTATCATTTCTCTATTGCTACATGGCATTTTTGTCTTTAAATATTTTTTTAGTTAAAGATACTTTTGGTAAACGTTTGTGCCACCATCGTTTGAATTGATAGCGGAGCATAAACATGATAGGGATAGACTTCTGTGCGCAAGTATTTAAAAATGGCTTTCTTCCCACGCGAATAAAGGATTCATGAGGCTAATGAGTTTGACTGGTGTATATAATTATAGTGAATCAGTAAAACATCCACAATTCTGCTAACCTTTATTTAAATAAACTGTTGTGTGCCCAATTTCAATAAAATTCATTAATGATTATAAATAATTCAAAATTTTAATTAAAATTATATTCCTCCGCATCGACAAAATATTTACGTCTACATAAGTGGTGCATAATCAACTAACACCTCAATCTTATTTTGCGGCAACATATCTTTTAGCCCATATTTACTGATGATTCACCTTTCTACACATTCGAGGTGGTTTGCCAAGTTAGGTGTCTGGTTGAAACTTATTGTCATCTACTTCATTATTATTCAACTGCATTCATTCCGATTTTACCATTTTGGTTCTTTTTGGGATGTTGCACTTACCCTATCCTTTTACGAATATATTTCCGTATAATCTATTCTTCTGAGCTTATTTCCAATTTCGAAAGTATCTTAGATGTAATACAGTTGATTTAGCTATCTTTAGCTATCGCCTCGGTATAACTGCCATGCCATGTCATTTTTCCCTGAGTTCTAAGTGATTTCGCGAAATATTTTCATATGAATTTTGAATGTAGAAATATTATTCTCTTATGTCTCTCTCCCCTTCTTGCCTATGTTGTATGTGTTGTCGGTGAAGTGTTTACCACTCCTTAGAGTGAAATATATCATAATTTTCCTTGGTTTTAAAATTTAAAGTTGCAATCATGACAGTGGTGATTATATTTGGCAATTAGTAAGTTACCAACCGTTCGAGGCACAATGCAGTAATCAACCGAAAATTGAACCTTGTCAGTGGGTATGTGCTCCCAAAGTATGTGTTTATTCTTTGGGCTGCAATTACCTGCGTTGTAGTCTATGAAATGTACGTTTCAGGACAGTAAATATGTCGCTTTTGCCACTTCCCGAATTTCCGCTCCCACCCTTGTCTCACTCAAGATAAACACTCCCACGCGAACTGTTACGACTTCATGACGTACGTAGAGCGTGCCTCTGACGCATTCGCTCTATCGTCAGAAGCCACGTCAATTACGACGACGTTTCCATTTTCCAATTGTTTTGAGTGGAATGATTTAACGCTTCATTCGTTGTTTCCCTTGGACGCAGATTTGCTTTAGATTAAAAAACGGGCGAAATCAAACCTTCAGGCGATATGGGAATTCCTCGGAGAGCCGTAATAACATTTCTAGATCGCATAATTTTTCAATCTGGAAAATAAAGATTCTGATTGATTCCTCTCCAAATTCAAAATTCTGGAGGAAAAAGTGGTCAAACCAGGAACCTGGTATTGACCCAAACCAGGAACCAGGGGAAGCATTATCTCATTTAGCCGCGAGAATTAGAACTCGTGATTTGTGTACTAAAGCATTATCGAATAGTTCACGCCTACTCCTAAAACAGTGTATGATAAAATTCATCTTTATTGTGGAGCAACATGAAAGCTCGAAAGGTGACCTTATTGAAAAATGTTCCCAGATGTATTCATTTTCTTAATACTACCGAGGTGGATTGATGCAAAAATGATCAGTTAACACTTAACTGTATCGATTTCCTGTAAAACACGCGGCCTCTACAGCTTTATATTTTCCGTCTGGAGGATAGGCTTTAGGAGGAAAACATCAATAACCGCCCGCCTTTGTCGTATGACGTTACTTTTCGTCTCTTTTCATGCTATTTCTCTTCGTGGGACAGAAATTCGTGGAATTGCCCAAGAACACGAAAAAACTACATTTTCACCTTCCTATTGGCAGTTTCTATTAATACTGACCAGACTGCTTCCTTTCATCGAACTTTCTCCATCTGCTAGCAGTCGTATATTGGGTTTATGTTGAATGCGTCCCTCAAATACATCTTTTGTTCGTTTATTTTCTTATTTTATTCTCTCATCCGGTAATTGGAGGAAAGAACATTCGTACTTCTGCGTTTTGGAAGTATCTCATGTTTTACTTTCCATTTAGAATGCAGGAAATAAGAGAATATGCATTCTCTCTGTATTTTTTTCAAACTTTGGAGTCCAGAGTTTGGGCACACAATGCCAAATTCTATCACTAATACACAATATTTCTATAATTGAAAAAAATTAGAAAAAGTAAGGAAAATAGCAGTTGATTTGAAAATTGAACGAATTTATTTTTTATTATCTCTAGGCGGATTGTAAAAAGACTCTATGCACGTTACAAGTAAGGCTATGGAAGCCAGGAAAATATTTTCTGTATAGTTCTCTGGGATTTTTATTTAGGTCCTCACCTGCCACTGCGATTTTGTACTCAAGTTACTTCCTCAACGCCCAAAGTGGTCTTGTATGCTTCCTATGTCTTATAGGTATTTCATATAATTTGCTGAATTTAATTAATTATGACAGCTATGGCGAAAATACTACGTGGGATGGCAGTTTTGATTGAAGAGAATATTATTTAACCACAAATTTAGAAGTTAGGGAGCGAGTTTTTTTCAACGCTCTTTTTTTTAATTGGCACTATCTCAAGAGTGCCGCCGCTTTTGTGAGTTACATTGCTACTGTCAGTGTTTTATTTTCCGTTAGTTAAACGTGCATTCAAAAGTATTTGATTTCAGGAAAAAAAAAAAACAATTTTAGCATCCTAAGAATCATGCTGACCAGCGGATGATTTACTTGTATAGGGTTTTAGTGTACTGCGTGCAACAAATTTGCTAAACGTGTTTAAGGAAACGATGTCGATTTGTGAATAAGTAAAATTTATTTAATGGGGAAAGCCGGAAGGGTGGTGTGTAGTCACTCGATTGAACGCTGCTGCTCGGTCTAGCGGCTTACACAACGCTGCTTCCTAGGCTCCTCGTTCATTCGGCCTGAGTTTCCGGAGATAGCGTCCAACGCGACCAATTTCAACCCTCATGCCGTGTGTTTGGGAGGAGTAATTGGTACGTCCGCGGTTAAGGTACTGTTTCGTTATATGCTCCGTGCACTACGAGCGAAAATTTGTTATCCGTAGAACTTAGTGCGTTACCTAGGATGTTAATATCCGCGGTAACTTGGGATGGTCGTCGGACATGCTGCAAAATACCTAACTCTGAAGACAGTAACGTTGTTAGGATAATATTGAGTATTTTGAAATCGGGGAACATTTGACATTACGCTGTGTGTCTGCGTTATTTCAATGGGGTTGCGTCGGCCTCAGCATGCAATGTTGTCCCTTTTCCTGCCATCATGCATTGCTTCACCTAACGCATTAGCTTGCCTTCTCACTATCATTGACTATCGACTTATATGGTACTCTAGCCAGAAATCTGCTCCGAACTATTGACAATAGTTTTACCAAGCTCTTGGTCGCAAGTGTAGATCAGGTGTGAATTATGCACTCCCATTTAAAGGTGTCAGCTGATTATATTCTTAAAGTTTAGTAGGAGTTTTGTATTTTGATAATTTTACTTGGAGTTCTTCATCTACGTCTACATAATACCTTGCAAGCCACCGTAAAGGTCTGTCGTGGAGGGTGAACATTTGGAAACAGAGTGAACTGAACTTATTCCGCGTATCACGCAGGCATGCAAAATACAAGCCCTTGCATAGACTGCTGACGTGCAACTGAGAGATGTAATACTTCTGCTTTGTTAAATATTTTAGACGTACATTCACAATGAGCATGAAGTTTGGGCTATGAATGACTAAATTGAAATCATCCATCCTGCTATAGATTCTATCATACGGTTTCTTCTTTGACTTATTTCTCTCTCGACGTCAGCATATACTTTATCTCTTAATGCCTTAATGACCTATTCCTTCCATCCATTCTCCCTTCTATTTTCCGCCAATCACTTCTTCCCTGCTTCAAGAAGTTCAAATTTTTTCTGTCTTGAGATTCTCTGTGTCTTTTCTATCTCATTGCCTCATAATATTTTGCAATAAAACATATTTTTACAACTTCCTATCAATCTACAAATTACACTACAAGAGTCATGATAGAAAAGGGTGTGAAAGAGAGGGTAAAACTGGCAAACATGAACGAATTATATGCTATGATAGCTAAAATACTTCTTATTTAGAGGAAAAAATGTTAGATATCCTTTGCCCCGAGTGATGAACCAAGTCGTTGGTATCTTTATGAGTATAATGTTATTTGGCATAACTAGCCTCTCAATCATAGCCACATTCTCTACTGTCCATTATATATTCTGTGGTCTGTTATCTTCATTCACTTTTCCATTAGCTTCCGCCCCCATAGTGCTTTCTTACGTAAGTTGGCCCAGCTACTTAGTATCCTGCAAGCTACTTCATAGGTGTGTGGCAGAGGATGAACCAACAAATTGTTGGCTTTGCTCAATGTAGGACAAATGATTTGATGTCAATTGTTAGCAGCTTAGCCTATTTATAGAAAACCATTCTTATCCAGGATTATCATTCGCTTTTTGTTCATATTTATAATTATCGCCGTTGTAGCTCAGTAGATAGAATCATCCTCTTGACGGGTGTTATTTCTAGTTGACGTTTTTGGGAATGGCTACCGACAGCCTAGGGCATTTGCATCAGCTAGGGTTGGTGAGCAACTGCAGGGAATTTTCAGGGTAATGAGGAATAGTGGACAGAATCCCAATTCTCAGTGAATGGTGACAAGGGTCCACGGTTCCCCATCCAACGGACGGAATACTGCATTTGAAGAGCTATGAAACAGAGGTTTGATAAAAGGGACTTTATGGTACAGTAAGCAATCTTATTTTACTGCATTATTTATACAATTAGCACATGGGACAGCAATACGAAAAACCAAAACTGACACTCTAACGAAAAATATGGACCTCTAATGCGTATTAATGAACTCATAAAATATGAATTAGGTACAGCTATTTAATTTATGGAGAACATTGAGTGATTTTAACGGTTAAAGCCTCGATATTCCATCATAAGCATTTTGTTTCGAATCTAGTTTGTGCTCTGTTATTAGCTTAATATGTACCATCTTTACTTCAGTTCTTGTCGAGAACAATCTTGTCCTCTTATGCTTGAGAATGGACCTTAATGTAAGAATTAGGTACCACTATTTAATTTATGGAGAAAATTAATTAATTTAGACGGTTTGTCTCAATCTTCCATCCTAAGCACCTGGTTTTGAGTGCAGTTTGTGTTTTGCTATTAGCGTAATATTTTCCATCTTTACTTTAGTTCTTCTCGAGAGTACTTAAATAGCCCGTTTTGGTAGGCCACTTGATTCTGGATCCATTAATACTTTTTAAGCAACATTGTAGTGACGATAACGGGATATTTTCCAACCTTTTCCCAATTCCGAAGAACTCAAAGTTTACTCCATCACTTAATTATTCCCCAAGGTGCTAATCGCCTCAGCTGTATGTTTGCCTCTCGCTGATTTGTTTTATGGCAATAAATGCCATAAAACAAATCAGCTGTCAAGAGTTGAAATATATTATTACTTTGATGATCACTTCGCGTCACCTGTAATATTGGAAGGAGAATTGGAAGTTGAAAGTAGCCGCAAAATATTTATCGCAGCAGAAAGAGGTATAAGAAGTTAATTTGTAAAATGTGGGAAAGAAGGTGAAATGTGTATGTCAAGGATGACTTTAGGTGTCTTTTATTCAATCTTTTTCTCCTTCCATCAGGAAGGAGGAATTAGGGAAGGGAATCGCGCCTATTCATCTACATCTACATAATACCCTGCAAGCCACCATAAAGGTGTGTGGCAGGGGGTGAATTCTCACCAAATATTCACTATATATCATGCATTTAAAAGGATAACATATATATGTATATACTGTCCTAAAGTACACTATTTAAATAAAGATAAAAATAGCAAATCATGCATGCAAAAACATGCTGTTAGTTGGGTTAGTTTTAAGTCCGTATACCAACATGCAGCTACCAATGTTATCCATTGCTACAATCGTACTGGATATATTTACCTTTATTCATATCCCTAATAGTACGAGAAAAAAGGACATTTTGAATCTGTCAGTTCGGCAATCAATTACTCTAATTTTGTGATTTTGGTCCAGTATTAACAATATATTTTAGGTCCAAATATTTTTAACATCATCACTGAATAAAGGTAGTAGTTTCAGGCTTAATTTGGTGGAATATCATAGCGTGAAGATGGTGTTGTACACCGAAACCGGTCATATTAAAAATCCTTATTCTTGTGGAAAATTGCCTGTTTTTTCTTTCGTCATCATCACTGAAAATATGGTCTTGGAATCTGTTTAAGAGATTAAGTCTAAATTTCAACCTGCGATCTGACAATGATTCCCAATTTAATTCATTTAATCGACTGGTTACGCTAATAAGGTTATCGTACCGTCCCTTCACAAATCTTGCCGATCTTCGCTGCACACGTTCAAGTTCATTATTTAGACCCATTTCGTAGGGATCCCATACACTGGCAGCATATTGCAAATGAAATAGTATAGTGGAGAATGAAAGGGGCAAAGATAACTGCATCGCCTAAATAGCATCCCTAAAGCACCGGATGGCAGCACCCTTCAGCATTGGTTCGGTTTCTTGGATTTTCCGTGCAATTTCCCGGAGTGAATGGAGTCGGCGCGCGGCGCAAGAGGAAAGTGGGGTTTGAAGAAGTAAGCGGAGGATGTTGCTTTCGGAAGAAGATGAGAGGTATGGTGGTGACCTCTACGAACGGAGAGGGAAATCGGTTGCGTTTAAGGCAAGGGGATGATATTTGGGAAGAGGTAGAGAGGAGAGAAATAGGGAGCTAAATCGAAAGTGAAATTAGGGAAAGAGGAGATATGTGTGTGCGTGCATGTGATGAAGGAACGCAGTGGTGGGAAAATGCGATGGTGCTCGGCGAAAAAAAAATAAAAAGTCCGAGGTGGGCGATCGAATATCTGAGGAGGGAGGAGAGAGATTGCAAGCTGTGGGTGATGTGGAGGGAGAGCCAAGAAGGCGGTGGAAGGAAGCGTTGTGGGGAAACGGTTCGCGATTGAAGTGATAGCCGAATTGTCGTGAAATTTCCTTCTATCGCCGGGGGCGGAATTTTTATTCCGAAATCGTGATAGGGGGCAGCGCGATTAAAGAGGGATAATGATGACAAATCGCTTTAATACCCGGGAAGTTCCTTAGTAAATATGACTTGACACGGAATGGGATTTTTTTTTAATTTCCACAGGCATAAATCTATGGTGCTGGGGTTATTTGGTCGTAGAAGTCTTAAATCGGTATTCCTATTTTTTTAATAATTGAGCTGTCAGGAAAGGCGTTCTTTTAGGTAGGTTTCGCTCTAGCTTTAAAGTAACGGTAGATTTTGATTCGAATTCTGTATTGATCGTACGTTAAAGGAAATAATTTTTAATTTTCGTACGCAAAGGTATGCTTAAGCTCGTGCCTTGTGACACTAGAGCAATTGAAATTTATGTGGTAAGCACATACAATATATTAGTCCTCACTGATATACAATAAACGCTGATACACATAAAGTCATAGGTGTACAGAAAGAAGCAGTTACATCACCGCATTTCATTGCTAAGTAGAGTGTTTGTACTTATTTTAAATAGAAGCATGTTTCAGAGCTTCATTTAAGATATAAATGCATGCATGGATTGAGATGTGCATTGGATAACCTGATGTCTTCGTGATGTTCAGACTTACCGTAATAATTGAGGCTGGAATGGAATATTGATTTAAATCAATAGAAGATTGATGAATGGAAAATGTATCAGAATCTGTAAAATTATTTATTTTTCTACTTAATATACCCTTGCTATAGCTGACGAATAGTAATAGAAAATTAAGATTAAAAATCACATTATATTTTATTACACGATTCTTGATAGAATCACCAATGATTGTAGTCGTATTTAGTTCATATGTTCAATGTGATCGATACTCGTATCTCTTTCTAACCTGTTACGATTTAATATGCGTAATTGTTTTTAAATTTTCATTGTTTGTCGCTCAAGTGAATTATTTATGGTTAATTAATATGAGAGTGAAAAATATTATTTATTACGGAAAATTTATTTAGAAGGCAATATAGACTAATTCTTGATAATCGGCATTGATAAGCTATATGCCTTGTGAGAGAAAAGGTTTTGAAGATAATTACACATTTGTTTTTAACCACCTTTCATCACCTTTGTTTAAATAACTTTGATACATTCATATCATTCGCTGGTGTTGAAAACCACGTCCTTGTTATTTGATACTGTACAGCATTTGCTAAAATTTAACATTTTTCATTAGCTGTGTATGTAATGGTAGATGTGTTACTTTCTCGAAACAAAATACGAGCATTTTTTCATTTATTCCTTAATATTTATAATTCATACTGCTTCTTTTTCCTCATAAGCTTTGCATATGGTTTTTTAACAGGTACCAAATTGCATCATGTACACACGTGTATTGCAAGGATGGACTAGCATGATTGATTACCTGATTCCCTTTTTTTTAGCTTCCTGCCCACGTCTCCAGTCGAACGCATTCCCTACCTACGTCCATCCCACTATTTATATACGCGAGATACATAACTATAGTCAACGCATGGCGCAGTATTCCGCACATTTGCAAGCCAAGAAGTAACAATGGTGGCGGCCGTACGCCCCGGGCAAAGCGGATATAAATGCCGTCACTAGCCGGCAATTGGTTCCAGCGCCTGTCCTACCGTGCCCCCACCTGACCTCAACGCATTCACGTCCCTCGCATCTCACCATTTATCCAACCATCATCCCACCCTCTCTCTCTCTCCCCTCATCCCGCGTTGCTCATCGGATACAGCTCCCTGGGGAGAGCACATAGGACAGCACACGTGCAAACAGACGCCGAGGCCGCGCAAAGCAATATGATACACATTGTGGCCGAAGGGTGTTTCTGTCGCCTTTGTTGCGCGCTCCCTGGCTCTCTCCGTCTCTCTCTCATTCCTTTTCCCTCCTTGCTTTCCTTCCCTTTCTGTCTTCCGTCACTTCCCCATATTTCTCCTCAGGCAGAGGTAGAGGCAGAGAAATAGGGAAATTTTCACTCCTGGCTGAATATCTCTCGATTCGCCTACCACACCTTTGAGCATGAACTTCATATTTGGGATTCCTAATAATTTCTGATTATGGGCACCGAAATTGATACATGTACTATTACCACAGGCACAATATCCTTTATTTATTGTAATCTAAACTTATTGCATTGTATTGTATACGTAGACTAATTTTATTGTAAACGAAACGAATTATCACGAATGCCTTTCATGAACGCATTGCTATTGCCCACATTAGTAGATACCAATGGTTAGCCAAAATTATTTTTATAAAGGTTGAAATCATTTCAAAATAAAAAAACTATTACAGCTTATTTTTCAGTAAATTTCAAATACCAAAAACTCATAAATTCATGGCGGTGGCTCAATAGAAGATAAAGTTCATAGGCTAGTAAACTTCTAATTTTTATTGAAGCATTTAGTCTATTTCTTATCCCGTAACTGCATAGACTGACTCACCATTCTCTGGCCACCAAGTAAACATTAGTATCAATATATCGCGTAAATAGTGTATCAGCGCATTGCCACTCTAATTCGGTTATCGAAACACGTAAGGAACTGAATCAAATTTGGGTAGCAATCATTAACTTACCATAATTAATTAATTAGCAATCATTGATTTACTTAGGTACTAATGAGTATTTTGAATTTCCATGCTTTACCTTTTTGGGCATAGATTTCTGAAAAGTTGAAAATGATATCCCAAGTTTCTGGGACTGCAATCTAAGGAAATATTTTCTCTTCAATGTATAGTACCATTTCGGGGATGATTTTTTGATACACAAACGTTTGATTCTTAAATTTCATTCTAAACTTCTCCATTCCAATCCAATCAATATCACTCATTTTCTTTTTTTCAATATCTCCGCACTCCTATTTTATTTCTAACAATTCTTACTTACTCTTTAATTCTTACCCTTCGAGGGAAATTTGTTTGAAATGTATGCCCCGTGTGGCGATAAATGTTTCATAATAAATTTAACTGACCGTAATTGAACGGGTTATTTTTTCACACGGGGGTCGTATCGACATCGATTGCAGTCCTTTTCTTTCTCCCTTCTTCTGTCGAAACGCCGCTGTCTTTCGGGCGTCTCGGTGCAAATGCTCTCGTGTACTGCAGTTGTGGGCGGTTGGTATCGGATGTCCCTGACTGCTTTTGAGCCCTCTTTTGCCCCCAAAGAGCGCACTTTTATCGCTGCGTCATGGAAGGTTCTTGGGCCCACCCCCCCTTCATAATTTCATTCGCCCCGTTGTCAGCTGTTTTGAGTTTTCTGGGTCGACCCCGAGGGTTATGCCCGTGGCGGCCGACTCCTTTAGCTGCAGCGCCTCGGACCTCGGCTGATTTACTGCACCCGTCCCACCCGGAGCGCCACGTGAGTCGAAAGCACTCATGGAAGGACCGCGTTTCTTCTCAACCGTCATTCCTTCGCTTCTGCCGTAAAGCCATGTGTTCGGGAAGAAGAGTGAGATTGTGGCCTCTCCTCGTAGATGAAATTACTTTGTTTCACGGGAAAGATGGATCGTTTAACATTTTAATACAATTCTTGATGTCGATCTTACCGGCAGACAATATCGAGCTTGCACATGCGTATAATGCCAATCCTTGTACCTATGAGCTTAGACCATTCTTGATAAAAAATGTCCATCATTCCAAATTAATCATCGGGCAGAGTGAATGACGTATCCATTTCTCTTAAAACTTATAAAGTTATAATAGAAACAGATGTATGGAATAAAAGTGATTATTTGAGCTTATAACGCAGTAAGTCATGGCTGCACGAAAATGTATCACATTTTTATTTAATAATGGGGCTCCTAATTTGTATTTTATCGCCTTAGACAGGAATTAATTAAGGTTGAAAATCAAGATCTTTATAATTTAAAACTACTGCCTAATATTCTTCGGTAGTTGATTTTTTTTAAATGGTCGCATTAGGGTGTATATTTCATCGCACAGAACGATTTATTTGTTTTTTTTATTATTAGCTTTAGCAGGGGTTTGCTTAAGCATAGGTATTTCAATTAGAATGATTAGATATTTCAGTCTTTCGGGAATGGCTTGAATAGGCGAGTAAAAATAACTGTTCACAGCCTTCACGATGAAAATTTTAACCCACTCTCCAGGGAATTGCGCGTTAAAAGCAACTATTTTACGATAAATATGAATTTACCACTCCCTCCGCCTTTCTCGTAAAACCTAAGCAACGAATATTCCCAAATATTCGTCGATGCATGACCATTACCTTCATCCCTTTCTGCACAGCTTTCAGTTAGTATGAACGGTATGCACCTATTGAGTGTGTCGTAAATGCCACTTTTGATGTAAAATAGAGTGACAAAACGATCGAATGCTACGATGAATAAAACCAGTGTTTTGAAACTTTTCATCCTATATAGTTGCAGTAAATCAAGATTCAGAAATGCGTTCAAGATTTTAGTATCTAGCGTTGGAAGTCTTTCAAATATAAACCTGTAAAAGTACTATCTGCATGAATGCCATCAAGTTTTGCAAGTTTCACGTCGTTAAGAGTAATATACGTGAGGGTAAATTCCAAAAATAGGATCTAAGCGAAATGGTAAGAGTAAAAAAGCGTCAAATATTAGCCTCTATATCATTGGCAATGGTGAATATGTGTTTTGGAGAAATGACGTTTAAAGTTTAAGAGAGGTTTTATATTCACCGCATTCGAAGTCATAAAATAGTTTTTTTTCACTTCAGATTTAAATATAATACGTGTATGACACACGCGATATAGAATCAATAGATATATTCTGAAATTTCACGCATTCATTGATCGAGTGCCCGTTTTTACTTATTTTGCAACCCTAATCGTGTAAACTCGATTTAAAAGAGCTGCCAGGTAAGAACCATCTAACCATTTTGTCTTTCGTGAGACTAAAAGTTCTCCTTGGCCTTAATACTCCCATTTATGTATGAGGATCTTAGGACTTGCCTGTTCATAATCACTTTCGGAACTTTAGAAATAAAACTCCTTCCTTTGCGTTCCATGTACCCATTAACTCACGAGCATTATCATTTTATCGCCTTCAGCCATCAATGTCACCACAAATCTGTAATTAGTTCTTTGAGAGACCGCAAAGCATTGTGACGATGATTTTGATTGAGCGTAGGGGTCGTTAATGACAGGATGCCGTCTGTATTTATAATATAACGTTTTGAAAAATGTCTCTCGCGTGTTTTGAAATTCAAACGATCAGATTTCAAATCACGTCTATCCTGAAACCAAAGTAGACCTCGTTCGCGTATGTGAGTTCACCACCATAACACTGAAACATCTCCATTATACATAACGGACGTACCTCCATTTTATCATGGAATAAAAATGAAATGTATAAATCTAATCCTAATTCGTTTTGAATACATTTACATAATTTACCTTACAATCGGTGAGCGTAGGTTTCACTGGCAACCCAACACGAAGAGAAAAGAGACACTCTTACATAAGAGCAATCAAATATAGCCATCTTATTCAAGGAACAACTTAGGATGATATGTTGATACGCTCAAACTAATTTGGCCCTATTGTTGTCTGATAACAATTACCTGAAAGTTGAACATGATGATATACCTTATGTTAAAGTCCACGAGCTGAGAAATGAATGCATCAGCAATGATTGGTGCCATTACTCGATGCACTGAAAAAAGGATTTTCTTGAATCGAGAGGCGCCCTCTTAATTTAAGAGCAGGTATCACTAAAATAGGTGCCCGGGATATTTTCTTAATTTAAGAGTGGATCCCACGAGAGTGGTAGCCACTAGAAAAATATTCTTAGATTAAGAATGTTCTTTTAATATCGAATAGCGTCCTGTATTCTTAAATTAAGAATACACTCTTGGAAGTTAAGTAAAATGTATGCTTATATTAAGAATAATTTATTGCGAGTTCAAGAATTTTATCGTCCTTAACTATGAATATTGAGGTATGGTAAAATAAGAACTGAAAATTTTAATAGGGTAAATTCGTTTATTGCATAAAACAATGCAATTTCAGCACAAGTTTTAAATGGACATGGCACAATAATGTCCATGTAAAATATACCTTCCCATCGTTACCAACTCTAGGGAATGTCGGAGAACATATCAGGTACCTTAATGACACAAGAAGCAATTGTTCAGTTGCCTTTATTTCGAAGTATTGTAAATGAGCATTGAAACGAATAGTATTCATTGCAGTTACAATGAAGAGGCGTACTCACTTTTAAAACGCTCTTTTTCTACAAGTTCCAACAAGTTATTCTCCTTCCAAAAGTTCCAGTCATAGTGACAAAGTCATCTTTCTTCAGACAGTCTTCCTCTTCAGCCTCCAATTCCATGACGATGGCAGGATACAAGAGCACTAGATAATTCCAACGCGTTGGCTGGATATTTGCGATAAATGGCGCACGGTCAATAATCGTGAATATTATCGCAGGTCGAGAGTCTGAACAAGAAAGATGATGGATGGAACCCCGTGACTCGCGGACTGTGAAGTCTGCCTTTCGCTCCACGACTGTGAACAGTGGGCGCTAAGAAGCGCCCAACAATGGGTTGAAGAATAGAAATCGACTTTGTAATGCCCCGTTTACACTAATAGTGTAGCTACTACCTACGAGCATAGCTACGCGCTGAAAAAGGGGCCCTTGGTGGCCAACCTAACGGCTTTGCATGTTGCCTTGAGTCGTGAAGTTTGAAGATCGCAAACGTTTGCCAAGTTTTAAAAATCTAGTTGGAATTGGACTGCATGATAAATCCGCCTATGAATCGTCATATTATGTCGCTATCTCTCACAATTTTTATTTGGCGCAACAACTGAAGAAAATCACGCGAGAAGGTTTAATCTAAACTATGTAGTTGTTTTGGTACCTCTGCTTTCCGTAGCCCGTTACTCCCCTAATCCCCTTCTCGCTACCCTTTCCTTGCCCACCTTCCCCTACATTCCCCATTCCCTCGTACATGTGAATCCCTTAGTAATCCTAGTGATTACCAATATTTTCTAACATTGAGAATATTTTCTTAAACCCTGTAAGTTTCAGGCCGTAACCGCTAGATGGCAATAGTTCCGACTCACTCAGATAAGAAAATCCTCTAAAATCTAGAAAATCATTTCTGAGATGTCTGCTGTAGGAATATTTTCCTCTTGATTTAAGAATACTTTTTTCAGTGTAGGTACATGCCAATCAAAAACTTGGTATTTGTCGACCAGCATCTAGAGAGAGGCTTAGTTATAGATTTACCATATTATGTGGAAAACATTAAATGGAATTGGTGTGTATATATAATCAGATCTCTGATACAAAAGTATTATTATATGATCTTGAAATTGGAAGACCAATAATTGGCAGCGATCCTATGAACGGAAGTCTAGTAATAAGTATGTGAATACACCGAATTTAAGTAGAGTAAAATTAATTTGTTAATGTGATGGAAACTATGTGATGGAAAATTCTGAGAATTCCTTATTAGTCTACACATTTTAAAATTTATTTTCTTACGGAGCCTTTGTAGGAATTCTTTAATGCACATTTTGTGCATTGAATAACTACGCGTGCTTATGAGAAAGTTTTGCATTTCCTAGGAGTTAAAGGAAAACCCGTCCACCTTCCCTCATTACGTCCTCCTAGAAAAGCGGACGTTTCCACTCGCACCGGGGTAAGACCGACCCCAACTGGGGGAGAAAAGGGAAGTACTGTCAGGGAAGGGGGCCCGTGGTGGATCCGCGGGGAAATGGAGAGAGGGGTGGCAAAGGGTTGAGGGCGCCTCAATCGACTCCCCATGGGGTTTCAGGGTGCAGGGGTTGGGAGGGGGTATAGAGTGCTTTGTGGTAGCGGAGGGAGATGGGTGGAGTCACGTGATTCATTAGAATTCCACGCCATTCGGTGATTTTGTCCGTCCGGGAGTTAACCCAGCGAGAGCCCGATACCCCTTTCGTCAGCCGTGGAGGCGAGCCTTTAACCAACCCTTCCCCCTGAGGTGTGTTCTTCGTGCGAGAGAGGGGAAGTTGGTTGGTTACCACTCACCCTCGATTCATCTCGTGCACCCCTTTCCGGCTTCCAGGGGAGCACATTTTTCACTCCTCCTGCCCCATCCTGCAATTCTGCCGAAGTCACTTCCATGTGAACATAGCTCACCCTTCCCCCCTCTTATCCAATGGCGAATGCAGTCGACTGACGGGCTGCCAGAAAAGATTCAAGGGACATATTCCGCCAAGAATCTAAGAGGGCATTTCCAATTGACTGTGTTTTACAGCGTCAGATTTGGTTTTCACGACTGGGAATTTACGACCGTGTACATTACGCTATCGCTTTTGGCACTCAGATCTTGTTCTCAGACTCCACCTATATGTGGGAGCGGTAATGAAAGGGAAGTTGTTGAATATATTGCTGCTTTTTGTTTATATGCGGGTTAGCAGAGTAGGATCTCGCTTCATTGCCCAAAATTTGGCCTTCATACTTTGAAACCTACTTTTTTATCTTCATTGCTCACCTTGACAGGCATTAAACATTCTGCTCATCGTATATGCATCATTGGTGTGCATTGCATATTAAACTATTTAATTTCCTTATTGTGGCATAGTCATTTGCATTCCTTGTATTTCATAAGGTAAATCCTGATGGTTCAAAATATTTTGCACTTACTGTTCGTTAGCTCGATGTACGATTTTTTAAATAAACAAGTGCTTTAATAGAAAAAATATCTCTGCATATAACCGGTTGCCCTTTCCCATATGATGATGAGGTTCTCTTACAAATGTATTTGTTGATTTTTTTAGCGAATTTAATTTTTATATTATTCATTTTGAGGGAAAACATACGTTCTGATAGGCATAATGAATTAGTTTAGAATTAAACGATGGATATTATTCCTAAATTTCCATACATGTGTGGATTATTTTAAACAATTATCCCAGAATCATATATTTCCTTCGAATATGTAACATTTGTGGTGTGAATATTTTGTGGTGTCAAAAAAAATTGTCATTCCTTAGGAAAATAAAACCTCGCGATCATTCAAAACATAAATTAACTCTGAATTTATGGAGTTTTGTCAAAAAAATAATTCTCTTGTGTTTAGCATTTTTTTCGTAGATGTCACAAGATGGTATTCCTTTAAGTTTCAAAAAATAAGAAAATCGTCGAGTTTAAAGTGCGAGGAAGTCGTTTACAGCTTTGATGTGGTTCCGCACGTTTTTATTTCGGGAGTTGATGAGCTCTGGAGGAATGGAGGACCGAGATATAACGGCAGACAGTGTTCCAGCATCACTTTTACAGATCGTTTCGCCGGTTGAAAGAATGCTCCAAGCATTGGAATTTGCGTTCAGTTCAATGATAACGGTTTTCTTGAGTGCATCGTTAGTGAGTTGTCTTCGTATATATTCCTTTTCCGTTATTCACATACTCTATTGTATCTAGGACCTTCGCTGTTTCTGTAATTATTCCGTGCTGCCAAGTGAAAATGCATAGGTACGAGTAGTCAGAATGCACTTTTTTGCTAATAATATTCGGGTTCAACCTTTAATGAGCATTAATGTTATGAGGTTAAATATTAACCAATACCTATTACTTAATTTTCTTGTCAAAGTTCTTGCCAAAATCTCATGCGTGAATTTTATTATCCGCAAAACAAGTTTGGCCGTTAAACTATTTTACAGTCAGTCATGTATATAAGTCACATATATAAAAGTCAATTTATCTTTAATAACACGTCGAATTTTTTGTAATGCATGACCATAATCGTATTATTTGCAAAATATCGACATTGGAGCATGAATTTACGTATTGTAGCTATGTAAAAAAAATAAAATTAACAATATCAGGTGATATTGGATGCTACTTTTATTTCCTATTTTTACTCTATGATATTTAAACTCTAAAAGTCATCACACTAGCTTGTTTTGCGCAACGATTTTATGGTCAAAGAACGATTTTTATTAATTTCATCCCTTTAAAATATGCATAACTGAACTATTAAACATGTACGCGTAAATGCTTGAAAATATTCAATGTGAAAATTTGTTCTTGCTTGTGGCGAAGAGAAAGGCGGAAAAAAAGTCTCGCCGGAATATTTCTGCGGTGGGCGGAAGGAGAGAAAAGAAATTCCGGGAAAATGGAAACATTCGGTCTGGATTCTTGCTGTGGGTTGACCTTGCTTCGGTCGGGGGTGGAGGTAAAAGGTCTTTGCGGGGAGCGGGCGCCTTTAAGAGAGGGTTCAGTGAGGAGGGTGGAGGGAGAAGGGGTACCCAGGGGTGGGGTGGGGGGGCGTGGTGGAAGAAAAAGAGGAAAAAGGTATGCCGGCGAAACGGAGGACTTGCTTGAGGCCTTGGGAGTGTGGATTGATGTGAGGCTGGGGGGGAGGGAGAAATATAGGGCGGTGGAGGTGGGGGTTGAAAGCGGAATTGGCGGAACTGCACGGCGGAGGGCGTAGCGACCTTAGGAAATATCTGATGGAGCGGGAGGGAGGGGGGAGAGGGTGGTATCGGGTTCGAAAGAAAGGAGGTGGAGTTGGAGGAGGAGGAAAAAGAGGGGGGGGGGGGGGGTAAGGTGGTTTGGCATGAGACAATGTCGTGACGTTGGCAGAAGAGGAAGCAAGGGTCTTGTTGAAGGAGATAGATGTGTTTAACCGCGGGGAAAGACTAAGGCAAAGGAAGGGAAGGAAATGGAGAAGACCGAAATGTTTTCGAGATCCCCCTGTTAGTTTCCAAAAAACAAGTCCCTTGGCCCACGAAAATGTTTGTGCTCTAGAATTTTGAGACTCGGGTAATTTAAAAGGAGAGGGACTGACTGCAAACGGAAAGTAGTATGTATATAGTACCTAATATATCGCAGTCGTTAGTTGCGAGAAAAAAATAACAAAGCAAGGTCACGATATAAAGCGCAGTGAGTGCTCAGGACTCCTGTGATTGTGGTGTCGTGTTTCTTGAGTATACCAACCCGTGGCTCTTCAACAAGAGTAGCCTGCCAGATGGAAGAAGGGCAAGCATTTTCTGTAAGTTTGGGCGGAATGCCATGATTCTACGCCTTGCATTCAGGAATATATAACCAAGATCGGTATTTTATCCATTTTTATTTACCTCTTGGCGTCGTGGAAGTAGATGAACTAGAGACTACGCTATTGAATCTATTGAGTGACGCAATGCTATTATAAATTCAATAAACACGCTCCGTGATGAAAGTTACGCTGGGGAATCGCGGTGGGGAAATTGTTATCAAACACATTATTTATTATTTATTTTTTTTAAGAATGTGGAGACATTTTCTGGGATATCGAGGATTACGGAATCAGTAAACCTTGGCGAAGAAATCGATCGATCGGTCAAAAGATACGCAGAAAATTGCTCGCACCTCATTGGAGTAGTGTAATGTTCCTATTCCTTTTTTCTGAAGCTTTTAGGAACATCAATATCTAAAGTCCTGTAGTCTGGCTTTAAAGAAACATGCATTATATACTGTGTAGCCGTGATTTGTGTAAATAATGTTGGTATTGGCTGAAATATAAGGTCAGAGAACGTTTTATGAATGATACTTCAGTTAAGAGCTTCCTTAGCTGCTAGATGTAATAAAGTTCGGTGTCCGGTTTTTCAACGCAGTAATTTTTACATCCTCATATATGGCAGTAGACTACATGATTCTAGTCCAGGTAATTGAGGAAAGATCAAGGTATATCAAGAAAGTATCAAGTTGTAATAAATATTCACGTTACCTAGTGAGTCAATGCAAACCCTTATCGCGGGGATTGTAGGTGACTACACATGAGTATACGTTTCCAACGGAGATAATATGGATTATTGTGAGCGTTAAGGATTTTCTCTAATGCGAACAATTTGCTATAACTTCCAGATTCTTTTGATTTTGGCATTGATTTGATTAATGCCACTTCTATGCCCTCTGAGAGACAAATCTGGTGTTTAAAAACACACGCAGTGTCTGCTGTAAAATTTTGTGATTTCATTATATTTTAAGCTCATTCCTGGCGTAAAGAATTGAGAAGGAAAATGTTGGTGGCATGGAGAGCAATAAGTATATGTGCGCATAAAGAGAGACATACTGAACAAAAAGAAACGATTAGAAAAAATCTACCATTAAGAGCAAGGAAACGCCACCAAAATATCCACTAGCCATTAAAAAATCATTTAATTGATCACCTGCACACGTAAAACTTAATATATCTTACCCTCCTTAACCCTAGTGTGTTCGTGGACCCCATGTGTGCCAAAATACAGCAGGAGTGTCAGTAACAATAAGAGCCAATAACACTATATATATTTTAATCACTTATGTTTGATTTAATTAGTATCTCTTCTATAGTTGGTAAATTAGTAGTCCATTTTTCGCAACCCTGCCAGTCTTCAGGCGCTTAATAAAGACCTTATTTAGGTTTGCATGTGACTACTCAGCTTTTACGTTTATACTACGTTTCTTGTCGTCATTTTTCCGTGTGCTGAATCCAATGCTTTTCTATATAATATTGAAATAAGTTCGTGCAATAAAAAGAATAGTATGCAACGATTGCCCAGCAAGTTATTCGGGTCCTGCACTCGCCTGGTAACTAAAATTTGCAATTTTCGATCCCATAGGGAGTTGGTAGTACTAAGGGCCGCTGAATGTCCCGTAATTTGGTGATGGGAGAAGTTTACTGCGGTATCCGGATCCCTAATGTAGTTTTAGGTCTGTAAAGACCACCTCTGAATCAGGGAAGCAGTTCAGCATAACATGCAAATGTCATTTTCTCCAGCCCGAAAGAGAAGGTAATAGGTACGTGCATTTTCTAGTGAACATTTAAGGCTGTTCTCCTAATTCAGTTACCATTGAACTGATCTTTATTTTGCTAGTCTTCATATAGTTTGCAACACCTTTCCCAAAGCAACTGCTGCTTCCTCAATCATCACCAGATCAAAACTAGCGGTGGCAGGAGTCATTGCGTGGAATTCTTCATCGTTGAGAGATATCAAATGTTTACTAATCATTCTCATTGCTTGATTTATAATATTTTGACTAATGTACATTTACACATATTTTTCAATATTTCACGAACCCTAGTCGTGGCATTATAATCATAATCGGAGTGAAATATATATATACAAATAGTTTTAATTTTGAAGTTTCCGTTGAAGTTGAAGATGCCTTGCATTAGTAGAGTTTGAGTACTTTATGCACTTAGCATAGAAAAATCTAACCTAAGTTAATTTCTACGTTAACCCTTCAATGGGAACTATGGAATACTTCAATATTGAATTATATTCGTAATATTTATTTCTATAAGTGACAGAAAAGTCTATATAAATTAGGACTGAATACTAGCTTAAAAACTTTGCACTCCAGGCGGAAAGTCAAGTGACATATTGAATTTATTTTCTGGTCTTCCTAGAGCCTCGATTATTGTAATGCGTTACGGCAAGGAATTCCCGATAAGATGGTAAAGTGTACACGTTTTTAAAACTATAGGGAGCCTTATTATATGGTTTTTCAGAATGATGGACATTCTGGATGTGACACGATGTGACATGGTAACCTTAGCTGTCGCTCGGCGCCCCAGATAAAAACTACAGTTAAATAATGAAAATATTGTTTTAACTTTCATGTGCCACTGCCAGTGCTTACAACAATTTCCCCCTTAGCAATAGTCCATGATGCCATCGAACGTCGATTCCAGAAATACTTAATCCCCGGAGTGTTTGAGGGCAAATTCGTGAAAGCAGCATGCCCTCCGGAAAAATAATACTGCCTTTTTGTGTATGCAACGCGGGAGGCTGCACGGGAAAGGTCGGGGGACGGGATGGGAAGAGGAGGGACTGTAAAGAGTGGTTGGTGTTGGGGGATGCTTGGTGTTTTTTTCTCTCTCAGTGGGGAGGAGAGTGAGGGAGACAGACAGGGGGGAGAGAGAGGAGGAAACGGTGCGGAGAGGTACAGGGGAATGATATGGGAAATGGAAGAAGGGTAGGGGGAGAGAACGACTGGGATTTTGCGGGGAAAAAAACAAAGGCGCGCGGGATAGGGAAAGAGGGAAAGTCCCTGAGGCTTCGGGCCGAACGCGGATGGAAATGGGAGCTCAGTCCCAGGCGGCTTGGAAGGGAACGCGTGGGGAAGCAGAGGGCGTGGCTGTGGGGAGGGGGGGATAGAAACTTTGAATGCAGGGAGGGGAGGAACTGCACACAAGGTGCATTATCGCGTTAGAGTTTCCAAGGGATCCCGTCGGATTGTTGTTCTCGCCTCGGCGGAGTGGAGGCACGGCACCGTCTGGAAGATTGGGGCTCTATACTCTCAGCAAATGGGTAGCACTCATCGCGGAATCTGACCGTTCGACCGAGGTATTACAGGGGTTTAGATCTCAAGGATGCTCCCAGGGCACTCAATGCAATTACAGACATAATCTAATCTCGTCTATGACTGATATAAGGAGGAGGATTCATGGATTTCCTACTTTGAGGAAAATCAGAAGGTTCGATGTCTTCAAAAGTCAATAAAATTATAATCTAAGACTTTTAGAATGTGCAACGATAGGTCACAACCTCACAACCGATGTCACGTTAGTGTCATGTCACAAGTAATTGTTTTTCAACGAAAATGAAAGGTTAAGGCAATATTTTGGGAAGACTATTCTAAACATAGAAGATTCATTTTATCGAGTTGAAAAAAAATAAACAGAAATCAGCCAACGAATTTTTCCTTCTTTTTAGTTACCCTTACGTATGATATAATATAATATATTTCACATAGAGATGTGATATTATCCATTCATAATAGATGGTATTATTTTCTATGTACTCGATTAAAAATTATGGCGATAAATTTTCAAGTGTTAGGGAAAGTATCCTAGAAAGAAATATTCAATCCTGAAAAGAGTGAAGCAGACTTTGTATGCTGTAGGAAAAGAATATTATTTTAATATTTAAACGCCTTTCTGTGTAGACACCGAAATATTTATGGCCTCTTAATGGAGATGATTCTTGATGCTTTGTGGTTTATCTTCTCTGACAAAGCTCGTGTTAATATGAAACTGATTAAATAGGCCTTCGTTGTTAGTTTTACTGCCATGAAAGCTCACACATAAAGCGAAGCATGAATACATTTAGGTATCTGAATATAATTTATTCAAAATAGGAGGGATAAGGTTGAGGAATAAAGCGTTTGTAGTGGAAAAAAGGCGGGGAGGTAAAGCATTGTTGGGCCAAGTCCGGTGCTTGGGAGTTAGAGTGTGGTCAGGAGCGGAGGGAAAACAAGGATGCTTAGAACGGAGGAATGTGAGGTGGCTGAAAAAATGCAGTGCATTCACCTCTCATCCATAAGTGCAAGTGGGTTTGGGCAAGGGGCTTGAGCACTGGGATCGGGAAGAAAAGGAATGGACAGGGAGTCTAGATCTACATTTACTAATACCCTGCGAGCCTCCTCGAGGGTGTATGGCAGGGGGTGAAGAATACCAAACATGCACTATTGACGTGCAACTAGGATATTTAATGGAGATATGCTAGATAATAGGGTCACATGCAGCTATATGGTTAATATCTACGAAATAAGAAAGGGATGATTGGTTGTTATTACATGCAACATGCACTACAGATTACTCTGACTATAGTTCACCTACCTATCCCTTTGCTACGCTGCCTATTGTTCTCTCTTATGGTACGCGGGAAAAATGACATTTTAAATCTATCGGTACGACAATCTATCTCTTTAATCTTGTTAATTTCATCAAACCTAGCAAAATACGCAAGGGTTTTTAATATATATCTAATATCATCTGTGAACAAATTGGTTTAGAATTTACTTAAAAGGTTTAACGTAAATTTTAACCTGCGTTCTGATAGTAATTCCCATCGTAGTTCTTCTATTAAACTCGTAACACTATTATTAGGAGTAGGACACAATAAAACCATTTACAATGGTTTCTGATTATCCACCACTCAAATGGCCCTGTCTCCACTGCCAATCCTTCCCTCCTCGTTCATACCACTCCCTCCCCAAACTATTGTTTATATATGTATACATAGAGTCTACCTTGTTAAACTTTATCACCGGATGATGCAGCGCTGCGGAAAAATTTGGGTTGCGTAGTAAACTTTTTATGTGGAATTGTAGCTTTTATTCCTATCTTCGTATTTGATCTGGTAATAATATCAGCTTTTAATTCGTAATCATACAACAGTGAATGTCAAGTATGGCTCCAGTATTACCAAACTTGTGAAAGTTAAATGTGAGTCACCATATCAATTTATCATTGATCAGCACATGTATAACTACAATTAAAATAGGTTTAAGAAATTATAACAGTATTTCAAATGTAAATATTGAGTCTCATGTTAAAAAAAAACTCAGAACGTTATATTATGGGGTGAAATTTGGAAAATATGAATAGTAAATGGAAATGGAAAGAATGAAAAATTCACTAAAATTCCTCGTCATTGTTGTTATGCATAAATACCTCGTTTGAAATATATGGAGCCAATAGTGAAGGATGTAAAAGGTAATACGCATATGCTAATATCAAGAGGTGTGCCGATATTAGAATTCACTGGCGAGCTACGATAAACCAATTTGAGATTTGCTACTGGTGATTATAACATGAAAAATACTGTACATATTAATTATATTTCTACAAAACTAAATAAAATTAATAGTCAACGAAACGGGGTTGAAATTGTTGGATATCCCTTTCCACTTCCTCAGCGTAATTAGATTCTGTAATCTCTTTTTGGCCTAAGCATGAAATCTTGCGTGATGAAAAATGAATCGTGATCGATTGCATGTGAGCGAGTGCAAGCGAAACTCTTTGTTGAAGCGGAGCGGCAATCGCTTTGAAACTTCACGCTGAATCCGAGCTGCGAGGAGATGAGACGAGAGTGGGAAAAAATTGCCATCTGAGTGAGCGGCTGAAAATTTTTAAGAGGGCGATTCGCTTCGTGAGGAATAATCGTTCTCTGGGACGCGTCATAATTGCCTGCGAATACTTAGTCATTAGTCTGAGGACAAGGAGGTGGCATTTAATTATTTTAGCTCCCCACCATCTCCGTTTTTTTTTCCTTTCCTTTGACAGCGGGGAGGGTGGGGGGGGGGGGGGGGGGGGGTCCATCCTAATCAGGGTACGCCGCCGTCGTGACGTCTTTTCGCTGGATTGTACCCGCGGCGCGTGGGTGTGTCTGCATGTGTGTGTGGGCGCTCGCGGAATTAAAGAGAGAGTCTTCGGGTAGGCATTGAAGCGGTCCCAAAAGGAGAGGGCGTAGCGGAGGGGGTAAGGGAGGATGAGAGAGACAGAGAGGAAATGAATGAACAGAGGCTGTGCCCCGTGGTGTTTTTTTATTTGAAGTCTTCGGTGGTGAATCAAAGGAACAGGGGGAGAAGAAGCGGGGAACGCAGCGACGGGGTTTGGGTAGGAAAAATTCGTGTCATGAAACTCTTTCACAGCCTGTTACTCAATGCTATTTCATTTACGATTTGGATCGAAAAAGCGGCGCTCGCTCTCTGAATCCCGTGAATCTCCACGACGCCCAACAGTTTAGCTACCTACTGACTTTTTAGGGGAGTTACTAGATTCAGCGCCACTAGGGCATCGCATCGCATTCCATCACCATTTTTTTCTTGTAATATTTTTTATTCCCTTTCTTGGATCGTTTTAAATTTCCTTTGGATGTTTCTTTATTAGCCGCATGGATTCATTCGCAAACGATGGTCTGATTGTTGATGATTCCATATCCTTTTTCTTTTCCGTTCATTATGTTTTGCTTTATTGATTTTTTCCTAAATTCTATCATTGTGTTTCATTACACGCGTTAGTTATTTTATTATATAGGTATCACATATTTCAAATATATAAATATAGCTTTTTTTCCTTCATTATATCAATTTTCATATTATTATTATTGGTTTTAATTTCATGCGTGTACTCATAAATATTACGTGCATGTAATTAATTTTAACTTGTTGATTTACGGTTCCAAAAAACGATCTTAATTGCGAGTAGACCTTTATCGTGCTCGAATGTAGTTTAACATAGGTAGCTATTTTAACACCGCTGAATTAATGCTGTAAGTCAACGTTTTAATGCTCTTTGAGATGGGCACATGACTGTCACACGTGTTTAATAGATACGCTGGTTGTTTCCGTAACTATTTCGGGGAGGTATTCATGAAACACATTTTAGTTTCATAATTCATTTCTCTAGAATGGTCTCGCTAGGAGGCGCGCGATGGTTTGGCGGGTGAATGTCGACGCCGGTGCCGGATGTCACCCCACCGAGGTTTGTACCCCTGTGAGAGCCTGCAGCCGGGGCACGGAATAGGTGAAAGGAGTGATTGATGGATCCGGTGTGAGAGGGAGTGGGTGTAAGAGAAGGAACAGGAAGGAGAGAGGTAGAGAGGAAGGAAGAGGTGAGACACCGAAAAAAACCGTTGCGGGAGATGTTGAGAGGCGGCAAGAAGGAGTAATGAAAAGAGACTGGTTTGGAGACCGTACGCGGAGGAAATTTTTCCAATGGAGAGTCTAAAAAAACAGTCTTTAATGGAAGCGTATCAAGGCGTTGGGAAGAATGGTGGGAAAAACATTCGCCCAAGTCTGGCAATGGAGTGACTGATAGAGGTAAGGAGAAGTAGCAGCCAAATCCTTTGGGATTATGGATGGAGTTTTCGATTGCTAGGTCAGTAGCAGAAGAAAAGAGATTGGTGTCCTGTGGTGGCTTGGACAACGTTGAGAGGTGGTCAGAATCCATGATTTGCAAGTGAGAGATCCGGAGATACGGGAAGTAGAACACTTTGGACAAATTTCTGAAGTGTATTTAGAGACACTTCATATTCAGGGTATTTAATATTTTCAAATGATGAAGCAGTGCAAAATTTCCAAGAAGTAATTTTTATTAGACGCCCTTAGATCAGTATTGAATGTCTGAGGCTCGTTATTTATTGTAAGGAATTAAAATATGACTTATTTTAGTTTAGGTGTACAACAAATGTTTTGGTTATGAGCTGTGTTGATGTGATATACCTAGTAATTTTAATATTTTCTTGTCATATAGTGTGCCTTTCAAATATATCAACTCTCATTTAGCATACTCCTCATAATGTTTTACTTGTGCACTCTCTCTTGTATCAAATCATTCACCCATGAATTAGAAACAGACCTTTCCCCGACCTCTTCATATCTCGTTAGTCTTTTGTTCACTCCGCCTACTACAGTCCGAGTTGGTGATTTCCAACGCACGGGTCTATTTTACAGTTAGTATTATAGTGCATATCACTATCATAACATTAACACTGGCGTCTGAAAAATATTTCAAGTTTCCTCGAGTGTTGACGAGCAGACGAAAATTGATGGAATATTTATTACCCCGATCAACATTCTTGAACATATGTGTTGCCAATGTGAAAATGTTTTAGAGGAATTTGGTTTGTACCATCTGACTTATTCAGTTTAATAATCCTTATTTCGAAAATCCGAATGAATACTGAGGATTAATGACAGTGATATCGGAGCAGTGCCTAAGGTTGTTCCTTAAAATCAGAATATATTTCAGCTTGTTACAAGAATTCGATGGTATCAAAACGAAATCATTTCCCGACTTTTAATTCTTAAAGCGTCAATTAATCACCCTGAGCACGTGAACACTTAGTGAGCACATTGATAAGAATAATAGACATACTCTCCACGTTATGACTGATGATGCATTCGGGATACGCTATCAGTGATTGGTGGATTTCATTTAATTAAACCTGGTGACTGTTTCCTCGACTGACCTTGTGTCCCGGGTTTCTCCTAGTGGGAGAAGGGAAGAGAAAGTACCGAATCTGTTTTAGAAAGGTGAAGGACTGTGCCTGAGGTAGCAAAATGCGATCACGGTTCTCAAATTTCAGGTGGCAGAGGAGTTCTCCCTCCACATACCCTTGAAGAGCCATATTTGTGCCCGCAAGGTTCATTAGTGCGGTGCGCGAGGCGGAGGATGAAGAGTATACCTTTCTCCTTTCCCATTCCAATAGTCGATATTAATGCCCGCGTGGTCCTTGCGTCACGCGTTGCTTTATAGGAAAGTGAGAGAGGAGGCGGCAGGGAATATGGAGGGGCAGATGCAGCCATGGCGCCTTCTGAAGTCCATTAGGGCCCAGGTTCCTGGGGAAAAAGGGTCGACACGATAAATTGCCGGCAAAAAATGTTAACCTCCCCCAAACTCTCTCCAACTCTTCGTCCCCTCCCGCTCAAAACCCCGTTCCGTCTTCCTCCTCCGGTCGCCCCTTACGTCCAGAAACCCCGTCGCTTACTGCATACCTGCAAGGGAGTCCTTTTCAGCGTTGTTGTGCTGATGTCCCGGGGATTTTGCGTTTCTCTCCTCCCCGGCGAGAAATTCCAAAATGCCGCTTTCCCACGCCCTTGGACAAGACCTTCACGTTTATTTTTTCCTCATTCCTCCCTATCACTCTCGCCGTGTTTGTGTATTTTTTCCCCCCGACGGCACGCCGCCTAAAAATTCCGGCGTTGAACCGTGGGGGTTTCGGAGGTGCGACGGGAACGGCGTCGTTCATTAGCGCCCGTGTCGCGGGCGGAGGACGAGGTGAACAAATGGAGATAGACTGTGGGCGGAGAGAGAGATAGCTTACTCCGGAAGGGTAGAAGAGAAGGCGTGTGACTTTGATGCAAGGAGAAGTGGTGAGGAGAGTCGAGGAATGTGGAATAAAGTCTTGGCGACGGCAGGAGGCATTTAACTTTCAGTGGAATAGGTAAAAGATCGCATTCCTGTTGTCCCCTCTGTAACGGACTTCGTGTTCAACAAAGTCGCGTGATTTTCCCCTAAGTAATTGCCCAACGAAAGTGGGAAGTAACCACGCAGTAAACGTTAACTTACATGGTGAAATAAATTTTCCCTCGCGTCGCATTATTTTACATTTCAAGGCACTTGAGATTTCACTTAGAAGGATAAAAGATTCGTTGCAATTAAGGCAATAGGCTCGGGTAATAGCATGCAAGTTCTTCACTGAAGTTTCTTCTTAGGCTTAAATTAATAAAAGATTAAATATTTATCATTCATTTACTAGTAAAAATTTCTAATATCTTTAATGACATTTTACATCAAGTATCCGTGCCTGAAATTGTGGAAACGAACTAATAAGTAACTTTTCTTGATGTAAAATATTGTTATTTTTAATTTATTGCTTTGCGCATGGCGTTTTGCAAAAATAAATATTTTGTTGAATGTAAATAGTGATGTAAATGTAGTTATCCTAATGGATTGCAAAAGGTGGAAACATCCCAGAGTTTTATGTTTTAAGGATAGCTCAGGAATAAAGTCTGGGGTAATAAACTATTTAGCGAAAGAGTGAAGGAAGAAATGTGATTTTTTGATACAAAATTTTAGTATTTCAACTTTTTAAATCCGAAATGTCTTTTAACTTATTAAATTTTTGAAGTGCACTTAGTCTTTAGTTATGAACTAAACGTAATTAAAACATTACTTTTACTCCATTTGAGAAAAAAATGATTTCAACTGCGCACATTACGTATCTGAAATGTGATACCATTATGAGTTTGCATATTAAATCATTGATTTTTTTATCAGCGTTTATAAGTACTCTGTTGTCTCAGTCAAGGATATTTGGTAAGCATTGAAGCTATGCAAAAGGTTGTCACAATGTAGACTCATCGAAGAGAATTAGCTGAGTCAACATGTAATGATTGCCTGCCTAATAAAAACTACCGGATGAATAGAGACTCATAACTTAGCTGTATAAATTACACAATGAGTAGGGCTTAGAAATCTTTTTTTTATCAAACATGTTGCAAATGACGACATAAAGTGGCTGAATATATTGTGTGCCCTTAAATAATGCATTTAATATCTACTGTGAACGGATCAAGCCGCCTTTATTTGATTTGTAGCTGTACATAAAATGATTATGAAAATTTGTTTTTGAAGGGAAATCAAATTGAAGGATTGAAAATCATGTTGGTTTAGTCTGTGGTGATGACATACGAATAAATCTGATTGCGCTAGATTTTACGTGACTTGGATTTGATCGTCGAAATGTAATTTTGCTGAGCTAATGCCGTAACGATATTGATTGCCAGTTTCGCTGAAGCGCACAAAGTAAGGACGGGGCTAAACACTCGCCGGCGGAATATTCAATTACCTTCAATCCACTTTTTCCGCCGTTATTTAAGCATCTATGCTCCGCGAAAGCTTGTTGAGCGACCTAATTTCATCACTCACCGTGACCCGGGAATTCCTAATTTCGCCCCCGCCTCTTGAACCGGCGCTCGACCCCTGTTAATTCTTTGGCCAAAGACGTCACCTTCATGCCCCACCTTCGGCTTTGTGTCTCGGATCCCGGCGCCTCGGTCAGAAGACAACAAAGCCGTTCGTCCACCGCGGGAGCAGGGGTCTCGTTTCCCGGTGGGCCCCCAGGGCGCCACGTAATGCAACCAAAACTCCCGACGGCAACCTCACCGCGACCTTGCGCCTCGTGAGACCGCCCCACCCATCTCGACTAACCCACTCTAGTTCCCTCCTCGCAAAACCCCTTAAAGCCCACCTCCCACTCCCTTTGCCTCGACGCCCCGCGGCTGTAAACACAGTCGGTCGGATTAGACGTCACCTATCCGATGGTATCGGGTGCTGTGGGAGCAGCGTAAAACTTTCTTCCAGGAACCTCCATTAGGGGCCCACCGCCTTCCCTCTTCGCTTCGCTCCTGCCTCTCCCTCCCTCCAACTCTTCCCCCTCCCTTTTACCCTCCCCCACTCCGTTCCAAAAACCCCATACCCATCCTCTACCTCTCCTTTTCCGATGAAAAATCACGTATTCAACCGGCGTCGGAAGCATAGAGATAATGGGGTTGCAGAAAACCCTTTCCCAGGATTACTTCCATTCTCCTCCCCTCCTTTTCCACTCCTCCCACCTCTGCTCCGCCCTGAGGTCCCACCCTTCACCCATCCATCTCCCTCTCTCTCTTTCTCTCTTCTCAACCCACTCCCATCCCTCTTCTCCCTCTCTTATCTCCCATCCCCCATCTGTCCTCCACCTTCTCCTCATCCTTCCACTGCTTCCATTCACCTCTCTCTCTTCCTCCTGCTCTCAAGCTTCCCCTTTGGTAACGAGATTCTGCCTCTTGTGCTAAAGGAACCTCAAAGGTGGATTACCCAGCCCTTCCCCTGCCGGAATAGAGTCTCTTATCCAAGGTTTGGCGGGGGAAGGGAATGGGAGGAGGGGTTAGTCGACCGGTGAGGGTAGTTTAGAGGAGGAGGTGGAGAGTGGATAAAGGGTGATAGATGCCTAGATAAGCGACTTGATTCGTGTGAATTCGAGGCCTTGAGGATACGGTTCACCTACTTGGCGTTTGTTTCTTGGGTGTAAATAATACGCAACCTAGTTATTTGGACGTAGCTCTATTTTCACCGCCTTGTAAAAAAAGTCTTTCTTGCTCTTCTTACACTGAGTTGGTACCCGGGGATATACACTAGACTTAAATCGGAATTTCCAGTTCTTTTGGGAATATTGCCCTTTGAACTGAAATTAAACTCTTTTATTTCTCAGCAATTTTGTTACATTACATTTATTTGTACAAAACTACGTACAACCTAAAAAAATAAAATTCATTTGAATTTTTCACATCATAGAAAGGTACATACAGTGGAGAACTACTGAGTAAGAATATAAGAAAATCAGACCTTCTTGTGGACCTTAAAAGAGATATTTGGCTATTGGCTGTGTCTTTCTTTTCGAAATCATTTTTTTGCTGCCATAGTTGTATATATTGATAGGATCATGAAGAAATTTAACTGTTCTTTGGGAAGGAAATACGAAGTCCTCTGCGAGTGGACGAAAATGCCAATGAGTGAGATATGTGGTATGGTTTATTTTAGGCCGCAGGCAACCTCCTGGCTCCTAGAAAGAGATTTTTAGACCGTCACCTTTCTCCTTGAATTCAGCCCGATGTAAGAGAAAGTATATCGGGGTTATAAACGGGGCAAGTTTGGCAGCGGTGATTAAAGTCTCGTGGGTGGCATGAAAATAAATGAGTGAGAGCCTGAGGAGAGGGAATGCGAGCTGAAGAAAGGTTGAAAGGGCAAAGGTGTTGCAAACGAAAGAGTGAAGGTGAGATAAACGATTCCCCATGTCGAAGCTAGCACAGAAGATACCCTTAAAATTATTTTATTCTAGGTTAGATATTGAATCCTCAGCTGATAATGGAATTTATTTTGGAACAACTGGTGTGGAAGAAAGACAACAGTGCCATACCGTCAAAAAATTTTAGCTATACGTGAGATTTTGTTGAGATATAGCAACTTAGATGCCGAGTGCTGGTAATTAAGTAAATATTTAGCCTGAGATGCAAAACAAAAAATCTCCGCTCTCAAATTTGATTTTATAAGTATGTATGTCACGAAATAGCTTCACTCTTGGCCTTGCATGAACTTGTAGCTGCAGTACAATTAATTGTACTAAAAGTGACGGATAATGATTTTGATGAAAATCATTTTCGGGTGGCACTGCGTTAAAATCTCGTTTATTTTCAACTCCGTAAACTATACAGGGACTTTTTTCTCTTCCGTGAGCATTTGTAAGTTGGTGCTTATGTTATTTATTGATCACGTCTTCATAATAATGTGTCCACCAGAAGCAAAATTATATTATACTTTCTAATGTTTCGTTCTTCGTCAGTGATAATTAAACATAAGAAGTCTGCTGGAAACTAAAATCCTAACCTATAAATCCTACGGATATTTCCCCACGACATTGGTTATAGTGTCTGACTCTGACTCCTTGCATATGACTAATTTACGTAGGCATTCCCTACAATAATTAGGTGAAAACAGCTTTCGTATACCTTCTCTTATTATCACTCTGAATTAATTATTGTTGTTACTATTTTATTATTGATGTCTCTCTTTGATTATTGATAGTACTGTAGATTCACTCTTATGAAAGACGAAAACAATCCTTTTACATTTTAGTAACGTCATCATTTGTGAGTCAGTATCAATACTGGTTGGATTATTTCTGGCTTGTTCTTATTAACCATTGCCCACTCATTTGTTTTTCTAGGTCAGTCAAAATGTCCTTTATGGCATTGCTCATTAATTATCAATATCCTCTGTCTCTCTCTTCATGCCACCGTGAATACTTATTCTTACGCTTCATTTCCCCATTTTTGCTGAACATAATGTCCTGTTTTATCATTATTAACGATTGATTTCTTTTCACAATGTCTCTCATCCATTTTTGTCACAATTTCCTAACTTCATCAACCAATCTGGTTTCACTGTTTCAATATGCAATGAAAAATTCCTGGTTTCTAATAGAAAATACTGTTTGAGTACATTTATATACGTTTAAATAATTTAATGGAGGCTATACGCATCACAGATAACTTTTTTCGTCGTTCTGTTGCTTTGCCGGCGTGTCTCATGAATTAATTCCACACGGGTCTTCGTCTGTATTAAGCCCTCTATCGCAGCCGATGTTTCGATGAACGGCTCGTTCATCTTCTTCAGAAAATAATATGGGCAGGAAAGCATTTAAACATGGAATCGTTGGTTAGAGATACCATTCTGGAGATAAAGAGTTGAGGATGGTTAAGAAAACGGGATGTAACTCTACCAAAGGGTACGAGGGAGGCCTTGGGTCGGAGCCCACCCAATGCTAGGAGTTTTTGGGACACCGCAAGATAAGGGAAACATCGGGTAAGGAGGTTGTTGTACCGCTGGTGGGAAACGTGAGAGCATCAGTAGGCGTTGATGGAGAAAGTGGAAGGCAGGAGAGGCTGATTTTGGGAGGATGTCTTTATGCTTGTGGTGGAGTAGGAAGCTTCGGGGGTCCGGGAAAAACACATCTGTTCGATAGCCGACGGTAACCAGGTTTTCCCATTGAAATTACGGTGTACATTACGTTTTCTACGACAGCGCCATCGTGACGAAGTTACCTACTCAAGTTCATATCTGATAATGAAGTAGTGAGTCATCCGTTGAACTACTTAGGTCCAAAAAGGACGTAGGTCTTCTCATTTTGTCTCGCGTGATCATAAATAAAATAATTAGAGAAAATGAATGACATTTATAGTATATTTTGTAGAGTATGTACTATTTTTATTTTGAATATATCAAAAATACGCTTGAATTCTGTCAAAAACATTTAATTCTAAGCTCACCGTAATCATCAATTTCGTAAAAAAATCCAACATTGCACTGGGTGAAAAAATGGCAGTCATTAAAGGGTATAATGAGAAATGGAAAGTCATCTGTTTGACTGGAAAGTATAAACCATAGCGTGTTCTGGCCTACGAATCGGATCGACTAACTCTTAGCTATCTTGTTTTCCTAAAACGATACTGTAATGATAAAGTATATAATCCTCATGGACCACGCGATGCGGAGTCTGAATATGACGGCAGAAACAGACTCTAATCTCGCACCTCCTTGCGGCACAGTGCAGCGATAAGAATTCTCCATTTCAATTCTCGTCACTAATCACTCTCCCTTAATCACTCTTACCTCCTGTTCCATCCAGCATGCTCAGTGTGTTGGATTTGGTTTCGATAATGATGGAGATAAAATGTTAGGTTACGTGCATAGCTACAACATTTATCATTAGTGTTTGCATGACTCTCAGAGTCATGATAACTTTATTATTATAATTTCAAACTAACTTTCCGGAATAACAATCAGTCATTAATTAGTTAACTGACAATTCAGGCCCATGGTACTATGGTATGGTGATATTCACCCCGTGCCACACACTCTCGCGTAGACTCGCAGGATATTATGTGGATTTAGACGTGAAATCTACTTATTTAACTTTAAATATTATATAAACCTACGAAATATCGTATGAGCCAATGCGGGGTGTATGGCAGGGGCAGAAGATCACCAAACAAGCATTACTGATATGTCATTGAGTATTACAATGCTACTACTTCATGGAAACATGCTAGATATATGTGTTACGTGCTACTATATGGCTAGTAACTACAGATTAATGAAGGGATTCTCGGTTAGATAGGAACTACATGCCTCTATATTTCCCAATCTTGCATCGTTTAGTAATGTTAAAACATGCGTCATACACCACATACTATTACAGTATTCACCTACCCTTGCAGTGCTACCTAGTAAATTATTTTTTCGTACGCGGGAAAAATGACATGTTGAATATACTTAGTTAACATTCAGTGATCCCCCCTTGATATTAAGAAACACTTTTCATTCTTGCTTATCTTTCACCTTTAAAATTCCTTGATAAAATCTGTAGGATTTCCCTGTCAGACGTCAGTGACAAATTTTGGCATAACTTATCCTGGCTTCCCGCCACTGTTTCACCGCGCTAGCCGATTATCTTCCCTTCGGAGTGGGCTGAATTTAGTTATCTGATTCTCGGTCTTGGTTTTGTTATCTGATCAGCCTCTCTTTTGCGGATCCTCCTCGGTTTGAATTCAATTCGTGGAGCCTATTTTACTCTGGTGTTGCCGCCCTCATCTTGGTATATCCTGGAATCCTATTCTGCCTCTGTATGGAGTAGTTTGTCGTACATGAAGCATTTTCAGCATTGCTAACACATTCATGCTTGAAAAATACAAATAAACATATTTAGAGAAAGCTTTTCTTTTGTAATCACCTTTTTGCTCTGTAGGTGCTAACCATCTAGTTGCGCATTACTCCAATAACTAGCACGTTTATATGTAATAGCAGTAACGTAGCTCTTAGCTGCATAATAGAAGTGAATGTTTGGTGACCTTTACCCCCTACCACACCCCCTTGCGGTGGCTCGCAGGATATGACGTAGATGTGGATGTATCTCTTTTACTGCGTGGCCTTTTTACGCAACGTTTTCATGATACGTCACGCTATTTCGTGACTCATTTTCCTGTATTCCTTCATTCTTGCACCCGCGTTCTTTAATTGAATTTTAGTTCTGATAGCGTTGTCGTCCGCCCGTAAATTTCTAATCTGGTTTTTGTCTTATTTTCGCAAATATTAACTTTTGATTGTTTGTTCTACTGTAGTTCATGTTATTTCAATGTACGCGTCGTACTTACTATAGCCCCTCATATAAATAATCTGTTTTTAGTAGCTTCAGGTTATGTTTATTCTGACGGAATATATGTTTTATGTTAAGCATGTTTAGTGTATTAGGATTTTTCATACCACTTGCTTCAGTTTGCTCTGAAGTGTTGATTCTAAAATTGGTCGAAGAAGATAAAATGATAATTCTCTGCACTTCTCCACAGTAATTTTTTTTTGTAATGGCAGCTCTCTTGTTCAGTACGTCTACTTATTTGAGATAGTATTTCAGGAGGTTTGCACTCCCAATCAACTTCTCCATCTCTCTTTCTTTCCTCCTTCTTTCATTCTGTCTTTGCATATTGAGCTTCCTATTTCAGAGATGCAATACCTATAGAAAATGTGGCTTTGTTAGGAAGGTTAGGTACCCTTCCTAACGGTATATGAGTGTTAGACGGAAGGTAGAGTTTTTCCATAAATCAGTCTTGGTAGATGACTAATGAGATGATTATCGCTAATTCTTACTCGATAGTATATTGTTGCTACTGATATATATATATATATAATATCTAATCACGCGAAAATTAAAGGTAACACTAAATGGATGGGTTGGTATAATGTACCTGTCTTTTACCCCCGGTGTCGTTCCACCTTTTTCTGCATGCTGAGAGTCAGTGAAGTAGAAGAGCGTTTCATATGGAAATCGACTCACTGAAATTTTCTCTCTCTCCACTCTTATGTGAAACTTCTGAAACCTGAACCTATACTGGGATGAAAGTTAGCGCTGAGTTGAATGTCGCCTTAGTGATAGGCTGGGTGCTGCTCGACCCTGTGCGTGGAGAAAGGCGGTGGGAAAGAGGATGAGAATGGAATCACGGGAAGGAAAATGGAGGGGCAGGAGGCAAAGAGAGTGAGGACGGGAACTATCACCGAGCAGAGGGAAGATTCGCGCCCATCAATCTTCCATTCTAGCGAAGCGTGCTTTGCTTTTACGGCGTGTACAGCGCGGGGCTTGCTGCTCAGCGGTTTTTTTTTATGGAGGACGCGGTGTCTGCGTTGCTCGCCTGTCATCCACGCACACCATGGGAGAATGCGCCAGAGGGTTCCAGTTATTAGATGATCTCCAAACACGGGGCAAGGGAAAAATTTGACGCCCCCACTATGAAGGGGCTACCCTTACAGCCAGCAGTTTTTTTTACTCACGCGTGCAACATACGCTTTCCCACAACGTTCACTTGATTTTTAGCATACGAAGCTTACGCATGACGTACGCTCTAGTACTGGAGAGTGATTTACCATTTCTCTTCGTTCCAAGCACCGAAAAACACAAGAGCTGCCTTTGCTACTAGAGATCACTTTAGCTTTATCTCTTGCCAAGTGTTGTTTTCATTGCCGTTACATACAATGAAGATCAAGATTTCTAACTCATATATCCTAAAATTTGTATCTTACAGGAATATTGCCTTTATGATATAATAATAGTAAGAATATGAATGCCGCTGGCTTTGCGACCTTGGGAGCAAAAGTAATATATGGCGAGGGAGTTTTTTCCAGTTAAATATTTGTATGATAAAATGAATCATAATGTAAATGCGAGGATTTTTACAAATACTTTAGTTAGTAGCATATTAATAGCATATTTTTTTGAAAGTATGATTTATGATCCATGCCAGGAAAGTTCAAGGGAAGATAGTGAAATTGGCAACTGAAACAAGTTGTTAAAATACCACGATCATTTTTCTTGCGTAATAGGTTTATATCGTATAAGCCATTGAACAAAAAAAAGCTCGGCGAATTTTTATGGAATAACCTATATTTACTTGTGATTTGGTGAATTAATGTTAAACTGAATTGCTGTGACTAGCCCCGTTTATGGCGGCTTTTCAATCTAGTGATACTATGCGGAGGACCCGGGTTCCAACGAAGGAAATTCTTTGTTCATGTCTAGTTTTACTCGAGCTTAAAGTTAATCTGAGTTTACTCTCTGGTTTTCTGTGTGCCAGGTCCTTCTGAAACCTCTGAGTACAAGAAGAGGAACTACTCCCTCATGAATCACCTATCTACGCAGAGTGATGCAATTCTTGGTGATTTCTACTTATACCAGCCGGCGAGCCTTTGAGTAAAAAGCTGAATAGGTGCTGCATTGCATATTCTATTAACATCTACATCTACTCGATACCACCGCGAGGGTGTGTGGCAGAGGTTGAAGATCACTAAGCATCACTATAAACATGCAAACATGCTACAATAGGGTCTCAGGCAACTAGATTGTTATTATCTACAGGGTAATTAAGGAATTGTTTGTTAATACATGAATCATGCACTACAGACTACTCTAAAATATTTCCCCTACCTATCCCTTTGCTATGCTGCCTATCTGTTCTCTTATAGTAAGGGGGAAAATGACATTTTGAATGTATGAGTACGACAATCTATCTCTCTAATCTTATGTATCTGGTCGAATCTAGCATAAAACGCTTGAGTTTTTAATATATGCCTAACATCTTCAGTAAAGCTATCCGATTTAAATTTCTCTAATAGATTCAATCTGTACTTTAACCTACGCTCTCATAATGATTCCCACCCTAATTCTTGTATTAATTCTGAAACGCTACTCAACCTATCGTAACATCTTTTAACGAACCTAGCTGCTCTACGCTGCACACTGTCTAGTTCTCTGATCAAACCTCATTCATTCGGATCCCATACACTGGCTACATATTCAAGGTGGGTTTAACTAGTGAAAAGTAACATCGCTCTTTTTTCTTCTCATCACATTTCCCAAGTACACTTTTTATAAATCCTAGTTTTCTCTTGCTATGATACAGGAAAAAACCCGTGAATATACATCTTCAAAATCACCTAGTACTTGGAACAGGATCAAGATGAGTGGATTAAATTATTTTACATATTCCATTTGAAATGGGGAAATTTCAGGAACTATTTACTCTACAAAATTTTATTTTAATCGGACATTAGAATGTGAAAAACCAATCGCACAAAATAAGGTAAAACTTCCTGATTTGCTAGTGGAGCAGTGATAGGTAATATAATTTTCGTTCTAAATTTAAGCAGTTATATTTGTGCTGTAAAACAGTGATACTGTAATGCATTTCCTAAATTGAAGCATTTATAACTACGCCGTGCAATGAACAAATCAGATACTATTGAAAGAATAGAATTTCTACCGCTGATCTGTCCGTTGAACCGTTAAGAGTTCTAAAAAGTAGAGCTTATATTGGCAGTCATAGAGAGTAATGTTGCCTGTTGGAGGGACATATCACGCACGCTAAGGGATATGAGTGCAACATCGATAAATAATTAACATCGTTATCAGATTTGCAATAGTGAATATAATAAAGGAAAACAAGGCCTTTGCACATACCTGGAACATGCTTTCTGGTGTGAGATAGGGATTTGAAAATAGTTTGCAAAATACCAACCAGAAGGTGTAGAAAAGTTGAATGTGTGGGTGAAGAAAATGTATGGCTGGGAGGGGGTTGAGAGTCAGAGATTTTGAGGTGGATGGAATGGTTGGCGGCTTTCACATCGAGATTTTCAGCATTCCTGAAATTGTTACCAGGGAGGAATGGGTGTTGTGAGGGAAGAGCTCGCTCCCCTTCCGAAAGCAAACGATGTACGAGAAACTACTCGAAATTTATACTGCTCTGCTTCTTTGCATGTGCTGTAGGATACTCATCAAATCAAGTAAAAATTATACTTTTTAAAGTATAAATTGACTACTTCTTTTTCTCAGTTTAAAGCATTTATTTTATCAAATGAAAATGTACAATTATATAAATAAGCTCTGCTCATCCTGAAGGTCGGTCTTGTTGGTCACAGTAGAGGTGATAGTTAATAAGCGTAACGGTGTGTGAAATTCGCCCATTAGGCTGGGGGAGGGAAATTTATTTTTCTTTACCGCCTGCTGTGTCCCATAACTCAATATTAATTCAAACATTTATTTCGTAGAACCTATTCAAAGAAATTAAACTATTTAAATAAAAAAAGGTTCCAATGAGATTCAAGTCCATCACGCAGAGCTACCGTGCTGTCAAAATTATGTAAAATTGAAAATATTATATTAATGGATTTAAATATTTGTCTATCAATTCTTAAGAAATTTGAGATGAAGGGGAATTATTATAAAGGCCATGATGCATTTATAAATGATTAGCTAGGTGATTTTTGTATATTTTCGATTGAATACGTGTATGAGCGCCAAAAAAGGGAAAGCAATAATTATATTAAAAAGTTATATGATTAAATGCCTTCTAAAATAAATGCAGCTATTAACAGTTTACTTGGTCTGAAAGTCATGCGGCGGGGATTGAAAAATATTTGCAAATTTATCATAAGGCTAGTCGTATAATATGCAAACTTTTTCTGGTAATACGCCAGTGTATCCACACCTAATAGGTAATAATAATGATGTAGTGTTTTAAAAAGAAGTGTGGAATCTAGTGTGGAATTAGGTGCATTTTCTAAGCTAAAGGCGTTGAAAGAGCCTTTTTATCGGATCCTGAAGGTGTAAACTTACTTTACACAATAAGAAATCACGGAGGATGAAGATGAATGGGGGCCAGAGATACTGAGCAGCGAATTTGACAGAGCCGTGAAAGACTTAAGGAACAACAAGGCACCAGGAGGGGACAAAATAAATGGAGAAATCATCAAGTAAAAGGGTAAAAGCAAAAGATACCCTCTTTAGAATAATCAAAGATATCTATGACAGTGGGAGACTACCAGAGGACTTCCAGAAGAGTGAAATGATCGCAGTCCCGAAGAAGCCAAGGGCAGAGAAATGTGAAGAGCACTGAACATTGATCCAGGTATCACACACATGGAAAATACTTACTAGGATAATTAACAGAAGAATGGAAGGAAAGATCGAAGGGAATCGTTCGGAAAATCAATTCATATTCAGGAAAAACCTAGGGGCTAGGGAGGCAATACTCAGCTTAAGGATACTGGCCGAGATATTGATACACGTAAACAAGCCGTTGTATGTGGCATTCATGGACTTGGAAAAGTCCTTTGACAACGTTGAATTGAACAAGATGCTCAAGATACTGGAAGTAATTAGAATAGACTACAAGGATAGAAGAATAATCTATTGCATCTACAAGAACCAGGTCACCACAATGCGAATGAAGACGGAAGGAAGATAGAAGCCAAAATAAATAAAGGAGTCAGACTAGGATGCAACCTCTCCTCAGCGTTATTCAATATATACCTGGAAGAAGCAATAAGAACCGCAGAGTAAATTGGTATCGAGGGAATCAAGGGCAAATGGTGGGTGAATGGCGAAGAAATAAATACGCTAAGGTTTGCTGATGACATCTCAATTGTAGTGGAAAGTCGAGAGGACCTGCAAGCATCCCTGACGACAATGGACCAAGTACTTTAAGAATATAATGTGAGCATCAACAAGAAGAAAACTAAAATCCTAGTGGGCGGAAGAGAAAAGCTTCAAATATCACAATTCGAGGAGTGATATTGGAACAAGTGGAGAACGTCACCTACCTCGGCAGCACTATAACTTGGGATGGAAGAAGCTTGACGGACCTCAAGCGAAGAATAGCCAAGCTAAGAAGGCGTTTATGAAGAAGAGACAACTACTATGCTCAAAGAATCTACGGCTGCACACAAGGAAGCACATCACACACGGGTAACCAGACCAACGAAGAATCGAAAACTTCGAAACATGGTGCTGGAGGCGAATGTTGAAGATTTAATGGACAGATAACGTGAGGAACGAAGAGGTGTACAGTAAAGCAGATGAAGAAAGGACAATATGGAAAACCGTACGGCAAAGAAGAACCAGATGGATTGGACATAACTGGAGGCACTATGAATTAGGTAGAAATATAATAGAAGGGAGGATTGAAGGGAAGGTCCCGAGAGGAAGACCAAGGGACATATATATAGGGCAAATAAAGAAGGACGTAAAAGAGAATACATACCTGGGTGTGAGGGAATGAACACTGAATAGGGCAGAATGAAGAGCTGCAGTAAAGCTATTCTAGGATTGAAATACTGATGATTATGAAGGTATAAAGTGAAAAGTACAGGGTTATATACAGTGGAGGGGAAGAGAGCCAGCGGGGAGTAGCAGTTGTATTGAATGCAACATCACGAAAAAGGTCAAAGAAATGGTATTTTAAAAATGTGGATTCTTATAAACGATTCATAAGGCACTGATCGAGAATTCCGTTTTAACACCCGAGTTACATCCTTATCTGTTTACAAATATTTTCCGTATTCTGAGCTGAAGAGTTGGTTTCCATGAAAGATTCTCCGGAGCTTTTAACAGTGAATACAATCAACCTATTGATCAGAATATCGATTCATTTAAGAGAAGAGAAGTCATCCAGGATGAATATTAATTATCTTCTCTCATTTAAAAGTCAATCAGGAAAAAAAAGCTTTGTGATTAATAGGATACGGTCTGCTGCTACCTAACTCATCGAATTCTTTTCACTTGATTTATTCAGCCTGATGGTATGCAATCTTAATATTCCCTTCAGAGCAATCGGCGCGCCGATAACCTTTGCTCTTATTAAGACGGAGATGGGTTAAAAAGGAGAATTAGTCGCGCCTTCTTTATCCTCTCTCCCTTTTGAAAACTGAAGCTCTTAAAATTATCCCGCCTCTTGATCCTTCTTTCTACGGGCATCATGGATCTCCAATTATTTTTAATGAGATTCTCCGCTTTCAATGTCCAACGTTCTGAGAACAGACGTAGGCTAGTGAGTCAAAATTCATTTTGAAATAAATTAAGGGTGACAATCAACAGATGGATGTTCAGGTCTTGGAACGATTGGACACGGTAGCGGGCGGAATTATTGGAAACAGCCAAAATGACATGGTCGTATGCCAAGGTGTGATTCATTTCTGAAACAAATTCTTGACCAAAGAGGAAAGAACTATTTCTCAATTGAAGGCATGAGATGAAATAATAATATCTATACCAGGCGTTGACAATGCCGAAACTAGAGAGAAAGTTTCGGTACACAATTAAGGAATTCAATTGATATTCCATAGCAAGCATCCACATCTCCATCCACTCACTACCCTACAATCCTCCACGAGGGCTTTGGCATGGGAGGAGTTTCATCTAACATGTTCTACCCTAATGCGCTAATGTTTTCATATAGGTACTACCCCCCTAATGAGGTGAAAATAATGCAGGACACGAACTAAAAATTCCAATTTCCGACTAACGAGCAAGGTAACGTTTGATAAATACTACTAAAGTGCATTAAAGAATGATAAGAGTTCGTGTGTATTAAACCTTAAAAAATAAACATACCATAGGTATAAGTTCAATCTGTATTAGCATCTGCATCGCATTTCATTTATAATTGTAAATGGAATGAACGCAGCATGTTGTTGTATTCGGCTTCAGAATTCGGTCTGCAACAAGGTAGTTTAGCGTTTGATGGCTATTTTAGAGCGACTTCTGGGGATACATTTTGACGGGTGCACATTGTGGCAGTATGGCGATTGTTCGATTTTCGGCAGTACATATGAGTATGTCCCATACGTGTTGCCATTGAACTGAACTGGCGATATAGTGTTCATACCAGCTCGTTACAGGTTCCAAGTCCTCTAATAACATTATCTTAATCCTTATTGTAGCCTTAGTAATAATTAGGAAATAGAGTGTATAGAGTTAAATTTTTCTTCGTTAAACATTTCGCGGCTCACGGTGAGGCGAAAGTGTTTGAGTTTTGTCGTGTCTAGTCTGCTATCAGCCTAAAACTTATTTTCTCTGATTGTCTGTTCCCTAATCTGTAATTTCACGATTCGTGGAAAATAGAGTGCATAGGATTACTGTTCAAAGCTCTACTCCATAAAAACAATATATATTCAATTTGACAGTATTCCTCTGTATATGCATTGAATGATCCGTGTAAGCGTTTTATACGAAACTACTGAAATTATCGCATGGAGAGTGCTTTAAATTTAATTCATGTTAGGATTTTAATTTAGATCCAGTCCTTCCTGATCACTGAAATTGTATATCTCCAATTAATGCCGTAGATAAAAACTATTCATCTATATTTGCATCCACATAATACCCTGCGTGCCACCATAAAGGTTTGTGATGTGTGGGAGTGAAAGTTCAAAAAATATGTACTATTTACAATACTTAAAGAGTATTAGCTGCTCTATATTTTAGTGGAATTATAACAATTGAAGGAATATTTGGAGAGCAAAGCAAGCATGCGTAAACGTCCTGTAACTTCGGTTAGCTAAAATTTTTAAAGCTAAAAGCTTTATACCGACTTGCAGTTACATAAAAACTATTTATTGTAACACACTTGTTTATGCATTATTAAATATAAAATAAACTATTTTATGTAAAATAAACTTGTCTATGCATTACTAAATATAATCACTGCTATTTATATCCCTAATAGTACGAGGAAAGATAGGCATCTTCAATCAGACTGCTCGGAAATCAATTTCCATAATTTTGTTTATGGTTCAATCTGCAAAGGTACATTGAAGTTCACAAAAGTTTTTAATGCCATCGTTAAAATTATCGTTTTTTACTTTAATTAAGTGATTTTATCTGTTTTAAACGATGATTTGTTGGAATAGTAGGTTTATATTATTAGGTGCTAAAGGTTCCTTTTCGATATGGGGTATTATAAGGCATACCTCCCTCACCTTTCTGGCAAGAGCGTACTCGTATGATCATATCGAAGTGCTCTTCATGTTAATTAAATATTTGTCTTTTATAATCATCACCGTTTTTGATTATATGTACATACATAAAATATGTGTGTCAAAATGATATATCTCATTTGATGGTTGGTTGCAGGTGGAGGTGGGAAATGAAAGCAATGACTGCGCGCAGGCTTCTCGATTTAATTATATCTCTTTGCCACCCGACCGCTCGCTCGACGAGTAATAAACGAGCAGCGGGATCCTCTCATTAATTCGTACCAAATTGGTATCGATTTTTCCATGCTTACCATACTTCGGATCAAATAGGTCAAGTGGAATTCGTGACTCAGCCTTGGGTCAACCACCTTTCGACCGCCTCGGAGCCTATAGACGATGACGCCGGGGTTTAATTTCCCCTCCTTTCTTTTATGGCAATTTTTTTGGAAATTCCTCCTTTGCTCGGATCGTGCATGACTCCACGGAAGAGGGATTCGTTTACGTCGGTATCCTTGGAGTGAAGCAGATATTTCTTTTCTTTTTTTCATTTTCGCCTCCGAAAACCCTCGTCTGCAGTCACGATTTGGTGGCCATTGGGGCGGAAAAGATTGTTACATTTTTTATATGGGAATTGCGTTATTGGAGGCCATTAACACCTAGGCATAGTACCTTTATTCATTGCAGCGAGGATACCATGTCTCTTAATTGTTCACCATCACTGTCTAGAGAGCGAAGTTTTCGTTCTTTGGTCGGGCATTTTTTTTAACTTCCTTGTTGATATATAGCAATGCAATATATTGAGCATAATCAGCAAAAGTAATTATCTTTTGTGTCGATGGAGGAAACTAAGTCTGCTGAAAACTATAAAAAGAAGACGGGACAACTTAATCGGCCACATCTTAAGACACGATGGCCTGATGAAGACAATCGTCGAAGGAAAAGTGAACGGGAAGAATGGAAAAGGCAGGCCTCGTATGAGTTACATAGAACAGGTCGTAAAGGACGTCAAAGAGAGGAACTACGTTAATATGAAGAGGTTGGCCTGTAGAAGAATTGAGTGGAGGGCTGCGTCAAACCAGTCCTAGGATTTTTGGCCCTTAATGATGTTGATGATGATGATGATGGAGAAAACTATTCGAAATTGAATATGCCCCATTTGCATTTTATGAAGTCTTAATTGTGGTCCGCAAAGAGGCTGGATATTTCTGAAAATTGGCATTATCACCTGTAAAAAAGTTTATACCATGACAAACATTTACTAGATTTTTCTCATCCAATTTGTTATTAGTTTTCGACATGCAGTGTTGAGCCGATGGGTGGAGTGGTTTAAGGTTCTAGATGCCACTATAGAGCTAAGGCTATTTGGCACCGGTTAACTTGAGGCCATAGAACAAACACAACATGCAAGCCCTATGGGGATTCGAACCAGTACAACTACTGGAGTCCGCTGCGTTTTACATTTTCTTGGGTAATACGTCCAAATGTCACAGTAATTTTCTTATAAATGTCACAGTAATATAATCACACTAGCTACATTTAATATCAAATGGAATAGGTTTCCTTTTTTAATGTCTCTGCCTTCCATTGATTTCTCTGATGCTTTTAAGTCTTGATTTCAAATCTTAACTCCTTATCTTATTTCCCTCGGCATGTTTGTGGCTTTCTTATAGAACCACGTCCCTCTCGTCATGCGCTGCTTATTTTTCCTTCTTGAAGAGACCCTCTTTCCTTCCGTGTATTAGCTAGAGGAAAATTTGTGGTCGCATGTTTTCGTCCTTTGAACTACCTTCTCATTTTATTCCGGAGGAATTATCCCCCGTCGTCTTTGCCCGTGGCTTTTTCCCTTTCTCTTTCGGGTGGATTGCATGCCCTGGGTTTCGCGTGATTGGCAGGTCGGAGAAGGTTTTCCACAAATATCTCCCCCATCTCATTTCGGTCGCAATGTTTCAGTTGAGTTATGCCGCTATTTCTCTCCATCACTTTTGACTACTTAGTTGGCTTGCTAGAAGGCTGGATTTCCAACCTATCGGTGGAAGAAGTTTTTTTTCGCATGATGAAAGTGATACTACTGCTTAATGGTTGAAGTATCTAGTGCATGTTTTTCATTATACGTGCTTAAGTACTGAAACACCAAGATTAAACACCCGATTACGGATTGAAAAAAGATATTATTATTGCGACTAGAAATAATCATAAAAATATATTATTATGGTCAGTGCTTGCAAATAAATTTACCCTAAAAATCAAGAAACGTCATTTAGTCATACCGTCAGCTGTCTATAAAATTCAAATCCCGATTCAATGCTATGATACATCGCACCGGATATTCTAGGAGTCTATTGCAGGTATTCGTTCTTCTCTCGCGCAATTCTCGACCATTACATCCCTAAGATATGTCACTCCTTTGCATGTACCTTCATTCAAAACCTTGTATAAGTTAAAACATTTTCAGATACTCCATATTACGAGATTATTATAGATAGTACCTTAATCCGAGATAATACGATTGGTAAAATGGCCTTTTATGCATGAACCATGAACTTAAATATGTTTGCAGTATTTCTTAAATATTATATTGAATTTTCTGTAAAAGACCGAATTATTAGTGTCTTGTACTATTGTATTAATAGTAATATCGTAAATAGTAGTATTTTAAATAGTGCATGCTCAGTGAATATTAATCCCCTGCCACACATTTTCTAGGTGGTTTCCTGGATATTCAGTAGACGTAGACAAAATGTATGACGTACTCAAAACCGAATGGCTGATGAACATGATGTGTGGGAGTTTGTAGAGAGACAGTAGATTACCATCTTGTAGCGATTGAATCAATTAGTATGTAATATTAAACTCGGTAATATTTGACATCAGCAAAAACTTCTCGATGCAGCTAAAACATCTCGAAAATTTGCGAAACATCTCGCTGATACACAAAATTTCCAGATTTTCAAAGTTATAATCCACCATCACTGGATTTCGAACCATAAAATTTAATATTTTGCCTTTAATTTACTAAAATTTCCAGAGTCATATCCAGTTTTAGAATTATAAGAAATTAGTCTTGCATGCAACTCTTCATTACCTATTGCTTAAGAAAATTCGGGAATGTTTGCTGAATAAAAGCCTTTCTTACGTAGATAGTGGTGTAAAAGTGGGTATATAGGATCGTTAAAGTGTGAAATAACAAGTCGTGGGTCTGATACATGGCGCTATCCTGTAGTCTTAAAGGTTGGAAACTAATTTCTTCTTCGAAGAGTGGCTTTTTATCATTGTGTAGAAAGCTGGAGTAAGACAAAAAAGGGTACAGAGTGCCCAATCCAAGTAGCCAATATTTTCTCACAGACCATCACCGTGGAATGCCTAGAGTACCTAGTGTATTTTGTCGTGTGGGACTAATTAAGAATTTTAAAAAAATGTTGAAAATTCTAATTAGAAAAGAAGTAGATAAAGTCTACGGGTGTCCTCGCATGGTCACTTCCCACTGAGAATAAAAAAAATTGTTATTACTGGGCACGTAGTAAGTGGTTAAAGCTTGGACCACAGCCGGGCGGACACTGTGTTGGAGGGCAACTGCTTTAGAGCCGTAGTGAGGGATAGGCATGGTGATGGTTTTTTTTCCTCCCGGGATGCCCTCCGGTTGCAGCTTTTTCCACCTCAGTCTCACCCATCCCATCGGCCCTGGCCATAATCCGCCTCGTCCACCCTCATCCTCCAGTCCACGGCCCATGTTTGGAACTCAACTGTCCTCTGCTCCGCGTCCCATTGTCCCTCTGCTTCGTCCTATCTCCGTCCCACGTCCCTAAACACCCTACCGCTCCCCCCCCCCCCCCCCCCCGGCATTCCACTCTCTCTCTCTCTCTCTGCAGGGTCATGGACGGGCCCCTAGGCGACCCCTTCCCACCCTCTGCCCGCGACGTGCGTCGGGACGCTGCTAAAACCGCAGTCGGGACGCCGCTATTTAACCACGGAGGGATTCGTGCTCCGAATCGTGATTTACCCCCCTCCACACCCTTTATCTCGTCCTTCTCGTCCCATGCGTGCGCTTCTGCGTCGCGGTCTGGCCAAAGCCGTCGTGGATTGTTAAGCCGAACGGCTGGCGCACACAGTATCTGGTTTGTTCGCCATATGCTGAGAGCGGCGTAACTTTAGGTTTTTTCCATCTTCAAATCGCCAGCACAGTCCACCACGGTCTAAGAGTTCTGAGGAATCATTTTTTTCGATTTCATTGGGGAGGAATGAAATCTATATCAGATAACTGATTCTTCAAAGTCAATTAAATTGGAAATATCTCCGAGCATTAGAAAAGTCTTCGCAAAAATAATCTGTGGTCAAACTAGTGAACATGCAGTCACTCATTTTTTTCAATTTTAGCTTTAACAGGTTATTTTCGTGACTTAATTTTGAGGAAATTTATTATTCCAATTATATGTTAGGTATAATGAAAACCATGCTTCGAATGTGATCGTTTCTGTTTTGTTCAGCATCTTATGCAATCAATGTAAAATGCAGCTTTTTTGAAATATTTATGGCAGTAAGTAGCGAGAAGCGTAACTGTTATAATAATCAGTGAACAGAATGCGCATTGCTGCTTATCCCGTCTTTTAATCCGAAATGTAACAGTGAAATAGGCTGGGAATACGGTGATTGTTTGGTGGCGATAAAAAACGGAGGAATTCCCATGGTAGAAAATTCTCATGCTACCCTAAAATAGGGTAAAATTACCAAGGGAGGTATTGACAAATGCTGTAGCCAAATTATAGGACTTCCACTGCATATATTCTTCACTCTTCCCGACATGGGTTATCTCATCCTATCCTAAGTAATGCGCCATTTGATTCATATAGAGCGATTTTCTAAGAAAAGATATATATCAGAAATTGCGCGTCGTGTATGTTTCCGCAAAAAAGCTCTCTAGATCCAAATGTTCTCGAAACTCGCCATTATTCTTAAGGAAGTATATTTGTTATATACGAAAACACTTTTTTCCTCAGTCTTTTGGCATGCATTTAACGTAAAGTCTTGCCAATTTTCTTGATGAATGGGGTGAATATTTTTAAGACAGTTGTTATTTTTGCTTCTACCAACTTGCTTTTATTTCGTTTTATTACTCACATGTTAAGGAGTATATGACTATGTTTCATTAACAATCAGTGAACCCCATTCTTCTCCAAAAGATTAGGGTAATGCGTCACATTGAATGAAATACTTTTTAGTCAGTGAAGGCGAGATAAGAAGAGAAAAGTGAAAGTAGATTTGCTTGAGAATGAAGTGGAGCGGCATAAGAATATTTTCATGAACTCTTCCCATTTTAGTCTCCCTCTTCTCAGTTCAGTTCAAATCAGTGCCCTTCCGCTGTCGGGGCTGCCAACACTATGCATTAAAAGAGTCGTTTGAGGGTGAAACCAAATAATTCGTCGCTGTGAGCTCTTTCCTGCTGCTCTCCTCTTCATACGATATCCTCGTCATTATCAAAAGCACATACAACTCGATGAGTGCCTTTACTATGTAATGTTTTACGATGGTTATTGTGTCTATTTTTCATCTTGAAGTCACCCCCACCTACCTTCCTAGTCCACTCCATTCAGTCTGTATATCGTTAATGGCGCAGCCTGATTCACCCCTCAACCTCGAAAAAGGTGGAGTTTTTATTTTCTGTGCGTTATTCACCCTGGCTCCTATTTAAATCTTTTCTTCTTTTTTCTTCAATCTCCTTAAGTATGCCCTCTGTTATCAATGGCTTTCTAATTCTTTTCCTGATGGCTGTTCCCCATTGCGTCATCTAAGGACTCATTATATCCATTTCAAGGTTTTCCTCCTTTCCTCTCTTCCCTTGCCTTTATCCTCTTCCAAATTCTGTGTTAACTCCTCCATTTTCCCTTTCTTTCTGATCCAATTATAATGCTGGGCTTCCAGATTCGCACCCTCATTCATATTTTAATCCTTTTGAATTTTAAGTCCCTTTTTAGGAAAATAATGACCCATATTCCTATCAGAACCGGGAAAACCGTGTTATGTTAACGCTTCTATCAACCAATGATTATCTGTGTTATATATATAAATTTCGATGCATGAGACACTACTGTCAGCAATCCGGATGCGGCATGAATATAATTAAAACTTACAAATTTTTGTTTCTAGATGTAGGTACTATCAAAAGTTAAGATCTATTTTTTTGCTCGACACAGTACTTTGGTTTTATCTTTTCGGAATAGAAGTTACGCAAGTCTAATTATGGATTTGTCATTGTTTTTTTATAGTCTAAAATATTTAGTGACTTTAAATCTCGATATTCCTTTCCCTTAATTCCTCATCCACTAGCTTTCTATTTTGTCGAAGGTGGTTCAAGCTCTTACTGCAGTCAAATTTGATTGGGTGGTTTAAGACAGGTAGGTGTTTGGAAGTAGTTTGAATTTGGAGGGATGGTTGGAACTCCATCGAAGACGAAAGGCTCTTCTTTACGAAAAAGTTCAAGAGATATAATTTGTATCATCGGAATGACGGAAGGACGATCCATTATTTACCCAGAAACAAGTTTCACTAGTATTTGAAGCCTAGGCTACTGTTATGAACTATTTAATGGTATACAAATGAATTAGGTGTGACCACAGAACTAGACAGTGTGCAGCGTAGGTAGGCAGTATAGCAAAGGGATAGTTAGGTGAAATATTGTTAGCCTCTAGTGCATGATACATGTTTGAACATAACTATCCCTTTCACGGTAGGACACACGAATAAATATCTGTAGAGAAATGCCTTTATAATCAGTATTCACTGCAATACTATGTGGATAGTAACCATCTAGGTGCAAGTAACTTTTATAGCATGTTTCCAAGTAGTAGTGACATTTTAGATCTTTGGTACATGCGAGTAGCGCATGTTTGGTGATCTTCACCCCCTGCCACATGCCTTCACGGTAGCTCGTATGGTATTCCATAGATACAGATTCTTTCATCCACCTCGCCGATAGTTTTATGTTAATTTGTAAGGCTTAGAATGAAGGTCTTTGTAGAGAGAGATAACTAAATATGAGTGCTTTCCCATCGCTGCTCTCCGCAATTTGGCTTCTCATACCAATGCATATGAAAGCACCATTTGGGAAGAACGTTAGTGGCTGTGTATTTAAATTGATCGGCGGAAATGGCTCGCAGAATGCTGCAGAGAAAATGGGTAAAGGTTAGCGTAAAGACGTTAATTCATGCCTTTCTGCGCACTGAAAAATCAAAATTGCTTCAAGTGAAAGTTTTTAATCCCGATGTCATGTGAGATGATCAGGAAAAGTGGACCGTTACCTTTTTTACGCTCGAAAAAAAAGGATCGCAAGATTTTCATGTTATTCCTGAGCTCCGATGATAATTTCCTGGAGTGAAGAAAATAAGGAGTGATAATAACATATCGTTGTCGTTTCATTTATCGGATTTCCTCCAGGGAATACTCCGTGCAAGGAGGCACATTCCCAAAATAATAAGCAGCTCGACACGTGGTTGTGAAATCCTGCTAATGCGCGAGAAAAAAATCCCCATCCGTTAATGAACCATTTCCCCTAGCCAGAAAATCCGATTCCTTTTCATTAAAATTCAGAAAGGGCTCCATCCAATGACATCACCCTTTCACCCGCACCCCACCTCTTTTTCTGGAATCTCGTTTGAAGATCCACCGGGTAGAGGGCAACTCTTAAACCGTCTTGTGGGAATGCCTCTGGGAACTCCCTCAACGCCCTTTAATTGAGGAAATTTCTCGAATCGGGGATCTTGGGGAAATATCGAAATCCCTTGCGTTCTTTATTCTAGGTGGTGGCGCGCTCGGGTCCCACTCATGATCTCCCCGCCCGCGCCATGACCACTTATAATCCAGGGTTGCCACTACGAAAAAAAATATTTTGCTCAAATTGGACGGAAAATTGGCATAAGAACCCTAAGAAACGGTGTAGTCGTAGTTACAATGGAAGAATCCGTGAATTCTCGGGGCGATTACAATATCTATTAACCACTGGTTTTCAAGATATCTAGTCCCAAAAAGCTTTCCTTGACCTGTTTTTTGCCAAGTCACGCCACCTTGTGTTTTGAGCCCAGCCCTGAAGTGGATTCTTGAGAAAATTATTACTCATTTCGTATCATATTTCATGCTTGGTTAGAGTGATGTTGGAGTCTTTTCGCGTGCGAGCTCTCATTTAAGGCCAATGGTCATTACATTTCATCGTATTAATTTTCAATGAAATTTCTCTTCCTATAACTTCACTTTATTACTAGCTTTATGCTATTGCTATGCTATATTTACCTCAATATTATCCTAACAGGTTTTTGTCAATGGAATATTGTTAATTATAAGATACGTTAGCTAACAATAATATAACAAAGTTTTTGCCCTTGGTAATTCTCCATCCGTTCACAACTGTGTATGGAAGCGTGAATAATAATTATTTTTTTCTTAACAAAGTTAAAATATCCTTTCACCTCCCGTTGTGAATTTATATCCCCACTACTACAGCAGGACAGAAACAAGTGAATAATCAAAAGAAATTAACTGTCTGAACTAAATATACTATAATTCTTTTTTCCCATCCAATCCATATCCACATAAAAAAGGTAACTTTCTTTTAAAAAAAAATAAGAAGTGCGCTTCAAATGTATATTTTATCAAAATATATATATACCTATAAATGTATACGTATATTTTTATATACCTATATATTTCATACTGGTATAACAAAACCTATATATTATCAACACTTTTTTTCTGTTCCATCAAGTTTTTCGGCCCAAAGTTACACATGGTAACATCTACATCTACACGATACCCTGCAAACCACCGCGAGGGTGTGTGGCAGGGGGTGAAGATCACCAAGCATGCACTACTAACATGCAAACAAGCAACTAAAGTGTCTCGTGCAACTAGATTGTTAGTATCTATAGTATTTTACGGGTTAATACATGCATCATGCACTACAAAATACTCTAAAATATTTCCCCTACCTATCCCTTTCCTATGCTGCCTATTCTGTTCTCTTATAGTACGGCGGAAAAATGCCATTTTGAATCTATCGGTGCGACAATCTATCTCTCTAATCTTATTTGGCTGACCGAATCTAGCATAATACGCTGGTTTTTTTAATATGTGCCTAACATATTCAGTAAAGCTATCCGATAGAAATTTCTCTAATAGATTCAATCTGTACTTTAACCTACGCTCTGATAATGATTCCCACCCTAATTCTTTTATTAATTCTGAAACGCTACTGAAACTATCGTGACACCTTTTAACGAACCTAGCTGCTCAATGCTGCACACTGTCTAGTTCTCTGATCAAACCTAATTCATTAGGAACCCATACACTGTCTCCATACTCAAGGTGGGGCCTAACTAGTGAAAAATAGCATCGCTCTTTTGTCTTCTCATCACATTTCCCAATTACTCTTTTTATAAATCCTAGCTTTCTCTTCGCTCGGCCGCATCTTTCCCTTATGTGTCTTCTCCACGATAAATCTTTAGTGATTGTTTCACCTAAATATCTTATGGTTTCAACGTTTTCGATCTTCGTGTTACTAACCTTATAGGTACGCTCTATCGAATTATTCCTCCTCCAAAAATTGATAGCTACACACTTTTTAATGTTGAGTTCTAACTGCCATTTGTCGCACCACTCTTGAATTGCATCTAAATCCTTGCTAAGCGATTTCCTGTCCTCTTCTTTCGATATACCCCTGTACACTACAGCATCGTCTGCAAAACTCTAAGCTAACTACTAACTACGGTACCCAAATCGTTTATGTATAAAAGAAATAGAAGCGGACCTACTACGCTACCCTGGGGAACTCCCGATGTGACTTCGATTGTGTCCGACATGATACCATCTATGACAACCCTCTGATCTCTCCCTCATAAGAATTCTTTTACCCAACATACAACGTATTTATTTATACCAAAGCTCTCTAACTTCAAAATTAATTTATCATGAGGAACTTTATCGAATGCCTTTTTAAAATCTGAAAATATCGCATCAACTTCAGTACTGTTTTCGCCGTAGACTAAAATATCGTGTACGAATAAAGCTAATTGTGTCTCGCAAGATCTACCTTTCCGGAACCCATGTTTATGATTAATCCCTGACTATCCAAATGCCCCATGATCGAACTGACTACTATGTGCTCAAATATCTTACAAGAGATTGAAGTGAGTGAAATGGGTCTGTAGTTACTTGGTTCTTCCCTATCACCGCTTTTAGCCTATAGTCCCCTGCCCCATATCCATGCTGCGGTTAGCAGGGTATCACGTAGATGTATTTTTTTAATTGTCTTTATAACTCTTGGTGCAGATATATGGCTTAACGATCATACTTCACCATCTTTCCTCTTTAGAGTCGGAGAATGCGTGTACCAATAATTATACGCGTAGAAATTCCGAATTAAGGAATTAATGGTTAACTCATAACCTTTAGTAAGCAAAATCAGATATCGGGACAAAGCACGAAGAAGATAGGTGGAGAGAAGATTTTTCAATTTCGATAGAGTCAAATCAAATTGATGCCACGCAAGCAGTGGTGCCAGGTGAACATGGTGAAATGGTAGAAATGTGTGACTCCAAGTGAGAGGCGAAGACAAAGCCAATGTAGTGACCTACATGTAAAGAATCGAGTATTGGTCATCGAGTGGCAGTTCATGTTTAAACATTCATGACATGACTATTCTATGGGCACTTGAAAGTCAGAGTAGGGTATCTTTGGATGGGATGAAGGCGAAATACAATTGAATAGGGTGACTGCAAATGAGGTTGGTAATTGAGGAGTGTGGTTTTATACATCCAGTGGATGAGACTTAATTAAAACGGAGCCATATTCGAATGGGTGGTGCTTGAGGAATTGTGAGTGATGCAAAGAGGAAAAAATAGGATATTGGTTTTTTGAGCTATGTAATAACGTAGGTACAATAGAAATGGTTGAACTTGTAGCTTATTTTTTTAATATTTTTATGAAAGAGTGTAATTAGCAAGTATTATTTTTTGATAAAGGAATCTATTGCATTGGCTATAATATGCTCAAAACGTCCATAGATCTACGTATTATTCAAATAACTGAACTTTTGCTCCCGGTATTATTTGTATTATTTGCTCGTGTCTATATTGACGAAAGCCATACACATTCAATGCGATCCTTGAAGCTATAGATAGAAAAGAATGATATTTCCATCTTCTGGTTACAATCTCTCTTCAGCCCTTTAATTATTATCCCACAATATCCCTCATGCTTTGCTGCGCTCCTTCCAAGCTCAACCCATCAATTGTAGCCGGGGTCTTTTGTGAGGGAGGTCACGATTCCAGTCCCCCTCTCCGACCATTTCCTTCGAGCTGAGCAGATCCAAAATTCCTTCCTCGTTATAGAGCGATTGCTTTGCTGATACTTCAAATTGACCGCGATCACGAAAAAAATGAGGTTGCACTCAGTAATCGTGGCTTTCTACTCAAACAAGGGAAGAGGCTATTTATTCCTTCGTATTTTCTTTCAAGAAAAACTTCCTTTTATTATTTTCTATGCTCTTTGTGAGATAAAGTTTTCTGGACTGAGAAGAGTCCTTATAGGAATTCTCCAGCAGATACCAAGGACTTCTTGTTTTAGTGAAACTCTGCTAAAAGCACAAAATAAGCACAGAAACAAGTAGTTGCAATTCCCCGAAAGTTAGTGTGTTCACTCACTATGATAGTTTTTGCTCCTGCGCCAGAACCTTAACTCTTGATAAGAATGAGCATCGGGTGAGCGAAAAAAATGAAACAGCTTTATCAAACTGAGTGAACTCGAGATGAAGTGTGTTTTATGATGCTTTGATGTAGTGTAACCAAGTAACATGTTGCAGTAGATTTTTTGAGGAGTCAATCGCTATTGTCTTCCATTTGGAACGATATCATTCTGGTCAGCAAACACTTCGTTTATGCGTGATGAAACATTTGTGTACCTATTGTGACAAATATAACATTTACCTTCCGTCAGTATTGAATATATTTACATTAAATAGGTAAAAGTCATTAAGACTTTTTAAGATTTTACTTGTATAATTACATTAATGTTAACGTTAGTATTTTTGCCTTACAGTTTCTTTCATCCGACCCTTATATTCTGTAACATTAAATATTCACGTGTAAATACTGATGCAATTGAGTTGAAACCAGTTTATCCTTTGAATCCTTCCACGGTAGCCGTTTGCCTAATGCAATTTATTTTTTTTCCATAATGCTCAACCCTTAAAGTTATGTCATATGACATCGTATGTAGATTTTTTAATATCAATTAAGTTCCATTCAAAAAAATTGCCTCACACTTTTCCTCATATTTCCTTTTTTGCATATTCATCTTCAAAGAATTTTGCAAGCCACTTCCACGTGCGTGGTATGGTCTGAATCGTCTGAATAATCAACAGTGTGCAACGAATGATAGATAGGTAATATAAAGCATGCATTATAGGCAAGCAGAAAAGAGGTGCAGTTACTTCACGGATACGTGCTAGTTACACATTCACCATGAACGTGCATGTAAACGATTGGTATTTAAATTGCAATTTAATTAGTAGTATTATGTTAAACATTTTTTTGAACAAATTAGTTTGAACTAGGCATCCTAGTGTACAGTATACAAGAGTTAGCAGTGCCAAGAGCTGAGTTTTGATGATTTACAGACTTCTCTACCTAAGTTAATCTTTTGCTACACACCTACCTATCTGCTGGCTAGTTTGCTTGTGTCCAACTGATTAGGAAGAGTCATTCACATCCACATATTCCTTTTATAGTCCGTTGATCAATGTGAATTTTCCTGTGCCATAACGATTACTTTTATAAGTACTGGAACCATATTCTAATCGGAAGCCGAACCGGAAAAGGCAAAGTTAACATTTTAATTACGAATCGATTCCAGTGACACCTGAATCCACCAATAGTAGCATAAATCGTTCTTCATTCGTTTAATACTATAAATTAATCCGCTCAAAGGTCTCTTTTTTAAAAAAATTCCTTAAATTGATATAATAATTTGTAAGTAAATAGTGATAATCTCACTGTGAATGCAAGATAAATGTTGTTTGAGTTATTTCGTATATTCTCTCTTCCATTATAACCTTATATTGTTTTGTCTTTTCTATTGCATTGAACCAAGTGAAAGACCCATACTCTCCCCATTTCAATAGTGTAGTTAGCAGATCGGTTATCTCTCGGCCTTTTAAGACAATGAAATGGGCTATGCTCGGATTAGTAACGGGATGAATTCATAATAAAACTTATTATTATCTTATACGGTTCATGTTCGCTAAGCCTTAGCGTTTACGCACGCGCTTCACAGGATTTAGAAGTACGTTCTTAATATTGAAGTTTATTTACCCTTTATGGATAAGCTGGAGGATTTTTGTGCTTTCTTAAGGCAGCATAAAACCCTAGATATTTTGGTATTCTTTAGGAGAATAACAGTACCGCTGTTTCTTCTTCCTGTGAAAACTTTTCTCTTCCAAAGACCCTGCCATGCAGAAATCCCTGGAGTTGGGGAAGAAACTATTCTTTTTCTTCTCCTGGCATCCATCCCACTTGACCTTGATATATCGACTAAGTCGTGCAGCACAGAATACGCGGGGGAAATCGTACGTTGTGTCGGAGAAAAGGGAGGAAAAGGAATGTGGGATAAAGGGAAGGGTTTTCCCCTTCTGCTTTCGAAGCAAGGACTGGGGTTGGCGACAGCCGGAAGGGAAGGGTGTAACTGTCTCAAGAGGGGAATGTTGATCTAAGCCCTCAGTCTTAGAAGTAGAACTTGCTGTTATTAGAGAGACAAAGTGGGAGGCAGAAGCGTACTTGAAAGTAAAAGATCCTCCTCGTAACTCAAAAACATTATCCAAATTTGAATTCAGCCGCAGGGTTATTAGGCTTTGCAAAATCATGAATTTAAAGATTACGGCACTAATGCTACATTTAAGGGCGAGTTGTGACTATGCCTTTTGAGACATTCTTGTGCCTGGAGAATTGGGTTGGTGTGATAACTAGAGTACTAATCTCCCACCTCGCGTACCTGGCTTTGAGTCCCAGTAACGGTAGGTAGAGATTTTTCATTAATATACCGGTCCCCACATGAGTGTTGTGTGTAGAACACTTCAAGTACATGACGTCATCCGTGGGATGTGACGTTTAATCAAGGACCCCCTCTATAACTTTTTTAAAGAATCGGCTATTGCCAAATCGTGGTTTCTCTCCACCCTTCCTCCGTTTCCTGAAAAATCCCCTGCTCTATACAATAAACATTATAAAATGGCGCAAATGACTTTAGTTGTTGTCACATAACCCAGGAAAACTATTACTTCTCGTAGTAACTTTTCAATACCCTGCTTAAAGTACCTACCTACTTTCCATACATTCCATATTCATACATTGCAAAAAATTAGATAAATCCCAGGTGTTCAGGGATCAGATTAGGATAAGTAAAGTGAGCATTTGAGCTTTTATCCATGACTTCATGAACCGTTAATATACAAAATATCATGAAGCGCAGTGTTTTTTTTTATTTGCACTTTCAACTGTGGAAATTGTGAAACTGTACTACTGCTACAACCTCACCCTCGTAGACTCTCATACACCGTCGTAGCGATTTGCTGGGTCCTCAGTAGATGAGATGTCCTTGCACTTATCCATAGAATACACGTGATGTGTTGCATTTTATGCATAAAGTGGCGAAAAAAGTATAGTCCTAGCAAATTTTACATAAGGAGTTGCCATTGAAACTTGAGCATATAAAATAATACCTAGAACAATTTTAATCCGTCAGCTGCTAATAATGAAAGTATTCATACCAATTACATGATTTTATTATTTTTGATATCATGAATCAAAGAGGTATTTGTAAAACACTTATTACCTGCTCCAATCATATAATAGTATCGTAAAATTGCTTCTATCTTTTACCATTTCTTGGTGATGCTGAGCGAGAATGAATTTTGAAACTTCAATTCAGTATAGATTCTGTCCTTAAAACTACGTAAGTTCATTACGCGTACTTATCAGGTATTACGCTTAATATATGCAAAAGAAATTAGCATTTGAATTTTTGTTATCACTTATCCGATTTTAAATTAGTATTTTTAAATTGTTGTCACTAAAATAAGATCATATTTGCATTAACCGTTCGCGCACTAGCACGGGGTGATTCATTCTTTTCTCTGTGGTTCTGGAGACATTATTCGGAAACTATAGCGAACACTGTTAAAAGTAGTACCAGGAAGTGGTATGACGGGATTTTTTAAATTAAAATTCTTGTCTCACGCGTTTTAGCATCTGAAGTTGGATAGCAGAGACAGCAAGTTCGAATCTTCCCTTGCACTTTCTTCTGGCTGACTTAGAAAGCCTATTTATGTACTGATATACTAGTTTTTACTGTATTAGATATATATTATAAATATGCCTTCGAAACTCCGGAAATACTTATGCCTTTATTTTTTATGTTCTTTATTATGTTAGTTTCAGTTGATCTGTGTGGTGCGGAATGTATTTACCTCTCCTTTTTTTACGTTCTCATTTGTAATACTAGTCTACAAAATCGACGCTGCTGACCTAATATCTTTGAAAAATATCCGTGACTTGTTTGCCTCCATTCAGAGAGAAATGTGAACCTTCCCGTAAACGCATTCTGGACGGGAAAGTCCGAGACTTCGGCACAAGTCTTTCTTAGAGAGTTCAGTGAGGAGTGCCTTGTAGCTTCCACCAGTCGCGTTTGCTATTTGGCATCAGGGTAAAAGGACGTCGAAGATGCAAGATACGGTGACGTACAACGGGATGGAGGTCTCTGGATGGAGTTGGTGGGTGGTGTGCGAGAGTTGACGCTTCTGGGAAGTAAGAATTTAGGGTCGGAGACAGGGAGTCCCTCTTCTCCTCCCGCAAAAGTTCTCCCCGAAAGATTCGAGACATGATTTCATCCATGAAAGCCAGTTTTTTGTGACGCCCCCGGAGATGCATGGAGTCACACAGGTGGAAAGAAAGAACGTTCTCCCGGCACCGCGGCCCTACTTCATATTTCATGCCAACTTTGTGGAGAATTTCTCTCGTGATGGCAGTGTCAGTCCCTGTCGGTTCATCGCACTGGCTTTTACAAAGGCAAGTTCCTTTAAGTGCTCTGTGAGTACACCTTTTCGCAGCGCTTCCTCTTCGCCTCTTAATTTTAATTGAAGGAACTGCGCGAATCTGTTATGTGGTTTGCTTCTTACTAAATGTTTTTGCCTTTGGTTTGATTGATTCAATCTATGTACCAATTGCGAATCGACCGTTGTTGCAGCAACATTTCCAACTTTCCACTTGTGTGTGCCTTTTTTCACTGAAAATTGAAGTTTTCGTAGTAAAAGAAGGAATATGTTAGCATTGAACTCGACTGTAGTACAGTATTATTATTTACAATTTTAATATTAAGTAATTTGATGCACGTTCTTGAATTGCATTATTTTGACTTCATATACACACCATGGTATGCTATAGATTTTCGGCGTAGTTCATTTATAATACCTCTTGAGTATATTTTTCAGTATTAAATTACTATACTTAGGTAGATGCATTTAGAGTCTGTATCCTCAAATCATTGTTCGTATTTCCATCATCTCTCGCTAATATTCCTTAGATTAGTTTGACGCAGCTATCCGCTGGATTCTTATATCAGCTAGCCACTTCATATTTATTTACTTATTATCTTTTGAATCCTCCACTATTAAATCTATTTATCTCATGTGAAATCTTCCATGGCCATTCTACCCTTTCTCTTATTGTCTTATTCTCTTATCGAACACCGTCTTCATTAGTGCCTCATAGAAAAGGCAATTTAAATGATTCTCTATTTTTTCATTTTTTTACTTCATCATCATCATCATCATCATAATGCCTTGATGATTGTCTTCATCAGGCCATCGTGTCTCAAGATATGGCCGATTAAGTTGTCCATTTTTCTTTTTAGAGTTGTCAGCAGATTTCTCTTTTCTCCCACTCTTCTTAGCACTTCCTCGTTACTTAATTGGTCGATCCATTTAATCTTAATTATCCTTCTGTAGCATCACATTTCGAATGCTTCTACCCTTTTATTCTCCGTTGCTGTCACTGCCGTAAAGAAACATGCTCCAGGTGTATGTTCTGATGAACTATTCCCTTACTTCTATGCTTGTATTTTCAGCTGTAAGTACATTTTTCTTTTCAAAGAACCCTCTCTTTGCCTGGGCTATTCTACTCAATATTTCTTTCTTGCTTCATCCATCGTTGGTTACTCGGCTTTCTAGGTAAATTCCTAGTAAAATTTTTTAATTATTTTTTAATATACCTTTTTGAACAAGAGCAAATAGCAGAATCTAAATATGTTTGCAATGCCAATGTTTTTCTCTGTACAAGAGTTATTAACATGATCGTTCGGCTGATAATGCACCAAGAATAGACACAAGAAAAATTGACTCCCAAGGTGTGGTAAAGCTTTTGAGTGAAAAACCATTTATTAATTTCAGGGTAATATTTCACGCGGGGTACATCATCAAAACTGCACTTGAATTCTTCCTTGGATTCCAACCGGGTTGGTAATTAAGTGGCCAACGTTTCGGTGGCTGACTCTGCTAGCCTCTTCATGGGCATTGATGCCAGGTCATCTCTGACGTGACGGACACAGCTGGCTATGAGAGACGAAAACGAGTCTTGGTATAAGCACCCATGGAGACGATGATTGAGTCTGCTTCGGAAACTTTGACCCCTGAATCAACAACCCGGAGTAAACCCCGAGAGGAATTCAGTCATAAATTAGCGGAAAATCTTCAAGTCCTTCACCACTAAAATGAATTAAGAAAACATAAGATTAAACGTAGCCATTTGAATATGGGTTAACCGATTTTTAGCCTGACCTCAGGGATGTGAGGGAAAAGAAAATCTGAAGCTCTGGAGTTATCGCTCTTATTGACTTTCTGATTTATTGACTTTCTTGACGCTGATTTTCTCTCTTTATCTGGTTTTCTAAGTCACATTGTATCCCTATCTACTTAAAAGTAGATTTGCTCGATAGTGATTGATTTCTACGCACGTGCTACTTGTTGGTAGATGCTTACGGAAGTTATTACAAGGGGCTTGAAAAAGTTTGCAATATCGTGTGGGGAGAGCAATACTTGTAAGGAAACAAATGTAGGTCAGTGCGACGGTCTGTCGTATTAAAGTCGTTTCATGCAACATTCTCCGGGACATGGCTGTGAGGGCATCGAATAGATGTGCTAATAAGAGTACTAGCTCCCAAATAGATATCTCGGGTTTGAACCTATCTCAGTCTGTATTTTGCTCTACAATCTGCCGTAAGAATCTAGATCGGTAACCTATAAAGTCAATTTCTTTTATATTGTGCTGATAAACATATGAATTTTAGTAATACTTGTTATAACGTAACTTTGCCTATGTTTGCAATTTGAAAATAAATGCATTTACGACTCCCGAATTTTTATTTTTTGAGGAACAGATTTCTTCTCTCCTGTCTGAAAAGTTTGCCTATCTACGGAGTAAGACTTAGTGAAGTCAGAAGTGGTTTCTTGCGTGACTGCGTGGAACTTCTTCATGATTAAATAACCAAAAAACATTATGTAAGTCCACATGCAATGAAAATTTATTTACGACCTGTATTTGGTGCAGCGTAACAATATCAAGTGATCACTTGACAATGTTACGCTGCAACAAAACCAGGACGTAAATACATTTTCATGGTATGTAGACGTACATAGTGTGTTTTTTGTTATTCAATAACTTAGTGGTGTGGTTGGTAGTGTTGCTTAGGACGTGAAGCGCGTGATGGTTGATTTGTTTCCTGGATGGAGTTGACAGTGTTTCTTTTTTTACGCCTTTTCTTTGTGGGAGTCACAAGTCAGAAATGGGGGCGATTGGTCGGCGCGCCGAAGAGAGAAAGAGAACCCTTCCCTGAATTTCCTTTTCCCTCCGAAAACCCCCGCGTCAATCACACGAACAGTGGGGTGAGCGTTCTGGCCCCTGGAACGGAGTGACATCTAAATTCACCCCCGCCCCCACCCTCCATCCTCTTTCAACCCACCCCATCCTACCTCCATCACCGTGCAGATAAAGTAATCGATATCTCGAATGCGAAGATATCTCGTTTCGATTCCTACCCCCACTCTTTCGCGTCAGCGCTGAAAAAAATATAAATAGATGGGACCCGAGAGATGGTTTCTGCTTTGGAAAAGCTTGGGCGAAAGCTTTCGCGTGGATTACGGACGCTGCATCCAGGGCCGGGAGTTCTGCGGCATTGTCACAGCGATCGTGCCCCTGGCTGGAGAAATCTTTGCTCTAATCAAAATGGACGGCTTTCATGGAAATTAGTAAATATTTCAAGAATCGTTTTTCACTTTTTGAGGCTGTGCCCCGCTTTATGTTTGTATCCATGTGTAACCCTGCTTTGTTGCCTTGAGTTTTTTTCATTGGGAGTACATAGCCAATTCATTTTAATTCTTTGTGCTGACACTCTCGTTCCAAGGCACCAATGTCTTTGGTATTTGGGTTCAACGGTCCTGTTTCTCTCTGCATGAATAAAGCTTGTAGAACTCATCTTGCGTAGCTTCGTGCCTTTTCAATTTCCTGGGACTTGTTTAGATGTGACCTTTACATTTTAAAGCGGCCTTCCAAATTTTTCATGGTTATGAATGCTCAAATCTTAGTGATGTTGGAGATGCTATGTACCCAACAATTTACCTATGGCTATTATAGCACATTCATATACAAGCGATAAACTAGCGATCTGAACCCTGCTCTTTTTAGTACTTTCCCTCAATGGGGAAAGTCAAAATTATTGAAGTAAAGTGGTTGTTGAGTTACAGATCTTCTATTATAAGTGCAATGGTGACAGAGGAGAAAATTTTAGAATTCCAGGAGGATGATAAGATCTGCTAAAAAGCGGAAGTTGAACGAAGAGAACTCATAAATGATTTGATCGATTTTGTTCCCTAAATTAATAATCGCCTTCTGCGTTGTATACACCGTTGTATTATTGATAAGGTAAATTCGCCCGTCTATGAATTAAAAAAAAGTTTTATTCCTAATTTCCTGCTATAATACGATATTTTCTACGCCATCGCTGGCATATTAGGTCTACCTTCCCCCTTTGTGTTTTAGTTCCATCTCTCGTAAGTTACTGCTAGTCCGTTATTTTGCTGTTCACATCCGGTGCATTGACTCATGGACCGTGGTCATGCTCTGATAATGGCGAATCCGAGTATATTACGTTGCCTAACAGGGTCAAGAACTGGAATTAATACTACTTGCTTCACGAAACTCTCTCGTCCTTCGCATGCTTGGGATATGCGGTCAAAACTTTCCGCGTGTAATGTATTGAAGAGCTATTACAATGGTTTTCGCCCCAATATCGTCCGAAAGGAACGCAAAACTCAATCATTAATAATTTTTGTTCCACACTGCAATTATAACTATTGAAAATACATCATTTGCCTCTCAGACAAAAACCTCATCACTCGATGAGATGCGTACGGTTTCATTGTGTTACTTTAGCGATAGGTTTTTCATTGTCTATCGTGCAAAATCATATTTTTACCCGTAGTTTTTGATTTATTTTCTTTGAAAGCGACCCTTATAAGTTTTCTCAGCTAAAGATAAAAATTTTTCGCGTAAAATTCCTTTAGATTCACATCATACAGCAATACAGCATCGTGCAACAAATACCGATATGTATGTTTTCTCATTTTTATTTACCAGTTATTTGAGGAACTTGAAGGGATTCATTGGTATATGTAGGTAGGTAGGGTAGACCGGGGCAGGTTTACACAGTTTTTTTATTTCGATTTTTCTTATTTTTTGTATTGCATTGATTTACATGTTTTCCATACTGATGTATTCCTTGATGATTAACCTCCATTTAGAAACCTATCAAGAGCCTCATACTATCATACTTTTTTATGTACTTAAAATATTATTGAGTGATGTCACCTGTGTAAACTTGCCCCCTAAAGGGGGCAGGTTTACACAGTACCTGGGGTAAGTTTACACACCTTTTAAAAAGAAGAAAGTTAAGGGTGATTGTTAATAAAACATGACAAAAATTATACTATATAAACGGAGGAAGCAGATGGCGGAAGTAGATGTAGATTTTATGTAATTGTATGCATATGTACGTATTGTATGTATTGCATGTGGATGTGTATTGACGACGCAATGTAGCCGAGCAAGGCTCACGTAGACTGGCGCCTTGTGACAGATACATTAGTTTGAATGAACCCCTCCCCATTGTCATCCGTCTAGGCTTTCATGCGACTAATCTTTTTCGGTTGCAATTATGTAGCATTGGCGACATGATGTCACCGAGTAAGGCATACGAGCCCTCAAGGACATTGTCTTCGCGTGGTTTCGTGTTTTCTCGTCTGAGGGTGTGTTCCTAAACTTTGGTGGTCACTCCCCTCATCCCCGCTTTTGTTTGGATGTATTCGTCAAGGCCTATTCATTGCATTCTTGCACAACTACCCTTACATTCTTAGATACCGTTTTATTTTCCTATTTGTCTATTGGGCAACCTTCGCGCCCAAATTCGGACAGGTCGACATTCGCCAAAAATTAACGAAAAAAATTAACTGAAGATAGTGTTACATCAGTTAACCCATAATTTTAACTATTAAAAGTTAACTCTTCTAAAAAGAAACGATTAATTAAATAGTTAACCACATTTTTAACGATTAATTTTGGTCGTTAATTTTTTAAATCGTTAATCCCAACTCTATATGTCATATATAGTCATTGGACGCTAGTCATCCATGAATCACAGGCAGTGTTGATGAACCTTTTTCAATGGGCCGTATACGCTCCAGTCAAAGGTTGACGCTAGTGGCTGCAATGGGGAGGGAAAAACCAAAGTGTTACGCCATTACCTTGCATATATCTAGATCTTCAATTGAGAGGTGCCAATTATTGCTATCGAGAAGCAATAGACATGGCCACTCGGGAGAGCATCGAGCATGATGAACAAAGTGTTTGCCAAATAAAACCATTTTTCTCAACTGTGCAACATGAGGAGTTGGCATCTCCTTCAGAGCCAACAGGGCCATCACGAACGAATTTTGGCTGGCAGTTTACCCTGAGAAACACGATGAATGGAGGCATGCTATAACCAGCAGCATTTACAGAGGTTGCCATTGTGACAAGAGTCTCGGATGCGATTCTACCGTTCTGGCGGAATCCTTTCCGTCCAACTATTAGGCTTGTGAACTGCAATCACGCCAGTTTCATCTGCATTCCAAATATCTGATGACCCATCGTCAATTTTTTTAAGAAAGCTGCGATATTTGTCCAATTGAAACTAGTAGCTCTCACAAAGCTAGTAGATTGAGTTGCCCTGATTCATAAAGAGTTGTGCCATTTTAAAAATCCAGAAACCAATCCACTCCTGTAATTTCGCCTTCAGCCCAAGAGGGTAGACTTTTGCACTATGCTTCTGAAGTATGCTTCTAGCAATATTATTAGGAATGGGTGGTAAAAAAGAATGAATAGTTAAGGATTTTTCTGCCCCTTCTTGGGGCAGACGACCACAGCAAAAGTCTTGAAAGAATCGGACAGTCCATTATGAAGTGAAAATTTTTTAGATTTTTAATATAAATGTTTTAATCTTCCTCTAATTGCCTTGAAAAGAAGCAAAATTAAACTACAATCCCTATGATCTATCAAATTCAGTACAAATGACCGCGCAGACGTTTTAAGTATGCAGGTGAGTTCAGGTGATCTAGTGTTTGAAAAGCACGGGGCACCTTTACACGATTTGAAGCATGTGTAAACTTGCCCCATGTGCCTTGTGTAAACTTGCCCCTTCGGCACATTTTCGACAAAATGTAACCTATAAGTTTGGTTCATGACGTAGGTATTCAACTGAATATCTTATATTAACAGCAAAAGAACAGTCTAACAGGATAAACCATAATGAGTTGTGAACATCTAATGGTATAGAAGTTATTAATGCCATCATAGTGGTGTAAAAGTTTACTCACTAAAAGAAAAATCACAAATACTGCTCTCTACTGATTGTCACTCGTCTCTATGACTGCAGACTTACATAAATGTAAATGGCGGTCCCAATGACTCTCCTGACGTGACAAGTGCTGCGCTCCGATCAACAGTTTGTGAACAATTTGCAGTGTGTAAACTTGCCCCTGTACCAAACCTGCCCCGGTCTACCCTACTCTTCTGAAAACCTACTGGAATAGGCCATGGTGGGATCTCTTTCATTCTTTTGAGCTCTCCTGCACGTGCCATTTACATATAACCTTTGTGTGGAGGAGGGGTTGATGATTCATATATTTGTATTGATCTTTGTAACTCCTGTCCATCCCAGATAAAAACCTTTCCCTTTTTTCAATACATTGGTTGTCATGTTCGCCATTGGTATTCTAGGTTCAAAATGCATCCCGACTCATTTGTAAGTTTGCCAATGGAATACCTGAAAGAAAATGCCCTTAGCCAGCCCATCAAAATTGCAAATTTTTTACTCAAGTACGGAAGACCTTTCTTTTATCCATGCGACACGTGACCCATAAGAGTTAATCACTCCTAAATTTTTTAATTTCTTTGTCCGTCATGGAATTGAAATGGCTAAATTCTGCTGAAATTCTATGTATTATTCTTTTCTTTCAATCACGCACAAAACATTACTCTACTTTCAAAGCAGCCCATCGGTATAAATGATAAGAAATACCTTCACAAAGTGGTATCCTTTCATAATTCTATCTCTTATTTTCTATCAGTAGCCAACAAGGATTTTGCATACAATAATATTGAACAATTATGATGACACATGGTAAAATTGTAATTGGAGAGAAATGAATTTCAATTATAACATAGGAGCTCTCTGGTAGCAAAATGTAATGTACAGTATGAATATCAATAATTAAATACGCTGAAGCACTGACTGCTCTAAATTAGTCTGAATTTGTTATAGAGTGATAAATATTAAAGTTTTAGCATCGGGTTAATTCAACAAAACATTGTTATCTAGTGTGTAATTTAATAATGAATTAATGTGCGCGCGCTGCTAGAGCTGCGAAAATGTGCTGTACAAATGAAATTTAATATCAAAGAATAAGCCTTTAATTATGTTATTTGGATATCCCAATAATCATTTCCAGCCATTAGAGATTTATCCAGTGATGAAGAACAGTATTTTGCCATGCTACAGAAATTAAAATCAGGAGTATTATGGCACAAATCGACATTAAAAGGACTGAATTAATCCCCAATGCATTATACAGATGGTAATGTGTGCTAAATGATGGTGTTGATCCATCTGATGATTACATTTTGCTTAAAAAAACATTTTTTGACCTGTGCAATTTCTCGGAAAGCAAATTCTCTATCAAATATCTGCCATGTACGGATTTGTAGCACGGAGCTGTGTTTTTCTTGCCCCTGAACTCAAGAATATCATATTTTTGGGGGTATTCTATTTTCATATCCAGGCTATGCTGCCTTTCGATATAGGTACCACAATCTCCTCTCTTTTCTCCTTATATTTCTTCTATGCAGTGTAACATATCACGTCAAGTCACATTTGAATTATATTTTATCTCCAAGTGCTGGTTTTAAAACTCTTTCTTAAATTGTTCAAATGAGTCACCGATTGGATATGTCCTTTTTCGTGGGTTAATCATAGGAATCTAATTTATTAGTATTTATTCATGGGTATTTTATCAAATTGTTGGTATATTGTAGATTTTTGCGTTCCATATGTTATTCTCTTATTATTATTAGTATTCTACCGGTGAAGGTAGGTTTAAATGGACGTTTAATTCTTCCCACCCCCTAAATTTCACATAATGTCCCTCTTCAAACCCTCATACCTCCTGCCACCCATCATTCCATCCAAGCTACCCGTTCTTCGCCTCCCTCTTCCCCGCTTACCTAACGCTCTTCCCTCAACCACCCCCTGCAAGAAACCATCCCCTTTTATTACCTTTTCCATTCACACCTTCTACCTTCTCCTAATTTCATCTATCAAATTTCTTTCCTCTCCTACCAATTCTAGTACTTCATCATTCGTCTTCCTTTCGACCCACTTTACTTTCTCAATACTTCTTCACACCCACATTTAAAAGCCCTAAGTCTATTTTCATCTTCTTTTCGCAAAGCCCACGTTTCCGCCCCATATAGTCTAAATTAAACGCTCTAAATTAAACTTTTCACTAGTCTTTTCTTCACTTCCTTACTCAACGCCCCTGTCATTAGCTCACGCCTACGAGTAAAAGCTTCTTTTGCCAATGCAATTTTCCTTCTCAATTCAATGCTGCTATACCCTTGTTCTTCCAACACACTGCCTAGATAGCTAAATTGCTCTACCTGCACTAGCTTCTGACCTCCTACTTTTATCGTTACACTGGCCCTTTTTGTTCTTGAAAATCGAATTACTTTCGTTTTCTTCTGGTTTATCTTCATCCCGTATCTTTTGCACTGTCCCTGTAACGCATCCAGCATTTTTTGCAAGCCACGGGCTGACTGGCTGTTATTCTCTTACAAGTGTGAAATAAAACTCCAGAGGAAATGTGGATTTATTTCGAGTGATTATTATTTATACAAATTCACCTGAAAAATCAGACTTTTACTGTGGAAAAAAGCTCTTCCAAATATTTTATAAGTTTCTTGTTTTTGCCAGTAATCTGTGAAATGTCCCCGCAATTAAAGGTGTATCAGAACGGAAAGAAAAAGATCAGGATGGGAATGGATGGGCAAAGAGAAATGGCGGAGAAAAACCCTGCTCTTGATGAAAAGCACCAAGTGAATCACGGGTTAACGTCTCTCCTAGCGGAAGGATTAATAAACTCGGATGCTCTCTACAAAGAGCTAGTTAAGGGGCCGGTTAACAAAGAAAAATATCTGCCAAAGCCATAGCGATTCAAACCCAGGCCATCGGGATCTGAGGCTAGTACTATAGCTACTAAACCCGAGTCTCATCACGTCTGTGAATTCAAGTATCTACCCACTTTTGTAGGCGTTACAGACCGGGAGGAGAGGTACGAGAATGCGATTGGAAGAATAGTGAGGAAAGGGGTAGAGAAACTTGGCGTCGGGTTTAGTTTGTTCTTAACGAAAGGCGCCTAGGGGACCACGGCTTGCCATCCCCTCCGAGGGGCAGAATACTGAACTAGCCAGCCTCTTTTCCTTTCATCTTTTGTTTAATTCAGCTTAGGCCGATCAGGAACCCTTCTTACCGCCGCTGATAGGGAATAGGTTTGAGGTGGATTTAGTAATTAGAGTTGGAGTAATTAGGAAACTATTTTAAAGGGAATGACTTGGGTTTGGGGAAACGTTGTGAGGGATTTTGGGTGTAGGACCATTTTTTAGGAAAGGGTTTTTGGTGTACAGTATGGCATTTGGGAAGGATTGTAATATGTGTTTTATGGTAACTGGTAAAGGAGGAACCGGAAGGTCCTTGTATATTTGGTTGTTTTTGACAAACCATGAAACTCAGTTGGTATGGCATATGCGCAGGTTCTCTATACTTTGTTTCTTACATAAAGGCCAGGCAGGGCACGCGTAGGTGAGAATAAATTGTGTTCAATAGTAGACGAGGTCCCTGTTAGAATAACGTAAGAGTTAACTCATTGGAATCGCCTATTTGAGGAGGTATCAATATATTCGCAATGTATTCCTGGACTCAAATACATTCTCAATAGACCCGTTAAACCATTTCGTTTTGAGCCTCCTAGGCAATTATCATCCAATCATCTCGTCTTCGTCAACCCCTCGAGTTCCCTTTCATTTGCTCAACCAGCCAACGTCACCTCTCCAAGAAACTTCGGCAGCAGTTCTTTCACTGCCCTCCCCCATCTTTGAATTTTTCTTTGTAGGAATGCCTTTCACCCTTTCATCTTCTCCCTCCTACCTTTCATTTCTTTCTTTGCAACCTTTTCCGTCTTTTCCCTTTTCAGCGTCACATTGCGGTGGAGGCAGCACTTATAATACACGCCCACGTCCTCCTTTGAAGGGATCACGTGACCTCCGCCTCAGAATGAAAATGGTTATTCCTGTTGTGCCGTTGTGAAGCCTCTTTTTTTAAAGCAATAACTGGGGATAAAAATATAATAAGGTCTTCATAGTATCCCACCTACAACTTTGGCTTGAACACGATCCGCCCATCCTCGCTTTCCATTGGATGACAGCTGTGCCAAAAAGAGTTTGAGAAAAAGGGGAGAGTGCGATTTTTTACAGGAGTTTCAGAGATTTGGCTGCCACATCTTATGCATTTTGTTTTCCTGTGCGTCAATTCTGGTTCTTTTTAGCGATTGCTAAGTACGGTATTAGCGAATGTCGCTAAAAATCCGATTCCGGTTCCATTTTCGCTAACTTCACACTAGTGTAGCGGTCGCTAGGGCTCGATTGCAAATGATAAACATCGAATTTATATTCCCGTTCGTATTAGCAGTAGCTAATTCGTAGCTCTCGTTTAGCTTTTGTTTTGATTTTTGCTGATTTTGTGATAGAATTGATGGAATACTATTTGAATTTATACATGTAATCGAGGGTTGAATACTTAGTTTCTTAGCACTCACGGGAGTTGTAATCTCAAAAATAGTACATTTCTTCACCAAATGAAAGTATTCTATGATTTCTTGTTTTGCTTTTTCTTGTTTTACTATATGTATTGCTGTAATCTCTTGAATCTTTATAATTTCAAACACCCCTTGAAAGCAGGAATTATAAATGTTTTCCGATCTACAAGGCAAAACTCATTTGAGCATTAATTGTTTTCTCATGCCTGCACTTATATTTTAAATACTTTTCAGGGTAATGCATGTGTAATAATGTTTTAGTTTAGCTGTTTGAAGTGAGATACGTAGCGTAGTGTATTGTACCGTCGTAAAATCGTTTTTTTTAATGTATTGTTTTTAAGTCGTGATGTGGAACGGTATAAGAAGAGCGGCGCAGCGGTAAAGCAGACAAGATTTTTGGATACAAATATAATCGGGGATGTCCTACCTATATTGCTGGAGGAAATAATTAATAAATAAATTGAGAAAATGATCTGGGGGGTTATTTTGTAATCTCACTTTAGTGAGAATACGTCATAAAATGTCACTTTTTCGTAGTTAAACTCCGCCACCCAGGCGGCGTGACCATCTTCGGATCTCAAACGGTGAACTGCCGGTCATGTGCTGGTCTTTAGACGATTTATCCGCTCTGATCCGTATCTTTCGACTCTTGAATCGTTTCATTATCTCCGCCTGCCATTAGTTCCCATCTCATCTTCATAAAGAACGTGAAATGGAGCCACCATCGTTTCCACTTGAAGCTTGAGTTGGAAAAAAAGCAAGAGCGAGAAAGATACAAACGATTTTAAAATGTATTTTTGGAATTTGCACAAAGTTTATTTATTCAAAGTAGACGAGATCGGCAACAGATTGCGCTACCGACAGAAGCTTTGACAATTCACGAACCGTTCGTGAGCCGATCATTAAGAGAGCGAAACGGATCTCCCGCCTTCCCGCAAAGAGTCATTAAAAAGGTGAGATTACAAAATAACCCCCCCTGGTGGATGGAATAAGAGGCGAGGGTGGTTGGGGGGTCTTGTCATCTAAGAGAGGGGTAGAACTGTCAGTTTGAATGGAATATTGCGTAATTGGGATATGGAGTGGATGAGCAATATAATGTGGAAGATAAGATCCAGTTAGATTGTATCTCATAGGAATCATGACCGTCCTTAATATTCATTTATTAATATTTCTCTTCTTCTTTGTGCCTTATTTGCTCAGAAAACGTTGTCCACCAGCTTATATGTCATGACTTTGTTTACAGTTTCTCGTATTTTCTCAATTGAAGCCTTTCTTAGCCATTGCCTTAAGTTTCTGACGAACGATTTTACTTGGTTCTCTCTTACTGCTTGTCTTCCATTGATTTTTCAATTGGAGAATGTTACAATTTTTTCTCTTCAAATATTTCATAGATATGTGACTTTCTTATTCTGATGGTTTTTATCTCTTTGCCAGTTCTCATTCTTCCCAGCACTTCGTTGTTTGTAAGGTGTTTTGTGTTATTAATTTTTAAATGTCATAATATTATTTACGTTTCAAATGCTTCAATTACTTTAAAGGTGGCTTCTGTCAGAGTCCATTTTTATGCATACATCAACTAAAAAAACCAATACATGTAACACTTCACTATTCTTATTTGGAGTGCTGGGCGTGTATGTTGGGCTGTGTTGCTGTATCATATATTCATATCCGGGCGGAAATACCTGGCCTAAGATCTCACTCACATCCTGCATGCATCTCTTCTACAAATCCTCAAGCTGTGTGTGAAGCATTGCACGAGAGAAGCGTGTCCTTCTCTCATGCAATTCCGGTCGCAAATTCACAAATTTGCATTTCTCTGGAGAGCATATGACGAAGCTTGTGTGATTGTGTTCGTTGTGACCGAAAGCATGGTGTCGTGCAGCGCTGTCACACGTTGTGCTAGCTGGCATTCGCTCGCGTGAGTCTTATGAATTAGGCCCCGCTGTGCAGAAATCGGTATGGAGTCCATTTGTACTAACAGCATCTAAGCACTTGCGTCTCGTCCTCAGAGGCTAGCCTCTTTGAAACATTTTCATTTTAAGTTGAAGAAATCAAATAACAATTTTCGCTATTATTCATAAACTGCGGTGTCCAGCCAATTATATGGCGTGCAATAAAGCGCTTACCTCCAGCATTTTAATCCTTTCACTGGAAGGGATTTTTCACTCCTCAACAATGTTGACCTTAATCCGGTGTTCAATGAGACGTTGGGTTGGTTCATGTACCTCTGGTAAAGCAAATGAAACGTACATTGACGAGTAAATTTACCCAGAGCAGTCTCTCCCAAGGTTATAATCCTTAGCGTGGTTCTGTAGTGTCTATGAATTAGAGCGATTGTACATACATTACTACCCTGGATGTTGTTGAAAAAAATTTGTAGGTTTAATACTTTCGTGTTAAAAAAATACGAATTATCACTTAACTGCTAGAAAAATAACTGTAGGTAGCATGTAAGTAGCATCAATATTTTAGGAATGGGCATTATTCCGTATTTGTATCCAATTGACTTTCTCAATTATCCTCGATAGTGCAATTCCCTTCCGCGCTTTTCGTATTATATTGCACCATGAAGTTTTGGCAGCTTTATTGACATGTGAATGAGATTTCACCTGATTCACTTATTTTTCACAGACTTCATGACGTAGGGTGGGATAAAGCGTTAACTGCGAGGCCTTAAATATGCCAGTGAACCTCAGAAACGTGAAACCCGCAAACAAATTTCTTTTACGGTGGGAATTGAATACACTGCAGACAATACAAAGGAACAAAATCCCAGCTCTCGATATTCGGGGTCAAAATAGCCTTATTTTGATGTGGCTTCGGCGTAGGTAATCGTCGTTCAGTTAGCGAAAACAGCGAGGGGTGAAAAAACTCTTTTCCCTCCAGTAAGATATTGATGGTGATTTGAAAAGCTTCCCGAGGAAAAAATATCCCGTATTAACTGGAAAAAGAGCAAACAGCGTTTGCGATGTGATGCGCGAGCGTGCGACAGTAGTCTTGATCCAAGATTCCTGCCAGCTGCGAAACGGAGGAACAACCAAACGAACCGCCATAAAAATCAAGCAGTGTTAGCGGGAAATACCGAAATCCGGGTAGCGTGCGTGCAAAAAAACAAGATTCCGTCACACGAGAGGCAAAATTTTATGTACTTGATATGTCGATAGGTATAAGGAGAGAGGAAAAAAGCAAACAAACTTCCCAGGTCCCAGCGGATAACGTGATCGCTGCTGCATGTCGGTTAACTTTTCGTTACCCTGTGTAAATTTTGAACGAGATGGGAATCACATATTCCACGCGTGTAAATTCGGGAAGCTCTCGCCTCGCGCAAGGGGCGTGCGTGGAAAATTTGAATTTGGATTTGGAAAGTAAGGTTGTGGGGGGGAGGCGTGGGGGGGGAGGGGTGGTATGTTCTTCCAATAGCTAACCATGTGGGGAACCCATTTTCCCGAAACTGTCTGCGTGTCCGACGTCCCCCGCATTCCTACCACGGGAATTATCCGGGACACAACACGGCAGCTCGTGGCGACATCTAGACGGCCTGGCGCGAAGGTCTGTGCGATCACCGTCGATGGCCTAATTGGTTTTAGATGCGTAACGATGAGTGGCTCGAGGGATGATTTGTCGGCACTTCGAGAGGGCTGTTAGGCACGTGCACGTCTGGCTTCAGTGCTCACACAAAACTACACGCTCTGCCTACACGCGTATGTGAATGTATTTTTTTTTTGCCAAAATATGCGCAATCGAAATGGCTCGAGAATTTCATTTCAGTTTCGACGCTTTGAATAAAATCCGTGACGGGGGGAGCAGCCGAACCATAAAATTCAGAGCTCCCTCTCCCCGTGTTTTCAAATCTCGAATAAAAATTGCTCTTTATGAAATGGGTATCAGCGCAACGTGATCGAATTTTTAGTTATGAATTGAACTCGAATCTTGAAAGGTCGTTACCACGGCTAAAATATTTTGTGCCCTTACAAGCAGAGAGGATATGCGGGGAATATCATATTTCAGAATTTTATACAATTAATGAATCACCACGATGGGGAGAAATATTCCAGAAAATTTATTTGCATTTAGATTGCAATGATAATTGTTTATGAAATCTTTGAATGCTTTGATAAGCAATTTATTTCCTGTTTAAATTCATATTTTATTAATTATATTCCTTGTGTTTTAGGAGAATTTTTGTATCACACGACGCTTAACATGTTTTACTGTTATTAATAGTTATTGTTGTGCGTTTGATTTCAAATAGAATAAATGGAATGCCCTTATCTGTGATGGGAATTTATTGCGCATGTATGGAAATGAAGACCACCAGTATGAACTATCCTGAGTTGCTGAGATATATTAAAATATTACTTCACTGAAAAATAATATACTCAGAACTGAATATGACATCTCGTTACCATAAAAATACTATAATCCATTTTAATGTGTTACAACCGTGCATTTATAGCAAAATACGTGATATTTGATGTATCATTTAATGTCTTCCTTTTTCTGTTTGCAGGTGAGTCCAGGGAGATATGTGTTGCTATACCATGGTCCACAATGAAAATACACTCAGTTCCGGAACCTTCAAAGAAGATTACACATGGTCATCATCACCGAGGATTGCACTAAATATATCAGCTGATTTTCTGAGGTTTTATGAAGTCATGTGTGAGTAGTTTTTCTCCCATAGTCTTCAAAAATAAAACATGCTTCGTAAGTTTTTGAGTGCATGCAAAATACCGTGGACACTATTTTTGTGCATTTATATGTATAATGTACATATATATATATATAAATGTTCACGGGAAAATCGCAGTGCGAGGCACAAATAGCAATAAAGCTGGTCACAGGCGTGACTAAAGTATAAAGGCACATAAAAAAAGGACACTCACAAAAATAATTTCCGATATTTCGGTGGCCACTACCACCTTTCTCAAAGGAGAGGAGAGAACTAAAGGGGGGGACGGCAGGTCGAGGAAACAAGTGAAAGGTGGAAGTAAGGGAAATGTATATATACCAAAAATAGCTTTCCTGAAATACAAATAATTGTTTTCGGTAAGCATCAAATAGAAGTGAGGTGCATCTACATCTACCCGATACCTCGCATGTCTCCGCGGGGGTGTGTGGCATGGGGTGAAGATCACCAAACATGCACTTTTGACATTCCACTAGGCTACTACATTGAAACATGCTAGATAACAAGGTCACACGCAGCTAGATGGTTAAGTATTTAGAGTTAATAGTTAGTGCACATTATATTATTAAAGTCTAGTCATTCATATATGTCTGTCACGCTGTGGCCAAGCCTGCTGTGGCAGTTGCAGGCAGAGAAAGGCAGGCATCGAAAGAAAATAAAATCTAGAAATATTAAGTTTACATTCTCCATTAGGTATTCAATTGATTGTCATTAGATCTCTGGATGTTATTAGTCTCTCTCTGAGAACCCTTTTTAGCATTGAGATTTGATTTACTGAATGTGCCACGATATCCACGGATAAACTCTCATTCGACGAGCGGACAATGGAGATTTAATTACCACTCATGCATTATAATACCTTTTGGAATACCTTCATTTAACAAGGATTTTTTTTCTCTTCCGCAGACTCGCTGCCTAATAAAGATCTTTTGACGTAATCGTATAACTCTAGTGAAATTAGCCGAAACATAGGTCACGGAAGGAATCCCTCAAACTGATCTGATAGTATGAATTGCACTCCATTTTCCGCTCTTTTGTTGAAATTTGCGATCACAGAGGTGTTCATTGAGAACATGGAATGTACCTTAGTTTCACCACCATCCCTGGAAACAGACTGGTCCCTTGCGAACAGAGATCAAGGCCTCTCTCACGTCCTTACACGTCGTTTATCAGGAAGGTGTTGTGAGCGCTACTCGCAGCTATTGCGTCCGTAAATCATCTCCTTATGGCAAACGGAGTGTTCTAACTTACTTGGGTATGCATGAAATGAGAAGCGTTTTTCGTCCCCCACGAGATTTTTCACCTTAAAACTCGAAACGACATCCCATATAAGTTTCTAAAATACGCTCAAACGGCATTTTTCACGCGATATGTTCTGAAGTTGCGTGCTACAAATGGGAATATTCTCAACCAAATAGATGAAACCACTCATTGGCTAATTACTAAGATTAAAGAAAGTATTCCGCCTAGCTAGCGGATGAACCCTCTGCTTTTCTGAGATTGAAATTCTAGTATTTCGTGTAGTCTGAACGTTGACTACCCCTGTAAGCCGACATCATGTATAAAATAATTCCTGATAAGTGTTCCTAATTCCAAAGTAGTCAATTCGTTCAAATCAAAAAGGTGATATTTTATGCCTTCTTAGATTTTAATAAACTAATTTCTTGCTTGCAAATTTTATGATGGGAAATAAACTGTTGCATACCATTAAAGGGGACCAAATTTCCTTGAATTTGAATCATATGATCATAGTTATTTCTGAAATATTTAATTTTCCAATAATATGTATTCGACTGGCGTAATTTGTGGCGCGTGTTAGATTTATATCAATCATTTCTCACATGTTGCTGGCGATTGATAGAATACATTTCATTCTTTCAAAGGATATCATTCGCTTCGGCAGCTCAAAAAAAGCAAACATTGACTCTCAGACTATCATTTTTGTGAATAGCATTCAACGAGCCTCATTTGAACGAAAGACTAATTGACCGGAATGGAATCTCGTACGGTTTAATTTAATTTTGTTTTCAAACATCGCTGTAACTAGGTAAACTAATATGTTGATGTTTGAAAGCATCCGGGTAATCAATGACGTTTTTATACTTAAAGGATGAAATATTTGCTTTCCTAGAAATTTCATGTAAGCAGTTGAAAAATTATTCAGGAGGATTATCTGGGAGGGAATAAATATCAAGTAAACGAATATTGTCGTTTTGAAAAATTTGGAAGGCAGTGCTTAACAGTTGATGTGATAAATTCGCTGGAAATAAATGTGATAAATTCGCTAAATACGTGGAAAAAGTTGTACATTGAATCAAATAAGTGGCAGGAGTAATATGACAAGGCCACAAGGCAGACTCATTTTTTTCATTGCACTTTAAAGTTACAAAGAAAATTTTGGACAGCATTCCTCAAGCAAATGGAAGTGATAGTTGAGGTAATAATAAAAATGGCTTTTAGAATCATGGAATATGGTTGTGTGGAAAAATGGAAATACAAGGCTCAAATATGTGAAAAGTTGCATACGTTTGCACTCCGGGAGGACAGAGATATACTGTGAAAAATAAAATATATGCAAGTAACAGGAATGGATGACGTATTTAAAGCCTGGAATTTTGAAGTTTAAGTGATTGGAAAAAAGTGGGTATGTTGAGTCAAAGGAATCTACGTCAAGAGATTGAATTTTTGGGGATTTTTAAGAGCAGGAAGGAAGGAGAATTTTTGACAAAGAGAGGATATGCTAGAGGGAAAAGTAGCGTGAGATACCTCGTTTGGGGACATCTATGTAAGCACTGTAGAAATCGTTTTGCGGTGATGACACAAAGCTAAGCTTCGTTTAATTACTTAACGGGTTATGTAAATTAAAAATTTGCATAATGTTCCGCACGAAAATCCCTTTATTACCCCATTGTGAGAGTTGAAAATTCAGGGGTTGCCCTTAGTCACGCTAAGTTCACGCAAGGATTCGTTTATGCTGTGAACAAATCCTCTCCGTATAAGGACTATGGAGCTGCGAAAACACTTATTCAAGTCAAATTTCAGCAGATTGGAAGAAATTGAAATCTAAGGATTTCAAACGAAAACTTTGAACATGCATTATTTGCCCTCAAATGCTTTGACGCGTGAAGGTGTGAAACATATATTTAATCGTTGATTGGGTGTTATATAGCTGCTATCAAAAGGATTTATGCTGCTGCAACTACTAAGATTATATTGCTGCTGCTAATCATACACGTAGGGCGGGGTTAGCACCCTTCTTCTGCATTATCTCCAATTTGATATTCTTATATGGTTTTTTAAGTTATTTTCCGTACTTATAAGGCTGATTTAGCGTCGGCATTATTCTATTCTTAACGATAGCGCCAAGTAAACCACAGCGTAACGTCCCATGCAACGGAAAATGTACTAAACTCGTATGCTGTCCATAAAGTAATCAATTAGGGGCCGGCTTTTCTCTGTAAAATATTTTCCACTGCCGGGATTTCAAAGCGGGCCCTCGGGGTGAGAGGTTAGGACTCTAATCACCAATCCACAAACCAACACTCCGCGGAAGCCTCAATAAGGAATCCTTATTCAAAGTATTTAGTTTTTCGGAGAAGACGAATTACGTCTAAGGCTATTAACGCTATTTAGGTTAGGTGGGCAATTGGATATGGAAAGGAATTTTTTCAAGGAACGGAGGAAATGAAAAAAAAACCTGGGATCAGCAGTAGCTTCCTCATAATGAAAGGCGCCAATGGGACCACTATTTAATTTCCCCGTATAAAAAGTATGCCTCGGACTCTTAGGGTGAGATACCGGTCCACTAGCCACCACATCAACCCGTTGGAGAGTGGTGCCATTTGAGCATTTTAACGGAACAAATAGAGTTTTGGCTTTCCACAAAATAAAAATTTACAGGTAACCCCGATTTTTATGCCTCAAATGTTCTGGTTCATATGAACCAAATGATGATATTGTACACCAATTTCTTGGATATGTCTTTATTTTTTGGACTACTATAATGTCATGTGTTCCGTCAACAAGAATACTGTTTTCTGAAACTGTGATGTTATTATCTCGAGGTGCTTGTCCCCTGAGATGATATTGCACGTCTTTGGGGTCTTTTTTCGGACTAGGACGCTGTACTTTTATAAAATATGTTTCCCGAGTATATCCAAATGTAGGATTTCGTCCCACTTCACTGGAAAAACCGTCGACCCTGTTCCTGCTACTTGCCCTTATTTAGTCTCATTTAAAAGTACAGGGACTGAAAGGATGGTCGGATGCTCATGATCTGGAATCTCGGCTAAAGCGCGAAGTCTACTCTCGAGTTTATATTTGCCTCAGGGAAACTTTTTTTTTCCCTTAAACCATCCACCTCTCTCTTTTCAATTTTTTCACGCAGGCTGGTAATGTGCGCCTTCTTCCCTTCACCGCAGTCGTTCCATGCAGCCTCCGTATACCCCCTCACTTAACGCTGCTCACGCCCTCGTGTTCAACGCGGTGTCACGTGCCGAGATCCAGCCCAGCCCTGTGCACCCACGTCTTCCCACCTCTCATCTTCGCCCAGTTGCCTCACCAAATCCCTTCCCTCCTACCTCCGACCCTTGCAAATTCCCCACGCTCTCACCACCTTGCTTTAGTCCTCCCCTTATCCACCTCGAGCGACTCGCGGCTCCGTTCAAAGGATCAGGTTGGTGCGAGAGCGTTGCTAGCATGACTCCGCAAATCGGATAGCTAAAGCAACCCTACCCATTCCCTCCCTGTCTGATTCCACGAATGGAATCCCCCATATCCACCTTGACTCTGATCGTATGTCTGCTTCCATCTGGCTCCGGCGTTTACCCTTTTATCGATAAATTCCTCGGGAAAGGTTTCAAATGAATTCAAATGTCGTTTTCTAAAAACGTGATTTCATGAAATAAAGGGCTAAAATGTTTGCTTTACACTTCAGCTCTGTGTATTTGAGTTTTTTTTTTCAATGTCTTTCCGCCCTAGTTGACGGCCTGCTGATTTCTAAATTTAGCTAAATGTATGCATATTCTGTTCGTTAGTAGAATACATTGCTTTGTTTAAATCCTTGAGGTATGTCGTTTATTAATTAGAATAGAGTGAGGAGTTAGCAAAACTTTACTGTAATAAGTCAGTGCTCAACCCGAAGAATGGTTTTTGTTAGGCGAGGGTAGAGCTCATCACGTACTAAACCATTGGCGTGTGGAATTCACACATTCAGAGTAGAGGGGCCAATTCCTTTCCCTAAGCCACCTGCAATCTCCTACAAAGTTCTGACATGCAGGGAATACAATCGCGAGGATTTGTAGCGGTGGGGGGAGAAGCTTCTGCCCGAGATTTGAAGCCGGTACCCTCCGGCATGAAGTTCAGCACTCTACCTACTAGGCTACTACGATCTCCTTTACTTAAATATTTCGCCTGAAATCATAATGGTATTTGAATGTCGTTGGTGTCTGTTGTTATTATATCACAGGGGGTGGAATTTCAGTAGCTTTATTTTATATTTGCTAGAAACACCTTTGTTTATAGCCTTCTAAATATCGTTTTTACCTTATTTAGTGCTGAGTTCCTAAAATGCATGCTGATATGACGATCGTATTCTTTCCCTCAGAAAAATTGGTCTTGGCATTCATAATCAGTGAAGGTGAAGAAGTCTTCTAGTAATGCCTCCAGAATATTTAATGGTTCCTGATTATGAGATCTCTTTCCGTTTCCTGTATTTCTGGGTTTCAACTTTATGTTTTATAACATTTTTTGATTACATGAATGATGAGGTATGCTTCCAGTCAGCTTCACAGGTTGGACGACCTTTTTTGCAATACTTTTTCTCTCTCCCTGTTGGCATGCCATCTACCACGATTATAATTTGTTTATTCGGCCACTTTTTACAGGCTTAAATGATTAAACTTAGAAAATGAGGGGCAATTGAACCATGTGGCAACAATTTTACTCCAGTGGTAAAGAATGGATTTCGTGATCGTCTGGAGTAGCAGACAAGGCATTACGTTATTCCAATAGCATAAAATGACGAGTGAAAGCAAATTTTTGCCATGAAAGAATAGGTAGAATATGGCTTTTAATTTGCTACCCATGGCTGTGAATCGACTAAAAAGATTGTCTAATAATTTTCGTTTCGTTATCGATTGTAATATCTCCAGGCTGTCAAGCAAAATTAATGTACTTATGTCTCGAAAATGTCACTCATATGTATTGTGAATAACTAGTTGTATTGTAAAGAAGTATGCTAAATCATGCATGGCGAGATAGAAGTCTGTAGAATTCGGCGTAAGAGTGGACCGGCAGGTGATCTTTAAAAGATCTCAGGGTTTAAGGTACAGGAGTGAGGAAGGTGAGGAGGAAGATATGCCTTGGTAAACCCTTCCCCTCGCTTTTCCCCATGTCCACGCCTTCGCGTGTCCCCAATACTCGGGCGCCTTTATACGAAACCCCTCCGGGGATCTCGCCGTGGGCGTGAATATGTATGAAATTTTCATCGCGTTTCTTGTAGCGACCCGATGACGTGGGGCGTCCGTCAGAGAGCGTCCTCCTTAAAACGCCGAGCGACGATGCTGATAAACGGGAAGCATATCGAGCTCCCGCCCTCCTCCAGGCTTTCTGTCGTAATTCACACCCATTTCCCGAGTTAGGCGGGCATCAATCTTTCTAAATCGTCTGTTGAGCCTAGGTCCTCCTGTCCCCTGATGGATGCGATTTTCTACGATGAATATGCGGCAAGGAATTGAAATGAAACCGTTGCGCTACCAGACATGTCAGTCTTGTCACCTTTAATCTTCGTCTACATCTATGTAATGCTCTGCAAGCATCATACATTTGTAGGGCAGTGGGTAGTGGTGCACCCAGGAATGTTTTTATGGGGGATGGGGTGGAGCATCTACCCGATATTTTGCAAACTGTATCCAAAATGTTATTTTGATATATATATTTTTTGAATTTTGAATTTTATAGTAGGCCATAATAGCTATTACATGTATGCATCATATAAGTAGCCATGTCAGATATACGGAAAAAAATAGTCATAAACATTTAAGCCTATGCTCAGTTAAAAGAGCCTTTTTTATATTTGGTCTAGTCATACTCGAGTAAAATGAGGTTCCTAGTTAGTCTTCCCTATTTTTCCAATTGCTGCTACCATGTGACTGTGACTTGTCAATTAAAGATTAATTTGGGTTTTGCAGAGACCTAAGGCGGGGCCCAGGGCACCTTCCCCCCACCCCCCTCCAACCCCCGCCCCCCTCTTCCCAGTCCCCGACCCTCGTGGGTGCGCCATTGGCAGTAGGTGAATCTTCACCTTGCATGCACTATCTACCGTGCTAAAATAAGATTAGCAGATACATTTTAGTCGATCAAACTTCCTCGTCAGTCAATAGTTTATACATCAACAGTCTATAAATGGTTTGACGCAGATAGCCATTGGATTCTCCTATCGGCATATTCGCAATGTTATTCCCTTTCACTTCCTTCAATACATGCTCTATGCTTCTCATGTGAGACCATTCTTTTATCTTTCTCTCCGTCCAATTGTTTCTCAACGATTGCCTTTAACAGGTCATTGATTCTGTTTCGAAATATGACCGATTAAGCTGTCCCTCTTCTTTAACAAAGCTTTCATCAGGCTTTCTCTATTTTCCCACTCTTCTAAGGACTTCTTCGTTTGTCTCTCTGTCAATCCAATCTTCATTTTTTTTCGATAGCACGATAATTTAAATGCAAAAAATTGCAAATGTAAAAAATGCAAAAATCTAAGAGACTTCCGAGAGGGAGTTAAGCATGAATTTATGGTTTTACTTTAAATAATTAAATAATTTGACCAAAGAATTATTTGCTTTCGTAATGCTTGAAGTGATTTTATATATGTTTTGACGCTCCTATAAGATAATTATTTAATTTTAGCCGTTGCAGTCTTAAATCAATTCTGATTATGGGTGAATCTATTCTCGAAATTATTCCTGACATCTATATTTCGGCTTCCTACCCCACATTTCTAATTCCATGCCATTATTCAGCTTAGTGTTTTTCCGTACAGAGTATTCCCCATCTTTCATACAGTCAAAAAACTTATTATTTTATCCATTCTGTACCCAGTAACACAATATTTTCTCTTTGCTCTATGCATTCATATTTCCATTTCCGGCATCAAATTCCTTCATCCGCATTCAGTTTGCTCTCCCATTTCCTCTAGAACAATTCTTTCCTTCAACGCTGGAAACGTCTTTCTCCGTCTATCTTGGTATTAATTTTATCATTCTTCTTCATTTTATTTGGCCCCTTTTATTATCTTTCATGTTTTTATCTCATAAAGCGTTTAATTTTTGGCACAGCTTACAATTCTAAAAACTTCCTTTAAAAGTGCTCTATGTTTCAGCACTTTTCCCGTACTCATTATTTTTACAAGTCGACAACACTATATTGGTTTGACGTAGCTATCTATTTGATTCTTTTATCGGCTATGCTCTTTATAGGAACTTAATTATTTTCTTTCATTTCCTTCACTGCTTGTTCCACATATCTAATGTGATGCCTTCCATTTCCAAGTCCCTTTCACTTACCCCTCGACGATTGGGTACATCAGGCCATCATGTCTTAAGATACGGCCGATTAAGTTCTTCCGTCTTCTTCGAAAATTTTGCAGCAGACGTTTGTTATCTCTCTCGCCTATTTAGACCTTTTTTCAGTCACTCGGTCGATCCATTTAGTTTTCACCATTCTTCTGTCGCATTATATTTCATATGCCTCCAGTCTGGACTTTGCTGTTGTTATCGTCTTTGCCTCACTGTCAGAAGGAAACATACTCCAGATATAAGTTTTATTCAAGTGTTTCCTTACTTCCAAGATTATATTTCCAGCCGTAAGTAGATTCTTCTCTTGGTAGGATTCCCGAAGTATGAACCTATTCTACGGACTACTTCCTTTTTGCTTCGTTCATCCATGGTTACTTGGTTTATCAGAGAAAATGCATCTTCAAGCTTTTGTTTTGCTAGATTAATCTTTCTATCTGACTTAAATCCAAGTCTGCTTCCTGAACTTTCCTGTTGAATTGCTTATTCTCTTTTTGATAGTTTTATATACCCTAATGCTTTTACTAACTCTTTCTCCAAACCACTACAATAGTAAATGAAAACCTCACGATTGGTTTGGGGTTTTCTATCTTCTTTTCTGTTTTATTTGAAGAGCTGTCATTTTACACGTACTTTGAGGTGATCAAGTGATAATTGTATTTGCTGTGGCTGATTCCATGAATTGTGAGGTTCTTCCGGATTATAACTTTAATAGTTCTCACTGTCGGTCATTTTTCTGTCAGACTCCTCGCGTACATATTCTACTTCTTTTCCAGGCATATTTTCATATGATTTCCTTTTTAGTTCCAGGTTATTATAGTCCAACCTATTCTTTACTCTAGGTGACAGCTAGGTTGAATGTAAATGAGTAACAAGTCTCCAAAATCCGTACTAAAATATTACTTTACTCGTTTTGGGGTCTTTTAATGCATTAATATTTGCAAGCAGTAAGAGTTCACCATTTTCATTAAGCTAAGTTGAATACTTGAAGCAACTATCTCTCTATTTAGGTTACTAATGTTTGTTGTCACCACTAGGGAAAGTGATTACGTAGTTTTCCCCGTTGCATATAAGTTGGTAATTACATGAAAGTAAGATTTTACCTGGGATTGGCGGAAGGTTAAAAAACAGGCAGATTACCCTGCACATTACGAAAGGCGCCGCCAGGGAGTTCACGGTTCAACTCCCGGGGAATAGAGTTCTCAGATAAAGAAAACTCTGCACCTTTCTTACTTGACGTCCTGTAGTTAAATTAAAATCTACCTGTGAGGATTCGAATTCGGTCCCTAGGGATGCCAGGTCTCCTTTAATTGCACCTACTAGGACCCCCTAAGACTCTTAAAACTCGTAAATAGGTGGTTAATTATTCCTTCTGAATGAATTATTTTCCTGAACTAAGAGACCCATAATATCGTTTAGATTATGCTTTGGATTCCTTTACCTGAATGCCTCTTTGCCAAAAGTATCGCGGGACATATACGAAGATGTACTCTCTCTTCTATAGAGGTGTGTGCATAACAGTAGCGAATCCAATAAATAATTCTGGTACTAGGTCAAAGAATATGATTTATTAGTATGGTTTTCTAAATAAACTTACATTGCGCAAAGTAAGTTGTTGATGTTATCATTGAATTGAAAATTCAATCATCATTTTCATAATCTCATCACCCAAATCATTATTTCTGTCACCCAAATAATTGCTGTTGGTGGCAAAAGTCGTTCTTTCTTGTTAAAGAAAGCTTGATTATTCGTGTTGCAGGTGGCTATGAATAATCTGAAAAAAATATAATACTCCACACTCAGAATCTTTCCGTTATCAAATAACCTCTAGTGATTTTTATGATTTTTAGGTCGAATTTCAGTTCCTTGGTTAGTTACGTCGTACTATGACCCAGTAGCTTGAATCTGTAGACATTTTTCTTGCGATTCTCTTCTAGAATTTCTTAAATTCTTCGGAGCGATGCAGAAACATGAGGCAGCCAAGCGATTATTTCCCTCTGAAGTTCTCTCAAGATCGGCTGCGCTTAGCCTCGCAATGAAGACGAACATTTCTCTAAGAAGATCCACGTGACCTCCTTCTGGAACGTGCTCCTGCAAATCAAGTTCCTATCCCTCTCCCGTTGCAACATTATTCGCTCCCCGAGAAAATGTAGTGGTTATTTTAAGATGTGGCTGTTATCTTAACTTGGTTATTTTCCCAGTTGCTTCTCTACCATCTAGTCTACCCACCTATTCCCCTGCCTCAGTACCCCAACCATTTCCGCGCTTCTCGTCCTCCAGCGAATAAATCCCACCACCTCTTTGCGATAGCCCTTTCGCGCCGGCAGCGTCTTATTCGTTCCACCACTGCCCGCTTCGCTGGAACTAAATTCCGCAACACGGAGGCGCAATGCCGGTCTCTCGGAATGCGCCACGTGTTTGTCAGATGTTCGTCCTTATTTTTCTGTAGTTGACTCTTCTTCCACCGAGCGCTGCCATCGCCGTCACACCTCCAACGCAACCTTTTGTGTTTTGCCTGTCTTGTTTTTTTATGCTCCTTTGGATTCTTTATTTCCAGTCCTCTTCTTTTCCCGGTCGTCTTCCCCTTTTGATTAAAGTGCGTCTTTTGATGTCTTCCTTTGCCGTGGCTTTGGAATGAGACACGAGTCGTCGAGGTGGAAGGACAGATCCATCCGTGGTGGATATTTTAGCTCCGGCGCACAACTTTCCTCCTTTTTCTCGATAGCCTCTTGAGCGAGGGATAAAATAATGTACAAGCGTTGGGAGAGGCTACACTATAAAGGACTTTCTTAAAAAAATGTGGACGTGGAAACAAGCTTTATGCTTTCATGAACCTACTTGTTCCTGCGTGGTATTTTTTGTATTAGAGGGAGCGTTAGAACGCCATACACCACCACCAAAATTCAAAAGAAGTACTTTTTCATGAGGTGGGCAGAGAATATTTGTCACATTCTCGAAGATATTCGGAACAATTATGTTCATTTTTCTTTCACAGGGGGATTGGGTTGGTGTGGCGGCTAGAGTACCTACTCCTCCCATCCCGAGGACCCGGGTTCGATTCCCGGCAGTGACGGATTTTTTTCAGTGGAAAACCGGTCCCCACTTGAGTGCCTAGTGGAGGGCATTCCGGCCCCGGTGGTGGCGTGGTCAAGACCTCGCCTGCTAACCTGAGGGTCGCGGGTTCGAATCCCCCCTGAGTCTGTTTATTCACCACTCAGGACGTGGATGTGTGTGCTCTTCCGTTGTTAATTGTTAAATATCCCAATGTAAAAGGCCATAGGTGCTATTTTCGGTGGTAGTGGAAAATAAATAAATTTCAAGTTCAGTACTCCGACCGTCGTATGGGACGTTAAGCCTTGGTCCCCTTGGCGCCTTTCGTTAAGAGTAGGCTAATGCCGACGCCGGGATTCTCTCCACCCTTCCTCCGTTCCCTGACAACTTCTATCCAGTTACCCACCTATCATAAATGAAGCAAATGACCGCAGCTGTCGATCGCCACCCTTGAATAACCAGCCAACCTTTTCTTTCACTGCCGCGAAGACTAATTCACACGAAAATACGTATTAACTGAGGGATCCGTCTACATTATCTTAGAAAATGAGATGGCCATTGATATCATTTTTGCCTTTTATTTTTTGGTACAAATAATTGTACTATTAAATGTTCGTTTAGTAATTTATTCAGGTAGTAAAATAATTTAGTTGATATTTTGGTTAAATATTATAAAAATGAGTTACAATTTAAGACTTGTTATCTGCTTTCCATCCATGAGCCTGATATTGAAATATATGATTTTTTTACCTGCATCATATGGGTGTTCAACTCTGCTTATCTACCTACTTACTGTGATGAATAGAACAAAGGGGTTATGCATATCTCGTAGCAACTTTCATCCTCGCTGGTGCATTAATTCATTTCACAACTTAGCTCACGAGACTTGACCTGGAAAGTCCGAGGGTAAGTTCACTAACTCCCCCCTTGAGCATAGATTTTGTGTTACCCCGTAATGTGTTTATAGAGATGGACTGCCTTTGGTGTGATGTTATCTCAATCCTCAGAGTTCCTTAAATTCTCAAACACCGACGACCGCATAAATTGCTATTACTCTATTTTCGTACTCTATCTGCGTACTCTATTTGCAGTACAATACTCTCATATCTTACCGTCTTAATTTGACCCGCGACTGCAATTAACACTTCGTGGACGTGCTTTTCCTTCACCAGCGCCGCCACAATAAGACTTTGAATTCCTGGGAAAAGCCTTATTGAGACGCACAAGCTTAAGACGGGTCCAGAAACATTTAAGGGGACAAGTTTCGGCTCAGAAGTTTCCAGAGGATATGGAAGCCACCACCTTCCTCGAACCATTTCAAGATTTTTTTTTACCTGCCTCTTTCGCGGGGGCAACTCGCGGTGTTGTAGAGAGAGGGGGGGGGGGGGGGGACCGAAAACGCAGTAATTTAATCCGTTCTTATTTTCGGTCCCTTTTGCAGCTCTCGGTCATTAATGGGGACGTAGTACTCAAGAGCAGGAGAGGAGTTGGGCGGAGGGGAACGGTCTGCTGGCTGGCGCACTCATTAACCTCAGCCCCATTATCGTGCCCCTTAAAAACCATGTCCCCCCCCTCCAAAGAGAATCCCAATTTTGCGAGTGTCCCCCCTCCACGGTGGCTAAACTTTTCCCTCGTCGCTCCTCCGTTGAAAAACCCTCCCTCACCACCATAGCCTCCCTCACGTTGCCCTTTTATTTTTCCATTCCCATAACACACACACACACCTTAATTATTTACCAGTGAAAAACATCTCCCCCTCCCCAGGTGGCCCCCACCTCCTCCTGTTCCCCCTTTCTTCCAGAATCATGGGTTTCCCTGGCGCCAAGCTCGTTCCCTATAAAAGTGAGCGTAAAACACGCCGTGCACTAAAATCTCCGATGCCCGCCCCTTCAATTCCTCACAAGCTACCCTTCCACTTGCTCGCCTCCACATTCCAGCAATCTCTCCCCCTTGTCCCTTCTCGTTTTCAGCACGCCCTTTGACCTCGGAGCCGGTAGTGCGGCGGCGTCCCTGTTTTACCATCCCTAATTCCTCTCTTATTGTTATGATTCCTGGAACGAAATGTCCAAGCCAATTCAAATGTAAACGCCTGCCCACGTTATGTAGAGTTTAAGAGTGTAAACAACAGGAATTTTTCGGAGTATGCGAGCTCGCGTATATGGATATCGTACAAGTGTGTGAACTTTATGTTCTGAAGAAAAATTACCTGATTTCTGTTCCCACTTCTCAGACTCATTTTGTTTGCCATGGCCATATTATCTATTGTTGAAATGAGTTGTATGAATATTTATAAAACTATTGACGAACGGCAACTATTAGATTTACTCTTGTGAGATAGGATACATCTATGTACACATGGTACCCGACGTGCCACTATAAAGGTGTGTGGTAGGGGGTGAATCTTTACCAATTATTCGCTACCTACCATTTGACGATTAGCACCTAAATTTGAGTCCAGCCATAACAATTTGAAAATGATTTTAAATTTAAATATGTATTGTTGAATGAAATAAGATAACAAGATACGTAGATGCTGGAGGCGGTGCTCTAAAGTGTTGAATGTTATGTTCCGAATTAGTCTGGAGGATTCGCGATATCTACATGTACATCTATGTAATACCCGAGAGCCACCACAAAGGTGTGTGGCAGGGGGTGAAGATCACCAAGCATGCGCTATTGACATGCAACTAGGATATTTAATCGAGACATGTTAGATAATAGGGTCACATGCAGCTAGATGGTTAATATCTACGAAATAAGAAAGGGATTATTGGATGTTATTACATGCATCATGCACTAAAGACTACTCTGACTGTATTTCACCTACCTATCCCTTTGCTACGCTGCCTATTGTTCTCTCTTATGATACGCGGGAAATTGACATTTTAAATCTTTCGGTACGACAATCTATCTTTCTAATCTTGTTAATCTGATGAAAACTAGCATAATACGCAGGGGTTCTTAATATATATCTAACATCATCTGTGAACAAATCGGTTTCGAATTTACTAAAAAGATTTAACCTAAATTTCAACCTACGTTCTGATAGTAATTCCCATCCTAGTTATTATATTAAACTCGTAACACTTATACAATTTTTATAACGGCCTTTAAGAAATCTAGTGGATCTCTTTTGCACGCACTCTAATTCTTTTATCATACCTTCGTCGTACGGATCCCGTATACTAGCGGTATATTCTAAATGAGGCCTGACAAGTGTAAAATAGCTTCATTCTCTTACTCTCTCATCGCATCTGCCTAGAACACTTTTTACAAATCCTAATCTACGGTTACTACTCTAGTTATTTCCCTGATGTGTTTCCCCCATGACATGTATTCAGTGATTGAGACGCCTAAGTTTTTAATAGATTCCACGTTAGATATTTTATTTTCTTTTATGCAATAATTATGCCGGGGAAAGGTATTCTTTTTCCAAAAGTTCATTACGGCGCATTTCTTCAAATTTAATTCTAGCCGCCAACTATCAAACCAATCATCGATCGCATCTAAATCCTTAGCCAAAGAGTGACTGTCCTCTTCAATTTCAATTTCCTTATACACTACTGTATCATCTGCTAAACGACGGATCTTGCTATTTTTAACTACTAAGTATATGGATCGGTAAAGATGATAGCAGGCCAGAAAACAAAGGCAGGCAGATAAAGAAAGGTACTGTTTTTTCTGAAATAATGGAAAAATAAGCACTTTGTTTAATCTTTTTCGTGTTTTTTAGCTTACAATTGTAATAAATTATATGATTATCTTTGATTGACCTGATATATGTGCCGTTGGTTTGTTGCTGATAATTTTTGGGGAGATGTCCGACAACTTGGATCATTGGTGATATTGAGTTGATTTGATTGAGAAGTTGATTTTTCTTGGAAGGGAGAGGGATATAGGGGGCCAAGGGAGGGTAAAGGGAAAAACGGTATCATAATTAGCCTACTTGAATAAAGGTGTCAAGAGATTCACTCTTTAACATCCCATCCAACGGAAAGAGTAACTCACTTGAAATGCCCCCCACACCACTCAAGCTGGGACGGTTTCTCATTTAAAAATCCCTGCCTTCTCTAACCCAGGCCCCAGAAATGGGAGTCAGTGATTTAACTACCGTGTTCCGATCATCCACTATGTTGGGGATTTGGAGTTAATCCTTCTGAAAATATTTTTCACGCCTCCCCCGCCCACCAGTATTTCTAGTTAGAGTATCTCCAATGGAAAAAATGCACTATCATCATTGACGAGTAAACCCCTTGGTGTAATAACTCTAAATACTGTTTTTTTCATTGAAACGACATCGCTTATTCAATATTCTTTGAACTCGTCGTAATAATCGGCTTCATACTCCTATAACTCTAACCTAACTCCATTAATACCACCCTTCTATCTGTTTCCTTGATTCACTCAACATTTGAGATCTACTCTTGCGGTGCAATGTTATGAACAACGTAGGAATTGTTTTGCTTTCGAAGTCGCGCCTTTAGGGTGCATATTCTTCCAGAATAGCTTCGCGGTCTAGAGTGGTAAATTCTTTCGACGCTGAGATCCAAGCGACTAAAAGTGCTTGCTTCCATGTAGAATGGACTCCGCATCCGTGTGCAGAAGGCCTTCTCATCAGTATTTCAAAGAAGCCTCTCAGACACCATTCCGGCACTTTTCCTGTGTCTCCACGTCCAAAGGGATCCAACTTGATCTCCTTTCTTCTCTTTTGGTCTTTGAGGATCTTGCGGATGAAACGCGAGTGCTCAAAGCTATCATTACCCGATAAAAAAATGGAGCGTCCTCCCAAGATTCCGGTTACCGCAGGTTACCAGACACTGGCGTGGTAAATGATGCAATCACAGTCACTGCATAACCGTCTGTCCCTGAAGTAACAAATGCACGCTTGGACGCCGGTTACTTTGTCACCGTAAGTGCCCGCGAGTTAATTAGCAATCCCTTTTCTAAAGGCAAGCCCGCTATACAGAGTGAGGAAAACTAGTCAACTTTCGCAAGCCACTATCAAAATTCTCTCGGGTAAAGGAACACTGGAATACAAGTTGTTTCAGCTACGATGGCTTCACACCACATATCTTTATGCGTAAACAGACAACGATTGCATCGACAGTATTTTTGAATCACTCATTGAATTGGAGTCCATTGATGTGGATTGAAATACTTGAAAGATTCCCAAACTGCATAATTCCTTCACTTTCGGAGTCATCTCAACGTTTCGCGAGAAAAATTGAGATGTGAAGGTATCGACATGGATGTATTCTCGGGGTTCATTTATGCTGATGGGCTATTGATACGGTAAATGTTGATCGCGACTGCCGAAATGTTTAGCTCAAACAAATGACTGAGTGATCGACGCGGACGCATTGCTTTGGATGAGGGATTATTTCAGTGATATATCTAATCTGGCCAGGGAGAAGAGCTGGAAACTATGGACTCTGGTCAACTAATTGAAAGAGTTGAAGTAGGTGGTGAAACCAAGCAGGGATTTTTTTCTTCCGAATTAATTCAGCTCTAACTGCAATTATTCTCATCGAACTCATTGGCGTAGCACTACCGATGTTAACTGCGAATGCTTAATTCATTCGAGTGGGAACATAGGTTTTAAGGGAAACTCAATTTGAACCAGGAATTTTCCGAGCGGTCCGATGAAATTTTGACGAGTCCCTCATTTACATTTGCGTGGCACCGCGGGAATTCGTGTGGCCGAGGACTGGATACTAGAAAAGTAAGTGAAAAGGTTTACCAAATAATAAAATACGTCACTTTTTCTATATTTTCACATTCTTCAGTCGTATGTCATTCCAAGGGGAAACAAAACATTTGAATTATTTCTATTCAAAACCGCGTCACGTTCTTGACCATGGTTTTATGTATTTACTCATTGCTACCATTATGATAGGTGTTTTTCATCACATGGGTTATAGCTAATTTTCATTTTTTATTTCTGGAAGGGTTTTTTTTGCCAAGAGAATCAAATGTCTCAGAAAGGTCCCAGGGTCATTGATTGTATTGGAGGTAGAAAAACATATACCTAATCATCTATTGATATTTGCGTATCATGAACTACCTAGCGAAATATTTCGTTTTTAGTGCTGTGAAAATGACTTCGTGAAAGTGTGGTTTCATATTACCATGGTAATGGTATGTTTTCACTAAATGCGATTTGACTCAGCTTTTGTTGTGACGTTGATATTCTCGAAATCAGTGATTCGTGGTCATGACTATTATAAAATTAGTAGGCTTCAGCATATACCCTACTTTATGCTATTTTAGACGCCATCGGTTCTTTTCCTCTCTTCCCAATAACCTTGCATCATACTCCCCTATATCACTCTCTAGAGTATTCCGAAAACCCGTATAACCTTATCCATCTAACTTTGTACCCTTTTTTAATTTCTACCGCCAATTTTGTTTTCTCACCTGCCATATTTAACTTAACATCGATTTTTCTTAGAAAATCAGGCTAAACTTGCCCATTATTGTCCTCTTCTATCTAAAATGGCTTTGGTTCCTAATTTATACCACAAAACGCAATAGAGCGTTGATAGAGATCACAAATGCCTCATTTTTCAAAGTTAGAGTCAGATCGGTCAGTTACTTTTACATACATGCTTGTTATATGTCATTATTTGTTTTAAATATATGCTTTGTTTTTCATCGAAAATGGAGACATTTATCTGTTGGTAAATAAATTTAGAATGATTGGCCCACTTTAAGATAATGAGTCAGATTGTTCCTGAAGGAAGGCGCACCAGTCGCTTGACACCACGTATGAAAACCGATCTCTCTCGCCTTTTCGTCCCGTCACACGCCCACTCTCCTCCGAGGTCTGAATATTAGTCGCGACCCGGCGTATCGATTTCCGTGGCTCTCCACACCTACGCATGAACCCCACACGTTCGGACGAGGATTAATTTTCGGACCAAGTTGCATCCTTGCGGCACTCACGACCCGTGGCTTGAGGGTTGATCATCCCCCCTCCCCTCTCCGCTCAAGGTCAAAGCTGGTTGAATGAGATATTTCGGATGGGAGGCCAGATAATGCCGGGTGGAAACCAGAGGGACACTTGATTGGCTTTTTATTTACCGTCGATCCTGGCTGAGTCTGAACTTATCCAACCCCCACCTATATCTCACCTTTCCCCTCTAGCATGTCCGTCTTCCCTTAACAGCCCCGGCCCTATTCACTTGCGGCTTTTATAACGCCAAATTCTTTAGGTGCTTTTTGGCGTCATGAACTGTCGGTCAATTTTTCCATAGATTTGTAATTTTGGGGGGTCGTGGTGGCCTAGTGGATAGAGCACTGAGGTACCGACCGTAGGATTCTAGGTTCAAATCTCGGGCAAGAGCCTTTCTGGGCATCTCCACGTAAAATTCTCGGGATTCGATTATCTGTGTGTCAGAACTTCATGGAAAAAAATGCAGCTGGCCCAGGAAAAGGATCTGGCCCGCTACGCTACATGTGTGAATTTTGCACGCCATTGGCTTAGTACCTACGGTGTGAGCTCTTCTGTCACCTATCCAAGACCAGCCTTCGGGTTGAACACACCTTTTTTATACGTATGTTCTACCTTATCTCGTAGTGAAAGAGTATCCTATAGATTACTCACTCTTCCTTGTACCTAATTTTTGGCCTTAATCGTGGCATTCAATATTCCCTATAGTATTCCCTGTTGCCTACTATGTCTACTTTTTCTGGATCTTTCGATTCTTCCTCAACAATTGTCTTTCCCATCCACTGTACGTAAATTTTCTTCGTAAGTCTTCGTTACTATCTAGCATACCTTGTTGTGGAAGTAAAAGAAACTTTTGAGAAAGAGATTACCTTAATAATAAGAGAATATCTTCCCTTACCTCACCTTGGTGATTATAAATGAATCCTGTTAAAAATACTTAACTTTTATTCAGATGGATAAATTTAATTTTTATGAAAACTCTTAAGTAATAGGAGATAATTTTGAAATTATTATAAGTCTGTTACCGAGGCACATTCCAATTTCAATCGCTCCCTTAGTGCAGTATTTGTCTTAAATGCATCTAGGAATATAGGGATGTAATTTTAGTTCGCCATGCCTACGGGAGAAAAGGAACAATTCCGAAGGAACTTGAATTATGTGTGTTGTCTCGTGGAAACTAATTTTTTTATAGTTTCTCCTTTTAACCGCGACATCGCGTAATTGCGCGTGGAGAGCTTAGAAACTCCTAAGTGGAGCAATGGACGCATTCGTATGAGAGGAAACATTTTTTAGTGGCCGACGACTGCCACCGAGAGCTAAAGCCGTTGATGCCCTCCGTTTGGTCGTGTGTGCTCTAAATACTTGAAACTGTGCTCTGGGCCATTATGATGGAGATTGGATCCGTCCGCAGAATGGGAACACGCCAGATCCGGTACCGCGATTAAGTTTGTTCGGCCGTTAAACGTATTTGCCTGGCAATAGTGCTGCCTCAAACATAGGAGCTCTTCTCAGTTCCATCAGCCTCCTCAGGAGATAAAAAAGAAAAATGTGTTGACGTCGACCATTATTTTCGCCGACGTGAAATGCAAGTCTCTCTCACTGTGTGGTTAGTAAACGTAAATTTTCGGTTTTAGTTAAATAAACCATGTCATTATGGCGTCCAAGTAATTAAAATTCATATATCGGGCGAGAAAAGCCGTTACCTCATGCTTGGACGGTTTCTATGTCGGCTTTCAAAATATTTTGGCCAGAGATTTTAGTATTAATTATATTGGCGCGAATCGCTTAAAATAATTATATACATAGGTACGTTGGAATTATTGGAAAACCTAAAAAATATTAATATGTTATTAGGCAGTAGGTTTTGATTCTAAGACATTACAACTGAGTAACATTATTACATGCTAAATAATTAGAGTCGACTGAGAATAGTTTGCCGGAAGTGGATTCAATTATCTTTCAGAAGGGTTCTTTTACTAGCTATGTAAATAATTGGAATTCGTTTCCGATGTCTTCACAAATAATTGGTCATGAATATTTCCTTGTTTTACATTTCTTTTTCTTCCTTTCTTGTGTTTTCTCAATAACGTATTGCAATACTCCTTAAAATTTAAGACTTGCGCATTTGAATCACCCAATAAGGGTATATATATATATATATATATATTATAGCATTACCATTAGTCCTCATTGTTGTCCTCAATCATATAGCACAATTTCCGAGTCTTGTGAAGCCCTATTGTCCAATATATCTTGACTTTTAATTTCACGTCAAGAAGGCATCTTTCTGAATATTTGGTGGCCAGGAAGACATTTGGTTTAGCAGTATTCTAAAATGCTGTCTTAACGTGGAAGTCTTCTCTTCCTTGGCGATCTCACTCCAGCTCTGAAAACTAAGCCTTACTGCGATGAGTGCCATAAATTTAATGCAGACTCGACATGCTATCTTCATATGAAATTATTATGTCACCGTTTAATGTTCCCCTTGACGTTTCCCGATGTCCGCTAGATAAATGTGTTAACTTTTTTGTAACCGTTGCATCTCGGAATAGAAAAAGGAAGTTGTCACGGGAGTACTGTTTTTGGCATCGCATTGTCTTGGAGAATATATATTTAGCGCCGAGTTTTCTTATGTCGTATAGATTTCCGCCAAACCCGTCAGCTGCAGTGGGATTTCTTGCTTCCTTTTCCTCTCTCAGCTCATCCCCAGAGCAATAATTCCACAGTGGGGATGGGTGGCTAAGAAGAATAGGCATTCATTAATATTCCTCTTGAGAGTCCCCTAAAGAAGTGAATTACTCCACTTCTCATCCTGTCCCCTTCCTCCCCTTCCACTTTTTGCATTTCCTCTCCTCCCAACGCCTCCCACCAACCCTGACTCCTCTTTCGTCCCTCATCATCTTTTCACTCTCATCCCGCGGACCATGCGACTTGCATTATTTATTCATCCAGCCAAGGTATTCCTCTTCCTCCTCCTCCCCCTCCCTTGCACCAGCAAGGGCCGGGTGAGAGTGGGGGGACGTGGAGGGTTGGATATGGTGGCTTGAAGGGAAGGGGTGTGAGGGGTCGGATGTACCGGAATGAATGCTGCTGCCATGGAGGGCCTTGCTAAGGATGGTGTGGGCTGAATGGGAGCCGTAAGGGAACGCGATGACGGGGTGAGGAGAGGGTGAGTTGGTGTGGGTTTCGGGGTGAATGGAAGGCGGGGAGGTGTCGTAGAGTGTGCTCTTTGTGCGTTCGGGGTTAGGAGAGAGGACGCGTCGGGTCGAAGGATGTTTTTCGTGATGGATAGACGCTCCCGAGTGGTGTCCTCAAACGCCGTGAGGTGTCTAAGGTAGGTCCTTTCCTTCCTCTCCCCCGACCAAGCACAAAATCCGTCTTGTGAGTCGGCCATAGCTCGTCTCCGTCCCTTTGATGCCTCCATAGCCACGTTTTTCGGTTCCCATTTGTCGTATCTCTCCTCGCATTAAGCTTTTCCCTTTGGAGAGCACCCTAAAAAGTAGAGGAAAAAAACTACATGCATTTACTCCGCCACTTTCCCGGACTCCAGCGCAAAGACCCTTGCGAGTTTTACTTTCTCGGGGTACTGATGGCCAGACGAATAATTACGCTGAATATTAGAGGCTTGCAACGTTTATATGCCAGGGGGATTACACACCACTAACCCATGTCTTTTTCATGTCATTAATGTAATGGCCATGGTATGTTTTAATCGCCTTATTTTAATATTAAACGGGCATCATCTTTCTCCGGCTAAAAAATACTTTTTTTTGAGAAAAGTAAATGAGTTTTTTAGAGGAAGGTGTTACATGGTTAACGAGCTTCAATTAGCATTATAGTAATGATGTGCTCATAAATGGCCCGTTTTTCACTTGTTTCAAATTTTCTAACAACTTCCTTCACCTCTAGTTGGTGCGAATGAAACTTATTATCTATGCGTATTTAGTTTGGCATCTCTGAATGGGGTCGATTAAAATATTTTTATTGCCAAATTTGATAGAGTTTTTAAAATAAAGAGACCCGTTTTTTGATCTGTCAATTATTTCTCGAGTTATAAGCGGCGAAAAACTGATGTTTTTAACCCTTTCGGAAAAGTGGGTGTGGTGCAACCTCTGACATCGTCGACTTCGTCCAATCACAACTGAGCCCGCGAAGGTCCTTCGCCTTATCGCAAAGGGGGGGACACAGCTGATTCTGCCAATAGGAGCTGTTGCGACAGGATCTGTGCGAGCAGACCTTCCGAGAACCCCCTCCACTCCCTTCCCTTCCCCTAAAATCAGTCAAGGACGGGAGGAAAATGACGTCAATGATATCAAAGCAGCTTCTTTGGTGGGCGTCACTTTTTGCTAATTTTAATTTTTTATTTATGAGTGAATGTTTGTGGTTAGATCATTAATTCTTTCACTAAAATTCGTTTTCCGTTTCCATCTGGCGATTTCGTGTACAAAATTGCGATTTCGGTTCCAAGTAAACGCCTCCATTACAAATGTATAGTTAAAATTTTTACTCTAGAAAAATACATTTCTTTCTAAGGCTTTGAGGTATTTTGTAATGTCTTAAATAATGTAAGTATTTTTTGCACTATATTGAATATTAGATTGCAATAATAACCGAGGTTGGTCTTGACTCCTGTTCGTAAATAAGCAGTTTCACAAATTTTTTTTAAAAATTTAGTAACGACGATTAGGAGGAAGAAAAATTAGATAGAATACTTTAAAGTTAATTACTGAAAGGCAAGTGTTTTTAGAGCGATGCAAAAATGATTGGTAATAGGAAAGAGGAAGGAGACTTGTAGTCAGTTGTACAGAAGATATTATCATTGTAATTCGAATTGTTCCCATTTTTCGTATCCCTCCGCGCATTAAGCTTTTCCCTTTGGAGAGCCCCCTAAAACGTAGAGGGAAAAAAACATGAATTCACTCCGCCACTTTCCCGGGCTCCAGCGCTAAGACCCTTGCGATCTTTACTTTCATTAGGTCACATGCATGGTGCCAGGTAAGGAGGCGGTAGATAAGGCTGAAGCATTGGGTATATATTATTGGTGGGGTGCCGTTGATGATGTTGCAAATTCAAATTTGAATACTTTGTCATGAACTCTCACAAATTTAAATTATTAATTTTTCAACAATTTGTTTGCATGGATCATTTAGCTTCATTAAGTAAATAAATATTCTTCAGCTGAAAAGACTCTGTGTGCGATATAATCATAGTCATGCTTTTTAATGAATACCTTTTTTTCAAGTGGTTTTGTATTTTCCTTGAAATTTGACCTTAACTTTCTTGAAATTGGTAATATGTTTCCAACCAGGAAAAATATTTCCGCGGGTTTATCCTCATGCAATCATTTTTAAAGTAAGAAATATTACATTTAATTCTTCATATGGAAGCTTCTCAACTGTTTTGTTCTTATGCATTCATATGATATTTTTATTTCCAAATTAAAAAAAGAATGAAAACATGACATACAAGGTTAATTAGACATAGGACTTTTAGACCTTTGATTCAGTTATGCTACCCTTGTGAGATTCTCACGGAATATTATGCAAAAGTAGGCATAGTTACGATCATTCACTCCCATTAACAGATTATTTTTTCCTAAATAAGGTAAGCGCGTATTCGTAAAAAAAATCAGCTAAAGTGATGCATATGCGAAACATGGGTAAGAGTTGGGTCCAACACCTCATGCTCAAGCCCGTGAAACTTTGTTCATTTTTGTCATTATATTTTATTAATTGCCTCCACTGGTGTACGATTTTACCTTTTTTCCCTGCTGTGAACGGCTCCGGACTGGGCTCAGTACCCCGCTTCCCCGTGGGTTGAGGACCGCCCGCCTCGTTTGATGGACGCTTAACGACGTCTAGTAAACTCTGGAAACTCGATTGAATCGGAGGAATGCTTTTTGGCAAACGGGAAGGGTTAAATCGATACATAAAACAGGAGGAAGAATTGCGCAACTCGCTGCCTAGCCGTCGTACCCCAGGTGTTCCTCTCGGATGGGGAAGTGGTAACGGGCGGGGGGGGATTATTTTGGCGAAGTAGAGAGCAGAGGGGAAGGGTTCAAGGGGGGGGGAAGAGAGAAAGACACTCAGACTACCCCCTCCTCTCTATCTACTCCAGCTATCTTCCACCCGGTAAAAAAAAAACCGCGGCCATCTTCCATCCATCGCCTCTCGTTTTAGCGCCCACATACCCGACATTCATCTCTTGTTTATTTATTCACCAACCACTCGCAGCAATCCACTCCCCTCCGGCATCCTACGCCCCCGCCTCATAATCCCCTCCTCCCCTCCACTCTTCCCTCTGTTCCAGCCTCTCTCCCAGACCCGTCTCTTCATCTGCTCCCCTTATAAACCTTTCACCGGGTGGTGCTCGTATTAAAATGATAGCGCCGTGGGTCTGCCGCTGGTCTATTTTGCTCCTCGCGCGAGGAACCGCTCCCTTCTTCCTCCCCCTACGTAGTCCGCACTTACCGTCTCGCCCCCGCACGCCTCTCTGGGTCCTCTTAGGAGGGCGTCGCGTGTCCCACTTCCCACATCCACTCCCGCCCACGCACCAAAGACAGGACTAGTATTCGAGTCCCCTTCACCGCCCCACCAAACCCCCCCCTCTCTTTCCCCTCACGCGCCGACTGTTTACGACCGAGTTCCGACGATGTGCTTCAGGCGATTTTTTTTCCTTTTTACTAGTGCAAGCGTTATGCGCCGTAGGATGGGAGTTTACGTTTCACGAGAACCTCCGCGCTTGATTGAGTGTTGCCGGGAGTCCGATGCCCGACTCCGTGTCGAATGCAGTCTGGCCTGCTTTCCGGTTTACTTTCGTTTAATACCCTCAGCTTCTCCGTCTCAAGTCGTGCCGTGCATTTGCGGAGTGCGTGAGGGATATTTCGGTCGCGGTGGCTGCCGTTTTATTTTGAATTCAAATGACAGATTACCAGCGAGAAACTTCGGTTGTCAATTGAAGAAATTTTATCTCATCGAAGGTTTATCTTATGCTATGTACGGTGTTTATTTGTTGAGTAGCATCGGCAATAGAATAAATACACTGATTCGGCGTGGACTATCTTTCAGCTGTTTTTCAAATCATCGTTGTATTCATACTCGTGCTACTTATCATGCTTTTTTATGCTTGATATAATTAAGTCATAACATTTTGCCGTAATACACCCTGGATTTGTGTATTAAAAAGAGCCAATTTGAATACTTATGAAATATGTTTCTCCATAATTATAGAGTGCAATTAACACTAAAAAATGACTGACGTACTTATGTCTTTCATAATAGTATTGAAAATTCTTAAGAGAAAAATAGATATTTCCCTCAACGGATACTTTCTCACCCTTTTCTTCCCAAGAATAAAACAGTTTTAGGCTATTAGTGCATACACCGTGTGTGCAGTTTCTATTCCGTAAAGCGGAGCAACATAGACAACAATCATTATTACTATTCACAAAACATTTTACAAATACGATACAAACTTTTAGCAAGTTGTCTCATAGAAAATTACTTGTGAAATTAAAATCTTATGGGTTTGACCGTAATATTATGCTAAAGATTTATGATTTTCATCATGATCGCTTGCAAAGGATTGTTTTGGACGATGTTACCTCCCCGGCAATTGAAGTATAAGGCAATATGTAGATGTAGATGAAGAAGGCTGTAACTATAGTTGAGGTGTAGCGATGATTTCAACAAAATGCAAGCAATAACCTTATTTCACAGCATCTCCTAACTCTCGAAATATTTTTAATTACGAAGTGCCGATATTGAATGTAATGCCTAAAAGCTTAATTCTATTCGTAGTTGATAATATTCTTCATGATATCCTAAATCCTTTTCGATAAATTATATTTCTCTACCATGAAAAAGGTTTTCACATTAAAAATAGCAGTAGAAGAGTAGTACTTTGATTTCAAAAGCATGTAAATAGAGGTCGTGTTTATTTTCTTCACGTACGGTTATAGAGGTGTGGTGTAAGGATCGAACTATTAAGGATATTTATGTTTATGCATGAGTTTATTAAAGTCGTTGGTTCAATCCTATTGATCTTAATGGTGGGGGCTTATGGTTAGAGCATTTTGCCGATGATTGCGTGCTCTTGAATTGTCAAGTATTGCCTCTTGAGGGCCCTTCGGCAATTGGCTTGGTGCACGAAACCATTTAAAGTTGCGACTTGGTGTATAGGATGGGGTGAAATTAGGTCAAACGCCAGTAGCTTAAATGGCTGTGGAGAGGCTACTGTGCTTCCTGAAATTTAATTACTATTACATTTTGGCTTTTAATATTGCTGCTACATTTTCTTACCAGTCATTTACTTCAAAACTGGAATGACTCCTACTTTAGTGATGTGGGGTTACAGTGTCGAAGATTCATGGAAATGAACGCAAAACCAGTGCAATCTATAGAGATACATATTTTTATCCTTTATTTGTTGTAAAATAAGAATAAAGCCCTATCCATTAATGTATGACACAAAGGGATCTGCAAAGTTGTTCACCTTATATATTGTCTGATATACTTGTGATTATGTGACCCTGTTTGATATACTTGAATCTCATGAACCACATTCTTAGATCGTTAGATTCTAACGATTTCTATTAGCTCTTCGTGAAGTCCATAACTGCCGTAGTCCAAAATGAAACACTTCGTGATATCCTGATCATACAACGCAAATAAGAGCTAATGATTCTTGGGTTTTTGTCGTACTTGAACATAAACTTAAATTTGTAGAATAATGCAATAAATAAAACAAATGCGTAGAATAAGAGAGACTCAGGCATACACTATGTCTCAGTATCACGCTGAAAGTCAATTCGAAGGTACGGAGAAGGGATTGAATGATCACCTGAAATGCAGTAGGCTAAAATAACTAATTCTTCTCGTGATTACATTTTTTTTGGAAATGCAGTTAGAGCATGGTAATAATTTTAAAGAAAACAAAAATAAAACTTTTGCGAAATATTTTCAAACTTATCTTAGAATTGTTGACTTATAACCATAATGCTCATGCAAATAAAACGGAATAAAGAATGTGTGCGATGCAAAGACTGCAAAAATTATATGAGTGAAGAAGCTTAGTGATTGATGAATTTGTTGGAAACCAGTGGTAAGATTAATGAATAGTAAGTAACCTTATTGGTTTAATGAACACACAATTTTGACACATTTGTAGCCAGTATTTTCCACTTCAAAAGTTGGATGGAACATTTTTGTGCTATTATTGCATAAATGCAACATAGAGTAATACAGAAGGGGCCATTGAAAGGGGTGGAAAATAAATTAGTTAAGCACACACCCGCGATAGGAAGTAGGTAATCGAGAGAGAAGGGCTCTGGAACCACTCGTGATGCATTTTTAGCGAGTATTTCGAGCAAAGCCTGATTATTTACGTGTCAACCCAAAAAATATTAGTTTTGATGTTGCTCTTCTGTTTTTATTTTTAATTTCCCCACGTTCTGTGGCTATGTATTTTTAGTGAAATGCTATTAAGGTCGAGAAGGGATGTAATTTATTCTTCCGAGTCTCATCGCGAAAATTGCATTCTCAAAGAAAAATAAATACTCGCGGCTCAATTACCCTTGTTCGAAATTGATAGGATTAGATTTTGCTATTCGAAAGCTACCGGTGGAAGAAAAAAAAGCGGAATCCTCCCACTCTTAGTTCCACTCACGGAAGGCACTTGCCTTCGCTTGCTAATTCGCCGGCGGCTCTCACAGCACGTGCAGGAAGACCATCGCGGGGCGGTGTAAATTGGACCGGCTAGGGAGGACGACGATTGCCCGTCGGGAGAGTCGAGATGAGTCTCCGGCACGATTCGCTCCGTCACTCGGCGCTCATCAGCGTGACATGGCGTGCAAACGTATTGAGGGGGACTACGAGGAGGGTAATGATAGTAGCCGTTGCATGGAGGGAGGGCTGCTAAGGGGTGCGACGCGGGGGGGAAATGTATCGCTTTGGGAGGGGGTGACCCGTCCGGAAACCAATCATGCGTCCGTAAAGATAATGCATTTTCCGCGAGACTCGAGCTTATCCGCGCTTGCACGATTCGAGCGAGGATTTCACTTCCTGTGGGTGGGAGAGGGATGAGAATTGATGGTTGTAGGGAGGGAGTTTGGACCTATTGGGAGGGATAGACCACTCACGACAAACACAATCGGAAATTTAGCCGGATCGGCCGGGAGAAATAGGTTGGGTGTTCTTGCCTGAACTCGGAGTTGATTGGAAATATAAAATCCAGGCAGGGATCTTGGGGAAGTGGGCGTGAATGGATTCGCGTCCGTTGTGATGATTAATCGTGTCCTTCAGTATACTCCATTGCCCCTCTTCCCAAGAGAGGTTTTGATTTTTTTCTTTCTTGTATATCCTCCGCCGGAAAACGTGCCTTTACTTTTAATTTTACCTAACCTAATTTCGCAGAAAAATTAGACACGTAGGTATCGTCGATGTTTAGAGATTTGCATTAAAACAACTATTCTTAATGTCATCAAACGTTGTTGCTGATAAGTGAGCTGATTGAATAGCTGCGCTAACCTTCATGCATGTGAAAGGTATTGCATAAGACATTTTTTGTATTTTTCTTCTTATGTTAGCTCTTTAAGAAGAGATATGCTTAACTATTTGGGAAAAAATATTTTTCAATTTGCTTTCAATTTTCAATTTCAACATTTGTCAAAGAATACTACATACGTTTCACCAATTTTAAGGACGTTGTATAATACTAAAGATTTTTTTTGTCTTTAAGAAAATGTTAGTTATAGGTAGGTATAATAAAATATGCATAATGTTTTGAATTTAATATTGAAAAAGCGGTTAATTTAGTGCAAAACAAAGAGAGTTATGGCCTTTTTTCAACCAGCACCAAGTCTTTGGGCCGGCGCTGTTTAATTTATGTCTCAAAGACATTGGGTGTTAATCTTTTACTGCCTCCAGAACGTAGATAGCGGAAGAGAAATATGGAAACTTCTGTGGGTGTTGCATTGCGGCAATTCCCTTTCTCCCGGACAGAATTTCCGTGTTAACGATTTATCGCGGTAAAAAAAACTCGATATCTCACCCGGCTGTGAGTGTGCAAGACACGTTGCGGTTTTAATGAACAGCCGAAAACACGTCAGTAATGAGCGATTGCATGACAATGGGCACAATCGGGGTTGAAGCAATAGCATTAATTGCGCCCGATGTGGATCCCCGTCTCAGGTTTCCGGGTCGCTCGAAGAGTTCTCCCTCCCATTCATGCATCACCCTGGCGCCATTTCTCGAACCCGGAATATATTGCCCGGAAAGAGTGGAGCGCAGGGAACTCGCGCGTGCCCTTAATAATTCCTCCCGCTCGGGATTGAATTCTAAATGGCGGCGGGAGCGCCGCGGGGGCAGAGCGGGTGAGGGTAGTGGCGGTTACATCTCTCGGAGAGCAGAGCCATCTTACGGAGCGAGGGAGAGGGGGACTGCAGTCACCCATCGCGAATTGCTTGGCCGCTGCCGCCAGGAGCGGGGGGGCTGACGACAGGGTTGTTGCGGGGAGGGAGTACGGGTTCGGGTGGGGAATGCAGATGAGCCGAAAGAGATTAATTAAGAGCTGTGGAGGGGGCAGGGGTTTGAGCTCTTGAGACGGGGGCGACCGTTGGTTTTTGGTAGGGAGGGGAAGGAACCGGATAGAGGGGAAAAGGTAGGGGTATTTTCCTAACCTAGGAGGGAGGGAGAGGGCTCCGTCCGAGTATTGGGTGAAAGGGGGAAAGGTGGTTCAGATCTTTCATTGCAATGAATCAGCGTAATTCTATTGGCAATGAAAGAAGGGTATCTTGTTTCTCCATTAGTCCATCTCTGGTTGGAACAATTTTCCTCCTAAGTTTCGGCATGTTTAGACTTTTTTTAAAGGTGATAATAAAAAGGTGTACGTTTGAAAGTATGAAGTTTGTCACGAAAGAGTAAATTTTCAGTTTCATTGTAATAGGTCAAGTTTTGGTTTATAATTTGAGGAGTTTTGTGTGATCTGAATAAATGTTCGTTTTTTTGTAAAAGATACTTCTGCAGTTAAATGAAGACAGTAGGTATAATTGTCAAGCATGGCATTTTTCGCTCATATTACTGATCTTTGTATTAGTTTGTACATGGTGTGCTTGGAAATGTTTGCTCTTGGTAGACGTTATCTTCTCCCCATGGCATATATACCCGCTTCCAATTGTAATCCTCTCAATATATTTTCTCTTGACCTCCAATTCAGCGATAGTTTTCTGTTGCGGCGCCATTCTAGACGTGGGATGTTAAACATATATCAGAGAATAGGGATAGATTACGCCAGTGTAGGGATAAATTACGAGGCATAAAAGCGATAGAGAACTTGTTAATAGAGAGCGGATTCTTGTATAAGGTAATGTAAGGAGGAATAATAGGTGACCGTAGATGAGAAAAAAAACATTGATGATCTGGATAATTTACCTTGTAATTTTATGAGAAAAAATTTAAATGCCTTAAAGATGGAAACATTTAATACTCCCCAGGAAAAAATGCTCGCTGCTGTGGTAAAAAGTTCCAAATGACGAATATATCTGTAATTGTCCTGGAACCAGAGGGAACACGCTATGCGATCAACCCACTTTGCCTATCACGTACCGCGCTCATCCCTTCCCTACACAGGTAATATCAGTGTATATAAATACCGCAACATTTAATGATTGAATTATCTTTGCGAGAAACCGTCCGACTTCTAAAAAGGTAATTGGAATTCTTCCCAACTTCATGGAATGGAGATGGCCTCAGTTTATCCACGTATTCATAGCACATATTCATTTTTAGGGAATCGTTAGTTATTTCTTCCTTCGGCTTGGGAGACTGGCAGACTCTGCTAATTGGTTATTGAGAGTTTGATGCTTTCCTTTTGAATTGAAGACGTCCCTACCATGCCGATTACATCCTTTGCTTTCTGCCGGAACTGTGTACGGAGTTTAACCAACCAATTTCCTGCCCTCGCTGGGGGCAGATAGAAAAAAATAATTCCTGAAGGGAAATTTGCCGTTCATCATTTTATTTCTGGAGCGCCTTACCGTCTCTTTCTGCGGAAGTTGTCTCATGGGGGAGATTTTGGGTACACTTCTTATCGACTCTGATTCGTAGGGAATGCGGCGCAAACGGAGGTGGGAGAGAGAGAGATGGGATGATGATGGGAGAGTGAAGGAAATGATGGGCACAGTTTGGGTTAGAGATTGAGGGAAGGGTAATTATAGATGAGCGACGTCAGGTCTGCGTAGGAGATAGGGTGAGGCCAGAGAGGTTTCGGGAGAAGGGGAGAGTTAAGGAGACAGGAATCATACTGAGGGGCTTCGTCAAGGGTGGAGGGAAAGATGGGGATGGATGGGAAAGGGATGAAGGTATGAACGGAGGGCATCAGAAAGGTCGGGCGAAAAGTGGCTCCGGGGAGAAGAAAGTCGGCTCTTTTGATGAAACGAACACAAGGTTCGAATTAATTGCCTTTCGAATTTTATCAGTTTTGAAACAAGATGGTTTTGCCCTTCATTTGATTCGCGGCCGGAGAAAAATCATCTTTAATTGGATTATTTTGGAAATTTAATCCTCCGCCGGTTGGCCACGAGGCATGCTGTGTGTTTTTGAAGTTCTAACTTCCTCGAGGCTAAATGGCTCGGCATCATCCTGCCCCAGATTACTTCTTTAGCAATAAGTCATGGATATCTCGACGGAAATGGAGTCATCAAATTTTAATTGTGAGTTCTGGGAAGAGTTTGGGAGTAGGAATCATAAATTAATCATCGACTAAATGCATGCGCTCAAATAGCTGGATATTGGTTATTGATTCTCATATAGAGTAGTTTTTTTATAATCTAAGGAATAGAAAGAAAAATTCCTGTTTTATTTAAAGAATAATGTATTCATTGCTGAGTTTAAAATGTTTGGATAAGTTTTCTATCGTATTTATCTTCGCGAAAGATTATATTTCCTCACGGAGGAATTTTGACGCATATAACATGCATCGGCAATTTTTCAATAAAATATAGTCAAGTGTTAAACTTGAGAGGGCGATTCAGTATTAACTGTGGAAACTGCTTTTCTAGACTAAATTGAAAGTGCTAATAATTAAGGATTTTCATCATTCATGATTATTTTAAAGATTGGAGTTTTAATTCACTTTCAAATAATACATTCATATCTTTCTATAAAACCGTTATCTTGCTTCGATATGATTTAATTGAAAATTTCGACGAATCCTAAAAATTCATAAAGGACCGCGATTTATTCCTTAAAGCTCAGCTTACGTTACAAGAAAGTCTGTAATCAGTTTTAAGGACATATGTATTGACTAATAAGTTTTTGTATTATACTGTTTCAATAGCTTTATTTCATACCTGTTCGCTTTAGCTCTTAGCACCTTTCCATTTTTATTCACCCTGTACACGAAAAAGTTACGATATTTGACGTGAATAATTCCTGACGAATGTATTAACATCAACGCATGATGTTGAGACTCATGGAATTTGATGGGATCGTGATGTTTTTTTATTGGGGTATGCCATATTTTCATTTCGACGGAAAATTTTCAAATCTATCATTTAGTTGTACATCAGAATTTTTCAGCATATCATCTTTCAATTAAGAATCGAAACGTAATTGAGTTCATAGATGACTTTTCCGATATCTCCATGGTCAAATGTATTCTCTAAACATCCAATGCATTGGTTGAACTAAATTTTTCCGTATAAAAGAAGATAATATTTACTCTAAACTACCTCCCCTCTGTATGATCAACTAAGTCAGTGACTACCAAAAGGACATATATATTTTGTTATATGGATTCTCTATGACTTATTTGTTTAAATTTTTAAAGCCTATGCTGTTAACTACAAGCCCGAAACAAAATTGCTTGAGGTTATTTACGCATGGAGTACGTTAATGTAATTTTATTAATTTGCCGACCACGGCCGCCAAGTAATAATAAGTCAGCCATGTAACCCGAAGATCGTAGATTCGAACCTACGATTTCATGTGTATATTTTAATGCATTTAAGTAAGAGTAGCTTGCACGACGCATTTTAAAGTTGACAGTTGAAGGAATTTATATCATTGTCCTAATCTAGAATACATTTTTAGAAAAAGTGGCTCTTGTTAGATTTTTCCCCGTCCAAATGTAATAATTTATTTTTTTGCATTTAGCTACCTTGTTTTAAATTGTATAAAAGTCCCCTGTGACCAAATAAAATCACCGTGAAAATTCACGCGTGTGGTGTCTGTATAATTTCATGGGAGAATCACAGGAATAAATTATCTCTGTGATATCCCTCATCTAGAGGCAATACTTGTTTTAAAATGGATCGATTTGATTCGCCGCAATAGTATATAACTCTAGCATCGTCGTTGAAAAATGTTACTGCATCCCCTATTCTTTTTATTTCCACATTTTCATTAAAATTCTCGGCAATCCATTACAGACCTTCGTGGAGAATTGTTGCGCCTGATGGTTTTCCATTGCTGGTGATATTTACTCTTGCCCAGATGCCGTGACGAGAGTAATTCGCGCGAGGGTAATTACGCTAGGTCAGCGTAGTTTTCATCAGTTTCGAGCATTGTTCAGCGGCCTCTGCGTTATCTCGATGGAATTTTGATTCACGCCGCGCATTTCCACTGAAATCCGACTCGCCAACTGGGAGATTTCCCGGCTGGAACCACTCGACCTCACTCCGAAAGAGCGGGCACCGCTCCCCACCTCCTCCCTCGACGTGAATTTTAAACGAAGGCAGAGAAAACCGTGGGATGGACTGTGTTTCTGCCGCGGGGAGAACGCTCGCGATCAAAAACGCTTCAGTACGCCGGTGGGGGTCCCGCGGGAGCAGACTCGGCGAAACCCTCAGAGACGATTGAATGACATCGGTGAAGCAAGCTACCCGGCGCGGTGGCCGATGCATTCGAATTCCGTTGATCCTCGGGGTGATGCGGAGCTATTCAAGCCCCGAGAGTTCTGTGAACCCGGTGGATTGGACGGAGGGCGTCCTCAGTGGCTGCGAATCATGTGCTCATTTCGAATCCAAAGCTAGATAATTTATGAGAGTAGGCGGGGCCCGAGTGGTTTCAGCGTGCCGCTGGAATTTCTCCAGTGATATCCCCCTCCAAGCATCTTGGGGCGCTCAAGCTGTCGGGTTAATTTGGGAAATTCATGGCATCCTACGAATAGAATTAGGGAGACCAAGATTTTGCAATAGTTTACTCATTCGTATCTGCTTTCGTTGCTCTGCTTTATTCTGATATTCGTTACGTTACTAATGAATCGAAAAATCTACTTCCTAATGAAATAGGTACGTAGTATTAGTTTTTATCTATCCTTATTCATTTAAAATGAGTGCGTAATGCAACTTCGGAATTTTGGGGAAATATAAAGGCTCCAGTAGAAGTAGATGATAGACCCCATTGAAAATAATCTGTAAACTAATTGCAACCAAAAGATTGTTCCTTGGGTTTGGGTAAATGATTCGACGTCTATACCGAAAGGGATTTGTTTCGAGTGATATAATCATTGTTTACTCATATATGTAAATTAGTTTTTGTTAGCTTTAACGGTGGTAAAGCTTTAGGGGTATTTGTGTATCAGATAGTGTTCGGTTTGACTTATTTTTCATCTGAATATATACAATTATTTCAATGCTATTGCCCCGCTTGCTAATTCTAGGAGATTATCTGACGTTTTTTGTATAAGTCGCCATTTGTTTTATAAGATGCAATTTTCCCTGCGCTTAATTTTATGCATCAGACAGCAGGATGGAAAGCATCTCTTAACAGGACCTATAGAATTACGTGGTCTCACTCTAACTCTTCATGGGCCCATTTTACTCTTGCTCTTTTACTAAATATATAAAATTTCGTAGGTCAAAAATATCGTTGTGGTAATTTCGAGTAGAATCTTGAGTGGGGTTGAAAAAAGAGGAAAGTCTACTTTTATTGCACCCAATTTTATCTTTGTAACAATAGCAATGCTATATGGCATTTGTCGGAGAAGGTTTTCCCTTTACGGAAAAATAAAAATAACCATGCTATCTATTTATGTTTCCTAAAATTGAATGTCTATGTATTAAGCTTGGAGCCCGGTTTTTAATGTTCACAGCTGAAGCGCCCTTTCTCTCAAAACTGAGAGAAATGAGTTATGATTTTTTCCCAAGTGATTTACAAAATAGTGACATTTATGGCATTATGTTAAAAACTTAATTAATTAAACTCTTTTTTAGTTATTAATGAATTTGAAAGTGTTGTCACCTGAAATGCTCGATTTATTATCTTACCTTTTTACGCAGGCGCGAGGATTCGGACGAATGTCCCTCCGCATTTACATTATTTCTAAATTTCCGTCTTTGTGCTTGAATGACTGGTCATGCTGATTTGCATTGCTTGCTCATTTCCTCTAACGTCAGAGCTTTATAGGCAATTTGATTTCACTTCCTTATCGTGAGCTGTTCAAATGAAACATATATTTTAGTAACCGGCATAGTTGTAATACATCAGTGGGTATTAACTAGAATGCTGTCTTTGCTAGGTAATTTCACTCTCGACATTTTCAGCCCTAAAAATTTCTTCAATGGCATTTGATGGTGGATTCGTCTCGAGTTGGAAATACTTAATTTTAATTCACTCATTGTAAAAACTTCTTTTTTGCACTAAAATATGATGCACGAGGCTGAAAATACTCACTTGATATTTAACCTCACAAAGGAAGGCCTAAATTTATGTTTTAGGTGAAGCGTTGGTTGGGCTTAGGAATAGGTATTAAGTTTCATCAATAAAATAATTTCAAATGGGGAAAGGTACCATTTATAATCGTCTTTGGGATTTGCACATAAATTGAGGCTCGCTTGCGATTACTGTTGGCAAGTTGTTCTTTAAACCAAAATGTATTCATTTATACTAAATCAGCGAAAGTTGATGGCCGGGAAATCAAAGTAAAAATTTTAATAAATACTCGATAATTAATGTGTATATAATGACAAACACATTCCTTGAGCTAACATAAATAATTGATGAGAGCTTTAAGCTGGCATACTAATGAATCCAAGCGTGCCTTAGCGCCCGATACCTTTTCTATGCCTCGCCGATGAAGCGGAAGTTTGTCGGATGCGATGGCGCTTGCCTTGGCGTCTCTGGGTAAAATTTTCATCGCCTCACATCGAGGCCGCTGCCTCATGTCTCAAATCGCCGCTAAATGAAATGCAGCGCGCTGTTTGCTGCCTCGTTTGCCTCCGTCTTGTGCGGGAACTTTGGAGTGAGCGGGCAGCGAACGCAACGGAAATTGTAGCCGACCCGTCCCTCCTCCCCACACGCTGCTTTTCCTTACGATTGCGGTGACCCGACTTGCGGTCTTCGCCTTCACCCAACGTCTTCCCGCAGCTCACAAGGAGGCGGTGGGGGATGAGGTGAGGGCCTACGCACTACGCCCGGCCACACCCCTTATGGCTCAACCTTGGCCCTTTCCTTTATCTCCCGTGCGAAATGGGTAGCGGTGGGGAGAGAGAGCAAATTCAGTCGTATCATTAATCAACCCTCATACTGCGCGAAGGCGCTATATAGCACGAGGTCCATTGGTCTTCCCGCGGGCGTCCTGGCGACCGGGTAAGTTTGCGAGGTTGCGGCACATATGGCGCTCTCCCCCTGCTAACCTACCCTCTCTCTCCTTCTCTCTTCTCTCTCCAGAGTAGCGTGCGGTCTGGCAAAACCTTATACGTGTCTCGCGACGTTGAATTATTTCGCGTCATGTTAGGGAAGCTGTGACGCCGTGGTGCGACGCTTTCGCCCCGTGCACGTGAGAGGGACAAGCTCTCGCGAGACGTTAAGTGATTGCGGGGAGGGGGGTGGAATAGAGGTATGGTGGGGGGAGAGTCTTCGTAGGAACTGAGTGGTTCCTGTCCAGGGATACACGAGAGGGAAGCTCGATATTCCCCTGAAATATGGAAGTCGTCCGAGAGAGGGAAGAAATTGATGTGTTGGGCTGAGGGGAAGCTTGATTTATGGGTTTAAAAATGGGTCTGCCACAACCTCCCCATTGAAGGAATTCTGGAAATGAGATAAATACTAAATAATCATGATGATAAATACCAAATTTTTATCTTTATTGTTGGCAAAATATCTAACTATAAACCAGCAACTTAATAATGAACTTTCTACTACTCCTGTCAGAGAATGGTCGTGATTTTCGTAATATCGATATGCATTTATATATACTGTATATTATATTTAACATATTATTCTGGCTATTATTTTAACTTATAGGTTCTTGGAGAACCAGTATCGAATATCATTTTACACGGCTACTTCTGTATTTCGAAATGGGCTCTGTACTATATTCTTTTTTATTAGATAGTTATCTCGTCTCTGAATAATGGATAGGAAAATTTAAGTTGGAGTCATTTAGGAAGAAGAATAGTTTCTAGTTTATTTGAAAATAAATATTCATGGAAGTTTAAAAAATCAGTGCTTTTTATTTGTAAAATGTTATTCCATGTTCCAACATATAACGTTCTCAGAATCTTAATATTTATTATAATTTAACGTAATGCTGTGCGAGCAAAAATATTTTGATCAGCCGAAGTAAACGGCAAACTACATAGCAGCCAACTATTCAACAATGCTGTTCCACCTCTCTACTGAGAATGAACACTCCACTCGTACGTATTGCCCATTTTATAAGGGAAAATGGCGATTGTATATCTGGGATGGCTAGGGTACTACACTTTCATCACTAAGGCTTCAGCAGTGGCAGATTTTTTATTCAAATGCCGGTCCCTACGAGAGTGCTTTGTCGATAGGTCTTCGTGGGGAGTACTCCACCCTTCGAATGCGAATTAAGCGAAGGATTTTTGGAGTCTTTAGCTAAGATTAAGGTAATGCCGACGCCAGGTTCCTATCCATCCTTCCTCATAAGACAATCCTACCTTTCCCTAATTACCCACCTATTTTAAATGGCACAAATGAACTTTGCTACCGGTCACTACCTACCACAACTTTCCGAGAAAATGTCTGAAAAAGCGAGGATTTGCAGTCTTCGCCCTTATCTATCGGACAGAAAATAGCTACGATTCTCTTCGCATTTGTTCCATTGTCAGAGGATATTCTCATTTGGCCCCACTCCATTTGCCATGGCAAAGTCGTCAACCAAATTTCTTCACATCCATTTGCTTCAGTCAGTCAGACCAGTGATGATAGAAACTCGGTCTTTAGCTGATCGTTAGCGCTCCCCACTTCGCACGTGTTTTCTCTCAAATCATGTGTTAGCTTACATATATATATGTTCATCTTCTCTCCCCGGCTCCCTTGAGTGGCGCAGTATGGTTCTCATCACCTTAGGCCGGCCACACGCGTTGACAGTCTCATTTCCCTTGCCGCGTGATAACTTCCTGTGTGGCTTGGAACGAATTTTAGGATGAGCTTTTAAGAGGCGTTTGTTTAGCACACTTTAACTAAGAGGCCTCAGGAATTTCTCTGGTGGAACGGAGTCACGAGCTCTATCCCTTGTCCTTGATCTGTTATTTCCGGTTGATCGTTGCCCCTTCTCAAGGAACTATCAAGAGAATGCGTTGGAATGACGGAAGCCGTTACGTGATTCATTCCTCGCGCGGAAAAAGCATCGTTGGATTACGGAATGCTCAGAAATAGGTGGAAGTCCATGACGAAAGACGTCACCACCTCTCCCTCACTGATGTTTTGATGGAGGGAACAAGTGCCAAGTGTTCTAGTGATGACAAATGGAGGTTCTATCTCATAATGGAAGATGCTATTAACGTCGCTTTTCTTGCACTCGCAAAGAAAAGTATTGTCTAGGAACGTTCACCAAATGAGTCCTACATTTTTTCGCTATGTTTTCCTCGAAATGTGAGATTTTCACTTCAGGAGGGCCCAAGTTCTAATCCCGGCAGTGGAGAATATTATTATATCTATTATACTGGCCACTACTTGAGTGTTTTGTGGTGAGAATTTGAGTGCAGTACTCCGTCGGCTTACTAATGCCGACGTAGAGTGTCTATTCACCCTTTTTCCCCCTCACCATTTCTTTCCAATATCATTATAGGTAACTCCCTATCTGAAGTACCTACAAGGACGGGTGTAGGCTTGCAGACACATATGAGATGACTTAAACGCTGATAAACATGCTAATTATGACAAATGTAGATACCTCCATATAGTGGAAGTTGCAGTTAACATCCTAATTCAAGCTCTTACGAAGAAAATTGCCGTCCGTGTATGCACACCAAATGAATTCTAGATTTCGTTCATAATGTTTCCTCGAATTATGATATTTTCAAGGAAAAGAATGAAAAAACTAAATATGTACAGCAAAACCACCACTACCACTTCTGCTTACCACTCTATTCTTCTAGTTTTACTTAAATGGGTGGAAGATTTTTCTCCATTTGAGAGTAAATCACTGATTCCATAGGCATGCTTTGTCAAAAAATCTAATTCTAATTCTTAAAAAATTTATTTCTTGAAGAGAACGATATGAATTTTTATAGAAATATAGGCATGTTTTGACTGGAAATGTATTAATTAAATTATACTGTCGATTGTTCAGATCTGTTCCTTTCAGGCTTTTACTACAAACATATTTCGCTTCAGTGGAAATATTACGATTTATACGTCGAAGATAACATATATTGAGAAAATTTTCATTTAATTTGACTTAGGTGGTTGCGTAAGTACCTCTATAAGAGATTCGTGTTTCTTGGTGTTTCCCCGCGGAGTTCTTTTACTTTCACATAATATGTTTCCAAATTGAAACAGTATCGTTTCGGGGACCGAAAAATTATCCTCACATATAAGTATCGCACAATCATTTAATGGACTATTTAATATTGACCTGCGCTGTTACGGATATGCCGTTGGTTATAATAAAGTCCTTGAAAAATTAAAGTTTTGCCAAACTTTTCCCCTCGACATGTTACTCTCATTTATATTTCGATAGAGAAATTATAGAAATGTCTCCTAGTATAAGTTTAATTTTTGCTCTCTGGAAATCCAAGACGTCATTATTTGAAATCCTCACCAAGTCATTATATTGCTGGGTCGATTCATTTTTTAACCTCACATTTGTAGCCCTCCACGTGTAAGGCAGCAGCGGCGTGTCAGCTCATGGAATTTAGAAATAATCTATGTAGTGCAATGCCTTTTGTAAGCTGTGTTATCTGATTTGATAACTTTCCGCACTGAATTTAAATTGATTCCAGGAAGTTTCTTTCAAAATATGGCTAATTAAATTGACGTATACTCTTTTTGCTTGTGGTAATTTAAGCGAGGAAGTAGGCATGGATACTTATATCCTTACAGGTAACAACAACATAATTATTTATAAATTGACGCTGGATTTGGACGCTGATGCATGGGCATCTTATTGACATCGAATTATTACGAATGTAAATTGGTTTTCGACTTAGTGTATTCTGCGGTTTCAGAATCTTCAGTAAAGACTTTCATTTATTTTTCTCCCATACTTGCTTTGATAGTTTCTGCCTTAGCAGTTTATTATCATCTAATTTAGCTGCTTTACTACAACATATCACTTTTATTCTTCAACCGCAAATGAAATCTCCATTGTAAGTCGAGAGCAATTAAGGTACAAACTCGAGTCAAATGATTCAGTATTTTTCGGGCTTAATAAGTAGAGAGATAGGTATCTAAGAACTTCAAGTAAAAGAGATTCTGCTTCCCTTCATCCTCCTAACTAATCATTCGTTGCTTTGCGAAAGAGAAATGAATGTGTGAGAGAACGAAAAAATTTTGCATACCCAGGTTACTCATGTGACGGATTTCCCCCGACTTAGTATCGTTCATAAATGATTCATGGTTATTCACTAGCGACGCAGGAGGCGTTATGTGCCACCCTAAAAAAATCCTTTCAGATTGATGGGCCACCCGTCAGCTTGACTCACGCTAAATATCTTTGACTCGACTGAAAAATGACGGTTCGCAGCGCAGACGCTTAATTCTCATAAGAAGCCGTTCTCGTGAGAAGTTTGCCATAATTCCTTGAACCGCTCGAGCCCCGTTTGCTTAGGCCAACGTTTATAGCTCATCCTGACTCTAATTAATCGCCAATATTTATATTCCAAGGGAACGCTGTCTTTTCCATTTACAAATAAAATGTTTAAGCCAAGGTTGGAGCCCCTTTAGGAATTTTCGCTGGCATTTATTAGCTTTTCAATCGACGCCGTACTTAGTACAGCTTTTGGGATCCCTTGTATGTGAGCGTAAGAGTGAAATGTATAGGCTAATGGCGCGGTTGAGGTATATATTTTTATTCTTATAGATTCTGACCTCAAATTAGATTTTGTGTATTTAATATTTAGCGTGTAATACCTGCAAGGGTAAGGTTGCCACATCTAATTTCAAACGCTCTCTTTTTACCGGGTAAAACAAATTCAGTGGAATACTTCTCGTCGGATTTATAAATATGGCCTCATCTTTCTCCATTTTTTCACTCTCTTCCAACCCTTACGCTTTCTACAAACCTTAGAGCTTAGCAAAATTCCATCACCGTTCCCGTATCTAGTATTCATGCCGTGCCTATGCGGGTTTACCTCGTCCATGATTTATTATTTATACCACAGCTCTATTTCTGATGAACGTATTTCCCGACGGATCTTCCCAATTATCATTCAGTTAAAATATCAGTGCTCCAACTGTTTTGTATATACTGATCCGTCTAACATAACTGAATAATGTTAGTACTAGGACAAAGACAACATCCTCATTGAGGCGAGAGGCTCCGTTCTTAATGTTGCTTAGACGATACGTTATCAACCTGGCTATGTTGGCTGGGTTCAGAAATTTATTTATATAAAACACTTCCACCAATTACATAATAATTATCAAACGTTGCATTAAAATATCGACCTTTATGACTCATTTTTATAGTGTAATTAAAAATGATACCTTTAGGTACTTAGAATTAGAATGCTTAGTCCCTCGTGGTAATATTAAATTATGGGGGTAGTGTATAATAGCACAATGACTTTCTCCGTGTCTAGGCTAAATTTTCTATGGAAATCTTTGACTAAATTATCGTTGTGATATGAAGTAAGTTGGTGGATTACATCTGTCATATATTACTTTACTGTATCATTTAGTAATTGTTTGTATTTTACTTTGTATTTTATTAAACCTTCTAGCTTTAACTAGCTTTAGCCCTTCTGCGTATTATAAGGGAAATATAAATAGTTGAAACTGATTAAGGTAGTTATTGCCTGTGTGTTCATGTAATTATATTGGCGTCTTCTCTAAGTTAAAACATTAACACACTAATATTGTTCATCGCAGTACCGTGAAGAAGAGATATTATTACAGAGGTCATTTTAATTTTAATATTTCAATTTCAATATAAAATGAGCCGTTGTTATTGTCATTTTAATTATAGGTGCCAATTTAGTGAGCGTACTTTTAATTTTTTTATAATATGAGAAACTTTATTTAAATGGGATGCCATTTAATATATTATGTTCATAGTAGTCAATTAAAATTCGGTCATTTATGAACGTTGCAGATGAAATGTTTCACCCGCAGCAATCATTTTTGTCAATACCCTTTGTATTAATTGTAAGTGATGGTCCTGTTTGGTGGGTTTTAATACTTCTCGTCATTCACAATAATTGAAGCATGGAATTCACCTAAGCGAAAAAATTAGCTGTGTTTTCTTCCTTTTCTCATCGATTCGTACCTAATTTCAGTACCGCACTTTTTCTGTATAGATTAGGAAATATTAAAAAATTCACATTTATAGAATATTTGGAAATATCATTAAAGCCTGCGATATTGCATTCTCGTCGAGGAAATGGCGATGCCTTCTGTAGTCAACCAATTGAAAGCTAGAGCAATGTAAGTCCTACTCACAATGCCTGCGGAACGTGTTTGAAGCCATTTCAATCTAACTTTTTCGTGTGTTTATGCTCTTCCCGTATTGAGTATCTATCTCACATTCAAGCTATAACAGTTTTTCCTTTTTTTTATTTGCATCTGAATGACAGTGTAAATATGGCTCTCCTCGATGATTGATATTGTATTGCATAATACTCAATCAAATGTACCCCGGAGCCTTTGGTCCACGACGCCTCGATTACTTACCAAAATTGGTTATATCTGACGTTGTTTGTATTATTCACTGCCAGATATGCATCAAAACTCCGCTACAATCTTTACTTTCGTACACTTTTGAGTAAAAGGGCGTAGAAAACGCTGATTGATATTCGCGTTTAATTAAAGCCTGCGCACGCCGTGGCTTCAGCCACTAATGAAGTTTATGGGAACCAGCCTCTACAGCGATAATCGTGTCGGTTGCTGTTTGTGGTCAAATATACGTGAGAAGCTATGTATTTTGGATTGCCAAAACGCTCTTGAACGCATGGAAGTCAACTTATTTATCATAATACGCTATTAATTCACTTCGAAAAATCAAGTAGGTGCCATTTTGGAGATAATTTGTAATTTTATATATTTTCAGTAGAGAGGGAATTTTTTTAAATTTTGCATGATCATGTTTGATTGACATATTCAACTCTATTTTCGTGCTCAATCCACTTCTTCTTTATAGTTGTCACGTCAAAAATTATTCGAAATGTGAATTAATTGCAATGAAAATTTACCGTTAATTTTTCATGACGCGTAAATTAACCACGAAATGAGAGAAGCAATCGTAAAGTTAAAAACATTTTTTTCCTTATTTAGCCTGGTAATTTTCCTAGAGGGTTAATATAAGCAGTGAGCATTTAACTCAAATTATTTAGTAAATCAATATTTTAAATATTTCAGGGCTGACGGATTTTCTGTCAGTTTTAATTTCAGGTTTTTAACTGGAAATTAAATCTTGTTTCACGTCTGCATTAGAAAACCAAAATGTGAACAACGGTTGACTCCGATCAGTCTGGTGTTTCCCGCACTATAGATCGTCAGCAAGAGAGGTTCGATAATAACTAGGTTATTAAATGCAGGTAAATAAATAAACTAGCTTAATAAATGTATGTAGTTTTATATTTTGGGTATGCTGCAGTTACTCAATTTACTATTATAACAATATATTCCTCAACATACAGTTGGTTTCAAGACGAGTACGGAGACCATGCCTGAGGGGTTTTTAAATCTGTGACTTTTGGTTTGCCTGTGGATACCATTACTACTAAATTGGCTAGAGAGTTTAGCAAAAGTAGCGTAAGGAAGGGCAAAAATTATACAGTGGCATTCATTGTAGCTTATTGTTAGTCCCAATAATAGGGCTTAGAAATGTTCCACTAACATTTCGAGGATATCAAAGAGTATCGATGGCTAGAACATTCGGCACAGCACCGCACAGAATTACAGTCGCAATTCTGTGCGGTGCTGAATATGGTGCGGTTATTTGTACAATTGCTTATGTGCGATGAAAAAAATGAGTGAACAAAAATGTAATTATTGCATTTTTCACGATCTGCTTTGTTTAATGATTGGTGCTATGCGTTATCGATACTTTTAAACACATTTAGCACCCAGGTACCACGAGATTTCATTTGAGTACATTTTTATCAGGTACAATAGCAATTTTTTAGTACTTTAAGAAGATAATTGCTATATTTTTAATCTTCGTAGGTGCTACTCGATTTTACCAGATTATTTACTTCTTGATTTATGGTATTTGGCACGCGCTGGGTGGTGCAAAACGTGCATGCTTTTAGCTCACACTCGCACCAAGCAGCTGTTGCACTACCTAGTTTTCTTGTTGGCAAATTAATATTTGCATGGTGAATGCGTGTGGAAAATGGCAATATTTCATGTAACATTGCATATTTTATAATCAACGTTTAGAGGATATTGAAATTTGGAACCTTAATTCAAATACAACGCTCGATTTTTGATCGGGGGGCCTTCTGCTGGCGTGAAATATAAGGCGCATTTTACGTCGAAAACACTCGTCGAAACCTAAATTTTCCTGGAGCAAGAGCAATCTATCAGTTTTTAATGAACATGTTTCCTTTCCATTCCCTTCTCCTGAAATTACTATACCTTTCTTTCCGTACCTGACTCATTATATATCCCTTCGCACTCACCTGACCAATCTCCCCCACCCCTTGTTTCCTTCTTGTCCAGTAGTGTTGGCTCCCTTTGCCTCTTTGTACAACTGTTTATCTACCACCCAACCATTTCAACGTGGCACTCGAATTTTTTTTACAAAAGGAGCTCTCAGAAACATTTTGATCACTTTGACAATGACCGTTTAGATCGAAGCATAGGTCGATGTTATATAATTTTGTTGTAGGACCTTACAAAATTTTTTTAGTCACTTTAGTTAAATGGCGATTTCTGCTTCATTTGATAATTATTTCCTCACTACAAAGCAGGATGAAGGCAGACATTTGGCTATTTCGTAAAATGTACTTAGCTTCCGGCGTAATCCATATGAAATGTATAACTCGCCGTTGGTTATTCGGCATTAGGCCGACATACAATGGTTACTACTCAGGTTACGTTTATTGGAGAAATACAGTCAAATTACATCTAAAATGTACAAGAAAAGTACAATAAATATAAGGGACAGGGAAGGTCCCAGTGAGTATATATGGCCTATCATGTCGCCGAACAAAGCAAACATATGAAAGAGGTGAACATAAATGATCCATACAAAAGATGAGTACAACAAATTTAAGTATAACAATATATATGCATATCTACCGCAAAAATCTGGATAATGTTATCATATTTTCGTTAAAAACAATGACATACATACATGGAGGATGTTAATAGAAATAATAAATTTTAGAAAAATGGCTTTGCAATTCAATACAATGACAAATATTGGCAGAAAATGAAACTTCGGCACAGGAAACCGCGTAGTGTTTATAACATAATGGGTCTCAAAATGAAATTAATTTTGGAGATATTTTGATATTGTTTCCCCTTACATTGCTACCTTTCTCTCTTAGAGGCCCATTTTCCGCATTGCTTATTCTTCAAAATTCTGTGTAATGATAATAATTCGGAGAAAATTATTTTAAATGCCCATGAAAGTTACTATACAGCATCCTTCGCTGCTCAACGACCTCGGGGATAAGGCTTAAGTAACACCGCTATGCTTTCTCTTCTATGATAACAATTTTTCTTGAATATTACCCCTCACCAACTGAGCGAGACGCCTCCCTCGTCGGTTCCACAGCCTCGGGGTTTAACGTGAAAGTTTGTCCATATACGCTCATTACCACTCTGATCCCTGGAGGATGGGACGCCGTCCGACATTTCAACACTCCGTCTCCCACATGGTGAAAGTCACTCTTCACCGGGCATTCTAGGCCTCAACAAAGATGCCCCGAGCGTCTTGAGGGCCCCGGGAAAACTTTTCTCTATTTTCCTCGCAGAATGGACTGGGTCGTCCCTGAGTTAATGAGTACTGCGGACATGGAAGTGTGTATAAGATTAAGGAAAATACGGGGCAGCTAACAAGAGTGTGCTCGTAGAAGAAATTAGGCCCATGGTTGAATCTATGTCTATCCGTTTTACATGTTTTCAACGCGTGTGGGCTACCGTGGTGTAATCAAATATATATAAATACTTTTCTGAAATCATACCTGGGATTGAGAATGACGCTTGGGTTTTAATTAAATATACTTAGAGTATTTTAAATTTTTACGCTTCTCCAATGGTATGAATAATATTATTAATGAATGTAATGAATGTGGCACTTTTCCTGTTGTAAACCCGGTTTTGTATTTCATCTAATACTAATGAACACATCGGTGACTTAAGCGGGTAGAAGTAGCTATATTTTGTTAGGAGGCTATCGCCTCTTAGCATCTTCTCCCGCCCACTTTTGTTTAGGCAGTGTAAAACAATATGTATAAACCCCTGTAATGCCTGTAAAATCTGTGCATCACAATACATACTATATCCTTTTTTTAATTCTTAGTACGAGGAGCCACTTAAACTACTCATTCATGGACATATGGCTTTGGATATATCGGTTTTCCTTTTGACTTTTTAACAACATAAACGTTTATGGTGGAGTTAGTTTGAATCGACATACTGAGGAAGCACTTTATCATAAATCGAACTATCTAAGAATAATTACCTCCTTGGTAAAGTAAAAGACTTCTTTTTACTGATAAAATGTTTTTTTCCTGAATAATCACTTGCAGTGATTACTCGCAGTTCTCGACCATGTTAATTGGCCCTCCTTCGTTGAGTTCCTTGTCATATCAGCCGGATATCGCATTTTTGTAAATTGGCCAAGTAGAGCCATTAACCGCAAGATTATGCTTTTATTTCACTTCGAAGACCTACTATAAGAGGGAGTCGTGAAAGTAAAATAAAACCTTTACTCTCGGAGCGGTTGATTTTTTTCCTAGCTTCCCCAAGTCCAACAATCCGAGACTCTTCAGAGAAGTGTCACCAACGTCTCGGCAAGGGTGCTGAAATACATTACCTGCATCAACATTTTCAAATATTTTAATAGCACCACATTGTTTAGATTGAGATACCTGTGTTTGATGGAAAACATTTATGTCCCGATTTAAATATTTGGTATTAAGAAGAAGGGAACCTACAATCTGGTAATGAGGTGGAGTTTACGGCATAGGCATCATTTTTGGATACTGAGGATGGGTTTCTCGAAAGTGGAAGCATTGCATAATAATACGTCATTGTAACGTAAGATAGTCGTCATAGTAAAATTAGACAGTCGTAACGTAAGATAGTCGTCGTAGTAAAATTAGACAAACGTGGAATTCAGCCCTGGATTTATGACTTTGGGCTTGGTGATTACTAAATCTTGCTGTTATTTGGGAAATACTTTTTCTAAAAATTGCCAAATGCATGCTTAAAAATTTATATTTAATTCGCGTTAGTGGTTTCGGCATCATCGAAAAATAAAATCTTCCGCGATTTTCCGTCGATATCCTTTTGAGCCTAAAAAAAGTAAATAAATGGACGAAGTGAATCTAGTTATATCGTTCTGTTTTTCGTTTTTTATCTAAAATTTTTCTTCCTTCTTTTCTCGCATTGACCTTCAGTCTTTCAAACACCCTACAGAAAGGTGATTATCTCTTTCGGGTTGAGGTTTGTAACAGTCATTACCAGGTGTAGTAAAATTAGACAAACGTGGAATTCAGCCCTGGATTTATGACTTTGGGCTTGGTGATTACTAAATCTTGCTGTTATTTGGGAAATACTTTATCTAAAAATTGCCAAATGCATGCTTAAAAATTTATATTTAATTCGCGTTAGTGGTTTCGACATTCGTTTAATCGAAGCTGAGTGAAGCGTTCATACGGTTTTTCTGGTGGTACGGGGTTTAATGTGCGATCACCAGAACCAGACTCTAAGCATCTTATCCATGCTCAAATAACTTTAATTCTCATTTTCCATTGGTTTCGGAAAGCATTGTTTGTAAATATGAGTTTTATTTTCTACCACTCTAATAAAAATTCCATTAGGCATCATCGAAAAATAAAATCTTCCGCGATTTTCCGTCGATATCCTTTTGAGCCTAAAAAAAGTAAATAAATGGACGAAGTGAATCTAGTTATATCGTTCTGTTTTTCGTTTTTTATCTAAAAGGTAATAACATAGAATTTGATGCTCGTGCAGCCGGGCACAAATCCGATTAGCCATGTAAAAATAATCACTTACGACGGATCGGAGGGAAAAAACCGCGACGCCGAGCTGCTGCACATCAAAGCGTAATTCCATCGACCGGTTGGGACTTGGCAAGTTCTAGTTTTCTGGTGTTCATGGTAATGGCAAGGAAAAGAGGGGTGTGAGGGGGGAGATGAGGGTGGAGTGGATGCGGGTTGCATGCTGAAGTTTCGGGGACGGGTGTCCGGATAGTGTTGGTGTGGGCAAGAGGTGGGATCGTGGGGGGAGGAATAGAGGGGGGGACCCGCGGTTGGGGATGTAGGGGTTGGTGGTGGGAGGAGTGGGCGGCTTCCCCCGAGGTGATACCACCGCGCCGTCCAGCGCACCAATGGGTCCTCCGCAAAAAAAAAAGTGAACGCGCTAAGCCAAATGACTCCGCGTCGCGGATGAAGTATTAAATTTTAATTCCTGGGTGACGTTTCGGAGCGAGGAGAATTTTTCACGACGAGAAAAAATGTTATCGTCCGTCATTTAACGTTTGGAGTTGTAATACTCTCTCACACACCCTCCCCCCCTCCCCGGAAGAGGCACACCTTCGGTATGACTTTGGAATAAAAATATCGTCCATATTCCGTTTTTCCTACATCGTTTGTTTCGTGTTTTCTTTATTTTCAAAAAGCCTCATGGTGGATTACGGGAAATGGTAAATTCATTTTTTTCAATTAGTATTGCGGTTCCGTCATTTTGTACTTTAGTTTCCCGAGCCATAATATGTATTTTGTTCAAAATTATTCGTTAGTTTTAATATCGCGTTTTATATTTTAAACCCTTATATAACATTTTCAGCATTGCGAGTATTTTACTTTTAATTCATTAATAATTGATGATACATTCGTAATTAGGAGTATGCATTAAATATCGAAAGGCTATATTAAAGGGAGATTGATATTAGATTAGATATATATTGAGTGATGAATATATAGCAGACTATGCGAATGTAATGCAAAATGTAAGTAAAATCATGTTGCTCGTAATTCTGTTTTATTATTTTCTTCGGCCTTTCCTTGATCCTTTACATTGGTTGTAGGTGACTTATTTCAGAATATTTATGTTTACTCTCGCTGAGTAAATTCCAGGTTGGAAACATACCAAATAAGGCTCGTATTCGTTTCCTTCCAAATAGCTTTGCGTATGCGATACGGTTATTCGTAGATTATGATAAAATGGGGTTAGCTAGTTATGGAACGCGTTCATTTTGACCCAGCACGCCTCATTCGCCGGACTCGTGTTCCGAGGCATACCTTTTAACTCAAAATATTAATTCTAATCCACGACTCCTCTAGCCGCGGTGGACAAGAGCGCTACATCGCTGCAAACCATTACCTTTCCGCTTGTCGTGTTGGCGAAATTACGACGGAAAACGATGGGCTCGTAGTCACCGCCTATTGTCAGTCCGTGACCGCCGCTTACCGGAGCCCTGTGTAATCGAACGCCCGTCATGCCGAAGTGTTTATTTGCGGTTTCATATCCCTCACGTCGAATTTCCTGACGCTCGGAAGGTTATGAAGCTTGCAAGGGATGAAGAGAGGGGTGAAGGGTGTCGTCACGTTGTGGCGTGTATAGTTACACGACCATTCTCCCTCGTCGGGAGATTGGGGAGGGTACATATCCACGCGTGGGAGACAAAACGGAAATTCTGAAATATCATGGTTATAGCCCTCTCGGGTATTCATGTCACGTCCTCTTTTACGACTGGGAGGAAGCTTGAGTTTTCCGCATTAAATCTAACATTTGCAAAAAAATCAAATGGGAAGTAAATTTTCCTTATTTGGACCTCCTACTTTCCATTTTGGCTTTCCGTCCGCAAAAGAAAGCACTTACCAAAATACCCGAAAATTGACCTAGTTGAGTCAAACTCAATTCGTCGACTTTGTTTCGGCAGACCGAGTCAATGCAATAGATGCTCAACTGACTCATTGGACCTCACACTGTTTGTTATTTAGGAAAGACGACCAATAGCTCTTGTAATTCGTCATATTGGGTGGGTAGGAATTGGCTTGCCGTCCGCAAAAGAAAGTACTTACCAAAATACCCGAAAATTGACCTAGTTGAGTCAAACTCAATTCGTCGACTTTGTTTCGGTAGACCGAGTCAATGCAATAGATGCTCAACTGACTCATTGGACCTCACACTGTTTGTTATCTAGGAAAGACGACCAATAGCTCTTGTAATTCGTCATATTGGGTGGGTAGGAATTGGATTGGATTAGATTTAATATTAAGGGTGCGTCGATGGCAGAGGTAATTTTGCACCACGATCTATTATTGAAATGCTGTCATTATTATGGGGTGTTTCAGCCCTAAAAATGCTAGTGCGATTTTCAGAGTTCTTGTATGCGATACTTTTACTTTCAGGTACAAAAAAAATATTATATTTTACGTGTCGATGATATTTTTGTATTTTAGAAATTATATTACATCTACATAATACCCTGCAAGCCACCATAAAGGTGTGTGGCAGGGCAGGTACTCTCACCAAACATGCACTACATATCATGCATAAAATTTGTAATTATAAATTAAAATAGCAAAGCATACATGTAAAAACATGCTGCTAGTTGGGTTAGCTTTAAGTCCTTATACCAACATGCAGCTACTAATGTTATCCATTGCTACACTCGTACTGGACACATTTACCGTTATTCATATCCCTTATTGTACGAGGAAAAAAGGACATTTTGAATCTGTCAGTTCGGCAATCTATTTCTCTAATTATGTGATTATGGTCCATTATACCATAGTAAGTTGGGGTCCGCAAAATATTTTTAACATCATCACTGAAAATATGGTCTTGGAATTTATTTAAGAGATTAAATCTAAATTTCAACCTGCGATCTGACAATGATTCCCAATTTAATTCATTTAATAGACTGGTTAATGTAATAAGGTTATCATACCGGCCCTTTACAAATCTTGCCGATCTTCGCTGTACACGTTCAAGTTCGTTATTTGGACCGATTTCGTCGGGATCCCATACACTGGCAGCATTGCCTGGTTGAGTCGGTCGGCGTTATCTCCCGGACAGTTTTTAAGATTCCCCCTCAGTTCAAAACGATTCCAAGCATCTTGGTACTTAACACACTCCGACAAGATGTGTTTAACAGTTAAAGACTTATCAAATGTATAACAGTAGGGAGGTAACTTATTTTCAATGAATAAAAAGAGTGTGTCTATACGCAATGGTCTATCCGCAGCCGGGCAATGACAACCTTTTCCCTTCAAATACCTCGGACAGAGGATGGCCATGCAGAAATATCCGATTTTCTCTCCGGTAGCTTATTACACTGCACGCTACCCCATGATTCACTCCACTGCTCAATGGCAATCGTTCGAAGCATGGACTTGGCATCCGCTGGCAAAGCCCAGTAAATGACCGGATCCGGGTAGGAATTATTTTAAGGAATAGAAAAAGGGTGGAGTGGAATCCTGGCGTCTCTATTCGTCGAAATGAAAAGCGCCAAGGTTGCACGGTTTAACTTCCCATCCTGTCCTATCTGACGGACGTAACACTGAGCTAGAAGTGATCTTCAAGTAGCACTCAGGCAGGAACCGGATTCCTGTAAAAATCTCTTCCCCCTCCGGGACTCAAATGCAGGCCAAATGGGAGAAGCAGCATTCTTGCCACCGCACTAACCTGATCCCAAGGAGTATGGGTAATAGCATTGCTGAATTATTAGCTGATACGCAGTCTGCTGTTTATTTTATTAGCTCAACATATTTTTGGTGGTGAATCATTGATTAAAATTGTAATTTATATCTATATTATGGAAAAATAATGATACAGACCGGTATTTCAACGAAAAACACCCGGTATCTTGGGTTTGAAACTGTAATATAAATCACGTATCTCCGGGCAGTTATTAAAATGAATACCATATTCCATATAGACTCTTAAGTAGTTCATTTCAAAAGTAGCTCAACATATTCTCAGCTGCAAAATGCGGCCAAAGATTTCTACTTTTGGCCTCATTATGTTATCCGAGATTTTTATTATTTTTTCATATTCGTTATCTCACCTAAGATGAAAGTACATTATTGTCAGGAAGGAGTTGAGTGACATAATTTTGTCGTAGCTACAATTACATCTTGAATTATCGTCTCGAAGGAGCACGCTCTCGGTGGCAAGTCAAAACTGAGGTCACGTACGCATCGGGCTCTACGGTGATACTGGTCCGAAAATGCGCTCCGAATTTACCGCTCTACTTCTATTGAACGGACGCTGTCCTAACACCATTTCGTAGTTCCACGCTTTCAAACCGGGGGAAGCCTTCAGTAGCACGTGCTCTGCCCCGTGAGGTCGTGTTATTTCCTCAGACCTGTAGCCACTCGGAAAGAAATGAATTCCGTGAGGAGGTTAGACGGAACAAGTGCAGTCTATCGTGGCCGCTGTACGTGGATGAGATGGGGAATTTAATATTGCGTATTGCCCGAAGTTACAGCTCTCGTATCCGCGGACGTATGAAACGTTGCCGGAGCAGTTTAATCGCTGAATTCTGCTCATTTTCGCTCCTCAGCAAGAATGAAACGTTATTGGTAACGCTTTAATGCTTCGAAAAAGTTAGGGAAGTAAATTTTCTTCACAGCATCAGTGTGGGGTCACGAGTTGGTACACATATGCTTCACTATGGTAGAAATTGGAAAAATCGCTCTAGTGTGAAGTAAAGTATTTTATATTTATATTGACATTTTTTTATTATCTGTACCATAAATATTGATTTAAGATAACACAAATACTGCCCAAGGTTTCTTAGGCTACTAAACTGCGTCGTTGTGGTACATAACTAATCCATTATTGGCAGACGGAGGTATAAATGAAAGTGCCTAATATTATATTAATTATTTTTTAAATTTAATAAAATGAAATAAATTATGTTTTAGCTCACTATCAACGTTCCCAAGCAATGCGTATACATGCAAGGAATTTCGGTCTCTAACTAAATGCAATGTGTTCGGGAAGAGTTTAAGTTTGATTGGAGCCTTCTTCCAATGCTTTAATGAGTAATAAGGTCGAAATATGCAAATAGCTGTAGACACAACATCTAGCTCTAAATTTTACACGTAACGTAAGCCACTATGAATATGATTAAGGAAGAACTATATGTGTCCAGTGACTGCAGGGCCGGTACCGTTAAATTTCCATTGATGGCAAGTTATTTATTTTTGAAATTACATTTTCCTGAAAATTGTGTATGATCTAATGTTACGTATTAAGCATTAGTTACACGGATAGCTGAGAACAGTTACACCGATAGAGAGAAGTTTAGTGTAGAATGTTTGGTAGAAAAATAGCGCAGAGCCAAATCTGGTAACCACTGGTTAAGGCGACCTTGCGACCACGGACCTAAATTTCAATCGAAAATGGGAAACATGAACCGTAAAAAAATAGTATCTGAGCTAAGGTATAACAAAAATATTCTTGATTCAGTTGAATCTAGAATAATACCAAACATTTACAAGTAAGTAGTATTTTCCAAACTCCACTTTTGACTTCGCATCAGGGGTGTTTGGAAAAGTAATTGATGGAAAACGGCCTCTTCGATAACTCAATTTTTTACGTAATAGGTCCCGTTTGGAGCAGGAAATAAATGATTGATTGAGAAAGGCCACCCTGTGAAACGGTAAAGCAACTCATTTCATGCAATTTCATATTCTGAGTATTATTTTATTAAAAATTGAATTTTTTTCGTATCATTTTATTACTAATGATGTATGGCGAATTCTATTAGTGTACACTACGAAATGCATAATCATTAAATATTCCCCCTTTCAGAGTACTTATCCTTTGTGGAGTACCTAATATTTTTTTTGCTGTCAAAGCAATATAAATTTTCAATTCATACAATTTGTGAGTGATTAACTTTTTTTATCACTCCAGTGACCAACAACGACACGATGTTTTACGAGAGAGTCGTTTAATGTCTCAATTTATGCTCTCATAATACGCGCTAATGTTTTTTTAGAATAACGAGAAACAGTCCATGATGACTGGCGACTAGTAATTTCATGCGTACGCTCTTGTTAATGTCGTTTTAATATTCCCTCATATTGTTCCATCAATTGAAAATTCGTACGGTGAAAAATATTGAAATTCAGTACTTTCCTCCCTTAATATTCTGAGATAATTCACTCCAATGCAACTTTTTTAGTATATTGCAACAATTACTGTCCTTTATTTCCTGTATTTGGATAAGGCTGTGGTATAATATGAAAACTGTCCGTAAAACTCGGGAAAAGGAATACTTGCAATATAATCTTATTGACGTTGGGAAAGAGGGAGGAGAAATCCCAGGAATGCTGTGTTAAAAGTGAGTAGTATTTGAAATACTGCTCACAAAAATATTTAATGATGCTGATTGGATAAAGCCTAAGTACATGGAGAAATGTGACATTGAGAGAACGCAGAAAATGCCCAAAAAAAGCACAGTTCCTGGAAAGGCGCTTTTGAATCATAGTAATTTTTATGATTGCGTAAAAAATGGCTTACTTTAAAATGTAGAATATGTTGAACGCTACAATCAATAATCAGAGCCAGAAATATATTGGTTCTCTGCAAACGAAGGACTATAAAAGTTGAAAAAATGCTATATTTTTAACGTTGTCATTCTTTCAGTAATGGAAATCGTTACCTTGCCAAGGGGAATAAAGTGGGTCTCCAAAAATTAGCATTATTAAAAGTAAATTGGGAGTTTAATGCATGTAGAATGTAGAAAGAAAATGTCGATGATGTCCTGAATACGAGTCATCAGTAAACATCTATTCCCGGGTGACGATACATAATTAATTCCCGCATCCAAAGTGATGAAAAGCAGCATATGATTCATAAGAAGTGATGATGAGAGAGGGCTAGAAACAGATATAACCGGAAAAATATGTATTTTGTCAAATGTTTGAGCATTGGTGAAAGATTGGAAACTTCAGGTGAAAGGTGGAAAGAGCAAAAAATTGAGACAGCAAGTTCAATAAGAAGTAAATACTACCAGTGGTTAATCCAGCAGAGATGAAAAGCCATTGATCACTGAAGCGTCTAACATACGAGAACATTTAGGGAATAGAGAAGTAGTTTATTAGCGGGTGAAGTAAGTATTTAGTGATGAGAGAGTTAGGTAATTATTCCAAATGGAGAACTGAAGGGCATGTAGGAAGTAGAAATGAGATCGATAAAATCCATTAAGGTTTGTGTAGTGTAGCGTACGAATAATTTTCCTCTTTAGTTTCCAAAAAGAACTGAAAGTAATGTGGGTACAATAACTTAGTCTTATTTGTTCGGTAGAGTTCATTTAAGTTGCAAATTTTACTATAAACATGATAGTTAATTTAAAAAAGATTATTCAAGAAGTAAACCTTTGGAGGCAATTATTTAAGTGAAATAGAGAATGTTCTGGAATAACAAACATTTATCAACAGGGATCTACCATCACTTCGATATAAGTTTTTAAGGAATTAAAAAGTTGCCGGAAAAAATACAGGTATGTCGACGTTCACGACTGCTCGCGTGTCTGCCTTTTAATCTAACAGGATTCAACCGAATAATTTATTCATGCATTGGAAACTTTTGAGTTAAGCGTTCCGCTTAAAGGATGTGACATGAATTGGAAAACTCTGATACTTTGCGATTATACTCCTAGCAAATTCACCTGGCTTCATTACGGTAGCGTTTCCCTCTCTTTCCCTATCTCCGGAAATATATTTGCGATTTCCCACTAGCCAAGCATGACGGTATGACGTTTCCTTGGTACTTGACACCGCCACCTCGTTTTCTCGGCTTCGTTTCGACTAGTCTCGTAATAACGTAATACCTCAATGCCTCGAAATAAATAAGGAAAAGAAAGTGGGAAAAGAAAACTCATTCATGTCTTCCTTTCGATTCTGTTCCGTCACGGAGAAATATATTGGGAGAGAAATGAAATGCTGGGTTCGAGGAAGGCTTTGGGACTGACGCTCTGATAGGGAGGGTTGGGGCTTTATAAGGAGACGCTGAGGAATAAAAGGGGTGGTTGGAAGTATGGGGGGAGGTCCACAACTCTCTCTACCCCTCCCCAATCCACCCCCTTACTCACCCTTCTTTCCTCGCAAAAATGCTCCTCCCTTTCCCATCCCCCATCCACTGCCCGCTGCTACAACTTGGTCTCGTGAAATACGGCTGCAAGAGGCAGCCCTTTTCCCGATGGATTGAGGGAAAGTGTTCTATGCGGTCTCTCTTTCCTCCCCACCATCCAGTATCCCACGCCCGCTGAGATAGTGAGAGTGTTTTTGGGCGTGCGGATGAAGGCACGGAAAACGGGGATAGGGTGGAGAGAGAGAGAGAGGAAAAGAGAATTGCGGGAAGAGTTGGTATCGCCGTTGCTTGCGCTCACACGTCGCCTCGAGAATACGGGCATGTGGGGAAGTCGGAAGCGGATAAAATTTCGGCGGTCTCGTGCTCCCACGAGGCAGAATTCCCTCCACATCAAAAGAGAATGGTTTTTGAAGAGGATTGACTGGGAAAGGCGAGACTAAAATGGCCCGTGTAACCATGTTACGGGAGGTCATGTTCATGATTGTGGAATCGTTTGTAACTGACTGGTTGGAGCTACCCTGATGGAGGCTGAAAGTCGTCTTATTCTGCCCTAAAGACGTTTTGAGACCGATTCCTCAGCAAAATGCGTCCTAACAGTAATCTAAAATTCATAATGCTTACCCACTATGTACCACGTAATTCAAGGTTCTCAATTCAAACATGAATTCACCATTTTCTAAAGAAGAATGTGCTATGGGGCTCTACTCTGGCGTTATTGCATTAAAGTTGATTGTATTTATTATTTAATATTATTTAAAGAGGAATAAACTATTTTAGACCAATACCGTTAATTTGGGTAGACATTTTTTCATCTCTTTAGTACGTGTTTTCCTTGTTGAATGCACATGAATATTTCTCACTGCTACATATGTATTTACAATCCGTACATAGATGGTTTTATGCCTTGAGTTTTATTTTTTAGAACGCTTTATATCTAGCACCTTATAATGGGACGTAAAATTATGGATTTCTTGACGCTTTTTTTCTTAGAGCAAGCTAATTCCATCGTCGGGATTAGTCCCACTAACCACGTTCTCTTAAAAATTCTTACTTTCACTCATTAACCCACGTATTCCAAATGGCGCAGATCTTTCCTGCTTTTGGTCACATTCCCTAAATATTCTCTTCTATTTCCTCTCTTCCGCTAGACAAAGAAGTGGTTTTTGTAGAAACAAAATTAGCATATCACACACTACTAGAACCTCTCAGAGCAGCTGAACCTTCGTGGTAAAAGGCCGGAATAGTTTCGTCTCCTTTGTAGCTATCCGAGCCTTAACTACGGGTGTTTCACCGGTGCCCATTGCGTAGTGTCCTCTGCTTCCCTCATAAAGGTTATTTTACCCCTATCCTCCGAAATAAAGGGAGATGTTAGAGTAGCGAGCCGCGTGCAGCATTGCAGTACCCAAGAAAACCTGGAGTGAAAACGGGTGTTTTTGAAGGGTGCACTTTATTTTTCGTCCCAAGTCCCATCTCTTACATTCCTTACCCTCGAGGGTTAAGGGTGGGTGGGTTGAGTTTTTTTTCAGGGTAGAGGCGATGAAGGAACCTAAGGCCGGCACTCGAGTTGGAGCGGAGGGGCAAGGGGGCGGAAGGAAAATGAGAGACGCTGACTCACTCGGTGAGGGGGGCAAGCTTTGCCCTTTCCCCTTCCCTTCCAGTCAACTCCTCCTCCCCCGCCTCCGTCCTCCCCCACGCTCGGTCCTGATGCGAAGGAGGGAGAGAGGAGGACGTTTGAATGCAATGTGAAAAAAGGAGCTCCATGCCGTCGCCTTTTTGGCAACTTCTCTCAGCCTTTGACGCGGGCTTTCCAGAGGGGAGTAGCCGGGGTGAAGAAATTTTAATTACAATATAAGGAAAGGGGAGCACGCGGGGCAAAAAGTGACCCTTTCATCTTATCATTTTTTTAAAAAGCAACTCGGCTGCGATATTATTATTTATCCTTAATGGGATAAGGTAGTGGGGCAAGGGAGGTAGGTGTGCGGGCGTATGTGACTTTTTTTTTAATTCCCGCCCGGGGCGAAAGGGTCGTGGGATGGGGGCAGTGAGCCAGTGGGATTTAAGCGGTGGACCGGGGCGGCAAGTTTAGGGTTGGGGGAGGCGGCCGTGATGGTTTGTGGAGGGGTGGAATGAGGGGGCGGTCAAGGTGTGGTGTGGGGACAGAAGGTAAATAAATGAAGCCTCCTCGCTCACTTCTTGGGGAGTGAGTGCGTGTTTGTGTGCGAGCACATGTAAAAACACGTTTTTCCTTTCGTCTCGCGTTCGCTTAGCTCCGGGCAATAAAAAAATTAAGTAACCTTGCGGCGCAAGCGAGTGCGTACTGGCCGGATTGCAAGGTTTGCTGCGAAAGGTTTTTCAGTATATTCATACGCACACTCACGTTTACCTTGCGGAAGAGAATTGTTATTATACGCCTACATTCCTCCTGCGTGGCTCTTAATTATTCGCACAACCTTTGACTGGGTCGAATGAGGCGTTAATTATCATTTTAGCCTACCGGAAGGAACGAGAGAACGAAGACAATATGAGCGGGATACAATAGCTATTCGGCTTCCTCCTGTATTGCTGGGAATAAGGAAAAGCAGGAGGAAGTCGGGGTAGACGAAGAAGATGAATGGCTTGGACGATTGTCAGCAATCACATATGTGCCCAACAGCTACTCAGTGTAACTTTAACAATTAAGTTCTGAACTCGGTTTCTAGGGAAATAAGATACAATTCAATTAAATGTTCTTCTTTGTCATTTATCGATATGGTTCCAACGCAATTTCATAAATTTGCGGGAACATATATGTACTGCGATTGGATTCTGTAGATTTTAGAGATGGTGCTCAATAGAAGTATAAAGGATAACATATAGGCTTAATAGACAACCAGTTCACGGCTTGATCTTTTTCATAGAATTATGTTCCGGACCTTCTCGCGGAACTCACTCTCAGAAAATATGTAGAGGGTTTATGGTGAATTATAGCAAATCATTAAAGCCTTAAGTTAGCAAATCATCATTAGTCTTAAAATGATCATTGAAGTTCACCACTGGATTTTTCGGCAAAGGAATTAATGCATTCTTAAAGGGTTGGCAACATCCGCAATGCGCAAAAAATTCGTTAACTAGAAAAGTAACTTTTTCAGTTTTTAATTGCCACTGTGAAGTCATCGCACAGTCATTTTAATACTGATAGGCATATATTCCGCTATGTGTCGCACTATTTTTACATTCGCATTTAACGTTATAAGAGTATTTTTTATCAACTTTTATGTTTTGAAGCTACAAAAACGCTGTTAATGCCAAATGTTGTCGTAAGAAAAGGTTGTTTACGATTTTTTCGTTATCCTGGTACTTTAGGCATGAGCACAATAAAAAACAGGTTATGTTGGGCTGCTTAATTTTTTCGGCTCTAGTAGAGTATGTATTATTTGCAATATATGCTTGCTTCCATTATTTCCACAAGTAAAAATCTAATTATTTTGTGGTAGACAGAATGGTTAACACGTCATCATAATTTAGTAACTGGGCTGTTACATTTATTTGAAAAATTGCCAGTAAATGCTATTTTCCCAGAATATGTATCTAAATATTCTATTGCAGAAGTTTCGGTGGTTACAAACAAGCTCTGAACACAGCTGTTGTTGCTGCACGAGACTGACTCATTATTCAGGACACCAAATAACTAAGTCATTGTAAGCATAGCGGAATTTGGCCAAAATATCTGCTGGCAATGTATTTTTCTTACAGCTCGTTAGTTAGGTATTCTCAAGGTTAGTGAGAGAGTTCTCAATACAATAGGTTAATGTATTCACTGAATATGTAATATTTTGTGATATCCTGTTGTATGAGACTCCTAAATTACTCGCTCATTCTTTTTCAGAAATACTAATTAATGTCTATACGCGTTTCGTGGAATGGCAAGGTGATAAGGTTTCCCCAATTTGAACTGCAGGAGAGAGTGTTTCCCGACGAAATTGGGTGACATTCCTGGAATAAAAAGGGGTTGAAGGTACCGAGAACTGGATACGCAGTAGGAATCGGAATTGTATGAGGGAAGCGGCGAATCTTCTGTTCGGGGAGGTGGAACAGTTTGAGAAAGTGTTCTTGGAGGGCGCAGAAGGAGGCGGTCGGTTTGCTGCCGTAGTTTATGGCGACTGAGGGCGGGGGAGGAATGGAATCGGTCGCGGGAGGTTACCCTTGGGGAAAATCGGAAGGGAGAACAGAGAAAAATGTATTGGAATAGTGCCAAGAAATCAGCATTATTTAGCCAATCGAAGAAGCTGCATTTGTTAAAACGAGCGTAGATCAAAAGGGAGGGGAATGTCAGTGAAACGTAAACGGCTTAGATTTTTATCTCGTGGAAGCTACTCTATATGTATTTAATGTACAGAACATGAATCCATTTTTGTGCTAAATTTAATACCGTTGTTTTGAAAACGCGGAGACCCAACAAACCTATAAAGATTACTTAGGGTGTTACTTAACGGTTAATGCTTGCGAATACTAAGTGGGATTGTAATTTTAATTTAGCAGTGTTAATATTGCTTTTGAGAGACACTTTTGGACAAAATATTTAGTTCTCTTAATTAGCTCTAGCCGTGAAAGAGCTTTGTGATCTCTAATTGTCTATGATTTAGACTAATCTTTATCATTATCAGCGGTCATCAATCCTAGCATTGGTTTGACGCAGCCTTCCGCTCAATTATTCTATCGGCTAACCTCTTCATTCATACTTAAGTCTCCTCTTTATTATCTTTCACTATTCTTTTTGTTTTTAACATTCTATATTTTTTTTATCTTACATGATTTTGACTCCTGTGTAGCGTGTTTCAATGTCTAAAGCTTTACTTTGGGGTTTGGCAAGGAAAAATGCCGTGAGTGGAAATTCCGTAAAAGAAATGATTTTTTCGTTGCTGCAAACAGACATATTACTCGCAAAAAGTCGCGTGAGCCTTTATTTTCGAGCTCCTTTGGCCAAAAGAGCATCATCAAGTAATTTTCAGATTCTCGATAGTTTAAATTTAAATCTAGCGTCCGGTAGTGTTTCCCCTCCCATATTGAACACAATACTTATTCATACCCGAGGTTACATTCAACCCCGTGATCTTTGGGTTGCTAGACCAACATATTGCCTGCTTGGTGCGAGTTTTTTATGAGATAATAATATTTTTATTGCAACAAATTTTCGCAAATCTCACCTATATTAACTGTTTAATTTCTAACTCCATATTCTAACCTGCCTCGTGCTGATACTAGGAAATACTTTAATATTAAATAAATGAATTTGTCTTGCGTGGCTTAATGATGTAATGATAATGATGCATTAACAGGAATAAGTTCCTTCTCCGAGTTGTGATAGGCTGTTTGTGGAAGTATCCTGCCCTTTCAAATATCATCTATTATGAAGAATTATGTCCATATATATTTCTTAGGTAATGAATGTTACATAATTCTTGCTTCACACATTTTATGATGGGAATATGTTCAATTTTTTAGCCCATTACTTTGTTCTAATGCATTTTTTTGTTCATGAAAAATGTGCTTGTCACTTAATACTGTGGCTTGTATTGTCTTTAATGTTTTTATAACTAAAAATAACAAGGTATATTCGGTAGCCCGTCAATCACGGTTTTCTGGCTGCTTTTATCGATTGAAACATTTAAGAGCTTAAAATAGGCATTCTCCAAAATTGGCCTCTTAACGGCTTGCCATACCGCCTTGATGTCTGCTATTCTGGTATCTCATTGTGAGCTGAAAGGAAGGGGTTTTTAACTGGGCCTTTATTTAGCCTTCTTATCTAAGGCTAATCACTCAGTTTTAATGTGGCAGGTTTCCCAAAATATTTCTAAGGAAAGTAAATTGACTTAATATTTTCTAAAGAGTGTAAAATTAATCCGTAATCGCGTCATTGATTTCTATTTCTGTTCAGCTAAAATCTTGGGACAATTTAAATGATTACAATGTTTTTATAACAATTCTATCGATCTACATTGTCTTCTTTAAATCCGGTAGTTACATCTTATTCCGTATTTTCCTACACCCTGTCAGTGCATGGAACTTATAGCGTAGTCGAAAAGAAGCTGTTGTCTTCTCAGTGTCTCTTGTTTAACTATAAGACTGTGTCACGAATACCGTGAAAAATGTTAATGTGTTATTTAAAAATGGTAATTAACTAAATGTCATTTAAGTGCATAATCGGGAAAGAACCTACATATGTTGAACCATCATGTGTATTTCATAACTGCTTGTGGTTCATAGTATTTTTAGTTCACCTCCTCATTTCAGTGCTAAAATCCCCGTTGGAATCGCCACATTTAAACCTTCGCCAACGCATTTATGTGAAAATTTCTCTCAAAATTAGAGATGCTTTCATGGGTTTCCACACTGATGCAAGCTTCTCTGCTCGCCCGCATGAGTCTCATTTACTCGATGGAATCATCCATCCCATGCCGTTTCGCGAAACTAGTGCCAAAGTGCACGTCAAAGTATGGTGAGCGTGAATAGGCCTTTGATTACGTCCTCGAGTACCGTCATTGGACGAGTGGATGGGCGTTTGGAAATGAGAAAAACAAGGTGGGAGAGAAGGGAGTGGCCGCTCTGAGGACCGATGTGTGGCTCCTAGAGCTGCCAGCCTGGAAATCCTTGGGGGTCGCTGTTTCTTCCTGGCTATCTGAGGAGAGAGCCCTTGCAGGGATGAGGAAAGAGGAGCTGAGATAAAGAGGGAGATTACGGGCGAGCGGAGTATGGTGGTGATGGAAATTGGATGTGGCATGAAGTGGATGGTTGCACGACGCAGTCTCCTGGATTGAATTCCATTCCCGCCTCTTCCTCCTTCGCAAATAAGCCGGAATTAAGAAGCCCTTATTGTAGATCTCTTCCGCCGTAAGTTACTCCGCGTGAGGGAATGGTTCTCTCCAAATCGTTCCCAATTGGATACACCAAAGCCCCATTTCATTTTGTTTTTTTCCTCATGACCCAGTCGGGTTTGTCTCCTCACGGGTACCCACGGTGACGTAATGCGTTTGGGTAGCTCTCCTAACGAGGGCATCGCCAATGGTTCCCATACCCATTATCCACCGCTGCGATCTCTTCCCTAAGCTAAGTTCTAATCAGCGAAACTAGGAGAGAAGAGAATGGTACGCTGCTTCTTTTGGTTTGCAGGGATGAGAGCTCTGTGTTCCAATTTCGGAAACCCCATCCTGAACGCATCCAGAAGCAGTGGATTTGGTTTCGTTCTTGAGAAAACGGTCTAAGAATGCTACAAACCAGGAGTGTCCAAAGTATTTTGGATATTGGGCTATTCAAATTACGAAGGAATGGGGGCGTTTACTCGGAACCGAAATCGGAATTTTGTACACGAAATCGTTAGATGGAAACGAAAAACGAATTTTAATGAAAAAATTAATCTTCTAACCACAACCATTCACTCATAAATCAAAAATTAAAATAAGCAAAAGGTGACGCCCACCGAAAATGCTGCTGTGATAACATTGACGTCATTTTCCTTCCGTCCTTTACTGCTTTCAGGGGAGGGGGAAGGGAGTGGAGGGGGGTTCTCGGAAGGTCTGCTCGCACAGATGCTGTCAAAATCGCTCCCATTGGCCGAGTCAGCTGTGTCCCCCCCTTTGCGATAAGGCGAAGTAGCTTCGCAGGCTCAGTTGTGATTGGACGAAGGAGATATACGTCAGAGGTTGCACCACACTCACTTTTCCGAAAGGGTTAAAAACATCAGTTTTTCGCCGCTTATAACTCGAGAAATAATTGTCGGATCAGAAAACGGAAAAATACGGGTCCTTTTATTTTACAAACTCTATCAGATTCGGCAATAAAAAAATATGGTAAACGACCCCATTGCATTTGGCCAAAATCTTCAATTTTTAAAATAAACTGAGTTCATTTTTAACATTGAATTCAAGGATTGTGAACCAGACGCGAATGCCTTGGCGGAGTCGCCCTCTAAAATACATATAGCAGAATTTACACCGAGAAAAAAATCCGCAATAACCAAGACTTGAGACCAGAACCCCTTTATTTCTGGCTAGGTACTCAACTAATTGAGCTACTTGTGCTTCCTACGGTCTCCAAGGCTTCCTTGGATTCCTTGGTAGCCTTGGAATTTCAACTGGCAGAGCAAGTTAAGCCTGGCCGGAAATCAGGGACTGCCGCTTTTGGGCACCGGTCAAGTTTGACTTTTCTCGGTGGAAACTATACGATAAAACTTTGTTTGATGAATAATAACTACCTATACATTTTTCTCTTAAAACAAGAAAGACTTCAAAATGCATCACGTCAAATAATAAAAGGTATTCATTAAACAATCATTCATATATTTTACACAAAACTTAAATAAATTATTTGTATCGATTTATCTTTCTGAGTCGCGGCTTGGAATTCCTTATTATAAGCGATCGTCGCTCTAAATTCTGCTGAGTCGTTTAAAGATTCCTTGTAAGATTATCAACTGCCAAAATCAAGATTATTAACGGTAGGGATGGTTTTATACTTGACCTTTGGGCTCAATTGACAGAAAAAGACTTTTGAATCACACACCTTCAGGATTAAAGGGCTGGAACATTCCGCAGTAGCATGATGAAAAGGTATTCCGTCAAAAACTTCACGCCGATTGAGGTTTATCAGGAAGAATTTGGAGCCTAAATCAGGAGGAATAACCGGAAAAAATTCTATCTTTTGCGAAAAATTTCACGATTACTTAGCAGAACATGAGTAGCTAACAATGAAATTTGCTTTCTAATTTAATTGTGTATTCAAATATCTGGATGGCAATATTATAATCATCTATTTTGATTGAGTGTTTTAACTTAAAACTGTATGCAAGGCTAATTATAATGAATTTTTTGGTTCTCTGATATTTCTGAAACCAGTAAAGGCAATTATCTTCGGGCTTGTGCTAAGTCTACACGGCCATCCGTTTTTAATACTGGACGCTTTACCTACTCATTGAATTACCTTTAAGTTTATTTTATACTCTTTCCTTAATAACTCTTATGACCTGTTCAGATTTCGAAAAATTTGTAACATTTTAGATATATGAGTATTAATCTATTTTGGTCGGCTTCTAGGTTGGTTGGATTGGTTATCTTTACTGGCTAGCCGATTCCCTCCCAAATTCACAGAATATTTAATGAGGAGAACTTGGTATATTATGTATATTCGCGGACACTATATTCCCCCAATACATTCTTTCCTCAGTCTTTTATCTCCCCTAAACCCTCTTCCTATATCTCTGCCACTTTCTCCCATATACCGCCTCTTTCCCCTCGCTCACCCTTTCCTGAACTTGACGACGCTTTACACTCCAGAGCCGAGGCGCCATTTCTTCCCTTTTGTTTTTCTCAAGGCACAGTTTTTGCCCTCCTCCCCTCCACTCCTCTAGTTCTCTTGACTCTCCAAAGGGAGAGAGGGAAGCGGTGCCTGAATTATTTCACCCCGATTGCATTCCACGGATTCGTGCTCTCTTGCACCCCCCTCCCCATTCAGGGTTGTATTAAATCTATGCCGAGGGGTGAGTGTGTAGTCAGGAATTTATACTTGCAGTGGGAATAGGAAAGGGGCGTACCTCGAGGATTTATCGTCACTTAAAGAATCGCATGAGTAGATTACAAGTCTCAAGGATCCCGGTATGCGTGGGTGTTCTGCCCCGCTGGATTTTACAAAACATTCGGGCGGGAAGCGACAAGGCTGGCAAAACTCCTTTGAGCGTATCTCCTCTGCCTTTGGAGTTGATGAAAGTCTGGATTAATCCAGTACGAGTGGCATTTCGAAGAAAGGTCTTGTTTACACCAGTGTGATTTTTTTATTTATCGTTGTGTTTTTCCTACTCTGAACATACGTTTGGTGTTTATTGTTAGCAATTTCCCTATAGAAGTTTCATTAGCTTGAACTCTAAACTAAAACTAAGTGAAAATAAATTAACTTCTAATAATCTTAAGTGAAATAATGTGAAAGGTCACACTTAATGTTCATTGAATTCATAAGACGTGTGTCTCGTATAAAATCACCTCCATTAAGAGCTCGGATGCAAAAATAGTGTTGAATTAACGAATTGAGTACATATCGTAAAATATTTCTTTTTTATTCGGTTAAGCTCTAATCTTTGAGTTTTTCGTGTCTCTTTTCTAGTCGAGGCACCAGACATATGATTCAATGAAAAGACTGAAGTATTACCTACCGACTGAAATAGACCCAGGAAAATGCATGCCCCAAAAGAGATCTGATTAGTAAAGAAACAGGATTAGAACTAGAGAGAATCCTCCTACCCTCAATGCCATTTATACTGAACAATAATGAAATGTTTCTCCCTTCTTTTAGCTAAATATCAGTGATACATAGTTCCTTAACAACGTTTTTTTCTACATAAATGACTTAAGACTTATATGTAGTATTTTACTGCTGCTCTTCATAGAGTAGGTTTGTTTTCAGGGAAGCTTATTTTACTGAAAATTTTATGTATGGCGTCTAAGTTATATTTGAATGTTTAGTCTATAAATATCTGCGTTTTTCTATTTGCTTTTAGGTTTTCAAATAGATATCACCCCAGTGACGTCATTGTAATATCCTTTTCTTATTTTTTGGTTACAGGTAATAGGATTACCCGTGTGCTTTTCATTTAATGTGCCTGCCTTCTAGCGCCGATATGCAAATGTAAGTATTTTACATGTTTGCACAATTTATAGTGTTTCCCGACAGCAGTCCATTTTAATTCGTCACACACAGCTTTCCTCAAAAATGAGAGGAAATGTCCTCATCGTTGATGACTATCCACTACTCAGCGCCTATAAATCGGAATATCATTTTTGATCGCATATTCGATTTCTTTCTGTCATTAAAACCCAATTGACAAATTGATTGAGTGGGATATATACCAAGGTACTACCATGAAAGTGATGAGCTGTGTTTCTAAAATATTTATAATATTTTTTGTCCATCCTCACTTTGTATTAAGTGCTGGAATATGAGTAGTGCCTCTGTTGGACCGAAGTAGAAGAACGAGGGAGTATATGAGGTTGTTGAAGAAAAGAGAAAGTTGTTCAAGAAAATTAGAAGGATGTATAGGTTATCTACTGCATTATAGAGATGAAATTATGTTATGTTACAGAAATTATATTATAGAAGAATCGTACTTGACCGCTATGGACTCGTACTACTCTTTAGTAAAATAGTGGTAAAATGGTAGAAAAGCACAGAAGAGGGAGTAAGAAAAGTGTCAATTTAGAGGGAATTATAATAGTATTAATTCTAGCCTCATGTTTTAAGAAGGAAATATCATCGTATTTTAATTATCTGCCTTAAGGAGGAAATAGTGTTGAGAAAAATGAGGCAGGAAATTTTGGAGAGAATTAAATCAGACTAGAGGAACTCCATGCGAGCTTATCCTTGAATATATATTTCTAAATTACGCATTCATTATTATACCGTAGATTATATAAAGACACGCTTGATATTTTCCCGAAGCTCTATGTAAAATTTTTTTATGTTGTTCTTAATTCAAGTGCCATTTCATTTTCTCTTGTGTTTGATTTCCGATTAGTATGGCCTCGATGAACAGTTGGTTAGTATTTTTTTTTAAATTAGTCATGGAATTTCAAATCGACCCCTACATAAAAGCGTGGAGTGCTTGAGTTTGTCAATGGTGTCGTAGTATCCACAAATCCCATCGGAAAGGCACGAACTCTTGATATCATATGGGTCCGCCGATTTCGCTTTGTGACCACCCCCTTAGCTTCGATTTTAAACCCCTGTATGCCCACTCACTGCTCCCTCTTTCTCCACTTTGACCCAATCGCTCCCTTCCGAACTCCTCCCCCGAAAATCTTTTCAAAACCCCTTTGAGAGTCCCACCCCCCAAAACTGTCTCCGGCGCTCCCCGGCCAAGGTAACTCGGAAAAACAAATTTCCGATTCGGAAACTGGGAGAGAACGGAAAAGTTGCCTTTCCCTTCCTCAAAGACACACAGGAAAACTTTTTATTTTTAATTCGGGAAAATTTTCTCTATCCGCAGCGCCGTTGAAACTTTTCTATTCAGGGAAGCTACACCGCATTGCAGTTCTGCACATCCCACTTGCGCTTGAACCGATTCATCTCCCGGCTGAAGATGCTTTTTAAGCGACGGAGGGTCTCGGATAGCTGCCTCTAAGTTACCGTGATGAAATGATCGGTTCAAGCCTTTTCACTTGAATGTTCGCTCGCGATGGAGAGTATATGCACATACATAATAACGTATCTTTCTCTTCAAATGCACTATATTCAATTCTTTTACTCTTGCTCCATTGGACATGAAAACTTGTAAAGGTAGTCGTTTCAGGCTTGATTTGGTGGAATATCATAACGAAAGAAAAAGACTAGCAATTTTCCATGTGGGAAATTGCGTCTTTTTTTCGTTATGAAGACCTGTGTTTGTAAGGTGGTTAGAGTATTGGCTTATCCCAATCCGAAGGGACCCGAGTTGAAGAGATCCCTTCGGTAAAAGAGATTTTTCATTGACAGTTTGTTGAGCATAATCCTCATGTGAATCAACGATATCACAAAATTTCCCGTAACTTGAGAATATTTGCTGATTATGAAACTGTCTATCGAGTAATCGAGTTCAAAAACAGATCTTGGGTCTCTCGCAACAGATAATTGCTGCATCAATTTTTATTGTCCAGACAAGTGGGTGGATTAATTAAATATATAAAATAATTTCACCGTATTACACTTCTGGCGGAAAAAGTTAAAGGAATCTCAAAATTTTATGGACATATTTCTACTCCTTCACTACGAACGAAGAGAGATTACCTGTCGGATGCAGAGATACAAACATTTCGTTTTTCCCACGCACAAATTATGTGGATAGCATATGTTGTACGTTGGAAATCAAGCAGTTTTAACTAACAAAATAGCTCAAATAAAGTATAAATCACTCAAACACATTGCACACCATACTTAATTATCGATCAACAGCCTTTTTTGTTACATAAAACTTGACTTCACATGATGTAGATGTGGATAGTACACAAAGCACAGTATAATTTTCTTTCAATTAGAAGCTTAATCGTGGTCGTTGATGCCTTTAGCATCAACGACGTTTTCTGGCTTTCTTCATCCTTCTGCCATTCCCTGACTTGCTCTTTCACATTTATTTGTACTTCGTCCACTTTCGTCCAGAATGCTTTTAAATTATTGAGATTCTCAGTCCGTCTCCACTTTTCACAACCATATGCCAGTTCCTCATTTAATGTTTAATATTCGAGGGAAAATGACGTGCAAATAACTGTGGAGAATGATACCTAACTAAGGCAGTTTCAGAGAAGTTTTATTCCATAGTTATATGAGTTCATTTATGAGTATTTGAACTAAGAAAAGAATTTGTAAAAATTTCAGCTGATAGAAAAAAGAATTGGACTACATCACGCCAATTTTGCTTGATGGCCAGCGATGATGGCCTTATTTCCTGATAAAGCTGAAATTTTTCTCTTATAATGGATAGAAGTATCTTTTCAAGAGTTGGCTGCAACAAATTGTATTACTTGGTAAACGAAAAGGAAATAGTCTGAAGTTCGCGTGTTCATATGATAAGAATGATTATATGTACACGCGAATAAGAATGATAAGAAAAACCATATCTCTATCACGTCTCCAAAATAAATCTAAACGTGTGCTATGCTAGTTGATGGTCGACATGACCAAGACTCTGCTGAATGTACGAGTTACAACTGAAAATAGCATCTGTGCATAACTGAAAATAACATATGTGTCGCCATCTGACTGAATTACTGTACCTTTTAGTAAATATTTTTCTCTTCGTTACTCTTCCGGAAAGATTTGGCCCAATTAGAATTTTATTTACCATAAAATCCTGTGAAAATAGTTTTCGTCACTCGGCAGACAATTATTTAGGGAAATATAGAGGACTTCTAGGGTGAATCTATCAAACTGATACCGATAGACAAATGGTTTTCCAGTCCTTTTACTTTCCTTCTTCGTTTGGTGCTGTTCTGCAGCCATATTTTATCATTTCCAAATGGTGACGTTTAAAAAGTAAAACGAAGTTTCATTACTAAAATAAAAAGAGGGAATTTTACATCTTACGTTTCAAATTTTGCACTTAAAGCAAAACTGTGGTTCAATGCCTAAATTTAACTGCTTTTTGGAACTAATTTTAAAAAATCTGCCGAAAATGCACAAAAAGTTGCGTATTATCCCCAAGCTTTACGCGAAAAGATTATCTTCACACAGTTTTACGGACGAACACGTACTGCCTGTTTCACCCAAGCGTGTAAGTAGGTTACGTCCTTAGTTCATCGTAAGTTTCGCTCCTTCATAATTATCTCACGGGAAAATTGGTGGAACTTCTCGGGGTTCCTCAAGCCACAGCCCTCGAGCACCGTTTACATATAAATGAGGGGTAAGCTAAAATTAAACCCATTATACCTTTGTAACGGATTAGTGCTTTTAGTATCACGTCTAGCCTTTGAAAAGAGTGTGGTAATTCTGGTAATGATATGTCGTGATTATGTATAATCGGTATCATTAACGCTCCATAATGCTAATATGGGGCTGGGGAAATTGGCTAGGCATCGCTTTCTTTAAGTTCGTGATAAATATTTGGTAATTTTTTGCATTTATATCACCCTTTAACACTCAATTTTGAGAATTGTTTCCGCTTATGTGATATTTTATCAAATTCAGAAACAGTGATTTATTACTAATCTGTTTTGCTGATTATTTACGATATTTTTCTCGCTCTTACTTTACTTTTTGTTACCCGTATCTTTCCCGAGGAGCAGAATATTCTGAGTATTGGATAATGACTTTCACAAATTGACAATTGTAGCTTTTGACAGCCACAAAGTCATCGCTTGAAAAGAAGTAGAATACGCGGCTATTGATGTTTTATATTTACTTCCCATAGTTATGGTTTGGAATTTATACAGTAGCATTGTGAAACTGATGTTTCCTAGTAATCCAACGATGGATTTAATTTTAAATTGAAAACTTGCCCTCTGGAGGAATTTTACTAATTTGTATTTGACGTATGATATCTAATTGATCGTTGTTCCATTATTTGTCATTGTGGAGTCTAACAGTTTTAAAAATATTGGAAAACTACCAGCGATAATTAAGGTAATTGTATAAATTGTTGTATTAATGAAAATGTCCACGGGTGCTTCTCATGCCTGTGAATTGGTCATTTTTACCTTTATTTCATATCATTGTACTTACTGCTATTAAATTTAGGCTTGTGAATATTTTTGGAAGACATTATTTTGAAATCATCGTTTTCCCTATCATGATGAAATATCTAATAGAGAAAACAATCATTCTAAAGATGAATTAATGTCGGACCATCGAAAATGTTTAACATTTTTGTCACAATCATTTCATGTTTTTCCAGTTCTTATGTGTGGATTTAACATTTTGGACGAAATATTGAGCAACTTTTCCATTCACAATGTTGCCAAATGTAGCAGTCATGTACTTTCAATGTTTCCCCTTCATTTTTGGCAGTACTATTAAGTTTTGTATTAAAATCATCAGGAGGATTGTTAGCAGGATTACTTTGTATTGTATTTGTTATTTTTCAGCGTTTTAATTTAGATCAAAGACAACGCATAACTCTATCAGATACGTTTGACGATACATTACCATATTCACCCTTTAGGCTACCATCCATGGCGTTTCGTTTGACTAAATATTCCGCGCCCTTTGTTCTCAGACTGAATAGAAACGTAACCTCGTATTAACGTAGTTGCTACCGTGTTAATGTCAATTAATTTCGATCCTATGGATCAGTGGTTATGATAGTTTTAGGTTTATTTGTGTGTACTACGTCTGCAAGGTTAAGTTTACACCCAGCAACTTGTCGATCCGAACTTCCCCGAAAATGGAAATGGAAAACCACTAATTAGTTAGCTAAAATTATTTAAGGATGTAATCTAAGTGCTTGTGGATGCAGGCAGAAAATACAGGAAGGTATTTGGTAAATAACAGTCACACCTGACATACATTTGAGCAGTTTGGGTTTCATTATACAGGTGGCAGTTTTTTATCTAAATTTAGGCTTTCGTGCAGTGTTTTATTGTGATGTGGAAATTATTGCGATCCGTATGGCACTTGGAGAGTTGTCCAACTTCTTGCCACATATGGTGCTCTGTCATCTCCGTTGTAATGTATCGCATACTTTGTCTCTTTTTGTGCTACGGTTTGGTTGAGATAAAGAGGGAATCTTGGAGCATTCTGAAAATTGGGCTTTTCCCTTTTTTTCACGCCCACGTTTAGGCCGAAGTTTTATGGTAGAGCCATTTCAATAGGCTATTGTGTCACAATAGTTAAGAATTTCAGTGAAAATAATTGCATTTTTGCCTCAAATTGTTTGAAACTAATTGTTTTTTCTTCTATGTCTCATGAAAATGTTCATATTCCGAGAGAAGCCCTTTTTGGAGCTCACGATTCAATTGTTTTATTATCCACCTCAGGAAGCATTTTTATCTTTTCAATCTTACTTTAGTGGCATAAGTAAGCCTACGTGACTTCCTGCGTCATCAGGTAGCATTTTTCTCGGGATTTATCTGCTGATACCCTCTCAAAGAGACGCAGAAAGCTATGACTGAGGAGCGATCGCGGTTTCAAACTTCAGAGGAGGTCGCTATCGCTTCCCCCGCATCCATAACCCGTGCTCTAAATACCATATTCTCGTGTCCGCAGCCACTCTCGCTGCTCTTACGGGGCTCCAGGCAAACTCGCCTATACCTCTTAATGCCCCGCTTGAAATTCCCTGCTTTCCTCAACCCAGCACATCTCCATCCCCTTCTGTCTCCGTCCGCCCATCTACACGCATCCAATCACTTCGTGCCTGCACTCCGCCTCAATCGCACTTATCCAAACCCTACTCCAAATCCTCTCCCTTCCTTAACCCCCCTTCGCCCCACGCACTTAAGGCACCCCTGTGCTTTCACTACGTTTCCCCCATCGCCCATCTCTGAAGGCGATATCCTCTGCGGAACAACTAAGAGTGCCTACTGTCTCTACTTCTGAATGCATTTCGTATACATTTATTCAGTTTATTATTGTTCTTATTATTTTTCAGTTTTTCGCCCGCGGAATCCAGATTGAGTATTTCTCAGTTACTAATTCATCGAAGTTCTGATCCCCAGTAGGGCATACATTTCCAATGCCCTATAAATAATACTACAGATTGCTCGGTGCTACTTAACCTCAGATGTGAGGGTGCCTAAGTTTCCCCACTTTTTTTTCGCACAAGGAATTTGCCTCTATTTTAAGGCAAAATGCACATTCTTGAGATATTTTTTGATAAATTTACCAGCTATATAAAATATTTCAGGCCAATTTACAATACATATGTTCAGTTAAATGATTTCTTCACCTCAGTTGGCTTCTTACTTTGGCAAAAAATACTTGTAAGTTGTATACCTCAATCATCCGAGGAGTGAAAGTTGAAAACTTATCAAAGAGCTATGTGCGATTGCTTGCATGATGAAAACATAATTTAATTTCAGTATATGTTGTAACAGTAGTATAAAACCTATTAAATGATTCCTCCATCAGTCACTTCTTCCATCTGAGGTAGCCTAGAAAGTTGATCAGAAATTCTAAGGTATCGTGGTTAAAAATCAGTCTTATGTCTTGAACCTATAAGTCATGACTAAACAATGTCCAATACTTGTTAATGTTTCAGAATGTTCTCCCAGATTAGCTTAATCGTAATAGCCATTGTTAGGGAAAAAATGAACAGTTTTCCGAATAATATTTCATAAAAACTGAAATTAATTAGGATAAAGTAATTTTGTCTAAGTACGAAATGCATTAGGGAAAACTTTGTGGTATTTCCATATTTTCATCTGATATTGTGGCTTTTTCTGTTTAAAGCATGATATCGCCAAGGGGACATCGACCAGGTGATGTTATGACTGCGTCATTTCACATTTTTCACTGCGGGGTATTTTTTGTGGCAAATTGAGTTTTATTGAATTGTATTGGTTTAAAATGGCGTTGACGAAATGTTGAGTTACTTTTCGCTTGAAAAGAAATCTATTACCACTCTTAAATCCATTGCGTCCTCACGGAAAAGTTCAACGACAGCATTTCTCTGAAAGATTTTGTCCCAATTATTTATCTCTCTTTTTGATATGGGGTATCCACGAAATACGCTCCCTATGATGTTTTCTTCGTATCCATTGCGTCACGAAACAATTTTGCTTACAGCTGCTATTTTTAGCTGATTTCGGGAGTGATAATAACTCGTACGAAAGATTTTTACGAGGGAAAATTTTAGTGGCGACGTTCCACTTGAATAGATCCTCGCCGGTTACACTTACCAACCTAGTCTCACGAAATAGAGTTCTGGTCACGTCCACTATATTCCTTTCCCCTTCTGCCTGACTGCCTGACCCTACTTCATCTGCTCTCTTTCCCTGCATTTTCTAAACCACGTCGCCTTCTTCCCCGGCAGCATCTCCGCCCAATAATCTGATTCCCTCGACCCTCGTCCTTACTTCCCCCAGCCGCAGTGCTCTCCCGTCAATCCCTCCGGCTCATTCCCCTTCCTCTATCTCTTCCTCTCTCTCAACCATTCCTTCGGAGACTCGAGCCCCATCCATTTCCCTCGCTTTTCTCTCAACGAACGAACTGCCCATGCTCCTCATCCTCCCTCCTCCCCCATCAATCCTCGCTCTGAGAGCTTTCGCAGTCTTCGTTTCCACGGAGTGCGAGAAGAGAGGTGTGGCGTCTGGAATGAAGACTGTGGGATTTAAAGAGGGCGGGCGGGTTGTCGCTTAGTTCCCTTCCCTCGATCATTCCCGCAACCGTGTGATTTCGTTCCGCAGCATTGTGGGAATCATTTCGTTCGATTGGCCTGACTGGAGAGGAAGGAGAAGAGGCGGTGGCACATCTCTCTTTCTCCTCCGTATGAGTACTCGGTTCAAGAAGAGCGCGTGCCAAGGCTCCGGGTTAATCCTCGCATCGTTCCGTCTCAAGAAGCCGTCCTTCAAGCAGGCCTTCGCATTGATGTGGAGTGTGGAGAGGGAAAGAAAATCGTTGCTAAGGATTTCCTTCCCAAAACATGACCATCTGCGTTTGAATGCCTTTTCAATCGCGTCTTTTGATCTCCCTCCTTGGAAACAATGTTTCGTTGACTGATTCATCTATAGTTCCCGTTTAAGGGACGGCCGCGTTTATATGAGGCTTGTACTTGACTCTAAGATAGTTCGTGAAAATCCTATTACTGCCTCAACGAAGTGCAGTGTTATACGACGCAATACTATTCCAGATAATGGTTTTCAGTACTTGTAATTTAACAACGGACTCTTTAACTCGTAGAAATTACGGGGAGATTGGTGGCCTGTTCATTGACCCGATTAAAGTTAAAGGTTCTTCGTCCAACTCTCAAACTCGGAAAGTTTTTCTAGTGCCAATTTCGAGAGAACTCCATGTGAGTTCGCAAAACTATTAGATCCGCTCACCCACTTAACTTTTCTTGCTGCGGTACTTGTCGGCCATATATCAGACTTTATACCTAATTTATTTTCTCTAATAACCAAAACCTCTTGCTAAATTTTGCAATACAAATACGACGTTGCTTTGGCCATGAAATTGAAATATAGAGATTCAATTTCATGGTTAAAATTGGTATTTTGAAGTATACTCTCAGGATAATGTATCATAGTACGATAAGTAGCGATAACATTGGAGATAACATTGTAACCAATTTTCATTTTCCACAAGTTCCCTTTTTGTGTGAATCAATGTTATGATGAGCCTGTTTCAGTGTATATGTGGTAGTGGAATTTAGTGGACCTAAATTAGCTCAACATTTTTTTCACTATGAAATTGTTCACTGACTGACATTTCTCTTTTAACCTTATGCAGATTTGCCGTTTACTACTTAAGTTCATAGGGTTGAAAATATATTTATTAGGCTGAAATATCTCTATCCACAAATCGGGCGCAATGCTCAAGCAGTTTTACCGTCACAATGCGTTTCCTCACGTTTCCGCAATACTTGTATTAATCACAAGCGATGACTTGCCATTTGCTCTCACATTCATTTCCCCATTAACTCCTTTCCGGGAGTGGAAATATTCAAGCTTGGTAAGTGTGTCTTAATCTCGGAAAATAAATGGCTTTGGGAAATGAAATGCTGAGGACGCATCGTTGTGAATGTCTACTGGATTTTCTTTCCAGGAAAGAACTCTACAGGATCGGAGCGACTGAATGGCATTTAATTCGGAGATAATGCCGAATTAGAAATCTTCACGATGTCTAAAGAACGGAAATAACATAGTGAAACTGAACCCATTCATACTCTTTAACTGCTATTTACTCTCCTTTATTTTCAAAGTTGCGTTGCTATTTTTTGCTTCTCCTTATTAATGACACAAAAAATTATTTCCTGTTCCTATAACCAGATTTTTCTTCTTATTCATTTTATTCTTTGAAGAAATTATTGATCGATAGAGGGAAATTAAACAAGAGCAATGGTAAATGAATACCTCTTATTAATTTTATGTAGCATGTAGTGAAAGGCTTCAAAGAAAATATCTAAGTATGTAAATATGTAGAGATTATCCGATTTGATAATCGAGTGAATGGCTACGTTAATCCAATCCTAGGATTGATAACTAGTGACGGTGATGACGTCTCATCAGCTTTTAAAGATTTTCAATTAGCATAAACATTCAGGTTATTCAGGTGTTGACATAAATTTCGAATTAAACTGGCGATTCAAAATCTAGACAACGAGGACAATTTTTGAATAAGGATAATGATATTGAGGTCGTTTTACCCTAAGAGACTGGGAGATCACCCTCTACATCTACATAATACCCTGCAAACATCCGTAAAGGTGTGTGGCAGGGGGTGAATTCTGACCAAACATGCACTACACTAAAAAGGATCAGTAATAATATACTAGTCTAAACTTCAACTTAAAAAAAAAAGAAAAAAAATAGCACATCAAGATTTCAATATAATGCTGTTAACTGGGATAGCTTAAATGCCTCGAGCCACTAATGCCTCGAGTTGTTATATTTATCCCATTATGAAGGTTAAGAAGTAGTTAGGCTGTACAGTAGGGCGGATCGGAAAAATCGATTTTTCGCGGAGAAACTTGGCCCTCTGGAAAAAGTTGTCAAAGTGACTCAAAATGAGGCCAGAAAAATTTGGGAACTCTAGGTCAACCCTAGGCCCTCGCGCCGTGGCCATTTATGGGGATGGGGGCTGAAAAAGGAAAAAGTCATGTTTTTAAATCGGTTCCCCATGAAATCTGTCGAGTTGCGGCCCTTTAGGGCAAAAATTTCGTCCATTTGTACGTATCTGCAGCCGTTAAGCAACAAATCGTCTATTTTGAGTGCGCGGCCCGCGTAATATGCACCGCCCACGCAGCGTCGCGGCGCTACGCTCCGAAGGCCTCTCGAGTGTCTCCTGTCGGCTCGCGCCTCCTGCCCGGTCGCCGCGAACGCAGCAAAACTCATCACGGATGCGTCTTCCGTCGTTGATCTCATTAATATTAGATAATTAAACAATTTCCAGGTAATAACAATTACGGAAGAACTGTATGAAAGAAATATAACACACCGTCATCATTCAGGGAGTTTAGAAACACTCCTCGATTTTTAGCCTACTTTTACTATTCATTTTCAGTATGGAGAAAGAATGCAAAAATAATTAAAGTAGTTACCAGAGCTCACCACGTTGAGGTACCTGCACTATGAACTCCCCCGCCCACACACCCACTCATAGAATAGAGGAACGCATTTCCTTTATCAGATTATATGCTATCGAAAAAATAAGAAAGTGATCATTTTTAGTACCAGTCGCTTTATCTGTGTGCAAGTATTCGTCTTTAAACTTTATTTTCATTGAACACTAAAGGTCATTATCGATTTTTTTTATTTTTGAAGTCGAGCAGATAAATGTAAAACTTACTCCATCACAGCATGAACTGAGACTAGGTATTGAAGGTTGGCATTTTGGTTCTGCTTTCTAGTATTTTCTGTATTTCTTATTGTCTGTCGTTGTTGCGGATGCCAATGAAGCTTGGGTTACCTCTTTTACAAATATTTCAAAAGCTTGCGTGTGACAAGGACAATTGTGTTCCACAGTTGAGCATTACTCAAATAATTATCGACTTTCTTCTGCGTGAGATGCGATAGAGCACGAGTCGGTGTTCGTCCCATTTTATCAGCAGCTTGTAGTCTTCTACATCAAATTTAAAATCTGTTAACTCAAAAGTTCTTGGATTTTCGTCGCATGTGTATTTCTTCATGCCTGTTAAGATTATTTTCCACGAATCTCTTACACTTCCTCTCCATTCTCAGCAATCATCGGGAGGAGTGAATTTTCTGAGTGCCCGAAAAAACTGTTTCTCTGAATAACAGGATCAATGACTCTTTTAAATCTACTGATAGATATCTTGATCAATTTAACAATTTCCATAAATTTACAACACCAGCGTGTATACAATGTTTTTTTTTCACTGAAAATCAGACAGGTGCGTATACTTTTTGAATGACACTAGATTTTATAAATTAGCGCATGAATTTTAGTGGACACTTATAGCCTCAGTTGTCGGCTGGCCGTAGTGAGCTAACGAGAATGAGCCACATTTTTTGGAGTTCATCTGACCAAATTTTCCGAGCGAAATCCTTTGGCCACAGCATTATAAATTTCCCGAAGATACTGCTGGTCACTGCTCAGCAATCTCAAGTCTTCTTCGTGGGACAATTTTGTTGGAACTGGCTCGAATCGTATGATATCAAGAGTGTGGCAGTCTTGAAGGGTGGAGACAATAGGTCTTGCAAACAAATTTGGACCCTTAGTATACCCGTATAATGTTTCTACCAACTGCCGCAGTGTTAAGTCAATCAAGTGAAATTGGCAAATAGACCACTGTAAGGGACGTCGGAGTTTTGCTTCCAGAAAACGGATGACGCTTCCTTCCTGACATGTATTCACTTTGGTGCCATCGCATCCAATCACTTTTAAATTTGAAAGTTCAATATTTTCTTTCGCAAAAAATGAAGAAAATGCAGATATGATGTTTCTTGCAAATCCTCCTGTGGGGGAGACAAAACCGAAAAATTGGGAGCCAGGCTCCAACTAACACGACATGTCCCTCCCTAACCTTAGATGGGCAAGTCCTCTTGCCTATTTTCTGCCGTTTGTTTCATCCTCTCTGCCGTCAAAATACAGACCTTCAATTGTATTTTTTTATTTATCTGTCTTTGCTTTTACTGAATCTAGCATCTTCTTTTTCTGTCTACGTAAGTAATGCCGGTCCACTACCTTTCACGTGTCTTCCGGAGTTTTGAGCTTTGCGTCGGATACAGTTGCACTGACGATCATTGCTGCTGCTCTGAGGGACAAGTCACCAAAACTAGCACATACCTCCGCCACAGTTGACAATTGAAGACGCCTTTGCCCCGAAGGAGGTCCAGGTTGATTTTCATTCCTAATCGTATTAGGAACGTTGAGGTCCAAGTCGGTTGGTTCCTCGTCGGTTGAGTTTTCTCGAGATGTGGCGGAAAAAAATTCTTGATGCCCACTTTTTACCTCTTCAAGAATGAAAGATTTTGAGTCGACGCTCTCCGACGATCCTCTTCTGAGGTTTTTCTTTAATCGTCGAATTACTGAGGCATCCAATTCACCGAGTACTATCTTTCGTTTTGTCCTTTGCTCCCTCAAAAATGCCGCTTCATTTGGGAGAACTGTATCCACTTTCTAAATTTACACTCGTTAATTCTTTAGCACTGAAACGCACAAATATCACATAGTTTCTGGGATTCATTTAAAAATATATTAATTTGTTATCGATTTGGCACCTTTCGTAGGCTTGCTTGCATTTTTTCTTAAGCCGTAGTACTCGTATGGTACCGTATAATCATTTTAATCACACCATGTTTCGGAATGATTGGAATAGAGGTGCGTCTCCAAAGTTCGGACACTTTTTACGCCACCAGACTACTTGATAAACCGTAGGCTTCCTTCCTGCGCTTTTGTATCAATACGTCGCGAACATAAAAAAAAATATTTTATCACTTCTTTAAAAGTTAGTACTGTCAATTCGTTTATGTGGACGGGACAGGAAAAAAGGTTTAGTATGTAGGGTTATATTACTTTCATACAGTTCCTCCGTAATTGTTATTACCTGTAAATTGTTTAATTATCTAATATTAATGAATTCAACGACGGATGACGCATCCGTGATGAGTTTTGCTGCGTTCGCGGCGACCGGGCAGGAGGCGCGAGCCGACAGGAGACGCTCGAGAGGCCTTCGGAGCGTAGCGCCGCGACGCTGCGTGGGCGGTGCATATTACGCGCGGCCGCGCACTCAAAATAGACGATTTGTTGCTTAACGGCTGCAGATACGTACAAATGGACGAAATTTTTGCCCTAAAGGGCCGCAACTCGACAAATTTCATGGGGAACCGATTTAAAAACATGACTTTTTCTATTTTCAGCCCCCCTCCCCATAAATGGCCACGGCGCGAGGGTCTAGGGTTGACCTAGAGTTCCCAAATTTTTCTGGCCTCATTTTGAGTCACTTTGACAACTTTTTCCAGAGGGCCAAGTTTCTCCGCGAAAAATCGATTTTTCCGATCCGCCCTACTGTACAGTGCGACATATCCATAGTAGCTGGAACGCCGTTAAACGTAATACTACTACCACTCGCTTAGTGAAAAGAAATAATGTTTTTCTCTAATGAAGTGTGTGGTACTATTTAAAATAGTCGTGATTAAACAATACCCCAAAAAAATGTTCGAATGTGCAAAATAAATAAATGACCAAGAGCTGATATGTCTTAAATCAACGGATATCAAACTAAGGGTCATATTTTTCTCTCCATCCTCGAATTTATTCATTCTTAGGCCATTACTTTTTTATCGATGGTTGTCTCTGTGCATCCTGTTGCTTGGAGAAATTCATTTAAAAAATTCTCCGTGCAATGATACGAGTTGTGTGAAAAACTTCCCACTTGCACGAGCGGAATATAGCCTCTGTTTACACACATTCTTCCATGCAATTCCCACGAATTTACGCTGCTTCAAATGTGCAATTTATTGCTTCGCGTAAAATGGCATTTAAAGTTTGTTTATGTCAGCGATGTTCCCCATGACATCTTCTTATGGTATTGCAGTACAATACGAGAGAACTCATCTTGATTGTGTTTCATAGAAACACCCGTCAGTGACATATTTCATCAATCGCCGTACGTTTTATAAGAGCTCATGACCGGATAACCCTGTAGGATCCCTTCTCGACTTATTTTTCGTCTCACGTCGCATATTCGGCCTTCAACTGTTTCGCAGCGTTATTCTTCCAGCACACGCACTCTCCACATTCCATTACGTCCTTTCTCTCGAGTCCTTTTCCCCTCAGAATTCCCTTCCACAGCACCCTTCTCCTCTTCCTCATCCTTCTGCTTCATCTTTCCTCACCTTCCGCTATATCCTTCCTAGGGACATCAATTGCTCCTTTACCGTTTCTTACCCGCGACGACTTCTCTAGAAGTCCAAGATGGAACAGAGGGGCCGGCGTCAATGTTTCCGCACGTCTCAAGAAAAATTCATCGTCCAATGAGTGTCCCCCTTGAGATGTAAGAGGCTATGGGAAAGCTCTCGTGAAGATGATGTGTGTCGGGCACAATAAACTATGAAATATGTCCCCGTAATTGTGTTCTTTCCAACTTTGCGCCAAGAACGATTTCGAAGGTATTCCGAAGACATCAGATTGAATAAGCACTTATTTCTCTTGATCAATTAAAGATTAATTTTCTCCTGGTTTAGAGATCACGAGCATATGTGACTGTATTTCTGGCAGCAGCGATAAGAGAGTAGGTAATTAGCCGGCTGATTGGGCTACAAAACTGGTATAGGGAAACGGGAGGTACATTAGCTGTCAGTCTGAATTCAAAACAAGGCAATGAAAATTCCAAAGTTGCATTCATGCGCTTTAGATTTTCATAGCATTTTTTTATTCATGCAGTATTTATGACGATGTGCATATCAAACGAACAACGATGCATTAATGGGGTATGGTAAATCTGAAATAATTAGACGTTGGCATTATTCGTTATACCGTAGATTGACGGCAGCTGTCGTTTACGACAGTACATTATCCTCCGCTTAAATAATATGAGATGTAGCCCTTATGCTAATCTAGAGAGTAAAATTTAGAGCGAGAGTCGAATGGAAGAACCTTGAAATGTTACGAAGTCGAAGACTATTCGACATGCTTCTCTCCGCCGAATAAAACAGGAAAACTTATGGTTTTCAATAGCTTGTATTATGATTTAATTAAAACGTAATGGCAGTCTTATGAATGGTATTTTCGAGGCACCTAATAAATTTAGCTTATAAAATTTGGTATTAAAATACCTGTAGAACCTTTGAGCTTGCCAAGAAAAACGTTCCACAAACGTAATATTTGGTGGGTATCCATTTTGACGTGCATTGAATCATCCAATTTTCCCCTCTTCCCATTATCTAGCAAGGTGAAAAAAATGAACATTTCCGTCATTATAAAAGTCCTATATCATTTGCGGAGGAGATTGCCTTCTGTATCTGGTGAAAGCTAGGAAAGAAATATATATCAAGAGCACAAACGCGGACTCGGGATTCGTATATCGGCGGAGGTCCGAAATCCAGGAAACCAATATACGGCTCATCAATAAGTCTGGCCATTCCATGAGTGAATCGCGTGGTTTGCTTCCCGTCGTGCCTTTCTCAATCTTCCGACTCCTCATCCGCAGACTCTCGACTCTCCAAGTCAAGTCGATCCGCCACCACGATCCTCAGAACCGTTCCCCTCCCTCACATACGTCTTCGGAGTCCCACCCGGCCACTTAATCTTGGGCCCTTAATCCTCAGCTGGAGCTCTGTTGCCGCGGGCCTCTCGGCCCTCCACTGCAGTGCTCTTGCTCTCTCTCTCCTCTTCCCCTTCTGATTCCCGTGTCACAGTCCTCTCGACTGCCCGGTCGGACTCCCACCCCTCGATACTTCACCGCATAGCATTCCTCTTGGCTCCATCTTCGCGCTCCTCTAGTTCCGATTCCGCTCGGCAAGAGAGCAGCACTTGCCTCTCTATATCTCTGTGCGTGTGTATAATATATTCGCCTCTCTCTCTCTCCGCACCCATGCCAAACGCCCGAGCGGGGCTCACTTCCCTCAACCCCAGCCCACCCACGTGTTTTTTAATATTAATGTTTCCCTTTTCCACCAGAATTATGTATTTTGCGCGGTCACGTGGACCAATGGGAAAAAGGGAACTCATAGCCCAAACCCTCCCCCTCACAGGGTCCAGATAATGAACCGGCTCATCCATCACGCCACCACGGTCTATATCAGGCCTCTCCTTTGGAGCTTACTTAATTTTTTAACTCTGCCACCCTGGTTTTTTTGTTCTCCTTGCCTAGTGATTCTCGTATCCGTGATGAGTAATGCCTTCGAATATCTTGCTTGGCATTCGTGTACTTAAGCGGTACATTTATTTCACTTTCTTTCTCTCGGGACTTTTTTTAGCGGGCATTAATCTGTAACTGCAACAGGTTTTTGTTGATTTCAAAATTGACTTTATCTCGGTGGCCAAAATTAACCACAAGAACTGATAATTTACATTAACGCATAACCCTGAAACACCTCTCAAGGGTGTTTTTTTAGGTGGAGAACCACCACTGGAGTGCATTATTGCCAATAATTCAAAACATTTTAGTTATTTTTATGGGTACTGTTGTTAATGAAATTCTATAATAAATCTAATTCACACAGAATAAAGTATTTTTAAATGTACTACTACTACTAATTAAAAGTTATCGCCGCCTTGGATGCACAGCACATATTCAAATATTTGACATCCAGGGATAATCAAGCATGGAATGCAAAGCAAAAGGAATGGTGAAATAGTTTAATTGCAGGCATGTGGGATTAATCGACAGTACCTATTCTAATTTACTCGTGGTAGCTTCGATCTAATTTACAAATCCTCCTAGTAGTATGCGTAAAATGAGATGTTGAGCCTCTTTTTCTCTCACTTGTATTTAAAATTTAATCTACAACACTGAGCAGGAGTGTTTAATATTATGGGTAAATGAAAAAAACGTAGTGAACTCCAAAGTAAATTTTATTGAGATGACGTAGGTTTCGACACGTAGTGTCATCTTCACCTGAAGATAACACTACGTGTCGAATAGACTTCACTGTGGAGTTCACTACGTTTTTTTCATTTGTCCATGATGGAAAACTTCCACCACATCTCGCGGGAATTGGTATCCTCTAATAATGTTTAATATGTTAAATTGCTGATAAGTCATTATATATTAGAAATATATTTTCCTTAATCCTACATACTTGCCCTCATTTTGTTATAGAATTAGCCTTTAACATCCTACTAGAATGGTTGTTTTGTACCAACGGGCATATGATTGATTTTAATGATTGATTTTATGAATGTCGAAAATTCAAGCTCGGAATAGTATTCGACACACGACCTTTTAGTTGCTATAACGGCCCGTTACTGAAATGCATATGTCGGGTAGTTTTTCATAATAATTTGGCAGTTTTTTATCAGCCTTTTTTCACTTGACTTTAATTAAAATAATATGGCAACGCATTTTTGATACCGAACGCAAATGCTGGAAAATTATTATTGAATTAATTGAAATATTATTGACCAGCCTCAGGAAAGATCAATATAAGTGTAACCCCACTTGTGATTCCTCTACTGTAGGGAACATCATCAAGTGATACTGTACTATGAGCTAACCATCGTTCAGCCCCATAAGATTTATGATGGAATATCGGTGTATATGTCCAATATTCATCCCTTCAAGATTATCGGTTTTACATTCCCAGGGCTTAATTTTTTTAAATTTAAAAATTCAATCTTATTTGTTTCGGTAAACATGTGGAAGGAATATGCACGTCGCTACTAAACAATAACGGTTTCATTTTATTCCAACTCTTCGTGAAATAAAATTTAATTCCATATTTTTATATCCGGGTTTTAATAAATTTTAACTCGATATTTAATAATATTTCAATATTTTAATTTAAATCTCTAGCATCATATATGGGCTCATTGGAAACGAGTTGAGGACATAATTCCTTATTACATGATGTTGGTATGCATAGATTCAATTATTGCATATGCATGCGGTAAGGATAAATTCACAGAATACCTAATGCATTCTATGGATCGCTGAAAATCTCATCTCACGTAGTCACATTCCAAACTTACGCCTATATTTCGCAGCATGGGCATAAATAAAGGCCAAATTGAAGTAATAATGCTGCAAGAAACCGGTTTGAACGACCCTGGATCGTATAGTGACACCCAAGATTCAACCCAACTAGTCTGTTGACGCCTGTTTTGATGCATGCCTTCCGTAGGCCATCCCGATCTCGTCCATCGACCCCTTAAGCCTTTCGGGAGTGCCCTTCTTAGTGGATCCCTTGGCGGCGAGCGGATCGATGTAAAATCGTGCCCAAGCAGTGGCTGGTCCTGTTCGGAAGAGTGCTATAGAGAGCGAGACAATTCCTTTCTCTTTTACTGTCTCCACTCACCATTCACAAGACGAGAGACCTGCCCTCTCCATACGGTGAGGTGGGGACGGTAAAGCCCTTTCCGTGATCAAATACCTTGAGTCGTTCTGGCAATCTTTACCCGCTTAGAGTGGCTAAATGACCTGTACCTTAGATGAATTTTCAATATTTGCCAGCCAGTTGCTATTCTATGTCCTAGGAGTTGGTCTTTTTCTCATATTAAGATTTAATGCGTCCTAATGAAATAATGAATTAAATATGCGTATCCATTGTCAGGTACTAAAATTTGACTAGTTATTTTTTTTAAATCATTAACAACTTTTGTGAAAGTCTGTTATGTATCTGTTAAAGCGACTGTTTCTATATTTTGAAAACCAGCTATGTAAAAGCTTTTTAGTTCCGTGAAAGATCCTTCGTTTCGAGAATGACTTTAACCCATCCTAATTAGAGTAGATAGTAATGTCAACTAAAATTTGTAGTTGTAACTACGAACGCTTGTTTCTCTGCTTGTTGTAATGCCTTTTTTACTCATTGTATACTTATTGCGGTTAGCACTAGTATAAATTCTTCGTTTTAGTTGCGTCAACAGCCACCGTTTTCTAGGGAATGCTTTGTAGGAAATCAGCGAGTGTTCTTCAGAGCTTGATGATTTATTGGTGAATTTAATGCCTCACCGTGGGTGTTGAAATAATACTTAATTCTTTACCATGCGTTCCAAACTTCCCTCGTACTACCACCGCCGTTTGAAAACCTCACCGAAGATGCCGTTTCTTATATTCCACCTCCACACACAAATCCGATCCCTGGGGAAGTTTTGGCTGTCACCACCAGGCCGCAGCACCTGTCCTCACCATTCCACGCCTTGGTAAGCCCTCGGCTCAATGGCCCAGGCGGAAATAATTACGTATTCTGCCCTTTGCCCTTTCATCCCACGCTCTCCGGGACCCTTAACCCGCGCCCTCTCCTTTCTCTCTCCTTCCACCCCCTACTAGTGGTCCTTCCTACCTGCCAAGAGAGGAAAAGAGAGAGCATTTCTCCCTTCTTCCTCGAGTCCCCACCATTTATACTCTTACCTGCGTGGCCTCCTCTTCACTTTCTTCCCCCCGGCCCCTCTCTCTACAGACGCAACCGAACACCCCTCCCCCACCGTTTCCCTAAGTTCCACCCCTACCTCGCTCTCCACCTCCCGTCTTCTAAAACTTTTGACTCGTTAAATAATGCAGCACGAAACAATTTTATTTTACCTCCTTCCCCCCATTTAAAAAAGAATGAGACGTTTACGGCCTTAAAGAGAAAGCTATGAAGACGTAGACACTTAAGCGCGCTCAAGTTTAGAGTTTTTTACACCCAGGAAATGATAGAACTACCGTACAAGCACCCTCCAGCATCTCGCCGCATTCCTCTGCTTTCTGCGTGACCTGACTTTCCTCAGAATCTCTTAGGAAAGGAATGCTTTTCTCTTGTATTTTAACGGCTCAAAAGGTGTTGAATTTTTCATTGTGATCTACTTTTTTGACCCAAAAAGTTATAGAATTTTGCCAAATATGTTTACTCTACGAACCTACGACCATTCTGATTTCTACCCTCGATCTTCCCTTCTCCTTTCATAAATCCTCTCTCTTAAGAGCCCCTTTCTCGAACTTCTTTGTATACTCCCTCTCTCCAGCTTCAGCTACGTTTTCCTCTTAGTGTTTTACCTTAGGGTGTAAATTTTATAATCTGAATAGGGAGTCTCTCCTTGATCATTCTTTGAACGTGCCCGAACCAAGTTAACATCTACATACTAATGCCCTGAAAGCCACCGTAAAGTTGCGTGGTAGGTGGTGTATTCACAACAAACGTGCATTACATATAGTGCTTAAAAATCTTAGCTACTTTGTCAAAATGTACTCAGTTAAGCTCAGTTAAGGTGAATTCACAACAAACGTGCATTACATATAGTGCTTAAAAATCTTAGCTACTTTGTCAAAATGTACTCAGTTAAGCTCTGGTCTGTTCCCATTGTTTTGCATATTTTTCATTTGTATATATATATGCATATTTAAATCATATTTTAATACACTGACAATTTTAAATGGTATTTTTGCAGTTCTTATACAGTTTTTTCTACGACTCTTATCAAGCTTGTATTAATATTGGCTCTGTCAAGAGACTCATAATTTCGGGAACAATGTCATATTTATAGTTAGTTTAGTTAGATCTAAGTATAACAAGGCCAATTCCTGGTTTTATGTATCTTTTCTTTCTATTATTTGGGTTACACAAGAGAGGTAATATATGGTCGATCGAGGCCCGTAATCCTGCCTTCTCCTCTGCTTCCATCTCCGCATATTCAATTTTCCTCAGTAAGTTTCCCGTCTATTCTAACAATCTTTCGGGTTACTGGCATGCCTCTAAAGTTGTTTGGGTCGTATTATTTTCCTTTGTTGTGAATTGTGGCAATAAATGATACCTTCCTCTTTTCTGCTATTTCCTCTCTATTGTACCATTTGGAAAAGGTTAGCCCAATATTCGTATAATTTGTTCGTTCCATATATTTTAAATATACCAGGAATGATAGCCGGGCCTGATGCTCTCCCGTTTTTCAAGAGTCCTGGATATGTTTCTATTTTCGTCCCTACTTTTACAGACGAGGCTATTTCTTTGATATTTGAATATTGTTCGTGAAAACTGGACTTAGTTCGATTTTCTGTCATTTAAGATAGCTAATGTTTTAGTCGCAATTATTGAGTGATACTGGTGAAATAAGGTCGTTCTTATTTTCAGTTCCTAAAGATTTTGGAGCTTTCAGTTTTCTGTACTTTTCTGTCCCTCCTAAGTAACAATTTATTTTTTCGCAGTCTCTTCCATACTTCGATCATGAACTGGCAAACAATTATTCGTACTTTACCATGTTTTTTCTTAAATTTCATCCTATCACCATCCGATTTGCTTTCAAGAAAATTTGGTCCCTTTTTTCTACACAATATCCTAATCGCCATCGTAAGGGTGAGTGGTAAAGGGTGAACCATCACCGGCATGCATACGAAAGAAAAAGACGCAATTTTCCACCAGAATAAGAATTTTAATCGCCCGGTTTCGGTGTACAACACCATCATCAGGTCCTGATCATCAGGTCAACAACTCCATCATCAGGTCCTGATAATGGTGTTGTACACCGCAACCGGCCGAGTAAAATCCTTATTCTTGTGGAAAATTGCCAGTATTTTTCTTTTCCTATGATATTCCACCAAATCAAGCCTGAAACAACTACCTTTAACCGGCATGCATGATCAAACACGAGTTACGATACACGTAAAATGTTAGCTATGAATGACCCTTTTTTGTTAATACAAAGAAAGGCATTCGATTATTTAGTCATTTTTTAATTAGAAGCAATTTCTATTAATGTCTCTCCACCGCTTATCCAATGGTCATCTCACCACGATCTCCACTCTTCAACATTTTCTGCCACATCCAGGTACCCATATGCGCCTTTGGCATCCTGTAGCAGATTCATTTTCTCTTATTACTGCAGCTTCTTATTTTTCACACCTCCATTCTAGTCTGCATTTCTAATGCTACCCATAGCTTCGTCTATTGACTTTCCAATAATCATGTGTTCTTTCATAAATTTTTACCATTCAAAATTATGCAAAGCCTTATTAGTGTTGAAATGGAGAAAGAAAAGAAAAATGCTATTCCAACCTTGTAAGACCTCGCCTGGAGTATCTATCAAGAATTTGTTTTCCAATCAGTAAAGATTCAATTCGGCAATCCAATAAAATACAGATAAAAGCAGCGCGTTTTTAACTAATTTACATACGAAAGCTTAAAATGTGTAAGACGGCTATTGGAAGAGCTTGGGAAACCCTAGGTACTTGAAGCCTATTCCAAAGATAACTTTTACTTAAGAATTTAGTTCACGCGAATTCGGATCTATTTTTTCATAGATATTTCACCCCCACACTTCAACAGTAGGGCAGACATAAATCACAAATTAATAGATACCAAATATTTGATCAGCTCAACTAGAATTTGTTTTTCCCACGCACAATGCATGACTATAGCGAAAACAAAGAATGATTCTGTCAAGCAAATTACACGCTATATTTTATTATCTGTTAATAAAACTTTTTTCTGCTAAACTTGGCTTAACGATTGTTGATCTACTACCCTTTGCCAACGCCATTGCAGCCAATCGAAGGATAAATTATAGAAGTACTCCTATCAGACCAAATTGCTTTTTTACCAACCTACTTTTAAAATTCTTTCGCCATTTGGTTATTATTCGGTCATTTTCGTTTTCGGCTCTTCTTACAAAAGTACAATTTTCCTTTGAATGCAAATAGTTTTCTATTCATTATCGTCTTAAAAGATGCCTTAATTGATGAACAATACTTCTAAAGATCAAACGACTTTTCCCTGAATATGGATGCAGACTGATCAGCTTTCCCTCATCCCGTTTCTTTCCTCTCCATGGTCATTCCTATTGTTCCTTCACTGGCCCTCTTCGCCGTTCTTTAATAGATATCCTCATTCACCGATGACGATTGTCAAATTGGTCCGTATTTCTATTCTTTCCAAATCATCTCATTCCCTTCTGCCAGACGACTGTACAGCAGCTTCTACATCTCTCTACCGATACTTCCGTCTGAATGAACAGAAACGCCAAACGAACTGAAAATCTCTTTCCACCTGAAATAGACAAGGTTCTCTTTTACCTCACCTTGTTTGTTAAATTGTGCATTAATCATTTATTCCGAGAGCCATATCGGGGACCAAAGTCGAATCATCTTCTACTGTGGAACCAATTAGGCTAATGAGTCGTAAACTTAATGTTTTTTTCATTGCGTGTGCTAATCTGTGTGGTAGCGAACATTAGAGTATTTGTTTCTGCCGCCCGCAGAACCCCAAAAACACACCGCTGGTCTTTGATCGCTATCTTATTTGGTTTAATGATAGGAATTGATCAATAATTCTGGAGTGCAGCTAGACTTTACGCTATTAGCTTGATTGAGAAGAAGTTTGATGAATAAAATTAGTGGGCTTCCACTTCCTGACAGTTTTGTGGTGAACCATAAATAACATTCTTTAACGTAGCTATAAGTTTTTCGAAAAGTACTTTACTTACTCTATTCTTCAAACTTAAAACACTCGCTCATATGATGAGTGATTTCAGTGTCTCTTTCCTCTTATCCCTAACATCGAACCACCTTGTCAGTAGTCGCCAAAGTTTTTTAAAACCTTAAAATTTAAGTTTTACCCAAACTGCACATTGCGTATTGTTGTGTGAGGCATCGATGAGTAAGGGATGCCTCCTCCAACATGAAGCACTTATCAATATCGGTGACTAAGTGAATTGTGAGTGGGGGCGCACCGAGGCATGCCGATAAGTGTGTCCGATGAGTAAGGGAGACCGTTGATAAGCACCGGCTTATCAACGGAAGGACCAAAAGGATACGATTATCTTGTCTGGGACTCCGGATCAAGAGAGACGTTTGGGCCGGGCCCTCTCTCTCTCTCTCTCCTTGTATGTGCGCCGGGCGCACGGTGTACCATTGTGTTCCGTTTTATTAAAACTCTTGTTATTGTTTGGGAGCCGCTCCTTTCATTGGTATATTTCATCACCTTTCCCGTTTGATTCTCGCGTATCCGCACATTAATCCCTTGAGGCAACCGCTCGACTATTCGGGTTCTTCTATTTAACTCTCGCCAATATCCCGCGAAGACGCTGGGATACGACAGTATGCTTATGCACGAGGAAATCTTACTTATATTTTCGATGAGACCTATTTATAGAAATATACGATCTATTTTATCTTTTTTCGTGACTCAGTATTCGGTTTCTAAATCCGTGATAATTACTTATCCTTCCTGTGGATAATTAAGTCAGCTGACGTTTTCTTTGTCCACTCCAAATTATGTGCTATTATATTTATTATTCTAATGCTATTTGCATTTTTCAAATAAATATACATAGCTACCCAAATAGAGTCCCAAGGAAATAGCACATTATCTTGTAAGATAAATTGTTCCTATTCATTATTTAATATTTTGTGGATCCATGAGCAATAAGCAAAAATACAGTCTGGCTAATTGCTTAAAAATACAGTTTACGGCATGCACTATTATCTTGCACTTGCATTGCTGTTTCATTCTCATTTCTTAAAAATATACAAAATTATTGTCTTTTCCGTACCCATTATAACTTTTCGTACAATAAAATACAACTGATTTGAAAACTATTAATCAGATCGCATCAGTCACGTAGTGCAAAATTGTGGCTATTGAGAAATGGCCACATAGCCGCATTCATTAGCTTGTAAAGAAGTGCAAAAGGTACAAATTTAAGACTGAAGAAAAATCTTTAGTCTTAAATTAGTGCACCGGCCCATTTGCCGTATGGCCTTATCTTTCACCTAATCAACAATAGTTTGTTGATTAGGTGAAAGATAAGGCCATACGGCAACTAGACTACATACAACTAGAAGAATACAAACAATAGTTTGTATTCTTATATTAGGGGCCGAAAACGTGATAAAATGCTTATCATAAATCATAATGTGACGCATAAACGGATAAAATGTGACGCATTTTGTTCAGAAAGTAAGCGGGACATTTTCTCAATGTGAAACAAAATTGTATGGGAAATCAAGTTTCACTCTATTTTCGTCGCAATCATGAAAAATTTAAACTTCTGTTTTAACGGTAACAATTTGATTTATTTTTCCTTTGTGCCCATGGTGGGAAATACTGAAGTCATTTAAAGATTTTCTGCCCCATTCACACTCGCCATTACTTTCTGAATGGAGACAAAGGTATGGCAAGGGTGGTTTGAAGTCACAGGGGTAAAAGCATAGGTATATCGAAGCGGTGTGAGCAAGGTCGGATCAGGCCCGTTCAGCCGAGGTGCGCACTTGTGTGTCTTATCTGCTCACTTCCCCTCACCGCCCTCGAGACCCGATAACCATTTCCGCAGAAGAAAAATAATTGAGGAAAACGGGGAAAGGAAAAATTCGATCGAAAGCGCCCGACGAGCTCGGATCGGATTGCTCCGGAGAGACGGAGAGGGAGATGACAGTCGGATGGGAGCCGGGATTTATATTTTTTTAATCGCAGGCGCGTTCCGCGGGGCAAACAAAGCGGGAGTGGCGGCCGTTCGTTAGCGACGAATTCGATTTAGATTGAGGCCGATGTGTGTCAGCGAACGTCGCGAGCGGTGCGCCATTCCGAGATAGAGTTCACGCGCGTTTTCGGGTGGCCTTTATTCTCTCTTATTTTTTCCCTCTCTCTCTCCCTCTCTCGTTTAATGGAGAATTATTCTTTCGGCTTATCTCTTTCCCCTTGTGTGCACAAGGCACAGTGCGTATTAAGTTGTATTCTCCTGTTTCGATGCGACGCCTCCTACGTGAAAATTCGCTTCCCCTTTCGTTGGCAATTGGATCGTTACGGGTCTGGGGGTTTTTGTCATAATTTCGTGGGAGAACGTTCGCACTGGTGTATCAAATTTCTATAGAAGTTCATCAATTCATCGTTGATAATTGGACAGAAATCCAAATGAATAAAGTCTCTGTCCATAGCCATTTTAGTATCCGCTACACTAGTATACGATATCATTCTTAATTTTTCGTATTTTTACTCGTTTACAGTTTAATGTCGCATTGCGTTCGAAATGCAATTTTATGCCTATGTCTCTGTTGTTTTTTGTGAGAACATAATAATGAACTCAATAAATAGGTAGCTAGTGTAATGAATGAATGATCTAGTGTGTTCCCGGCGTATAATGCTGGTGAAGTCTTCACGGGTTCTCCACCGGGTCAGGGAAACGGCTAATGCCGACGCCCTGAGGACGTTGGAAGAGAGCCATCGATACGTTGGCATTAGCCGTTTTCCTGACCCGGTGGAGAACCCGTGAAGACTTCACTAGTGTAATGAATATCAAGCAGATTTTCCTTTACTCTAATGAATAGTTGCCAATAGAAAATTGGACTGAGTGCCTTCTTGAGTTTTCATGATAATGTATACAATATGCTTCCGTTACGCTACGAGTCGTTGTGATAATCTCGAAAATGATATATGACTGATACCACGGTGTGGACAAGAAAACTGGGAACAATTATTGTTCCACTCTGAGAGACAGCTTATTTATTTTTCTCCATCCTTAAAGCAACCTTCCCTTTAAAAGACAAAAAAATCCAATTTGCAGAGAAAAGGAAGCAAAAATCCATAAAGCCAGAGCATAAAATCTAATTTTTAATCAAAATACATTCAAGTAATAAAAACATTTTCAGCACAACTAACACATAGGTAACAATATATTTTACACTTATATCAAGGAGAACACAAAGCGTCGTACAGCAGGTGCATGCGATAGTCGTACGAATCTAATGAATAAAAATTATTAAATGTTTATTATCTTGCCTTATTTACTAGCATAAAATCTCAGTAATTGGTAATATAATATTAATGAACGTGGGAAAACTTGAGGAATGTTGTTGATAATATGGTTCACGTACTGTTAAACTTCGAGGCTTAACATTTGGAGAGTATTAGGATATACATTGAATTGCGTACACTTATTGGTTTCCGATCGAGAATGAAATTCGTTTGTTAGTATCAAATATGCGAGTGTTTACGTATTGAAAGAAATTAGAGCCAGATAGTGTAGAGAAGGGTATTGAAGAAGTCAAACAAATCATCGCTTAATAACGGAAAGTGATGATTATATGGAAATGTGAAATCTAGTTGCAGATTGCCTTTCCCTGTCACTAAAGTGAAAGAGAACGAAAACATTTGGAAGGAAATATTGTGGAAAAGCCTGCCAAGCGGAAAAGGAACACGAAATGTGGAGCGCTATTCTCCGACGTGGGAAACTTCGCACATGGTGGCAGGGAACCCGAAATCCAATAGGTCACGTCACACTCCTCCACGGTCAATGGAAGGCCTACTCTGTTCGTGCGGAAATGCTAGAGGAAATTTTGTGCTTGAAAGATAACCCGATCTCCAATGGCTGTGAATATCCATCTGTATCCGCAAGTTTAAAGTGATAGCCGGAAGGAATCGGAGGAGAGAAGGGAAAATCGAAGCGAAACGGAGAGAAGTTTAATGTTGGAAACGCTGAGTAATGGAAGACGAAGGCTTCTAATTGCGCTTAAATTTGGAGATACTTCTTCCTACCAATGCTTGCGATAACATTTCCATCAATGTCACCATAAAATGGCGAAAGTTGTGAAGGTTAAATGGAATATTACCTTTAGGTTATCGTAATAGAATTTTAAGACCTCATTTGGAATACGCTGCAAGTACATGGGATCCATATGAAATAGGCCGAAATAATGAACTCGAACGTGTGCAGCGAAGATCGGCAAGATTTTTAAAGGGACGGCACGATAACTATATGAACATAACCAGTCTATTAAATGAATTAAAATTGGAATCATTGTCAGACTGTTGGTTATTATATGGTCTTAATCTCTTAAATAAATTAAAAGAAAATATTTTTCACTGATGACGTTAATAATATTGCGTAACCCAACCGACTCTGATAGACTGGATCATGATCACAAAATTAGAGAAATCATTGCCGAACTAACAGATTCAAAATGTAATTTTCTCCTCGTGCAATTAGGGATTTGAATAGTGGTAAATATATCCAATACAAGTGTATCAATATGTAGCATAGGTAGTTGCATGTTGGTGTAGGAGCTTTAAGCTAACTCAACTAACAACATGATATTGCATGCTTGATTTGCTATTTTTTTACTTTTTTAATTTGAAGTTTAATCTAGTGTATTTTTTATCCTTTTTTATGCATGGTATGCAATGCATGTTTGGTGTGAATTCACCCCCTATCACACACCTTTATGGTAGCTTGCAGGGTATTATGTAGATGTAGGTCTACTGTCTTACAGTTTATTTCAGTTGCTGATCGTGTAGCAACAAAATACTTGCGTGGTGTGCGATGTATGTGCCTTAAATGATACTTTGAATGTTAATCTTACGAAACACTCGTCAACAATAAAAATATAAATACTAGTGTTAATTCATTATCAATAATGACCGGCAGTAATACTTAAACAATTAATATGCACTTCAATAAATGTTGTAATTTTTGTGTTACCTTATATATTATTTAATATTTTCCAGTCAATTCAGAATGGTGTAAATGATATCCTAAATCATTATAATCTTCTCGGGTTATTTGTTTCTCTTATTTTCTTTTAATATTCTTCATTGACATTGAAATGAGCTTTTAACACTTAACTATGTGTGTGCTGATAACGAATAGGGCACGCATTTGATGTTTTTTTGGGAGAAAGGTGGCAAGAGAGAATTCAAACTTCCATTTAATAGATACACGTCACAAGCCCAATTATGATACTCACAGAAATTCAAGTATTCGTCAGTATGTAATTTTGAAAACCCGTAAGAGCTTTATTAAAATTTTAACGAGCGAAAGTGTCGAATTTGTAACTTACCCCTACGCCTTCAAATACTCTTTTATAAGCACTCAATGGTTGCTGCTCGTAATTAACTTCCTCTGAAAATGATCACATTTGGAAACGTGATGGTCTTGACTCTAATGAACGATACACATCGAAATGGAGCAAATGTGCTGTTCCGTTATCAAATATTGGAAAATAAAAGGTGTGCAAATAATAATGAGTAAAAAAATTCCGAGGTGTCTTCATTTCCGTCATCAGCCTGTATGTGTTTGACCCGCACTAATTTGATAGCAGAGTTCCCTCCCTCTCTCGCTCCATTTTTTAATCACATGAACTATATTTTATGCTGGGAGCTTACACTCATCCCTCTGCTGTATTAGCCCGGAGGAATTTCCTCCATTTCACGTAATTAGAGAGCACATACGTTCTTGCCACGGAAACAAAATGGTCCTTTTCTCCTTCCCCAAATTCTCCCGTGATATTTTTTTTTCGCGCGTAAGCTTCATTTTTTTACGTTCATTTTCTACCTCCCGGGGCGAGCCGTCCCAGGGTATCATCCGTAGTGGACCATTTTTAGGGCATGGGTTTGGGCGGACGCCTCATAGTCCCGAGACTATCGGGACAAAAGCCCTTGCGACCGCCATTGCTCCGTTGCCTCGTTGCAATTTGCCCCAGTCGGAAAGGTTTTTGACCTTACCGTCTCTTCCCTAATTGCAACCCTCGTCCACCGCCTTCCATTCTCCGCTCCCTTCCATTTTCCCGTTGCCCTAACTCCAACGACCTCGCGGGTTTAACCCTCGTCCCCAATGCCTTCGTTTTCCATTCCCTCGACGCGACCTCCCTCTCACAACGTCAATATCCCTACTTTTATGTCCTGATTTTCTATTCTTCATTGGGGTTCCTAGAATTCCACCGGAGACACGGCCGCCGTTCGGGGGTATGATAGCCATCGGTGGGAGGGTGGGGGAGCGAATCCACCGGTCGTTAGGACAATTTAGTTGGTTACGATTGCGGGCTCAGATGTCGTGTCCGTGATTGCTATCTGTCGGACGTCTGGGAACGGTTTACAGGAAATATTTGTCTTACCCAACACTGCTTCTTTGCAATATAGCCGGCTGGTTTTATGGGGATCTGTTTCGGTATTACGATATCGCGATGTAGATTTGCAAATATTTTTCGTGTCTCCTGTTCTCCCTTATTGTTAATTATCTCTCATTATTCCCTTTCCCGTCATTGTGGAATCAGGAACATATTAAACATTCATTATAGATAGTAATTTGTACTTTAAATTTCTTGAGAGATAATTTTCAAGCAGCAGCGATGATTTTGAAAAAAAACATATATCATACGTAATCGCATTCTCTCTTCAGAAACAGATATTAGTAAAAATTTCATCCATGCATATATGAAATTGTTATTGGCGTAAAATGCTGGAATGAACCGTTCCTATTGCAAAAGCATTATCACTTCCATCAAAGTAAGAGCTATTCATCTGTGGGTCTCTAAGCCTATGCGAATCGTAGCTAAATTAATTCTATGCATACATTTTGCGTCATGATGGGTTTCATCGCGTTATTTAGGGTGAAAAATGAACATCTTCAGGATTTCATTTTTTTCTAATCACCCCCGGCTAGGAGAAAATTGATTTAATTTATAATACAACGCAGATTTCAAACTGTGGATAGAGCTATACTACATATTATGTATCATTATTCAGATTTCTGGGTCTCTATCATGGATATTCATAAGGCGTGCGCTGGCGTTATCGCTATTTTTTAAATTTAGTTATGTCAGAGAGAACGTGATCTCCATTCTTTATTTTTCGCACAGCACTTCAAATTGCTTATCATAATCAGTGGAGTGAATTTTATAGACGGTAATTGTTAACCCTACGCAACTTCAGGGGTAAGCGTTATCAATACAGATTGCGATAACGCAAAAGATGCATCCGTGATTCCACACCTGATTCGTGAGAATAGCGGTTGATATACGATTTTAAGGTCATGTAAAGACATTTTCTTCGGATACACTAAATGTTTACCTATCGGATAGGCCTTGGGCCCTTTATGACTCTGCTGTTCAAACATATGCTATTTAAATTTCTTTACCCAACAATTTCTCTGCAGTGGAGTTACAATAACTTTAATGTAGTTCCATTAGATTTTCAATGCACTCCGGGTATTATATTTGTCCAATTCGAAATTTGTAAAGTGTAGGAAATTTTATCTGCTATGAATAACAATGAAAACATTCAGTTTAATGCCCTCTTGGTACTCAACGTTAAAGAAAGCGGTGAAGTATTTTACCTAAGCATATAAACAAGGCTGATGTGACGGAACCACTTTTAACATTTATTTCTACTGCTTCACGATGTCACAATATTGGCTTGGTTATCACGCACGATTTTGCTTCAGTTTGAGCTCATAAACTTTTTCACCAACACAGAAAAGAATGTTTAATATGCATCGCATTGTTTCCATGTAGTGTTTGTAAAAGTATTTTATATGATTAAATTTTTTAGCTGTGAAACAGATATAGAAAAACTGCAGTGTTTAACGATTACGATAGGTACCGTTGAAGTACCCATATTCTCACTTGAATTACACTTATCTCTCTTCTAAGTCGCTAGTCCATTTTTCCCTTCAAGATGACATGCATTACTACTTTTCATACTTCTTCATCTACATAATTCCCTGCAAACCGCCGCAAAGGTGAGTATCAGGCTTGGACCACCACCAGGCATGTATTTTCAGTGAAAATACGATTGAATTTGTTCTTGCTGTCGCTCAGGCATGCAAAAAATACCAGTCATTTCATGAATTAAATACAGTCAGCAAGTAATAAACTATCCATGATACCTTTCTTCTTTTTCTTCGGCCTCTCTTACTGAGCATGCTTCAGTATTAAACGACCTTCAGTAATCCATTTCCCTCAAGGGTCGGTTCCATCCACCTATTCTGCCTTTTATTAATGTCTGACAACAATTTTCTCTCCTCCCCAACCAGTACTTCCTCTCTTGTCAATCTTTCAGTTCATTGCAGTTTTCTCATCCTTCTACACGCGCGTTTCTAAAACCTCTAATCTTTTCTCGTTCTCCTGGGATGTCTCTTTGAACTCTATTGGGTTATTCACTTACTCGGTTGCATGGTTGAAATCAGTACCACTTTTGCATTTCATTTTTGCAAAATAATGTTTTTTATACTTGAGTCCAAACGTTTTACTATATTGAATCGCTGACTCCGAGTGTCCGATCATGATCGACAGCGTTGAGTTAGGTTATGAAATTGCCTTCACTGGACAAAGAAATTTCGAAAGTGAAATGCATTCCAAATGGTTTTCATTGATGGTATATTTTCTTTGCTTAGGATTCGTTGGTTGCTTGGTTTTCCGTGGAGGCGGCCGACAGCTGAGGATATTTGCGCCCTTTAAAGATAGCCGTGTAACTGGGTAATGATAGAAGTTTTCAGGGAACGGAGGAAGGGTGGAGAGAAACCTGGCTTCGGAATTAACCTACTCTTAACTACAGGCGCCAAGGGGTCCACGGCTTAACGTTCCATCCGACGGACGGAGTACTGGACTTGAAATGCCCTCCACTAGGCACGCAAGTACGAATCGGTTTGCCCCTGAAAAATCCGCCACTGCCGTAAATCGAAGCCTTGCCCCGCGGAACAGGATGCAAGTACTCTAGCCACCACACCAACCCGATCCCCTTAGTATTCGTAAATTACTTGCATACAATATGAAAACGAAAATATTTAAAATTTATGAAGGGAAGGGTACGACACCCTAAGAGTTGTGTACATTGTTACCTTGCTACTGTTCACTGATATTTCATAGCAGAAGAAACTTAGTCCTACGCAAAAGAGAGGGAATTAGAGGGATGGTAGCCTGGTGATAAGAACTATGTGTACGCAAGTTATGCAAAGAGTAACAATGCATGATGAGAATATGCTTTGTCACCGAGGCTGAGTGGAGCACACAAAAGGGATGAAGATTTTCCAGTTTGAATGTTTCACGAGCGGAGACGGTGGTATTTATTTTGAGCAAATAGGTGTAGCCTTCTCCTGGTTGTGTGGAAGAGTGTTGGAAGGGGTTTAAGACCCGTCGTTGTTGTGCCGTGCGATTTCGATAAGGGACATCGAAAAAGCGATTCCAAAGTCTCCGCGTCGGACGAAACGGCCTCCCGTAGTTTGCACTTAATGTCTGGGAGGTAACGGAGAATCAGGGGGGTTAGAGGAGGAGATAAGTCCGGCGACCTGGAAATAGTCGACTCAAATAGCAAAGCAGGGATGTTAAGGGCCTTTCTCACGAAACAAGGAAAAGAATAGCAGCTCGATCGAATCGGAGAAATGGTACGGGAGAATGGAACAGAGCTAAAATACATTGAAGAAGTAATAACTTACCAGGAATAAGAGGTTTGTATGGGACATCGTGCACGTACCATGAAATCGGTCATTGCATATACAAAGTATATTTTTACATTTTTACACGTACTTACATCGCACCACGACTGCATATTTTAAGTGGCCTTTGCTTGCGATGACGTAGCTGGATTAAAACGGTAGATAACCATTAAGACATATATATTTTCGTCTTGAAATCCATCAATTTCAACAAAATTGGTTTCATTTCGTCTATTTTATTTTTCGTGTTGTATTGGCGAAATTATTTTTTTCTCCATTCTCTGCTATGTTCATTTTTTACCAAGTATCAAATTGTCCTCTTGTATGATTTTGTCCCCTGAAATGTTCCTACGGTGTTCCCCAAATCACTATTCTGGGGCCCCTGTGAAATATTCAGTGCATTTTTTTTAGGGTTAAGCCATATTGTTTATAAAGTATCCTCTTAAATCTCATTCACCTATTCACATATTGGAGTCTTCGGGAAACAGAATGACAGTGAGCCGTTTGCTATCTCCACCTGCACACATCCTGCTATTGCCACCTCAGGTGCAATAGGTATAAAACAGGTGATAAAATCACGCATTTGACTTAACATTTAACGAAGATGGCCTTGAAAGAATTTAAGAGGAGATTTTTTGGGGGCCAGGCAGTACATTTCTCCTGAATATTCCATGGTGAAAATTTTGTCTTATATTATCATCATTTCAGCTGCTTTTGCAATTATTTTTCCGCTAGGGGTTTTGGTTTTATGTGTAGCTTGGAATTTAAATGCTAATATTTTTGTTAGTAAAGATTAGCTTTGTGATTAAGTTACGATATTTTTGGACTCATCGATTTTTAAGAAATTAATTGCTCAGTGGAAGGTATGCCTTAACTTTTACCTTCATTTTATTAATAATATATGTTCCACCAGAGGATGGAAATATCATTATCAAATAACAAAGGTTGAACGTTTGAGGCTTCACTTTGTGGAACCACAGGATTGGAAAAGGAAATTCACTTTGTACATCCCACACTAAAGTTTTATTGACTTCGACCATGGTTTCGACATTTGTATGTCATTATCAAGGTATAATGATATAATTGATAATGACATAAAAGTGTCGAAACCATGGTCGAAGTCAATAAATAAAACTTTAGCGTGGAATTTTCAAGGTGAATTTTCTTTTCCAATTTCAAATAACCAAATATACATATATTGCCAATAACCAGCGCACTAAAATATACTTCTCGGAGTTAGTGTTTATAGCGAAAATGATGCTTGAATATTTGAAATTTGATCTGTAGCCTGAAATCTTGCCAAGAGCTAATTTTTCCCATGCAATCTTGAACGTCATTGGTGTATGGTAAAAATTCTTATATTATTTTTTGTTTTTGCGATCAGTTGTGGTAAAAGTAATTTCCAGTGCCTTTTTATAATGACAAACCTCATCTAAGGAACAATTCTATTATTAATTCTATGAAGCTATAAAAACTTCTGGGAAGATAAAGTGCCTTGTTAAAATCAGGAATCTGATGCATATTTCCCTGCTGTGAGTATTGGATAACGGCATGAAGAAAAAATCTTTCTTAGTTCTCACTTGACGAAAACAGCATTGGAGATAAGTCCAACAGTTAGTGTGATTAGCAATGAACAATTGTGATTTCGTTACTTTCTCTGCTTCTCCTTATCCAAAACCGTACTATCTCAACAATTGCTGTGACGAGATTATGAAATATTAACTGTGAAGAGCATTTATCGCGAACCCAACGTAAATGTTCATACCTTGCATCAAAAAGTAGGGGACCCTCCATCCTAATATATCGAATGAAATTAAATTCTCGCAAATAATCCCTTTTAAAATTGATGTTAAAAATACATTGAAGCGACAAACGATTTTTACTCACCTTTGAGTCCATAAGCCTTGCATATTTGAGTATCGATTTATATTGAGATTTACAGTAACCTCTGCACTATAATCAGAAAATATAGCACATTCATTCCCTTTAAGATCTAGCTTTTGCTTGTGTTGAAGTTTAAACCAATCTGTAGGGACCACAATGTATACCTAGAGTTTGTACTAGTTAAGGTGGTAAGATTAGGAAATAAGGTGTCATTTTGCAAGTTGAAGGCCTATAATAGATCCGGCAAATATAACTATTTACATCAATTATTGATTTTCCGATTAAAATCGCTTTCATCGTTCGATGTCATCAAAGAAATAAAAACTACTTTTCACTGATATAATTCTGCGCAGAAGTTTCCTTCGGTACAAGGTTGTGCACAAAATGTATGCACCAATAATCATTTGTATGCGTCTAGAAATGTATGAATCTTGATTTGTATGTGATTGTTCTTACTTAAATATATATATCCAAAGAATCGCGTGCATAAACACTTCGTGCAGATGGCACATTAAAATTCAGTAGCAGAGTAAATTAATGTTCGTAGCTCGAGTGATGAATAAATTATGCGCTATCTGTATGGAACAACGTTGAATTCACCAGCACGTTTCCCGACAACGGCCTGATATCACTGATTGAAACACATGGAGAATCATGAGGGCAAACGCCACAGGAATTTATGCCAGCAATCAGCGAGGGTTCGAAAGACATCCACATAGTTGGATCATCAGTTGTCAATCATGATTTACGGCCCGCATAAATTAATCTGCCTTCAAACGTGCGGTTTCATTCCCATCGGTTATTTGTGCAACTAGTTCGTCGCTCTTTTGCCCTCGCCTCTATCTGCTTTGATTTTCAAACTGACCTCCCTCTCACATCTAAAAACTAGAGTCCACGTCCTTTCCTCCCTATGCGCCCTAGCTTCCGTCGAAATCTAAATAATACCCTGCAAATCACCATAAATACGTGTGGCAAGGAGTGAATCTACAACATATATGTTTACCTAAATTGCTTAAAGACAATTAGTTTCTGTATGTAAGTCGATTTGAAACAATTAAAAAAAGTATTTAATAAGTAAAGCAGGCATGCATAATACTGCTGTTACTTAGGTTATCTTAAACTCATTATGTCGACATGCAACTAGCTTGGCTATCTATTGATACACTTGTGAATACAATATTGAATATATTCACAACTATTTATATCCCTAGCAGTACGAGGAAAGAAAGGTATTTTAAATCTGTCGCTTCAGCAATCAATATCCTAATTGTATGTCCATGGTCCAGTAAGCCAGAGTTTGCAAACAGTTCTTAATATAATCAGTGAAAATGTTGTCTTGGAGTTTACATAAGAGCTTATTTCAACCTATAGTTTCATTATAATTTCCATATTAGGTCTTCTAATACACTGGTTATGTTATTATAAATACCATTTCTTACCTTCGAAAATTTTGCCGCTCTTCGCTGGGCACGCTTTGCCTGTTTCGTAAGGATCCCATATTCTGGCAACGTATGGTCCGAAAGTGTCCTAGCTTTAGCACATGCTTAACGTGCGCACGCGCCTTTCCTTGTCATTCCCGGTAACAGTGAGACTCCCTCTCTCCTCGCTTTTGCCTTCACACCACCTTCGCCACGATCTCTGTCTCAGAAGGGCTCTCCATCACCGTCCAGGCCGTCACCCTCCACTCGGCCCAGCAAGACTCTCTCCCACGCCACGCCCACCACCCGAGAGATCCGTCTTCAAGAGGTCTTCGCAGGAGAACTCGAAAGTGAACCGTGGGACCGCACGAACCCTAAACGTCTCCTCTTGCTGTCGTCCTATGCCAACGGCCTTGAATCCGCAGCGATCCCCATTCATTCCCTAGCGCCATGGTCGAATTGATCTCGGCGACTAACTCCTCCTCTGCTCTCCCGATCCCGTTTTTTTTTTGCATCGCGGATATCCATTTTACTGCCGGTCATTAAAGCCCGACCACGTACTGTCCACGTTGCAGGTCGAGAACTGTGCCAGCTAGTGTTGAAGCTTCCCTCCGCAAGTCGTGTGCTTGCTATCAGTCCGTAACGAGGCGTAGAATGTAAAAGTGGAGCGTTTCTATGCCTCCGACCGTAAGCTAACTAGCCATGGAGCTGAATTTGCAGCGCCACGTAGTATTTAAACTTCGCCACGTGGTATTTTCAGGCCTAGAAATCCATTGAGAATACATGACTTCATTTTACTCGCACAAAAATTCCTCTGAAAATAAATATCATATTTTTCCTCTTTTTATTAATTAATTTTTAATAGCTATCGACTCACTATTGCTTATTTTGCTCATTGTTGATCCACAGAAAGTCAGGGGTTCATAAAAATGTCTTCCGTAGATATACTGCTCAGTACTCAGATTTTCCTTTAATGTGAGATTAAAGTGGTGAGCGTGACACGTGTATTAATTTCGTTATTAATCCTATGGATAAATAAGAATCAAGTTGCTGGAATAACTCTTTGTGCCCTGAAACGGGATCATGCGTTTCATCATCATCTTATCGCGAACTCTTCAAGAAGCGCACAGTCATATAAGAAAATGTTCTAAAAACTTTACCAGTAATTAACTGGTAATCGTGACTGGAAGCTTCTAACAAAATTTTAATTTTACAACTTTTTAGCTTTCTTAAACATATTTAATGCATCATGATAACGTGGATTCGTGCATCATGAGGATCCTTTATCGGGTCCTAAATTTGTGGTTATGGGATCTAGCTCTGCGTTCACGTTATTTGTCACACATAGATTCTAGTCAAATGTTTTTGGCGATTAAGTAATTGGATCACCGTCAATGGAGATTCAAGGCTTTCATCATATAAAGGTGCTTCAGACCTGATTATGAAGTTTAAGGGTGAAATTAGAGTAGAAAGTGGGAAGATTGTAAGAGAACTATCGTCAAAATTGATCTACTGTTTGCAAGGGAGCCTAGGGGCCAAGATATTAACGTCTCATCCAACAATTGGACGATTGAACTTGGAACATTCCCCACACAGAATCACTATTGACACACAAGAAAACTCACACTCAAAAACTCGGGCCCAAAGGGTGGCAAACCAATATTCTGGACACTGAACCAATTTTTTATAATTATGGATTAAACCTTTAATTAGGCCCTGCAATTGCGTTGAAAAATAAAAGCTTACCTTAGGCCACTCCATTACAAATATAAAGAGCACGATCTTGAGTTCTGTCCGAGTGGATTAGTGTAGCTTTTATTTGCCAATGGAACGGGAAATACTTAAATCATGTTAATTCATCCATCTACCCAGGGATACTATATTTACACACTCCCTGCATCTACCAACGAAATTAATAACAGTTGTGACCAACGAAAATGAATATGGTTATTTTGATGAATGTGTGCATAGTTTGACTTAAGGGATTACCGTTCAATCACGATGGAGCAGTTTTTAAACCAGTATTGGTAGTAATTTTTCCTTGGTAAACTGGCCCCTATTTTAGCGACTTCGTTCAATACTCCATTGTTGGATGAGACGTTAACCTGTGGTTCCCTAGGCGCTCCTCACTCTTCCATTCCCATCCAGCAAATATGATGATTATATGAAGTGATGTGGAGGAAACATTCATTTCCGCATAGTTACCTCTAAAAGTGATGCTTATCTACACGTGCGGTTTGAATTACCCCTACCTTCTCAATGTTTACCGTACCTACCTTTTGACATTTCCGTGACCTCAACTACCAGCATTTCGGTTTCCATTCCCTTTTGCGGCTGAACTCCTCTCTGGCTGGTAATAAGGACGTTGAATTAATCAATCGATTCTTTCCATTTGAATTCTATATCAGTACTTCCCATTAACATTTTGCGCCGCAAAGGCGAGGAAGCCAGCTCGTTTTCCATGAGACCGCCCATCAACCCTTAACGGTCTTCTCCTCCTATCTCCTCAGGGTTCATTCCTTTTCCTCGTTTTTATTTGTTTGGATTCATTTCATCAAATTCTCCGATAACTTTTCTCCAAACGACCCACCGCCATTTTCTTTCTCCCTCCTCTCATTATTCTCCCCCGTCTTTATTAGTTGACGTCAATAGATGCCTATTTTCAAAAGACGTCTTCCATCTTGACCGTTTCCTTCCGTTGTGATTCCCACCGAAAACTTCTAAACTATGCTCACGTTTTTCCCTTTTTTTTGACTTCCGTTTCGTGACCTCAATGACAATTTATGCCTCTCGTCTCGTTTGCATTTATCTTAAATGGAAAACAGCAAAAATATCTGAGTAACAAGATGACTTAAGTATTAATAGATAGTTGTTATACTTTATTTATGATGGGAATCGGTTATTTATTTTAATTTATAACATCTATTAGGTAAATTCCTCGCGATTCGATTTTATGTGTGTCAGAACTTCGTTGAAAATCGCAGGTGGCCAATAAAAAGGAACTGGCCCCCCAACCCTGATCATCATTATTGGTCAACAATCCTAGGATTGGTTGACGCAGCCCTCCACTCGATTCTTCTATCGGCCAACCTCTTCATATTGACGTAACTACTCTTTTACGTCCTTCACAACCTGTTCCATGTATCTCATACGAGGCCTGTCTTTTCCATTATTCCCGTTCACTTTTCCCTCGACGATTGTCTTCATCAGGCCATTGTGTCTCATGATATGGCCGATCAAGTTATCCCGTCTTCTTTTTAGAGTTTTCAGCAGACTTCTTTTTTCTCCCACTCTTCTTAGGACTTCTTCGTTTGTAACTCGGTCGATCCATTTTATATTCATCCTTCTGTAGAACCACATTTCGAATGCTTCTACCCTTTTATTCTCGCAGCTATTATCGTCCAAGCCTCACTGCCGTAAAGAAACATACTCCAGATTTATGTTCTTATAATTTGGTTCCTTTTTTCCACGCTTGTACTTGCAGCTGTAAGTAGATTCATCTTTTTATAGAATGCCCTCTTTGCCTGGGCTATTATATAGACTGTTCCTTTCTTGCTGTATTCATCGTTGGTTATTCGACTTCCAAGGTAACAGAACTCTTTCACCTCTTCCAGTTTTTTGTTTTCCTAATTCAACGTTGGTTTTGGTCTCTTCTCTCTTGCTGAACACCATTATAAACATTTTATTTGGCAATGGAAAGGGAAATACTTAAATCATGTCAATTCATCCATCTACCAACGAAAATAAATAACAGTTGTGACCCACGAAAAGGAATATGGTTATTTTGATGAATGTCTGCATAGTTCGACTTTAGGGATTACTGTTCAATTACGATGGTGCAGTTTTTAAACCAGTATTGGTAGAAATTTTTCCTTTTTAAACGCCCCTATTTTAGTAGGGAATCATTATTAGTAGGGAAACATTTTTTTTACTGCTGTGAACGACTTGTCTCCTGCTACATCTACATCTACATCTACATAATACCCTGCAAGCCACCACAAGGGTGTGTGGCAGGGGGTGATTGCTCACCAAACATGCACTACATATCATGCATAAAAAAGGAATAGTATGAATATAGTAGTCAGAACTACACTATTTAAAAAAGATAGAAATTGCAAATAAAACATGCAAAAACATTCTGTTAGTAGGGTTAGCTTTAAGTACTCATACCAACATGCAGCTACCAATGCTATTCATTGCTACTCTCCGATAGGACATATTTACCGTTATTCGTATCTCTTATTGTGCGAGGGAAAAAGGACATTTTGAATCGGTCAGTTCGGCAATCAATTTCTCTAACTTTATGATTATGGTCCAGTCTGCCATAGTAAGTTGGGGTTCGTAAAATATTTTTAACATCATCACTGAAAATATTGCCTTGGAATTTGTGGAAGAGATTAAGTCTAAATTTCAACCTGCGATCTGACAATGATTCCCATTTCAATTCATTTAATAGACTGGTTACGCTAATATAATTATCGTATCGTCCCTTTACAAATCTTGCCGATCTTCGCTGCACACGTTCAAGTTCATTACTTAGACCGATTTCGTAGGGATCCCATACACTGGCAGCATATTCCAAATGAGGTCTAACAAGGGAAAAGTAGCTGATTTCTCGTACATGATCGTCACATTTACCCAATACTCTTTTAATGAAACCCAGTTTGCGATTCGCTTGACCCATTATTTCACGAATGTGTTTACCCCAGGAAAGATCATTTGTCAGTCTTATTCCAAGATATTTAATGGATTCCACGTTAGTTAATTCATTATTACTTATTTTGTAAGTGGTAGGAGGAGAGCTATTCTTTTTCCAAAAATTCATTACAAGGCATTTCTTAAAGTTTAATTCTAACTGCCATGTATCACACCAAGTTTCAATTGCTTGTAGGTCAATATTTAAATATTCTTTATCGTTCGGGCATAGAATTTCACTGTACACTACTGCGTCATCGGCAAATAGACGAAGCTTACTTTTTACCACCTTTTGGATATCATTAATATACAAAAGGAATAGGAGTGGACCTATCACACTACCTTGTGGGACACCCGAAGTGACTTTAATTGCCGGTGAGGAAACACCGTCCAAAACAACCCTTCTAATTGATCTTCAGATGATATCTGGCCACTGTTCTTTCCATGGTTACCAGAATCTTATTCTGATCCCTCTATGTCTCTGCTATGACTGTTATGTCATCAGCGAACCGCAGTATGCTATTTTTTTCTCCGAGGATATTCACTCGAGAAGACTTCTCCTTGATTTCATTGATGGCTCACTGTATGTAAACACTAAGATATACAGGAGACAGTGCACAGCCTCCCTACCCTGTATGTGTCAATTTCACACGTCCATGGCTTAAAACGGGCTGAGCTCTAACTCACCTATCAAAAACGAGCCTTGGAATTGAACCTAAGTTATGTATTATTTGGTTAAACGAATTGAAGTGTAATGATGTAGTTTTTTTTAGTTGGTTCTATGAATTTCTTTACTCTTTGCAGTTGAGTCAATTGTTAAGAAGAAGGAATTTTCAGGGTTACACGCAAAGATCTGTTAACTTAAGTTTTCCATGTGATCTGTGAAAAAATCAACGTTTCTCCTGAAATTATAATTTTAGAAAATGTTTCTTCTTCTCTGATAATCTCCATGTCTTCATTATGATAATCATGCTGTTATCATCAACATTTATCCTCTCGAGAACGATGGTCAATTAGAAAATTAAGATTATTCCACTCAATTTTCAGCCTACGTAAAGTGGATGGTCTTTAAATAAATCACTATTAATAGAGACTCCTTTTTACGTGCACTTTTAATTTCTCGGCATCGGGAAAATTATAAGAGCGAAATGAATCCTTTGTAACAATGAATCTTACTTAGAGCTCTTGAAACCCCTAATCTGTTTTTATGTGACACTTAGATCATATCGCCCGTAAACTAATGATCAGATTTGGTGACCATATCTTTTACGTTGAAGTGAAAGTTCAAGTGGCTGCTGAGATTCATTTCCAACACAATGTAAGGCATGATTAACTAATACTTAGCGTAGTAATGGATGAACCTTATTGTTAACTGGATTACTAATTCAACGGAATTAATTACGATCATCGTAATTTCAGCTGGTCGTCTGCACTTTTAATTGAGAAAAAGTGTAAAGTATATGTCACCTTCATGTCGCCTTTTGGTCCAGGGTTTCGTGGAAGATCGTTAAGAAATCGTTTCGCTAACTATAGGCTCTACCGCTGGGAAATATATGGTCAAAGGTTCATAATGCATATATCTTTGGCACTTAATAACTTTGCAATTTTGGAGGTCATTCATTGACTCCTATTATTGAAAAAGTCAATCTCTCGCCATACATTTGGTCGAAAGTTTGCACATATTAATTATTAAATCATTTTTGGTATCAATTCTGTTACCTTCCTTTATAGAAATAATGTAGGCTCACATACTTTTAACCCGCACTCATAAACTAACAGAAGTTTTTGTAATGCTTCACATCTACACTTCTGAGTTCCTCCTCTTTACTGGCGGCAGGGCTCATTTTCCAATAATACCATGTAACCTCCGAGAACTATTTCTTAAGCGTCGTAGAACAAGTGTGAAATATTTTAGTTACCCAAATCCTCCAGAATTTTTTATTCCGCCGGCAGATAGCGTACTAGCTTGGCAAGTAGTGCTTTAGGATACGGACCGTACGGTCACGGGCTTAAAACAGGTCAAATCCATTTCGGAAGCCTCTCGCTAGAATCGCGATGGAAAAATTCTGGATTATAAAACTTCCTGAAAACTCTCAGGCAGACTATGGTAGTGAATATCCCCATCTTTTTGAGTATGCAAATTCGACACCCCTTGTGTATTTTTATAAAGGAAGCAATCTTCGTTACATCACCAAGTGCTCAAGTGTGAATAAAATGTGCTGAGTGATAAAGCCTCAGCGGAGATATTATGAAGTTCAAGGCCAAGGGTTTGGCCAGCGTTAGAATTATCCAATGAATTTGTCAATTAAATAATAAAAGTACAAAGACTATCACTATATAAATAAAACCACTCTGGATTTAAGCTAAGAAACAATAACATCGTTAATTATGCTAGAATTGTGTGCTTGTCTTCCTTAGTATATGTACCTACCCGGTAATTACTAATAATTTAGTCTCTATTCGTTTACTTTTCCTCCTGTTCATAGACGTGATTTCGGGAAGAATGTTGGGTAAGCGGGGAAGAGGGAGAAGAAGAACGGATAGTACGGTTAGAATAATGGGAGGCAATTGATCCTGAAGAGGGACATTATGTGAAATTTAGACGTGTGAGAAGAATTAAATATCCATTTAGACCCACCTTCACCGGTAAATAACTAATAATGATATCACCAAAACCGTACCATTTAACGATGCTCAAGTTATAAAATAGGAGTGATAAAATAACTCCCATCTCTTTAATTTATTTCATTTCATTAACACCTCTTGTTTATTGCTGTTTCGAAACTGATGGAGAATTTTAATACGTGGATCACGATTCTTAAAAATATCTTAAAACAACATAATTAAAATATTTCTATTATTTAAGTTATAATAATTTTCTATCACAAGTTGCTCGGCTATGTTTCAAATCATTCCAATAAGTTTTCTAAGTTTTAACCCTGAATCATCTTGAAATTCCATTATATTCTCGGTAATTGGCATGCTCTCCTGAAAAGTTTTTTCCAGTTTTAGTAATATAACCTCTACCAAAGAAATAATTTTGTCTCAAGTCGTCAGAGATACTCCGTACCCAAGTTTCAACAAACAGAGTCTACGGACCTAAAAATTGCAGCCTTTATAGTCTAATTTTGAAAATAAAAATCTAAGAGTAAAATCTGCCGGTCCTCTATTGCAAGTGACATGGAGAATTTAATTCTGAATGCAATAATGACAGAAAACGTTGGAGAATCGCAAAAACACCCTCGCGCGCTTGCAAAGCCGTCGTTAGAACCCTGTGCCACTTGTGACCTAAATATGCCATCCCTATTTGCCCTATAGTTTTTATGAAAGCTCAGTCATTTTGTTGAAATTGAATATTCAACGACTAGCCCACATGAGAGTTTCACCGTCAAAGTTGGGCTACGACAGTTTATCTGGAGTTTTTATCATTTTGCCACAGTTTTGGAGATAGCGCAGCGTTAAAACGGCCTCCCAACCGTTGCATTTCCCTCCGAATAAAATAGTTCGGTCTTTACCCACCCCCACTCCAGGGACTCTTTTTCTCTCCCCCCCCCTGATTCCACGGTCCGCACCCAATTCCATCCTCGCTCTTCTCTGACGCCGAAGGCCACCTACCGCCCACACTGTCTCATGCCCCACTATCCCCACTATCTCTCCTTCGTCCGGACTCCGTTCCCCCGAACGAATGGGACGTATCGACCCCCAAACCCTTTTGGACAGCCGGAGTAATTGAAAGCATTAAGGGGAGCGTCTTGGACGGAGTCGTCGTCTCGGCCATCGGTCACGGGGATGGCGGCGACGCCGTGGGCCCGGGGAGATTTCCCTCCATTTCCTCGAATCCACCCCATTCTTACTCCCTCTTCCACTCCCCTGCTCCTTCACCCCCTCCTCTCCACGTTGCCCTCCTTTCTTTCTCTCTCTTTCTCCCGTCCTTTCGACCCCCATTCCTCTCCACTCCCATGCCATATCCTCTCCCGGTTCCTCCCCTCGATCCACATTTTAATATCCTTCTACTTTCTCATAACTCTCTTCACTTTTCTCCTGCTTTCGCCGCCTCATCTCGCCGCTCCCCTGAAATAAGGCGTCGTTCAGATTATTCATTTCCCCCCACGTTATGTTGAATTTCCTTTAAGATTATCCCGTATTTCCTTCACGGTAGTGCTCATGTAGTGCTTCTCGGTAGAGATTTTTCAAGGATTCTTTAAGATAGGCATTTTCCTCGCGTCACGTTTTTATTTCTTCCCGGTAGTAGCATGGCATATTGACTTATAAGTCAAACTTTTGAACTGCTGACATGTACGTATAAAATTTTAAATCCTATCAAATTTAAGCTAACTTAGAAATTTTTGCATAGTTATCCTTTCTCCATATAGTTTTGAGATAGGTATGACTGATGAATATTTTTGAATAAGTGTGAAATATATCAAAACTGAAGATGATATATTTCCAGTGACACGTGTTTATTAAACACAGTGGTTGTTATAATGTATGATACCAAGTTCTTCACTCTTTATTTATTTACTAGTAGACCTGCGACCTGCTTTGCAAGCAGTCTGTCTGGTGTACTCTTGATGTTAATTATGTTCAAGTGTCAAATGAGCTTTTACAGTGTTTGAAAACTACTGGCGACACATTACCAATAGGTGGCAGTAGTGCTTGTACTTCAGGCAGGCAGTTACTGCTTCACTACTCAAAGTAGTCTTTGCATTTTTTTACACTTTTGTGCATCAACTTTTTATATGCATTTCGTATGCAGAGAGAAAGAAATAGCTATTTTCAAAATTGATAAATGTGTCCCAATCTAATTATCCTATATGTTTTTGTACTTTTATCTAATCCAAATTTTTATTATATGTTGTCTCCCACTCTCAAAAACCACGTTTTTGCATTTTTCTCTGCACCTCAAACTGCTAAAAATCCAAAACAACTAACAAATCATGCAGACAGCGAATTCACACTCAATGTACCAAACCTCACTCTTTTAGCTCAAAACTTGGGAGATAACGAAGCAAAACAGATACAGAATGACTGACTGACACGCTACAAAATTAATATATATTCCAATTAACCTGCTGATTTAGTAACAAACATTAATACATAATAAACGTTTTATAACCTTCTTTCAACTATTATAAAAGTACCTACTTCAAAACGCCTAGCTTTGGAATTCACAATTCACAAGATCGGGGCCGGTAGGCAAAAATTGTTTTATGTCACTATCTGCACATCGAGAACGTCAATTAATATTTTTTACTTACAAAATTGATTGATGAAACCAATTACACATTCTTCAAATTCTTCAATCCAATTTTTGCCCCTTTGCCAAAAAGGTAAACACATTTACTTAAGAACGTAAACATATATGCATAGCAACTGGATCCCCATGTTAAAAGATAGGTAAAACACTAATTTTTCTTTTGATTTTTTCCCTGCACTACTAACCGCTAAAAGTCCAAAACTACTGCCAAATCATGCAGACGGAGAATCCACACTCAGCGCATCAAACCTCACTCTTTTAGATCAAAAATTGGGAGAGAAAGAAACAAAACGGATACAGAATGATGGACTGACTGACACGCTACAAAATTAATATACCTACCTACCTATAGAGAAAATCCTTAATTCTCACTCTGAGTGATGCGCACTCTTAATTATATGGTGGATTTAACACGAAGGAAAACAAAATGACTAACATCATTCAAGTGTGATTAAGGCAGTTTTTCCGTAGTTTTGATAGTGCTTCTTATTCTCATACATATGTAAATAAATACGTTAGTTTTTGATTTTATACTCATTTTGTAGACGGTTGCACTTTTTAAATAGTTGTTTTTTTATTCAGTACGTGTTAAGTCCAAAATTGTCGTCTCTTGTGTACTGAAACTAGAAAATGTTATGTTTTTTAAGAAATTATCATATGAACCTCAGGTAAATAACACGGAAAAAAGTCATATCAATCAATGCCTTTCGATTTCTTGATGCACATATCGTAAAAGCGTATCGTGAAGGTGTACATGCTGACGTCGAGCTACTCTGAAGAAGATATAGAAGAAATGTATGAGCAACTGGAAGAGGTTCTAGACACAGTAAAAGGAAAGGAGAACCTAATAGTTATGGGAGATTGGAATGCAGTGGTCGGAGAGGGCCGAGAAGGAAGTAGCGTGTGTGAGTTCGGTTTGGGAAAAATAAATTCCACGGGAGAAAGGCTGGTAGAGTTCTGTAAAGAAAAGAACATGGTAACAGCAAACACCGTCTTCGAGCAACATCGGCGAAGAATATGTGCATGAAAGATGCCGAGGGATAGAGGAAGATACCAGATAGACTACATCCTTGTCAGAACGAGATATAAGAACCAATTTAAGCAGTGCAAGAGCTACCCTGGAGCAGATATAAATAGTGACCATAACCTGGTGTTCATGGACAGCTGCCTGCGATACAAGAAGGTGAAGAGAATTACGAAGGAATCAAGATGGAACACAAAGACACTGGAGGAAAAATAAGCAAGAGAAAGGTTTACCTCTACCATCGTTTCAAAACTAGAAGTGAAGGAGACAACCGTTACGGGAAGATGGAATGAAATAAAGAAGATCATTACAGAAGTTGCACATCAGCAACTTGTGAGTGAAGAGAAACGGCCATGGATAACGACCCAAATAAAAGACCTCGTAGTAGAAAGAAGAAAATACAAGAATCCAAGAAATGAAAGTGAAGAGGTTCAATATAAGAAGTTGAGAAACCAAGTAAATAGAGAGTGCAAGAAAGCCAAGGAAGAATGTGTAGAAAACTGCTGCGAAGAAATAAATAACAACATAATTGAAGGACACTCAGAAATGGCTTATAAACTGGTGAAGAGACAATTCGGAGAAAGGAAAACAGGATCCCACAACATATGAGACTCGAATGGAAAGATACTCATAAAACAGGAGTAGATAGGGAAGACATAGAAGCAATACATCGAAGATCTCTATCAAGCCCTCATACCACTGGAAGCTGACTTAATGGAAGAAGAAATCAGGGAGGATGAAGATTACTGGGGGCCCGAGATACTGAGAAGCGAATTTGCCAGATCCGTGAAAGACCTAAGGAGCAACAGGGCAACAGGAGGGGACAAAATAAATGGAGAAATCATCAAGTAAAAGGGTAAAAGCAAAAGATACCCTCTTTGGAATAATCAAAGATAGCTATAACATTGGGAGACTACCAGAGGACTTCAAGAAGAGTGAAATGATCGCAATCCCGAAGAAGCCAAGGGCAGAGAAATGCGAAGAGCCCTGAACATTGACCCTGGTGTCACACACAACGAAAATACTTACTAGGATAATTAACAGAAGAATGGAAGGAAAGATCGAAGTGAATCTTTCGGAAAATCCATTCGGATTCAGGAAAAACCGAGGGGATAGGGAGGCAATACTCAGCTTAAGGATACTGGCCGAGAAAATGATACACCCAAACAAGCATGGACATATATATATATAGCATTCGTGGACTTGGAAAAGGTCTTTGACAACGTCGGATTGAACAAGATGTTTAAGATGTTCAAGATAATGGAAGCAATCGGAATAGACTGCAAGGATAGAAGAATAATCTATAGCCTCTACAAGTACCAGGTCACCACAATGCGAATGAAAGACGAAAGGAAGATGGAATCCAAAAATCCAAAATGAATAAAGGAGTCAGACAAGGATGCAACCTCTCCCCAGTGTTATTCAATATATACCTGGAAGAAGCAATAAGAGCCGCAGAGGACATTGGTATCAAGAACATCAAGGTGAATGGCGAAGAAATAAACATGCTAAGGTTTGCTGAAGACATCGCAGTTGCAGCAGAAAGTCGAGAGGACCTGCAAGCATCCCTGACCATAATGGACCAAGTACTTCAAGAATATAATATGAGCATCAACAAGAAGAAAACTAAAATCAAGGTGTGTCAAAGTGAGAAGCTTAGAGTAAATATCACAATTCGAGGAGTGACATTGGAACAATGGGAGAACTTCACCTACCTCGATATCACAATAACTTGGGATAAGAAGATGGACATCAAGCGCAAGAATAGGAGACGTTTATGAAGAAGAGACAACTACTGTGCTCAAAGAACCTACGGCTGCAAACAAGGAAGCACTTCATCAAAACATTCGTATGGAGTGTGGCACTCTATGGATCAGAGATATGGAACATCGGGAAACCAGACCAACGAAGAATTGAAGCCTTCGACACATGATGCTGGAGGAGAATGTTGAAGATTCAATAGACAGATAAGGTGAGGAACGAAGAGGTGTACAGAAGAGCAGATGAAGAAAGGACAATATGGAAAACCCTACGGCAAAGAAGAACGAGATGGATTGGACATAACTTATGGCACAATGAATTAGTTAGAAATATAATAGAAGGGAAGATTGAGGGGAAGGTCCTGCCAGGAAGACCAAGGGACAAATATATAGGGCAAACAAAGAAGGACGTGAAAGAAAAAAACATACCAGGGCGTGAGGAAATTAACACTGAATAGGGAAGTATGGAGGGCTGCAGTAAACCAATCCTAGGATTGACATACTGATGATGATATCGTAGCATAATCATGTTAAAAGTTTTCTTTGGGAATGGGATTTTTCAAGAAGTATTCCAGTTTTGGCCGGCGAACATTTTTTTAAATCTTTACTGGTGTTTTCATAGGATAGTTTTAACCAAAGGAATAATCTGAGTGATTTACTGTTTTGGAGTACAGTGTGTTAACCATCCATCATTTTTTGTTCTTTTGTTTTATTTATTCGTTTTTCTAATCCAAAATGTTTAAACTTTTAATATGATATGCTACGTATCGGCTGTCCTTTAAAATATAGTTTTACATATTTTTTCATCTCTTGTTTATCAGCAAAAAAGTTTTGCGCGATTCATCTCCTTTTTAAAAGAATTTATTGCATCAAAGGTGATACTCTCTATCTCATTGATTAACATGTAAGTTGTAACGTATCAATGTTTAGCCATGGCATGCTGGGGAGTTGGAGAGCCGCCATGTTGGTTTTTGTACAAAATATTTATACGGAGACATAGGGAAATATGGCGTCGGCCTCGACAATGGCCAATTTGTCATTGAGCCTGGTGATTCAGGTCATTCGGGAGTTGCATTCCCAAGAATAGAAATTGTCTCGCAGGCTATTGTTGAACTCGCGGCAGGTTACGGAGGGAGACTAATTATGGCCGGGCGTTAACAATTAAGAAGTGCGGATATAAAGAGGGAGGAAGAGCGAGACGGGGGGCTAGGCTTCTAGGCGGCTAGTCGAGGAGTCGAACGAAGGTGAAGGCTGATAGTCCAAGAAGAGGGAAGTGTCTTCTAGGCGAGTCTGATAGTCCAAGAACAGTGAAGGGGCGTCTAGCTTCGAGTCTGATGGTCTGACAACAGTGAAGTGGAAAGTGGCATGGCGGAGAAGCCAGGATTAACCCAAGGAGACGGGGATCGCCTCAGCTAGAAACTCCAGATAAACTAAAGGGATAAAGCGGTCCACTCCCCACTATTATGTAGGTACTTATTTTTAAGAGGGTACTGGCTATATTTTATGTGAAAGTGAAAAGTGAAATGGCTCGTGAAGTGATCTATGGCCTGTAAAAATTGAGCCTGAAGATACCAAGAGTGAAAGTGATATGTTGTGAGGGTAATTTATTATGATAAATGTCTATATTAATTTGTATTGTGTGTGGAGAAAAATCAAATTGAAAAGGAAAAAATTACAAAGTGATACTCTGAGATGAAATATGAATAAATTATTTCGATAATTATAGATTGAATGATATTTTTATGTCCAAATTAAATATTCATTTGGACACTGCCAAAGTTCTTACTGAGACAATCTTTTATTTATAATGTGCCCGACGTCATCATTTTACCTATAAGTCCTGAGATAGTTTAAGAGAAAAATAGACACGGTTTTTAATGCTAAATTAGCAAGGTAAATATTCATTAGAAGAGATTCATGTTTCGTTCATCTCACAAATACCGACTTCTGTTCGCCAATTCTTCTATTCTTTATGGTTCTAACCCCATATAAATACAATGTATACGGGGATTTATATTTCACCGTAACCTGGGAAATGCGACTGATTTAATCTCAGTATCAAGAACATTTCTCGAAAAATTATTAAATTCCATCCTTTTCCCTTGTGTTTATTTCGCTTCATTCTCTCACCCCTTAACTCTGTGACGGATCCTGCTCCCCACAGAACATCCGCCTTTGTCTCATCCTTCGTCTGCTTTGGCGTCCATACCTCCCCATTTCTCTTACTCCTCTTCCCACTTGGCCTGCCCAACTTCCAGTTTCACTGTGTCCCGTGAGGGGGGGAGAGGTGAAGGGAGTGGGGAGGAGGTCCAAACATGCGCCCGTGGATGGCCCTTGACCCTCCATTAATCACCTCCGTAGGACTATCCCCTCTTACGCCACCCTTTTCTCTTTCTCTCTCTCAACCCACCTTTTTTCCCTACTCAACCCCCCACATTCATCCCTCTCTCTCTCTTTCCCTATATCTTTTCTTTTACGTGCGCGTGTGTGTGTATGCATGTGCCTATGCGATTGTGCGTGGGCACTTGTGTTCCCGAACGTCCATCCATCTTTCCTTTCCTTTCTTTCGTAAAAACCGAGTGGGAGGGAAGAGGGACGACACCTTGTTTTCCTTTGTGGAAAAAAAGAAACCCGCTGCCGAATATGGAATGTGTGTACTCTTTCATCAGCTGAATCGAAATTCCTGAAACGTCCTGCCTTGCGAATTTATGGGTGAGTGACCACCCCTCTTCAATGCTCTTTCTCCCTTTGTGCACGATTGTGCTACCTTGGACCAAACGTGGTTCAATAGAACGTTTTGTGCTAATTTTCTAAAATTAACAGGAGAATTCCTCAACACAGCATGTAGCCGAAGGATACCCTTCCCTTGATACTAACCTCAGGTTGAAAAGAAACTGTCTATGGAGATAAGGCGCGTATTTGCAATTCATTTATACTCTGAACTTTAGAAAAAAATTCGTATTATTAGTGTGATTTCATATTCATTTTTATTTTCATCATTTACTTGTCATGGCTACAATTTTTATTCAATTTAGGAACATTTCTGAGATGATTGGAGAAAAATATTTTTTTAATATTGCATCTCATTTTAAGAGCAATTGTGATCGTATTTTTGTGGTGAAGGAAAATCTCTCTCATAATTTATTTTCCTTTTTATATTTGTTGCAGATTGTAGCTCCTAATTTCAACTTCTAGCTTCATATTAATACTGTAAATTTCAGGGTGAATATGTATGATAAGAAGCAAAGTTAATATTGAATAAATAATACAATAATATTGGGGATATAATATCATAATGGAATAGGGGTATAATGTCTTAAAGCGGAGACCGAACGACGTCCACGGCACGGCGTTAGGGATATCTTCAAGCGTCCTATAACTGTTATCTTTCACGGGAAATGTTGATTTCAATGCTGTTTAAATTACTAATTCAAATGAATTCTACTTTTTTCTTTGCATTATTTTTACTCGACAGAGTGACCACAATCGTAGCCCGAAATATTGATGGCACCTTTTTTTAACAGGAAACGGAAAAACGTCTCCTAATGCGTCTCCTATTTCAGCTTGTAAATTTCACTGTCAAGATATTTGTTGGCTATATGCAACCTGCATAATGCGCGTGCTATCGGGATTAGCCGAATCAGTAGGTGCCACATGGCAATCAAGTGGAAGGAAGCCAACGACTTGATACAGTTAAAAGTACTTATCCTATAGAGATTGAATCAGTACTTGTTAGATTATGATGAAACAGATTTTCGAGTGCTTATCGAACATTTTGTACGCTAAATACTGCTGCTACGGAGAAAAAATATTTTGAATATTTCTTTTCTTCGGACTATGCTCATTGAGCCGCATGATTTAATAGCGTAAGTATATTGAAGAAATGGGTCGGGAAGAAGAGGAGTAATGATTATGAAACTTAACGAAAAATTGGTAATTGTTGTTTTTAAGGGGAGGCAACATACCTATAAGGTAATACAGCGAGTTGGGGAAGGTGGTTGATGGGGTAGAGGTAGGAATTTATGGGAATGGAGAATGGATGGATAGAAACTCGGCGTCGGCATTTGCCAACTCTTAACGAAAGGTGTCATAAGGTCCACGGTTCAACATACAATTCGATGGGTATAGTAAAAAACTGTAAGTGCTTTTCACAAATCACTCAAGTGGGAACCGGTATTCCGAAAATTTGAATTTGAACCCTGGCCCTCGAGATATGGAGTCGGTACTCTAGCAACCAAACAAACCTTGTGCCGTTTCGTAAGAATGCCAGACTAAAAACCTGAAAATACAGCGCAAACTATTGTAATCCTATATTGTTAGCATGTTTTCAATGACCCAACTAATAGAAAGTGCGGTCAGTGATGTTGATATTTTAGTTTTTTTCCCAATGAAAATGAAAAGCCATAACTAAGAATGTGTACTTTTCACCGTGTATTCAAACTGGAGAATTATGTATAAATAATATGAAGGTATTGGTGATAGTAACAAAGACAATCATAAGCCAGTTCAATCATTAAATGATGAGGCCTCCTTAAATCAGTGAATGTATTGAAGCAAACTCTCAATCCATTCAACAATTCTTGGGTGTGATTCAGACCGGGAGGAAAGGTATAAGGATAGGAATGGAAAGGATGGGGGCAGTACCTCCATTCAACAATCATTGTTGCATTGATTCAACATATTCTTTATTTATATATTGGAAATATATGCTAACAATAAAAGGTTACAAATATTTGTATTGCATTTTCAGGGATTATATTCAAAGTGCTCTCGTAGAAAAGAGGAAACTAAAATGTTGGAAATTACATATGTGCTTATAAATTATATGTGTTAAACAAGGTAAATAAGTAGTTAACATTGAAATAATGACTATTTTCAAGAAAGTGACATCTATTTTAGTATTGAGAATTAAAAGTATATTTAGATGGTGAAGTAGGGATCAGACATAACAAATAATATATAGTTAGAGTAATTCACCTGGCGATAAATTATTCGAAATTTTTAGATATTATTCATTTGAAAGTATTTATTAATAATGAGGAAGAATAGAACTATCTGGGCATTGCACATGGTGCACTCTTCGTATAATTATTGCATTATGCACTCTCTTCAACTGATCTAGTCATCTAGCTTGCGAATGTTGAGTAATGATCAATTTTTAGTTTTGTATTCTACATTTAGGACAAGTTATGTCTGAGTAGACTCTTGCTTTGGACGGCTTAAGTAATTTAATTTAGCCAATTCATCTACAGTATATATTTTTTGAAGATGAAGATGCGCAACCTACCATGAATTCCTAATGTTAATCCATGGTGCATATTTTAGTCTTTCCTCCTTTTCTTTCTCCGATTTTATTTCGCTCGCACGTTGCAAAAAATCCAAATCTCTTCTCCAATCGACGGCTCCGTTTCTGCCAGAAGCAAGGATCCCCTTAGTTATTATCATTTCCTCTGACTGGCTTCTTATTTCAGCCCCTTTTCCAGCATTAATTCTCGTACAATTTTCCACGGCTCCGATCCCCAATTCTTTCCTTCTCGCTCTCCAGATATTTATGCCCCTTGTTTTTCCTTATCTCTTGTTCCTCGCCCCCCCTCCTTCCATTCTGCTCCTCCACTCTTGCTTCCGTCTCTTTCCTTTGCGACGCACTCAACCTCATTGATTTATCACGCGTCCTGTTTTACGCTCACCCTTCCTCGTTCCGGTCCAAGATTTACGTGCTCCTTCTCGTGATTCAGCTGTTTCTTTCCCCGTTGCATCCTTCCCATTCATAATCATTACCCCAAAGTTCTGTCCCATCGCGCTGGTTTTCTCGTATTGTCGTCTGTTACAACTTCCATCCTCAGGAAGTAGTCTCCGTCGATTTTAAATATGTATTTATTGAATGATTTGGATCTGTGCCCATAGTTGACTTGTGTGATTATTTCATGCTTCAGACTGAATACAGACGTTTGAATTTTGTATCTTTCCCACTGCTACCTATTTAAGTCTAGCTGAAGTTATTTGGTAGAACATTGTAGAGTAAGGATAAAGTTAGAACAAATGTCAATATAATATCCACTAGTTTAATTGAAATGACAACGTTTAGGCTTCTTTTTGCTCGGCCTTGTGAAGATTTAGGAGATGACACCTGCGTTACCATTTGAAGTGAAGCATCCCACGGAAAACTGACGGTCTGCGCAAAGAAATTTATTATTGTTTTACTCTCTCAACCTTAATTCCAACTTTTGCGCAATACTAACTTTATTTTTTTTTTAATCTTTCAATTTTTTAAATGTCTCTCTCGGTTGATTATGTCAATCTTTTCCCACCTTAGCTGTTATTTTTTTTACGAAAAGACGCAATGTGTTTTATCTGGAAATTCCGCCCCCCTATGAAATTTTCACCTCGATTTCTGTACTTGCTTTACCCATATTGGCATGAGTTAATGAGAAGGAGTATACAAACTTTCATAACACCTTTCATATATCTATAGCCTACACTACTGTGTCTATATTTAATAACAACCGGCAGTAGGTGTACCAGTTGATGAGAGAATATCGGTTAATTTACGACTTCCTCACATCTCTCATCGTGTATTTCATTCATTCTAGAACTCGATACAAAATATTCTTTCAGTAAACCCAGGCGCTAAAAACTCATAGCAAGTGGCAGGGAAAATATATATTTCCCACCCCAGCAGGTCAAGGCTGTGTGGAAAACGACGAAGGATGTGAAAGAGAAAAATTATGTTAATACGAAGAGGTTATCCGATAAGTAAATCGAATGGAGAGGTAGGTCAAACCAATCTGAGGATTGTTGACGAATGTTCACGATGTTATGCAGCCTAAATTTTCATGTATACCCGGAGATTTTAAATCTTGTTCCTTGTACCTGATGATGGCAGAAGGTTCCGAAACCTTGGTCATGAGTACAATAAATTCTAAGTGGGATTTACGCAGTCCATTATCTTCTCCTTCCAGTCAGTGAAAACGCAGGGTTATATTTCCGAATAAAAAAAATGCTGTAATAACAGAATCGTTGGAGCATCGCCAACCTTTCAGCCCGATGATCACGGGTTAGAGGGATAGGTAATGGAGGTCTTCTCTGCTTCTGCACCCGACGGGAGAGTCCGCGATGTTTTTCGCGTCACGCCGATGTCCATCCAGACAGATCCACGTGGTCGCTCGCCACTCGAGTGGCGGGCACGACGGCGGCGTAATTGATGCTAACCGATGCTGACGGTCGTTTGCCTGCACACATACACATACATACGTACAGCGAGATAGAGAGAGGTCTAATATGTTCAGGCGCGGAAGTAATAGATTCCGCGTTTAGCCTCTCTCTCGGATTTGGTTCCCCGCACGTCCGTCGTGGACTCCGCGGGAGCGCTAGTGTAGATAGGGCTTGCACAAGGGGCTTGCAGTGATGTCGGGGATGCGTACTTCGTCGTGAGCATCCAGAGATTCATTAATCACTCGTCTTCTCCTCTCATCCGGGGGACAATCGCAACGGAGCACGCTGCCGCCTGCTCCACGTAACAAAACATCCCACAGCCGCTCTTCCATTTAATCTTTGCCATCTTTAGCCATTTGCGATGTGTCGATGCTTCATTGAATGGGTTCTCCTTTTCTTTCCCGTTCCCAATATGCCTCCCTTCCGCCCTTTCTCTTTTCTCCCGCCCCGATCTGTTATTCCTCCGTGCCGAAAATTATTGATGATCCAGTCCATTTCTCGAGACCACGAATTTTGGTGGGTTCACGTCGCTCGTCAACCACAGTTTTGACAACCGAGTTATTGTTGGCATCTGGAGATCGGGTTTCACCGATAAGCGTGACAAGTAATCAAACTTCTTCTGAGGTTGATAAGTCCGGAGGGTTTCCGTCCCACACTCGGAGAACTGAACTAAACATTTCTCTTCCTTTCAATTATTTGACTCCTGTTAATTATTTGAGGGATTAAATGTGTCCTGAATATTGGTACTACTGGATGTAGTCAACGCAGTACAGAGTAATTTCGTTCAATGAATAAAATGATGTAAATGCAAGTCATGATTTTATAATTGGCCCATTTATAAATAGCTGCACCTCTTATTTTCCTTTACGGCGGAAGCCGAGTAACTACAGAAGCTGCAGATTCATTTGCCTCTTTTTCTTATAAATGTGTCTAATTTAGAAAAGAACCTACCATTATGTTTCACGGTAACAATTAATTGCAACCAATCTAAATACTGAAGAAATTCGGATTCTGATAGGATTTTACTGAGACATAATATCTCCATCATATACTTGTACAAAACATCCTGAAAACCTACGCAAGGGTGTCTGACGGGGGTGAATCACCACTAGGCATTCATTATCAATTAGAATGTACACTCACTACCACGCAGGCATGCAAAAAATGTGCTACTCTGATTAGACACTACTTACATGAAGACAAGAGTCTCCATACTATCACCCCGAGAAAAATATCAAAAATGCAGCCACGAGACACGTGAAAATCTGGCTACAAATGACGCCGAATTTCTAGTTAATACAAAGCAGTGCAAAATTTTCTAGGTGGTCATTTCTAAAAATAATCCATATGACGAACTAAAATTTCCTAGAGCATGCATGGAATAAATCTTTCATTTCGTGCATATCAACCGTTTTCATTATGTATTTGTTACGCAATTTTTAATCATTATTCTCAATTAATTTATTTTCATTTTAATTGCATTCCCTATTTTAAATGCAAGTTCTTTTTTTTAATGCTTTCATCCGCAGGGATTGCTTCTCTATTTCAGTCTACCTAAGTTAAAAAGTGAGAAAAGTGATTTTTTTTACGACACGTATCGTTAAAAATATTGATTTGCGCTAATGAATGCGTTAAAAATATTTATGAATACTGCCCGAAAACCAACTTGAATTTTGAGCGTGTGGGTAAAAACCAATGGGACGATAGATCCAGCGCATAGCCAATTTTTTTTCCACCCCTGTCATCATTCATTTGTCCAAGTCAACGCACGTCTGTAAAACATGATCTGCGTTCATCACAGGTGGCCGTCAGTTCCGTCCCTCCCGCAAGGCTCGTTTGATGGAAAAGTTTGGCCGTGATAATGCCCATGCACGGATGCTCTGGCTCGCCGCCAGAATTCTCATGAATCTCCCTCAACAGTTAATGCATTTACTTTCGATGCCGTCCAGATTAATCGCTTCGTCCCCTCAGCAGAAAGAAATGGAACCACTCGGGCCTCTCTCTTGGCGTTTCGCATCTCGGACCCCGTGTGTACATGGGGAAGAGCTAGCTAGCGGGTATCCCCGCCGCTTCGACGAGAGTGTCCGCCCATACATCTCGCTTTCATTCCTCGCCTGACGACTCTCAACACCCTCTTTCCTCTCACCTCCCCTCACCTCAACCCTCCCCCTCTCTCGGCCAATCCGGCGTCACTTTCTCCATCCAACGTTTCATCTCGCTGCGCCTCACCCTTTCCTCCATCCATCCACGAGTCGTAACGACTGTGTATGCGACTGAAACAGATTGTCGCAGGTACGTGAGGAGAAAGTTTTTTTTTTTAATTTCTCGACAGTTTACAAGAGGCATTAATCATTCAGATTGAATGTATTCAGCGTTAAATGTTAATCTAACAAGTGTTTGATATCGTTTCATAATAAATGGATGGATGTGTAAGAGAGATGCTTTACACTTCGAGAAAAAAAATGCATGACTATAAGGCAGTGAAAGTTCTGGGATGCTCATCAATTGATCCTGTTGAAACTAAGTCAGATATTATAACATCAGTCTGATATTATGAAATTATGACAAACTATTGAGTCTTCTCGTTATGTACTTGGGCTCGAACTGATTTCACTTTTGTCGTATAGTACCATTTTAATAAATCTCTCAATCATTTGACTAGTACGTCATCGTTATTTGAGCTTAATTTGAATACCTCTACCAAGTTTTATGCTATATACTGAAGGTTAGTCTTTCGTTTCCTTTAAATAAAACGCTTTTCCATCTATTTACCCTTATTTCCATTCTATTAAGTGATTAATTCCATCATAGGCGTAGGAGAAGTTCCATTACATTTTTCTTACGACGATTTTGCTTAGGGTAATGCTCTTTGGTACGGCAGCAGTGAATATTTTTATTGATACCATTAGGTGTTTAAAATAATGCATATGGATATATAAAATCCGTCCTCCTTTAATAAATAAAATAGGATGAAACATTATTTCCCAGTTGTTATCTATACGCGGATTTTATTATACTTAGTTTTTTATGCTGTATCCTGGCCAGCCCTTCATTATACCGTCGTCTATAGGATTCTTTTTAAATTCACTGAGTGAATCTCCATGGCATGTGTCACATGCTTGTGAAGAAATGCCTCACGCCACTCTTTTTCTCTCTTCTCTAAATGTTTGTTTTTATGGTATTTAAGGCTTGAAGCAAATTAGCATGAAATACCATAAAGCTAAGGGTTTACAAGACAAATACCGTTCAATTGACTTTTTTATGTTACATTTTACATTTTATCCTTAATTTTGAGCTCAGCTTGTATCCTACCTTTAGTTCTCTTATATTGACTGAGAAACGTGGATGATGAAATACTTCACGACTGATGTCATCAATTATATTTGGAAAAAGTTAATTAATTAATTTGCCATTTACTCTCATGAATTGCAATTCAAGTCGAACAGGTATCTGTATTGTTTAGTGAAAAGTATCAAATTTCACTTTTCCCTTCCCTTAATTACCTTTCATTTCATCACCTTTGGCAAGTCTCATGATATACATCTACATCTACATAATACCCTGCAAGCCACCACAAGGGTGTGTGGCAGGGGGTGATTGCTCACCAAACATGCACTACATATCATGCATAAAAAAGGAATAGTATTAATTTAGTAGTCAGAACTACACTATTTAAAAAAGATAGAAATTGCAAAGCAAACATGCAAAAACATATAATGGCTGCAATAAGTGAGTGATGCTGTATTATGAATGATTCTTCCTGGATTAGGAGAAATCATTACGAGTTTATGAGTAATGCCATTCATTTACAGGTTGCATATAAAAAACTTCGTGTACTAGGGAACATAAATAATCTTTGGTAAAATTATAATGTTATTTCGTATTTCGGAAGAATTAAACGTCCATTTTTACCTATCTTTGCCGGTAGAAAACTAATAATAATAATATAATGTTATGTGACGAACTGTATTTAAGGTATTTAGTTAATTGAAGCAATTTAATAATATTTAATGCCCATTTTTGGTCTTCTCCCTCTCCCGAAATTAGAAAGCTTTGAAGTCCCATTTTTTTCAAGCGTTGTTGTCGGCCGTCGAAGCTAATAGCAGTGTGCTGAAGGGACCTAAAAATTCACGACCATATCCATCCATCTTCTTGATCCTTCCCGCGCTGTTTCGTTATCCACTTCTCTCCTGAATCTCTCACACGCCCAAAACCTTCCATCCGTCTCCTACATTGTCACCCCCACTCCCCCCATTGCACCCATCCCCATATTTTCCTACTGACGAACACCCCTGTTCCCGCGCACCCGTCTGTCCACTCAAGGCTCTCACACACAAGGGAGGGAAGGGGGTGGGGACGGAATGGGCCCAAGCCCATCCGTCGGGGATACACATCCTCCCGCTGAATCCTCCCCCGCCTTTTCCCGCGACGGATCCCCCGCTACTTCCCCTCCTGGGTGTGATTAATGAATCGATCCCCAGCTAGTTTTGGCCGAGATCCCCGCCTACGAACGCCGCCACACGCGAGCTCACAAGCCCGTCCACACGGACTCGAGGACTCTCCGGAACGCTTTTAGGATTCTTCGTCTCCCTTGACGTGGAATACCCATTATTGTCGCCGTACCCGCTACGTATACAACTACTACTTACGCTCTTACCATTGTGCCTCGCAGAGGTCTCCCTTTCTCCCTCGCCGACCATTCCAGCGGTGGAGCAAATGGAATTTTCTCGTGCATTAAAAGAGACCAAGTAGTTTTCGTGCTTTTGTCGCCCTCCCATAGTCTGCAAGGGAGCTGTTGATTTTTTTTTTACGTCTGCCGAGTTTACCGTTTTCTCGGTCTTCGTTCCCTTTGTCCACGATGTAGCAGTCATTCCGCTCAGTTAATTTTATGCGAGGTCTCCGTGTACTCCTGATTCTTTCACGCCCGCCCGAGCTGGGTGAGCGGGTTTATTATTCTGTGAAGAGCAGTTACTACCCGATGTTCAAACCTTTCGGTATTGCTGTGTGTCGATCTATGAAAGGACTGTTAGAGCGTGACAGAAAGTAGAAATCCGTTCGGTTTGTATTAAATATGTTACTCGTAGCTATCCGCCACGAGATGCACTCCTATGTTAATATGTTGGGTTCCATTCTATTGCGAAATGACTATTTCTAGCATTTCCGATAATTCTATAAATAGCATTGGTCTTTTACTGCTTAAAATAAATGGAGATGATTATTTGCATATCTTACTTTGCTTCGGAAGATTTCTACGATTCACTCGTTTCAGCCGCGTAAACTTTTTACCCGTACACAACTCTTAAGCCTATTTATTTAGACTCGACGCTTATTAAGTATTCCTTTTATCATCTTATAAACATCATATTTAAGTTATCAGACTTAACTTAATCACACCTCATCTGTGTTTTCATATCTGTTTTTGCTCTAATATACGTTGCAGACCGTAGGGAAAGGTACAAGGTTGGCAATGGGAGGGAAAGAAGGAGGGTGGAGGGAAACCCAGCGTTGCCATTGGCATGCTCTTAACAAAAACACCAAGTGAACCCCGGCCTGAAGTCTCATCCGATGAATGAAGCAGTGTTCTCGAGTTTTTCCCACAAAACTCTCAAGAAGGGCCGGTTTACCAATGAAACATATCTTCCACTGCCGGGTTATAAAGCCGAGTCCTCCTGGTGAGAGACCTACCTCCTACCTACCTCCTCCTACCACGATCTCATACATCCACCCAGATATTTATCTGTTTTTCCCTATTTCCTTTAGTAACCATCTCCCATCCCAGGAAATCTCTTACTCCTATCCCTTCCTCTTCTGCATTTTTTACCTTTCCAGAATTTTCCAGCCTAAGTCAATCCCACTCCAAGAATATTTTTTGTGACGAAGGTGAAAACTTCACAGATCTTTCATCTGGTCAGGTATTTTACTGCTAAATTTTTGATGGATATTTCTAATATCAAACTCTATGCCTCATGTCAAAATATAAATCGATAATCGTCCAAAGTGATTACTGGCTGTTTTTTAGTACTAGGGGGTATGAGGCAATGTGAAAAGAATGATAATTTTAATGATTTCCCAAGAAAGTCGAGATTTTTATGATTTTCATCATGGAATAAATCAGAATCAAATAATGATTTTGCCTCCTGTTGAGAACTTTACCAGGGAAAATGTGTACATACTTGCTCGAGGAAGAAGAATGACCGTGATATTACGCATTGCATATTGATCACAATATATATTGATTATTACACGGCGTATTAAGTTGCAGGGTTCATTCCGGTCAGGAAAGTCATGGAAATATCAGATAAATTAGAATTTGGTCAGGGAAAAACTTCAGAGGCAGAGCAAAAAGATGAAAATGAATGGTGTACGTACGTTGCTGCGCTCGAGCGGCGAAGTGCACATTTTGGTGCCGTTGTTGTTGAATTTTCATTGGAATATGTTACTTTCCTGGAGTAAATAAATTTTATTTCACAATACGCCTTGCTGCATTTTTCCATATAATCCCTATATACGACAGCTTTGCCATTGATATAAAATCAGGGAAATTTCAAAAATTGGGACTGGAAATCAGGGAAAAGTCAGGGAAATTGAAAATGAAAAGTTGATATGAACCCTGAGTTAGCGCATGCACTTTTATGTGATTCTCATTGAAATAGATCTGCTAATACATTTTTTTGGACTCATAAAATTCACGATTAGGTAGCATCACCGCCACGATATTAATTTCCTTCAAAATATTGTGCTGAAGAAGACGACAAAATTGTATTCCATTTAGGTGTTGGTAAGGCCCACGTAAACCATATCAACTGCTGAAAACTAATCCTTAATTAGGTACATTCGCGAGTTTCCTATCGCTCATTAAGTAGGGGTTCACTTACCGAGTCCGTTTATTGCATCAGAATGTTTGTGAATATTCAACATTGCAATCTTAATCCTAGGATGATAGTAGCGAGAGAAGTCTCGGAAGGAGTGTGCCGTGAGCGTTCTAATCTCTTTAGAATTCCCTTTGGTGAAGTGCATCAAACGGTCTCCTCCTGAATTCTCCTTTATTATACCCTTCAAACCAAGCTTTGTCGTTTTGTATCATACAAAATTGCCATAATCCAACACTTTCTGGGATAAGAAAATATGGGTAAACTTTTTCGCTGTCGTCATTCCAGCTAAGGTAAGGAAACCTATTTTCCTAAAGGTATAGACTGTTCTGCTGTATTTGGGTTTTGAGATGATGAAGAAATGGGTTCTTCCACGGTAAAAAGTTTCATTGGTATCTTAGGTTGTAAATGAATTCCCGTCAATGTTTTTGCTCATAATGTTCTTTTAGCATTATTCGCATTATTTTTCACTATAAACCAGGCATGCACTCGACAATAGTTCAGCGATTAATACACTGAAGAAAAGAAGACAATCACTGCTTTGATAAAATTCATGAGAAGATTAATGAATTTTCCACAATCGGTTATTTTCCACCTTTTCTGTATCACATCACTGTGGAACGGCCGAACTATATAAACTTGGCCTTGGCATCTTATTCAATTTCATCACTTAGTGCTAAGCATGTGGTCATCGACATAATTTTTTTAATAGGAGTCCTAGCATTTACCGTTTTAACGCTTTTTCTCGTCCTTTTATAGGTACGATTATTTCCCATTGAAGCGCATTAGAAATATAATATCATTTCTCTAACTTATAGCATATTAGTGCTGGGCGCCTTTTGAAATGGTTCCTAGATTTATGCATGAAACATATAAATGAAAGGTATCGGAAAAATTGTATGGAAATTTGGAAATATTGGCAACTACTAGAATGCATAGTAATGAAAATATATTAGCATATTTTGTCAGTATTCAGGAGTTGTACTTTAATTATTTCTTCTTCGATATGATAATGTTTTAATCTGGTGAAAATATGAAACTAGAGCAAGAAATAAAAAGTTCTCTTAACGGTTTACTTCACTCAGATGCCATTGCACCTCTTAATATGAACTCAGAGGAAATTCATGCACTCATTTTTGGGTAGTTATTCAAATTTTATGGGGAAGAGTTTTCTGGTTCATGCCCTAGCACCAAATGAGAAATGCTGGGAAACCACATCGCAGCCAATTTACCTACGATATTTACGAGTTCACGTCCCTTGACCGTACACCATACTCTTTGATATTCAGTTTTAATGGCAGTCACAGCTCACGCGAGCGCTGAAGAAGTAGCCTGCGAGATTAGCCAGCAATGGGTGTAAAAATAAAATGAGCAACCGTGAGGAATATAAAAGTGGACTGAACTTATTAACTGACTCCCATGCAGCAGGAGAGCTCTTATTTTGGAAAATTTCGCATCCGAGGGTTCAAGATTCCATTTCCTTCTTAAAAAAGCATATTAAATTTTGGAAACTGAATTTCTGAGCCAAAGTAAAGTCAAAGAAAGTGCTAGGTCCCTTGATATAGTAAAGTATTTTGTCGTCTCTATCGGGGAAAAAAGGTTTCGACAGAACAGATTTTTATACAGGCGAGGTCGAGTCGTCATTTAATTTAAAGGTTCTCCAGGGAACGCGTTTGTTGAAGTCGTGTGCTTAGAAGACACGGAGAAAACCTTGGTATTCACGCTGGCTGAACAAACGCAGATATTGCATATAATTCACGATTTCATGCACAAGATTATAGAAGTCTATAATAATGAATTAGACATTAGAAAGTTGAACTTTTCCGCAGAGCTATCTGAACGCCGAATATTTCGATATTTGTTCACATTATAATCAGGTTTTCTTTGAAAGAAAACCGTTTGCGCTATAGCCGGTGATCAAAGTTCATATATGATATGAAATCAGGCCTGATTTTAGAATTTCATAGTAATTAATTGCTGGATCCTCACAGTTGGGCATTACCAAGGTTTAAAGGGTGAGGTGAAATGTGGTAAATGTTTTTAAAATGTGATCTCATTTCACTATTTCTCTATTTCTATTCTCTTCTATTCTATTCGATTGCTCTATTTACCTTTGGCCTCAAAGTGAAGATAGTTCGGGTTCCACTTGGTCTTGTAAAAACACTCTGTTAAGAGTGTTGGTTCAATTTTTCTACAGCTTTGGAGCATTCTTTTATTCCCTCTTTAAAACTTTCCGTTTGACCAACGCGCTCAGAGCCGTACACGTCATAACTCTATGTACCCCGATTCTCTAAACCACGTCATGCTCGTTCTTTGTGTTTTTTCGGAGCACTTGATTAAGATCAAAGGTAAGAAAAAAATGGCTCTAAATTAATTTTTTGGAAGAATTTAGAAATATTAGCGGGAGTTTTACCTAAGAAAGGTAACTGGCACCACCTATCTCTTCCTTTCTTGTGGGTGCGATGATGTAAGGTCCGGTGTAGTTTTTTTCCTTCCTTTTTACTGCTATCGTGTTTCTTAAGGATGTGTCCCAACCATTTACTATTGCGATATGTTTTATAATAATTAATTCTTTCTCAAACTTGTGCTATGGGTGTCAGAGGAATAGTAAATAGAAGATAATTCACAAAGTGTAATTGTAAGGAAATAATTCAACTGCAGGGAAATGAATGTGATCTCCATGTTATGTGATCTTGATCAATCTTAAGTAAATAGGATGGAAATAAATAACTTTGAGGTACTGAAAACGTTGACGCTGAAGTGCGCCGTGGTTATCATAACAAGCTTACCGTTTAGAATCGACTTTAATGAATGATGAAAAAAACGTCCTGACACGTTATGAGAATTATCTATGCGTGTATCCCCTATATATCAATTATGTTTTTAGTTTAACTTCCTCCCTTGCTCGATTCATGTTATTCATGTGCCTTGTTACAATTTCCTGTCAAAACTTATGCAATTTTTCCCACATCTGGTGATTCTTGGCAAGACTTTCTTATAGTTAAGTTAAGACTCATAGTTAAAATTCATAAAACTGAAAAAAGATCTGTTCCCTTCTTTCTCCTCCTAAACCTCCTTTCTATGCTCAATGTCTTTTATAGAGGTCTTGTATAGGTATTAAAAATGAACACTATCCCGTTTCTCCATTCCAAGGAGATCTGGAGTTGGAAAAAACTTTGGTTAGTTGGTTATTTTAGGGGAGGCGACCGACAGCTGAGGGCATTTGCGCCATATAGGATAGGTGGGTAATTGGGTAATGGTAGGTATTTTTAGGGAACGGAGGAAGGGTGGAGAGAAACCCGGCGTCGGCATTAGCCTGCTCTTATCGAAAGGCGGCAAGGGGACCACGGCTTAACGTCCCATCCGACGGACAGAGTACTGTACTTGAAATGCCCTCCACTAGGCACTCAAGTGGGGACCGGTTTTCCACTGAAAAATCCGCCACTGCCGTGTATCGAACCCGGGCCCTCGGGATGGGAGGCCAGTACTCTAGCCACCACACCAACCCAATCCCCGAAAAAACTTTCGTCAGAAAGTAGCATTGTCTATTGTCTTGGTGTCAAGAAGGATTGCTTGGTTGAAGCCCCTTGCTATAAGCTTCAAAACTTCAAGGATTGAGGTTCCCTTGATTCTTACTTCTCGTAAATCACCTTGTTATATATTTCACTCTAAGTCCACTTAGTTAACTTCTGGATTAATATTATTCTCTCGCAGACCTTCAAAGTAAATAGCAGATAATTACTTAAACTCATCGAACGATGACGTACTAATTCGATTGCTCCTGGTGGCGTGGTTGTCTTCTTGTACAGGATTTGCCTCGGCTATCTAATCCTCAAGCATCCTCACAAGTGTGGCTTCGCCAAAAAGTAGGTACAGCATTAAAAAAAATTTCTTAGCCAAACATATTTTGATGACAGGAATGCATCTCTATGTGGTGAAAGAATGACGGTGAATTAAATATTTTAAAGTAAAATTTTGATATTTTTTCCATTAATGTGATCTACAATATTTAGTGTCATGTTTTTCTCTGATTTAATTCCAGAATACACATAATGAATTCTCCCCGAATCCTATTTTTCCGTCATTATATTTAACCAATGTTTGTTTCGCTGTTTTTATTCTGGTCGACTGTTTCCAAATCTAATCCTTCTAGACACCAAGACAATAGACGTTGATACTGTCTGACGAGAGATTTCTCTACTCCAAGCCTCCCTGGAATGGGGAACCGGGATAGAGTTCATTTTTTTGCACGCTAATTGCAGTAGGTATTTCTTTTATGCCAGAAGAACTCAAAACTTCTGTCATAAAACTGAAGCTTCAGTTGTAAAAATGTGTTCAATTACACTTCGTATAACCTCTGCACAGCTTCTTTTTGAATGTGGAATAAATCGCATGTGAAACTCTTAAATGTTTGCTGAATAAACTTGGTCAAGAAATCTTTTCAAACTTCCTGATTGTTTGGTCCCTTCCTGGCAGTATCTAGTTGGAAGGTGTATGCCATGACATTGCTCTAGCAAGAGGCGGATGAGGTGTTGTTCTGTGTTAGAAGCGTAGGCAACTCGGGAGTTCTAAAAGTAAGCGCTACAATTTAGGGATGAGTACGCTTGAATAGACTTCTTTGGTACCTGGTTCTGCGATGCGCGAAGAGAACAGAGGAATCTGGAGAGATATTTGGATACGGATTCAGGAAAACTTGAACTATATTAAATGACTGGCCAAAAAACTCATCGTCTTCTGAAACGATAGAAGTTTCAGGAGACGATAGAAAGATAGAAGCCAGTCATCGCTGCGATATCTTTGAGGAAGTGGTGCTTATTTTTTTGATGAATGTTTTATTATTTTCTATCCTTGAGGGAAAAGTGAACGGGATAATTGGAAAAGGCAGGCCTCGTATGAGATACAGGCTGAGAAGAATGTAAAAGAGAAGAATTACGTCACAATGAAAAGGTTGGTGGATAGAATAATCGAGTGGAGAGCTGCGTCAAACCAATCCTAGGATTTTTGACCAGTGATGATTTATAATTTTTCCCTCAACTTATCGGCTTTAAGTATTACACTCCTACAATCTTACCTTTACTCTTTTCTTTGTATTTAGTGTCTATTTTTCGTAGTGCCTACACATCTGGCAGTAGTTTCGTAAAACTAAATGGATAAAGCTGTCAATATATCTGACATTTCGCGGCGAAAAGCTCATTGTAGTCTACGATCTTTATTTCATTTCTAGTCGTCGGATTTAAATGAACCATTTTCTCCAATAGCAGAAACAGAATTTTCCAAGGCATGCATGCACGTTGTACCATAATTCAAGGCGTAGAATCGACCAAAGCTAAGCATCAAGCTTATTGGGGCTAGTTATTTTAATAAGGATAATTATAATATATTTAATTGTGAGGCATTATCATTAGTCTCTGGATCGAATATATTAAGTGTAACTATTTTAAATGAAATATATTGTTATGCACGAAAAGAAATATTTAGGAAAATTATAATTTGAACGAAAATGCGTTTGTTATACACGTGTTGGTTTTTTCACCAAGCTCTGTAGTTGGCAAGGATTATCACTTCCCATTTACGGACGTAAGGTATATGATACTGATATCTAAAAAATATTATGGAGTCTAAAATAGTGTCTTCTAGCAAAAGACTATTCTTTTAGCATATCTAGTGAGATGAGGCGAAAATCATTTGACTTTTTCGCTGTGAATGTTTAACTCGTGCAATACTTATCGTTCTTATAATTAATTCGGGTTTCCCATAACAAGATGAAGGATTGCAGTTGTTGGTACATACATAATCGCTGTTAAAAATAACATGCATTATACAGTTATTAATAAAGTTTTACAAGGGGTGATTTAATCACTTCGATCTCCGTATGCTACAACTCTATTGTGGAGGAATTTTAAGTATTACCTATTGAATTTTATCCCTTATCTAGTCGTTCCTTATGAAATATTGTCTGAGGAATTTTAGTGTGATTTTATGTACATAAATGCTCATTTGTATTATAATGCCGTAGTTGGGAGCTGGTAATTATTCCTTCATAATCTGAAATTCCTTGAATCAATGCTAAGATTAAATCGTTCATAAATGCTCGAGTATCGTTGCAATCGGATAAATATGGCTCAATTAGTATTCATTATATTTTATCATTCAATTATATTCATGTTTCCAACAATTTAATTTAGTAGATGAATATTTCATCCTTTTCTATAGTGATAGGGGGTCCCGTCATTATTGCGCTGGCGGAACGGAAATATCTCGGGAAGGGACGGTGTAATCGCTTGGGAGAGAAAAATCTGCGACGTGATCACGACTGCTCAGCCCCCTTCTCCGCAGCCCTCCCGATCTGAAAATAGCGCTCAGAAGTTACCCTAAATTTTTAATTTGATTTGATTTGACGAAACGATTGCTGCTCTTTCCTAACTCAAATTATCTCTTTGCATGACCGGGCGCGTGATTCTAAAGCGCGCGTAATGTAAAAGGGACCCGTTTCGAACAGAGGGAGGGGAGGAGAGCTACGGAGGATGGGAGGGAATTTCAGTAGGGGGCGGACAGGGTTAGGAGAAGGGTTTTCTGAGAGATGGAGAGGTGAGTCCTTTGGTGAGCGTGGGAGAGAAGAGAAGAGGAAAAGGTAAGGAGGTCGAAAAAGGTCCCGAAGCGTGGGACATGGACCTGTTAAGGTCTTGAGTTTTGGGGCGATGGGGGAATAGAGAAGGTGGCGCTCGACTGAAACGTGTTTGATTTGAACAGACGGCTACCAGAGGGCGGGGACGTAAGGGCCTCTGGGAAATATTCGCGGAAGAGAGGCCCGGAGGTTGAATGGGTTGGGGTTCTGGGTAAGGAGGGCCCGGGATTCCTGTCGGGTATTTTTTTTGTATCGAGGTTTGGATGGTACTAGAATGGTGGGAGTGGGAGAATTTTGGGCAGCAGGTCCTTAAACAGGAGCGTTGGGGAGAAAGTCTGCGAACAACCGGCCCTCATTTGCCCATTCACCCTTCAACGCTTCTTTATAACCTCGTCTCAGGTGATCGCTATAATTATATTTGTATTTCGGGGAAAGGTAGTGGGCGGATCGCCCCCAAGAGTCTTATCATGCCCTTTCGATTTATTGTTGTGAAAATGATTGCCTGAGGCGAAAATCAGGTCAGCGATGGCACTAAAAGTTCAACAAATAGGAGTTAGAGGTAGTTCTATTGATCCGGCATATTGCATTTCCAGTTTATACAGTACTCTGAATCCGAGCTTAGTTTCTAGGTTGATTATAAAAACGTTGGAATTTTCATTACAGTTATCACCAAGAAATTTGTTCACTCACGCTTTTATGAAATTCCTCTCGTGAACCATTTGTCCAGTTTTTTTGGAAATCCATATTTAGTTTAAAATGCTTTGAATAGATATTAAGCACAATTTTTTCGTGGAAAATTTTTTTTTAACTTTGGCCGACGTTATTTATTCTGAGCTTTCATTCAGCTGTCAAATCCGTGTATATATGCAAAGTTTATAATCATCTTCAGAGGTGTTCTATCAGCATTGGTAGACCCGTGGATTGCCACTGCCTGCTATTCCGCTACAGTATTTTTCGTCTCTTAGTTGATGGTGGCACCTTAAACACTATGCGTTCATCAAGGTGTATTCGCCGGAATCATACACTGTTGTCATGTTGTTGGCTGATTTTGCTATTATAATTTTTTAAGTATGTACTGCGTTTCAGCTCTTTATGAAAGCAGAACGTACTGAGTTTCTTTTACTTTGTTGTATTATAAAACAGTGTTTTGCTGTTCAAAGGTATTTACTGTTAATACTGCTACAGACAGATAGTGCAACTCCTCCAAACTTAATTTGTTTTCAATCATTTCTTTCATTCAGTCATTTTATCATCTTTTTCAAAAATTTATTTAAAAAAACGGATATATCTGAGTTCAATCGCAGTGTTCTAAATTTAAACATGCAAACCTTAAGTAAAATGTAACGCAAGGATATTTTCTTTTCTTCTGCTTAATATGTAAAAAAGTGACACAAAATATTGTTCGGTACCTAATGAATGGAATGGTGTTGTAATGATTTAATGACCGCAAGATCATTTTAGCCCAAATGAAATTGAGTTACTTTGTAATTGATATAAACTTTTCATTTATTTTTAATCAGAATGAATATCAAAATTGATCTGAACAGAAGAACAAAATATTTATAGATTTTTTATTGACGTAGTTTTTTTAAACCACATTTGCACGCATAAGTGCCGTTTTGAGTGTTAATGCATCAACAGTGTCCAGATCGGTGATGCGTTTAAAATTTTTTGAGTAGAAAAGCTCTTGCTAGAGAAACATTATTGTTCTCGCCTTAACTTCACCATTTTTAGAATGATATCTTTTGAAGCACTTCATTTTATTAATATTTCCATTTTGTGCCATGGCGCCGACCTTTCTTATGCCGAACCGAAATTTCCTTTCTTTTCGCAGTTCTATACGTCACAGTCCCTTCAGGGGTACGTCAATACCCCATCCCTTTTATTCCGCGACTGAGGTCCCAATCCTCCTTAAGTTATTCTTCACACGTTCCCGGCCATCTTAGTATTCAGAGCCCACTCCACGCATTCTTTCACCGTCCGATCCGAATGCCATCTTGTATTCTGGTCTGCAAACATCAATTGTAATCCACCCAAGAGACAGAAAGAAAAAAATTAAAGGCGTTATGCGAATAACTAAATAACGTGGTCATGTCAAATCGTTGGTTGGCTGATATTTAAACAACTTTCAATTAGATTTATATTGATTTACCGTGATTTTTCCTGAAATTATTGTCACCTCTCTTTGTATTCTGTGGCGTTGATTGCAGTCTTCGGTTGAAATTATGAGGAACGTGAGAGCAACTTGCAATTTGTGAGTCCATATGTATGAAAGCATATATATATAGAAGACTTACGCTTTTAAGACATTTGTACTGATTTTTCATGTGCTCCATTTTTCCCTTAGGAGAAAGTGAATCTGAATACAAAATATTTGCAACTAAATCTTGCCTTACGGTTATTTTTAGTAAATTGTATGGGTGTACTTCGCTAATCTGGTTATTTTTGCTGCATACCTAATGTTCATCTACATCTACGCAATACCCTACGAGCCACCGCGAGTGTGTGTGGGGCATAGGGCGAAGATCACGAAGCATACTGACATGAAACTAGGGGTTACAATGATACAACTACATGGAAAATAGTTAGGATTATTCGTGTCTATCTAGATCCTCTAAATCAATATGGCTTTAATTATTCCTCTTTTAATGGGATTACTTTGTCCTCAAAGGTAAAGCTGGTAGAAATGTCGTCCTAATTGTAAGAGTTCTATGATAATAAATGTTAGCCCTGATAATAAAAGGGTTAAAAATGTCTTGCAGAAGTATGATTGTAACTATTTTCTTTTAAACTTAATTCATTCTCCTCAACTCTAGCCAAATGTTTTTATCTGCTCCCCTTAGGCACTTAAGCAATTGATTTTGACATCAAGGATTCCTTTATCTTCATGGTTTTTTTAAAAGACCTTATGTAATGCTATAGCATAACTTTCACGCGTTTTCCTTAAATTTATATTTAAACTTCACGTTTTTTCTTAATTTATTACTCAAAAGGTTTTCATTAAATATGATTTTCTGTAATTTATAAACATATGTGACTGCACACCATAGTAGGGGATTAATTTGCGTTGTTTTAGATGCAATTCATCAGTGGTGCGGAAAATGACAGTAGAACTTAACCTTAAAATATATGTACTTACCTATTAATTTTAGGAGGAAGAAATTTCGATAGAGCGAGCCTATTACATTAGTAAAACGACAGTTGAAAGCCTTGAATCCCTAAGATACTTAGGTGTAACAATCACTAAAGATTTTTCGTCGGAAATACACATCCAGGAAATATTCGGCCAATCCAAGAGAAAGCTATGATTTATTAAAAGAGTTTTAGAGAAATATGACGAGACAACTTTTTACATGTTAGGACCCACCTTGAGTATGTAGCCAGTGTATGGGATCCGAATGAATTAGGCTTGATCAGAGAGTTAGACTGTGTGCAGCGTAGAGCAGCTAGGTCTGTTAAAAGGTGTCACGATAGGATGAGTTGTGTATCAGCATTAATACATGAATTAGGTGAAGAATCATTATCAGATTTTAGGTTAAAGTACAGATTAAATCAATAAAAGAAAGTTGGAATAGATGGCTTTAGTGAAGATGTTAGATAAATATTAAGAAACCCTGCGTTTTACGCTAGATTTGACGAGGTATATGAGATTACAGAGATAGGTTATTGTGCCGATAGATTAAAAATGTTATTTTTTCAGCGTACTATAGGAGAACACAATAAGCAGTATAACAAAGGGATAGGTGGGTGAAATATTGTTGGAGTAGTCTGTGGTGAATGATGCATGTATTAAAGTTACTAGCCTGCAAGATAGGTAAATACAGATAAATATATTCAGATAAATGCCAATATTACTAACAATACATTTATTACAATGTTGAAACTTACATCTACCTGGATGTGACCCTATTATCTAACATGTTTTATGTGGTAGCCTACTTGCATGTCATTGGTGCATTCTTGGTGATCTTCATTTCCACACAAACCCTCAATGTGGCTTGCAGGGTATTGAATAGATGTAGATTTTACATATAGCGATATCTTTTTCTTTAATCAGAAAATAGTTTTAGTGACCAGCGTGTATTTATTCGTTCAAGGTTTGGTTAGAACTTTGTACGTCCATTCTATTTGTGATTGCTCTGGTACACGTATAGTTCTCGATCATTTGACGTTTTTATTTAATTTAATCAAAAAATATTAAAATTTACTCTGATACACTCTGTCAGTTGAAATTCTTGAATTTTAGAATAGAAATAGTAAAGGTAAATCAATCCACTTTTTAATGTTGTACTGTCAAGTTAAGCTTTTTAGTTCACGTCAGAAATTGCATTTTTAAAAGGAGTTAAAACAATTTTTTAAAAGCTTGTATGAAAATTAGGGCACTCACGTAAATGTAAGGATTGGTAAAAGCGTTTCAAAGTTGTGGAACGCTTAATTGGGTTTTCCACTTAGCTTGCTTGTGAAGTACATACTTCTGAAAAAATGTTTTCCTCAATACTAATACTATACGTGAGCTAATGCATAAAATATTAAAATCTGAACTCTCCGCAGTTAAATTTTACCTAAACGAAACATTCGCAAGGAAAATAGGCGAGAATTTTGGAGTCACAATGGATATTCAGGTCAAGCTGCTGATAAAATTTCCACGAACACGCTTCAGGAAATTTATTTGAATAGCCGTATACGTATAATCAATGTGTGTACAACGAGGCTTATTTAATGCTGTGTTTTGGCGCACGAGTAGTAGAGGCTCGGTGTCTTACTTGTACTACTAATGTCATCCCATCTTTTCAATATTTGCTCGCGCACCGAATATTTTGAGTGATTAGTAGGGGACTCTTTTGTCCGATAAAACGTCAAATGAATACAATTTCATAGAAAACGTAACCAAGTGAAATTGTTAAACGGCATAACGATTTTTAAGTATTAGCGTTTCATATTATCGGGAGAAGCAACAGCTATTAAATATATTATAGGCTTAGTCTCTGCTTTATAATGTGTGGTTAACATTACTTATTAGCTGTAGCAGGCGTTATATTACTTTGGTGTGTTATCAAAATTAGTGAGATAGACTGTAGAACAGAGATGTTCTAGTATTCATTTTTCCTACGCAATGCTAGGGGCAGAAACAGATATCAGCGGAGATACATGAGGAAAACAGTGTTTTTATTTTAGATTATGAGATAAAAATTAGAAGGTATTCGTTTTTTAACGATTTGAGGAAACCGTAAAAGGAATTCTTGAAAGAAAATCTGTCAAAAGGAAGCCATGGATCACGTAAGGGATCTTAGACCAGATTGAAAAAAGAAGAAAGCACAAGAATGCTAAAACTGGAGAAGAGCCGCTGTGCTACAAAAGAATAAGGAACGAAATAAGTCGCAAAACCAAGAAAGCTAAAGAAATGTGGATGAAAATTATATGACGATGTACAACACAACCTTTCTCCTTGAAAAGTTGAAGCTACCTATAGGGTAGTGAGAAACCACTTCGAGGAACGGAGTGCAGGATGCTATGCCACATGGAACAAAAATGACTTATGAATAAGGAGGAAGTTCTAAGGAGAGTGGGATGAAAGCGAAGTTTTATGGAAACCCTAAGAAGCAGTCGGGACAACAGTCAATCCTGAGGCATAATGGCCTGATGAAGACAGTTGTCGAAGTACGAGTGAACAGGAAGAATAGCAGAGTAGGGCCTCGTATGAGGTAAATAGAACAAGTGATGAAGGATTTGATAGACAAGAGATGCGAAAATATGAAGAGATTAGCTGATAGGAGAATTGAAATGAAAGCTGCGTAAAACCAATCTTAGGTTTACTGACTGATGATGATGGGTATTTTGATAACGTGTACATGTTGAGACGCCACTAGCTTATGCATTTTCGTGGAAATATAATTTCATAAGTCCATGTAATTATAGAAAATAGTAAAAAAATGACAAACTATTATGCTACTTTGCATTACCTAACAGTTTCCAGTAATTTATAGTTGAAATTTCACTTGTCTTGCGACAGCATGCTTAACATTTTCCTCAGTGCGTTAGTATAGTGATACTTGGTTTCATATACTAATTAGTGTTTGACGGGGTCGTTTCCTTTGCATTTCTGTGTGGTGGTAATGTTCTCCCTTGCATTTATTGATAATGCATGCCTGATGCTAATTAATAAACAGACTATAGTGTGGATCGTATACATCGGGTAATAATGACTACTCAGGTAAAACTGATCATTCATTCAATATATTTTCAGGTCCCGATGAAGTATCTAGTTTGACAAATGAAAACATGCCCCACCCGTATTAATATATTTATTGAAGCACTTCATTTAATTACGAGGTGCTTTCGGTACGCCTTGCAATTAAAGAAAGCGCTCTCGAGTATAATGGAGCAATATAATTGTCCGTACAACGTTTGTTGAAGCTCTTTGCATGTTTTTGGTAATAAGTTTTACCCTGAAGCAGGAAACAAGTTGAAGATTTCAATGCGTAGAGCGAAATTTTTCGAAAATCGAAGTTGTAAACTGGGAAAAAAGAGATGAATGAGAAAATAAAGTTGAAAATGAAAGAATACGATTGGAAACTGGGGAAGAAAATATTGAAATTAAAATAAGGGACGTATGGAAACAAGGAAATTGAATGCGAAATGGTGCAGAAGGGGAATGAGCAGTCAGGTGGCAGTAGAGTAGAGAGAGGAAATTGAGTAGTCAGAGGAAGAACTCCAGGAAATTGAGACGGTCAACTGAAGAAATTCCTGAAAAGGGAATTCATATTCTAAATCATATCACCATGATTGCATCCCTTGAAAGGCATTACCAAAGCGTTATAATGTATTTCCTTGGTATTCTTGGACTGAAATATGAGGTAGCGCCGAAATTTGCTTCGTTTCGCTTTCCCGTCAGAAATCATCGCCGATGTGATAACGAGATCTGTGAGCATTTCTTGGCTTCTATTATTCGTAAACGTGCGCTGTATGCGATGAATTCATTTCCGCGTGCCTTTCTTCCCCTCAAATGCACATTTGCGAGCTGTCCGTAGATTTTCTCATAAATATTCCTTTCGTAATATGTTTTTATTAGTTAATTCAGTGGCCTTTCCAAATTATTTTTGCATTTTCACGTTTTTAGCGGACAAATTTGTGGATGAGTCGAGTGGTTTTGAAATTGTTGGTACTTTTTCATTGAGGGTTGTTTATTATCCAAAAAAATATGCATTTAAATGTTGATGAAATATTTTCACGACACAATCATATTTTAATATACGTACTTTTAATTTCTGGTGTCATGAATCGCTAATATTTCACTTATTTTGCCATTTTTATTTTTTAAATGGTAAAAATTATTTAAATTACTTAAAAAATAGCTCATCCGTTGATACGCATAATTTTGTCGATGCAGGAACCAAGTACTTTTAGTGTCCACAACTGTATTTACACCACGATTTATTTCGACGACTTACGCTTTATAAGTGGTATTTACGCTAAGTGTGCCAACGCATCGTGGTTGAAATACATTTGTGGGCAATACTCGTTTTTGTAATTTTTTTAGTTCATTCATTGGCCTTTTCCACGGCGTTACGCCGAAATCCGTTTGTAGAAAGATTAGGAATTCGCATATTTTTTAAGGCCTTAATTACTTGATTGACCAATTTTTGGCTTCAAGGTAGCAGTTTCTCCTGGTTGTGTTAATATATTTAGAAATATATATATTTCATATTCATGATGCATTATTCATTATGTGATGATTGGCTGGTTTATTGGTATCTGCGGAAGATTCTTCAATGCTAAAACACGCACATACTAAATAAATACTACTCTGTGATTTCTGCTTCAAAATCCAGGGAACCTATTATGATTTCCCCATGTGTCGTACACAGTAAGAGATAACTGCTAAGTTACCTAGCAGAATCAGAAAATGCATAGTAGTTGTTTATTTAGAAATTCGAATACGGTGTTTAATTAACATTTTCACTCTCTAATTAAAATTACCATCTCATGCATTATACAGCAAAAGCAAGATAATAGTTTATTTTTCATAAAAATATCCAACTAATCAATAATTTTTTCATTGCCTTGTATAATATAGCAATAACGGGTCAGTTATATTTTATATTTTACATGCCTCATTTTGCCTCATGCATCATTTACATTCCTACATACTCCATTCCAATATTTCCGTGGGGTAGTAGATATTGTATGCAAGTAATATAGGCGCGTAGTAAAATTTATTTGCATGCCTGTATGGTATTAAGTGCAAAACATAATCTCTATGAAAAGTGATGCAAGCATAGTGATATTTCACCCCCCTCTGTACCCCGCTTTTCGAGGTGGCCTCCAGGGTATTGTGTGGGTGTAGATATATTCTTCATGGATTTTTTCATTTGCTTACGGTCAAGGTTAAACATTTTGCAAAAGATATGCTGCGAATTTTTATGTATGCTGTTACACGAAGCATTGATGCGTTCACACTGTACTCTTCACTATTTGTTGTTGACGTCCGAGTGGCGATGTCCTCCATCCCGGCTCGGTCGGAATTCCCCCCTAGGGGCTTCGTGCAACTCTCTCGTCGCACATGACTGACCTTGTTTCCCTCCTTTTCCTGTCTTTCCTCCAGCCGCATCCCTCCAGAGGGACACGGGCAAGTCGAAAGAGACGGCGGCCGCCAACTCTCTGGAGCCTGCCACGTCTTCCTCTGCCTCGGTCACCGTTTCCAGCAGCGTTCGCTCCGGTGGAGTTCCCGGCTTCGACAAAGTGGCCTCTAAGAACGTGACGGCCCTTTTGGGCAAGACGGCGTACCTCAACTGCAGGGTCAAGAACCTCGGCAACAAGACGGTGAGTGTTGGTGAACGCCAAAATTTCAGCACAACGGATACAATCCAGAACCGACAGCGCACCTGTCTGATCCGCCTTATTATTAGCATTAGTGCTTGACCGAATAAGTGTTAGGTGGGCAATAATTTACCCTTATACAATCAACGGATACAATCCAGAACCGACAGCGCACCTGTCTGATCCGCCTTATTATTAGCATTAGTGCTTGACCGAATAAGTGTTAGGTGGGCAATAATTTACCCTTATTTTCTTATTAATATTTATATTCTACCACTTTAGGAAGGTTGTTGTGCACAGCAAAACCTTCCCATGGCTGTTATCTCTTAATTTATGTCCTTATTTTGTTCGGCCCATTTCTTACCTGCTATTATTCTATTTAATTTACGCGTTTTTTTCCTACCTCAACCTTCTACCTTCTATCACACCTCTCAAAACCTTCTTCTTTAAACTAGGTTAAAGCACTTCCTCTTTCCTCTCCTCGTTTCCTTTGCTTACTTCCTTTACTCCCCACGATATCTTGAACTGCCGTGTTCGTCTTCCTTTGTACTCACCTCACCTTCTCCATCCTCCTCAACAATCTCATCTTAGAACCCTATGTATGTGTCTTTCATTCTTGCGTCCTTGAAAACTGCTAAGGTTCATGTTGCTTGTTTCGCAAGACGATAGTTTGAAATATTTATGTAAGAAGTTGTACCGCTATTGGAGCTTTCTTGTTTTCCTGAAAAACTAAGTTGAAATGGTGGTAAAACCAGTTTTGTGGCTTCTGTGAATAGGGCTTAGTAATAGGCAGGAATCTATGCCTGATGTAGAACCCTCCATTTCCATATCTTACTGGTGGATTACAATATACCTACTGTATATATTCAGATGTAGAAATGAATCCCAATTCATTTCAGTTGGGCTCGAATTTTTTATGGATTGTTTTTCAGATTTAATTCATGCATGCAGATGAATTCTTGTCGTATCAGGGAGTACACCTTTGGTTTGCCCCATGTGTAATACCACAAAATGATCTATTCTAAGAATTATTTAGTTTTTTCCCGGTCAATAATATTTAAGAAGTTTTCTCGGGTCTTCCGCCGGGATTAGCTTCTATTGAAAGCTTATTCTGGTGGAAGACCCGCGAAGACCTTTTAAATAGTCTCTTCTATTTTCATTTAGCAATTAAGTGAATTTGCGGTCTTCAATAGGAAAAATACAGCGTAGTTATAAATGTTTTTGTTTGTATTTAGTGTAAAACATTCTTTCAGACTCGCGATGCGATATAACTCTGTAAAAATTGAAAACTGGCCTCCCGATGAGTAAAAATGATGTCAATTGGATATTACAGTGAAATATTATACTACTATCTTAGTTTTCCGCAGTTGCGGCTATTGAACCTTATTGAAAAATATTCCAGTTCATATGAATCTTTTTCAAACTTCCATTTTCAAGGTAATGCGTCCTTACGCTGTAAATACCATGGAGAAAACCCTCAAAATTATTTTTTTTTCACGTAGAGAGACAAGTTCTTTGTCGTAATCGAAATAGATTACTTTATTTACACTGTGTGCATGTTAATTTTTCGCGCTGGTTACTTCTTATTCTTATAGCCCATAGTATATTTTAGAAAAAAAAAGGAGAACATTTCTTTACTACTGAGATTCTCGAAAAAATTGAGCTGCTATCGGGTAGTTATAACCTAGCTTTTTGTACGAATTCATTTGTATATGAATTATTGTATTTCCTGGGGCAACAGGGAGAATGTGGTGTGGTGCGGAACAATGACTTCCTAGTTTTGGGAACTTGCGTGTCTGTAGATCATTGCCAGTTGTCCACTCGCCACAGAAAAGGTATGTAAAGAAAAATAATCAGTATATTTTCTCTCGAAGTAGTTAGGTGTTAATGAAAAATAATTTTAGATAACCATGGGAGAAGGTGGAAAATTTTACCATGTGATTAAATAATAGTGAATGTACTACGTAGAAGGTGTCTTGTGTATTAAAATCAATTTAATATGGAATCGGGTTGGTGTGGTGGCTAGAATACTGGCCTCCCATCCCGAGGGCTCGGGTTCGATTCCCGACAGTGGCGGATTTTCCAGTGTTAAACCGGTCCCCACTGGAGTACCTAGTGGAGGGCATTTCAGGTGCCGTACTCCAGCCGTCGGATGGAACGTTAATCCGTGATCCCCTTGGCACCTGTCGTTTAGAGTAGGCTAGTGCCGACGCCGGGTTTCTCTACGCCCTTCCTCCATTCCCTGAGAACTCCTGCTATTACCCAATCACAATGACAATTCTGCAATTACCTGTCCTAATGGCGCAAATGGCATCTGCTGTTGGTAGCCTAGGCGGGATAACTAATTAATGAAATTAATCAAAACTTAATTATGATGTAACGTACATTCTTGATACATTAGATAGTGGCATTTTTTCTATTAAATTTTAAAATTCAGTAGTCTTCAGTTTAATGCATCTCATCTTTGTGACACATCCATGATTCTGAGAACATTAATGGTCTCGAAGGACGTTGATGCAAGTGATAACGATCGCTTCGTATCTGCTGAAGAGCTTCATTGCTTGCAGTTGTGATTATGGCTGTGATCTTGTCCAGTGAAAATGGAGAAACGAGAAACGGTACCTTGTGCGTAGTTAGTAGTTGGCATATCCGCCTCGAGTATTTTAACATCTCAGTAAGTCTCTGCTAAGTACCGTTTTAATCCAGAGATTCTCGTGGGAAGCCTACTCCCCAAACCGCAAACTGGAGTCTCTGAACTGCGGTGAGGAAAATCCCCATATAGACAGACTAATGACGCGGCTCTCCGAGAGCGGGAATAAGGGCTCCAGGATTTCTGGGGGAAACTTGTGCCAAGCAGCTGGCCCCGTTCCTCATGAATCCAAGCGCACGCCACAAGATTTCTCGGTCGCATGCTGCGGAAAATTGCGTCTCCCCATAAAGTTTCTTCATAAGATGCAAAAAAAAATGTACTTAACTTGCCCTATTTAAAAGCGCTAGGGAGTCATACGTTGATATTTTGGTGATGCGTAGAGTAGCATATGTAATGATTGAGATCCTATGGCTCGATTTAGGTCTCTCGCCTGTACGAAAACATTTCCAACAATACTTTTAAATAATGTAACTCACCGGAGTACTTCCATTGAAAATGTTTTTAAAAATAGTTTCTGCGCAGCAGCATAGAGTACACAATAAACTGTAAGTAAATATTTTCTATTATTTGTCTTGCGGTGTTCGGTGCGATAGTTCCTAATAATCCTTTATCTCGTTGTATTAGCAGGCTTGTTAGATATTTACTAAAATTTGTTTATAAAGTTACTTGGGGTATTCTCACTCACAATGAAAAGCGTAAGGTGTTAGCGAACATGATTTATAAACCCCTTCGTGGATAGTTTGCCATAACGGAGATGTATTTATGGAATTTAGTAAAATGATGAAATTAAAGCCATGCAAAATTAAACATTTTTGCAATGGCACTATGAGGTCCACTACCCTACCTTCCCACCATCTTAATCATGACTTTTTTTAGTATACTTGCGAGGCCAATTCGTAAACCAGTGAGAGGTATAAGGTATGGTATGGTATCCATCAATCCTTAGTATGATGAACGATTTTGCTGTAATTCGACCACCCTATCGTTATACCCCAAACTGCACAGGATGACCTATTAGGGTTGCATATTTTAAGGCTAGATATTGTATCGTATTTCATATGCCTTCTTTAAACTAGTCGAGTATAATCTTGTTAGCGACTAATTAAGGAATCATAAAAGCATTAATAATACGACCTAAATCGTAGGTAGACATTGAGTAAACATCTCTTATTGCTCTGTCAATGTGCATTAATGTAAATCTTGTTCGTCTATGCGTACATTTTGACTATGCGTGGGTACGTGCTGCGCTAATGAACTGCAAAAACAGTCTTCGGTAAAATAGACATATTTATCTGACCATGTTCAGAACCCACCTGAACTAGTATTTCATTTGAAAGCGTGCAATGTATTAATTAATGTTTATGCTGATTCCTCAGGTATGTGTGGGCATATTATTAAAGGAGTAAGAGTTTTCCAAAAATGGAGTTGATCTTTGATCAAGGGCTTCGCTAAAAACTGTTTTAGTATACCCAGGATTTAATTAGTTAGGTTAGTGAATTCAAAAATATAACCCTACAGGAGTTTATAGCAGCGTCATGAACGCCATATTTAGCCCTTAGCAATTCTATTTCAGATCTTTGTTTTATGTAATCAGTATTTTTAAGTACCTTTTCGTTGGGAAATTACGACCTTTCGCATCATGAAATTGAAATTAAGCAATCATTTGGCACGGAGGGGAAGAATAAAAATTGTATTTTGATAAAATGTTCTCTTAATTAACTATAAATGTATAATTATTCTGATTTCCATTATCATTGACATTAAATTAAACATTGAAAGTCATAATTTATTGCATTATATGAATAACAAATGTGAATATGTGCATTATACATACTGACTATGGTCATTTTAAACTTAATAGTTCAACCATTTTTCCTGAGATTGATTCCTTGATACTATCGATAAAAACTACATTTAAGGGACTGCACATGTGAAGTAAAGGCCGGAAATGTCAACTACAAATTATTTTATGCTTTGTTCTTAGACAATACGTATCTGGAGTTCTCTACGTACTACGTATTCAATGAGTATTAAATGAAAGTGATTCTGTTAATCACTGATGTTTTGGTGCACAAACCAATGACTAGGGTCATTATTAACATTCTTTGCACTGATATAGATGCAAGTTTCCTTGTCATTTAAGTATGTATTGGATTTAATGGACTGCCCGTCATATTTTCTATTTGCTTGAAAATGATCTGTTGAAAGTGGAAAATATGATCTGATCCGTGGAATTGCCTTGGATTTAATCTAGGATTTACACTGGCAGTTTGGTAATTTAAAACTTGGTTAGTGTTTTTTCCGGAGTGAATGTTACCTTGGTGTGAGAGAGCTAAGATTTAGTATCTGACATATAAGTTCTCTGCATTGATCGAAGTAATGGTTTAGATAACTGGATTATTTGACACTTATACTGTTTTGGAACCATGATGAGGAGCACACCATTGGTGCCCCGTGACTATGACAATTAACCCGTGAGGAAAAATGAATTAATAAGAAAATAGCGAATCTTATAAAGAATGGAGGAGACACAATAAACAACGTCCTTATTACTTGCCGTGTGATCTGTTATTTTTATTATTCCTTAGTTCCTTAAACTTCCTTTCCTCCATCCCTCCTCAATCTTTCCTTTTTCTTGCCTACCTCCCGCGTGCCATCCGACTCAATTCTAAGGCAGCCACCCCTCTCTCCTTCTCTTGGCCCTTCTCATCAATTCTCTCCCCCACCCCGGCCCTTATCTCGCCCCCAACACCTGCTTCCCTAATCTCTCTTCGGCGTCACACACATGCAACCTTGGCGGGACCCGCCATGCTTTCCCCAGCCTGTCTCTCCTACAAACGCTCAATTTCACTCCCCTTTGCCATCCCTCCCGGTCGTCTTTATCTCCGGGGGAGATCTCCTTTCACCTTCCGTCCAAACATCGCGAGTCTGTTTTTTTTTGCTGAATATCTCTTCCTTCTCCTTCACCTTCTCTGGTGAACTCCCGCTCCGTCTTTTTTCCCCTCTGCCTTCACCGCCGTCTTACTCCCCGTTCATTGCCGCTTTAACCTAATCCAATCTCCCCCTAAATGCTGGGCCATTCATTCTCTCCCTGCCCTCTCCGCCCGCCATTATGTACATGGGGACCCGTCTCAATGCCTTCCCTGCTGTTTGACCTCAGCGTCCTCCGAATTGACTCGGGAGTTTTTTCTCATTCTTGTGCGTGCCGACATTTGTTTTGATTAGCATGCAATATTTCTTTCCATGCCCTCCCCCTGTCGTGTATTTGTCGTAGAACATTCTAAGGAACTTTTTCTCTCGCACCCCTTGTTCTTAGGAGTTGCTTTCCGCTCTGAATTCTTGGTGTTTTTATTCGAAAACATTTTTTTTGTCCAAATTAATTGAAATGGGTCTGTAAAATTTACATTTTTCCTTCGGTATGAGCGTTGAATGTGCCGTTAATAGAATTCTGCTGAAATTTAGAAGAACAAATGTGAATAATTTCACTCCGTGCGCATATCATGTTTTGTTTCAGATGTTTTGGAATTTATATTATTAAGTTATATGCCTACCTAATCGAATTTACTGTCTTTATAATTTACAAAACATAATTGACTCTAAGATGATCAAAAATAGATCAGTGCTAATAATTAGGTAATTAAGTAATATAAGCTTATATAATTAAATAGGGGCTAAAATAATAAAGGGATTATGTAATATTCTCGCAGGAATAAAACTGAATGAATTATCATTTTTCTATTGTGTATCTTACCACAATTTTATTAATTGTGTATTGCAGATCATTATTATTTTTTCTTTAATTTCTCTGATCATAATTGAACCCTACGCGTAATTTACTGGCATCTCCTTAAAGCCCGTTGCACAGAAAACCCCGCCCAGCTAGTCTACTATAGTATCTAGTATACTAGCCGGTAGTTAATATTTGGGAGGAAATTTAGCCTGACAGGAACCGTCATAGAATATTTCACATGATTGCTGAATTTCTGCTTGAGATATGGCAGTATTATCACCCGCTGTTACAAATTGTAAGAAAAAACGCAAAATTGTAATAAAATAAGGTGACTGAACGAATATAATGCCGTTCGGACGCCAATTTCTCCAGTGCTTAGTCTTTAGGTGTTCGTTTATTTACAAATATATAGAAAAGGGAAGACTAGGACTGTACACGCAGTCGAGAGTTACCAGTTCCTGATGGTCTGGCAGGAACTGTACAGCATCAATTTCTCGCAATGGACATAATTGTGACAAGTAATTTTTTTATCTCTATTGCTTTCAATCTATCATGAGAAAATCATATTCGAAATGATTGTTGCTAAGCCCTGAAGAGGTTGGGAGTCATCAAAATAATTTTGGGAATTATTTAAGTGAAAATGTTAAATAAGATGTTATTTTGCACTTTAAAGGCTTCATGTGTATGGTATGCATAAAGCATTTGTGATCAATTGAGTAAATATTTAAAACAGGAAGATAGCAGCGAGTTTTGAAAATATACTCCTAAGAACCTTCAAAAAGCTTCATTCCGCTTCGGAAGAGCTTAGTTGGCAATTTCTACTCTAGAACGATGTTCGTAAAAGTAAAGTAACATAAGATTCAAATGTCACAAATTCAGATTTGTGACTGCAAAAACGTTCTACCCCCACACTACATCAGTAAAATAGATAGAAGTTATAGGAATCAACTGTCAGGTTGAGCGTTACAATTTTTCCACGCATAATCCTTGTCTAAAATGCAAATAAAGTATTATCTATTCTTTCAAGTTCATGCAAATGCTACATCATTAATTAACAAAGTTTTATCTACCACCCTCTGCCATATACCCTTGTGGCGGCACGCAGAGTAAAATGTAGGTTTACATAAATATAGATGAATTATAAAATTAAGGTAGTGTTATCAGTGGTCTTGTTTGTTAGCCAACATACTGGCTCTGTATCATGCGAAAGTGGAAAGCTATCAATCACACTAGCAAATACTTTCGACCTTGTGCTGGATCAAGTATCCTGTGAAACGCTTAATTGATTGCATAAAAGTGATACCTATATGTTCTAACTACCCTGTTAACCACATCTAGAGTGTGTCTCAGGGAATGAGTTGTCGCCAAAGATATACTATGTACATGAGCTAAAGTTTACATGAATTTCTTAACAAGGTGTTCGAAGGGAGTCGCTGGCGGCCTGGGAAAGATCACGTTAAATGTGTATTCAAAGTATTGAGCCATATTCAGAAACTCAACTACAGTCTTTCTTCGACTGCATATATCATAAAATCTCTTTTACAAGTTCAAAGTGGTGCACAGATTCACCTCGATATGGTCCGAAGTAATATGCAAATACTACTCAGTGTCATGGTGGAAAATAATACCTCTTCGGCAGGAATCTGTTTGCCAATCCGACCCGTGGTAAAGATTTTATGAAGTAAGCTGTAGAAGTGAGACTGTAGATTAGATTCTGAATATTGGCCATAGTGTTCCTGTTCCATTGCGAGCGGAGGGCTCACTAGAATGAGTTCAAGAGGCAAAACGTTAGATTATTTCACAAATATAGCGGATTTTCTCTGTGTTTCATTAATTTCTTAATGAAGTCTATCTCAGATAGATCCTAAATACTCGAGGTGTATTCTAATTGTAGTCTTACCAATGAAAGCTGTCATCTCTCCCTCGCTCTCTCTCTCACCATGCTTCCCCATCACTCTTCTGACAAAACCGAGCTTCACTCACTCGTATATTCTTCTGATGTGAGAATTCTTAGACAATTAATGCTGTAAGTGAGATCCATAAAGAACTTCATCCGAGTGTATCACATCAATTCCATATCTGTGATAATCGGATAGTCGTTATCGTTTCTATGGCGCCAGAGGCTTATGAATATTTATTTACTGGGATTTAGTTCTGATTGCCATCCATTGCAAAACTGCGCTATGCTGCTCAGATCGCGAGAGAGGTGTTCGCTAAGGAGATGGAAAAAGGTAATAGATGAATTTTAGAAAACAATCTGGTTGTTAGAGGAAACAACCATGTAGACCGTGAGTCGTTGTTTGAATGCTAAGTTGGGATTACCTATTCAAATGGATGCGTTATTTTTGCTATCAAGAAATATTATTTGTTTCAACAAAAATTATGGTCTTCAATTCCTGTCATGAACCGTTACATATTAAAGCAATAGCACCCGAAATAGACTTATTTTTATATTGGATGGCATTAATTATTATTTAAATTTGAACCATCGTGTCCTAGCTGAAACTCCTTGTATGCCACGTATACATTGGCTACGCTGCATATATCAGTGCAATGACGGTGATCTGGAGTATAAATTACATTTTCGTCGTTTCAAATGAAGGCGCAGAGCACGGATCAGATTTTTTAGCTGTTGCATACGGTTGATTATTGTGAAGGTTGCTTAAGAACGTAATATCTTTGCATTCAAAATACGAACTCCTTATTCAATCACATGGGATGATAAATAATTAAATTAAGCTAGTGTTTATCTGATGGCCGCAGAGTGACAAGAGAAATGGGACAGTGCCGATTTCGTTTCCTTTGGAAATGAAAAAGTGTTAAAACCGGGCAAAGGAATAGGTAAATATTTTAATCATCTTTTGATATCTAATATAACCTGTTGTGCATATACTTGAGTAAACATAATTCCCTTCAGTTATAAATCTCGTGGTAATTTATAATGCAGTGAGTGGCATTACCAGGGCAGGGGTGTCCTACCGCTCAATGCCAACACTCTTTGGGTGGAGCGCAGGGTGACTTGTAGATGAATATTGTATAAACTTTTAGTTTGTTTTTCATTTATGAAATAATATACGTGCTAATCCATTATTTTTATTCTTGGTAATCTATTATTTCAGAAACCAGTATCAACAACTTGACCACCAAGATTAGGCTGGTAGGGTAAATGTTATCAGATTTTTTAATAGATTTTTCCTCCACATTTGTGATTTTTTTACTATTAATATTTCTGCAGCAATATTTTAAGATATATTTTTGTAACCCGCATATTACAATAATTACACATTTTCCGGAACTTTCTAATTTTATTTACCGTGCGTGATTTAATTGACACCTAAGATAAAATTGCTCATGTACATGCTCACACCCTAGGCAAACCATTCGATCCTGTGACTTTTAAGTGCCTATTAAACATCAATTACTGATAAATGCGTGATAGGAGCGCGCGGTGAAAACATCACACCATCACGTAACTCAAAATAAGCCTCATCATTGGTTAACGGAGGATTTTAATCACTTGAAGAAAAACGCGTGAAAACTCGCGACCAAGAGATAGCGTAGTTACTACCTTTGGTTACACAAACAATGGATGCATGATAGTAGCATGTACTTAACCGCTGCGCTTGCTCTTGCTTTGTATACACTTAATTCTCTGCAGGGCTTGGGCAATCCCCGGCTAAGTGGGGCGGTAACCCAGTAACTCCGCCTCGCTGAGATAGCACTCGCTTTATCGATCTGTCCCACCGGTCACGAGATAACAGAAGCAACCTCACTCAAGGAGAGACGCGGGGTCTGAAGGAGGGATGAAAGCTTGCTAGAGAGATGGGGATGGAGGTGAGAGAGCAATAATGAGATTCAAGTAAGTCAGCCGGTGTTTCCCGTTCTGGACCAATCTCCTCGCCCAGCTCCTTCACTCACGAGTTCGTATCTTCTTGCAACTAGTGGAAACTGACTCCATCCTTACGAGTCGAAGAATTGTGGAAGAATCCCAAGGTTGTTTTGCGCGAGTACGATTACGTGTCGCTCAGAGTTCAAGGTTAAATCCCAATGTTTGCGCAATTTAATGCTGCAGCGAAGTATAAACACATGCATCAATGCATGGTTCGCATTTCGGGCCTAAACTCGTCGATCCAGCTTCAGCACACATTAAATATTTCATGAGGTTCCTCCCGTTTGCCGGGCGGTTGATTCCTTTCGCGTTCTTTTTTTTCCTCCATCCTCTTTGGGTTGGCGGGCTTGTTCAATAAACAAAAAACGCGGGAAAAAAACTCTGACACAAACACACGGAATGGATGTGACCTCGTACGCGCCGCACCTGTTTCGAAATGTATTCCGCGCCTTTATCGCCTCAGGTACAATCTAGACAAAGGTATTATTTTTTCAACAAACATATTTTTCAAAAGAGTTGTGTGTCCTGGAGTTTCCGGGCTGTCATCCATCGGAATATGTGCATGGTAGCTTCCCAACTTTTTTCGAAATGATGGTAACAAAGGAAGGAATGACAATTTCTTCGCAAGCCTTTCATGGAAGATAATATTATTTCTTTTTCTCGTTCAGGGCTGCTTGCATTTATGCTAATGCTTGCCATAATTCATCTATCGTGATTGCAGAACGTTTTGAAACTTCATTATCAGTAAAGTTTCACTTATGTAAATGAAAGTTGATGTGGTGTAGATTTCATTCAGATAAGAATTGAAACTGGGATTTATTTTGGAAAGTTACGTCTTTATGGGAAACTTGATGGAAATACATTTTTGGAGGCAGTATATGTATCAACCCTTAATAATTTTAGGCAATCTACATTACCTTATATGCCGCCACTAGTCACAGGAATTCACTTCATTCCAAATCATTTCTTGTCAGCACGGCATCAGCTGCTTATTTATATACTTTTTTCAATGTTGGACCATTCTAAATTTCATTTTTTCATATGAATGATACACTTGTAAAGCCTTTTCAGATATAATGTGATATACCGCAATTTTGAACCCCACCTCCAACCCTTCATCAAATTTTTGCTTTTATTTTCTCATGCTGAATGATAATTCAATTTTGACAGGGATGGGTTTAAATTGTGGAACCAGAAGTAGTTTGTATGCGGGCATGATAATATCCTTAAAGCTGTCGTTGAGTTACAATAAGGTGAGCGCGGTATTTAGCTGTCAGTATCGTTATTTCCATGTGATAACGTGCATACTTTAACCAATTTTGGCCTATTAATTTGTTGATTAAAATACGTATCGACACCTTTTTCCAGTTTTTCTGACAGAAAAATACCTGTAGAAATTTGATAAAATATTCTCTTTGCCTCAAATTGTAATACATGTGTACACAATATTCGTCTTCTTTCCCTGCGGAAATCAGCGTATCAGGGTTCTAGTCCCGGTCAAAGCGAGTGATTTTTTCTCTGGTATTTCTACTATTGTGCGAGTTCAGCGTGTAACGCCGTTAAGGTTTTAGCGGCAAGTTCGCGACTCTTCAAACTGCCATATTTCTTGTTTATGCCACTTTTTTATGCCTCATGGCAATGAAAATATGAGTCGATGATTTGCATCTTTTTTAAGATCTATTTCGAAAATTTTGTGAATTTAACTTATTATATTTAAATTTCAAAATTAACATGGCGTGATAGAATATCCGAGTGAAAACGCTGACGATGGAAAACATGTACTATTTTTATAACTCTTTGAATAAGAAGTTTATTGGCTAAAATGTGCTAGTTGAAAATTTTGCAGAATAATTAAGCTGTGGTACAAAGATATTACTCTTTAAAAATTGTACGTTTCTTGAAGCTTAGAAAAACGACGTCATAGCATGACGTCACGGCACGGTATCACTATGGGCGTTGTTTATCTGTTTATACGTGGAGGTGAGTTGTTTAATGAATACTTGGTGAAAATATGTGTTCTTATCTTATTTTTTAAATGCAATAAACGAATGTATTTAGATTTTTTATTTAAGAAGTATTGATCTTAACGAGAATATCGTCCATAAAATGTATAATAACTGTATATTGTTCTGTTTGCTTTCACCCCGCGAGTCTGTACTACGACAAAGCAATCGTTTTTTTTGGAAGAAAGCCACCATAAGGGTCGGATCCTACTTTTTTAAATCCCATTTCAGTTAGGGTTCTGATCAAGAAACGGGTAAAATCCTCAAAACAATATATTAATTTCGTTTTATTTCAAAATAAACGTCTGTTTCCGTAGAAATATTGAACCTTTACCGTGCAGTGACTTCAGAAGGCGTTTAATGTCACGTGACTTTCGTCGAATTTCGGAAATATTTTAAGAGTTTAATAATCTTTGTGGTTGGCGTAGAGAGATTTGGCTTATATATTTCAATTTGTGAGAAAATTTCGTATCACGTACATCATCAATACCCGATAAAAAAGTTTCATGCATATTCCCCATTGTTTGTGCGCACTACGTGCGTGTCAGAGCAAGCACTATGGCAATGGTGAATACCCTTCCCACCAGAGACTATACTGTTGTTTCCCGGCGAGTGTTTTTATTTAGAATACGCGCTTATCTCTCTCTCGCCCACTTTTTATCCCTGCTCTCTCTCTCTCCTCCAATCCGCCCCCGCACTCTCTTTCCATTCCTGCGTTCAGCCATTCTCCACTCAACCGCACGGCACCTGCTGCGTGTGAAATACGCCCTGCCTCCCTAATACGACTCTGTTTCCAACGCCGCCACTCCCCTTCGTCCCACTCCGGGAAGAAACTCCGTCGAAGCCCGTCCGTCCGTTCGACAGTCCTGGAGTCTCCGCTCTCCCTTCACACCCCGCCCCCTCACCTCACTGGAACGGTCCCCCGCGTCGGTCCTCATTCGTACAACTCCCGCGTTCTCGTGACTTCAATACCTAGCGACGCCCCAGCCGCGGTCGAGGAATCACGAGATGTGACTGTAATCATATTAGGGACACCTACGCCCCTATACCCATCTCGCATCTTTCCGTTTTTTCTTCTGCTAGTCTCCTCGCACCGCATTGAAGTTCTAGCATGACTTGATCCTAGCTTCTATTCCGATCCGCGAAATTCACTGGGTCTTCCATCTCGTTCCGCATATTGATACCTGCTGGTTCCAGTAGGTCACTGGGCTAGCGTCGGTCGAGTGTAATGTTAACTTCGTTCATAATGTTGCGTTTGGTCATTTTGTAAACTAGCTGACCTGTTAATGCATCACGGTGCGTCTATTAGAAAGTATCCGGGCACATGCAACTAATTATCATCGACATAAATATTTCACGAACAGTTTTCGGCTCATGAGGATATCCTGATTGAACATGTCAACCACAGTTTGCCCAAATGTGCTAATTCCTGTCGTCTTGCGTTAAAAGTTTCCTGTCTTTAATTCTTCATAATCCATACCTTTCATGCAGCGGTAGGTACTGAATCTTCGTTTCATTCACCGTCTACTCTCCACCAATCTTTATGTTAAAATATATGTTTTTTTTCGCTGTGCATGAACTGAAAAATTGGTTACTGCGTATGTTTGAAGCTTAAGTTTAGATAAATATCGCTTTCGGAGTTTTCTTACGTAATTCCGAGCTATTTGCGTGGAAAAAATGTTTCCATTCACTTTATATCTGGAAGGGACAGCGGCACTATTGCATACATATCACTGTGGGAATTTTATTACCCTTGTGGTAACGTATATTATTAGTTCACCCTTCTTTTACTCAAAAACACTACCAGGTATTTGATTCCAATAGTACTCATTTCCATTTTTAATCCGTCAGGGGTTTTTTCCTTCAATATCATTCACAGTATGATACCTCTCAGAGATGGATTGGCTAATTCAATAGGCATATAAGTAATGTTGTACTTGTTGTGTTTATGTTTTATGTGCGCTTTTAATATGTGTCACGTTCAGAGTAGACCGGGGACTTCGTTTTTAGATTGACTCCACGCTCATGCGTCTGATTTCAAAAATAGATGATTTCAAGTTGAGGCAATACCGTCAGAAGTCTTTTTAAAAGATGCGTGTACAAAGGATTCGAGCGCCGGATATTGGATGAGAGGGGCTGAGAGATATTTTATTTGTTCTTTCTGTTTGGCAGTAGCGAAGCATCTGCATCGGAAAAAGTGCTTAACCCGCTGCGTCACGGAAATTTCCGCCTCTTATTTGTATCATGCCATCTTTTTGAGCGTGAAATAGGGACATCACTCTCTGAAAAAATTGCCTGTTCCCTACTTGTTGTACTTATTTCTCAGTTTTTCCTTCGACATTTTTTCCCGGTTTTTTCCCGGTTCTCTGCATATTCGTGGCACACACACCGTTGTTATATTCTTAGTGGGGGAGAGGATGGAATGGAGAAATTGAACTTGCTTATTCACCCAGGCTACCTTAGCCGATATGCTTTCCCGGTGTGATCGGATTATTGCTTACGTAGCATTCTCCAGATTTAAAGCCTATTTGTTGCTTCGGTAGCAAGGTATCGAGCGCTTTCCTGCGGTGTATACCCAGAGGTAGTGGATAGCGTTCTGCTCCCCAGGGATGTGATTCCTAAAGCATATTGTAAATGTGCACTGGCAAGAAACGCGGTTCTCACTACCTACCCGCTGTTTTTTTACATGCTGTACGTGAATATATTCTGCTCGGTTACTGATATGAAACTTTGAGTCACGTAGTAATGTTTCCAAAACCCTCACGTGATGATAATACAAAAAGTATTTGTTAATTTTAGTAATAAAACGTTACTTTCCGTATAATAATAAGAGAATTTACTACCTTCCCCTTCCCTTCAATTCCCTGCACTGGCAGCTATTTTTCATCTATATGCCGGTTCATACTTGAGTGCTGTGTGAGCACACAATTCCTCTAATTCGGATGGGGAGTTAAACCTTGGACTCCTTGGTACATTTCGTGAAGAACAGGCTAATCCCGATGCTGGGTTTCTCTGCATCCTTTCCTCCATTCCCCGAAACATTCGTACCTCTCCCCAAATACCCACTTACCATAAATATCACAAATGACCTCATCTGTCGGTTACCTCCCCAGGATTTTGCAAATTCAGCAAAAACTAATCCATAAAATAACAGCATTGTTTCATAATACGAGGTGTATTTTTTTACAGAAAAGCATTTTACAGAAACTCTAGCATAAAAAAATTTTTTTACAGAAAAGTAATACCCTAGCATAAAAAATATTCCGATATCCTATGTAATTCCCTATGTAAATTATAATACCCTTCTCCATTCCTAAAATTTCAAGAAAAATTTTACTATTCATTAATTTATTAACCAACCTCAAATCCGTGTGAAAGTTTCAAATCAGGTCTTATTTGTTTGACTTAACATTTTCACCGTGAAATGTTTCTCATATTAAGGAGTTATACCGATATTTTAGAATTGTTGGTTTTTGATTTAACATCTAATTGGTGTGTCATTTTCAATGCAGATCTTATTTTGTTTTTATAGTTTTTTAAGTCTCCCTTGTATGTTGAGGAGCGCTTTATTATGCGCGGACTTTCCATTGGCTCGTCTCTGCCGCTTTTCATCCCCTTAAGAAACCCATCAGCGTATTCGTATTCCATAGGTGTTCCTCGGGCGGTCTGGCCAATTTCTTCCGAACGATGGGAAAAATCTACTTTCCATTTACGTAAACGGCAAATATATGGCGGCTGCGGCTGCTGTATGAGTGGTATCCTGTTAGGAATCTTTTCTTCCTTATTCGACGCCTTCCCACCCTCCCACTGTTTCAAATCAAACTCCTCTCTTGGTCTCTCCAATAGATGATTGGGTGTTGATATCGAAGCTACAACAGCTGGTCAAATACGTACCTTATTCCATGTAGAAAAAGGGAAGAGTCCATGGAATTTTCTTATTGCGAGAGCTTTGTGTTGTGTATCGAGTGATAACAGCTCTCCTATGGGTCTGCTGATGAAAGGCAGTGATTTCTGCGGCTCTCTTATTCCAGATTTTCGATGTTTTTTTTTTGTCCGTGAAGGCCTTGTGTAGGTACGCATCGATCTACACTATGATAAACCATTATTTTTCATTGAATTTACCTCTCAAATGCCTCATTGGTAGAACTTCCTTTATATATTCTATCAATGCCACTATTGCTTCAGGTATTTTAGGCCAATACAATATGCTGATATATGTATTTAATTTTAATTTTGTGAATTTGTTTTTTACTCAATATACCCCACTGTACAGTAAACTTACGTTTATCCGTGCGCACGTTATCTGGGTTGCGGATTATTCGTACATCTACAATCTATTTGGTGCATCGGCAGGGCCTTAAAGTTAAGTAAACTTCTGTTATTTTCCTCCGATTGTGACTTTCATTACCGAATGGGCCGATGCCTTACGGCAGGCTTCGTGCTGCCACCCGAGGCTTTAGAATATTTAATTGCGTCCAGGACAGCTCTACTGGATTCTTTTTAGTCATGAAATGCAATTATGTAGGTACAGCGAGGATCTTTTCATTGGCAGGTTGTGTTACTTTCTCAGGGAGTTTATTAATTTTTGGCGGTGTGCCGTGATAAATGAATCCGGAAGGAACCAAACAGCAAATTATCCATGTTTCCCGATTATCCGTGTACCCTTTACGAGTAATTAGCTCGAAAAATCGGGAGTTGACTGTAATCTATCTATTTGGTGCATCGGCAGGGCCTTAAAGTTAAGTAAACTTCTGTTATTTTCCTCCGATTGTGACTTTCATTACCGAATGGACCGATGCCTTACGGCAGATAATGATGGATTAATGATGGAATTAACAAATCGTCCATTTTCTAATCGATTTCTTCATTTATACGCTAAAGCAAGACGTTGGTCATGGCGTTTCCTTGTAATGGATTTAAAAAAATCATCTAGGAACTTGCCTATTCTAAGGGAGAAAAGTTTTTTCACCGCCTTTATTGATCCAAGCAATCCAAGCAAAAGTTGCACCTTCAAAATGAAAAAAAATCAATCATAAAAAATACATTAATGGCAATAGGAAAAATTACATTTCGTTACTTTTAAAGTATATGAAGCATCTTAATGTTTTTATGTGGACAAATATTGAACTTAACCAACATTGATGGTAAAATCGTGAGTGAAATATATAGTAATAAATGTCTCTAAACATTTTTTAAGTATCGTTTTACCTTCTTGGCATAAGAATTATGGAGAAAGAAATAGTATTCGTAATCACGATTCATTTTTAAATGCATTTCATTTATGATCTGGTGACAAATTTTGGAGATTCACGAATTATGAAGTTGTAATGAAAAACCAAATTATCGATTCAGAATTTCTAGTTTTTAATATAATGGTTGCTATTGAATGCATCAATATAATTTCTTCAATATCATATCGAACGAAACATTGTTATCGATGCGGGCGCATTAGCACGAATTTTGTAATAAGATTATGTGTTATTAATTATAATTTTCATTAAGTGTGCAACGATTTGAGGCGCAAGGTTACTGATTAACTACCCTTAATGTTCGTAATGTTTCCCATTCTACCTTACTCATCTGCAATCTAGTACGCAGAACACAAGGTAATAAAATTTACTTAGATAATTAGAAGTAAAACTAAGTTCGGTCTATAATGATAAAAGCTACGTATATTATAACATGTAATAAACCCTTCTTCTTTAGGCAAATTTCACCTGCAGCCCTAAAGAGATTTTTGTGCTTCTCTTCCTGGTAAAGCCGACTTTTTTAAGTAAATTGGACAAGAATATCCTTTTTCGTGTTTTCCAAAAGAGACCCTCATCGTTTTTCTTTTCTGTTTTTTTCCATTCCCTTAACACGTGAGAATGGGCTTAGACTGTTACGGGAACAAGATAAGGCCGAACACTGTAATGCGGAAGGTTCGAACAACACTCGGAGCCCTCAAACAGCCTGTTTTTAGCGTGTTTGCTGTTCCGGTTCTCTTTTGGAAATTGTGAGCATCTGGCACAGCATTCGGCGCTTATTTATATGTTACTCCTCCACACAGCTACGTTATTGCCCCACATTCTTGTCCTTGTTAGATTTTCTCATCTCGATTTGAGGGTGCCTGCCCGAATCCATTCCTTTGCAGCTGCTCCGGGAAGGCTCCTTAGACTGTTTCACGGCAAAGGAGATTTTCTGTTCGATATTATGATGTTTTTCTCATTGTGAATCAGTGGCTTACCTATCTCTGAAAATGTATCTCGAATGATCGTCCTTATGTAATTGAATGAGATGATATTCTTGAGTTTGCCAAATCCAATCAGAGTGTTCAGTGTTCACCCTCATTTATAAAAAATCGTATTACACTGATGAATGCAGAATATGCTAATTAATAAATCGCACAATGCAACCTGCAAAACAGATTGTGATCGAAAACAAATTAGTAATGAAAGTAGCATGTTTCTCTGACTTCCAAATTATAATTAGTTCAAAGTATTGTAAACGTTATCAACTACGATTTTGTAAAAACACTGATAAAAAATACTACGACGCGTGTGGCATGTAAATTACCTCTGCTTTCTGGTAATTAATGCGGTACTGAATAACATTTAAATTCAAGATATGCCCTCATATTTTGATTACCCTGTATTTTTTTCATCAAACCAAACGTATAAGTATTCAGAGGTCATACGGAATGAAATTGGTAAGGTCCACAAAACAAATTTAATTCGTATGATCTGAGTTTCAGTACGTTGTATTATATTAATTCCTTTTTATGACACTCCTGAAGTACCTGAAGATGATAGTTCGTATTAAAAACCAGGTTCTACGTATTTAATCAGTTCTGTGGACCTTATGAAGGACCTTCTTCCCGCACGATACGGAGAGGTTTCTTACAGTAAATCCTCAAATCAAATATACTCATGCTTATTTAGCTATTTGAACAATTTAGTCTGAATTATGCTGGTATGTGCAGTATTGGGGTTTTTGCCTGGGAAAAATTCCATCGTGGCGGGAATTGCGTTAATTTCCACCGAAATCAAGAATCAATCAACCTCGTTGCTAATCAACAAGCCTCTTCCATTGACAGGAGTTCTATGATAAAGAATGAAACATTGTTCACATTTCTGATAACTAAACGTTATGCAAAATGGCCATGTAAGTACGATTTCTCCATTTCCTTGGACTAAACTGAGACCAATGAGCAAACATAAGATTTGGTTATTACTGTCAAATTGAATTATCTTTATCGGCTAACAGAAAAATAAATAATTCACGATTTTATTAACTCTGATTTCAAGGAAACGTATTACCTTCCGCGATCCTAACTCTGTTTTAGGCATATCAAGGCCGTCTATTAGCGCTGAAAATAAAGTTTCCTCCTTCGTTTTCTCACAGTCATGAAACCATTAAGTAGATATATTACCCTCAGGGGCCCTTAGGACGTTCTCAGCAGTGAACGAATCCGGGTTACGTCTCGCGAGGGAACATATGGGTAGTGGAATCCTTGCCCCGTGCTTTCTGTTAGACACACATTATTTACCACTCCTTACCTCACCCAGACACCAGTGTTTTTCCAACCGACCATCGAGTCTTGTAGGTTTCTCTCTCGGTTTGAGGCTATTTGAGAGGTATGTTTCTCCGTACATCCATTTTAAATTAGCAATAGCTGTAAAATGTGAGTGAAATATAGCCCTTGAGACGTATATTATGCATACTAGCAAGCATTACCTCTCCTTTGGAATTGTACAGGTAAGAAAATTATTATTTCAGCCCTTTCAATGTCGACAGAGATCATAGCTTCCAATTCTGGTTGAAATTATTGAGTTGATAACTCATTCAAGGATGTGAAGTAGCCGCGAAGAAAAATATTAACGATATTCCCCGATGATGTGCAAAATGGCATGATTTTCACAGAGGAATAATCATTCCTCTTGACCAGATTTTGGGCGTAGATTACCCTGATATCCGGCCAGATATTTGAAGCTGTTAAATAACCGAGGTACTATTTCTAAATTAAAACGAGGCCGGATGTAATGGAGATCCAGGTTCTCCTCCTAGTCAAGATTTATGATTTTTTTCTGTTTTGAAATTGTGCTACAGATTACCTACGTTCCATCGATACGTCTGTAATAGCATTCAAGACATTTCACGCATATTATTTTGGATGTAGATTCAGATGCATTAGCTATACGCAAAAATCTCACCCTAAAATCTCCCGTTTAGTCGTTCACATTTCTGTGGTTGACTTCCCTCTGTTTCTCGAAACGGAAGAGGAAAAATGTTGATGTGACTACATTCATAAGGTACGTATAATTGACTGTCAGGATACATTTCTTAGTGGTCAGTGCTTGTGTCCCAGTATACAAAATTGCACCTCACCCGTAATATTATCGCAGATGAAGCTTTACATTTTTAATTGTTTGTGAAATTCGTTACGAGTGGAAATGAGTTGTGTTAAATTGGAAATAAAAAATTTTCGTATATGAAGCCTCCGTTGGAATTTCTTTGTATTGTCAGATATACCTCACGTGAATTTTTTTTCGTCGTCGTCAGTCGTATTTTTACAGCCGACCTCGGAAAATAATCATCCGCTCGGGAACTGTGTAGTGTAAGGGACAGGAGGCTGTATTTTTTTATCTTTGCTCATCGAGTATTCCCTTTGTGTAGCGGATACGACGATTAGCCTTCAATTGGACGGACTAATTCCGCATATCCGATGTCGACTCGTGTCATATCTATACCGTTACCGTCGGGGACATATTTTGACGACATCGTCGATACTTTTTTACCGTGGAACAGCGTTGCAATACGTTAATATTGCTTCTCAGGAATGGAAATAGGATTCACCGTTGCGAATGACCAGTATTATTCGTCATCATATTTGCTTACATGCGTGACAATAATTATAGAATTTTGACTTCAAAATTTTCTTGCTTTTCCATATAGGCACATTCTCTCGGCCGTAAAAGTACCCGCCATGGAAGCCACGAATAGCTTGAGAAAGAAATAATTGGGAAGGAAGTATTGTTATCGATACGACCGTTGGTTTCGCATATTATTTTCACAAAAAGACCACATTTCCATAACTCACATCGTTAACATTAGGTTCAGGGATCACTGTCTATTATTTTCCTGCTTACTTATCTTCTGGTATAAAATATTATTATTATGTTTTAGTCAGACTCCACTGCATTTTTTATATTAGTATGATGTAAAGTTAGTATTTACGATCAATCCTTTCTCAAAATCATCCTTGTACTTCATGAGTTAGTCCCAAAGTTTTCTTTTGGTGATGAGTTTGCGATGTCACTTTCTTTTATTTGTAATTTTGTAAAACGTATGCAGTATTGGACAAGTGCTATGAGTCACACTCCATTTTCTTCCATATTATGGAATATAACATAAAATGTAATGTAAGTAATGTAACACATAATGTTTACCGCTGTTCCTGCAAGCTTAACATTTACCTGGCTGTAGTAAGCGGTCGTGATTTTGGGGAGACTACATATTACTTCTATATAATGATCCATGTTATTCCAGCAGTGAAGGAACTGTATGGGGTAGGTTTTTTTTGCCGACATTTAAATGGAAGAGTGTATTTCTTTAAGTTTTATGAGTCTGTTTCGTAGTTCGCCTCAGAGGGTTCCAAGAAAGTGAAATATGTAGCGATTTATAATATTTTATTGCATTTATCTCCATTATGCAGGAGAGAAGACATTAACTCATCTTTGCAAAACCATCTGCGACATGTACTCAACAGGAGAAATTCCAAGGGACTTCGGGAAAAACATCTTCATTCTTATTTACAAGAAGAAGAGAGTGGCGAAATGCGAAAATTTTAGGACTATAAGCTTGACGACACATGCATCGAAGATACTGACCAGGATAATCTGCAGAAGAATAGAACGAAAAGCAGAGGAGTTCCTGGATAAAGATCAATTCGGATTCAGGAAAAGTAAGGGTACAAGGGAAGCAATATTGGCCCTTAGGCTACTCATAGAGAAGAGAATGGAGAAGAACAAGCCGGCGTTCATTGCATTTGTGGATTTAGAGATGGCTTTTGACAACGTGGATTGGGATTCGATGATTGGAATTCTGAAGGGAATTCGAGTGCCCCACAAAATACCAAAGTGTTATACACAGTCTGTACAAAAACTTAGTAGCTGTGATTAAATCTGGACTCAGCTGTGAAGAGGCAAGAATAAGTAAAGGAGTGAGACAAGGTAATTTTTAATGTTTACATAGAGAGATCCATCAATGAAGTGGAGGAGAAGTGTTCTGGAGTGAACATCCACGGAGAAACAATCAGTATGCTACGATTCGCTGATGACACAGCGCTCATAGTAGGGACAGAGAGGGATCTAAACAAGACTCTAATAACCATGGAAAGGACAATGGCCAGATATCAGCTGAAGATAAAGAAGAAGAAGTATAAGATATTGGTGTGCAGCAAGAGAGAAGAGGCCAAAACCAATGTCAAACTAGGAAAACAAAAACTTGAAGAGGTGAAGGAGTTCTGTTACCTAGGAAGCCGGGTAACCAATGATAGATGAAGCAAAAAAGAAATTGTAGAATAGCCCAGGTAAAGAGGGCATTCTATAAGAGGAATAATCTACTTACAGCTGGAAATACAAGCGTAGAAGTAAGGGAACAGTTCATCAGACCATACATCTGGAGCATGTTTCTTTACGGCAGTGAGGCATGGGCGATGAGAGCTGCGGAGAAGAAAGGGGTGGAAGTATTTGAAATGTGGTGCTTCAGAAGAATGCTGAAGATTAAATGGATCGACCGAGTAAGTAATGAGGAAGTCCTAAGAAGAGTAGGAGAAAAGAGAAGTCTGCTGAAAACTCTAAAAAGAAGAAGGGACAACTTAATCGGCCATATGTTGGGACACGATGACCTGATTTAGACTTTCGTCGAGGGAAAAGTGAACGTGAAGATTGAAAAAGGCAGTCCTCGTATGAGATACATGGAACAGGTTGTGAAGGATGTAAAAGAGAAGAATTACGTCACAATGAAAAGGTTGGCCGATAGAAGAATCGAGTGGATAGCTGCGTCAAACCAATCCTAGGATTGTTGACCATTGATGATGATCTCCCTTATCCATTATGCAGTTTGCAATATATGATGCCGTACCACTGAAATGAAATGCTTTATTGAAAATTCCATCTTTCAAGGTTTGGGAGTAATTGCAGATTTAATGAACAAAATCCTGTGCAGCGAACTTCGTCAAAAGTTCTTGAGACTTGGTGCATCCGTTCCATTCACATTTTCCTTTCCAAAATTAAAACACTTTCACTTATGATAAAAATATGTTATGAAAGACTTTATTCCAGAAATGGAACAATAAATCCCCGGATGGAAAATGGAATATATTGATCTGTCGATAATATTTGAATTTGGTCGTTGATGAAACAAATCACCAATTTTCCTAATAAGAATATGCAGGCATTAGGATGTGTAAGTATTTGATGTTTGGTATAAAATCTGCCTAAGCACGCATGTGCGTGTACTCACACGCTCTTACATACACACGACATTTACAATTCCCCCCCTCCTCCCACCCCCCCCCCCCCCAAGATTGCTCCCTGGATCCACCCCTGACTGGACGTAAGAGTCTCAAGCCATTTTTTTGACAGATGATAAAATTTTAAAAAATAGAAAAGTTTTCCTGCTGAGGAGAAATATTGCGACAGTAAAATTCATTGCGATGGTAAACTTATTCTTATAATAGCATGTTTATTAACATTTCGGCTGATTTTCTGCGTGATCGAAATCTCTATTATGATTTATTCATTTCTAAGTACAGCTATATGAAAACTGGTTGCATAATGTACCTATCATTGTGGAGTAGTGCATGCCAAAATACGACTACAAGCATTCGAAAATAATGTTCCCTCTCCGACCATCCTTCGATAGATAAATACTCGTGCCATTCTTCATGCTTGCTCGTAAATTAGCCGCGTAGAGCTTAACTATTTATTTGAACATATATATGCTGAGATCATATATCCATATTTTTCTTTGTCAAGGTACGCGTAACAATCGGACATTTTCATCTTAAGCTCTTATTCACCGGCTCTAACCCAGGTTAAACTCTACAGAACTGAACCGAAATACCTCCGGAAAAATTCAAACGGCCTATCCTTTAAAATATGTGATGAGCTTTCCGGAAAATGAAAATTAATTCCCCCTTATTCTTAATTAAATTCGTTGGCAATTAAAATGGGAGCTTTTTCCATTTCTTTTGATCCTTTGCCTGGCTTTTCTCCGATCTTAGCGTGAGTTGCGCAGCCTGAAATTGATTTCCTGAATACTTTGTGTTATTTGGACTCCGTCGCGACGTCGTTCAAATAAAGTTTTAGATATCTGATGAATTTCTACGTTATAATAAATAATGCTGTATAACCATGAATGAAACTATATTTTTTATTTTATAAAGGATATTTGTTCTTTGAATGAATTTTTAATTTAAAAACGCACGTAATATAATATTTAGTGGAAAAATTAATATTGTTTTAGAATTTGGGTATCGTAAATGTATTTTTATCCACAAAACTCCTCCTCCTTACCATAGAGAGAATTGTATTTTCTATTATTTTGGGATATTCTCTGCCATTGACGAGTATTCTCAGTTTTGGATCGTTCTCTCCTTTTGTCATGGTTGTTGGTCTGTGGAATTTTAAACGGATGGTAATAAGTATCATCCAAATGCAATTATGTTATCCAGCCTAATTATTTTGGAACACGAGTTTTGATTGTCTAGTGATATTTTAGTACTTTTAGTTGTGAAAGAAATCTTATGACGATCAAAGTAATTTGAACGATCGGTGGTAGAAATTGGTTTATGTGGAGACATTTATGGGAAATAGAAATAAAAGTGGTTTTAATTAAAATATGCCAAATATGACATACTTTCCCATGCTATGATTATATAAATTACTGAAAATTTAGCATTATGGCTAGCATATGGTGAATGTGTGTGAATAATCAATTTGAAAATATTTCATGGAGCCGGTATTTGGCAATGAAAAGCATGGGCTAATTTCAAATACCTTTTCAAATATGATGAAATTGTATTGTGAGTGTATCGCCATAATACTTCAGTGTGTTCATTACCAGATAAATAATTGAGTTAACATTAGTGTAACTCACGAGTTACCTGAATTTTCGTAAGTCAGAAGTAACCGTTACTCTCGAGGTCATCTCAGATTTCTTGTCAGAAATTCTTGGTGCATAAATATGTACCACATTTTCATCTCTAAATTGCCTCATAAGCCCTCATTGTACTCACAATAAAAAAAACTCAATTACGATCACAGTTTTTTCCAACATTCATGTAACAGTGCTTTCACTACTATATATTAATCGCTTATATCAGTAAAACGGGTGAAATTATTCCACTGTAAATTGTGTGATGCATTAAAATGTATGGCTTCTCTTGGTGAATTTATATTTATTAGTATGCAATTAACTTAAACTACAAATCTTGCTCAAAGTGATGTTTTCTAATAGAATGTATGAGAAGATCCTCAATATCACTATGAAAACGGACAAAAAATAATTAGTGCGAATATTTTTACCATGAGAGGAATAGGAAAATGAGGCCTATAAATATGATTGTTTAATGTGCATGTGCTTTCAATTTGTTTATTGCATTTCATTTTGTTGACCTTGATAAAGAATTTGCTGTTTTCATTCATAAAAGGTTGAACAGTAGCCAAGAAAAAGAGATTAACTCACGGAAAAGATATTTGATAACGAAGTGGCAATATTAGCTCCTTCTCATTCTTTTAAAACATTTTCTGCCAGAAAATGTGCACCAAATAAAATAATATTGAATTGTACACTTCTCACCATTTATTTTGACATACTCATTAAATGTGATTGATTTTTCTGCCATTGCTATGTCATAGATTATTTTTGAGATGAAAGCAACATAACATTATCAAATTCTGGTTGATCGTGTGATCCGTCGTATTGACATGACGTAACTCTTCGTCTTTCCCCTAGTGCATTTCGAGCATCTTATTTCTTACCTTATCTCGAAATGCGTGATGAATTATTCTACTGGGCGTCCTCAGCCCTTGATCTCTCTGGCTCGAAATCACGCGAACTCATATAATCCAAGGCATAAAATGGATGGCGGGATGAAATGGCAAGAGGCCTTATTTATGAACAAACCCCCCTGCGTGCGAGAGTGTGCGCGTCTGAGCTAAAGGGGTTGGGGACACGTAGATGTGGAACCTCGAAGGGAACAGCCAGCCAGAGGGGGGAATTTGAAAGGTGAAGAAAGCAATGGAGGAGTGCCGGTGTGAGGAATTCCGCGCAAACCAAGAAAGGAGGGGCTGGTATGCGGAGGATAGGGATAAAAAAAAGAAAGAAAGAGAGTAAAAATATAGGATTTTAGAAGTGGTGAGAAAATTGGAGGAAATTCCTTAATTAATGAAAAATCGTGGAGGGTCCAAGAAGGGTGTATGCGTGGCGTAGTTGTATAAGGGTGTACGTATGTGCACATAGGTCCATATAAACGCGCTTAAGAAGCTTCAAATTCCCGACTACATCTGCATATTGCATGAGAATTCGTTAGGCATACTTAGTGAGATTTCAAGGGAGCCGATATGAAGGAGTGAGAGAAGAAGGAGACGGTGGAGCCCCGGAGGACCTTGAAGAGAGGCGTAGAGGTAGGCTAGAGAAATTCGTGCGGGACTGCGCGCCCCGTGTAAACATCTATCATGGCTTTCCAAGCGCTGAATTTATGTCCCGCTATTTTATCTTGCTCCCAATGAAAACACGCCCGCTATTTTTCCGCACGTTCATTACAGACGCGACCAGAGTTCCGATGTAGTACTTCATCTTCAAGTTCTTCGGATCCAGAGGGGCAGTAAATCTAAAACTACGCCCATCGTAGCGGAAACCAATGAAAAGTACTGATTGTTCCCAATGCGAGGCCTTTTTTGAAGGGAGATCCCTCTTATGCGCTAGCTCATCACTCTTTCCTTGTTATTCTTTTGTGGTAGGAGGCTTTTGAATCGTCTGGTAACGTACATTTTGAATAATGTCCTAAGGAAATTGCTTTGGTAGCATCGATAGTCAAAGACTGATTCCCTAAAATTATGACTCTTCCCCCAGCAATCATCCTACAGTATCCTATTTCTTCAAGTGAATGAGTTGCTCAAATGAAATGTATAATTTTATGGGGAATTAAGTTGAAAAGTACAAATTAATCACAGCCGCTTTAGCATATGATATTGCAACCACATGTCACGAAGTATTATACTCCATTTTTATTTCTTAGAGGCTTAGAGGGTTAATTAGCACTGACCACAGCACGGAAAACTGCTTTAAATTTTAATTTGAAAAATCTTACAATTCGTTTTTGGCCAACTGAATTCCAAAATATCACCTCCTGCGAGCCTTAAAGAGTCAAGGAGAAGCATGTTCCTACTCTAAGTAAAAAAAAAGTGTTAGTCTTGGACTTTGGAACTCGTAATGCCTAAAGTGATTAATTCTCGAAATATGCGAAGCATGCGCCATGTGGCAGTAGAAGAAATACGTAGCACTAGCAGAATGCATTAATATATATTTACGTGCACCAAACTGTACAGGGATTGTAATAGTTTAAAGGATCATTTGGGTAGCATCTAAAAGAAGACTTATTGATTGAATGAGAACATTTTTAATGAAGAGAGTATATTTCCTTTTATGGAGCAATTTTCGCCATGAGGCATTCCTAGCACCGAGTATGTAGTTATCTTTGGTAAATACCTGTCAAATTAAGTAAGTGAAATATTTATTCCAATATTTTTTATAAATATTAGTTGGCCTTATGGAATAATCTGCGTGAACGTTGTCCTAATCATTGACGACTTATGAAAGTCCTGTTCACACTTTACCTTTTAATTTATTAATTTAATGGTGATTTTTTATCACGTATTGTGATGCCTAACATATTTTCCTTTCATGTATAAAGATTTTCTTTTGAATGATAATAAAGAAGATTTTCTTTCAAAACTTTAAAAATTCTAGTGCTTCACAGTAAGCCTCGATTCAATTTCTAACTCCAAACTTATGATTCTTCCTGCCATTTCCCCTCTTTCCTTGTAAAGGATGGTTCCTTTTTGCCAGACTTTTGTCTACTGGTAACCTGTTTCCATTAATCTACATATCCTCATTTCAAATAAATCATATCCCTTCTCATAATTTTTCCTAATAAATCAATATTTGTAGTAATTTAAGATGAGACCAAAAAGATGTTTTCTTAAATATATTTGCATATCCGCAAACCAGTGACTATCACCTATTCTCTCATAGTGAGAATTTTTTTTCTTTCTTCCAAAAAGGACTGTTTTTCAGTTTTTTTAATCATCACAGGCATTGCCTACATCGACCCAATTTTTTGTCATCATAAAATCTTAGTTATAATTGCCGTGCTTGTGTAGAATTATCAAATTACGTTCCAATGACCAATTTTAACTATTATACGGCTAATTTTAGTTTGTTTTGAAATGTTTATTGTTTATCATGAGCGATTTTTGCTATCATAGTTTTGAGATTAGTAGATATTTACGTTGAATGTTACAATGTTGACAATTTATTTTTTATTAAATTTATAGCCTTAGTATGAAGTTCTACTCGATTACTTAAAGTTTTAAGTATTTGCTTTTATGCTATAGTTTTTTGTCAGCATTTGGCGAATAATTGCATGTTAGTTATGATATGGAACAGCCCCAAGTTACCTTCATTTTTCTTTTTTTGATCCCATGCATATATTTCTGCTCCATAAAGTGCTCGTTCACGTTCATATTTCCTTTTAATAATCCCTAAATTATTGCGGACCAAATTCAGCGTTTCGATGCAGTGAACCTTAACGTCTTCGAGGAGGGTTCAAAGACCGCGGAGCCCGCCCGGCCACTGACTTGAAGTTCGGGAATTGGAAGCACTCCCTCCGCTGAAATTGAATAATGCCCTACCCTGCACGCCATGCAAAACATCGTCGTTGCGAGACGCGGTGCGGATCCGGTCGGGGGCTAGGGAAAGAAATTCTCACGGGGATGGGAGGAAGAGAGCTAGCCGTCACTCGCAGTATGCGATGAGCGATGGAACTAGCTTCCCTCAGTCGCGTGTATGTGTGGTTTATATATACTATATGTATATACGAAGATAGCACACGAAAAATATAGACACAAAAACATAAAAACATAAAAAGCGGGACACTCACATTTAAAACAGTTGAAGCTTTCGACTGCCTCTGTAGTCTTCGTGAGCCGGAGGAGAACTGCATATAAGGAGAAGTATATATATATATCCCTCTCCACTAGATCTCCGATCCCCAGAGTCCTGTCCGACTCCCCCGCACGCCCTCATGGAGCCAAACACTTCACCTTCGTCACAAGGAATGCGAAATGAGGCGAAAGGACAGGGTCGGGAAAGGACCTTCTCCTTCGCCCAGGAGACGAGAGGAGGAGGACTCTCTCTGGATTGTGGCAGTAGTAGCATCCACCAGGCTCTCTCCTTCCCTTCCACTACCCTCTCCATTCCCCTCAATGGAAACAAAAATACCCCTCGGCCGATGAGAGCCTGGCCGGGAGGGAGAAGAGGGCTCGGATTGAGATGAATGGGAGGTTGAGGTGGGGGAACGGGTCTCCGGGGAGTTGCGGCGAGGGGCGTGCCTGCCCAGAGAAAGGGCGGGAGAAAGGATTGAATTCAACCGCCTACGCGCATCCCTTCGGCATTCATAAAACGGATGGGTTCGAGCCTCTGGGAGTCAAGATTTTGTGCATCTTATCCTTAAGAAAATGGTATGCATTCCCAGGGGAAAAATGCAGTGTTTCAGTTCATAATAGGAGAGATATTCGAGTTATATTGTCAGCTGCAAGTGGGGAAGAGGAGCGAGATACATTCTTCAAATACAGAGGTAGAAAACCCGCAGTTATCATCCTTAAGGCTTTACTTATGCGTATGTTCGTTACTCACGTTTTAACTAACCAATGGCTGATAATTAACGCTTGTGGGAAGAGGAAGAGATTGTTGCTATTTCTCAGAGATATTTAACAACGCTTCCAGTATTCTTCATTATCATCAGAGGACATGAATGGAACCACTTTTCCGCTTGCTTGGGATTTCTCTTGTAAAGTTTTCCACGGTGTTTTCTCCAGCTTGCTTGCTTTTCTCCCTTATTATTTAATATGAACTCATTCGACCTTTAAAGACTTATGACTTCCTTCGTTCATCATTTTAGTAAGGGAATGCATACTTTGCGGATTAGGATGAAGTGTTGTTATGGAAATATGTTTTATCTTTCTTATGATAGCAATAAAATTTTTGGGTTTGAGTATAATGATTTTTAAGAGTGATTGAAGGGTTGAGGGAAACCTGATTTAGGCATGATCCTTGAAATTACTACTGACGAAACGCCGCAGGAGCCTGTTGTATAAAACGACATCCCGTTTAGGGGTTCATCTCATCTTAAGAAATGCTGAAATGTTTCAAGTTTTCTCATCGGAGTATTCAAGTACAGACTAATATTTAATTGACAACGTCCACTTTTCCTGGGAATATGACCTCGGTCCTCACCACGGAAAGCCATTTCCCAGACAATTGAATCAACTCTTTTTATTTTAAACACAGGAATTATATATTTGAGCGCTAATAGATTCCGTGAGTATAGAGCACACTAGGTTTGTCATCATTTTTAGCCTTTCAGAGTACTTATATAGAAATTGATTTTTTGTATAAGTGCCTAATTGATACAAAAATGCCTATCATGTACTACTTTTTATAATTTACTGAGCTATATTGTGTTTTTGACGGAGTAATGCGGGAGAAAACGCCTCACTGTGAAGCCTGAGGTTACTCAGAAAGATGCATTTATATCGTTCATCTATCATCAATTGGGCGTAGGATTTAAGTGCTTATCTAAGATAAATTTGGCCTTTGGTGTATATTAATCTTTCACAGTTACTACAATCACCAATTTTCCCATTTATCACCTAGTAAATAATCATTTACCGGACCAACTTTTCCTCATCTCCACATTTGTATTCCGGAGCGACTTACCTCCTAAATGGACTGTCTACTTACTTAACCATGTAATTTTCATGCTAGTCACAGCTTGAAAGCAAAGCAAATCAAATTGTGGGTTTTGAATTTAATCACCTGGTTAGAAATCCAAACTTCGGGGAACCCATTTTCCCGTAATTCTTCATCATTCACAAATGAAATTACCTATATTAAACGCATTTCCATACCCCACCTTGATTACTCGGGGTGATGAAAAAATACTTATTTTTCGTGGGCCTTCTTTGTTGTCATCTCATCCATTGTGCAAGAGATGTAACCGCGTAATGCATGCTCAAATCATTCCAGGGAGGATTTTGGGGATGGATCCTGGTTTTCGGAGGATCAGCCTGTGTACGGAGATGCTTGGAAGTGTTTCCGCATAAGTATGGTGAGCAAGTTCGAGTTCTGAAGTCCCGTCCATACTTCTTCGCTGCATCGACGGGGCATGTGTTCCGTGCAGATTGAATTGTAATTGCTCCGCGCGGTTCCTTTTGATTCGGGATGCACGCCCGGCTGTATGCTCTGGGAGAAAGTTTGGCTCACGCTGGGGCGGGGTCGGGCGTTGGCAGAAGTGGGAGTGAAGCGAGCTCGTTTAAATTTCAGGAGATTGAGATAAATAATTCAGGGAGAAGCGCCGCAGCCAGGACGTGGAGATGATGCTGGGTGGAGAAGATGTCGTGTTTCCCTTGTGATGCACTTGATTGAATTGATAGTTGTAGCAGCCTTGGGGCACGGAATGAATAATAAATGCTGCATCTAGTAACGCGGTTGTATTTGGCTGCGATGTGCTGCCCTGATGAAGAACTGGGTCGTATGGAAACTCCTTACACAAGCAGGAATAGTTATGAGGTGTTTTTGGTAATCATTATTGCAATGGTGTTTCATTTAAAACTATTGCTAACCATTAATTAAAAACTTCCCGTTGCTGATCAGTTTAAAATTATCATATTTTTTATCCAAGATATAAATAAAGTTTGAATATATAGTTTCTGAGAAATAAAGAGGTACCATGGCATTCCAAGCTGAATAGAATACGGCACCAGTTCCCCATTAGAACTTCATCCTATTTCATCCAACTATTTTATCATTAATATCTGATAGTATAACTAGCATCCCCGCAAAATAGCATTCCCTTGAGAACGATGCAGGGAGCGCATTAGATATCTTACGCATCGTCCCTTTCTTTGAAAGATCATTGAAATAGTATTCAATAATGGAGTGATTACGATGCCTCATCTTCCCAGCGTATTCCCACTCATTTAATTTTTTCTAAGATCATGTTGAAACTTAGATTGATAAGCTTTTTTCTTAAGGATTTATTAAATTGTCAGTGAAGAATGCCTCGGAGATTTTTTACTCAATGATTTCCATGAATGTTTTGTATATTAGCAGTCTTTCATGATCCATGAATTCTACTCGATCTACAATAAATGGTTCATGGGGTAGAATCCATGGGGAGCTACATCTGAACTCCTCTCGGTCGTCTTTTATGGGGCGAAATATTTTGTTGAAAAGTTCCCCTTCACCCCGATTCATACGGCTTCATAGCTGTTCCACCTCAAATAATTCGAGGTAAGGGACGCGGAATAGAACCTCAGCAGCTGTAGAGCCTGTAGGTTTCTTCCGGGAAAGGAAGTATACTAAAAAGGAGTCACTTTTAAACCAAAACTAACATGAATTTTCCAAAAAAATGGAGGTGCATGAATTAGTCAAATATTTTTCAGGAATACGTGAGGAATGAATTCTCCTTAAATTGTCTGTTAATATCAAGGATGCTTTATTTCATATTAATAGGTTACTTGTATTTTTTTCCGGGACTTTAACTTTACCTTTATAAATAATATTGAATTTTTATTCAAACCTATTGCCTATTGCTACGTACTACTATTTATCATTTTATGAAGCATTATTGATTTCCTTCTCAGTTTTCTCCATAAATCGGGGAGGAGATGCATACAACAAACGCCCTGCAATTTACCGATTTACAAACGACTGTTAAACAAATTTGCATTCAGCGAAGATATCACGTAGGGATGCAGGATTTACTTTATATTGCGCATAAATGATTATATACCTAATGATCTTTTCCTCTGTGACCAGCTTACGGCAGTATTATAATGAACCTGGAATGTATACATTCACATGTGTAATGAGGAAAAAAGTCTTGCCTCGTGATTTTGTTCATTGGAGATCTACTTTTCTTGTAAATTTCTTTCACAAATCTTGGGCACGCATTTGAAATTTGGGTATAGAGTGGGAGGTAATACGCGAGCATTAGACTGTGCTCGCAGCTCTATTCGGACGAGAAATTCATCCGCCGTGCTCTTGTGAAGCAAAAGATCCAGAAACCGCAGATAAAACAGCGGGTTCAGGGAGCAAATATTCCCCATGGGTACGGGAGGGGCACTATAAACGTACCTTCCCGCATCAATTTAGAGTTCTCAAGCGACGAATGCAGAAGAAGGCAAGAGGGGGGAGAGAGAGAATCAAGTGGCCGAAGTTCGAGTGAGACGGTCAACCCCGAAGGCAGAGGGAAATCATCGGATGGTATGGACGGGATAGAAGAACGAACGCTCACACTTTTTCTCGTCGTCTGGGATTTCGTTGTGGGGTCTTTCCTTCCCTCTCTGCAGTGTTTGTGGTCGAATAGGGCCGCACCCGGTATATCCGTCGCAGATACCACTCCATCTCGCGAGCGAGAACGAAACAAAAGGGGCCGTAATTGAAAATAATTTCCTCGCGACACAAGCCAGGTCTTTGCTCGCCCACTTGGATAGAAGCAAGGAAAAAGACAAAGGCAGCGCGGGTTGGAGTCAAGGATGGGTAAAGGAATCTCTCTATTGTCCGGGACGCTAATATCACGGGGATGCCGAGCGTCAAGTGGATGTGCAAACCGTCAGACCTCGACTCCTGCAAACAGTTTTGCGATGGGTAAGAAAGGGAATAAGTTTTATTTTCTCACAAATTCCTATCCATCCAGGAGAGGACTAGTGTGCAGTTTGGAGATAACACCACAGTTTAGGATCATATAAAAAGGCAATTGCTCCTTGTTCTCGTTGGCAGTTTGCGGGAGGGAAATAATTTCCGTGGAATTCGTGCTCATAGGTACATCATACTAAGTACTAAGGAGTCGTTTTGGTATTTATTATAAGGGTAATGCACAAACTTCTTCGTGCATAACTGAACTGATGTAAAGGCAGTTTTTTTCATTACAATTCCCTGGAATTTTGCAAACTTCTCGCCCTCAATCCTCCAAAGGTGAATGAGCCCTATAGCTCGTGCTACGGTTTTCAGCAAGCAATCCGTGACTCAGGGTTAAAAAATGCTGTGCTTCGCGTAGAGGCGTACATTTGAATTACGGTTTATTAATTTAAGTTCTTTTAATTTACCTTAATCTATTTTAATTTCTTAGGCTGTTACCTGCAGAGTCTCAGCTATAAGGGTTCAAAAATTGTTCACGATAGACAGGTCGGAGGCGTGTCGGTTTGGCAATACAAATGTTTCCAGTTCGAGTCCCGCCAAGGGTTTGAATGACATGTTCCGACTATGAAATATATCTCAGCAGCATTGGCACATGAAAACCAAATTCTACCATGCACTCACATTCGTTTAATTTCCCGCTCTCTGCCTCTTCAGAGTGCTTGCTTAGATTCTAAAGGGGTATGATTAAACATTTTTATTCCCCTTGCAATTTAGATGTTAGCGTGGAGGTTCAACTGGAAATTTGATAACATAGAAAGCAATTAAGGCGTAGGTCTTCCTCCTATCTAATTTCATTCCCGGTTTTTCCTCTTAAGGTGTCCTGAATTCGTACGCTTCAGGATTTCCAACAAACTTCGCAAATGGCAGATAATAAGAGAGTTTTGAAATTAATAGAAAAAATCATATTTTCCTTTTCTACCATCAAGAGAGTTGTAACGCATCACAGGATTGGAGTTACAAGAAACGTTTCAAAGATCGTGATTAGGATTAAAAATGGGGTAGCTTGAAGCAGAGGGCATCCTCAGCCGCTCTTTTCCGAAGAAAACGGTTTAGCGTGCATCCTGATTGATTAGGTGATTAGTGGTGATGGAGTCCCTTTCCGGCCAAAAACCAAGATAAAAGCGCTTTGGCAGTTCCGCGACCCCCGATCCCTGTAATTCAGTCTTATTGCCCCCGGGAAAGGAATTAACCTTTCGGCGCGACGCCGCGCCGCTCCGATGGCGTTGGTTGTCATTAGTGAAGAATGCGATCAATCGCAAACGGCGAGTGTGAGAGACTGAAGTATGTGCTGTTGTTGATCGCTCTAAGGCAGCTTAATGTCCAGAACAGCGAGGAAAGGCTTTTCGTTGTTTTCCGTCCACATCACATGTCCTCCCTCTTCTCTCAGTTCGATTGAGTGTTTACGGAGGATTACCTTTAAACCAGGATTAGCCGTAGAAGCTTCTTGCTTCATGAAAACATGTGGCCTAGTAGCACTTCTCATCTCAAGTTATGTCACACGGCAATCTGATTGTGATTTGTGTGTTTCTGACGCCTTTTAACATTGAATTTGGATGTAAGGTTATCGCAGCGAGGAGCAGTTGGAGAGCGCATCTCTAGGATATGTATGCCTTTTTTATATTCTTAAGATATGCCTTGCAGTGACCAAAAAAGTTTGACCGCAAACAAATTTTATTACGTATGTGCTCCTGAAATCTGTTTATGACGTGGAACATCGACTCATAAATTGCGTAGACCTTGATACAAATAAAACAAATAATTGAAATCCACCAAATGGTGCTAAGAAATATTGTTTCACAATAGCGTTTTCCTCTAGGAGCTTTATTTTATCTGTTATCACCAGCAGAAAGAAAATATGTTCATTTACGTATTTATAAATGTCTTCAGTTTGATCAAAGCTTTATTTGAATAATAAGGCACGCATTGCGCTTATTTTTAATATCTTATGGTGCAAAATGCTCTTTGATGCAACCCAAAACCAAGTATTTTTGTTTTTTTGAAAATTTGTTCTCTCACATGCAGTAATATTCACTTTAATTCTATACACTAATCTAATGATAGTTTTAAGTAAACGATATCAGTATCTAATGTAACGAGCAAGTGCTATGTTGTTTTTTTTAATATAGTACATGTCCAATGCCTTCAATAATGGCTCAGAATCTCTCAGAACGAAATATAGGCGGAAAAATAGAAAAACAAAACAGCATCGCTTCTATTGTTTCCTGCATATCTAACAACGAACAAAAACAAGTCATGGGAAGCGGAGGTGGCATAGGAAATTATATTAATAGCGTTTCATCATGCAAATCAAATATGTTCTGAAATAGCAGGATAGATGTAAATAAAGAAATAAAAAATTGATGAGGAAGCTGATTTTGGAAGAAAGTATAGAATAAGCAAGATTTCTTGGAGATGATGCGACAGATCATAATTGGCATTGGCATTTGGCATGGAATACGGGAATTTGGCAACCGAGAAGGATTTAGCGGATATCTATCTTACGTCAGCAACATTTTGGTTTAGTATGCCATTAGGATAGTATATCTCTCTTCAGCATTATCTCTCGTTTACTCACTCTTCAATGTCCGCATATTTATCCAGCTGAATGACGTGGGTTGAACAAGTACCAGTATTCAAAACTTAATTGATTGAAATGGAAATCAGCCAATAGCGATTAGGATAAGGTTGTATAACTGCGTTTGGGGTAGCAAATATGATGAGTAATTGTAATCTTGGAGAGTTAGATGTAATAAGTTCAGTAAAATGTAAAATACGCAAATTAGATAGATGGGGTTAACATGTATCAAGAATGGGAAAGAAGAGAAAAGGGTGGACATAAAAATTGTATTGATTGGGTCACAACATACCTATGTCTGTTAAAGGAAATTAATTTTTCTCGGGTATTGAAGTGAAAAGATATATATTTATGTAATATTGATGCAGTTTTTACCTCTGTTTAGTTATTTTTGGTTATTAAGAAAAAACTGTGAAGAGAAATAATTATACTCAAAACGTTTTTGCAAATCGTAGGAGTCTAGTCTAGTCTAGTAGTTTCTAAGCTCAGTTAACTGATGCTTGTTAATATTATTTATTAAATTGGAGTCTTCCACCTAAATCTATTCCAGGCATTGGTGCTCTACTTGATCGCATATTTATAATTACTCTGGTAGGTCATCTGAATAGCCTACGGTTCTGTTGATGAATAAAATATTTTTTATTTTGTTTGTAAGTTATAGGTGATTTTGTATACATTTTTTCTGTGCTTACGAGATACGCTAAATTTGTCTTTATTTTCCAAATATTCAAAATCCAAATCATTGAAGTGTCCGCCGAAGTCAATTTTTACTGTTTTAAATTTTTCAAGATCAGGTTTCGGGCACAAAACTTTGATATTCGATATGCCGATTGCGATCAAACCGCAATCAATACAGATGCTTCCGGTATCATTCCGTCTCATCTCCTTAAATATAAGACCAAATAAACATAAGATCACACGTTGGCTTGCTGTATCAATAACCGGATATCCTACTATACTAATTACTTCTAATTCAGTAAAGAGAAAATATAGTTTTTACCGTATATTTTAACAGCTTTTTCGGTCATCAGTATATATTCGTTCTAATTTAACTCCTTCTCGTATTTCTGTCTTGTTTTACTACGAGGCACGAGACATGAACTCTCCAGTATTCTCGAAAACTCTACCGAATTTTGCAGTCTTTTCCGCATCTACGCCTCAGCCGGCAGGTAACAGGCACTTCCCACCCAAGAAAATAAGAATATACTCCCGGGAAGACAATTCACTCGAAGACAAATTTACGTTTTACGCTATGAATTTTGTGGCCGTAAATTTATTACTTCCTCCGCGGCGGTATTTTGTAACCCCCGAAGCATTGTAGGGGGTGGGTTTCCAGCGTGGGATAAGAGTTGCTGCGTGGATGAGGGGAATGGGGTGGGGTGTTGGAGGCGCGGGGCGCGCCTCAATTGTTAATTACAAAAGAAGCAGCGTCGTCATCTTTATCTCAAAGGCGCCCCGGCGGCAGAATTAGCAACTTGGCCCGCCCTAATGACCTTCAGCTTATCCTTCCCCTCCGCCCCCCCCCCCTTCTCAAGCAGCATCCTCGCACCTGCTCCACGCGAGAAACGCCCTGTCGTACCCTATCCCTGTCCTTTCCTCCTGGCCCTTCTCTATGAATCCTCGTCCCCACTCCCTTCGTTCCTTGCACCCTTCCCACCCGCCTTTCCCCTTAATCATCCGTGAACCCCCGAGGGCCACACAAGGAGAGGAAGCGCGTCGGCATTAATCCCAAGGCAGTCTTTCGCGTCGGGGATTAACCGTGGCAAAATTTGCGCAACATTCACTCCTATTATTGATTTTTGACTGTGCAAATGAGCAAAGCGTGTGCGCCTGAGTACGGCGGGCGATGTGTTTGAATTTTCTGCTAATTGCCTTGCGTAAAGTTCTACCCCAAATGGGACTGTAAATAAATGGGCGATGGATTGGAAGAATTTGGAATAATATTTAATAGAGTTTAAAACGTTTGCTCTGCACAAAGATTAGCTCTGGCCGTTTCTAATTTGTTGAATCTAGCATTGAGCCATATCACGAGCTGAATATTACTAGTTTGCATTGCCTCAGAAGGGCAGTTGATAACAAGACTCGCGCAAACAATATTGTTTGGCAGTTGCCTTTACGATTGAAGCTGTGATAGTACTTTTCTGGCGTCAAGCAGGGTCTTCCTTACGCCTTGATGCAGTAGAAAATCTTCGGTTATGTTCGTTAGTTATTCCTCCAATGTGCTTCATGGCAGTCCGTAGGATTTTTTGAAAGGAGAGCATATTTTTGTGTTATTCTACTCTTAAGTATTTTTTGCGTAGCCTTAAATTTTATCGTCTATCTTGAAGTTACTCCGAAAGTTTACGATATGTGCCACTTTTGAATTCATTCCTCTCGGAAGTCGTAACTAGAATTATCGGAAAGAAAACAATGTAGTAATTCTAAGCCTTGGATGACGGATTGGATTTGATTACTCCAGATTATGCGTAAAGTCTTTAATTGTTCATTTAACTATTTACCAAGTTTATTTAGTAATCTTTTTCTCCCGAATTTAGATAACGACAACTGTTGAGGATAATTTATCAATATGAGCGAGAATAATTATAAACGTGAAGAGGTTTGTCCGTAGCAAAATCTACTTTGATAGCCCCGTGAAATCGCGCTTAAGATTAAAGGATGGTGATGATGAAATATTTTCTTAGTATATCTTTTGCTTCATGTGAAAGCCAAAGAGTGGGGAATAGGATGTATATATAGAGGAATTCATCGAATGTCATTCGCATTTCTTTTATGCCCATTTTTCACTGTGATTGTTATTGGGAAGCATGGTTAGGCGTTATAGCTTTGCGTAAAGAATTCCGTTTGAGTCATAAACGTAACAATCCTCCCTCGACCTCTATATTACCTTTGAAAAGATGCACATTGGAGAATGCGCACCTTTTGAAAGGTTTTCACTACCCAATGTGGTAGTAAATATTGTCATTGTAATGATTGGCATTGTCATCATTTCACGGCAGCTGATTCCGTAATCACGGAGAAATTAGGCAGTTTGTTTGTCTAGAACAAATGTTTTGAGACTTTTTCTGGTCTACACCACACTCCTTCGAAAGATAAGCGTCTAGTTACGATGCTAGACTAATTTTTCTCCTCTCCCTTCTACTTTGCTCCCCTTCTATCCATTCAAGATTAATATGCATTCAGGAAAGCAAAAACTCTTTACTGCACCCCCAAAATTGAGAATATCTTGTATCATCTGCTTCCCCGTCTTGCTTCCCCTTTTCAGTCCTGCTCTCGTTTCGTGCACCCTCAATTCATCTGATCTCATTCTTGTCTATAACTCATTATAAATTTTTCTCCAAGCATACAACTGCCAGTTCACGCGTCACAAGTTGCTGCGGGTATTTATATAATAGCGCAACTGTCGATGCTGTATGACCACGATAGAAAAGAATCGGTTATTTTTCACGAGACGGAAAACCTTCAGCAAATTTTTGAAGAAGTTTACAGCAAATAAATCCCAACTTTGATAAGTCTTGCTTTTAAATGTCACTCAAGTGAGTGGAAGAGGATTTCAATTTACAGTAATGACATGTTTCATCTCTGCACTATGAGTTTGCGTAACCTTGATTCGTATAAGTTCATTCACTATCAACTAAACAAGTGTTCCGAAGATTAGAATTCTCGAAGAGACACACCTGATTCCTAGCTGGTAATACAAAGCTAAAGAATATTCGCTCAATATTTGAACACTACCGAATATTTATTTCAGTAATATCGTTTTTGTCTTGGATTTAACATATTAATTTATACACACAATTAAAATAATGGTGATAGATTTTTAGGAACATCCATATTTTTTCCAATTTTTATACTTTGTAATTATTATCGGTTCTACGTGGTAAAGTTGTAGTTAACTGAAGTGGCTTAAGTCACATTTGTCTCCCTTAATTGCCGATGGTTTAAAAAACTATCTATCACGATAATTGATATCGCTTAACTTTTTTACGCCTATTTAAGGACTGTGGCGTTAAGTTAACAGGAAAGCGCGGAAGGATGCAACAGAGTTGCGGACAGGGAAAGATTTTTTCGGGAGGGTAGAGAAAGAAGGTCGAAGTTTAAAAATTGAAATTGTGGGCTCGGGATTATCCGTAGGAGCAGGAACACATTTCACAGACAAAATGGATACAATATGATACCTTTGCAGTGGGTCCCTTAAGATAGATTCGATAACTGAACTTTGAGGAGGCCAAGGATGGAGACAAAGGCTGAATTTAGACCAAATCAGGGGGGTCATAGGATTCCTTAATCAAAACGTCATACAGTAAAGTTGGGATCTACTCACATAAAGAATTGGTGATTTAGTTTCCGGCTACGTTGTTTATATATCCTACGGCATCATCGGGGGCATTATATTTCCTTCTCGAAGCACTGATTTGACACCTTTAAGAGAAACTAGTCTTTGCGCGCTCGATTACATATCACTCCGTACTCTCCTTTGTATGTATTTTTCTCAGCATTAAGAAACTGTGATGCTTATGCGAGTGTTCTTATGCTACCGTTATGAAACTGTTTCCATTTATAATATCACTATGCTCTAAGCGATAAGGAAAGCTATTTTAAGTCCTTATCTCCTGCGATGTATTAGTTAATTAAAAGTGAATTATAGTGTGTAATGTATTTAAAATAATTATGCTTTGCTAGAGTTGATGACGCGTATCGTACATCGAAAAAAAAATTCCAGGTTACTTCATCCAGGAATTGTTTTCTCATAATTTTTCACTCTTTTTGTCTTTTAGATGTAGTGTGGGGCTAAAACATGTATTTAGTCTCACTCAGATTAGAATTAATGTAACTTGAAGTTTTGAGTGATTTGTATTTGAAGTTAGATAGTGTGATCTAGCCATAGCCGCTGAAGTACCTTAAAACTCAAATCTGCCACTATTTCAAGGGAAGAAATTATTTGAGACTTTCTTCGTGCATTGAAAATGTTCCTATATATTGATTCCTTAGGTCATAACTGACAAGTTAACGGGAAAAATGGAAAAGGCAGGCCTCGTATAAGATACATGGAGCAAGTTTTGAAGGATGCAAAAGAGAAAAAATACGTGGATATGAATAGGTTGGCCAATAAAAGAATCGAGTGAAGTCAAACCAATCCTAGGATTGTTGACTTATGATGATGATGAGTTCTAGCAAGAAAGAACAGAGAAAAGGTAATTACCCTCGAGAGGTTGGTGCTTCTCATTTATATTTAATGAACTTATATTCCACGTTGATGAAAACGATTGGGCAGCATAATTTATTTATTTTAATTCCAATGCGGTGGTATTATCTTTACTTGACATCAAGGCCATAGAATCTTCATTATAATCCGAAATTTGTTTACCAAGGAATTGAGATTAAAATATGAATATAAATTAATTTTGCATTATTTTCATCCTTATTCGCAAGCAGCGTGAGAGATAATATTTTTCAAGATTAAAGAGTTTGCGCTGGAAAAATTTTTTTCATTCTGTAAAATGAGAACGACTTTAATGCGGGAGATTAATGAGGCCTATGGGGGGATACACGTCTTGAACGGGAAAACTTAAAATTAATAAATATGAACTATACTCACCATTTTGTTATTTTTAAGCATGTTGAGAAATGAAAAGTGCTTTACCATAATGATAATTCCAGATTTTCATATTAATTAATGCCATATTTTTAATTATATATCCGTCATAGGTTTTCGGGGATTTAAGCGCCCCGACTGATATATTATTAGCTTAAGAAACTACATCTTTCGACAAGAAAACAAAAAATATATCATATAAGGTCACAGCATAATTGTATAGTGTTCAACTTTTCTTACTTTGAATTTTTGGATGGAGTTTATAGAAGTTATAAAAGTCTTTTTACTTTGGCATACTAATCCTTGACGCCTCAGCAAAGCTTAAATTTTCTCGTTCACCTACAGTTCAAATAGTAGGCATTAGTTCAGAATTTTCATTATATTTTTTTCATTTGTTTATGATTCAGGGACGTTCGAGATAATATTTTTACAGTAGGTGAATGCAACGGAACTTGATCATTGGCATTTTAATGTCGACATAGAAAGGAGAAGTAGAGCAGGGATCGTGCCGACATATGAAGCATATATAAAATTGAGTAAAGGCGCTCCTACATACTCCTTAGAAAACTATCATCAATAGACTGAAGATTTAACCAGTCAACCCATATTATGCACGATGGTGCGATTAGGTGGTGGGGGTCGTGGCGGTGTAGTGGGTAGAGCTTGGGATTAAATCCAGGCGGAATCCTTTCTGGACAACTCCACCACAAATCCTCACGATTCGATTTTCTGTTTGTCGGAACTTCGTAGGAAATAGTTGGTGACCCAGGGAAAGGAACTAGCCCCCTACCCTGAACGTGTGAATTTCACACGCCAATGGCTTAGTACGGGGTGATCTCTACCCTTACCTATCTAAAGCAAACCTTCTGGTTAAGCATCATTTTATTTATCACCTTGAAAATTAGCGCTGGTTTGGATCCGCAGTCGCCTTGTCAAATATACTACATAAATGAAAGGACTATGAATTTCTTTCCCAGAGATCTTCTAAGCAAGCAGTCGGATGGAAAGCCGTTCTCTTTCTAATCGACAAGCCTGCGTAACCAGAGAAAACGAGGGTTCCGCGAGCGTTGTTTTCAGCAAAAACCCTGGGAATAATAGGTGGTGGGGAATGTCCGCTGCTCCTCCTCCGTCAGGGTAACATTTTTGTTCCTACACCAAGCAGCTTAAAAAGAGCACCAAAAAGTGATGACGTGTCCCCATCATTTCTAGTGTCGCCGTCTCTAAGTGCGTCACTCGGAGTGGACTGTCGAGTGAGCCGTGAATGATGAATTTTTCATCGTTCACGCCATCATTTCCAAGCCTCACCTGGCGAAGGAAAATTTCAGTGAGGGGTCAACGGTTCCGGAAATAATTGGCTGGAGAGAAATAGGTGGCGGCGTCATGCGCACCTTTTCAATAGCATTCGACCTCCGTTTAGCTCCTTTGCTTTCCTCACGTTTATATCCCATGCCACCCGGCCGTTGCTCCAGTCAGGCTCCGTCGCGAAGGGTAATAAGACGACGGCAGGAGGTCACCGATCTCCCTCGGCACCGACACCGCGTTTAACCTCCATTGCCCTTTACTCTCGTCTCGCTCGCGGAATTTCGCAAATTGGTCGCTTTGACTTTACTTTTCCAATTCCAAGAAATCGCCCTTGTCGAAGACCGTCGACCGATTTGGTTTCTTTTTCCTGGTTCTTTCATCGGGAACGCAGCAATGTATGGGTATATTCATAGTGCTTTTTGATTACCATTATTTAGGGAAGGTTTATCTGCACGTTTCCGGTATAGTTTTGGGTGAAGTAAAGTCTGTTAATCAGAAAATGGATGGACCAATTTCTTCTCAAACTACCGGATAGGAGACATCCGATGCATGTGTGGAACTCCAAATAAATATAATTCATTCGTGGAAATATTTTAGGTTTTCATGAAATTTAAAAATATAAAAATAAATAGACTACAAAATATAAAGAATAAAAATTTACTGACTTTTAAGGCATATAATGATATATTTTATTCTTTTTCTTCTTTCAAAACCAAGTATACCTTGTATAAAAGTAGCTTTATCGGAAATCTCGTACGGCTGTAATCAATCTGGTACTGACATTTCAAGTGCTTTTGGAATCAATTCTTTGGAGATGCTCGCTGCTATAATTCCATTTTCAAATGGCAGAATCGGCGGCAGGGTTCATTTTAGTTGGGATAAAAGTTGGGAAAATTTCTTATAACGTACGACTTTTGGTAGTCTGTTTCTAAATATTTAATCGAGAGAGCTACGTTCGAGCAGAAGCCCGGGCGTGAAAAATTATCACTGTCGTAAGCTTGTGTTCTACGTATGATCACGAATGATGGTGGTTTTTGTGCTTGAATTTTACTTTGTTCCGACTTCTTTCTGGAAGCATCTTCGTTTATTTATTTTGTCAATGGCAAAAGAGATGAATAAGTAGGTATTTCTTGAGCTACAATGTCTTTTTTTTTGGCCTGCGAATATGTTTCTGGCTCGAATTTTAAAGGTAGTCGTTAACTAGTACGCTTAAGTACGATTTTTGGGTGGTATGCATCTATCATATATGCAAAAACATGTGGGAAAAAATATTTATCTTCACTATAAATCATGATTGGCCTGTAGCCAATTCTTGAGGCCATTTTATGAACTAATAAATTTAGTTTTTTTTTCGACTGCTGGTCCTTGGAAAATATAGGATAATGGACGAATTTAATGAAACCAAAGAGCGGACTTTGGGAATGAGTTTAAGCTGAAAAGGTGGTGGGAATTATGTTAGAAGGAAAATCGGGGAAGATAATGTGGTCAGACCTCCCCAAGGGATGCCCGGGGTCGGGAAAAGGGCCAAGCGTGTGAAAGGGTTCGAGAGCGGTGTTCTAACAACGAGCAAAGTAACCCTTTGAGGTCATCCTTTCTCCGGGTTTCACCCACCCCTAGTTCCACACCGGAGCTGCTGAGCAAGCAATGGTAATGAAATGGGAGTAAGTGGCGGGTTGGAAAATGGTTTGTTTTCCGGATTGTGCTCACTGATCTCTGAAGGAAAAGCCGTGCTCTTGTGATTGGCCCCGAAAAGAGACTAATTTGCCAGGTGTAACGCAGGTCGTCCCCGTTCGTTATAAGAAAATTGAGCAAAAAATGTTTTATAACTTACTACAAATCCATTCAGCGTGGTAGCCTAGTGGGTGACGAAATTGGGTGTTAATTGTAGGTGTATAGTTTGCAGGCAGAAGAGGGCCTAATTAAACCCAAGCTGAGTGAATACCTGGGAATAAGAATATTTTGAAAAACCACAGATTGCGCTGTGAAAGTCACTGATCCTTTATGGTATTTGTTTACTCCTAAAAATGTTTACTATCTAATAGATAATCCAAATTTAAAGTGTTTTCATGCGTTGGGGTGTGAAATATATTTCAAACATCTCATGTATGCATAGTAAAAGCATATTTATACATTCATGGATTCATATTTAAAGCTATATGCTTTGAACCTCCACAAACTTGGAGTGAATACATATTTAAAGCTATTCGCTTTAAATATCTAACCACGTCGAATCAATGAAAGGCAGCAATGTACTGAAGACTAGGTTAACGCCCAATAAAAATCACTGTTATATTTTATTATCTTATAAGTTGACTCAATTTAAAAAAATGAAGGCGTTATATGAATAAATGCATGCGCAAGTGGGTATTCAGAACTCATATCTTCCGTACGAAGGTATCTGCAAATTTGGAACGTACTCATTATTTTTAATAAAATCAATGAACCCGTTTCAGAGCTGCGTTGATGGTAATGGACACGATATAAGACCCTGCGTAGGGTTAAACAAATACTACATTTATCTACTCCCGGAGTAATTTAAAAAAAGATGTATCAAGGTAACAACAAAATCTGGGATGTTCCTATCATCACCTACGCAAAATATATATATATCCGCGTTCTGATGAGCAATTTAAATTCTTTTTTGTGAACTATTATTAATGGAGGTTTTTATTATTAGAGGATGTCATATTTCAGTCCATCAATATCATAGTTAAGCAGGATAACAATCAAAATTACACATGCTTTATAGTATAAAATGAATATTTTAAAATTGCCAAGAAAGGTTTCAGACCTGTTGAACTAATTTGCGCAGCATTAAATGGGTTTGATGAACCGGTTTGAGACAGGCGCGTCCTTGCTGAACATGATACTCATTGAAAATTTTTGCAACTCGAACATTTATGTTTTATACTGAACAGATATGTTCAGTACTCAGTAATTATGCATTTAATTTTTTCCTTTTTAAAATAATAAGTATGTGTTATTGTGAAAACTCAAAAAATGATTAATCGCTATATTCTGTAATGATTGTTACGAGTTGGTTTTGTATTAATCTAGTGCGTTTGTAGAAGTACTTACTTTACGAGTAAATTTATATAGCCATTCTAAAAAGTGGATTCTTATTTTGCAGTTCCGTATCTTATTTTATTGCAAGTCGTAGTTTATTTTTCATAAAGGAATTGGGATGCGTTATTACGTTTCAGTAAATCGCGCAAATAAATTACGTTTTCTGCAGCATACACATCATTTGGTAATGTCATCCCCGAATGAGTTATTAGAGTTTTTATTTTGCTTGTATTATAGCACTAAAGGAAGCTGAATATCAAATTTTGGAAAACCAAATTTTTATCTGTTCCCTCTCGAAGTGGTAGCGTTGATATGATTAATTATTTAAACTAATTCATTCAAAAATATCACTATGAGTTTGATTAACCTTCTAAGTGATGAAGCGACTAGCAGCAGTAATTTGTCTCTTCCCTCATTGAGTAACTATAAGAGCGGTAACCGGGGCGGTATCGCGTTGGCCTGGAAATCCAAAGGTCGGCCTTCGAATCCAGTCCAGAGCATGGACGCTGAATTGGTGTTAGGATTATAGCTCTAGGCTATGTGGCGCAACATAATCTTGGCAGTTGTAGCATTTAAAAACTGAGACCAACTACTAATTAATTATCTGAACTGTTGGTAGCCAATATTTTTGCTTCGTATCTCTTATGGAGTCCTAATGAATCTAGTGGTGAATTTTACTTTCCTCCGAGAGTGTTCGAGATGAATTGACGAACGGTGGAGCCATTCCCAAACAATTAAATCCCCCTTCACCCGCTACTGCGTACATCCACATTTCCGGGAAACACATCGTTTGACGGCCACATCCGGGTGCGTAACTCTCATGGAGTTATGACTCGGAGAAAAACTCAGCGGCTCACAAAAGGATAGCGCCACTCCCAAGAACTAGCCCTAAGGCATGGCGTCCCAATTACAATTGCTTTCAAGTCACGGCAGTCTTCGGGGTCCCCCGGCGTTTTTCACATCAAAGGGAAGGGAGTAAGGGGACGAGGACCACATCCAAAACGCACACGCAATGCTCACTCTTGAGGAGAGAGGCGGTCCCAGAATTCCGTATGCAGAGGACCGCGCCGTTCTTTTGGGGGAAGGAAAAACAGAGAGGGAATAGGGCGAAATCTGCTTCTTTGAAAGTGGGATTCCTTTCCCCTCCCCCCCTCCCAGGGGGCTTTTCTTCTCTCTCTTCTGCTCCTTTCCCCGCTCACTCTTCTCCCAATTCCTTCACTTCCCACGATCCGTCCTCCCCCTTCTTCATCCGAAATTCGCTCCGTCTTCTCCCATCCTCCATCCGGGCTCGGTGTGGTCAGGCACGCAGCATTGATGCCAATGCGATAGTTTTTGACGTCCTCCCCATGCGGTGATGCTAATAAATCCGCCCGCTGAATTTTCTCAGGTCATGCATCTTTGTCCAGCACATGATCCTGTGTTTTATATTCCATGGGTCCTCTACTGTTAAGTGTCCACTGATTTTCCTTTTCTATGTATGTGTATGCTAGCAACAAGGTGTTGAGTGTGGGGGGTGAAGGATAGGACAATCAGTGGACACTTACCAGTAGGTGACCCAATGTGAACCTGGTGTCCATATTTATATACCTACACAGCTTTGTTGCATCCTACGTATGAACAATTTTTTTCTATTCGCCTCTGTTTGCATTTCACCATAATGTTATTCCAAAATCACGTTATGAGGCTTATTTTTTATTCATGTATGGAAAATGTTGTGGATTTAGTATTCATCAGGCAGCGTTCGATAAAGCCTTGGGGTGCCCACTGCTACGCCGGGCACGAAGACCGGGAAAGGATATTTTATATGTTAGTGATACTCTGGTCAAGTGATCTAGGTGCTCAGAAACTGCAGGGCTCGACGAAAAAGCAGCTCTATTCCTTGTGATTGTGTTTGATTCCCTCAATAAATGGGGTTGATTATCAGCTGAAACTTCATTCTCGAGAGTTAAAGCAATATTGAGGTTGAAAAAAATGGTAATCGATGGTGAAACTATTATTTTAATCCATGAAGTCCTCAGAAAATCACTTTATTAGCGTGTAGGAGGTGAATCGTGTTAATGACAGACAGATTCACGTGTAGCTTATTCTCACCCCGATTTGGCGTAGTATATATTTAATTAAATTTATATCATACCACATATATTTAAACCTAATTTTAAGGAGTACCCTGCAAGTCACTTGGGGAGTATAAGGCAGGGGATCAGTAATTACCATGTATGTAATATGATACATTCATTAACAGGTACGATATTAGAAGTGAAGGCTATTCGGGTGCTCCACCGGGTCAAATCCTCCATCGCTGCCGACCGAATAGCCTTCACTTCCAGCGTACGCCGGGAAAGCCTGCGATCTTTTTTCAGGTACGATATTACTTCATTAGAGAGTCCTGTAAGTTCTATGCATCTCTTAGGCACTTGCTACTAAATAAATAATATAAAGATGGGAAAATAATTATTATTTTATCTTTAACGTACTTGTTAATATGCATTAATTTATGATTCCCCTTAGGCCCACAAGGGAGCAATTATCATCAGTTTATAGAGCTCAGAACATATTTGACATGCACTGCAGACTATCTATATATCTCCTGCCTATCCAGTTTCTATTTTTACTATTATGCTCTCTTATTGCTAGTGAGAACAGTCACATTTTAAAACTCTTCTTCACACTTCTTAAATCTTTCACACAGTTCTTCTTATTAAATTTCGTCTTATATTCAACTCCAGTGTATACTATTATATATTGACTTAGGCGTGTGTTGTTAATTTGCGTACTTCTAACGTATGTGGTGCAATGTTTCCTGGTCATACAGTCAATTGAAAATATTTTCCACTGCAGTACTTATATTTGATTATTGCGATTTAATCCACAACATTTGCAATTAAAACATGCCATTGTGATAAATTGGTGGCTTTTTCACTCATACTCAATTGCCTTGCCTATTTTCCAATTTCAATGAAACTCACTTGGCGAAATTACGTTTCAATAAATTGAATACTTATTTCAACGTAATCCTGGGGTGAATCTATGTGGTAGGATTAAAAATAGTTTTTCACTCATCCCTTGTAGCATCCCTAATTTCAGTAATGGAGGTGTGGGATCACATAGGAATGATTGGGTAATATTTACAATGCTTTACCTCGTTCCGAAATCTAACCTGGGTGATGATATAATATTCCTGCATTTTTGTGCTCATGTTGGTTCATTTTACATTAAATAAAAATGGCCCATGTGTAGGCCGATCGGTTTTTCGAGTCCCTTTCTGTGAGCATCGTCCATTTTGCTGATGTTATTCAAGATTAAATTGCTCGCACATTTATAAAACTAAAATTTCAATTATTCAATGCATTTTCGTTTTTTTTTTGCTTTCGATGTCATCACATGTCCGCAACTTTTTCATGTCCTTGGGGGAGAATCCCCCTTTTACGCGATTGAATTTCATGAGAAGAATTGCAGGGGAGATGGAAATACATGCTTTGGATGGTAATGAAATTCTGGGTTAGATAGGACTTACATACAAGACTGAGTTTTATTGGAAGCGTCCGAATGTTTCAAACTTTTCGTATAAATTTTCATGAAAGCTTCCGAGCTTAAAAAGCGTTTCATTCCACGGTGGCTTGCCCAACTCCCTGCCGTATCGTTCCGTCGTGGACGTGATGCGTCTGGCGCAGTTGTGTGTCTACGATCAAAGGTTAACCGTATTAGGTAGACATCGCTTTCATAAAAGGCGCTTAATTAAGATAGATGTGACGGAATTCTGCGGCCCTCTTTTTAGAGAATGCCTCTGCAGCCTCAAAAAGTTGCGATAGTTGAAGGTCGAAAGAACCCGTCCGTTACTTTTTCTCTCTTTATGGACACGAAAAAGAGATCTAATGGATCGTTTACCTCTTTCGAAGCTTCATCTCGTGAATATTTTGCGCTCATGCCGAGTTTTTACCCTTAAAAAAAATTCTTTTCGTTGAGCGAGGAAAATAACAGATGCACGCTCACATGTTCTTGGATAGCATTATTCATTTGAATAACCGCTGCACTCTTTTCTCATTCCGTTTTGGCGTAATTTTGTCGCAAGCCTGTCACGTTGCCACATTTTAATTGTAAATAATTTGGGAAGAAATGTTAAGCTCATTTTTTCAGATTGCGTGCAACGAAGTTAACTCGAGGAAAAATTACAAGATATGAATGATTTCAATGAAAAATATTTTAAGGATACCATTATTTCAAAAATTTTGAGCGTCCTTATTGAAACGGGTTTTCATTAATGAAAAGTAGCTCTGGTTTTATGATATGTTCAAATGAGTGCTTAAATGATAGCATAATTGTTCGGTGTGAATAATTCTACCATTTATTGAATCTTTCTTGCATTAACTATTCTTCGTCACCTTGCGACGGCTAATTTGAAACATTTTTACATTTTTTTCTACAGAATATCGCCTTATTTGTGTCAGATATAGAATGACTATCCGATAGATTAGCGGGAATATTTTTTTTACAAATCACCGGCTTTTTAACGTATGATTGTTCATATGATTAATTACGTAATTAGTTTGAATGATATTGCAACTAGATTATTTGCATGCATCTTAAGATCAACGTATTTTTTCAGAATAATCATGCCTGGCACGAGTTTTTCTTGATCAAAAGTGGAGAATTGTGAAAAGTGAAACAAAAGTGCAGTTTATCTAATAGAAGTTTTATCTTACTTTCAGCTAGAATATTTAAATTAGTCTAACCGTCATGTGGCGAGTCAACTGTTAATCTTGGTTTTGTATTATTATTGAAAGAACCAAATCAATAGCCCATTTGCGATGTAAAATATTTTACCAAAATCCTTTATTTAATCACCACTCATGCATTCTTTGCAGTCTCATGGTCCATGATATATATTGTAGAATAGGAGTGCTTTTTCGGGATCTCAAATCAATATACAAGGCCTATAAATCTACAGGTATTTTGTTAACACTTCCACTAAGGTACGTGTCAGACGTACCCCATGAAAAGAAATATGTGTAAGAAAGGCATTACGCACTGTAATGACACGGAAGCTGGAGCTGATAACGTATACATGCCATCTTCGTGTATTTCTGATCTGCAATCTTTCTGGTTTTATGCTTCCAAATGGTACTACCATTTTACATGGTTCTTCTATACCGCTCTTATAGCACAGAAGCATATTATATGCTTATCTATATTATTTGATGTATAATTGTTACTTTTGTCGTTTAGCTATATTTTATATTTAGGCGTTTGTGTAGTAACAAAAATACTATGGTATTTAAAGACTTAGTATTGGCCAAAGTTCAATATTTTGGTGCCCATATAATTACTTCTGTACTTAAGATCTACCGTAAAAAAAGTAAAATAAACTTATTATAACGTTTATATGTAGTTCTCCGTTCATAAATTAATGACTATAAATATCTTTCGTGTAATGGCAAACCGATATTATAACTTTTGATTGATGTTATGTCGTTGCCATTTGAATATTTTCTTTTTCCTCTATCGTAATGCGAAGGTAGAAACATGAGCATTTCTTCACAAGCTTGACTGGTATGGGAAATAATGTGAGGAATAAACACTTGTTGTTCACACTGCATGAATTTATCTCACCATATTGCGATTCCTCCGTTGATAAAGGAAGGCATTCAGGAAGCAAAATAACAACCACCCATTCAAGCGTGTCGGGAGAAGCTGATGCCTACGGTAAACTGCACCTCTGACTCCCAATTTTTTTACCGAGTCACAGTTAGGCTTCCTTCAAACAGGCAACGACCCCAAACATGCGCTTCCTTCGCAACGTTCATTTTTTCCTTCCTCACCTATCAGAATCGACGAAGATAAGAAGCTACGGTTTCCCGCGACAACGGCATCTTAAGGGAGACCCATGGGAATATGGATAAAACACCGCTTTCCCGCGAGAACGCTCCTATTTATAAGCATGGATATTCCTTCCTCCCCCCAGAGGTTTTAAGGACGGAGTGAAAGCATTCCGGGCGTGGGCGGCCCTTAGATTCCGAGAGAGAGGTTCGGAGACTTGGCCATAAAAGAAACAACGAGCCCAAGACGGAGCCGGAGACACTTATTCCCGTGGGTTTACTCCGAAGCCCATAATCTCCGAAGCTGCGGATGCTTGATGCGTTTTTTGGGGAGATACCTGCTCAACCGATCTGGGTGTTCAATCCTGGCGTGGCCACGCTTTTTCATGATCTACTCTCCTTGAATGCCAAGAGATAAGTTATCTTTCCCAGCATTCAAAAGCGTTGCTTCATTTCTCAGGCAGTTGAATTGTGAATTATTTCTTTCGCTTCTCATACCGGTCTGTATCCTTATTTTTGTTGTTGTTTGAGAAAGTTAGGCATTTGGTGATTGTAGAAGAGTGGAAAATGGATTTCATTTGTCATTATGAGAATAAACATGGAGGGAAATGTACATTGAAGTCATTCGGGAATAAGTGAATAACATAAGTGGATAAGTCAATAACCGGAAGTTTTTAACTGCTAGACATTTTTGTGGTCTCCTTGTGGTCCCTTATCTGCCACTAATGCCATCTGGATTACAAACAATAATATTGAAAGAAACCATTAACTGTAATATTATCGGAAAGCTAATTTATTCTCTAAAATTGAATTTCGGTTTAAAATAAAGCCGAGGGAGGTGGTGGCTCATTAAGCTATTTCATACAAAGTGAATAAGTGATTGGACCAGCTAAAAGAAATCCAAAAGTTTTTCTTCAAGGTAAATTTTGAATACACTTGACCCAGAGATCTAATATGAAGTCTTGTATCATATTTTTCTGTTATAATTCGTAGCTCTGATTTGATGTAAATCATAGATATGAAGAGGCGATCGCCGAAAAGTAGGTACTTATGCGTTTCTGTCTTTTAAATATGGTGTTTTGAATTTCCAATTGTAGACAAAATATGCTTTTAATACATTTGTGTAATTTATTCTGAAATATAAATCAAACCATTATCTTCAGTTGCTATTTATGTCCTAAGCGCTCACTCCTCACTCACTTTAGTTTTGCCATCATCTTCGTTTCGCCTGTTTATTTATACGGAAAGCTGTACCCCCATAAACTGCGGGATTCTTATCCATTTTCTGCGAGCGTACTGTTGTTTTTCTTTCTACTCGTTTATCGCTTTTTCGATGGGCACATAAAATCAAGGGTTATAAAGAGCTTCCGCTACTTTTACTATTTTATATTTGGCTCCCTTACTTCATAGCACTTCGTCGTTACCGTATGTTGTATATATATATTGCGTGCGTCAAATTTCTGTATCTCATTCAGCTTCACGTCAAGATTTTTATTTCTTTGGTAGAATGCAACATCGCATAGTATTCCGATGCGCTCTGCCGAAATTTATTCCCAACTTGGCAATGCCACAAGGTCTTTTTCGCTAAATGCATCTATGGATTACCTTTAAAGCCCTTTTTTATATTGTAATGTAATTAAATGAGTCTTATATTAACAAATGGGGTTATATTTATGGTATTTTTATGTTTCTCACTCTAATTTGTGTATATTCTTCCCATTAAGATAGATTTACTTCGTTTTTTTTAGTAGGGTAGCCTCACTTTCTTTCGAGCCATTGCGAGTGTTCTCTGATGACTGTCTCATCTTGGAGAATGAAAAACGTTCCGGAGAGAATAATGTCAGAAACTGTGTCATCACTCCTTATTTTCATCTTGGGCTACGAAGTGATGAAAAGGGAGAATGGTTGCGAGTGAAATTGAGTGCTTGAGTGTCCGCGTGAAGAGGTGTGATGGGGATAAGGGAGCGGAGAAGGTCAGATGAATGGACATTGTCCTCCTATCTGGACAGTGCAGGCGTCCCTTCCGACTCACCCTCATCCCTCCCATTGTCACGTTACTTCCATCCTTCTGTATCCTTGGTTATCTGGATGTCAACTTTCTCCCTCCACCAAAAAAATACGGTTTTGCATCATTCGTTTCAACGATGCGTCCCTCGGAAATCAGCCCAAGAGCATATCAAAATGGCAAACGCGTTCGCGGGCCATTCTTTCTTACTTGCTTCTCATGTTCCGTAGCAGGCCATCTCATTGAGGCCTCCTCCGCCATGACTTTATTTTCTTTGGTACTTGGTTATTTTGTATAGTACTAGGGTACACCTCTTGTTAACACCAAACAGACCAATTCAATGAAGTCCTTAATTATAATTTGATTACGAAATGTTGAAAATGGTTGGCAAAATTTCCACTACCAATTGTTAATAATAATAATCTCGCTTGAAAAGATCGGCAACAATAATTTTTTACACTTGCGCCAGTATATTTTCTCTTAGCCTCATCGTTATAATTTATTAGGAAATCAGAAGGAGAAATGAAGACTGGGTTTTTTTAGTAGGAAATGAATTGTGCAAAGGTTTAAATTAAATAAAAATTCATATTCCGCAGGGTTTGTTATGGGAGTAATATGACGTTCACATCCATGGAATTTGTTATGCTTATAAATGTAGTCCTTATGTTTAAGCTGAGGGTTAAAGTATTCTCGGTAAGGAGATGGAGTTATTGAAGTATTACGAATCCGAAACGATCATAGCTCGCCGATTTGAAAACCCCGTATTCAAATTTTTCTGTGCAGTTGGATATTTTCAGTGCAATCATTTTGAATCATCTATAATGAGACTTTCATAGCCGTTTCCATTTATTTTACTTCGTCACAAACGACTTTATTTACAAAGGGTTTCTGAAATAGCAAACACCCATCGCATCAAGATGTTAAATCGTATTAAGCTTTGCTGCAACAGGAAATATTTAAAATAGATAAAAAATTAACTGCCCCTTACCTTAAAAAACTTGAATTTGAAGCAGATTTTGCAATGCAGTACATGTTTTTATATCAAAATCAAAAAAATTACAGGAAGTATGAAATTGTACCGGAATGGATTCATTTCATCGTAAATTTAAGGGTCGTAAATACAAGAAAAATGATATCACTTAAAAAAAATACATTTTATCTTAATATTTCCATCCGGTTCAAATTTCTAAGGAACCGTTTGCATCATACCAACCGTTCCAGTATCCACGCGGTTGTTTTCTGCTGTTGAGAGTAGTAAATATATGCATATTCTGGTAAAGAAAAGAGTAAAATTAATTTGAAACATGGTGCGTTAAGAGATAGTATATGGATGGAATAGGTTCTTTGAGAAAATGGGTTGCTGAAGACTTCTACCAAACAGAGGTCATGTTGAGGTTAGGAAAAAGAGAAAAAATACAAATAATAGTATGAAGAAGGGTAAGAAATGTGCGTACTTGAAGAAATAAATAGTGTATGGATGGATTTAATAGATAATTAGAAAGCAATTTATAGTAGGAATAATTCCATCAAAACCTACCCTACCTGTAAAAAAAATTAAAGTCAACATTTATATGGTTACTAAAATTACCGATTTTTATAAAGTACTAAATATACCGTAAAATTCAAATTGTAGCACTTATAATTGTTTAACAATTGGGTAGACCTGTGACGCAGATAATGTTTTAGTTTGAACATGAATTCATAGCATATTGCCATGTTAGAATCGGGTTTCTCTATCGGGAACAGTAATATCTTTTTTATCTGCGTGGGCGCCTACGGAGGATGTGAGACATGAATAACTTATGGAACTTCCCTCCTACCCGATCGCGTCCTACTCACTCGCTACGATAATGGAAATAACGTTCTAAAGGTTGAAAGTCATGACGTTCCATACCCCTTTTCCACTCCATTTAGAACCTCTTTCATCTTTATCAGTAGCGTTTGGCAAACCTATTACGCTGAACCCACCTCTCAGACATCGTAGGCAAATTGGAAATGAAACGTCGCGTTGTACATTTCACACACACGCTTTATTAGTATCGGCCATGGTTTCGACATGTTAATGTCATTATCAAGTGATCGTAGCCAAATATTCTAGGTCCAAGCTATGAGGGAGTGTTTTAAATATGTATTAGAGAGGAGAGAGAAAAAGAAGAGAGGCGGGAATGACAAGTAGACTGAAAACTTTATTTTAAATAAAATAAAAAAATTTATATAGACCGTACCTTGAAGTAAAATTTTCTTTACTTCAAGGTACTTTAGGAAAAAATGAATGGTAAGAAAGGCAAAAGAATATATCGTTTAACCTATGAATTTAGAAAGTATTTGAGTGTCGAAGAAAACATTGCTGGTCCCACTCATAAAGTCTGTTGCAGTCGAATTAACGATCTCTCAGTCTTTTTTCAGCAATCAATTTGCATTTCCAACTGGGAACTTGCTGCTCTTGAAGTTACTACGTAACGCCTACCCAAGCTTGTATTTTCATGTGAATATGTTCCAAAGGTCTTTACTGAGAGAACCCCTCGCACATTCATCCATTCCCAAGTATTCTCCCATCCCATTCCACAAGCATATTTTTATTATCAGTACAGTATTTCCATGAAACTTCTTTTATAGTAACTAGCTTACACATTTATATCAAGTTTGCATTACCCTTTCACTGCATATTTCCATCGTTATTTCATCTTATCTTAACATTACCCATAACGACCTCGCCTGTGGATATATCGTCCATATCATTATAACTTAATTATATTTTCAAGCCGCAAACATTCACTTGATACTAATTTCTGGAGAATCAGGAAGTATTTTGAGTCTGAAAATTTAACTGTTACTGAGATTCAAATTTATTTTTTTGTTCTTCTAAATATAGTTTGTGTAATATTAAATTTCCGTACGTTTCCCGATGATGATAAATTTACGCATAATTCCAGTGTTTCTCTACCATCTCAGCTTATTCTTGCCCTATAGTTTAGGCTCCTTTAATAAATTCTCCTTCGGCATGATAGTATCTCCGTTTTCACTCGAGCGATGAAGTCGGAGCCTCCCAACTTGAATCTCGAGCCCTTTGGTGATGAGGAGGAGAGATTGGCAAGTGTCTCTCATCCCGAGTCCCCTTCTCGCATTTCTTCCCTCTCATATTCTTCTCCACCCCCAGCAAATCCTCTTCCCAGCATTCCCTTCTTCCCCATTCCCCTTCCCGGCCAAGACCCCTTCCCCGAACACTTGGGAGGGCTCTTGCCTTGCTCCCGGCTCCGTCGTCTCATAAACCCGGTCGTATTTTCTTCCGCCTTTTTTTTCCCTCTCTCTCCGTGCATCTTGGCCGCTTTGCAACTGCCCTCGGACCACGAGCGGAGACACTCGACTCCAGAGGATCACCATGCGCTCTCTCCACGGATCCCTCACTCTACCAAGCCCAGCTCGCAAAACCCCCGTCCCTGTTTTCTTCGCTCTTGTGGAGATTTTTGTCGCGTCTTACCCTGATCATTTTATTTTTCCTCCTTCCTACCTTCTCGGTGAGGTACGCCTCACTCCGGCGGTGTTCCCTTCGCTCTCCCTATTGGTGGACTCTCCCCTGCCTACCTCCTCCTTAGGGGGTGGTGAGCGCGGCTGAGGAAGCTCTCGTCCACTTACTCGAGTGCGGAGCTTCATCAACCGTTTCCCACGTCCCTATTCCTACTGCAGAATCTCCAACTGCTGGCCACTCAGTTCCCTTATACCCTTTCTCACATGCCTCACTAAGCTTCCCTCCTGTTAACATTTCATTTATTCGCTTGAACATGGTGTCCTCTGGAGGATGGATTAGATTTTATTATTTCTATGTCACTTATTTTTCTTTTCGAGCCGTCTCACCTTTCGTTTCTTCTTACGTATCATCCTCCCACGAGAATCATACGTCCGCCACAGTCGGGAATGGGAGAATCCAGGATATTGATTTTAATTTCTAAAGTCCACTCCGTGTTCGTATTCAGTAATTAAATGTGTGGACTCCGGTGGGGAGTGATTCCATGCATTCGAATTTTGTTTTGATCTTTTTGTATCATCCTTGAATGACGAATTCCTTTGGCTTCGTAACACTCCCTCTACAGGAGGCACTGAATACTACTACAATGTTCGTGAAGGCCTTATCCTTGAGGGAACCGTAGCGTTCCAGACTTGGGATTTACCTGGGTGTGGGGAAGACTAGTAGTGTTATTTTTGTTTTCCTATTTTTTCATGACATATGGGTGAGAATCTAAGGTTCAGATTTTAGCATGTTATCATAATGCTCAATTACAGGGAATATCTGTTTATAATGTATGTTTTAGTGAATAATCAATGCATGTTTCGTATCTTGCGTTTTTATACTGATTTTGCACACTTATGGAATAAGCAAGCGACGAAGTTTACTTCGTAAGCCAAATGTACATATCATACTATCACCTTATCTTCTCTCAACGATGCTGTTGCTTTTGAAAATTTTATTGGCCATTATAAATCTAAATGGATAAATAATACAAATACGTTTTTTGTTGACACCTTTGTCAAGACATGGATATATATTTCAACATGAATGATTGATAAAGATCGTATCTGTAGGAACTGATGTTTGATTATAGCAATCGTCTGTGAAATAAGTCAATTTCACTTAATCATTATGTTATATTTGTATGGCAAACACAGTTTTATATTCGCAGGGTACCGAATTTCATGTCCAATTACTGAAATAATTGAATGCAGAAAGTATTGTCCGATTTGTTTTTAAATAATTCATCGTCACTCTTTCTTTGCAATCTTATTTTGGCTGCGACATTTCTCTCTTATTTTAAAACGTTTAGCTATTTTTTTTCCAATTTATACTCCTTCCTTTAAAATATTATCTGCACTTCATGTCTGCTGTAACTGTTCTGTCCCAAGAGGTAGAAGGGTAGCGTCCTCCATTCCTCCCCATCCTGACTAAATCCAATTTGCCCTGATAGCCCTTTCTCACATTTCTCTTTATTTGGCCCCGCTGTTTCTTCCCGTTGGGACCTTCTATTTTCCTTTCTATTAAAATCTTGACAAATTGACGGCGTCTGAAGGTTTGCTGGAGCCATCAAGATCTTCTTTAGCGCATATTTCTTCATATAACCTCGGCCTCTTGTACTGAGTCCTATATTAATACCGCGCGTACCTCACCTCTCCTGCTATCCTCCCAAATAGAATTAATTTTACTTTTAGGCACCTCGTGTCTACGTTTTTTAGTTTACACCAGAATGTTGTTGTTGAAATTGTCTCCTCTACTGAGTCATCTCACATCCCTTGTACGAGGACTTTTGGCATCCTCCCTTGCGCGCAAATCATTTTCAAGCATCACTCAAGGGAAATAATTTTAAGGATATTTTCTCTTACTCCACAATGACTCGTGATGATTTTAAAGTAGGTAACCTAATAAGGCAAAAGCTGGATGAGATTTTACTCTCGATAGCATTATTCAGGTCTTTGTAGGGTTTGACGGTCTGTCCCTACTGTTAATTGCACTTCCATCACATAACAGTTAATTCCTTTCGCTATTTCTTCGTCCAATCAGCGTCATTCCAGCCTCTCTTTGTATCATCCAATATTTCGTTTTTATTTATTTTCTCAAAAGGTCTTGTCTTTCGTAATCATTTGTATAGGCATTTTCGCCAAGTCATTCACCCTACGTTAACTTCCCCATCTCTGAATCATCAATAAGGAACATTTTCCGTATTTTTATGCCTGCACCTCTCTGCATGAATATACCTTCTTTTATAGAACGCTATGTAGTCAAAAGTTACTGTGCTCAATAAGGCCTCCTAAAAAATATTGGCATTCCAAATGTTTTCGTATATGTCTGTTGGTATATATATGTCACGTAGTGGTGTCTTAAAGTATCGCATTGTTCGATATCGATGCTATTCGATTCTCTGGGCATTCTGTGGGGGAGGAGGAGGTTTTGATATTCGTTTGAGTTGGCATTTTCGACGCTTTCGAGCGTATATCTGAATTGAACTCTGGCAGAATGGATAATGCGGTCGAGTGAAATGCCGCGGAAATATTCTCTTTGGCCCGAAATGGAGGGGTAGTGCGTAAAAGAATGAAAATGGTGGATCCTGTCAGATGGATATGGAGTGCCGATACGGGGACTTTTGGGAATGAGAGACGATGGCATTCTAAGGAGATTTGGTGAGTTTGGGTGGAATGGGTTACGTGATTCGAGAAACTGGAAATCTTATACGTGTGTGTCTGTGTGTGTTTGTTCAAAGAGTTGCTGGGAGGGCTCCCGAGGGGATGAGTGGTGCCGCAACGTCGCTGCGGTGGAATCCAGAAGCTTGAGACCAAGGGATGGGTTCACGAAAACCTTTGAATGTTGTACTTGCTAGTTTATGGGGCGATATCCAAGGTCGTGAAGAATCAGATGACGGCTGCGGGATAAACGGATGACAAAAAAGGATTTGAAATGATCCCCTTGCTTAAGAATATTATACTTTCCAAGTTCGATGTATGTAATGAAACAATCATAAGTTCTATTTTAAAGAATTGAAAAATTCGTGACCTGTGCTTCCTAGGTGTGAATGAATCGTATATTTTCATTTTTACATGAATGAAGCTTAGTTTCTCTTTCCTAAATTCTTTTGTGATTTGCTTCGCTAGAATAACCAAATCCATGTTTATTGAAATTTAATCCCATTGACCATTATGGCTCCTCACAGCGTTTTCCTATTTTAGGACAATTTATACTAAATTAAGTCGATGAACAATTGTTAAAAACACAATCGCAGACATTTTCCCTAGCTGCTGAATTATGAGACTATTAATGTAGAAAAACTATCGTGGATGCGGATGGATATGTGGATATCATGCACATGAGACTCAAGTTCATTAGTGTATTACCATTTCTAGGTGTTTAATTCGAAGACTGTAGTTACAACACAATTCGGTGAACAAAAAGACAATCCTTTCTCTCCGGGTTTACTCACATTCTTGTTTGTGGCTTCATCATCATCATTGGTCAACAATCCTTGGATTGGTTTGACGCAGCTATCCACTCGATTCTTCTATCGGCCAACCTTTTCTTTGTGACGTAATTCTTCTCTTTTACATCCTTCACAACCTGTTCCATGTACCTATCTCATACGAGGCCTGCCTTTTCCAATCTTCCCGTTCACTTTTCCTCGACGATAGTCTTCATCAGGCCATCATGTCTCAAGATATAGCCGATTAAGTTGTCGCTTCTTCTTTTTAGAGTTTTCAGCAGACTTCTCTTTTCTCCTACTCTTCTTAGCACTTCCTCGTTACTTACTCGGTCGATCCATTTAATATTCAGCCTTCTTCTGTAGCACCTCATTTCGAATGTCTCCACCCCTTTCTTCTCCGCAGCTCTCATCGTCCATGCCTCACTGCCGTAAAGAAACATGCCACAGATGTATGTTCTGATAAACTATTTCCTTACTTCTACTCTTGTATTTCCAGCTGTAAGTAGATTCTTCTTTTGATAGAATGCCCTCTTTGCCTGGGCTATGCTACTAACTACTTCTTTCTTGCTTCGTCCATCGTTGGTCACTTGGCTTCCTAGTTAACAGAACTCTTTCACCTCAAGTTTTTGCCTTCCTAGTATGAAATTGGTTTTGGCCTCTTCTTTCTTGCTGCACACCAAGATCGTAGTCTTCTTATTTATCTTCAGCTAATATTTGTGGCTTCATGAATTATAAAATACGATGGAAAATATGAGTATGGATTACCCCAATCAGAAGACCAAGGCTTAAATTGATATCATCTAGCTTGAAGTATAAGGAGAATAAGGAGCCGGTATTTTGTGAAGTGTAAGCTTATACGTTTATGAAATTGCTGAACTCAGGAAAATCCGCATGAGTTGAAATCATTGATCTTTAATTTCACAATCGATAAATCGTATTTTCATGCGCTTTCGATCTTAGATGATGACTCATGTCTTACTTCCCAGACCTAATTAAGGACGGATTATAAGTTCGCGTCAGCACGAAGACCTTGTCGGGGTTGGACAATGGGGTCGTTTACCCTATTTTTTATTGCCGGATCTGATATAGTTTCTAAAATTAAAAGACCCGTATTTTTTCGTTTTTTTATCCGCCAATTATTTCTCGAGTTATAAGCAGCGAAAAAATGATGTTTTTAACCCTTTCGGAAAAGTGGGCGTGGTGCAACCTGTTTCGCAACGTGAAGCTACTTCGCCTTATCGCAAAGGAGGGGGGGCTCAGTTGACTTGGCCAATAGGAGCGATTGCGGATCTGTGCGATCAGACCTTCCGAGAACCACCCTCAACTCCCTTCCATTCCCCTAAAAGCAGTCAAGGACGGGAGGAATATGACGTCAATGATATCAAAGCAGCTTCTTCGGTGGGTGGCACCTTTTGCTTGTTTTAATTTTTGATGGTTGTGGTTAGAAGATTAATTTTTTTCACTGAAATTCGTTTTTCGTTTCCATGTAACAAATTCGTGTACAAAATTGCGATTTCGGTTCCGAGTAAACGCCCCCATTGTCGAAGACTTGTCTAGGGAAGTAAAGAGATGAACATATCCCTTGCACCTTTCCTTACGTGGCTGGTCGCTGCTTGAGTACGGCGCGGGACCCATGGATGGCTGGTTCTGAACAACCCGTGGGCACCATAACGACCCCCAGCTGTGTGGGTGCTCAGCAGTCTCTGTGGCATTAATGACGGATGCCGACGCCGTTTTCAGCCCCCACGCCGCACGCTGGGTCGGCGCGTTTTGTCCCTTTCCCGCATCATCTCTCCTCCCTCCCGGGGTCAACTCGCTCGTCCGGCTCCAGCACCATAGGCCCTTTTTCCATATCTCTTACCCATTATCATCCGGCGCAGTGCCCTTGGGGCCGTCCAGTCCGGCCGACCTTTAGTTTCCTCTCTCCCAAGCAGTTCTTTGCCTTAGGGCCCTCCCATTATGCCCACATCTCTCTCGCTCTCTCTCTCTCTCGTGTCCCAGAAGATGCGGGACGCAGAAGTCCAAATCCAACTCGGTTCCGTAGCGAAAAGTTTGTCTCTAAATCTACGCATGAATCTATTCGAAGGAATGAACAAAACACATAGATGAGTGTATTAAGGGAAAATAATGCTGTACTGCAGCAGATGTACTCGTGGAATTATGTTTTGTGATACTGCAACTGCAAATGGTTTTGAACATGGTTATGAATAAAACCATTTAATGAATTTTTTAACATGGGAGGAAGAGTGCACCGTCTAATCTAACTAAATTCTAAAGTTGAATTATGGCACCGCAGGCAATCCTGAGTACATTCCCCTTTTTTTCTTGGTAGCTCCCTCCATGGACTTTACTTACACGCCAAACTCGTGGCACTCCTGCTTCCAATTCAAATTTCCTAGCGCTAATCTCTTCGTTTTCCCTCTTACTGAATACGAGTCAATTACCTATTCTCTCCATTTCCATGTATAAATACAATTGACTTCCTCGTTTACCTCTTCGGACAACTTCTACGCTCCCTTTCATTTAGTTATTTCCCTTGCTTACTGCCTGCTTTCTCAACGCAAAATCATCCAAGAACCCAACTTTGGGGCTGTAACAAAACATTTCGTTCCGACTCCGGCTACAATTGAGGGCTACATCATTCCTCGGAACTCGGAGCCCGTATCCTTGAAACGCATTGGATTTTGGAGGGAGGAGGGGAGGGGAAGAGATAATGGCCGCGCCTCAGCTATAAGATAAGTATCGGAGTCTGCGTTAAACTGGGAAAGTCTTGGCAACTAAACCTGTTCGTGAGTTTCTACGCTTTTCATTGGTAAGAAGGGTGAAGGAGATGGTAGCAAAAGGATGTGGGGTTGGGATGAAAGTCTAGCACCCTGAATTGTCTACCCATGCGTACTATCTTCTCTTTCACTGCAAACTTCTGAATCAACTAATGACTTAATATTTAACTTGTTATGGTATAGCTAAACTTCAATGTCTTACAGTATGAACTCTTGAATGTTAAAACTCATAACAGTTCAATCTTTGGAATTAAATATTACCCATGATTGTGAATTATAATTTAGTGAATATTAGACTAATTAGCGTACTCTACTACCAATTTCTGCGGTTGTTTAATGTTTGCTGACAGCCATCTCTGTCCGCCCTAAGTGCCCCTTGAGAAATAATAGGGGGATCGGGTTGGTGTGGTGGCTAGAGTACTGGCCTCCCATCACGACGGCCCGGGTTCGATTCCCGGCAGTGGCGGATTTTTCAGTGGAAAACCGGTCCCCACTTGAGTGCCTAGTGGAGGGCATTTCAAGTACAGTACTCTGTCCGTCGGATGGGACGTTAAGCCGTGGTCCCCTTGGCGCCTTTCGTTAAGAGTAGGCTAATGCCGACGCCGGGTTTCTCTCCACCCTTCCTCCGTTCCCTAAAAACTCCTACCATTACCCAATTACCCACCTATCCTATATGGCACAAATGACCTCAGCTGTCGGTTGCCTCCCCTAAATAACCAACCAACTTGAGAAATAATAGTTTTATTTGATGGGTTGACGATAAATTTTTACGTTTATTTCTGCACAGAAGTTACCATATAATACCCCAAGGATGTCTTTTCGATAATCGAGATGTTTTAGGAAATTGACTTTCAAAGGTTAATTATATTTTTAGTATTGTATATTTACCATACATGATTCGGCGATTCTTCTTGTCTCTCAAAGTTTATTTACAAAACACGAATTTTGACAATATATAAATCTCAAATAACACATCTTAAGCTTAGGTATGGTTGTAGACACTTTTTTATTGTTTTATATTTGTATGAAATCCTAACTTATCATTTCAAGTCAATATCAAAAATGGTATTATAAATAGTTGACGAGACTTAAAGTTTTGAATGGCCCCAAAGAAGGCATTATTATTGATATGCATACATTCAACCAAAACATATCTGAGTTGACGTTGCGAATTAAGTCTAACCAAGCTATAAAAGACTAGGAGGTTATAATTTTGGAAATCTGTTAGGGGAAGTCCTGTACTGACTGATGTATGCTAGATTCAATTAACTGGTTACGGTAGGAAATGATAATGGAAATGTATGGCAACTTCATGACTTTCTTCTAAAGAGGAACAAACTTTAAATTTCCCTACTCTTGGCCTTAAAAAGAGGAGGAACATCTACAAATTCATATTAACATGTGAGACACCGCAAAGATGTGTAGTGGATAATAGACAGATTATGGTTTAGGTATGTAAGCTTAGCTCAAACAGCTCAAGATAATAAAATGATAATAAGAGGACTTTTATTCTCATTAATTACTGTTTTCTACATAACGTGTATTGTAAGAAAATCTAGAATACGGTGGCATATGTAGATGCTATTTTTGCGTAGATGGTAAAACCCTGACTCCTACGATCTTCTCATTTCAAGGGATGAAGTATTAAAATTTATATGGCTTTAAAGCGGTATAAAATATTTATGGGGATCCTAATGATGTTACCGAAGAAAACAATCTATTGAAGAAACACGCTTCGGCGATATTATTTTATGAAAATAATGTGGTATTCATGAGTAATGAATCACATATCCGACATTCCACCATCGCTTTTGTTATGACACATCGGATTCTTTTCTTAAAACGCCGACGAGACGCGAGTGCGAAGTTCCATGTAGAACTTTGTCATTCTCAGTTTCTTAAAAACTTATTCCATTATGTGGGAGTGAAAGAGAGAGATAGAGGACGTGAAGGAGGTGAAACTCTTGAGGGGTGGGAAAATCACAGCATTTCGGTCGACGACTTTTTCATTTCACTGCTCTCTTTCAAAATGAGAAAAATGTCACAAATCTGAGGGGAAAAAGGCCTCCCTGAAAAAAATGTGGTTCCTGTCAGGAGGAAGGATTGAAAAATAAAGCAGATGAGGGGCGAAAATAAACAAATGCGTGGCAGAAGGCGATGCAGCGCGCACAACCAGAAAGTTCGCGCAGTCTGTAGCCGACACGAATTCGAGAAACGTCAGCGGAAATACGTTTTCTCAATGGACGAACGAGTCTTATGGGTGGGACAAAGAATTCTGAGGTCATCAAAACGGTTAAATGCTCCCGCACTCTGAGATCCTTTTAGCTTTTACGCTGTAAGGAAAATCTGTATTCTCGTGGTAAAATGAATTCTGCTCCAAGGAATCTAATAAATCACGAAAAGGGAGCAGTTTCAATTGTATTTTTCTCGGGCCAGCTCTTAACTTTATGTAATATTTGCGTAGCATCCAATTCCTTAAATTAAAATATTTTGTAAGCGTAAAGTTTCTTGATGTAGTTTCTTCATTCAAAATTTATTTAATGCCCTGATCATACAAGCGTAAGCATTCAAATGAGACAGGTTTGAGTAAAGTAATATAATACAATTTCATAGTCATTTTAAAAGTAGCTAGGTACAGTGAATCTCGTGGAAAATTGCTCTATTATTTTGTTATTGAATTAAAATTATTAACTGCCATAAATACTTTCATTAAATCCCGTGCAGTCTTGAATAGTCTTGAAGGCAATCACCGTGTTGATAACGCCTTTAAATAGTGAAATGAAAATACTCGTAAAGGAATAGAAATTTCAACTCGCAACAGAATGAGAGAAATTTCGGACATTCAGTTCATTTATTTTTTATGTATTTTCTCTTTATTGGCCATAAGTATATTGTATAAGGCTGATAAGATACTTTTTAAACTCCGCCCCCTTTCCACACGACTCTAAATACCATTCTGGTCCTCCCTTTATTTTGCGTAATGCTGCCAAAAACTCTCTCTTTTTCTGAAGAATAAAAGAAAAATTATTTACAAATACGTTTTTTACGACACAATAGTGGTATCACTCACTAATTATTACTAGTAGCATTTATTAAAACTACATAAAGGTCCGGTTTGAGAATCTTATTCATTTATTCCATAGATGACAAACATGTCTAGAAGGATTAATTACATTAAACTATCAAGGAAATTTCTTTTTTTGCGTTGTAATGAAAGTGCCTGATATTTTTCATTGTAGTAAAATTATTCTCTGTTGCTACAACAAAATTATTTAGACAGTTGCATGTGGGTCATTCCGTACCATTTCACCAGATTAAAAAAAAGTTGTTGCAGCACCATTTCAGAAAAAATTCAAATTTAACACACTTATTACTACATGTCTGTAAGGCACAAAACCAATTTTTGTTAATTTTTTTCCATGACCTCAAGGACCTACAGGACCGCAAAGGTCACAGAGCACTGTAAAAATGACACTTTCAGCGAGTATCGGTAATTAGAATTACTCAAAAACTACAGGTTGTAGTAGAATGGTTCAGATACCAATTTGATGTTCATAAATTGAGCTTTAATTTGAAATAGGTTTTAATAACCTTACTGCGTAACATCTATGAGAACGATGAGTACAAAGTTTTGATACAAATTGCAGTTTTTTACAACTTTTGATATTTATTTTCTTATAGAAGGGTTGTGATCACAAGGTCCATATTTTTGTTAAAGTAAATTTAGGTACGATAGTAAATGTTTGTAAGAAAAAAATTGTGTGTTTGTTAAGCCTTTAGCTGTTACAAGCTTCCGCAAATAGGAAAAATTGAAAAATTTACCATTTTCGGGCCCCAGTATCTCTGATGGGGGACTTATTAAAAATTTGCAATTTTCAGTATAATAAGCTATGATTCTATTAAGAATGCACTAAAAATTTGGAGTATGTGTTTTGGCTCGTTTGGAAGTTACACCAAACTGAATTTGCTAAAACTTTTCTCTAGCTCACTTTGTAGAAGCAATGTATAGATTGATGCATATAATTAAATGTTGCTAATTTATGTGTATTTCTTTCTCGTATTCATTGCTTTGTTTAAAGAAAAATTCACGCGCCAGGTGTCACCTGTCGTATCATGAATAATAATATTTAATGCTGGTTCACCTATTAGTCTCGTGAGTACCATGCAAGAACAGTATCCTCCAAGAATGTGTTCATCCTCTTATTTTCCCTTATCCTTTCCCATCCCTTCCCTAGTATCATATTGTTTCAAAGCACTTCACCTTCTTCATGCTCCCAAACGCTAAGAAGCAGCTCGTATTCACCTGGCAAAAACTTGACATCTCTCATTCCAAGCCGTAACTTGATAAAGCTAGCGTTTTATCCGAAGCTTTCTTGAATGTGGCTTTTGTAAGATAATCTTGAATGAATGATGTTTTCCTTAGAAATTTATAGCTTTAAATGGGGGTAAATTGACTCGAATCGTTGAATTTAATAGCCAACGTTAAAACTCTGGTGCTGCGCAGAGAATACCACAGCCTTACTTATAGCGACGTTTGTAAAGATGTTAGTTATAAAAAAGATATTTTTAAACGGCTACTTAAGTAGAAAGATATTTAAGCGATATTGGCTGTACCTTTGCATATAATGCTCTTATTATTTGCATGTTAATCAACATTCTTAGTAATGCAAACTTAAGAAGTGATATGTACGCTTTTGGAATCTAAACGCTTATAATATGTGGTGGCTTAGTGCTATGTGCGATGACGATACTTACTGATCCTGCACATGATATTTCATCGTCAAGTTTTTTTCTGACTTGTTCAGAAAAAATTGTAAATATGTGGGAGCGCTGATTTAAATTTAAATACATGAGAACGCTAATTTATGAATATGAGTTCCTCATATATTGATTCATTTTGCGAATTTGAAATATATTTACACATTGAGCAACGTCGGAAGCCAGTAGGAAATATCCAATCTTATAGCAATGGTTATTTTACGAATCATTCACACATTGGCGTCTTGTACGTTTAGCCTGAAACTTGTCAAATATGAATTGAATGTATTGTTTTTTTATGCGAATTATGGATGCGCATTATAAGTCTATACGGAGGAAAACTTTTGAAATTATTAGTATTTCTATGACAAAAAGTCAACGGGATATAAAAAGTCAAAGTAGTTTCTTTTATTTTTTTATTAATTTATTATCATCAAGGGTGAGTCCCTTCTGCAGTAAGGGGTATTAATTAAAGGATGCTGTCATCATTGCTGTTCGCAGAATTGTCTTTGAAAAATTGAACTTTTTTCGCGACTATGGCTACTAATGATTGATATGATGTAAAATCTTACTAGGAACTGAATTTCTAACTACTTAATCGCAGTTTTTATGAATTCGCGTCACATCTATGGAGTTCCTCAAGAGTATTTGCTGTGGCTTAGATTAATTGATTCTCTTACATATATTACTATGGCACAGGAATAATGATTATAGCAACTTTAGTGGCTGGATAGAAGCACATTGCCTAATTTTTTTAATATTCCTTTTTCCATATTGTGTGAACCTGATGGAATTTTTGTAAGCGTATGCCATATCAAAAAAGAGATCGGCGAGTTTTTTTTTAAATCGCAACTGGAGAGGCGACCGTAAGATACCCTGACTCACCCATCTGTGGCTAATCGTGACTTTCAGTCCTCCCTTGTGAGACCAGGAAGTACATCAAAATAACGTAGTGGAGCGCTCCATAGTGAAGCCAGTAGCCTAAAAAATACTTGACCTGCCTCCACGTGGTTGTTTCTGCATATTTTTCTCTTCGCAGTCCTTCGATTCCATTGTGTTCGCAACTTTTTGCTCGCCAATTTTATTTTCTTCCGTGATTGAAAGATTTCTCAAATATCAGAGGGAAGACTTGCTGTGTAATAGTTTTCCTCTTGAACTTCTTGTAGCACTCTAGATCGGCGCAGTTTCCGGCCGCATTCTCTCTCGGGCTATTTCCTTCGCAAAGTTGGATCTCTGCAGTCGTACTTAAAGTTGTGGAGGAAAGCTATACGTCCATGTAAAATGTCATCTTGGGAAATTCAACCTTTTGATAATTTTGTTGGCAATTTTATGCACTTTACCCTAAATTCTTTGCCAAAACGGTTTTGGTCTTTCAGAAACTTATTTGTGAAAATGTTTGTTGCCATCTGTATGATTTTGTTTTTCGTGTACATTATTTTACCTTACGCCATTGAAATTTCGTAACATATTCATAGACAAAAGCCGAATTATTCAAGAGTTTACCCGTAGTGGATGCGAGTTACCCTCACTTTTTATTCAAACCTAATATATTGTTGCAAGCTTACTCGAGTTTGTTCATTATTTACGTACATATGTTCTTTTGATGACATTAGGAAGTAGGCAGGAAACATGTGGCCTCGATGAGGTAAATGTAATGGAAAAAGAGTCTTTAAGTGCAGTTAGTGTAGAAAAGACTAATGACAATCTTCCAAGAACTAAACTAATTAGGAAAAGGTATCAATCAATCAATTATTTCATCATCAGTCAACGGTCTTCATATTGGTTTGACATAGCTCTCTTTTCTATCCTCCTATTAGCTAACCTCTCCATATTTAATTATTTCTTCTCTTTCTTCATTACGTACATCATGTATCTCATACCTCAGGTCTTTCTTTGAATTTCTTCTCGTGCAACTTTCCCTCAAATAATGTCTTTATTAAGACATCTGGACAATATTGTTGTCCAGTGTTCTTTTTAAAGTTTACTGAAGATTTCTCTTTTCTCCCACTGTTGTCAGGACTTCCTCGTTTGTCGCTGATATTTGATTCTAATAATTTATTAATATTTACTTTGCATATATTTTGTTAAAATACTATGACTAATCATCGTATTTTAGCAAAATGAGTTGATAACGTTTTGAGCTGTTTTTTTAACCGCTTGCCTATTATTTCGTAATTATGAAGTGAATTAAAATAATTACTCCATGACGCGATCATATTTTTCGTATTAACAGTAACATTTTAGCGATTTCTTGTCATAAATTTAAGTAATTTGATAGTTCATGTCGCATGTGATTTTTTGCTTTCTTTAAACAGAAATTTAAAGAATTCCATGAGAGGTGAATTTATTGTAATGTAGTTACATCTTGATTACTTTCCCTTCTCTGAGTGTCGTAAAATTCATATAGCTTAAGCAAAGGGAGACAGTTCTGTCAGTTTACGTGTCAAATTAAAGATACGCGAAAATTATCTTGGCCGTAAGCAATGCCTCTGGTCGTGTTCCTTCAGTGGAATCCTCTTGAGCAGGAACTCCTCTGTGTAGATTTCATAATGCTTTCTCTTTGATGCATGACTCCTTATGACACTCTGTGGCGTTAATGACAGAGTTAATGCCACGGGGTTGAGTTCCGACTCCGTGAAGATGCCATTAGAAATTTTAGCGAAGCGGAACGATGCTCAGCTGAAGTGATTAATTAAACCCCAAAACCATGGCTAAGTTTCATTGTGGAAAGGCGTGAATTTCAGAAGTGATCAAATTGCATTGTTAGGAGAAATTTTGGCCAGAACGCTAAGCTTCATGTTTCCTAGCCATTTAATAGCTCCCGGAGTATGAACGTAATAAATAGTTTCCATGAATAAAACTGCAGTTTATTTCCCCAAGTCCTCTGCTGCGAATACATTTATCTAGGGGGTTATTATCATTAGCTTTGTAACATTTTAGATAGGTTTTGATAGATATTTAATACTTCTAATGACCCCAAAAATTGTTGCGTTGTCCGTCACTAGGACCGCATACCTGCTGAAACTCATTATTTTATCCAAATTTCCCGTTCTTTCTCTCTCTACTTCGCTTACTCAACATTCTAGTACTTTATCGTCTGCCTTCCTTTCCTTCCACCTTCCTTCTCCATATCCACGATCTATTTTCAATATTTTCCAATGCGTGCATATATCGGCACTCTTCAATGTCACGCACCACAATACACGTTTAATTAATATTTTTCCTCCCTTTCTTTGCTACACTAGTGAAGTGCCAAGAATGAAGCAGCTTAACTAAAATATTAAATCTATCGCAAAGTAACAACAAAATTAACTCAGTGTTGGTGTTTTAATTTTAAAAATTATGCCACAAATGACTAGCGCCTTACATAAGAGGTTTCTTACAGCCTTGAAAAATTATGCCATCTAGCTCAAAATTAGTTTTACCCCACGTCTTCAATCATTGACGGAGGAAAACATTGCACGTCGTACATTAGTTGTTTCATATCAATTAAAGATCAACTGATTATTAAATATCAACTGAGTGATCACTAATGGTTCGAAGAAAAATTACAGAATATATCTGGTTCAATTACTCCTGATCATAAATTGATTATTATCATTAATGGTATGCTACCGGTTAATGCAGATTTTGGTGGACAATAACTTCTTTCTATGACTCCAATATCTCAAATTATACCATTTTCCAGTTCCGCATACTTCTTTCCAAGCAGCAAATTCTTACCCTCTATCACGTTCTTGAAAATACGACCCTGCTGAAACCTGCTTCATCCGCTTCCTCTGACTTCTCCAGATTTCCTCAATCAACTTCATCTCCTTCCCCACTACCTCGTTCATCCTCCTTTCCATCCACCTTAACTTCTCTATCCTCCTGCTCATCCGTATATATTCATTAAGAGAAAAAAGTATCACATTTTGTAATTTTCTCCCAAAATTAAATCATACTGCCTCCAATCCCTACGTGATTTTTTTTCCAAATTGTTGTTTGAAGAATATACTCGGGGATAAAAAAACGTGCTGCTTCAGCAAGGCAAATGTCAACTAGGTGTTCAGTAGCACATTATTCCTGGAAATTAATAAAATGTATTTTTCTGCAAAGGGGAGTGGTAGGAAGTGAGAATGATATGAGTTTTAAGATGAGGAATACAACGGTATGTAGGAGCAGAAATGGTCGCAATACGATAAACAGGACGAAGAATAAGGTCAGAGGAGTAATGTTTTCGAAACTTGTATTATAAATATTATTTGGGATGTAATCTAGCACAGCTCAAAGCAATGTTCCTGCTTTTTCAAACAAAATTTTTGTGATAATTTTATGGTAATTTCTATCAAGTATTCATTTTCATTTAAATGTGAAAACAAATGTGGAAAAAATATTGAATAGAAGAACGAGACTGCATCCAAATCTGATATTTTTTTCAAAACGCTTCCACTAAATATTTTCCTGTGAGTTTGATTCGAACCCAATTAATGTCATATTGAGCAAAAAAGTTGCAAAATTAAAACGGTAGTAGGAGCTTGATTTTAAGTTCTAATGCATATAAACTTGTTCGTGAATGTAAGCGCTGGAACTTTTAAATAACAATAACACTGCAATTTGAACCTCGTGTGAATGCTTACCCATGTGCTCAACCACGTGTAATGTCTAAAATGTGTAACGTGCATTAAATAACTATAATGTTTAGCTAATAGCTCGGTTCGTACAACGTACTTTTATTCTATGATATTGAATGAGTTAAGTGACCCTACTCCATAATTTCTATGAGTACCATCACTTATTCCAATGATATCACTCGACCCTACATTCGTAGTCATGCCATGCAGATATTTATTGAGTACTTCCACGTATATACAATTACCCTTTCTTTAATCTCTTTGCTGATTAATTTCTATGTTCATTAATTTGAAATAATTTAGATACTGATACATCTTTAATTGATGTACCAAAAAGCGACGTTAGCTATAGCGAGGTTTTGAAGCCAGGCGCTGTATGAGTATGTACTTCCAGGCATCCTAGCACTCCCATTTTCTATTTTATATGCCTTTCACTTCCTAATGTATTTCAATGATTATTCCTTCCAGGTGTCATGGGTTCGCCATCGGGACATCCATCTCTTGACAGTTGGCCGTTACACGTACACGAGCGATCAAAGGTTCCGCGCCATCCACCACCCTCACTCCGAAGACTGGACGCTGCAGATTAAGTACCCACAGCACAGAGACTCCGGGATCTACGAGTGCCAGATCAGCACGACACCCCACATGAGCCACTTCATCCACTTGAACGTAGTCGGTGAGTCTCGGCTCTTCCTCTCACATCCACTCGAGAACTTTTCCTTTTCCCACGGGTCCGGACTTTCCAGCCGTAGCGTGTCCCCATGCCCATCGCCTTCCCGGGCACACTGGGCTGCATGCCAAAGGAGCCAACTTTACGTTGCCTCGCTGTTTGTCATTTGGTTCCTTCCGGCTGAGTCCATTCGAAAATTTTCGCTCCCAACTCGTCGTTGGTCGAGTGCGACGCCGAAGCTTTTTATTTCCAGGAAAAGCTTCTTCCTCCAGTGAATTTGAGCTTTACAGGAGCTTCGCATCTTAAAAAAAAAGATCCGCACTTTTATACTTCAAGAGCGCCCAAGTGTAGGTCAACAGGTTTGGCAGCTTGATGAAAAAATAGAATTAATTTTTCGTCAAAATATATGAAGCTGTAGCTTGATGTATTGGCAAATATTTTTCCCCATAACATGTACTGATTGCCAGCAAGGATTTCCAAAATGCCAACATTTATTATTTCCCAAAAAAGCGATTACTTTCTAGATATTACTTGTCCGTATTTATACACCGTGTGTATTCTTTGGTTTCTATAAATCACAGTGCCCAAAGTAATCATTTATATAGTTTAATGAACAATGAACATTTCTCTAACAAGGTCTTCAAGTCATTTTTCGGAGTCCAACTAGAGTTTTCAACACAGTCTCTACGGGTAGTAAATCGAATGCCATACCATCTTGTTCCCTTGACATCCACTGAAATCTAGCCGTTGAAACGCGTAGGATTAATTTTATTCAAGATTCTACGCTATTTATTTGTGAATATTTTAATTTTAGTGATTTCTACACGCTCTAGAGATTTTTATTATATTCCGTGAGAAGTTACTGACTGTGACAAGATTCTTATTAGTATCATATTCATAAAATCTTACGACGATTGACGAATATTTGAGTATCTTTTATTTGTCCTGAGGAATAGGGTTCCTAGATGTAAAGGAATTGAAAGAAATATCTACATAAATCATTCTTGGCCACATAATTGAAAACGAAGGACAGTATTGATTGATAAAATTGAGGCAATCGGTTACCTCAATTTTCAGCGAATAACTGAAATTTCTTGTCTACTAAGTTTCTCGTTTTCGAAAAGACCGATCGAAAGTTTGGTTTGTTAAAATATGGTTTATGTTAACTTTTCATGCCTCCTAAAAGTGAGAGGTTTATTTTAGATTGAGAATCTGATATCTTTTCTCATTTTCACTCCCCAATTGTCTGATTTTAAAAGTAAAATTGAAATGGTGAGTAGCACAGAACGCTCTAAGACTACATCAGCGTGTTACCCTGTGAGTTACCGCATTGGATAGTGCATGGGTTTGTTGTGTCAACAGCATAAATAAATGGATTAATATAAAAACGAGCTGAGAGATAATGATTGAAAGGGACGTAATTTTATTTGAGTATCAACTTTTTTGTATTGTGGTCGTACATCATGGTGGTATGAGGAAATAGAATTCTTCCTGATCCAATAGTTTATTTCCCTTAATTTAGACTGTATGTTTATCTTACTGATGAAGTGGAGAAGATGATATATATCTTTCACGTCAGTATTTTTGTGAAATACATAATGATATTGCTTTAAATCTTGTGTGGTACATCTTAGTCTTCTACATTCCCAACCGAGTTCTCCCGATAGCGGCATTGTCTGTACGCTCGTGGGAGTTTTTTTTCGTTCTGAACGAGCTTCTTTCGTCATATCTGCTTCACTTTCTGAGCCAAGCTCTTATTAGTCGGATGCCAAATGCTAGATGAGAAAGAAAAGCATCGCTTTCCTTTGTAGTTTCCATCTCCTGGACGGTTGAGTCTTTGGAGCTCTTTGAATTCCGAAATTAAGGCGTTGTTACTTCCTTTCCACGAAAGCAAATGAGTACCACCTCATGTTTTTTAACGAAATCCTCCCCTCTCCTCCATTTACAAAGTCACCCGTCCTTCAACGAGCGCCCTTCTGATGTCTCTTCGCGTGGGCACGGCTCGCGTTACCCGGGAGGGTCACACGCGGAGGCGATCTTCACAGAACATAACGTGGAGCTCGGAATCGATCCGGGATGCGAGTTTCGACTGTAAAATTGACGGGACTGCCTTCTCTCGCCTCTCCAATTCCTATCCCACCCCCCACTTCCCTTCCCACGCTCCTGTAATCGAGCAAATTTGAGGTCGGATGTCATTCGTCCGAGGGACACCCCTACCTCCACCTCCCGTGAGGAGGCGGGGAGGGTTGGTGGTGTCGGAACGGGGGCACCCCCCTCCCCCCTGTTAGGTTATGGGGAGGAAATAGGGGAAGGTGGGTGGAGCGGGGAGGGGGCTGGGCAGCGTTGGAAGTGAAATGGATTTCGACATAAGTAATTAAGTTGTCAGTCGTGGCGGAGAAAGTCGTATCACCACCGTGTTGCTGTTAAGGGTCGGAGGTAGTTGCCGGCAGAAGCCCTTCTAGTTATTTCTCGTCCCACCTCCCCAATTTTCCCCTCTCCACCACACATCTCTGACTCGTTCCCTCCACCCTTCGCCCCCACGGTATCGCGACCTCTTTATTTCCCTGGGTTACACACCACTAATGGGAGAGGGAGAGAGAGAGAGAGAGTCAACGGAATGTTGAGAGAAAGAGATGACTATGTTCTGCCTTTCGTGGACCGGGACGCTGATAGAAAAAGCGAATGGCGTTCGTGACATCTTTGATCAAAAATACCTCCCCCATACCACTTGTTGGTGTTTTTCAATTACTTTTGCGGTAGGTGATCGTGAAAAAGGCAGAAGTCGATTCTATAACTTCAACCGGAATGTAATGGTTTTCACAGTAGATGGTTTTCCTTGTCATCGACACTTTCCGGGATGTCGCTGCAAAAATGTGTCCCGTTAAAAGCATGCCCTGAATCAAATGTTGAGATAATATTGGTCCATCGAAGCTATATCACTTGAAATGGAATAAGTATATGGGATTTGGCACATTAAAAATATTATGGTGAACGACTTATCTAAGAAAATGGAATGCGATCGATTTATTTATAGATGGATAGAAGTCACAGGTATAGCGTAAAATCAATAAACATTGGCTGATAAATATGAAACACGCCCGATTTTGAGTGCATAAAATATATGCCAAGGTCCAAATCATGGGTGGAAGTCCTGATGAAATATTCTTTAGAATTCTGGCCATTATAATGTACATACTATACTTACGAAAAAAATGCACCACCCTTAAAACTCGTTTTTTAATCTCTACTGCTGAAAAAGAAATTCGATGAACACAGAACCACTTTGATTCTATTTCATTATATTTAATTTAACTCTTAAAATTTGAAAGAAATCAGACCATTTTTTACCTAATTCCAGCATATGATAAAACGTATGCGATCCTCATTCCATTTAGCCTTTAGAGCTCATATGTATACCCAATAATTGTAGAAAAGACATTTCTTAAATAGAGAACCCTGTAAACACGTGTGTTTGTCGATGAAATCTTGATTTTACATTAAAAGTATTGCTGTTTCTTTTTAAAATACGCATAAAACAAACTTATTAATGCAAGTAATCTCAAATAACAGTCGCAAAACATGCGTTACCCAAATATTTCAATAGGATATGGGAAGGTTACAGCGAATTGAAGCAATATTTAGCCGGAATTATTTGATTCGAAGAGGGCGTAAGGTGCGCTTCAAAATTGGTGCTTAGTGCAGTGGCTATCCTTAGCTGTATCAATCAATGAGCCCGTTACTTTAAGAGATGAAGGCGTGCACCAGATGTCTGAGTGGGTGCGCAGACCAGAATTTGCTTGCGGGTACAGTATCAGTAGAAGGGACAGTCATTTCGCACATATTTTGGTGTGAAAGTGCATTAGCAAAAGATTGCATACGGATCACGTGACTTATTCTTTGCTCATTTATCCGATAAAAATTCTTTGGCGCCCAAAATGGTCAGCGTCAGTTTGACGAAACTCGAGTTGCAATAATGAGAAAAATATAAGTATCATACGAATTTAAATGAAATCTTCAAATCCTGTGGTTATGTTTATTTCTTTTGGAATACCAAATTTGCCAAACAAGTGGCACTGATTGGAGTTAATGAGATACTTTCAATAAGTAAGTATTTCCTAATTTATTTCCGAACTCTTTGGGGTATACTAAGTCTTGTTATCCACTATTGTTTCTACTAATATCCTTATTTCAATGACATCAGTGTTATATTTGAGTGTGAAGTTTTTGTTGAGAGTTGGAAACTATGCAGGAACATATTATTGTTTGTAGAAAAGTGAGGTCTTAAGGCCGCTTTACACGATACAATTTTATGTACAATTTCTTCTACAAACGCTTGTATAAACTGAATGAAAGTGTATGTTTGTTTGAATGGAATTAGAACAGGTTCTATTTCCCGTTCAGTCATTCAGACAATCGGACAGGCGTTCGCACAATTTGCCGCTTTACACGGTACAATTTCCTCATACAAGAGTTTGTGCAAGAAATTGTACAAAAAATTGTATCGTGTAAAGCGGCATTTATACATGTACATCCGTTGCCTAATAAAAATACGTTGGTACAATTCTTAAATTTATGCTCTCCAAAGCTGGCGCTGAGAAAAATATTTAAATGGTCCTATGAGGCGAGTTTAAGGTTTCACTCAATTGTGAAAATGTACTAGAATATAAATGTAGCAAAAGACGAGTCGAAGAGCAAGATACAACTCTAACTATGTTATTTCCAGTGCATAGCCGTATTATCTGCATTATTTAACCCGTTATTATATCCAAGGTTGAAAGATAACTTCTTTGTCCTGGTTAAGAAGTGCACTATAAAGGAAATAGAAATAAAGAAAATAGGTTCCAAACATGCAAGAAACCCTCTTCAAGGCAATGAGAAAGTATATTTTATCATTCAAAAGGATTCATGAATTATCACAATTCAATACTTGTCAATACATGATTTATAATTAGAATATATATTGTTGTGTATAAATTGATTACTTTTCTTTCAAGTTTTACCATCTGAGGTGTTGTAATGTATAATTCACAAAACATATTTTACATACTTTTACTCTTTACTCACGTTTTTTAAAAAGTTATATTAACAACTTCATTAGAGGAAAAGTTGAATGCGGTGAAGGTTAGAAGGAAATCAGTATGGCAGTCATTTGCATCCCCTCTGCTTGGCTTGGTGAACAATTAGGTGGAAAGAAACCTCTTTCTATAAAAAAAAACAAAATTTAGCCTACCACATCACAGGAGTACAATTTAGGGTTTCAACCCAAATGCGTCTACTCAAAATCCTTGAGTCACCATAGCGAAACATCTTCTTCTGAAGAAAACATCCATCATTGGTTACGCTTGATAAAAAAAAAGATATCGGACGTCCGTTATGTACACACCTAAGAGGCGGAATTAAATGAATACGGAAACAGGGCTAAGTGCACGAAAGAGGCGTGGGGTCGCCTCCAGGGCAAGGCGTTAAATATTTGGGTTATTTATAGAGAGCCCCAATGGAGAAGATATTCAGGCGAGCGAACAAAAACAAAGGATGAGGGAGTTCCCGATGAGGCACTATGGACAACAATCCTTTCGACCGCAAACTCAGAGTTCATGTTCTCGCCCAGGGCGCCGTTCTCAACCTGAGTTCCCATATACAATTAAATATTCCGCGATAGTTTAATGCGTGCGACGACTCTGTTTATGCCAAGGTATGACTTTCGGAAAAGTTCTCTTGTAAATTCTTTTTCCTTTGCCAAACAGTATTAAAAATACATCAAGAATATAAGGTTGACGTTTGTTGTAGCAGGTACGTCTGGGATAGGGAGCCAAGTCCGTAGTGTATCTAGGATTACAACGTTTGCGTCATGAAGCTATATTCGGAAGAGGAAAGGTCATTTCCGTTGGAAATAACATTTCAAGTAGCTAAAATATCATTTCCGTTGGAGTTTCTGCTAGCGGGATGGAATGCTAAGTCTGGCGGACGGCTAAGGATAGATTCCAACTTCGCGGGCTCGGGTTTCACCGCTGGGTGATGATGCACTGCAGTTGAATTACGTGCCTCGGCGGATACGACCTTGGCCGCCTGGAGTGCCTTCACGCCGAACAGTGGTAATTAGCGCGGGAATGAAACTCGGTCCGCGATATGCTAACATGGGCTCCCGAATGGCGGCCATGAAAAATTCCAATGACGACCCGCGAGGGGAGGCAAGCTCCGCGGGGCCAATTACAAGCCCAAGGAAGTAGATAATTAAATGATTACGACCGTGAGGGGACGAATGAGGACCGTGGGGAATTAGGAGTGGTGTCGGCGGAGCAAATGGTGGACCCGTCAACGAATGAGATGCAAGCGACAGCCGGTAAATATTTCAAGAGTACGGTCGAACGAGATACCGTCCCGAAATGAATGCAATTCGGATTGGGATTCATATTTCAGGGAAATGCGAGGGAGTTGTGGGTATGAGGGTTGCCTCTTCCTTTGAGAGGCGGACATTGTTTTGTCGCGGGACTCGCTAGACCATGGAATCCCAACCTTCTAATCATGCGTCCCACTTTCCGCCTTCAGGAAAACCAAGAACCTTCAAGGTATATCTACATTTTACTTACTACACTCTGCAAGGACGTGTGGCAGGCAGTCTTATATTACCAGCCGTGTAATTGACTTTAAGATGATAAATAATTCTTCGTTGATGAATAATAAAGAATGGAGTGAGTTGAGTAAAAATTTTGTTTACGTTGTAATCGTTTATTGTTCATGGAAGAAACGAATATTTTTACCGCTCGGACTTTTGGTTTCTATATTTTTCACTTTTGTTTTACCCGGTGCTGCTGTGTGGAGTAGAAACGTCTGCAGTGTTAGATTCGGACTCGTGAGATTTGAACTTTTCATGAAACCTAATAAAAAGGAAGTCCTCAGGCTTTATTTATTGGAACCGCATGATAGAAGCAAATAGAAAAAACACCTTGTAAGATTTATATGTTCCCTTCCAACTCTCCCTTCCTGACCTTACCTTTTCTCTTCTCCCCAACTTGACCCATCTTCTTAACCCTCCCTTCTGCCAATTCACAACTAGTTACCATCTTCCCCCCCATCACCCATTGTTGCCACAACCCATGGATCAGGTGAACACCTTTGCAAGTATATAAGGAGCTCTCTGACTCTTTGCACTTGCCTTGAAGATGATTGGTGTACAATAGAAACCAAGGTTGGTGTTACAATAACATTTTGTGGAATCTTACAAAGTTGTTTTTCTATTTGCTACTGACTTTAACCTTGCGGACAACCTTCCAGTACAGTCTAGAATTTAAAAAGCAAGCTCTTCCAATAATCGAGTGATATTTTCTGTACTTTCAATGGAATTCGTTACAAAACGCGCTGGTTTCCTCTCCCTTATGTAGTTCCCGAATTAAGTGTTTTTTCATTTGATCCCAAATTTTTTATGCTCACACTTGATGTTTAAAAAAATTGGTTTTATTAATTTCAACGTGCGTATTTACGGTACTATCGCGGAACGCATTGGTGTGGAGAGCATTCATCCGGTAGGAGTCCCACTCAGAAGGCTTTCAAGTCTCATAAGTGGGACTGATATCATCGTCAGGGGAACGTTACTCCAGACGACAGAATAACGAGCGGAACGGAAGACAGGTAAGTGGATGAGAGACGAGGGTTATCGAGGATGGGAGTGAATTAGTGACTGTTGATGAATGAGAGTGGGAATTAGGAAGGGGATGATGGTGAAGGGGAAAATATCTTTTATGGGAATGGGTTTCGGGACGGGGTTGAGAAGGGCAGGCAAAAGAAGGCGTTCGATAAGTCCGCACGAGGAAACTGCCGGCGCACCGGCATGTCATTGCAGACCCACGCACTCACAACGGGAGAAGGGTCCTGGGGTACACCTTCAGAAAGACGTTCATCAATACGAATCAAAACAAATACTTTGTGAAAGGCCTTTCATTTACGAGCGGAAACTCCCATCTGAATCCGCATATTTGCATGGGATTACAATAAGCATTGGTACAAACTCATCGTTTCACGACTTTACGCTCAGAGATTTGAAGAGGACGAGAGTTAGATAATATTTATAAATTTCCAGCCTTATTGTTTTTCCCGGAATACATCGTTGTTTGTTTGACGTAAACATTGAAAACGTTCTCTACTCGACGAAGCCATGTTGCGAGGACATTTATTGAATTTACTGAGATATAGTACCACAGCAGGTAGTGGTGGTCATTATTGATATGAGTACCCTCCGTACTTAAAGAAGGTTTCATAGATAAATGTTATGCTCTATTTAATCTGACATAGTCGCACGATTTCAGCCTTTATCTCAGAATAATTCTATCATCTCTTCACTACAACAAAACGTGATCATAATTAACCTACATCATCCTTGCTAACTTATCAATCTCTCCTGCGTGTTAGCCAATAGCAAACCTCATTATTTAATTCACCTGCTCCTAATTTTCTTCCAGCAACAACCTTTCTTCCTTAACTCGTCAAGGAATACGTCATTCAGTTCATCGTATTCTTTTTATTTCCCTAGATAAATATGATTATTTTTATTCTCTCCAGTCTTACGCTGGCTCTGATAAGTAAAAATTTGAACTTTTAGGAACTTGTTCACAGATAATATCGATTCTCGGGTTTTAGAATTTTTACTTACAATCCCAGCCGCAGTTAATATAGCCTGCGAGCATTTCCACTATTTCCTATCTTTCGCAAAATTTACTTTTAGCCAAAGTACTGATATGTTATTATTGCTCTAATTGTGTCGGAGGACTTTTGTTATACCTAATGATTTAATTACGCTAAAACCTAGGTTAATAGTAGAGGAAAACCGGTGGGAAGTAGCTTACAAATATTTCAAATACTACTTTTAAATTTCAGCCATTATTGGTGGAGTTTTGGTGTATCTTCTAAAAGTAGAAGTCAACAGTAGTGACAAGTGCTCTTCGACAGTGAAGGGGAATACTTATCTCGTATTTTACAGCCGGTTACATTTAAGGCATTCACAATACATTAGAAAGTGTTAGACTAGACCATGTCCTACGCACAGAAAGTGAAGTTAGACAGAAAACCTGAGGAAAATAGTCTAGCCATTTTGAAAGTTGTGGATTCGCATAAGCATTGAAGAAATGTTATCGACTATAAACACAATATATTTGTCATTTAAAGACGCTATGCGGACACGAACCCAGAATCTTTTTTGATCTTCGATTTTTTTTTCATTTCGTTCGAACTCTCGCCTCTCACGAAACTCCGCGAAAAATCTCGATTATTAGGTTATCGCGTTGGAAAACTTTGCCGTTTTCTATCTGAAGTCCCGCCTCCCCCCCTCCTCCTACCCCCCCTCAAGATCTGCTTCAAATTGGCTTCTTCGCTGTCAGTGTTCTTTTTGGCGGGCCGGAGAAAAAGCGAACAAATAAAAACGAAGGCCAAGGGGGGAGGGGAGGGGTAGAGACATGGGCGAAAGAGGCGGAGAGGCAGGAGATTTGCTGGAGGGAGGTGCATGAAAGAGGTTGGGGAGGGAGGGATGCGTGGGAGTCAGAGTGGGAGGGGGAAGAAGAGGGAGGGGAGAGATAGGGAGGGATTGGGGAAGAGTGGGGGGAGTGTGGGGCCATTCCAATCTTGGATGTTGGCAACCAGCAAATTGAATACGTTACCACAACAGCATCGGGATAACAGGCGAGGGGGAGAGGGACAGGGAGGGAGAAGGGGGGGGTCGGGGAAATATTTTCATTTTATTTCCCTCCCGACGCACAAAAGTCAAAACTACGCAATTTTGCTCATTCCCCACTCCACTCCCTTCCCACGCTTTCATACTCCCATCCCCATTTCCTTCCCATCTCCCCCCCTTTCTCTCCCTCTCCATCTTTTCCGTATTTCTATTTATTTATATATATTTCTATATATTGATTTCGAGCAGAGGTGGGTGCTACGTCTCCTTGACACCCTCCATTCTCCCCTGCTCTCATACCTCCCGTTTCCTACCTTTTCTCTGCGCTCCCCCTCCCACTACCCCGTCGCAGAACACACACCCTCAAAGCGATCCCCCTTCCCTCATCTCCGCGAACGGGAAATATGGAAGATCAGGAGGAGGAGGAGGAAGTCGAGGATGGATTGAAGGCGGGATTCCCCGCACGTCCCTCGCTCAGCACCGTCGCACTTATCCCATCACCGCATTCGTTTCATTCCCCGGGACCGATCCCTCCCCGACACCATCTTCGATCGGTTCTGGGTTTCTTCGGCGTCGCCGCGGGAGCGTGCCTAAATTATTTCGGAGCTTCTACTTTGTGACGACTGACGCTTCTTTTTTTTCTATCCCTTCCGCGAACGTTGATTCCTTCGATGGGAAACATCCCATCTCCGAAAAGAGACCGAATAAGTATGCTCATCCACCCAAACACTGTTTCCCGCATCCGTACTCTCTCTCTCCCTCTCAACAATAACACCACGAGGATATGGCAATGCTTGCAAACAAATTATTATCTTTGATCGCTTATCGGCCATGTATAAGCTACGTTAACAGTACTGTATTTGCTCACTTCCTTTTCATTTCTCCTCTCTTTCTCATACCGGATAAGTATGCTCATCCACCCGCACGCTGTTGCCCGCATCCGTACTAACTCTGTATACCTCCCTTTCAACAACAACACCACATGGATATGACAATGCTTATAAACAAATTATTATCTTTGATCACTTCAGCCATGTATACACTACGTTAGCACTACTGCATTTTCTCTCTTCCTTTTCGTTTCTTCTCTCATATCAAATAACACTTCATTCTCATGTCTACGTTCGTCCAATCTTTTTTTTTAAATACCTTTTGCTATCACATAATATGCTCGGTGAATTACAGTACCTATTTTGGTAGAATATAGCTACCCCTTACACTCGACCTATTTTAGGGTGCCATAATCTGAAATAATGGCAAGTGCCTGGATTTACAAGACACGATCTCTGCATTAATTCCATAAAGGTATTAAGAAATCGCAAATAATAAATACAATATTAAACCGAATAAAGCTGCAGTAGTGGAAAACGTAATAAGAATGTTACTATAATAATTATATAAAACAAAAAAGTCTTATTTTATTTATATTATGTAGAAATACCACCAAGTTAACTTGCCTGCTGTTTATGTGAAGTATGAAGTAGTTGTCAAATTAAAAGGAAACTTAGCTAATATTTATAATAAATACGTAGCGTGATATACAAGGCTCTATCTATGGGTTTCTTCCTATTTTCTTTATTTCCTCATTTTTATGTTCTTGAGTTTAAATGTGAAATTTTGAAACTGTATTCAATCATTATATATGCCACGTAACGTTTTGATTAGCGTAATGTTTCCATGATATTATGTGTACGTGAAATTGCTATGAAAATGGCATCCAACGAAAGAAATTTAAAAAGCGTTACATTGCATTGAATAATGTCGAAAAAGTTATTTTTGCATCATGGTATTTACAATTATTATCTCTCGTTATATGACCGTGGTCACGTGAAATTGTTTTTGTTTCTCACATGGAAGTACGACCGAAAACAAATTTCCTTTTCTAACGAGGACTTTAAATAATCAAAATAATAACGTCCTTGTCACTGACTGATTTGGAGGTATAATGAGTGCATTAATGCTTTACGCTCCTTACTCTCTTTGTATATTTGGCTTCGGATGATTCTTATACATCTCTCAGGGATATGAGATGTGTTAGTTCCTTAAATTCATGGAGTTTGTTTTAGAACTGATCTATTAACAATCGGAGTGCGTCTATCAGAAAGAAAGAATTAAAAATAAATCCAAAATATCCTTTTGTGCATGATTCTTCCTTCGGTAAGCAATTCAAAGTGTGTATGCTCTCCTTTCTCCATCCATAGTTTTCATCCATCATGTTTCATACCATTGAACTCATGTGCATTTGGGTCTTAAGTGCTTTCAAATCTTCGGCTAAAATGTGACTAGTGGACATACTAGCCCCCTACCCTTAACCCCCATCTCCGATGCCCTCCCTCTTCAGTTCTACTGTCCTTTCATCTACATCAACGCATCACCCTGCAAGTCACCGCGAGGGTGTGTGGCAAGGGATGAAGAGCACCAAATATCACTATTGACATCTAAACAGGCTATTACATGGGAAAATACTAGGTAATAGGGTCACATGCAGTTAGATGGTTAGTATCTACATGGTAATAAAAGGGGTCGTTTCCCTCATTATTTCTTCTCTCCCCACTGACATTTGTGGCTGTGTCCACCGAAGTATTTCTTATATGAAGTTATGTTTTATATTTTTTATACCTAATTATCACCCCTGTGACTGGTTAAACAGATTTCCTTTTAGTCGCGTTCTTGTTTGGTCAAATTAAAGACTTGTGAGTAATGGAAAATTTTTAAATGATGCAATGATTATATGAAGGGGTAAAGGTTTTAACTGGGAATGCATGTGAAAATGCTTTCCTTGCACTTCTCTTTTCCATTGCTCGACTTTCTCCGCCAGCGGTAGCACGCACACAACGTGACTTCCTTACTCAACGCCTTCTTTACGTCTCACCCTTTTGGGATAAAACTTTTTTTTTCATTGCCCCGATTTTCTTCTCTATCTCATGTCCCGTGGGAGGTATTAGTGAAGTCTTTTTTTCGAACTCTATTTTTTCCGCCTTATATTCTTCGCGAAGGAAAACTTTTCGATTTTCTTCTAAAGTGAGAGAAGACTGGATAAAAAGTCAACGAAGGGTCAAATATTTCCCAGGCTCCTCAATTGTTTTGTTGTTCTCGTCACAAGCCGAAACTTTTTTTCCGAAATCCTTTGGAGAGTTTACGGAAAAGAAATGATGTGCTTCTTTAGAATCTGAGGTAATTCGTTGAGGCGATGGACTTCTATACCCCTGGGACGACTGAGGAAATTCCAGTTCAAATAATCGCCTTCAGAACTTTCATCCACTCTAAGCCGTAAAATCTTTACCTACGGTCCATATTTTTCGCTGGTAGGGTTGGAAATGCCATGAATCCAATATGTTATTTCAAAATTACCAATTTATTTTAATAGATTCCTCCTAGAACAATAAGTACTCCATCTTGACATGTCACGAAACTGCGTACTTAAAAGCAAGATTTTCACTGAGGAAAATCATCCACATATGCTGGGATCGGATCTATTTCTATGCGGAATAACAGTAAAATGTCAACAGTAGCATTTATAACATTCATTGAAATAATTTTTAGGGCATGTCCATATCTTCCTTACCGCGGTTATTTTGTCATACGATTTATTAGCGACAAGCCCATTTAGGACTTTGTGAGTACATAAAAAGCATTTGATTTCCTTCCTTAGGCTCCCTTTACTGCGAGCTGCCTTTATTTCTACAGGTCAAGTGTTTTCCGGTTATTTTTGTCTCTTTTTTATCTTGCCATTAATGAATTTGGCATCTCTGTTCAATTCATGCCCGTTTCAGGTCTTTTTTTGATATCGTCGATATATTTATGGAGTCCGTTTTTATTTACTTTTCTTTTCATATAATTCAGCCATTCGTTTTATGCGTATATTCTAATGATGTGTCCATAACAGTTAAACCTTTATTTTATTTTCTCACCTATCGTTTTTATAGTGCTTTATTTCATGCTTGTGTCTGTACTGTTTATCTACAAGTTTTTGATATGTGATTTTTCTTATAGTTTAGAGTTATTTTTTCAGATAATTTTCAATGTTTGTTTTTCCACGTGAAATATTTTCTCATCCATGAAGACATTTCATCTATAGGCCTTAATGTTGTGCTAGGAGATTTATTTTTGATGGCAGAAATTTTGAATTGGTTAATATACTGTTTCCATTTTCTGGCATCTTATTTTTCCAGTAAGTTTTATCTGCAGGCGATTTTCTGGATTATTTAATCAAAACAAATCCTTTCAACCATTTTTATTCCCAGTCATGATTCTTTTTGTTATGCCATTGGTAGGATTTTTATTCCATTAGATACGTTTGCAGCTCCATAATCATAATTTTAATTGATGTATATCCGGTGGCAAATGTGGGCTCACGCCGTTGCGTTCCAGGAATGCCGATGCGATAATGATCTGCCCACGTGACGTGCATGGAATTCCATACACTCAGCAGTGTGCGTATTGCGCATTCCTTTCTCGAAGAGCTCTCCTTCCCGCTTGGAAGGGCGCGAAAGAACATGCGTTTCGCTTCGTTCATCCCACACGTGCATGCACTCTGGAAAAATAAACCCATAAGGCATATTCCACGCTTTTATTATTTTTTTTTTTTTTTTAAGTTCCTTACCTCGCAGCGTCTTCTTGGAATTTCGTCTTTCTCGCCTAGGCTCCCTCGGGGAGTCCCGCTCTCGACGGAAGGTATAGTTCTCACAGTCGTGGCGAGGTAACCGCAAGCACGGGATGCCATAAACCATTTCCTGCGAAGGGTATAGCCCCCCCGTGGGATATTTTCGCGTTCGTCCGCGGGGGCAGATATAGCGGGAAAAAGGTTAATTCCATCTTCCTCGGAATTCGTCTCAGTCCTGCGTGGGAAAACAAACCACGCTGGTTTCCCTCCGGGGATCAAGCAACCTTAAACTTCCGTGAACAGCCGCGGTGGTGCTAGTGCTTTTCTGGTTTTTAATCCGTTCTGGGGCGTTCTGCTCGGAGAGCTTTCATTCAACTATCCGAGTAGCCGCATTTGCGATTGAAACTTGAGATGGTCGTTTCCGCAGTAATGTTTGCAGCACTTCAGCATGCTCGGATGTGTGGTAAAAGCAAAGTCGGCGCTGAAACCTTTGAACATAAACTGAATTCCAAATAGATCTGTGTGAAGAGCTTCCACATTCCCTTGGTTCGTGATTTCAACGTAGCACCATTTGAATAAGTAATCATTTTTAATAATGGAAATAAAGGACGCTTTGTATTATCCTATCAGAATCATTTCTTTATATTTATTTTGCAGTTTTCGTTGTTTCTTGAAAGCAATTTAGGAACCATTGGAAATATTTTCCTTTTGATATGCGCGTATGCCACTGTTAAGATTTCTCCTGCATAAGACATTTGCTGTTGTATCTTTCAACAAAATTGATCTGAAGTCTCCAGCATCGCAAGCGATACATCTTAGTTTCTACTTCAGTTAGCAGGAAAAATTTGAAATGACCATTTCTGGTGAAATACCTTTGAACAGGATCTGAACCGGACCCCAGTCAAAGGCAATGATTTATTCTTTTTGAAAATCCTCTTATTGAGAATAATAGTGGATAAATCACTTAAGGTTTTCGCGGATAATTTCTGAGCTATCTCTCAACTATACCATTGGAAATATTTGCTAGAATTAAGGTAAGTTTGAGCGACCACGATTTTGAAGTGTCCAACTCTCTAAAATGCTAGCATCTGTGTGTATTTTAATGCATTTGAACAGTGTTGATATTTCAATTCTTATATTGAACGAATAGCATTTAATGTATATTTTGCATGAAAGTCGTGATAAATACTCATTTTCGCATCCGAAAAATTTGATAGGGCACTCCCACTCCAAACGAGACGATAGTAGGTGAAGCCTTTGTTGGATATTGGCCGTTAAAATGTGCAGGTGAGATCCTCTAGTGTGACTAGAAGTGCTCAAGCGTTATTAGCTCCAGCAAACGATATCTCTCTCTTGGAGTGGAACAACCTCAGAAATACCTCAACCTTACTTACTGAAGACCCTCTTCACCTTTCTTCGCGGACAGGCGTTTAACTGGATTTGAGGCGATGGTATAACCAAGAGAGTCCTTCTCGTTTCCCGCACGTTGAGCATATTGGAGAGAGCAATTATTCAAGGTGAAAGGAAGCCTCGGCCATTGTCCGGTCGAGTGGCCAAGAATAAGGGCCCATCCACTGCAGCCAACTCTTTTTCTCTTTCATGTTAAGCATTAACACTTTCGGGGAACCCTTGATTTTATATCGGTATAGAGTGGAGACCCCTGAGGTCTCTTAGTGATAGCAATAGTTGGCGGAGGTGCCGGACAAAAGGACGTCTTTGCATCACGTCAGGCGGAACACAGTCTACTTTCTTCCTACCAAACGGTTTAAACCCATTGAAGATTTCCCGAGAAACGTTTTTTCTTTAGAGTGCGACAAAAACTGTTATAAGGACCGAAAAATGTTTCATTTCTTTTGTCTTGTGTCTGAGAAATTCGTCGTTAATCAATGATGCAGTGCGGCTTAAGAAGTAAAACATAACTCAATTTTCCTATCAGCTAATCTATTCATTTTTACGAATTTCTTCTCTTTCTCATCATCCATCACTAATTTTCTCCTTTACCATTATATTTATATCCTTTGCCGTTCTTCCCGTTTACTTTTACTTCGACGATTGGAGCTATCGGATATACACTAATCGTGGAATTCTTTCCTTTAAAACGTTGCATAGATGTATTTATGAAATGCATTCTATGCTTGCAAGATCGATTTCTTATCACTGTGTTCTTAACACTTGAAGTGTAGGCAGCAAAATGATATTAATCGCAAAATAAGCCACAAAAGTGTCTTCAAAATATTTTGAAAGATAACGGAATGCCCTAGTGGGGTTTAGAAAAAAAATGTCGGTCAAAAATAATAGTTAATGTTTCTGATGTGAGTGAGAAGTAACAGAGCACATGGAGACTGAGAGATTCAATAGATGAATATGTTGATAAGTTAAGAAGAAAACGTTGGTCGGAGAAAGTATACAAGTAACAATGTTAGTAAAATTGCTATGAGATAATACGGGATATTTTGCGAGAATCGGCCTAAAAAAATATACACCCGTATCCCTATCGTTATCCCTATATTTACAGGTAAAATTAATATGTACTTGGAAAATTCCAACGGACAAAGACAAAATGTAACCCGGTGTTCTCTGTTCAAAGATGAGCATTTACCCCTTAACAATTTTGTCTCATTCTCAACTCAATTATCCTCTCATTAATGTTTTGGGGTTTAAAAGAAGATCGGACCTTCATGTGATCAGTATTTTTGACAAAAACAAATTTTATTACCACTCTCAATACCTTATTACATGCTTTCAAAATGCTATATTTTTTATATAATTCATGATAAACCGAGAAAACATTTAATATTGACTTGCCACCCTTAGTATCTAGCTCGAATCAGCAACTGTAAGACCGCTGGCTTGGCAATCGTAAGGTCCACCACTCGAATCTGCCCTTGTGACTGAATCTATGCTTGCCTTAGTATTAGAGTTAGGAAGTAAGTTAAGATAGATGCTTCTATATAAACTTAGTAGTTGCAGCACCGTAGAGCGTAATTCTACTAATGCTTCTACGATAGTGACTTCTCAGTGGCTTAAGAAATGCCTACGGAAATTTCTGAGGGGAAATCAAAATTCCCTAATCCTGGGATACATTTAAGATGCGTCACAGCAGTATATTCATTTTAAGATATCCATGAAAGAGGCCAAATACACTCGACCAACTAATTCAGGTAACACTAGCCATGTAAGTTACGCTTAAGGATGTGAAAGAGAAGAAATGCGTAAATATGAAGTGATTAGCCGATAGAAGAACTCAGTGGAGAGCTGCGTCAAACCAATCTGAAGATTGATAACAAATGATGATGATGATGAAGTCATATGTCTTACAAAGTAATTACTGCAGTCACGTTTTCAACCATATTGGCCACTTATCTTTCCTACTACCATCGTTTTCTGCTGTCTGTTTTTGAACTTGCTGTCCTATTGCAGTTATAATTCTTCAATAAAAGGAATAATGTTTTTAATATTTTTTACACCTCCCAACTTGGTACAAAACTAGAACATATATACTTGCAACCCTTTTCAAAGACGATAAAAATTGTACTCATGGGAAAAATTCCCTTCCTCACAAAGGTTCCGGGTTCACGTCCCGGTAGTGGTGGATTTATTATTAGTTTACTTGTTACACTTGAGTGCTATGTGGAGAGTACTTCGAGTAAAGTACTCCCGTTGGATGGAGCATCAAACCTAGGACCCAATGACGCCCTTGGTTAAGAGGGTTAAGAACAAGTTAATGCCGACGCATTTCGCTCCACCCATTAATGTTATCTGAAAGATTTCTACACATGCTCCTACGCTTGCATGCACGCCTACCTTTAATGGTGCAGAGGCCTTGGCAGTCCCTCACCTCCCGCTTATAATCAACTTTCTAACAATGCTATTTTTCTTTAATTAAGATGTCGAATTCCGTAAGTTGCGAATTTCATGCGCCACATCAGAATCACAACAGGGAATATTAACTTGAAAAATATGTTTAATCTAACACAGTTATCGTAGCATCGAAAACATTGTCATAAAAATTAGAATCATGGTCAGGATCAGCGAAATTACGAGATTCCGCTCCCTATCAGATCGAGCCTCTGAGACCCTAGCCCGAAAGTAGAGAAGATAAAGAAGGAAGGGTCGTGCTGAATCAAACTAGGAATGGGTTTCGGGAGTCAAATGCCAATGGGGAATTCTGCCGGCACCACTGGTGTCAGACGCCGAAGCGTATTCATGGGAAAGTTAATCTCTCGCTTTATCACACGGATCAGCACTTTTTCAGTCCACTGCTCCGAGAGCGAAAAGGAACCCAATAGGAGGGGAAGTTGATAAAGTCTCGCAGTGCGGACTGAGTGATATTCGATTCTTCGCGCTGCCGAGCTCGTGAGTTCAAGTGAATAGCGTAGCACACCCTGTACTCCTCCTGTGTTGTCTGCATTTCCTGGTCACCTTTGAACTCTCTAGGCATGTCCGATCATGAGTACGAGTATACGAGTCGTATACACCCAGCGAATTTTCCTGCGTCCTTTGATAGTTTTCCGCCTCGTTGTCCACTGTACTTCTCTGTTTGCTGTTTTCCTCATTCTTTTAAATCTCTTTTTTCACCCCAGCCTGGCCGCTTTTTCCATTTCTCTTTCTCAAACCTTCTGCTCCCTTCCTCTGCATTGATTATCGCAGCTAGAATTGAGGTTGAAGTGTCGCTATAGCAATCGTTTGAACTGGTAGTGGCATCATCCCTATAAGTTAATAGAGAAGTATTGTACTAAGCAATAGAAATAATGTTTATGTATTGATTTTGGCGCTTAATTTGATGAGTTAACGCTAAGAATGATTAGCATAGAGCTATCTATGGACATGACCACTGCAAGAAACTAATTTGGCTGGCGCTGGAAAAAGGACATCTGACCTGAAAAATTAGTCGGGATTGTCAATCGTCAATAACTATTGGGAAAAAAGAGATGGAAGAACTAGATTCGAGTCTTATTTTGAGTATTTCCCAATTTCTAATAGTTTCATTCCGATAAATTCGTTCAATCTTTTACTTGCTAACCAGAAACGGACAATAACTTTTGCCCTCTGGCTGTCTAGCTGTGTTAATAGTCGTCGAGATAATGTGGGTTGGTAGCTTGGAAAGGCATGGGCAGCGTTAGCGGAAATAAAGGTGTTTTCTTCCAACTAAATTCGGAAAACTGTTAGGTTTTTTAAACTCTAATCCTCGGATAACTCACTTTTATAATTGATATTACTCAAAATTGATGGTAATGCATCCCTCGGATTTCTCGAGACCCTTGGAACATGACCATAATGGCTTGGAAATGGGATGAGTAATTTGGATTTTATTTTATTTTGTTAGGATTTGAAATGGAGCAAATGTTTTTATTTTGAAAAACACTTCATCCCCTCTGGTCATCTGAAATTAAATGTAGCAATCACAATATCTATGTGGCCACAATATTTATATCACGTAAGGAAGGTGGTGGTGCCTGGTGCAAAAACTGAAATATTCTTGCATCGAAGAAATAGAATTCTGTGTTAAGGTTTTCCAGCTGCTTAGATTATATAATAATAATAAACTCATTATTTTGGTCGAAATAGACCACATGCTATACGATGCTAGGCCGTGTAATATCTGACCTGACCACCACGCATGTCCTCTAGGACTATAATATGAATAGATTCGGACTGTACAGGCAAATGTGAAAATTTCAGTCTGCTTTTGGAGGACGAGAAATAAGTGTCTAAGACGTGAAAGATTAAAATAAGTTAGAGAAAAATAGCACTATATTTCGTTATTTGAGATAGAGAGGTTAATTTTTTAGATAGCCTTTTCGGAGATGTACGTCTGTCAAATGTCATTCTTGGGGTGACGAATGAATAATTGCTTTGCCCATTAATGCCTGGATTTTAAGCCGGCATTTAATGTTATTTACGTTGCTTTTTGGCATGTGAGCATTAAATGGTCAGCTACGAGAGGATATAATTAGAGTTTGGGATGAAATTAGGGTAATAACTGGATTGTCTCTGAATATGCGGCGATTAAACTTAAGGGAACCGCAAAACCAGATGGTAGCAGCTTTTGTTGACGAATTACCATGTCATTTTGCGCGGTGTCTATAAGTGAACCATTAGTGCACAAAAGTAATTAGATTGTCGAACACTGAGTTTCATGCTAGAGCATTCGATCGTTTTGCACGAATAAGGGCTAACAAATCCTAGCTAAAGAAGGGAAACCGTTGCTTAGCAATCCACATATATGTGTGAATGCATTACCACCACTGTGTATGTTCACAACAAGGGTTTTTTTATAAAAACTTTGCATGGCACAAACGCATATCATTATTAGCTTGATGCCTGAGTAATCTATGGTTAGGACAAGATTTCTGTGTGATATGAGTAAGGTGAAATAGTGCTATTCTGTCACGAAGCTGCTTGCATAAAAATAAATATATGAGTGCAACGTAACACTGGTTATTTAATGAATATTAAATAACCAGTAAATATGATAAGAATCTTCTCTGAGGATTACATATTCTACATGCTGGAAGAGCTTTCGTGTTTCCTTCCCTCGTAAAGCTACACTAGAGGCAGTAGTGATTATTAAAGACGGCTGGACAGTCCGTGCCAAAAACGTCAAATGATACGAAAATGCTGTATGATCGCATAAGCCATGCAAGACGTAGTCAGCTTGGTATCTATTCCAGATTGCCACAACTGCGCGAAGTATTCTGACCTAAATGGGAAGGCCATTCAAGTTATCAAATACCATTAAAGCTAATATGCCAGGCACTTGTAAAGAGAATGTAAACGTAAATATTACGAAGCTCATTCTACTGGATTGGGTTTTTCGCTCGTCATCAAGTGAGGAGGGGCCTCTGCTGTCATCGTCGCACGATCGTCTTGCGCTACGTCGGAAAGGGAGAAATAATAGAAGGGATAAGGTTATTTAGCTGCTTAGCTTATACTGCATTATCTAATTTAAAATACCACGAATTATAAGTTCAATCATGGCGAACAAATTACCAAGTTTGGGTTAGAACCTCTGACCCATGAGTAGCCACCCTAGGGGTTTATACCTGCCTGAATACTACAAACGGCTATGATGTTTGGCTTGAAATAAAAAATCAGCGAAAATTTATTACAACAATAATTTTATGGTGAAATTTATGCCCAAAAGTTTGAGGGATGAAAGATAGAGTAACATAGGGCATAACGGGAATCCATTACTACCCAGAAACTTGGATGTGGCAAAAGTACAGTGGACCTCTTATTTTATTTGAAATTTTATAGAAATTGGCGAAAAATTATATTATGTCTGTCACGATAGAGGAGACGAGCAGTAGTGGCGGTAGAATTATTATTTAGAAGCACCAACAGCTTCGCTTATTTAGCGAAAGCTAACCCAGATTCATAAAGCTGGAAAAACAGCATACACGCCCGAGGCGGGATTCGAACCGACGACCCTTGGGAAAGGAGGAATTTTCTTGGATGCTAATGACAAAAACTAATGTACATCCAACGAATATAGAATATAATCATTAAGTCCTGCCTCGTTTTATAAAAAATAACAAATACTGTGCAAGAGTAGCTGATGTTAAATCATATACATGATGGCTTTACTTATAAGCTTCTACTTCCGTCAACTCTTCCAATTTGATAAATACCTCTGTCTTTAACTAAATTTATCTCAAAGTACTACTAATTCATTCACTTCACAATTCATTTTTCCATATCTGCAGAATTCAAATCTCCTGTTTTTATGCCGACCTACATTTCAGTTAAAAATGGCCTTCTTTTATCTCGGAAGTCTTATTACCCACTTACTCTTTTACGCCCCGTGGATAGAGGTCAAATAATGTCTTTCATACTCATCCCTCACGTTACAGCTCGTCCCACAATCACTCTGAGGGTTTACGTGCTTCTCCAACCATTCGCACCCATAGATGCATCTTAAACGGCGTCGTTCTCACATCGGCATCTTAAAGACTTCACCCCATACCCCGCCTCAAATCCCTCCCCGCCACACCCTACATAATATATTTCAGCCTGCCGGCGCCTTTTTTTTCCGCTCCGCTGTCTCCGTTTTCCACTCCCGTCCCGCACTCGCTTGGACTCCTGCAACCCCCGCTGGAGAACGAAAGATGAACTCGCCCGTTCATTTTTTTACCCCCGCAACCTCCCTCCACTCGTAGCTGAGGAAAATAAGGAGGCACAAACCCCGCCCCCTCCCCTGGACTTCGAACCCTCCCTGCTCCCCTTCCCTATTCTCGCCAACCCTCCAGTGGAAGGCCTCCCTCCCCCTCTCCTCCCCGCTCCCTCGCCGTGGCAAATGAAATGGAGTTTCTTCCGATGTGGCCCCGTGATTTGGTGTATGTTAGAGGGAGTAAGGGTCGCGATGGGGAGGTGGCGGGCGGCGTAAAGGGTCTGAGGAGGAGGGTATCCCCAGGAGCGATGTGCATCAGGGACGCCCGAACTCGGGAGAAGGGTGGGAAAGTTCGAAAGAGGACGAGAACGGGAGCGTTGTAGAATGTATTAAGCTGGCCGCTGCGGACGTGGCGAAAAATTAGTCGCTTGTACTTCGCCGTAAAAACAGCCCTGATGGAAATTTCCCTACAAATTTTCCCTACAATTTTCCCTAGAAAAGTGTAAGGTTTTCCCTAGAAAATTGAACCCCCTTTTTCCCTAGAAATATTTCTAGGGAATAATTTTCCCTAGAAAATATTTCCCTTGAAAATATTTCCCTAGAAAATTGAACCCCCATTTTCCCTAGAAAATATTTCTAGGGAAAATATTTCCCTAGCAATTAGGTACCGTGGAAAGTTTTCCTTACGTAAATATTCCACTCAATAAACAATAATGAACATGATTATCCAAAAAACATAAAACATAAGCATAAATATAGGGAAGACTTGATAAAAATCAGTGGAATGGAGGGCATATATCACAATGAATGATTGAAAATAAATCAATGTTACCAATGTTTATTCCTTTTTTAGCAGCATGTTTACATTTTTCATTAGCATACACGTTTATTCTTTTGCCTTCTGCTGGATGAAATCTTATTCTCTTCTTTAATTCATTTATGAATGCACCTGAAAATATAGAGGAGGTCAAGGATTATGGTTATAAAATTGAACTAATTATGATCATAATTACACAATACTGAACCCATGCGTGCGAAAACGCAGTCTCCGTTGCCATTTCAATTCTGTTGACAACAATGTAATAAACAAAGATAGAATTTTTAATGACCGAATTTGCAAATTTCAATGATTAACATAAAATTATGGAATGCTCATGATTATAAGAAATGTCTTCATTAACTTACCGAAAATGTTCCCAACCTCGAATAAAAAGGTGTTCTTCCGAAATTATCACTGTTGATACTGCTGAGTCGCTTGGCTTCAAGCACTGCACGATGCGGGTTAGCATATATTTGTTTGGTTACAAATGTTATTAATTGTGATTTGTGACTGTTAACTCTGTGATAAATGTATACACAACATAGAAATGGTGAAATGTAATCACTAAATTGATAAAGTGAAAGGGAATCATTCAAATAATATGGGAAATTTCTCCTTAATAACGTTTTCCCTAAGCCTGAAGATTTTCCCTAGAGCAGCGTATTTTCTAGGGAAATAATTTCCCAAAGCCTAAATTTTCTAAGGAAAAAAGTTCTAGGGAAAAAATTTCCCTAGAGCAGCGTTTTTTTCTAGGGAAATAATTTCCCAAAGCCTAAATTTTCTAAGGAAAAAAGTTCTAGGGAAAAAATTTCCCTAGAGCAGCGTTTTTTTCTAGGGAAATAATTTCCCAAAGCCTAAATTTTCTAAGGAAAAAAGTTCTAGGGAAAAAAATTCCCTAGACTATGAGGGATTTCCCTAGAAAACACATTTTTTCTAGGGAAATTTCAATTTTTCCCTTGCTTTTCCCTACGTTCTAGGGAAATCTTGTAGGGAAATTTCCAACAGGGAGGCCATTGGAATAATATATTACCAAAGTTCTCCAATCTTGAATTTCCATTGACGCCGTTTTTTTGTGCATGGTTATCGTATACTATTCCAGTGAGCATGACATTAAAATTTTCTCATAATTATCAATCAACAATCATATCGGTTTGACGCAGCTCTCCACCCAATTCTCAGGTATTAGCCAAACGCTTCATGTTCTCATACTTATTCTCTGTCATATCCTTCACTTCTTGCTCCCCATATGCCATGAAAGGCCTTCTTTTTCCATTCTTCTAATTCACTTGCGCCTCGACGATTGTCCTTGATATGCCATAACGTCTAAACATATGGCCAATGAAGTTGTCCCGTCTTGTTCTCATCATAAAATTGTATGCTATATATTTTTGTAATTGTGATTTTATTGCGCATTGCTGTATTATCAGCATGAATTTTACCCTATGCTTTTGTCCTATATACCGTTCTTTCTAGTACGGGTCATAATGATTTGAGTCAAAGGTCTCTACTTCAAGTGTGACTAGTCATGTAGAGTCAAATTAGCCCTTGTAAATGTTGGTGCAACCACAAAATATGACTCTCCTTCCCTCTCATATTACAAATAAATGACCTCTGGATTAGTATGTTTCTCCATGCATAAGATATAATGCCAAAAACATTAGTGCTTTGGTTATAGCAAATTTGTAAGAGTTTCCGGAATGGATAACAAATCAATAATAACTTCTATTACTTGTTCAAATTTGTTTTTTCATATGCTGTCCATCTATTTTTATTGTACTGATAATGTAATCTCATTTATTTTTTTAGAAATTTGGCGATACATTCCAATGAGGATTCATTTTCACTCTTTTCATGGACGGTGGGGTTCACGGACCACGGCTTGACTTATGATGAATGTGATGGATTTAAATTCTTTTTACTCGAAAACCCTGTAAGAAATAAGAGATACCGGGGAGACTTGAGAACAAAAGCGTGTTTAGGGATGACCATCTCAGCAATTCACCCGAAGCGGAAGCTTCTAATTGTTCCATTGTTATATCACGCGGGGTTGAATTTGCCTCTCACAAAATACATCATGGGGATTTACCTGAAGTGATCTTCTAGTTTATAATGTTTATTGTAGGGTAAGAACGGTAAAGAGCGTATGGGGCTCTCTTGCGTTGGCTAGTTGTGACTATACGAGTCTGTAGTGGGTGCAGTGAATGGCGAGTGGATGTGAGATAGCAACATGTGTGGGTGTCTGGATTTTCCGGATCTCAATACTTTGAGTCGAACGTTCACCGTCAACTTCGGAGGAAAGAGCAGAGTAGATGAAAACTCTCCAAATGAGACTGCATGATAGGGTGGAATGAAGGTCCATGCGTTAACTCGAATCGATATCACTGTAAAGAAACAACGGCTTAGTGAAAACTGACAATTTTCCGGTGTCGAGTTTCAAGGGTCGTTCAGGACTTTCATAATAATGAGAGCCAAATGTCACATTCTGAGTCAGAAAGGGGAATGATATTGAAGATGAAACTTCATTTAGAGTGAGTGGTGAAGACAATGGGTGTTGGGGTGACGGATAGGTGAATAAAGAGGGGAAGAATATAGTATCGGAAAAATCATGGAAAATAATCTTCCATTTTTCTAAGTAATAAAGGGAAAATATCATTCTTCCTGCACTTTCTATTTTCTCCATTTCTGTTCATTTTTTGGGGTCAGCGTCTTCAGTAACTTGATGTCTCTCTCTCGAATGCATTTTTCTTCACTTCTTGAAAAGTTTTGTTCCTTTTAATGAGTATTCTGTCGTTTTTGCTTCATTTTATCAAAATAATACTAAATGGTTACTTCTCACACCCAAATGAATGTGCTATAGTGTGTATTGTGTGTATTATGCTCGTTCCACTGGCGTCCCATCCCTTGGTCCGGGGTTCGATTCCCATTGGTGGCAGATTTTTCAGTGGAAAACCGGTCCCCACTTGAGTGGCTAGTGGAGGGCATTTCAAGTTCAGTACTCCGTCCGTCGGATGGTACGTTAAGCCGTGGTTCTCTTGGCGTCTTTCGTTAAGAGTAGGCTAATGCCGACGCCGGGTTTCTCTACACCCTCCCTCCATTTCCTGGGAACTCCTACCATTACCCAATTACCCACCTATCCTCAATGGCGCAAATGACCTCAGCTGTCGGTCACCTTCCCTGAATAACCAACGAAGCTTGTTCTACTCATATTTTAATGTGGTGCTTATTTTTCATTCGTCTCTCGAAAACATATATCCAGGGATTTGCATGCAGACAATGCATTTACGGTACTCAGATAGGTACATAGCTGATGAAAGTTCCTTACGCTATAGGAGGGAATGAATAAATGAGAATGAAACGTCAGCCATCTGCAAAACGCTTACATCTCGCTTCATAATATTCTGATTCAATGATATATTTTATTCCTTAATAATTTTCTTGCCATGTGATATTTTTATTTTTTTTCATTGTGTGGTATGCATGAAATTTCGATAATTTTGCTCTAAGCAGCCATGTGATGAGAAAGTTGTTAACTTTAAAAAAATTAGGAAATGTTACTGTGCTGCACGTTTTGAAAATGTTCAAATTTGATGCATATGGATGTGTCAAGAGATCTCGAAAGATTTCATTTCGTGTCTTTGAATAGAATATCTCTGAAATATATCACAAAAATTTATTTGTAAGATGTAATCAATGGAAGTATGAAGGTGTGTATGAAATAATATGGCAGTGTCAGGGAATGGAAACTTTTTTTAAGAATAATTAAATTGCTTGTATTAGCTGAACTTTCCTTTGAACAGTCAACCGTTTTCATTGGCAGGTCAAATGAAATTACAAAAAATGACGGGCCCCGAAACGAGGAGGAAATTTAATTTATTCACCGCTCGCTGCAAAGCTCTGAGAGAGCTCGTAACGGTTACCTGTGAATTTTAAAGCGTGGAGGTGGAGCTAATGCTTGCGGGATAGAGGGTGATGAGTGTGAGTGTATGATAAAGTCTGCAGCAGGGTTAAAAGTAGAAGAACTAATCGACACAATGGAGAAAGAGAGAGGGAGTTCAGAGTGCCCACTCCACCCAGTTCACGCGGACGAAATGTGAACGGTGGGGGCGAAGTGGGCGGCTTCCTTTCCCGGCTTTTAATATGTTGGGAGCGGTGCGAATTGAAAAGGTACTATCTCTGGCCTTTATGGGGCAGGGGTGGATAGGCACGTGTTAGAGAGAAGACTCCAATAGCCGAATCGGGCACAGCATGTCCTATTAAAGGAACTAGAGTTCCTAGTATTCTAGACCCTAGTTCAGTCTTGCTCACAGCTGAGCCTGAGTGGGCTCATTAAGTGTCTCCACTGCAAGTGTTGGCTGAAATTATCAGTGCGCAGAAGGTTCACCTAAGTTTCTGGCTGGTTTTCATGTCCAAAATGACGGGCTTATATGACTATTCTACCAGGAAGAGTTTGAGACTCCAGTGATCAAATGGACAGTGCGTTTGCCACCTGTGACAGAGGATGCTGCTTTTTGAAATTTTCAGAAGCGGGAAAGAAATAAGTGAAAGTTGGCAAATAATCCTTCTGCCTAAGCGTTTTAATCAATGCGAAGATCGTGACATTCTTGTAAGAATTGAAAGTAAACACATAAAGCGCTTTCTTGCGTACACGAAGTCGTGGAAATAGTTTGTCGCAATATTTGTCCTGAGACCACCTGAATACCACTTACTTCAAAGAATTCTTTAGTCCCACATTATACATCTATTTTGTCTTCTCTGAATGGATATAATAACGTTTTCAAGCAAATCTTCTGATTTTTATTAACAGTCCAGATACACTCAGCTAAATTCATTCACTCAGTCTCATAGCATGCAGTGGTTTCCAGCATAGTAACGCCATAAGTGCGAATTCCGTCTCGGTCATGGATGTTTTGTTGGGACACTAAAAGTCAAGTCAACGATTTTCTTATTTCATTTTTTTATTTGCCTATTTCCTCCTAGTTCTTCCGTTCTTTATATTGTGTAGACATCTGAATACATGTGTAAAAAGAACTCATGCTAAATCCATTCTTCGAATTCGGTAGCATTGCCAGAAGTTCTTCAGGGGGTATAATACATCTATGCCTGCAAAGTACGCTTCTAGCTACCACAAGGGTGTTTGGCAGAGTGAATCATCATTAGGCAGGTCAATTATAATTAAATGTACACTTACTATCGTGCAATCATGCAAAAACAATACTCTGGGCATGCAATATCTACATGCAACTACTGTGAGCTATAATATTTCTGTTTTGACATGGACTTTGCCTTGATAATTACTAGCAAAAAGAGGAAGATCAGTACTACTTAGGGAAGCTTAAAACTCCCAAAATTATTTGTTTAATCGAATTTATAATCTTCCTTTAGGGCAAGTCCGATTTTTTTACTGGGTCAAATACGGAAAAAATAACCTTCTTTCCTCTCCTTGATCCTTTCCTCATTCTGGCCCTCAGTTCCTCATCTGTCCTTCAGTCCTTTCATTCCCAATCCTCCTCTTCCCCTTACACCTCCCTCTCTCTCTTTCTTTACCCCTGAACTCGGGCGGCAGACGCTCACTCGCATTAGCCAGACCCACTCACCTTGCAGGAAGAGGGATACAGCTCTCTCCCCTCGCCCTCTCTCATCTCCTCCATGCTCCCTCACCTTAGCACTCGACGTCCAGTCCCTCGCCCCTATCCGGCAAAGTCCCGAAATTACGCCCGGTGTTTCTGGGCGGGGAGAGCCTTTGGGACGGCCGACTCCCCATCAGGGATGAAAGAGGGTGAGGCGGATTAATTTAGACTCCGCCGCCAGCGGGCCGTTCCCTGAGAAGGGTTTCTTAAATATATTTTTGGAAGCTCAATTTTTCAAAACTATATCTGCTCCCACATGTCAGCCTGAAAGCTTCCGCAAGGGTGTTTACGTCACGTTTACGTGAGCCTCCACCTTACGTTTGCGTGAAAATTTGGATTTGCTGACAAAGAAAGGTAGAAAATTCGTTACATCCTAGTCGTGTATTGTGCGTGGAAAAGCTAATTCTATCAAAGCGAGAGTCACCTACCTCCCGGCCTATCTTAATCCGTGTTTCCCACTTTCCTCATGATACGGTACGTGAATGTATGTAGCGTCAGATTCGAAATTGTGTAACTTTTCAAGGGTCCGTAATCCTGTAAGCAACATTCTTCTCTTTACATTTTCCCAAACATTCTACTCTCTAGGATTTACAAAGTCGATTGGTATTTTCTGTACGATCTTAGCAGGTAGTTTCAGAAAGTGCTGTTTTATTTTGGATTGTACTGAGTTCCTGGTTTGAATCATAATTCGTTTCACTCGTAAATTCTCGAGGCATAGTTTTTCACTTCACCTTCACCACGAGACTTCACCGGTAGAAAAGAGCATCTCTCATTCCTTTATCTCTCTAAAAAACTATGGCCTTCGAGCACTCTTTCTCGTTTAGTTTGACGTTATTAACTTAATTTATTACTTATGAGAGACCAAATGTAGTCGCTGCAATTTTGCCATAGAAAATGTTTCTATTCTTATCATGTAATTTTCTGAAATCCGAACGAGTACATGCGTACTGATTTTGCGCACTTGAGATCGCAATTCAAAAAAAGTCGAAGAATATGAAAGTTCTTCGACCAACAGTAGATTCATAAATTATTTTGTGGTTCCATTTAGCTGGCAGAAGAGAATCTAAAGTATCTGTCCCTTTCTGCATCAACAGTTCTCTAGTATCTTCTCTACAATAAGATCTTTAGGTACGCATAGCATTAAAACATGTTATGGGCTGCGTAGAGCAAGGAAACGGCCCACCATTTAGTATTTATGTTTGATAATCGGAGTTAAATATCGCAGACGAGGAAAAAGTTTTTTCAACGTGTCGGATTCATGAATATGATGAGTTTATGGTTAACTACTAGAAAATATTACGAATAATACCATATTGAAATACAGAAAATGCCATAAGTGTCATTTAAAAAGCGGTTACGCCTACGGAAAACGAGTGATGCGGCCTATTTCATCTATTTGAATTACATTACGCACTGAAGATATTAAAATTTCATCCCTAAGCTAAACTTTATTCCGCACATGCCTTATATAAAATCTATGTAGCAAGGGAACATCCCTTAAACTTGAATGATATTGGAACCAGTGCTCAACTCTTATGTATCGGCTGTAATGTGGCTCTAGCTCCGTTTCATGGCATGAAATAGACGGAGTTATCGCTAAAGTAAATAATTGCATTTGCTGTAGGAATGCCTCGATGTTTGTAAGTCACACTTTCTCATGTGGAGAGATGGAGAAATGTTCGTTTCTACTCCATTCCGTACCGTTCATTTGTCAACTACGAATCAATTCCCTTTGGTGTGGTTATGGGTGGGAGATGACATTCTGCCATTAATTAGCTGATAAGCCCCCATTTGCTTTCATCCACAGACCACTCAACTTTTACATTCAGTGGCGAGTGGTGAGACATGTTTACTTCGTGATCAAACAATGAGAAAATGAAATAAGTGACCGGCTCTCTTTTTTGTTCAAATATTCGCGAAAATTTATTTGGAAGCGTCGACATTGTATTTCAAGGAAAAAAACGCACTGAAATCATGTGACTTAAAATCGCTGGGTCATTAAACCCCCGCGCAAACCTCAGCCGCGTCACATTCTCGTCTCGGTAAATATATATTGTCCTTATTCCACCTTATTTTATTGGAATGAATCTGAATAGAATATTATGTAGAGTCTCTTCTTATTCCTCCAACTACTTCTTTACTCATCATCGACGTTAGTCGTACATCCCAAGATTGGTTTACGCAGCTTTGTACTCAGTTTCTTCTCATTTACATCCGCATCATTTACATACTCATTTGCTCCTTTTATCCACTGCAAGGCCTTGATTTTGTCATTGCATATAATTACATCAATAATAATAGACTGTAATGAGTAACCCATAACTTTTTAGCAAGTGATAAAGAAGGGGAATGATTCACCCAAAATTATTATAAGGAGTTAGTAAATTATTCTTACTAAAACCTTTAATGATATAAGTATTCTCTGTGGTAAATAAATGAAAGTTTTCGTCAGGATGAAAAATTCCTTTTGCATACGAGAATTACCAAAGACCTTGGTTTCATCTCTAAGCGTATTCGTCTAAGTAATCGATTGCGTGTACTGTAAGAATGCTTCATTGTTTATAAGTCTTATGATATTTTACCATGGGGAGAGATGGGAAATTATTCTTTCATATTCCATTCCGTACCGTGCAATATACGTGAAATAAATTGTTATTTAAATCTTCCCCTAAAGCATGTTTACGATATGATCATTACATTGCTTTTATCGATGCAGAATAAGTTAGAATAAATGCCTTTCCAATTGAAGTAATAGATAGGACCTACTTAATTTACCACTTGGAAACAGTAAACAGTCTTCCCTACGATAGTTACTGCTACGATTTCTTCCTAACCTTGGCCCTAAGTTTGACGTCCGCGAGACATATTGCCAGTGTACCGCGCTGCACACTTTTAAGGCTCAAATTAGCCGCAGCACTTCATTGACGCGTGTCGCAATCAACCAAAGACTGCTCTCTATTATTGAACTCCGTCTCCGAAAATGAGGGAACGCCACGCGCGCGTCCATTTACGTAACCGGAAACGACTGAGCGTAACATTGCCAGCGTCATATTGCTCCCCTAAACTAATTTCTCTCCGATACTTCACCTTAACCTCTCTCCTCATTTTCCCCGACCTCACCATTCCAACCTCCAATCCCTCCCTCCATGAAAACTATCAACGTCATCCTTTTTGCCTCCTCCGGATGCTGCTAGCATTGCCACCCCCTCCCCCTTCCGCACACACACTCATTCGCCCGACCATGGATTCGGGGACTGGCGGCGGCTCCGCGAAAGAAATCTGGGTCAGCGAATCGCACAAATGCATTCACTGATGAAGCAGCAAGCAAGCAAGCAGGCTGGCAAGCCCACGGCAAGGAGGGGAGGGAGGAGGTGGGTATCGTAGGCATGAGAGAGTGAAATAGGGAAGGAGGAGATTGAAAGGGGGGAGTTTCAAACTAGGGGTGGGGGGTGGGGGAGAGGAGGAATGTTACGAGGAGTGGGGGTGAGGTAGACGTATAACGGTGGAACGCAGTGGCGTCGGGAGAGTGAGGATGTATCACAGTAATGGCGGTACCGATTTGCCCCTCCCCGCTCTTTCCCATTACCCCCTCCGTCCTAAGACAATAGGAAACGTTCTCACAGTTTCCTCACGTTTTTTCAAGAATTTTCGTGCCTCGCTCAAAATGCACATTTCCTCCGTTTTGTCTCCGTCTGTCGTCGGTGCGTTAATCTCACTGGCTCGTCTTCGTACCCCACATGTGCACGTGTCTCCTTGCGCAGCAAATCTCGGGACGTCAAGTCGCGATCCCGTTCTTACAGCGTCCTCCCTCGGTGGACGGATAAGCTAGACTCGACGTCTGAATCCCAGGCGAGCTAATTCGTGAGATAAATTACAGGGTCGAGTTTTGGACACGATGTCGCTAATAATGCTATACATGTTAACAACACTCGTTCTCATTTATTTTGTGTCCACAGCAGTCGTCGAAATGTCGCTTCATTATTCAGACTAGAGTGTAATACACATCATGGTGGACGTTGAATGTATTCGAGTTTGTTTTAGGGGCCCATTCAAATGTGAGTGCATAAACTTGCTGAAGTTCACTGTGATTTGTGATTCAGATGAGAGCTTTTGCTGAAACTATGACATAAGTAGAGTACTTAATGACTGTGTAATTTTGTTCCCATTAAACATTCTTGATATCTGATTCCGCGACTGAAGTTTTCACGAATTATCTTGATACTATAGAGCCCGGAATATTAGCATAAAACAATGGGAAGAGTGGTGAATAAGTTCATGGATACAGTATGAAAAGATGTAACGTTGATATACGAAGCAGTGAAGTGATGCTGAGTAATATATTTGCTAGTGGTAGTGTAGGGAATTATTTTTTTGTGATGATTAATCGATTATGGCTTGAAAATTGTATTGCTATTGATCAGGGAGGATTAAATACCGCACGGTAGGTGTCTACGCTTTGCATGAATTCTTAAATTAAGGTCGTAAGAAGCTACTGATTTACCGTACTATATTTTACGTTTGAAAACGATACTAGCCATATTTTCTGTAAAATAAATTGTGGCGATATAGCATTTCTTTTCTATAATTACAAATATTGATTATCTTTAAAAATAGTGCAGCAATCTTAATTCTTAAACAGTGAATGCTCGCTGAGATTTTCATAGATTTGGTGAAGTTTATAGCTAACACTTTACCGGATTTCGGAATGCGCTAAGAGTGAACGATCCTCGGATCTCAAATATTGATTAAGGATTAACCGGCTAAGTTTGATCCTCCACTTAGCGAATGCCACTCGAATCGGTCCGTCGGATTCATACCAATCCAGCTACTTTTTCTGTCGTTTTCGTCCGTGCCCTCGATTCTCGCGAGCGGTGAAGTGCACGGCTCAGAAGAAACGTCTTCCGGAGCCGGGAGATTACTTTAAAAGGGCCGAGTGACGGCGATCAATTGTAATCGAAGGGTGCCAGCCAGCATTTTTTCTTTCTTCCCCTAGCAGAGCGCCGCGACTCCGTGGCGAATACCCTTGCGTCTGGCCTCGAGAGTCTTCAGAAACCCTCGCACCACGGTCGTGGATGGGCCGGCTTATTGTTGTCGACTCGTATATGGGTCGTGCCCTGGTTTTCTGCGCATTCTTCCGGCGGAGAGAATGGGAGGGAGATATGGTTCATCTCTCGTTAAGCAGCGTCTCAAAACACAGATGCCGACGAAAGAGGTCGCAACTCGATTTCGACTCGAGTGGATAAGCGCGGGAGGGTAATGTCCTGTTGATGTTGCTGGATATAACTCCGAGTCCGCATGTGCTCCACTTACCCGTCTCCTTACTCCCCTCCGGTTGGTCAGCTGGTGTTTTCGCTGTCACCTTTGTTATCCTCTGCCTCCCTCATTAAATATATGCTTTTGTTTGTGTTCCGGGTCATGCCTAATTTATCACATTCCCAGGTTGCTAGATGCATACAACCAAAAGTGGCTCTAGTTTTGGTGACTTTTGGTGGCTCTATCATTTTGGACTAAAGTTTATTCGAAGTTGAAAACTACTCGGAACTAAATGTTAAATTTACAGCGATATAGTTATCACGACTACTTAAATACATAATAGCGCTCATATAACGTTTCTAGTTTCCTGGATGGATTTGACTTTGACATTTCGTAAGTTTATTGGCTATCCTTTTTAATTACCTTCGCCACTAATTTCATCAAAACCATTGGTCCGTTGCGTTTCACATTTTCAGTGATATTTTAAATGTACGCCACTACCTCTTAATTTATCTTCATGATCCAATTTACCATAAAGCAGCGAGGATTTTTATGCATTTTTATCGGCTTATGAGTTTGACTCCATCTTAATGTTTTTATCTATATGCAATCCAAATCCCTTATTTGTCATAGAAAAAGCACTTCAACAAGTAGCTCACGAGCATGAGATAGAGTACTCATTGCTTGGAAACCGCAGCGTGAAGTATGCACGATACGTTGGTGTTATGACATTAAATTGAAAGTTTTCTTTTCTCGCAGGCCTCTCATAAATATGCTTTCCTATGTGTGCGGGCTTATAATCTATTGATCTGGATAGACCTTAGACAAGTAAAAGGACGTTTTTAATTTACTCAAGGGAGAATTATTCGTAAAGTCTTCTCGGGCTTTCCACCGGGTTAAATATTGGTATAACACCAACGTTTCAACGGACGACTCGTCCATCGTCATCAGGGTGAGTGAGTCACCCTGATGACGATGGACGAGTCGTCCGTTGAAACGTTGGTGTTATACCAATATTTAACCCGGTGGAAAGCCCGAGAAGACTTTTCGAAAATAATTCGCCGGGAAAGAATTAAATCCGAGAATTATTCGTTTTGCGATAGAAGTGATGACGCGGTGTTATTAGAACGCGGTGCATTTAGAATTTCAATTGAATGTAACTCCGTGTTCAAAGAGTCAACTTCACCAATTATGTATATATAAGCCGTTTAGTCTAATGAACAACCTAAACATTCAGTATCTCCGCAGAAAATTTTAGTTATAGTTCTAAGTTCTGGATACATATGTTATTTAGTAGAGTGAAAACGTTTTGCCTACTTAAAGTCAAGTATTAGTCCCTTAACATTATCTTATATAGATAGAAGAACTTTTCTACTCTTAATTTCTGATTATTCTCTTTCTAAGAAGTGTATGTTGAGTATCCTTAACCTCTAAGATATCGAACTAAGACCAAAGACTATTCATAGTAGGTGATGTATTGCGATTAGGATGATTTATAAAAATATTTACTAACGATAGCCTTAATAAAGGCGTAAATTTCTTTTTGTCACATATTGCTCATGGTGTTTGAATCATGGTCTCTATGGAACTTTTACAGGAATTTGAACATGTATATTATAAATATATTTCATATTTCGAAGCGCGGGAAGTGAAAAATGGGGAAATGGGAATCATGAGTCTGTCTTGTGGAAATGAGGAGAGAGTAGTAGCATGGGGGATCACGGGATATTGCGCATCGTCCGAAATGCGAGAGAGGTTGTTTAGAGGAGTGGTGGATGTTTACCAGGACGCTGGTTACAAATGCCTTAATGTCCACTTTCCGAAAGGGCATAAATATTGCCAACGACAAAAAAGTCTCTGTTATATTTCATTTAATTTAACAAAATAACACTCTTCATCCGCACACCGGATGCAAAAAAGAAGTTTATTCTGTGACGCAAAAAAATGCGGCAATATAGCGCCCTCTCCGTCTATCAGTTATAACGTCAAAACTCCCCATGTATGAGGTGCGGTGCCTATAAAATACAAAACAGCAAAAGTGCTGTCGCTCTCGGTTTTGAAGATCTACGACAGATATTACGCTGAATTCGAGATGAAACAGTGGTTCCATGAATTCCACGTTTAACTCCGTCAATTCCTATTTGCCTTCTGACGAGATAATGGAACTCTATGATTCAACTATCACGAAATATAGAGCTTACAATCAACCCAGCTGTGACGTAGGCAATTTTGGATCTTTTTGACGGAGAATATTGCCTTGACATATCATTAAGAAAAGAGTTGCACGAAATTGCCACTTTCCTGCTCATTATTTCTTTGTTTGATATACACGCTACTTAATTATCAGCGAGCTGTTGCACTAAGCGTTTAAATCCTGGTTAAATGATTGGGGATACCTAATCCAATTAAACAAGTTAATTCTCACTTTGTGTATTACGATCATGGCTTCATGCATGAGAAGTTATGCAAATAAAACATTGGCCTCGGTGTATTTAAGCAGAATAAATAGTCAATCAAAATAACGTGTTAATCTACCTGTTACGTGCATAAGTTGATGGCATGACACGACATTTTTTTCTTTATTTTTCATTTTCAACAACGGACAGGTATACATCAACTGACTCTTTCTTTGCACCTCTAATTCTAAACTCATTCTCGTGCTTAGGTACACGATTGGCCAGGTTTCTGCTCTGCGTCAGAGCTTCAAATTCTCTTTACTTTTATTACTTGCATAAAATAGTTACGCGTCATTCTATTATCCACCATAATATTTTTTTCCATATTATTTAGACCTTTTTTCACTGTGTCTCCTGTTCTACCCCTTCCTTTTTTATTCTCCTGACAACACAAAAATTTTCTACTTTTAACCTATCTCCTTGCTCCACGTTTTATTGCCGTGGTATTTTAAGTGAAGCTTTAAACTTTTATCTTACCGTTTGTCAACATATTTTTGATGAATCCATATCATTTCTCTCTAATTTATAATCGCATTTTATCCCAAAGAAGTTTTTTTCTAGTGTCGAATGCAATGTATGCATATTGATTTGTATGCTCGACTGCTGCGTATTCCAACGTTTTAAGAATAGGATCCATCAAGGGAAAAAATTGGTAAAATTAATACTAAAATTTGCGTTTGATTATCAATATCATTCTCATATACGATGTTGGGGAAGCATATCTGTGTTGACTCAATAAACCCGTTTTCAATGCTGACATATATTACGAATGCTAATCTATCATTGTCGGTATGTTTCGTCACGCTGTTATTATTTTAAGAGCCTATAGATGAGAAGAGTCAATACTCTACCTTTATCTATAAATCAGATTTTCCCACATTCAAAGAACTTCCACAGCAGTACCATATATAAGGAGTTTCCTACCCATCTTGAACTCCTATTGAAGTCGTGGGAGAATGAAACGAAATTAAAGTAGCTTAGTCGTGGCTAATTTAAAAATTATTTTGACCATAACACCAATTTTGCGTCTTCTATTCTTGTTCGCACAATATCTATGAGATCTAGGGCATATATGGCCAATATGTCATAAAGAAATGTATCTTTCGTCAAGATTTTACGAATACACAGCTTGTCTTTTTCATTTCTCAAATTGGAATGCTTATGTGTCGTAAACGTGAGTGTGGCCTCTTCCGCAGGCATTTGCATTCGTGAAATTACACTATGTAACTGGTCGTTGGGTGAAAATACTGCGTTGCTACTTTGATGAATCTTGCTTGATATGCAGGTAAATAATTTGACTTAACTATATGATATTGTACCTTAAAATGAAATGTGGTAAGAGTAATGTATGTACCTTCCGTGGTTTTCATCGATGCTTCATTTGATAACAATTTATGTTGTTTACGTGCGAATCACTTATAGATTGTAACAACGTTCCGATTGTCGTCATTTTACAGTTTTTTTTCAGTGTGCATAATATCTTTTTCTTTATGTATGGCATCTTTTGGGTTATACTCTAAAAATTTCCAAATTTAATGACAATCAGTTAAATCACCTCTTAATATTCTCACACGCAAACGCCTTTTTAATGTTTCCCTTCTGTTTGAGAATTTTCACTCTTTACTTAGACTCGTTTTTCTAAACCTCTAATTTCGCGAGAAATACCAGTTCATCTAATTCTCATTACCACGGTTTGCTTATTTTTTCAGTTGCATCATTTGCAGGCTCATGTCCTCAAATTGGTCATGCATTGTGCAAGCATTTCTGTAGCCCCTCTCTTTTTAGCACCGATTTCTTAGTCCATATATCTCTATAAAAACATTTTCATGCTTGTTTTCAAAGTGCATGGCTGTAGTCGTAGTAAATTTTCTGAGATATTAGAAATGTTGAAGACAAACTAGATGGGGGCGTACCTGAATGGCGCAGGTATATCTGTAAAGAGTTCCCTATGCTTATAACTCGTTATTAGCTTCGACTTATAAGGGTTTTTCCCGAGGAAACGGGGATTAGGGGATACAATTTTATCCATCACCATTTGATACATCTGTAGTTTCAGGTCTACACCGAACTTATGGGCGTATCAAACTGTAAGGATAACTACAAAGGTGCAATCAAGTGGTAAGGATGGAGAGAAACCCGGTGTTGGTATTATTCCTGCTCTTAATATCAAGGTGTCATAGATAGGTCAAGGAGACCGCAGAAGTTCCATCCAACGGACGTAGTTTTGAATTCAAAGTGCTATGCACAAGCCAATCTAGTCGTGAAGGTTTATATATATGTCCCTGCGGGGATACAAACCATGTCCTTAGAAATGATACTTCATTACTTTAATCACCACACCAACCATATTTCCCAATTTTTCCACACCATCCTGAGCAACGAAATATACGTTTTCCGTCTTTTATTCTCGCCGGGAAGGATTCATTAACAGTACTTAGAGACGAATGAGAGCAAGATACTTCCATTCCTAGAGAGCAGAAATGGAAGCGCCAGAATGTAGTTTCATTTCTAACTTCTGCGCCCGGTTCTCGCGGTTTCCTGGACGAAGATATGATAGAATGCGCTCTAATTTCACCTTGCGCTGATGGGCGCTCGTTCCCTCGGGGTGGCCCAAATATCTTGAGGACCCATCTTGACCTCCCACCTTTCTTCTAGGGGAAATGAGAATGTCACCCCCGACTAATACTTTTGCAGCAGTGGGGACCGGGTGGAGGTGACGGGAACGATTGGACTTACATTAATTGCCAAGCCCCGGAGGGTAACAAAAAAGCACTCGAGCTTCATGTGCGGCACCACTGCTGTCAGGAATGTCAGGTTACAGAGAAAAAGATGTATTACTAAGGAATCTGTCACGAAATGAAGTTATCTTTGTAATATTTAAATTCGGAGTGAAATTTACATGCAGAGGGGTGGCACAAATTTGTCATTATTTAGTCAGGCACTGGTGGAATGCTGCCTCGAGTAAACGTGACGATAAACCTGATTGTTGTCATAAAAACCTTTTAATTGGGTCAATGTATGGCTCTGTAGTGGGTTTAGGTTTTTAGGTCATCAAGCGAGTAAAATGATATCATACGCTTTAACCTAAGACTAACTCATTATTCGTGTCCTTGGCGGGAGTCGAACCTGGAACCTTTGGATTGTGACAAGGCAGCACGATTCTGAGCTGCCTATCATGGCCGTAAACTCCACTTCTTCTACAAAGGCAACACTACTCTTCTACAAATTGTATTGCTAAATGGTATTGGAATTGGTAAATTGTATAGAATGGTGGATGGTGGATAAGAAATATCCGGAACTGAAGAATGACATAATTTGATATATGGTTGTCGTGGGAGGAATTTATTGTGAATAAAACCGGCCCCAACTAGCAGAATAGGTACTAATAAACTAGGTACTAATAATAAAATTAAAAGTTATTACCACAGTCAATGAATACGAATGCATTCCCCTACATGTTAAAAAGTACAGCCCTATAAAGTGCAATTTTACTTTTGTTGATTACGAAGAGAATGGTCGATGCAATGGTTTATAAATTATTGACGTTCATGTTTTAGACAAACTACCCACCGTTGCGGGTGAAAACCAAACAAAAATAAGTTTCAAAATATATTCATGCCTTTATACGAAGAAAATCTGTCTACTTCTTCATTTTCGTCAGCGAGCCGCTGCAAGGGTATCTGGCAGGGAGGGAGAGATTGGTTAAAATGCCGTGAAGTTGAATTTTCTCCGAAAAAACTTAGCCAGCTAATAGTTAAGTATTATATTTTTGAAAGACTTATGCTTTGTTATTTTTTATAGTCACGTGCCGTTTAGGGTAAAAATAATTTATTGTATCTCTAGATCCGACAGTTTTTTTATCTTATTTTATGGCATCTCTCCGTCCTGCTCTTGTGATGTGGGGTTTGAAATAAGAATGTGATGCCATATTCCAATTCTTAAGAAATAAATGCTACAGGTAACGTATTAATTGCGAACAACCGTCTGGTCTCAATGGTTTACCAGTTGGTGAAGTAAATGTTGAAAACTTTTTAGTGAATATTCAAAGGAGGAAATGTATTAAAGGTATCATATGCTTCAGTGCCGTTGGCCGAATCATCATTTGAAGTTAACTGTTTTAAAAATAAAATTTCTTTCCTCGGAGAATTTTCGTGGCTATAATTATACATTTTTATACATATGGACATGCGTACCCTTTTTATGCGCTTTTCTGTCTTTCTGTAAGCCAGCCTTCACCAACGATTTCTTGAGGTCAACTTAGACAAAATGAATCAAACACATCCGGTGGGACACTCGTGAAACACTCTAACTCCAAGACTAATTTATTACGGCTGCTTATTTAATCCCTAACTGTGCAAAGACACTTAGATCCTCAATGGACGTATACGGACAAAGGATTGTTTTACGGGGCAATTTATCACCGTGGTAATGTTAACCATAACCATTTATCCCGGCTTTAGTGGAAGCATAAAACAGTGCCTTAAAATGAGGTTGTACAATAGAATGCATTTTCCTAGGAAGAAATAGCTTTAAATTTTTGGGCATTATACGTTAGTCGTTTCTGTTTATCGTATCTTTTTTTTTCTTTGGGAGTAAAATGAGCTTATATTATAGAGGAAGAGTAGAACATATGATGGAAACGTTCTTTGTACAGATATGTAAGCTTAAACTATTGTGTATTTCTGCTCAGCAATGCAAAATATCCCCTACAATGGAGTGTATTCATTACTTTTGTAATTTAGTTACGGAATTCTGGTATATTTGAGTCTTGAGTCCCGAAAAATAGAATTATTAACTAAAACATCGCCGAAAACAAAAACCAGCGTAAGCTCAGTTCAAAATTTCTTCTTCAATACTATAATTTTAAGGTCGTAATCAATGATGTATTCCTAAAGAAAGTCATTTTTAGAAATTCATTTTTACACCCTAGGTGCATTGCTTCTCAATTCTGGCCGTTGTAATTACGATCTAAAACGGGCTCACTTTCCCTCTGCAGAACCTATGTTGTTGATCTTTTGAATCTTTTTTCTCCAGCAGAAGAAATTTTTTAATTTCGAGTCTCCGTTCCAACCTCATGATTCGAGTATTTTCAAGAGTCAAATTAAAGCCATCCGGTAGCTCGCCGTGAATATTTTAGCCGACCTTGAGCCATCCCCCAGGCCTTCTAAATTAATTTCAAGAGTGCATCAGCGAGGAAAGAATCCTAGGTGGCCGGAAAATAAAATAATCAGCCATGGTGAGAGAAAGAGAGAGAGTTGATGGATGCAGCATTATGAAATCAACTCGTCCTACCTCTCTCCTCGTACCTTCCCCCTGCGGGTGACGACGCTGCATATAATGTCGTCTTCGTGCGGGGTGGAAAAAATCTATCAGTTACAATCCCTCGAGTCGCTGTTGAAAGAAAGAGGGGAAGGCGCATCATATAAGATATAAGTCCGCTTTTTCTGAGGGACGTCTCCCATTTCCCAAATCCCTCGAGATTTTTAAGGAGCCTCGGAACTCAACGGGAGGAAAAAAAGGATGAAAGGGAAGATGTTGGGGAAGTGTGTGAGTTTGTGTGTGGTGGTAGGGAACTTTCCTCCCCCCCCCTCCCCCCGGGCGTCGGCATGTGGGAATTTCGGATGGCACGTTCAGTGCAGGCGTCTGCGGTGGCAGTTCTTCGGGGCTGAGGTTACGTAATGTAACCTGTGGGAGACATGCGGAAAGGAGTGAAGAACACGTCGCCGGCAGCTCCCCTCGCCAGAGAACGACCACTCCGAGAAGCACGCCTCCTCTTCTTTCGCGTCCCCGACTCCATCTTCACACCCCCACCCCGCCACTCAATCCTACCTCGCCCAAGCACCAATCTTGTTCGGACGTAGGCTTGAACCTTTATTCGTCTTGCTACGAACGTCCTTTGCCACTTCGCCTACTTACTCCGTGTCACGCCTTTCATTGCTTAGTTCCATCATCATCCACCAGCTATCAGTATTGACGTTGGTATGATACAGCTCTGCACGCGAACTTTCCAACTAGTAATCTCCTCATGCAAATCTTTATTCAGAACCGTGATGCACAATTGTCGTGTTTAGCATCGTGACTTTTTCCGTGCAATTTATATGCGGTCTTCCTTTGCCTCTCTTCCTTGACCTCGATCTCTTTATCAGGCAATCATGCCTCAAGATGTGTCGTAATATGTTTTCCTACCTTCTTTGCAGAATTTTCATTATCGCTCTTCCTTCTACCACACCTGAGGATTTAATATTGCCAATTTCTCCAATTTAATATTTAACCAAAGATCACCAATTTAATATTTTTCTTACCCTACCCTAATGTAACACGCTTGCAATGGCCTTGTTTTGGTTTCAGTAACAATTAGGCGATATCTTCGCTATATTAATGATCGACTTTAGTGAATTTCCCCCCACACTTCCACATTTTCTTTTCTCCTTTTTTATTGATACGACATAACGTTTCTATCGCCAACCAGCGGACCTATTTGTTAATCTTTCTCCTTTTTCTTTGATCATGAAATATGCAGGCAGATTTAATGAGAAATTAGAACCCATTTTTCTTACATTCACCAATACTCACTGTACACTACTTCCAATGTCATGAAGATCGTTCTCTGTGAATATTCATAGCATATTATGAGATTAAATCTTGAATTGTGTAGTTTTGAGAGTATAGGTTTGGTGAAATGTGGCGTTAGAGTCACCATACTTTTACTGCAAGGTTCTCTGTTTAACATACAATCTGGATGACGCAGTACTGACCTATATGTGCTTGCACGTGGTAATCATTCCGAGACCATTACTATACCAACCATATAAACCACATTCCTTCATAAATTAAGAGAAGCATTATCTGTCTATCGTTATTGTCACAGCCATGGAATGTTTCCACAGTTGAAAGCTATAATTTTTGCTGGAAGATATGATCTTTGCTGAATCATTCTACCTGATCCTTTGTGCAATAATACAATGAACAAAATTATCTTTCTTCTAGTATCATAATCTCTTTCTTCTGCACGGTGGCTCTCAATTTGTCAGAATATCTATTTTGGAGTGTTAATTTGCTGATATTTTTACAATCGCAGATTCAAATAGTGAATGACTTTTATTTCAAAATGTAGCACCCGGGTTGTGATAAAGGCTTATCCATGGTTATTAAAGTGTATAGTAGAGTCGTCGTACAATCTTGACAATGGATCACTGGACATGAGGCTGCCTTAAATGAATGATACGGAACATAGGTACGATACATGAATTGGTTTTTAGCTTGTTATCTGAGGAGCAAGAGAATGAAACTCTCTTTATAAATGGGAGTAGAAAATTGCGTGTGATTTTAGAGTAAATCTCTGGTTTTAAATACGAGAATGCATGCAATTCTTGATATTCAATAAATTTATAGAATTTTACCACCTTTTGTCGGGCAATCTCAACCAGCATGCTGCAGTTTATGTCACTATTGTAGTTTATACAACTATAACGATATCTGCGAGTTTTTGCGTCAAAATTCGCGTGAATCACTTTGCGATTTGCAAATTAATTCTTGAGAAATACTGCCAAAATGTGAGACTCTGCAGACAATGAGAGTCAAATCGGTCAGAACTGCATCTAAACTACAATAGTTGATTCAGAGTTTTTTTCTATTACGCAATTCTATCAAAAATCCTTGCCATTCTATCTTTGTCCCCTAATACACCACTCAAATAGAATATTATATTTCCTAGCTAATTTAAGAGAAGTAAGAGTTAAGACAGTAGTAGATGAAAGTTCAATTTTTGCATGTTCATTATATGACTCTAAAATGAAAAATAATTTTCTTTCAATACATTTCGCAAATATGGAACAAATATATTTATCACTGAAAATAAATCATCCTTTATTATGTTATCAACTACCTAGTATTTTATGAATCGTAGAGTTATGAGTTTCCAGTGACACATGTTCCTTATTTAACTCTAAAAGGTTTAAATTTACAAACCTGTAACCGTTCCTTCTCGTTTGCCAAGTAATTCGCTTTTATCCGTTGAGCATTTTAATTTTTCCTACCTGATTTATTTCCCTTGTCCGAATGATTGGAATTGTAACATGATTTTCTGGTCAGTTTTGTTCAGCACTTTCTCATTAGATTGAAAGCAGAGTTTTAAATCTCAAAAAAATGATGGTTTAAAGTTGTTCCTCTCTGCTCTTTTCATAGTTTCGCGAGGTTCAAATCCTGAGACTCGGTAATTTCAAGCCACGCTAGTAAGCGCGGACGATTTTTCTCGACCTTGGCCATTTCTCAGTAGTTTCCCTTCGGACGCCCCGTGTGCCCCAACCGTTTCGCTCTCACCGGAATAAATCCTTGTGCACGGCACCCCTCCCCATCTCGCCTCCTCGCTCCAGAAATCGAAGCTTATTACGAGGCCTCGGCCGCTCACTAATTGCGGGAGATAGCGGCCGTGGTCGAGCGCGTTTCCACGAGTGTCCGCAGAGGTGGCTCTGACGTCGCTTCAATTATTGCCGCATCCCCACCAAATGACTGAAACCGGAATGATTTGGATTGCTTGGCGCCCTGTTTACCGAATGCGGTCTCTTCCACATGTTAGTCCTCCGCCTTGGGGCGCCCTTTCAGAATTGCGGGGCCTCGCAAGCGCGAGCTCTAATCACAACTCAGCGTCCGGGGATGGTTCTCCGTGTTGAAGCACTCGACTCTTCCGGTGTGCATGTTGCCTTCTACGACCTCGTTCGAGCGAACTAAATCTTAATTTCTGATCGGAATCTCTGAGGAGAGCTTGAATTTCTTCGCTGAAAGTTATAGCGGTTGAGTATCTTTTTTTCAGGATTAAGAAATCATTTTCTGATTTGACTTTCTGAAGCGCCTTCGGGGAAAAAAGTAGAAAACCTTGGTTTTAAAAACTAGGTAAAGTGCATTCCTCTAAAAAACCAAAGGTATATAGATAATTTTCTCTTAATATAGGGCCAATTCTTTAACAAATTCATATCATCTTATTATTCTTTTTTTCCTTTCCCAATTTCAGGCCAAGAATTATTTGTTCGGAATTAGTTACCTACACCTTCTATCCCAGGTCATTAAAAACTCTCCTTTTGATGCCAATTCTGATCACTTTATCCATGTTGGCTACCTAATGGCTACGGATTCGAATTCCGCCATGGTATGGATGTTGTGCTTGACTTAGGATTAAGATCGGTGGTTAATCGTTGCGAAATAACCTTGGCCGTTGAGCACCTGAACCCCAAGACTCCTACTAAATAAGCTTATATGTGATAATTTTTTCTCGTGTATTATTATTGACTTTCGTATGAGAGCCTAAATTTATCATCCTTGGTTACCAGGAGAAGAACGCTCTGTCTGGGCAATTTTCCTGTGTTTCAATTCAACCTGTCCATCAGATACCGTGTTTATCTTCAACTTAAGTATAGATGCAGTATCTAAAAGCGTCCTTAAAATAATGTCTACTAAATCAGCCTACATGTAGCCAACAGGATCACTTCTGGTGTTTAAAATCTATCTTATTAACTAATATCCACCAAATTCGCATTTAAGTTTACTTTATTCCCTATGTCATTTAACACAACACTCTTCGGTCTTAATGGAATCGATTTGATACGCAGGAAAAAAGCACATGTATGAATGTAGAGCGTAGAGATATTCGTTTTACCGCTGGCATTCCTCGATTTTGACCTCAAAATTGTCAAATTTTCGAACCGGTTTGAATTCTGCAAAGCGTAGTATCTTCAGTTCAGTCTTCAAAACCTTAATTTCATACCAGCAACGGAAAACTCGCGTGGAGCCCTCTGTGACCTCGCAGTGTCAAGCTTAAAGGCGAGCTCATTAAGGCTTTAGTACGCAGTCGTTATGACCTTTTGTGCCATGGGCGTGGCAAAAGCATTTGCCTTTAAAATGTTGCGTCTGCGCTGTTTTAGCTAACTCTAAATTACTTGAAGGCGTTTGTAGGCATAGGGTGGCAAAGTAGTTCATGTGTCATTTGCCTTGGGGGTTTATTTTTCCATTACATTGGATTATCTCTTGGGAAGATCCTGTATGATTGATGTGAATGACGCATGTCATTGCCGTCGCGGGACGTTGTAAAATTCAAATGAAACATTTCTAAAAGTGAACTGACGTCTGGTAAAATAGCGTGCTATGCATTGGAGGGACTCAGTAGAAGCTGCTGGGTTCTGCATTGTGTTCCACTGCGTAATGACTTCTCTTTTTAATTCTGCATGGAGCCCTTTCATGCAGATATGGCTTTATACGACTTGAACTGATAGTACTCCCTTCGCTTTTGATGAAATCCCTTTTAAATTGTGATTGTAACTGATGATCATTTTTTGTAGATTTTTGTAAAAACTACAGTGCAAAATACTGTGGAATAAAGGCGCACTTTGAGCTAATGTTGATTTCTCTTCATCCCTTTTTGTCTCGCTTGATTATTATATTTTAAAATTCACTATCTTCACTGAAAATGAATGATGGCGATAATGACATAGACTTGCAATGAAAATGAATATTGACAATTGTTTTGCAGCAAACGATTCAAGAGACAATTTTTCTTTTAAAATACAATTGATCACGGTAAGAGTCTGAAATAATACTTTGATGTTTACACTACCTCCAACCATTGTCCTTATTCAGCTATGAGATGTCACTGTGCCTCTGAAAAATAGTATGTTAGTACAGGTACGGAATTTATTTCAATATTCCATTCATCAACATTTCAAAACCTTTTCTAGCAAAATTTCTTTGAGTTGATCAAATTCTGAAAAAATATTATTTGAATAAATAAACTGTAAAAATGGTAAAACCTGAATTTTCAACAAGTTCATTATTCAAAGTTGTCTTTTAGATGATCTCATCACCATCCTGCCCGGTGCTGCGTTTACTGGCAGCAGAATTCTTGTCTAAATGTGCTTCACATCGCATAAAGGCGTAAATTATCGCTGCCGTACAGCTAGATCAAGAGGAAGTGCTAATTCCACACTTACCCTTAGCAAGTACTATCCTGGCCATGGGTCTCGTTACGGCCAGTGTTCTTTGTCCCCGATGGACTTGGATTTATGCTGAAGATAGCGGACGTTGGAATTAGGTTGGCATCAGCCTACACGGAAACTGTATCTGCCGTGCTGTTCGATGACAATTAGAGACTTGAGATTAGATAAGCGATCGGGAATAGTGAAGGTAGTTGGAGGAGCTGAGGAACATTGATAAGCGATACCTCATTTCCCTTTCCCCTGTTCTCCTTTCTCATCACCCGACTAACGGTGTTCTGACATCCTCTGCCGAGCGTTAAACCAGCGAATCCCATAAAATTTCGCAAACACCTGATAAGATCCCATTCGATGCGGACTAAATCTTTTGCATGACGTTCATCCTCGGCTTTCGTGATCAGGTGGAGAGGCGGGGTCAGGTGTGAGGAGGTGGGGGTTTGGTGACCTGAGGAGAGGCATCTAGCAAAGAGAGGTGGTGCCCGGGCCTCCCACCACAGGCCGGTGGTGCCCAGGGGCAAATTGCATCGTTGTCGGGGGCGGGACGACCCCTCTCCAAGGGGCTGCGTTTTGGGGGCGGGACTAATATCCGAGGCGAGCCAACGAATTGGCAACCGCGTCAGAGACCACATCTCCAGTGCATGCCTCGCCCCTGTGAGAACCCCGAGGGAAATTCCTGGTATTGGCGTCTCATGCGCTTAATAAGTTGCACCGCTACGGCCTGCTATGCTATTTGCCGTCGAAAGCGGCCCTTCGGAGGTGAATGCACCCACCGAATCGCGTGACCTTTGGACAATGGTTCTCATATCTTTAGCAACGATTTTGTCGTGGATATGGATAGACCTGAAAGGCGGCCATTGCGGTAGGAAATTTCGTGTGTAGCATTGATCTAACTTTCTTTTTACTTTGTTAACTTGCATAGCATTCAACCATAGCTATCTTAGAATCAAAATCATTTCTGATTATCTAGACTATTTATCGTACTTCAAGTGAAGTAACCATAAACTCGTATATCATTCGGTTACAATCTCACTATCGGAGTCTATACCAAATTAAGAATTGCCCTGGGTGTTATTTTCCATGGTAATAACTCAACGCCTTTCAGTACCATTTGTGTTAAATATGAAAACGACGACAACCAGTGGGTGGACTTCGCAAACGAAAAACAGTTTCCCTTATCCTTTACAACATAGCAATATAAAGTTTCCTTTCTTATGAGCGATTAGCACTATTTAATGAATGGTACGCTTATAAATTTACAGTCTTCGTGATGGCAAGGTTTGAAGTGTGGAATTCATGGTGACTCAGTTCCAGAATATGAAGGATATTTTTCTTATTATATTCAAGAACCCGCATTTTTAAGATTTTCCCAGATTTCGTCACTAGTTTTTTTTCTTTAATAAGGGTAATGAGGCGAAAACAGCCTCCCCATTAAGAGAACTAAGGCATTAAAAAGTATTAGAAATATTGTGTTATTGAAATAAGATGAGAACATAGTGAATTAGCAACGAGTTTGGCAATGACGAAGCACGTGTATGACTAGGAGCATGACGATTATACATATTTGGACAATTCATTTTTTTCCTTCAATTTGCAATTTATTCATGTCTGCATAAATTACGAGTAATGCACGTCTATAAGGCTTCATATGTTACTTTGCATTTTGAAGGAAAAGTAGAACTAGTAATAACTGTACGGCATGATATTCATGGAAATATCTCCTTACGTACTTAGTATAATAATACGCTTCATTTAAGTAGAGCATGTTTGGTGTCAGTCACCCCCTGCCACATACCCTCGTGGTGACTCGCAGGATAGTACGTTGATGTAGGTAGCGTGGCAAGGTAGGTGCATTAGTTTGTGGAAAGCTGCGTCCAAAAATTGATGAATAATAAGCATAAACTATAGTTCCTTTCTGTGATGAAGAACCCAATCCGCATCTGGAAAAAAATTTTAATACTCGTAATAAACGGCGATAAAAAGAGTTGAATGGTTTTCCTCCATTTGTAAAGTGAAGTAAAATAGGAGAAATCGACAATTTTAAGGATCTCGGAATCGTTTCAGTAGTTTGCGTTCCCATGGAAAATAAGATCTCCCTTTTTGGGCTTGGTCTGAACTTCAGGTAACGTAGTCTCGAGGTTGGAACAAATTAATACTCACCAGAGAATGCGCATGTAGAAGATTTCACGTGGTCGTGAAATCTTCTTGGCTCAGGCAAATGATATTCATCGCGGAAAACTGCGCGTGACCTCGCCGGTATTGTTCTCCATGCCCCTTTCATGAGTCGGTACGTGGGTGGAAGAGTGGTTGTTTGCGAAGAAGGGAAACGCAGGAGCTAGACGCTGAAGAGAGGTTGAGGTCGAAAGGAGCCGTGTGGGAATGCTGGGATGTTTGAATGACAATGGTGGCCCTTATCGGCGTCGAGAGGTTTGGATGATTAGGACGTCACACCCTGGATCCCCAACCAGCACCCACCTCTTTTCGACCACTGGGACCGCAACTGCTGCCCGAGGCTTTTGTGTGCACCCTGAGCCCATCTTCTTTCTCCCTCTCTCTGGAGGGAAAGGGTAGGGCTTCCTTTGGACCCTGGCTCGTTTGTTTTTACGCTCTAGTGTCGCTCGCTCGCCGAGGGAACCGGCGTTTAGGGGGCCCCGCAGAACGGCCCTCCGCGAGTCCTATTGCGTCGGATCGGCTCGGTAAGGTCACCCGTGTGGGGTCTTATGGGTAAAGTTTCAAACGCGCGAGCCCGGTCACGTTGGCCTCCATCTGCACAACCCGAAGAGCGAGTGGTTAATAATAGCCCGGGTTTCGAAGTCAGGGGGGACAATTTTGGGGATTGGGGAAAATGGATTTCTAGGTAACAACGCAGGACTCTCTAGCGTCTCGCATTCCATTCATTCCTGTTATTTTACCTTTCCTGATTCTTTCGTCCGTTACTTGCGATTACTGATTCGAATGAGATCCATAAGCAGCTATAAATGAAAAGGCACCGTGTGATTTGACAGTAGGAGATTTATTTCGTAGCCTAGGTTACTCTCTTGAATAAAATGTTGATAAAAAGTGAAGCGGAATAAGGGTACGAGATTTTGATACGAGCCGCAAATCGACTTGCAGCTTTATATGGCCAAAGCGATTTTAAACGTTTCCATCATGCATAAGCTTTTACCGTTATCAGCAAATACATTTATTTTCATTGGGAAAGGTGTATACCTACGGAGTGATTTGTTATTTTTCATTTCATGTATTATTTCAAATCTATTACCACGCAATAGGATTGTAAACCATTACAATGATAACATGGTGTTTAAAGCAAATCGCATTTCATATCCTATAATGCATTCGTTGGTCATATTTTTGGAATCTGTCGTTATGATATTATATTAAATAATGTATATGTATTTCATCTTTAGGAAGTGAAATATATCTTTTTTATTCTGTAATTTTTTAAGGTTCTTGTAGCATTTTTGGTCATTGTGAAGTACCTGTTTATGTGGAAGTCAGTCAATTGTTAGTGGCCAATCAAACATATCAATATGTAACTATGTAGACGGGAACGCAGCTTTATATTTATTAAAAGAAATGATTGGCGAATTTACATTGTGGAAGTTAGTTTTCATTTTAAAAAAGAAAAAAATTAGTTCTTTTCCACCAATATATTTAAACAAATCTACCGGTTTCGGCCTTCTCAGGCCATTCTCAAGATCACAGTGATAAGATAAGCTTTTACCGTTATCAGCAAATACATTTATTCTGATTGGGAAAGGCGTATACCTACGGAGTGATTTTTTATTTTTCATATATATAAACTGTGATCTTGAGAATGGCCTGAGAAGGCCGAAACCGGTAGATTTGTTTAAATATATTGGTGGAACTTAGTTTTTTTCTTTTTTTAAATTTATATTTAATGTCCAAGTAAGAACTAAGTTTTTCTTTTTTAAAATTTATATTTAATGTCCAAGCATTTGTGTATTGAGTCATATACTGTGGTAAATAAAGAGTAATTGACCTCTGAGATTATTGATATCATATTTATTTTCATTGCCTTCTCTACTTGGTTCTTTATCTATGTGAATAGAGAACTTTCGACCCCTTCATATATTTTTATATCACTTAACAGAAAAGACCAATTATCCCGGACTTTTGATGTTTTTTATATACCCAGCCATAAAAAAGAAAGGATTATGTGATAAGCGGGCGTAATAATGACTTTTGTGCAGTACAAGGGAACGCAAGCAAGCATCGTTGACTTTTAACGACAGTGGGATAAGTTGCGCGTGACAAATATCTAAAGGGTGTGGTGTTTGGTCTCCAGAAGATTGTATAGCAGGGTGTGGGTCAGACCCAGTCGAGTGAACTGTTAGGATGTTTATCGTTAAAATCCCTCTTCCACGAACTGCCGGAGCAGGGTGGAAGGGTAAGTGGAAGTGCTAGGTGACATCAGGGTCCAAATGGGGAAGGGGAACAGAACCCCTTTTGCCGCGAGAACGTAGTAACGATAATACTCGCGGAGGCGAGAATCGGTTGGTGGTGGGGAAAAAGGAGTCTTCGGAACTTCTCGAGTCTTAACGACGTATTCGGTGCGGGAAGGCGGGAGAAATCTGGTTTTCTCCAATTCCATTAAGGAGTGCGTCTTGCGGAATGTTACTTCTCTCGCAGGGAGCGGGAGAACGAGGGGGGAACGGAATGGGTGACTGGTTTGGGGAGGGAAGAACGGGTGGTTACCGCGCCTAAAAGGGAATGCGGACGTAGGAGTGCCGGAATAGCAGTGGGACGGCAGGGGTTAAGGGATTCCTGTGGGAGGAGGGTATGGAGCGGGGGATACGAGACCGCGATGTTTATTTTGGGAAAATATCCCTTTGAAAGTAATGCACACAAGATTATTTATGCTCCAAACGGATATGTTTATCGAGAAAAATGACCCTCTTCCCCGTTGGCCTAGCTGTGTTTAATTGGAAGTGCTAACTCGATTAAATCAACTATGGCAAAGAAAATACTGATGCTCAATTACAAAAATGCGCTTACGAACAGAAGAAATATATGCATGCTTCTTGTAGTCGTGTTTCTATTTAAGCGGAATAACTGAATATATTCACACGTTATCAAGATTGCGCAAATATGGCATTACCAGAAAAAGGTTTTTATTCCTTTTCGCAGTGAATAATTATAGACGATCTGTCGATTAAGCTTAAATTATCACACATTTAAGAAAATAATTATTATGGTGATGAAATTAGTTGGCACAACAATAATAATAAGAAATATTTTGCTATGAAATATGCTTTTAATCATGGCTGTAAAATGACTGGTCGTAAATTATTGTAGTATAATAATGTTTTTTGTCGTATATTCAAATGTGTTTTTCGCAGATAGATGACGGTGACCGACCAAATAGAAGTATTGAACATATTAAGTTCAATATCGCGACATAATATTCTGCCGCGATAAATAGGCAGAATTGATATTTTTTAATGGTAATAAAAACAATTATTTTGCTGGTTTACCAACTAGAGCAATGCTCAAATCTAAACTTGAATAAATCCTTTAGAGAATTAAGATCCATACATTCTTATTTGAATGGCTCCAATCAACTGTATTTTACGAGATATCATTTCTTCGCCTCTATTCATCCTCTACCCCTGTTTCATCGGTGCTCAAAATATTCTGAAATACAAATTCAAAATTACTTGTGCAGGCTTTTGGCTTAACTGTAAATTTTGGTCGTACAAGCGTGAAGTTTAACCAATTTTTGGAGATATGAAAGGACGACTAGAAGGTGAAAAATCCATGCATTGGAAAAGTGAATCCGTGCTGCTGTATTTTATATAAAAAAATTCTAGTGGATTTGGGAAGCGTTATTTTGGTTCTTTTTTTTCTACTCGATGAAGACATAAGCAGAAAGGAGGTAAAGAATGAACTTTGCAAATGTTTTTGTATTTGTTTGAGATAAATAACCCGTCTCAGGTTGTAAATTACAAAATTATTATACAAAATGTTTCAAAATAATGAAAGCATAGTATTAATCTAAGTTAAATTTTGGGAGAAGTAGGATGTATCTAATAAAGGTTCAAATTGAAATATGTCTGTTGAAGGAATTGAATTGTGCCGATTAATATAAAGCTGAGTAGAGAGGGAAGAATTTGATAGATGAAACTAGAAGAAGGCAGACTGTGGATGGAGAATGTAATTAAGGGCAATGGGGTTTTGAAAGAATGTTGTGTAAGCGTGGAAGAAGGAGGAGAAGAACGGGTAACTTGTATAGAATGATGGAAGGGAGGAGGCATGAGGGGCTGAAGACGATCATAGTGTGAAATCTAGGGGTGTGGAAGAATTAAATGTCCATTTATATCTTCATTCACTGGTACCAAACTACTACTACTAATAATAATAATCTTTGGTTTGTCACCGCTGGAGAAATTATGAGAGTTGGAAGTGAATATGGGTACCGAAATTTGATGGAAGTCAGAATGAATAGGGAGAGGAGGTGAACCAATAAATCATGGCTAGAAGTGGTGAAATAAATTCTTAAGAAGAACGTTAGAATTGTAAGGAGTAAGCCAATGAATAAAGGGAAGAAGTGAAATAACTTGAGTCAAGGATGTTTGAAATTGAATAACTTTTTGTGTTGCAGAGGTTCCATATGATAACTTTTTATATGACATGCTTATATGTTTCTAATTTTTTACTTACTTCAATGATTTGGACAATATTTATGATCATTGTCATAATTTGCTAGTTTCATTCACTGGCTCGATATTCTCAAATGTTTGCCAACTTGCGGCTGTTGTTTGCAGCTCTGTATTTTAGAAGGTGTCAGACGATTTTAAGATCACTTGTGCCGTAGGATAATTTGGGATAGCGGAAAAAGGAAAAACGCTTTGGAGTACCGAAAGTCAAAGAAGAGCATAGTGACCTGGCCACACTCTGAGACACAGTCGAGGACATGACGGAAGGAAGAGTTCCACGAGGAACACCAACAGACTACTCAAGACAAATCAAAAATGATCTGGGGAAGCAGAACTACACGGACGTGAAGTAATTGTCTAGAAAATGCGATAATTGGAGAGCTATAGGAAAACAATCCTCGATTTGAAACAATAATAGCAGTCATGAACCGTCAATTGTCCAGAATATCACGACTTCTTCCTTCCCAATTTAGCTGCTAGCAATGCTCACTTTGTACCATTAAATTGCACGTTATCGATAACTGATACCAAAGAGGTTTTTTACTACTTCCTAGAATACAGTAAAATATAATATAAAGAATGAAATCCGTAGATTCTGGCGATATTGCGTGGTATTCGAACATATCAGAAAAAACACAAAATTTGCAATTTACCACATAAAAACTTTATTCCGACCCGGGTTTCGTTGGCACTGCAACATCGTCAGGTGAAAAATAACATCCATAGTGCGCTATATATAATATGCGGGGATGTGAGGAGTGGGGAAGAGGCGGAAGAAGGGGGGGGGGGGGGGGGCGGTGGAATCTTCCCTCCTCAACATTTCCCTCCTCAACGACCATTTGTTCAACACCAGTTCTCCACTTCTCTCCATCAGTTTCCCACAGTGACCCCCCTACGCCACTACCCCCCCCCCTGTTTTGTATGCTACGCTTCACGCTTCGAGACCTAATCGGCCTCTGCCACCCCAGCCACCCTCCACCGTCTTCGAGGACTTAGATGACCGGCGCCCACTCCGGATTCCGCCCACACGGAGACCATATGCGGCAACAGATCGACCATGGTCAGTGATGAGGTCCCTTCCAGCCCCGGGACCTCGACCCTTTGTTTCCCCTGTGACAACAAGTCGCACCACGTGGCACCTTAGTTGAAGCCGTGACAATGCTTCCAGGATCCGAAGTGTGGAAACCCTTTCCCCAATGAGACTTTTTTTAAAATTCTGTGTTTCCGCCAGTTGATGTGTTTATGACCCCCCTTCCCTCAGCTCCGCCTCATACCCTAACCCCGGCACCCTTGCCCTCCCATTCACGTGTCTTTCCTCTGCCCGCCAATAGGCTTTCCACCACCCCCCCCTTCTTCCGCCTCTTCCCCACTCCTCACATCCCCGCATATTATATATAGCGCACTATGGATGTTATTTTTCACCTGACGATGTTGCAGTGCCAACGAAACCCGGGTCGGAATAAAGTTTTTATGTGGTAAATTGCAAATTTTGTGTTTTTTCTGATAATATAAAGAAATGAAATTTTTAGGAATCCAGCATTAGAGCTGAAGGAATCAGCTTCAATATTTTATTTTAGTCTCTCATTTTAATTTAATACTTGTTAGTACTTGGGGAAATAAGTTTGTGATAGTATTATGGTCGTATAAAATCAAACTGTTCAATATGTTGCGTTCACGATTTACAGTTCCCGGGTACCTCTTTTAAATATACTTGTGTTTCATGAAATTGACGTGATATTCAGTTAGCGTATTTTCTTGCTTAAGCATTGACTTTTGACATATTTCCGTTTATTCATTGAATTAAAATTAGCTGATGAGAACACGTGTCTAATTTCTGGCAAACTTTAAATCTCTTTTTTCCAAAACTTTCAGCTTAAAAACTGCTCATGTAAACTTACTAAGCTTCGTATCATTGCCAAATATTTTTACAATGCTAAATACTCTCTATCCTTGTATTTTAATTCTATTTAAAATTAAAGGTAAAATTGCTATTTTGGCAGTATAAAACTAGCAAATATATGTAAACATTAATACAATACTCTTTATTCTGTTTATAATACCTCGACATTAACTGGTCTCTTCAACTCACCTTTGTGAAAGGATTGTTCCTCGGAATCATGTTTCCTCATTTCTGTTTTAGCTATTACAGCTAACTCGTTTGACAGACGAATGGGGAAAATAAATTTTATAATGGTGATATTGTTTTTAAAATTCATTCTCCAACATATTATCAGTGTAGAAGTCAAGGGAACCACGCCTGGTATTAAATCATCCATATGGTTCGTCGGTCGCAAACATTAGTGTGACACTAATCGCAATGAATTACTGCCATTTACGGCTTTCGCCGGGTAACCACTAAATTTTACGCCGCGCCTTACACAAGGTAGTTATACCTTGTCTGCACACGGCATCAAATCAAGGTAATGGTTCACGCTTTGCTGTGTCATTCGCGTGGAAAAAATTTATCTTTCTCTTACATTTGCATTCGTCGCATTTCAAAAACGTTTCCATGCACGTATCTTTCAAACTCAATAGATAATGTCATGCGACTTTTATTTACGCAACTATCAAGGGTATGAAGTGTATGTTATTGATTGAATTGCCATTTCTGAATGCGGTGAAATTAAATTAAATTTCTCTGAGTGCCAGTAAATCAATTTCTCTTTCTTCATAAAAACCTTATCGGTACTCTCAGTCCGAAAGAAACCAGAAGACTTCCATCAAACTCATAAATGTCCCTTATATATTAGACGTCCGCTAGCTGATTAGTTGGAGAATTAAGTTTTAATATGCGACAACTGCTAAGGTTATGCTATGAGTGTAACCGAACTTAATGTAAGTTTAATTTTTGGGCAAACGCAACATCCATGTCCATGGAATAAAAAACCACTGTATATATATATATATATATATATATATATATATATATATATATATATTTTTTTTTTATAATGTCAAACTTAATGCTAAAATATATTTGCAATAATTTACTTCAGTAAGTTTTTGACCGTTGGAATGTAATAAAATTCTTCAGATGCTGTAAATTCCTTGCGGGTTTTCCACGGGGTCAGGTACTCTGCTACCGACGTTTCAATGCCTAGGTCGGGATTACGATGAAGGTTTTCTGATGTGACGGAAACGGACGGTGGCATTGTTGAAGCTAGGAGAATGGGAACGCAATGAAGCTAATCATAACGGGCGGACGTTGACGTGCCGCCGACGTACGTTGATGAAAGATTGTCAAGGTCTAGCTTTCCCGTCACGTTGGTTTCCGTCAGCCAATCACAAGTGACTTGAATATCAAGCGGGGGTAAATGTTCGGATGAGGGTGATACTTTTCTAACATGTTTTTCGACCATTGAAAATCGTTCTCTTTCGATTAAATTTTCAATTCACAACCTGCTGTGTTCACACTTCACTTACGCTAGAAAAGTTTTGGAAAAAGATAAAAACTTGTGGTTTTACAGCAATTTGAACCCAAGAGGTGACTGTTCGACGCGCCGCCATATTGGAAAACGGCAAAACGCCAGTGAAAACGGCACCTCCAACAATTGAGCCACTACGTTGGCGTTCACCACCGCCGTCCGTTTCCGTCACGTCAGAAAACGTTCGTCGTAATCCCGACCTAACTTCGCCATCGTCCTCAGGGCGTTGATGCCGGTTTAAGATTTGTCGCCCTTATATATGCTCCCGATCGGGTCAGGTGGCTACTGATTGGCTGTTGTCTCTCTTCCTCCTTGCTTCTTTGATTTTGCGGATTATGGGTATCCACGATTGGCTGAGACGCCCTGAGGACAATGGCGGATAACCATTGAAACTTCGGCAGCAGAATACCTGACCGGGTGGAAAACCCGTGAGGAATTTACAGCATTAGTTCGCTGGGAAAGAACCAAATCCTATATAAGTTCTTCAGATGTATTCCAAATGCCTTTATATGAAATCTGCACTCTTATCAGCAGCATGCATAATCCCAAGCTCATCACAACGTATCATAGCTTACATTACCCAAAGATTATTTTTGTAAACTCTTCAAGCTCCATCACCCTCACTCCAATACCTACGTGTTCTTTCACGTAAATAAATTTTCTTCTCCAGATTTAGCATGATAAAAGATGCAAGAGTGTGCTCGATCTGCACTTAGACCTTACTGATTGAATGCGAAGATATGCCGATGCGAAAGACAGAAGGTCCCTCATTTACGGGTGAATGTAAATAGAGAAATGTGAGGATGCACATTACAGATCTCCGCTTCTCGGCTTCTCTTTCAGAAAGGTCAGAGAATGAATTGTCGTTTATCGCATTCCTTTGGTGCTTTAGGCTTAAATTAGATAAAACGCCTTTTGTATCTCAATGTTTCCTTGTAATAAACGACATTTTCCAGTATTTGTCAGAACCATTAAAAAATATGTTAATAAAATATATAATGTTGCACTTCATCGATTGTTTTCACGAATGTGATAAAGTGTATGCATTTATCTATTTTCAGATTAGGGACGATACAAGAAAAGTTCGCTTGCATACTCATTGCAAATATTAGTAGCTTTTTCTCGTTCCCGCAACCTTGAAAAATAGAACATATACAAAAGCCGACTAGTATACCTAATGTTTTTTTGTCACGATGTAGAGGTAAAGATACAATGTAGTTGTGTAATGGAGGCTTGAGTAGAGGGTATGAATTGAAAGATGTATTTTTCCATAATAATTCCTAGTAGTAAGTGCTTATCTCTTAGTAAGAGCTCGTTAGTAATTCCTCGTGAGTACTTCTTATGCTCATTTGTTTGTGTGAACGCACGAGAATAATGCTTGTCAGAGATAATCACGTAAGTAATTGAACTAATAATTGTCAAAAATCCAGTTTTGATTCACATTTATCAACAAAGTAATTTTACACAGAACTTATCGTGTACCTAATGCCCCTTTATTTTATGTAAAGTATTACCTATATATCTTCCATAGCTGTTATAGTACAAAACGTAATGCTTTAGTCGTATTATAATGCTCCTGAAAATTTTTTATTCTCTGAAATTTATTAAGGTGAGTTTTTTAAAACTCCCCTATTCAAGTTTTTTTTCGTTTTAATCCTCAAAGATGTATTTTTTAAATGTCCCCTTGACTTTTTATGTCAACATAGCCTGCCAATGGATAGGTTAATCGATCCCTCAACTTATAAGAAATACCTAGTCATTAATACACGTAGATAACTCCTATATAATTTTTATTGATACCATAAAAAGGAATTTCTTTCAACTAGAACATACTGTCAAGACATGTGCCAATGTAAAAAAGGTACTGAATATTCTCTAAACATTCAGGAAAGGGAAGTTTTTTGGTAGCTTATGTTTTTGTTACTTGATGATTTGAGACAGAAATGTGTATAAGTTAAGTTTTTAAGGTACATGTTTTTGTTGCTTTCTCTTACAGGAAGCACAAAGATCACTATTTACACTACTTCGCAGTAGTTTTAATTAAAATATAAAAAATAAGATATAATATATATAAATATTTCCATACACATATAGTAGATGGTCTGAAGGAGAAGAAGTTGTCTTGTGGTGCAATTCGTAATCATCTAGACTGTAGGATAAAGAGTATTTTCTTTTGGGAGTACACTCTTGAAAACTTTGTGTGAGGTTTGAGGAATTTATCACTTGTAAGGGAACAACTTTTTTTAACGTTAACTGCATAACGTTAACATATATTTTTCCTTACTTTCCGTTTGCCGTATAAAAACGTTTTCGAACGAGTTCGAAAAGTAGCTCAGTAATCACTCGAGGAAATCTCATGAATAAGTAATGAATTTCGCGACAGGAATAGTCGTAATACATCCAATTCAATACGCAATCACACCAAATACATGATGATAGCGACCAGTCGTCCGCAAAATTGTATCTAATGGAACAATTTATGGCTAGGCACGTGCTATGGTTGTTTTACAGAGGAATCTGAGTAGGATTGCTAAATTGGAATGTGCCGTACTGGGGATGAGTTTTTCATCATGGACTACGGATTGATTGTTTAATTAACTCTTCTAGAGGGAATGACTCTTTCCTTTGATCAAGGGTGGAAATTGTTTGCCTGCTGTCGTATATCTTGATTCAATAGAGAACTCAAAGGGAGTCATTACAAGTAAAGGGAGAGATGGTTATTGTTCTTAATGTTAAGAGGCAAAACCCTACTGGTCTATCAATGGTTTAATTATTACAAAACCAATTCCAGGTAAAAGGTTTCATTTCAGTCCATTGGCGCCAATGGTTCTCAATTTTCAATCTTCCTTACTCGTAAATGATCGAAATAATTTCCTGCTTCCATAGTTGGCGCAGTTTCTCATGTTTCTATTAATTTTATCTCCCTTCATTTGAATGTACCCCGTTTCCTGTATATCTTCACATATTTTAATTGCCTTCTACGGAGTAGGTACTCTCTTCGAGATGTGGTCAGTTTTTAAATTACTTGGTTTACTTTCCCTTTATATTTTACAATTACGTTGATTATGGACTAACAAACGAGTCATATTGACTAAATGAAAGCGAAAACTTTGTTATTCCACATAAATTTATTTGCGACCGGTTTCCACTTACAAGGTCATCTTTAGGCACAACTCAGTGTGAGAGTTGTGCCTGAAGATGACCTTGTAAGTCGAAACCGATCGCAAAAAAAATGATGTGGAATAACAAAGTTTTCGCTTTCGTGTAGTAAAAATGTTAAGCAAATTCCACCAAGTTTCGCCTGAGACTATCAAAACGAGTCATTAATGTGTTCAACTCATGTGGTCAATTTTCTTTATGTTGTCATACTGTTATTTCCATAGAGACGTCAACATTTCTTCTATTAATTAACGGTGCATATCCGAACACTTGACTAGCGATACTGTAATCGATTTCTCAGACACTCATATCGAGGAGAACGTAATGGAACGCTGGTTAAAAGCTGGGGTGGGCCCTTTGAGCAGTGACATCGTTCCAAGGGAACAGGCGTGGCCTAAGACAGTGAAGACCGTGGAACGGAGGAGTCGTGCAGTCGTAGCCATAGCATGGAAACCAACCCGCGAAACGACAAGCTCACTTATTTCCCCGACCCCCACTCCCTCCCCATTCCTGAAAGCGACGACACGGAGTGACCCACGGAGCAGAACGACTTACGAGCGGTCGTGACTAGAGGTTCCACGCTCATGTTAGTCGAGCAAGGAGCGGGGAGAGGGAAGTAGAACGTCTTGAGAATGTCCTTGACAGGCGACGAGAAACTCTCGTCCCGTCGCCTCCTCGTTCTCCAGGTCCTTTCGGATAGGCAAGAAGGAATCTTAGATGCGTCCTTGATAACGGGACCGCGTCTCGATGCTGGGGAGCGCGGGAACTCCCTTGTGCTTTGATGGAGAGAGAGAAATAGATGGAGAGAGGCAGCGAAGGGGACTCGGCTGTGGCAGGGAAGGCGAAGTATTCTCGCTAATTGAAACCGAGTTATGCCTCGCCTGGTGCCCATTTTGGCAATTACCGCCTCCCCCCCATTTTGTGTTAATGCACTCTGGGATGCCTTACTCCTCCTTTGTACCCTGGCGCGTTGAGTTTGTCGCCTCTCCTCTCTCTCACTCACGACATTGTGATAGCCAAGGTCTGCTCGCTGATTCGCGGTCGGTTTTTCCGGCTCCACCACCGCGCCGACTCGTCTGAATCATACATGAAGAGGTGACAGGTCTCGGTTTACCTAATCCGGGTTTAATAGGTTGATTGTGAAAATGGCGATCCGCGTTGGATGGAAGGGAATGGTGTGGCTTTTGCGTTGCGGGATCCGTTCCTCCTCACCTCCCGCGTGCGAGTTTGTGCTCAGCCGTGCATCTGGAGACCAAAGCTGGCTCTGATTTAACTTCCTCGACGTCCTCCCGCTAATTGTTTCATGGCGGGATGAATCCCTGCCGTCATTGTTATGATCCGTCCAATGTCTTTCAAGTGAAGGCTAAACTCATATGCGCATGAAAATGACCTCGAACACCAGCGACTCACGAAAATGTATGTAATGAAAACCATCACCTGTACAAAATTATACTCCAGTATTTAGCTGAAAGTATATTAGCACAATATAATTCAGGAATAGAAAATGAGGGCATCTGCCATTTTTTCAGTGACTTGGACAAAACTTGGGCTGCTTAGTTAAATATTTTCTTCTCAATCCCCTCCACTCTTATGCTCATTAAATCCTACGCCAACTTGTTTAACCAGTTAAGGTATTTCGATCCATCCGTAGCGGAGTACTACATGTCATATAGCGGTAGATAAATATCAAAAGATTGCATGTTTGTGCTTTCACTAGGCATGATGCTATCAGGGCGTGTGGCGACTTCGATAAAGGAGTGGCGGAAACGCTACCATCGTTGCGCCGTCACGTTGATCCGGGTGTCTTTTTCCTGTAGATTATGCTCTCAGCGTATCTATTCTACTTCGCGTTATGCCTCTGTTCAGGATACTTGGCCGTCTATCTAGGCCATCAAAGTAAAATTCTTGTGTCAACGATGTCCTGCACCCTTTCAAAAGAAGTAATAGGCGACCGACTCATTGAAGGCGAATGTAAGGGAATATAAATTCCTTTCGGGTGTTAGTGACAATCTTTACAGAAACATTGTAATTTGGAAAGAAGCCAAAAACTCGTAATTCACCTGGGCCCTGCGCAGTTCAGTTCTACTAATCCATACAAAAGGCGTACCTGTGAATTTTTTTGGGTGTTTTTCGGGATCATTGAAACCTATATCCATAAGCAAACAGTTTACGCACTGTAATACCCTTGCAGCCAGCGTTTCTGTTCCTAGAGCTAGTATTATGAAACCATGCTTCTATCTGATTTCTTCAATGGAACTCAAATGTAAGCAATGTAATTTAAGGTATGATCTTCAAATCTGTTTTTTTATAAATGTGAGAAAGAAAGAAAAAATGTAAACGTCGTAAAAGTCGGAAAATATTGCTATATAACAGTACCGGTGAAGTATGGGTTGGTATTAGGATTATACTTGAGCAAATTAAAGATCACCGTGGAAATTCATTTTATATTTCCTGATGAAATTAAGGATGCATAATGGTGTCTCTCGTTGATAACCATCCCACGAAGGGTATGGCAATCTTGTTGTCTCGTCGTTCCTTGATTAGTGGACTGGGATAGTTAGGGTTCATTCTGGTTTTATAAATGCGAAAAACTTACAAGTCGCAATCCGTCAGGCATAACTTTTGTCTCCATATTTTCAAAATGATTATGATGACTCAGCATAGCATAAGGAAGAATGCTGGTCACTTAATATTGCTGATTTGTTTGTAGTAGCTTGGGGTTATTACGCAGTGGCGTTATTACCTGGTGGCGTTCATCCAGTACCAATGAAAATATTTCCATTTTTATTGATGTGATGCTAACCAATATTTCTGTAATGTCTAATTTTAGTTTTCTTTGGTAAAATATTTCATAAAATGCAATAAAAACATCACATTAATATTTAAAACTGTATAAGGGATTATTTTCATTGGTTAACTTTCCTAATATGGTCCTAAATGTAAAAGTACTAGCCCCTCTTCGCGAGGAACCGAGTTCAAATCCCGGCTGTAGCAGATGATACCATCGGTAAATATTCCCCTACTTGCATGTGGAAAGCCTTTTGAGTTCAGTACAACGCCCGTGGTATGGGCCGTTAATCTATCAAGCCCTTGGTGCCTCTGGATGAGAGCAGGCTAATGCCGACACCGGGTTTCTCTCCATCCCTCGTCCTTAACCTTCCATTCCCATCCTTGTAACATTCATATCGGCCAGAAGAGCCTTTAAGTAAAAGGATAAAATTGGGAACAACAGATGATGATCACCCATTCTTGAAGCGAGATTTTAACTGTCGACCTCTAGACTTTTAAGTCCGTTAAGGCCGCTGTAACCACCGCAACCGCTCAGTTTCTACTTCAGTATGTGCCCTATTGTCAGTATAGCTTCACCACAATCCAGCGTTTTGCCCTTCTTTCCTTCATGTTTTCCTTTAATCGTTTGAGCGTTTACTGTAAATTCAAACCGTCCACTCTCGTGCCACCCCCAGTTCTCTTTACGACCCAGTCGCCGGGCGAATATTTTCCCTCTAGTCATTATTTATTCCAAATGGTACTGTGCTAACTCGCAGCCTCACGCCCTGCCCTCCCATTCTCTCATCTTGCCCTCATCCTTTTGCACACCACGGACCTGAATCGGAACACTCACTAATGGCCACCTCATGTACCGACCTGGGTCGCATTTTCTTCTCCGTGCACGGAATGACTGCGTTTCTTTTTCCTCTCGTTCTTTTTTTCCCTCTCGTTCGTTTTTTTCATTCTCCTTCCGGGCTGGAGGAGAGAGTATCACGTAAAGGAGGTTTGGATGCGTGCTTGCTTATCCTCCAAGAAACGTGGCAGGGAAAGTTATTAAAACCCCGCCTCAACAATGCCGAGTTTCCCGACCCCCCGAGTCGGGAGAAATTTTATTGGCGATGCGTTTCCTTCAGGGCACCCTCCCTTTCTCATTTAACGACCGTTTTCCCTTTTAATTTTTACCGCTCATAATCCCACTATGCTATAAATTTCATTCTTCCTCCTGATAATTACGATGAATCATCTCGCTGATGAGGAATCTTTTTTATTGCACGCTGAACTTGCCCAATGGATCGTCCATTGTTACACTTCGCTGCATAAAGAAATCACCTAAGCCTAAAGGCACATGAGTTTTAAATTCCATCTTCTTAAACCGTGAACAGGTTTCCTAGTATAATTTTTCGAATTACATTTTCGGGTTCAAAATTTTTAGAACTCACCGGGAAATGCTTTTTTATTTATGTATTTGAAAAAAGTCGTTATCTCATTATCCTATCTAAAACCTATAAGAAACAATAATCTACCATTATGTGTAGGGAGAGCTGATTGTAGAGTTTGATGAACTTTAATGAATATGTTTAAAATTATTGGAAGATGATACACACAATTATAAAAGCTTGCTGATCAGTTCAGTTGAATCTACGTAACTTTTCAGTCAAGAACCAATGAGCAATTCTGATTTTCACATAAGGTTCGGTCTAGGTAGCAATGCGGATAGAATGCTTCTTACGTAACGATGATGAGGGATTTAATGATGATATATGCCTTGCAAGTTCCTTGCATGGCCACTGAATAGGGTTATACATTACTAAGTAGTTGAACTTAAGCTTGGTACTGCCAGCAAGAATATTAAAATGATTTAGCAGGTTTGAAATATTTGAATTTTAGTGTTGGCTGTTGGTACATATTCGTTTACAAATGAACTATAGAGCTTAAGGAGGGTCTTTAAACCTTAAAGAATGTTGATATTAGACAGTTTAGTAGTTTATTTAAGTGCGTGATCCAAATACCGAGGAACCCCAAATCACAAAGCTTTCTTCTTGTTTGCATTGCAATATTAATTTTACCTTAATTCGTAAGTAGTTAACATCAGTGCTGTTTCCTGAGTTCACTGAAAATGCTTTTATATGGAACTCATTTCCTCTACAAGAAATGATAAAGGTTAGGGTAATTCAGAGTAAATTAATGATCCATTTTAAGGTTTGTGTTGTATGTAGATATGTCAACGGAATTTTTGTTTGAAATGCGTTTTATTGATGGGTGCATTTTGTATGAACGCTAGTAAGCTTACAAATGTTGTTATATATCTTCACTCATCCTCTATTCATTTAATTAATGTTATTTTCTTTTAGTAGAAGTTATCTATTCGTTGAAAATTAGTGAATTAGGATAGAAGGGCAAGTTTATAGCCGGGTATCATATTCACTATCTGTTAACATTTTATTACGACGCATTCTTCACGTTTCAATGAACCAGTTACGTTCACGTAAAACCACTGTTGAATAATTTAAAATACATGATTCATATATTTTTTATATTTTTCTCTATAATCACAGAAATGTTCCCAAAAGTAAAATTTACTTAGATTAGAACCTTAGTTTTTCGGAATTTCGTGACATAATTCGCCGAAGAAGAGTAGCCATCCCGCATTCGCAAGTTTCTCTCCCGCTAAATAATGCGCCCGTATTATATCATTCAAATTGAATTATATGGTTACTCAAAGCATTATCCTTCGTTATACTGTCGGTTTTATTATTTTAGGAGGTAAAAGTTATCCTTGAAGCAAATGAGAATGCCCGTTATTAAATTAGCCGTTATCAAACTTTTTGTATTCACTCCAATAAATGAGATGAATTTAAAAACCGTCCGACGCGGATTCTATCCTTTTTTCGTTTACCATTTTTCTATCTCTCGCAACCGGAAAATTCATTTTCTTATGAAATCACTGGCTCACAGTTCGCTACATTGATTTATTGACGTCTCGAGAATGAGATAAAATAAAATTTCCCAGAGTATAAGATCGGTAACAACAGAATTGACTCGAGGGATGATTGCAAAAGTTTAAAATCTCCAAGAAAAATAAGCAGGGGCGTAGGAGTTGCTCGTCTCCTCTTTCCGCGGTTTTCTCTTCCCTTGCATTCACCCCACTCCTTATCTACCTTGTCCTCTATCCTCCACACCTGTACTCCTACCTTTCTCTTGAAGTCGTTTCACCTTCCACGGCTCTGGCATCTCCTTTCTTCTCCGTTGAGTCTTGATTCATTACGCTAGCAATAATGCCTTCCGGGCGCATTTTTTTATCCCAATGTTTATTTTCAGCTGTGCCAAGCCTGTATACTTCCATTTCCACCTCACAATGCCTCATTTTCATTCTTGTTTTCCCTGTTTCGTTAATTACATTTGAATTTTAGATTAGATATCTCATTTCTTTCAACTTTTACGATGCTCAAGAAGATGTTTTAGTTATCGTACACTCAACCCATGTATCCTTACCTACCCACCTTTTTTAGACATTATTTTCAGTGATTTGAGTTTGTAACAAGAAGTTTTGAGATAACATGTTTATTTTAAGGATAATTTGCGGATCTATAGAATAAATTGAAAAGAATTTGTTAAAGATCATTTTGACCCTATCTGTGTACCTTTGAATGGAATCTAAAATTTCATCACATAGTTCCATCTGATGCACTGAGAAGCCATTGAGGTTTCTATAGAAGACGTTCTTTTAAAGACTTTTCCTAAGATTTCGTTTTCTTTTTGGCTCACCAAACCCCCAAATAAACCCCCCAACACACACCTCCGTTGTTAGTATTTGTTGCACCGAAAACATCCCTCGAGCCCTAGACATTTTTCTGTTCCTCCCTTTCCATTCTTCACCCAACCCTCCACCTACGTTCATTTCCTCTTTCAGTAATTTTCTTTTCTTTTGCCTCGATTGATTCATTATCCTAAGGAATGCCCTGCAGATTCCCGTAAAGCTCCTCTTCTTCTCTCCCATTCACTCGTCAGCTCGCCAGCGTTGTGTCAACGCTTCTCTCATTCCGCTCTCGCATTTCTTTGCGTATCCATCTCCATTTTATCCCGTCTCACGATCATCCGTCTTTAAACTCCATTATTTAAGATTTCATTCGAGGCATCTTTTCGGAGAATTTCCCCCTCCCCCCTCTAACTTCTTCGCCTTTTGTTGATTCGCTACTTGAGTAGAGACGGAAGAGGGCTGGAAGGGGCATGGGGATGCTTACGGATTTAAAAAATTATCTTCATTTCCTCTGTCGTTCTTAGAAAATACCCGTGCCAATACAAACTTTTTTTCGCATTCATGGAAGTCGCAGGGATATCAGATAGCACTGAGTTCAGGAAAAAATAAAGGAAACAGTGAGTTTTTATATGGAATTGTTATTTCTTCTGCAAGAATATGTGTTATAAAAATTCGTATATTGTGCCACTCATAGCAAAATATTTGCTCAGGAATGCAACACTGATTTATCGTTAGTTTTTTTCAAACCATGCAAACAAAAATAATTTTTTTGCCAATTATATCCTATATTCAAATCAGAATCGTGTATTTTTGAAAGGGATATTTCTTATTCTTTCATTGGCCAAAATGACTTTATACCTTCCTACATCCTTTTATTAAGAAAAATGACCTTATTTACTATAAATATTGTTTTCTTCTTATTCTTTGCCTCATACTACACTAGTAAGGTTGGATTCTTAGTTTTCTTCATCCTAATAAAACAATGCAAGCCTGCCACGGTATGTGGCAGGGGGTATTATAAAGTTAGGTTTACTGGTTTGGCGCAGCTCTTCACTCGATTCTCCTGTCAAGTTGTCTCTTCGTGTATGAATAATTCTTCGTTCAAGTCCTTAGCATCCTGCTCCAGATATCTCATGTGAGGCCATCCTTTTCCATTCTCCGCATCTGTGATAATAAGAAAAAGAAAGCCTAACTGAATAAATCAAGACACTGGATTATATGATCGTGAGTTCTTATTTATCCAAATAATATACAGCAAATATTTCCTAAAACACAATTGTGATTGCTAAAAACAGAAGTAAATAAGTGAAAAGCACGCTTTATTGATCGCAATATTAAAAATTCCTAATTGCCTCTCGTTTTCCCGATGAATTAAATGTGAGGTCAAGTGGGAAGCATTGATTCGGATGCGGACCAGAATTGAAATAACCAGTTCATCTACCCATATTGATAGCCCTGTAAGTACCTAAAGGATGTGTGGCAAGGAGTGATTATGAATCGAACAAGCACTAGTACTTCTATATTAGGGATTGTTTTTAGTGCCTACCATTCGAGTCCGGCTCTGTGAAGTTCACTTATTACGCAAAAAGCAAAGAAATGTTTTTTTTTAATGTCAGACTTAGATTGTACATAAATATATAATATTTAGTTGTTCAAAAAGCCTTAAAATCTTCAATGATTCTTAGTATTATCTCTCTGATACCATTGGTTTAAAGGTTTCTCATTTAAGTTCTTTCAACCATTAAGTTCTGAGCATATAGTAAACATCATATTCATCCATCGGCTGATTCAAAGGGAACTCAACGTGTCAGGCAGGCGTATGGCGTGAGAGTTACGCTATGCTCTCATCGGTGACAACTCTAGAGAGTCAATAAGGGTGGCTTGGGATCGAGAAAGGAAAGGTTGGATTTCCATTCATAACTCCAGTTAATCCGATGCCACTCCGTCCGGCTTTCCGCCGGATAGGGATTAGTAACGGGTGTCGAAATGTTTGGAGATGGAATTAAATTTTGGAAGTTGAAGTGGGGTGTGCGTCAACCAATCGTCAGCATCACGAAATGGGCGTCGATGGACAGCGCAGACGTCGTAAAGAATTAGGTGTTGTGTAGCGTGAGGAGTCTTCAACATGTTTTTCCTGACATTGTACCCGAGAGGTCGATGTAAATATAGTAACAGTGCGTCAACCAATCGTCAGCATCACGAAATGGGCGTCGATGGACAGCGCAGACGTCGTAAAGAATTAGGTGTTGTGTAGCGTGAGGAGTCTTCAACATGTTTTTCCTGACATTGTACCCAAGAGGTCGATGTAAATATAGTAACAGTGCGTCAACCAATCGTCAGCATCACGAAATGGGCGTCGATGGACAGCGCAGACGTCGTAAAGAATTAGGTGTTGTCTAGCGTGAGGAGTCTTCAACATGTTTTTCCTGACATTGTACCCGAGAGGTCGATGTAAATATAGTAACAGAAGGGAATGGAGTAAGGCAAAGGTACTTAGCGTCTACGGTAAAGGCATTATTTCGTAATGATGCTGTAGGGATATGTAGAGTTATCGCGTGAAAATCTGAAATTCGCCGAATCCAAACCCTGGGAATTACTTTATATTTGTATCATTTATGTATGTGGCCCCAGGTTCGAACCTTGTGGTGCACCAGACATAACAGAATATTTGTCAGATACCGAGTTTCGATAGACTACATACTGCTTTCTTTCGTATATAAATGAACTCAGCAAAGTTAACAACGAACCCGTAATGCCTATACTTTTCAGTTTGCCTAGCAATATGTTGTGTTGTACAGTGTTAAAGGCCTTTTTAAAGTCTAGATAGATTGCATCCACCTGGGAACCGCTATCCATGGAATTCATAACATTATCAGTTAGGATAGCCATGTTGGACATGACTGATCTATTATCTACAAAGCCGTGTTGCGTATCACTTAACTGATTTTTATGAGAAAGTTAATACGCTTACATAAAATATCCTCAAATATTTTTGAGAAAACAAACGATATACTTATAGGTCTATAATTTTTAATTTCGTTTCGTTCTCCCTTTTTAAAAATGGGACACACCTTGGCAGTTTTCCATTTTGTGGGAAATACTCCACTGTTTAAAGAATTATTTAACAATTCACATAAAAGTTGAGCTATAATATATTTACAGCATTTCATAATATAGGTAGGGACATTGTCAGGACCAATAGACTTTTTGGTATCTAAACTTTAAATTGCTTCAAGCATTTCTTCCATGCTAATACTGTTAATAATTATATTATCATTACTTTGGGAAAGGCTTTCACTAACACACTCCGTCTTAGTGTGGTTTACTTGAGTCACTTTAACAAACATGAAATATCCTTTCAATGAATTAGCTATTTCTCTTGGTGAGGTAAATTCACAACCATTTAGTGTAAGCAATTCAGGGATAAGACCTCTATTCTTATTATTTCTCACAAATTTCCAAAAACTACTGTAGCTTCCGTTGACAACTTCATGTTTAATATTTTCCAAGTAAACACTGTAAGCATTCTATATCTTCTTTAACATCTATTCTTAAGGTAATGTATTTTCATTTGTGATAATATGACCTGGTTTTCTTGAATAATCGTCTATGATTATCCTTCTTCTTTATTTTTCTAATTACGTCGTAAATATACCACGAGGGATACTTAAACCTTGATAATTTACATTTAGGGATAGATATATCAATCGCTTCATTGAGGTAACTGTAAAACATTTCCAAACCAATATTGACATCACTAATACATGAAATGACTTCCCAATCTTTATTGCGCAGCTTCTTATATAATTTCAAGTAGTTGCCTCTTTTAAAATTATATGAATTGCCAAAATAATTTAGTGGTTTCTTTTTGATACCACAGTCGTAATGAATGGTTACTGCGATAGTGATCTTCTTTAATCACTGGCAACATACAGCGAATCAGCTCAATATTACTCTCGACCGCATTAGTAAGAACAAGATCAAGAAGTTTTCCGTATCTATTTTGTACATTGTACTTCTGTTTCAGACCCATAAAGTTCGTGAACATCTCAACCCAATACATAGTGGCGTTTTCATTTCAATCGGTGACATCAATGTAGGGTAATTAAAGTCACCAAGGATAAATATTTCATTATTAATTATTTTACTATGAGTCAGTTTATCGAAAAGATTAGTATATACGTCAAGTATAGCATCTGGAGGAAAGTAAACTACACATAAATACACGCATTTATTTCTTTTCACCTGCACCTTGATCCAAATATTTTTATCATAAGTTTCTAATACTCTTAATCTTATTGACTTGCATGTATCCTTCGCCATTACCATTACACCACCGCCTAGATTTTTCCCAGTCAAAATCTCATCTGCCTTTTCGGTGTAATTTGTATCTGCCGCTCATGCATACCTTTGAGTCACTTATATAATTATTTAACCACGTCTCACTAATACATATTATATCGTGGTCAAAAACACCTAACTAGATGTTGAAAATTTTAACTTCTCAAACCTCTCACATTCTGATAATAGATGGAAAGTTGCTGACTCATTGCACAAGTTGTTCCACTCTGATCTTCCGTCCCTGGTAAACAAGGATCCCTTCCTCATTATATGGTTTCTATAAATGATTCACTTTGAATGCTTATTCTATCCCCACCTTCACGTTTACGAGCAAATATACGACCCCTGCAAACCCATAAATACTTTACCTTGCCATTTATTTTCAGGTCTCTTGGCATACAACTTTCTGTTTGTCTCCGTTAAAGCCTCATTTACAAAAATTGGACTTGCTGCATTAACATTCCCCATGTCCAGGTGAAGGTCACAAGAGTGACAGATTTCTCTTCACCCTCCTGGATCGAACAAATTCTTCCGCCATGCCGGACTGGGCGAAACGCACAACAAGCGGCGGATGTTTGGAATGGGTAGAATGTTTCTTTCCTACCCTCTACAGCAGCTTCAATATCAATCCCATTGTGTTTAATACCCAAGGCAAGGCCCGTTTTACATACGATTGCTGTAGGAGCATCGGCATTTGACTTCGGAACACCTTGTAATTCGACAGTATTCCTGAGTGACTCCTGCTCCAAAATATTCAACTTATCCTCAAGGTCACGTACTCGTTTATTCATGGCAACATTTTCCCCAAATAATTTATCTAATCCATCACTCAATTGACTAAGATTACATTTGACTGCTTCTAAAGCTTTTGTTGGCTCCCTTAGCGCCGTCGTGTGATCACGAATGACGCTATTCCACGAATTAAATGGATTTTTCAACTCACTCTGCCCATTTTGGAATTACTGAGATCTTCTCCAAAAGGTCACGCAGCAAGAGCACGGATGAATCTTCCGAAGTACTAGATGAAATAATGCGAGCTTCTAATTTTGCTTGAATGAAAATGTCCGAACTGGGAAATCCAATTGCCAAATTAATTATGGAAAACGACCTTGCCAAATTATGGCGAGGTGAAACAGGTCAGAACCTGTCGGAAGTCAAGCGGAGATCATTCATCTAATCATGGCCATCCAGCCCAAAGATCTTAATAAAATACAGACACTCAAACTCAAGACACAAACCCTTCTGGCAGACATTCGCTTCTTGAAACGTTGCAAACAACATAACACCTTCCCCAAGTTCATTCACATAAAAGCCCCAAAAAACAATTTAAAAAAAAACTCCACTTGGCTTCCGACAGGTTCTGACCTGTTTCACCTTGCTCTCCCCGTTGATGATTGCCTTGACAATCGAAAAACTGGTTTCGGAGTCATCGTTTTTTTCCATAATTAATTTGGCAATTGGTTATCCCAGTCTTAGGACATGTCCGAAGTACTGCATGACGCCATATGCTGTGCAGCTCTATTCCCTGCGCAGTCTGGACGATTCCTCATGGCATCAGGATTGCAATTGTGGCATCTCCACCGTTGTTGTTGGCCATCCTCAAGTAATCCCAACACATCATTCGACACCGATTGGCACACTGGATGAAAACTCTAGTTACACTCATTGCAGAAAACCGATCTTCGGTTACGCATAGTTATATTTTCGCAGGAATCACACTGAGTTGGCATTTTACGATGAGAAGCGACCAGGGAACAGTGTATAACTGTGCTCAAACACCTCCGTTCGCAACGGCAGCTCGGCTGTGACTGTCCCTGTGAAGTTTTCTCCCTTATTTTACTCTGTCATAGACATTTACTTCTGCTCAATGTTTTTTTCTTTGCTTTCATGGTGGCACTTTAATAAATAGTGTTTATTTTCAAAATGATAATGTAATTTGGTATCGAAAATAAATGTTTAGATTAATGACTGTGAAGGGAAATTATTTTGTATTGCTATAAAATGTAATTTAAAAATACTTTGAAATATTTATTATGGAATCCAATTATGTATGTGTGAGACGAACCGCTGAGATATATTTGTACTGGTAGTGTACTGGCAATTAACTGGTCTCATCCATCAAAGAGGATTGGAGGAGGATAATTAATGTCGAAGTCCTATCTTTTGAAATAAGGCTAAGTACAATTTTTCTTAATGACAACTGTGCATAATTCATTCCCTTTCCTATCCCGCCTATTTAGGAATCTACAACTTATTTCCACTTAATCTCCACTTTTTTCTTGCTTCTAGCAAAATATGTTTGCAGCATGAGCGATGCCTCCACGATAGTTTGGAAGATGTGCGGGAAGTCCTAACACATTCATTTTCCTGAATTATCTCCGTGCTTTTTGCGAGCGTACACTTTCGTTCCCATCCTTCGCTTGTCTGGATTCCATCTCTTTTACGTTCTCTCCCACATCGCTAACCGAAATTTCTTGGAGAAGGATACGGTCTCCAGCGCCAACCGCGACGTTCTGCGAAGAATTTTCAAGAAACAGTGAATGGGGTGGGGCCCGGGAAGAAAATAGATGCTCCTCCCAAGAAAAGCAGCTTCTTAGTCGTTACCCCATCCGAGATGGATTTTATGCGTAAAAAGAAGCAAGCCGGTATGTTTAGCATGAGGCTGTGAGATGACAAATGGCGAGGATAACGCATTGAAACCCTTTCTGAAACGTTGTTGCGCCCTAGCATCTTATATTCAAGCGAGCGTTCCGGTGGAGGCTCCCGTTTTTCTTGCCAAAAAAGAATCTTATCTGTTGATGCTCTAGATGAAAAATGTCTCCGGTGATTTAAGGAGGAGTGTACTTTTTTTTTTCTCCAAGCATTAGTGACTTAAGGATGTCCTTCTAGTTCCGCCTTCATCGTTGTTAAGTGCAATTAATCCTAATTTATGCACATGAGGGAGTTCAAGTAACTGAATTTCTGCACATTTTGTGTGATTAATCTATTCCAAGATGCTAAGGCAGAGAGCTAATAATTTAATGAAAATAATGTGACTCATTCCACAATGTCTTAAAAGCGCCTTTTGTTCCTGAGAAATATGACTACCCCGATTTAGTGATAAGAATTTGCGAAATTTTATTTTCATTTAGAATAATAAAGTTTTTAACTCTGGCTCCATGAAATCTCAGCTGCAATACAGGGCTAAAAATGATATAAATCCTTTGTATGTTATGTTTCAATGAACTCAAACAGTGATAGTTCATACTATTTACGAAAGTAGTATCAGTAAAACAAAATATCTGGATTCATGCCATTTTTCTTATTCTCTTTCGCTGAAATTGGCTTTGTCGACTTAGAAAGGCAAAAAAGCTTATTCCTGCAATTTTGTAATTGACATCTGGAAAAGTAAGAAAATTTGATCATGATATACGGGAAGATCATTTAAATAATATTAGAATATTCCTTATCTTTAATTTTATTATCACTAGGCAGTCAGAATTTTATGTTAGTATCAATTTAAATACATCGACATACTACACTGCAAGCCATCATAAAGGTGTGTGGCATGGGGTGAATTCACATCACATATGCATCGAATATCGTCTACATTTATGTATACGCAATATCCTGCAATCCACCGTGAGGGTGTGTGGCAGGGGGTGAATATCACCAAACATGCACTATTGACAAGTAACTAGGCTACTACGTGGCCAAATGTTAGAGAATAGGGTCGCATGCAGCTTTATGGTTAGGATCTACATAGTAGTAAAGTTATTGGTTGTTAATACATGCCTCATGCACTACAGACAACCCTAACAATATTTAACCTACCAACGCAATATCCTGCAAGCAACAGCGAGGGTTTGCAGCAGGGGGTGAAGATTGCCAAACAGGCACTATTCAATCGCAAAAACTCCCCGGAATCTATGGTGTAATGAAATGTCCATCCACAATAATATGACGTTCGTTGTTATGGACCTGGTCTGTTTCTCATTTTCTAATACTGGCAATGAGTGTACATGGGGTGGTTTAAAGTACGCAAAAACGCTTATTACTTTCGATTTAGCACGTTGAATGCAACACCAAGAACTTTCTATTACACTATCGGGCGATGTTTAATCGCAACAAGCGCGGCGAGAAATGAAAAAGACAGCAATCAGCAACTACTTACATTAAGATGGAAAGGTATTATCTTCACTCCACCTTGATCTCTAAGTCAGCCCTCAAGTCCGAAAGAGATGCGATTTAAGAAGCCTCTGTAAGATAGCTGAAAATTCTTCAAATGTCACTTGTGATGCCAATTTTTGAAGCTGCTACAAATAGATACCATGGGCGATTCTGTTGAGATCTGCTTAGGTGACTGGCTTCATTGGAGATTATCTAATTCTCGGTCAACAGTCGGATGAGAACTCTTTAATACTTCCTGTACTCAACCTCGCAGACGTTAATGCCTTCAGACGTCTTCCATTTTCTTCCGTTGCACGAACTACTTACCCTTAAACTGAATCCTAACTATTTTCCCTGGAATATATTTGCTGGCCTCGGTGGCGGCGGGGTAAAGCCCTCGCCTGCCATCCCTGGGGTCGCAGGTTAGATTCCCGCCTGGATTGGCTGTGTGTGTTGTCTATCTGTTATTTGCTATCGAACTCGAAGAAAAATGGCCATGTGTGCTGTATTCGAGTCACTGGAAGCTTAAAAAAATGTTCAAGTTCTTGCAGCTGTAGTGAACTTTCTCGTAGAGCAGGTGCAGAAAATGAGTCATTGAGGAATGGTTGTTAAGGTTAACTAAGGTTCATGAGACAAGAAATGCATGCATACGAGTGGAAACCCAAGCATACATAGCTAACCAGGAAAGAAAATAGTTAGCTTGTGACTGGTGAATAGTCTGTAGTTAGTCAGTAAATGAGGATATTCCCTGAAAACAATATTATACATCGCTTTGTTCTCCTCAATCACCGCAAATATGTAATAAGAAAATTTCTTGCTGTTTTGCTAATTGATGGATATGAATATCGATAACGTCGAGCAAAGGTTCTTTCAAAGTAACAAATCATTCAGAAATATAATCCATCGCTCGCGAAGTCTAGGGGGTTAAAGTACTACAAGAGTGACGATATATGTTCAGGGATTTGTGAATAAATCCTCTGCGATGAACGAAGGTTCTGAGAGCCTGGAGCTGTGTTCTTTCGGAGAATTAAAGTTTAAATTACTCTCTCAGTGAACTTTTAGTGGTGACGAGGTTTGAAAAAATTTTAGCGGTACCGAAATCTTAAATAATGCTGCTTATTCCTCTTTCATTTGACATCGGTTAGTCCTTTGTGTTATTCTTATATTAGTCTCTCCTGGAACTCCCCGATTCCCGAGTCATCCGCATGAAAAAGGTTCGCTCGGAAACGTTTCACAAGTGTGATTGAGCTGGCAATATCGAATTTCCGGCCCCTCCCTCCCGTTAGAGCAGACTGTTTGTGAGCGATCACGTGACCTTGCTTCTCCCTTTTCTTCTCCCAATGGGAAACTGGGGGCACTACTGTCCTCCTGCTGAGCACTTCCTCCGTCCACTTTTAAACGTCGCTCGTTCCACATCCTCGTGTGCCATGGGTGCTTTGACCGGTTGAAAATGGAGGCGCGCCTGTACGCGGGTGAAAGAAATGCGATGGGAATGTCTCGGAGGTGCTTGTCTCCTAGTGACCTCGTACGTTTAATTCCGAGTGTTTGCAATATTAACATCCGTCTCTGATTTTGTTCCTGAAGTTAAAACAGCGGGTAGCAACTCCTGAGGTTACGCACAGCATTTAATTCAAGAGAAAAGGAAGTAGAAATTATCGTATTTTCAGGCTTATTAGTAACCTTTTTTCTCGAAGTTATCCACCGAAAATGTGCCCGAGTAATACGGATTCCACTACAGACAGGTATATTATTTTACAAAATTTATGGCCATGCGTTTTGTAAACGGGAAAATGCGGTGCCTTATGTTGAAAATAAAAAGAATGGAGCACAATTTTGAAGACCAATTCTTTTTTGAGGATTCGATTTTGCGACTTCTTAAGTTTTATTTGTAGCTTTTACTCCTGGTGGCGTAATAACTGAAAATCAACTCTCGTATATGTGTTGATAATCTTATTTACGGTGTTTTTAGACATGTATTCGCTTGTTGCTCCCATATTCTTTCTTCGATACGAAATATCACTTCGGTAATTTGTATGTCTAAATGCTAGCTCACTACCGCTGAAAAATATTGTATGCTCATTGAATACATCCTTCAATTTTTCATGATGCCCTTTACCCGTCTTCCCTTTTTTGGCATATATGATCTGATATGAACTTCATGAGGTACCTAAATAATGTCGCAGGGTTGTTCAAACATGTAAGGTCTTTTTCAAAATTTAAGGTAAACATTGCACAGATTCTTTTTTCATCATGATGACCATGAAACATAACAAAGGTAATCCTGTTATTATTTCTAAAAAAAGAAATATCTAAAAAGTGCTCACTAAACACACTTGAAACTCGAGATTGGAATGGTTTATGTTTCCTTTGGATGTGTGAACGTAAATGTATTGTTTGACGATATTAAGTACATGCAGTTAAATAATTAAATTTTCAATATCAATATATCAACTTTTCTTTATAACTACTCGCATAATTTTTCATTGAGTACAGAGGTTACGATAATAATCTGCGGGGAAATTTGTTTCTAAAGCAATCAGAATTGAGATATTTCTACTGAATTATACATATACAATGTATAGTATGCATATATCAATCAGTCTGTATACCTATTCCTCTTATCGTCTTGGCGTTTATTACTATCTCACATCGTCTATCTCAAACTATGCAGGTTGCATGATATTGTGTTTTACATCACATCGCGCACGGCGTTTGTGCCGGTCACGGCGCAAATCCTCATAATATAGCCTATTAAAGTACTATCGTAAGATACTTTTATGTGATTACGTATAGTACGCCATTTACATAATATCTTATGAAAGTACTTTTAGCCATGCTGCTTGAGTCATTCACATTCTGTTGCATTTTTTTGATGTTATTGACAAGCGTATTATCTCATGGCATCAAATAACACGAACCAGTGCAAGCCATTTACATCATATTACATAATATAACATTGCATATCGATATTACGTAACGCAGGTAGCTATATCGTATGGAACTTAGTATATCAGCCCTTATCGACGCGTTTAAAGCGAATGTTTGCCTTATTTAACGCTTCCATTTGAGTGCCATCCCATATTACATTTTCATCTCTAAACGTTGGTTTGCTAGTTTTATTATTATATTATTGTGTTTTCGAAAAGTGGGTACTCGAAGTAAGGAGCTGAGTTTTTCGTTTGTACTAAAGGCTTGGGGCCCAAGTCTTGTCTCTTTCGTTAGGCTATAACGAATCATATCTGTCATTAAGAAAACGTCATTAGCTTCAAGTTATTCATTTATCCGCGTTGATAACAATTTTTATTCGGTGAGTAACGAAAGACTCAAGACTCATTGCCATTGCCAAGGGCCATTGGTAACAAAAATTTAGGTGTGTTCCCGCGAAAGTAATGACGAAAACAGGGGTTTTCTCTCATTTTGTTCTCTATCCTCGCAGAATTTTTTCTAGTAACCACGCCACCCGAATCCCTTTTTCCTGAAAAATTCCCGCCCCATCCAATCTTTATGGCTGAAAATACCTCAGTTGTAGGTCGTCTTCCCCGAATTACCAACTAACCAAAACCTTTTGGTGTCCACCCCCCTCCCTTTCTTGTTCCCCTCCCCCCCCCCCATCTCCGAGACGCCGCCGCCGACAAAGGCGAGGACCCTTGCGGAACGGGGGTGCTCTCCCGTGGGGAGCGTACGAATTCGAGGCGAACGCATGTGCGGGATTAATTCCTCCCTTCTTCTCCGCCTCCCCCCCCCCCCTCCCCCCTTCCCCTCCCCCGCCCACGTTCCGCACGCAATCGATTTCCGCTCGGGGGCCACTCGAGGGTCGGGACGTGCGTGCGTAGAGGTCACGGGGTCACGAGGCAGGGAGGGCTCCCAATGATGCCCTCTTCTCCGGACTCCCGTGTGCGCACGCGGGGTCAGCCGATGACGTTCATCATCCCCCGCGACTCTACCTGCCTCTCTCTCTCTCACTGCGTGGGCGCCAATGTGGGAGCGCGGAGTCCGACACGGAATTATTCCCGGGCGATAAATTTTATATCCGAAATAATTGATCCGACGCGCTCGGGGAACGAATACTAATTCATTTTCCTTCCTAAATAATGGGAGGTCGGTCGAATTCGGTGCCGTTTGCGTTCTTATTGGGTGACTGGCGATATCGCGAAAAATACTCTTTTTGAAACGAACCTATATTTACAGTGTAATCGTCAATGCGTCCCACTGTGGTGGGTATAGCGAATGTCAAGAGCGGTTAAAAATTTCAAAAAGTAAGTATGTAGGTACTGAATTTCTTAAAAATACTCAGCACTTCAGTTTTTTTCTATGTTATATTGAATTACATGATGCGCGACCACAGTACAAATATTGTCGTATATTCTTTTAATGTATTTTTTCCGAAGTGTGACATAACTGAGACTCAAGAAAAATCGTGTTCTTTATATTCGTGCTCAAAAACTTACCGAAACGATTGTCTGATGAAGACAATCGTCGAATTAAAAGTGAACGGGAAGAATGGATAGGGCATGCCGTATGAGTTACATGGAGCAGGTCGTAAAGGACGTGAAAGAGAGGAACTATGTTGGTATGAAGAGATTGGCCGATAGAAGAATCGAGTGGAGGGCTGCGTCAAACAAATCCTAAGATTGTTGACCGATGATGATGATGATGAAATTACTTTGGAATTTTGATTTAAATAACTGTTTTATTTGTCTTTCCAAGGTTTAAAGTGGGGAAATGACGCAAGGAACTGAGTTTTCCGAAAGTTACGGAGTCTTATTGACAAAAATGTGCATTTTCTCACGGTCAAACGACGAGAGTAATAGAAGTTTTCTCTCATTGTGAACCTTTGATTAATGAAAATACGGAGAAGAATACGAAGAAGATGCGGTGAAATAACCCCAAATATTATACACTAGTCAAAGATATTTTGTGATTCACTGTTATGTACTTTCAAAAATGAGGGTGTAAAACTTACTCTGCCTTGCACGTTTACTTTTATATACAAGGATTCTCCATGATTTAGAATTTTTACTGATGAAGTCGCTATGAATACCATTTTCCCTAAAATAATCCTCACTTCCCGCCTCCTAGTTTCATCCTTATCCGTTTTCCATTTAAATTTTAGTGAAATATAAGCCGATATTAAATTATTATCAAGTCAAAATTATAAAATTGACTATCAAGTTTTATAAAGCTTATGTCTTGGTTCTTTTCGCATAAAAACTTATGAAATAAGAGATAAAGTTCATGACACGGAAAAATATGTTAAGTACACATCAGAATGAGTTTTCCTTTAAAATCCCAGTGTTGGTTTCTTGTCGAACATAAACTGATTACCTTATCTTTCGTGGAGAAAACATAATATCCATAAACATTATTTAAATTATCTATGAGACTATACAGTATCTCCATCTAGTTAATGGCTTAATGAACTATGCATCATGCTGATCAATGTGGAATAGACCTTTAGCTTCTAAAGGTCAAAAGGTTGAGGTCTAATTTACCATTTCTGTCGCGAAAGTTGTCAACTTACTTCGACTTTGCTATCAATCATTTGGTTTTCATTTACAGTTTAATTATCGATATGGATCACTGTCACTCATAAAGCTAGTGAACTGGGAGGTAATTATATTTTTTCCTATATCAGTTGTAAGCTTTGTCGTTTTTTCACTATAAAGTAACTGAGTGAACTCCATTTAAAACCTTAATCAAGTCCGTATAATTGTTTTTTCCTCGTAATAGGCAAATGGAAGCTCCTGTCGATGAAATCACGAATCCATGCTTTGATGTGCTCAGGAAATGGGATTTAAAATATTAAACATTAGGTACGGTCAATTCCGAAGATAAGTATTTATTAGGGCTCATTTTATTGCATCATCACTAAGAATGGAATGCGATAAAACTTGTTATCATATTCCCGAATTTTATTTATCTACTCACCGAAAGGTATTCGTTTACGTCAAGTTTCAGTCCTTACTATATGGGTGCCGTGCATGGGAAGATAGGCATTTAAAAATGAAAAACAAGGCATCTTTCCCAAGTCTACCAGCTGGTTCGCGTAAACATGTATCTTGAGTGCCGTGCCGATTAGATAAGGCCCCTGAATCAAATTAGGTCTTTAGGTCTAGGTTTCCGAGCCGTAACTACATTAAGAAAATATTATAATCAGCCATCAATCACTGTTGTAGCGTGAGGTTATTATATGCTCAAGTCGCAAAGGCTATATCGAACTAACTTTACATTAGTCTTTGGCTTAATCTTAAGACAAACACGATATCCATTCCCGTAGGAGGATTCCCGCGGCGCGTCGCTAACCGGTTCCTCGGTTCATATATCTTTCATGAATTAAATATTAGAGCCGTATTAGAGCTCTAATTGCTAGAAAAGAGTTTTTTCCACAGTGTAAGTGTAATTTTTTTTGTATTCCATTCGATTCGGTGAATATAGTAAGCTGAACTGAATTCGACTGGATAATCTAATTCGTGTTTACTCTGCTGTAATCTTTCAAATCAAACAATCGACCATCCGCGATACACCAAAATGCTTTCTCACAGTCTTACGACCCAAGTTGTGGAGCCATGTGTGGAACTGCAATAATATCATGGTTTGGTGACAGTAAAACATCTCCCCGACGACCTTCACCGGGTCAGGAAAAACTCTCGCGGAATGAAAGCGTCGTTGTCCCTCAGCACATGTCGCCGTATTCTGTACTGCCGGCCTTTTATTGGGACGGATAAAAGGAAAAAGTACGAGTGAATGGAGCATCGGCCGTTTCTCTTCATTTGGAAGTCTCACCTCAGCGTATCTGTTAGAGGGGTAGGGGGTATGTTGTGTAGCGGCGAGGGTGGTGCGTGTACGGTTTTTAGCTTCACGGTGCGGGATCCGTCTGGCGCGAGGATTTGGGGTTGGGAGAGTTGGAAAATTTGTACGTGGTGGGGGAGGCTATGCCGAGCGGTGCCGGCGGTAGGGTGGAGGGCTTGACCACCCATTGGAGAGGCGGGAAACGTTCGGCATGGGGGAGGTGGAGTAGGGAGGGGCTTGTCAAAATTTCTACGAGGCCACCGGGATTAAAGCAAATTCCGAGTGTTAATTATGTCCCTTCACCAAATGACCCGTCAAGCGATGAATAGCCCATAATAATGGTGGAAGCATTTATGCGCAATCCATCAATTTGGGGAAAGCATGTATTTTTGGCCGCAAAGCGTTTGTTTCTCCCGGCAATTGGTATTAAATCCGGCAGTGGTGGCTAGGTTCAAACGCACTGGCCTCGAAACCCAATGGTCGTGGGAACCCATTCCACCCAGGGTATGCTTGAGTGAAATCCCCTCGGATGTCGCTCAGCAGGTACGCCGGGAAAGCACGACATCTTTCCTCAGGGAACGGATGTTGCAATAGTTCAATAAATATGATCTTAGAAGAATCGAGTGGAAAGCTGCGTCAAACCAATCCTAGGATTGTTGACCAATGATGATGATGAGGTTAGACAGTGCAATATAACCTTACCAGTTGAAAAACTGAAATGTAAGCCTAAGATTACTATTATTAATCGTTATAATCCGAAATCGTACTGGGAAAAATCAAATACAAAAATAAGTAAATTATTCGATCATATACTTTCATTATTAACTAAAACTTTCCGCCTTCATTACATGAATAATATGCCCTCAACGTTACGGTAATATCGCATTATTTTTTGTTGCGTGAAGATATTACCGTGAAACTTCTGAACCATGTGGTCTGGAACCAGTGTCACCCCTGACTAAAAAGGATTAAAAAGGACTAAAGGACTTATTTTAAACTATATGCCGTTTCTTTTAATAAACTTTCTTTCGCCACCTTGAACATAGCGGCACATACGCTGAGGCAGCCCCTATTGCACGGAATGACTGCAGTGGTATTATCTTTTGTTTATGAACTTGAAAGGAAATCCTATCATATTTCACGCCTTTCAGATTCATGCTTCATCATTTACTTAGTATGTGAAAAACTTATTGGGAAAATTAAATACTAATTATGTGTTTTTATAAATTGTACTCTAATTAGTTTTAACCGCTGCATATCTTAATGGTATTTCAGGACGATATAGTGATCAGTTACAGAATTTGAAATAAAAATCCGACGTATGTAATACGATAATTGAATTTGCACTAAAGGTCGACATGGTTATACGTGGTTGAGAGAGGAATTATGTTCTTAAAATTTTATATTGGACTTCTTAAAAAGGAGTAGGGCTCAAAGATATATTTATCTCATTTTATTTGTTCAATTCATTTCAATCATACATGCAGATAAATTTTGTTTCAATTATCTCTATACTTGCATTTCATTGGTTAACCATAACTGATTTGATGTAATTTTTGGCTACAAGTTCAAAAAAAAAGTATTAACCATTTTATGTAGGTATATTGGGTTAATATCAGTCAAATCAAAGTGAGTGCTACAAAGTGCCCATTAATTTACTTTTGCAATTGGTTATCTACGGAATGAAGTAACTTGGATATTTTTCACTAATTTGGAATAAATTGACGAAATTCAACATTATGCTGCAAAATTGCATATTTCACGCAGGAGATAATAAAAAGGTTAATGCAATTAAACTCCGATATTCATTTGGGAAATATTTGAAAACCAATAAATGAAATATCCAAAACTGTATTCAGAAAGTAACAGAAGACTTTTTCATAACATATCTTTTTAAGAAAAAAGATCGTTTTATCGTAATATCATGCTTTTTTTATGTTTTGATTAATTGGGAAGTCATTAAGGCTCAATTTTTTCAATCATTCAGCAGCGATAGAGTGACTGTGCCACGGTAGCATCGCCGGTAAGTACTCCCAATGCCGTATTGGGCTTCGAAAATGTGTTTTTCTAAGGATTTAGATCTTTGATTAGGTGTGGGATATAGCCATGGCCCCTGAAGCATGTTAAGCCCAAGACTTATAACCAGTAGTGTACTCTTCTTGGGGAATTTAAAGCATGATTTGACGTTTTACGACTAAAATTTTGAATTTAGAGAAAGATGAGTAGCATTCTGAAATATAAATTTCCTTTCGTCTTTTTTAACGCCGTTATCGAATAAAAATGCACATAAAGGCATGAATATTCCTCAAGTTAACAGTGACCTGAAAAAAGAACGCATTACAAAGTTATTCAGTCGTGTTAAGAGATCAAATATAAAATTATTAATGCTTAATTAAAAAACTTCGTCTGTTTTAAGCAGCGCAGGGATATTTTTAGCCTATAGAACCTTCCTTTAAGCTAATAACTTAGGTAAGATTAACCTTGATGATTCTCTTTACATGACTTGTGGTTCAATTTTCATCTCCGAAATCAGCCAACTGATTTAATGATGAAAGAAATTAGTTAGCTATACCTTCTCGTTTCACTAATAACTCATTAACGCGTAGGTTTTTTAAGGCATCAATTTGACTCTCGAAACGAGCATTGGGAGCGAGCTTTCTGTAGATATCTCAAAATTACATCACGAGGTCACAGCGACAATGGGCTTGTTAGTGGTTCGGAGTGATATTAATGAAAGGAGAAGGAGGGGTAATGGTGTAGGCATATCCGCAGCTCATATGAAGAGGAAGGGAAACTCGGGAGGAGAATATGGCCTTTTAGGGGAGAAAAAAACAACGTATACGTCTACGGAGTCTCATAACTTTTAAGCGCCCGAAATTTCCTTTCCAAATAAACTTTCAAAAAAGTTATACTGTAGTACGTATACGGTGCATGTGAGACGTCAAACCGAATGCAAGGTGAGCATTATTTCGCAATACTTGGAAATATAGTGAGTTTGTTTTGCCATTACCACATGCGAGTGACTAAAACTAGTTGTCGGTAGAATGCAGGGGCGTGTCTCAAGTGTCTAGTTTACTTTATTTTCTTAGAATAATACCCACGCCATGTCCGAGTGAGTCAGTTGTCCTTCCTTTTTTTCCCAGAAATCCTTGCGGACAGAGCGTCTCGGCCTTACCTTTCTGATCGATAAAGGTGCGGCGGCTGAACTACTCCCTCCCACATCCCCCACCCTCACCCCCGCTTCACTTCTTCCTCAACTTCCTCTCCGGCTTCCTACGTTTCCTATCCCCACCCTCCTCTCACCTTTTATACCCTCCTCCCCATCCACCCCCTTCCTTCCCCCACCCCCCTCTTCACCCCCATCCTCTCTGTGTACCTATCCATTATTAACTGCCCGGGGTTTTCTCGGAGTTCCACATCCTCCACTCACCCCACTCCTTCCATCCCAAGCCGTGTGTGCATTTCCATTCGTCGGTTTTGCCGGGATGACCAATCCAGGGAACTTTGGGCTGTAGTGTTCCACTTATGACCCGCTCTGGTTATCCACTGCCTAGACTCGTGGAAATTATCTCGTCGGACGGATAATCCGACGAACTCAAGCTGTATACAGCGGAGATGAGCGATCGGGATGGCGTCATTGAGTTCTGCATGTTTATTTCAAATTAGGTTATCTGCAGATATTAGCGTTAGTAACTAAGTTTTGGAGAGTCAAAATGCTGAACGTGATATGGACGTAGCGTTCACATTATTCCAGTTATAAGAGAGTGGTGGAATATGGTTAACTCTTTGCAAAAAGATCGGAGAATCTGTCTTCGGCGTTTATATGGATTTTTCACTGTATTTTTCTAAGATTATTTTTCATTTTCCTTTCCCCATAGACTACGCCTTGTCGTGGTGGGATTGGGGCTTGCATGTTCCCGTGTCCCATAGAGCTGCACTGGCGGGAGCAACTAATATTGTTCCTGGTAGGATCACACATGCCAGATAGGTGGAAGGGTAGGAGCCTGACGAAAGGGAGTCCACGTACCGTACTCGCAGCGTCTGTTCCTCAGTTAGGCGGCTGTGAGAAGGCGTCTGATCCCAGAGGGGCGGCCTATCAAGTGATGGTGTCGCGTTAAAAACACTATTGAGGCAGGCAACGGGAAACCACCTCAATTTAACTATCCCAAAAACACAATGGACTTGAACAATAGAAAATTGAATCCTTGCAACTACGGGGCCCGGGACCAAATTAGTGGGACGGGTGTCGTGCCCGGCAGCAGGGTAAGCAAGGACTCTGCGGTCGACATCTCACGAAATCCTTGCACGAAAAGAATGATGGTAGCAACCGCAGCAGCAGCAGTGAAGAAGTAAGCAGAGAAGACAGCAACAATGCTAAAGATCGGGACATGGAAAGTTAGGACGATTTTAAGGGAAGGAAAACTAGAAAACATTGAGCGTGAAATGGAGAGGGGAAAGATCGATTTGTTGCGATTAAGCGAAGTAGGATGGAGAAAACAGGGGGACTTCTGGAGTGAAAAGTAAAGGGTTATATTCAGTGGAGGGGAAGAGAGGTAGCGGGGAGTAGAAGTTGTATTGAATGGAACATCAGGAAAAAGGGTGTTGAATGTGGAACAGGTAAGCGATAGAATACTATCTATCGAAATCAAATCGAAGCCGGCAAATGTAGTCGTAGTACAGGTTTACTTGCCGACAGGGGGACATAGAGAAGAAGAAGTAGACGAAGTATATGGCCAGTTGGAAGAACTTATCGAGAAAGTAAAGGGCAGGAAGAACCTAATAGTTATGGGAGATTGGAACACTATAGTAGGGGAAGGGAGGGACGAAAGTGAAGTAGGGGAGTATGGTCTGGGTATAAGAAATGACCGGGGTGTGAAAGCAGTGGAGTTCTGTGGGAAGAATAATTTAGTGATTACAAACACGTGGTTTAAACACCACCATAGGCATAGGTACACATTGAAAACGCCGGGGGATACTGGAAGGTATCAACTAGCCCACATCATGATTAGGCAATGATTCAGGATTAGCGTAAAGAACTCGCATAGTTTCCCAGGTGCAGATGTCGACTCTGACCATATCTTGGTGGTGATGAAATGTGAGATGAAACTAAAAACATTGAAAGTAGGAAGGAAAATCATAACGTGGGATGTAGGAGCATTGATTGGAGGGAAGAGGAGGGAATATCAGGAGATTGTGGATAGATGCATGAGGGAAGTGGAGGGATGAGGAACAATAGATGAAGGGTGGTAAATGATAAATACGGCAAAGAAGCAGGAAACAATAGGAACAGTAGACGCTAGGAGGATCAACAAACCATGGGTAACAGCAGAAAGATGGAAAGGATCGAGGAAAGAAGGAAATGGAAAAATTTTAATACAGAGCTAGGCAAAATGCGTTTTAAGGAGATTAACAACAGGCTTAGGAGAGATACAAAGAGAGCAAGAGAAAAGTGGTGGAGTCGGCAATGCGAGGAGCTGGAGAGACTCCAGAGAGAAGGAGAAATATGCAGTCTGTACTCAATGGTTAGAATGTTATCTGGAATCAAGAAAGGGAACACGGTCCCGTGCATCAAAGACAGAAGGGGAAATTTAGCGATGGAACCAGAGGAGATTCGGCGTCGTTGGAGGGAATATGTTGAGGAACTGTATGAAAGTGAAAATAAGCGTAGGATTTTGGCATAGAAAAGGAAAAGGACGTAGATCAGGATTATGTGGGCCTGGAATACTGGATACTGAGATGGAGAAGGCACTGCGAGAAATGAAGGCAGATAAAGCGGTGGGGGTAGGTAACATCCCAGTTGAGCTTCTGAAAAACCTAGGAAGATGGGGAAGGGACAGATGTTATGAACTTGTTCGTAGAATATACGAGGAGGGGGCTTGGCCGGAGGATTTTGTAAAAACCGTGCTGATACCTACACCGAAAAAGAGGATGACAAAAGAGTGTAAAGATTATAGAACGATAAGTTTCATTTCTCATCCGGCAAAGGTAGTGCTTAGAGTCATCAATAGGAGAATGGAAAAGAGAGAAATAAATTCCTAGGCGAGGATCAGATTGGATTTTGGAAGGGGTGGGAAACTCGGGATGCTATTTTAGTGATGAGAATACTTGTGGAAAGGATTCTAGAATACAATCAGGATGTATTCGCGTGCTTTGTTGATTTCGAAAAGGCGTTCGACAGAGTAAGGTGGGACAAGTTAATGGAAATATTGCGGAAGATAGGAGTAGACCGGAGAGACAGGAGACTGATTCAGAATTTATACATAGCGCAGAAGGCGCAAGTGAGAGCAGCCGATGGAGAATCGGATTGGGCCACACTAGGGAGGGGAGTTAGGCAGGGCTGTCCGTTATCGCCGTTACTTTTTAAAATATACTCGGAGCAAATGGTGAGAGAGGCTCGAGATGAGCTGGAGGCTGGAGTAAAGGTCGGGGGAAATCGATAAAATCAGTGAGGTTTGCGGATGACCAAGTAAGCCAGTCAGCCCGTGGCTTTCAAAAAATGCTGGATGCGTTGCAGGGACAGTGCGAAAGATACGGGATGAAAATAAACCGGACGAAAACGAAAGTAATTCGATTTTCAAGAACAACCTGCCTGCATAACGATAAAAGCAGGAGGCCAGAAGCTAGAGCAGGTAGAGCAATTCACCTATCTAGGTAGTGTGTTGGAAGAAAAGGGTATAGCAGCATTGAAGTGAGAAGTAGAACTGCATTGGCAAAAGAAGCTTTTACTCGTAGGCGTGAACTAATGACAGGGGCGTTGAGTAGGGAAGTGAAGAAGAGACTAGAGAACATTTTAATATGGAGCGTTGCACTATATGGGGCGAAAACGAGGGCTTTGCGAAAATAGGATGAAAATAGACTTAGGGATTTTGAGATGTGGGTGTGGAGAAGGATGGGGAAAGTAAAGTGGGTCGAAATGAAGGCGAGCGATGTAGTGCCTGGATTGGTAGGAGAGGAAAGAAATAGGAGAGAAAGAGAAAAGAAGAGGGAAGAGAAGAACGGGTAGCTTGGATGTAATGATGGGTGACAGGAGGCATGAGGGGCTGAAGAGGGACATCGGGTGAAACTCATGGGGTGGGAAGAATTAAATGTCCATTTAAACCTACCTTCACCGGTAGAATATTAATAATAATTATTTTTCATTTTGATCCCTTATTACCTAACTTGTTCTTAATTTTTTAAGTGTTGCCCATTAGGGTAGGTTCTACGGGAGTATCTCTACCTTGCTAATCTGTTCCTATCCTTTACTATCACTATCCTGAGTATATTTGAATTCGCCTGTTGAATGAAAGCCTAGGTGAGACATCTATCGGCCACCATGTGGGCTGCGGAGCATAATATAGGCCGCCGATTAGACCGTCTTTGCCTAGGTGGTTTAGCGGTTCTGCACGTTTGCCCGGATGGTAGAAGATATGTGTTTCACAACCCGGCTATGTTGTTTCTTTGTCGGTTGAAATCCGGCCCTCTGAAAATTTAGCCTTGTCTACTAAATTTGTGTTGGTTCGTTTATAAAAATACAATGTATTTTCCTCCATTTACGTTCATTAGCCAGCGTCTTTCTCCTACACATTTCTTCCATCCACAGACTTTGACCCTTCCTAATTTCTGTCAACCGCCACTTCGAGTATTGTATTCCACACGGAAGATTTTTTTTCTTATTAAATGAAGTGAATTTTGCCTACCTACTTGGTTATCTTTATTTTTATGGGGAATAATTAGTCTAAAATAGACGCATAGAGAGTTTGCACATGATGTCAAGGTAAATTATTTTTGATAAGTGCATGAGAAACGGACAGTGATTGCGTCTCATATTCTGAGAAGACTATGTTCAGACTTATGTTTGATGTCTATTTTAATCGAACAATAATCTACTCCGGTGAGTCCAGCGGTTTTAGGAGTCATATACGAGTGCTATTATGAATTCCTGTTCATTCAATAGAATTCTAATCTAACCGAAAGTGAATATTAATTTGCTACCAAGGATGTTAGTATAGATTTTGTTTACAATTTGAGAAATGGTAGAGCATCGTGTGGTCTATTGTTATGCAAAGAAACTAGTTGTCTTTAAAGTGAATATTTAGAGTGACAGGTTGAACTGCGAATACGAAATACGAATGCGAAATTAAAGGTAAATTATTGAAAGGATTCCTATTTCAAGGTTATTTTTTGGAAGCTCACTTAAGGTGAAAGTTTTATCCGCAATTTAAAGACTGAGATAAAGAGGGTGAGACAGAGAAGGAGAGAAATTTAGCATTTAGTCTCTTGAGATGTCTCTAAAAAGTAGTATAGAGAATAAACGACTTAGCAAAGACGACTATACATTCATTAAAATAAATTTGTGAAAGTTGCGTAAAAAGGTATTTAAGTTTTAAAATAACAGAATTTAGAGATGAGAATTGTGTTTTATAATAGCGACGTTTATTAAAGGTTAGAGTGAGATTTTAGGTGGAATGGATGTGGAATAAGCATCAACGAAAATAGTAGCATTCGAATGAGGGATTCAGGCTAATAAGCCACAATCATACAGAAGGCCAGCAGGTTATGAATGCCAGGAACTCTTAGTAGCTCGCATTAACAATGAGGGAAATTGATGTACAAGAACCTTTTGCATACTAATATTTTATATTAATATGCACCGTACTAAATACTTGGTATGAAGCAGCCTGGAAGTAAGAAAGAACTACAGATTACACAATATCTTGCTCAAGTTTCTCCAGTTTTCGATGTTGTTCTCACTTTGTAACACGTGGAAGATGCGAGTTGTCATTCACGCAGGAGACTCATTTATACCAAAAGCCTTCCTTTTCTGCCCAACTCCGAAAATTAATCACCCTGCATTTACTCCATCTATCATTGAGATGGTTTCGTAAAATGGGGTTGAAATTTTTCCTTTTTTGGGTATATAAAATACGATTAGTATCAATTTATATATGTGATTATTTGTTACTGAGGCTAAAAGCTGTCACATTTTAACATCATATACCATCTTTTTTATTCATAATTATTCAAATCGCTAAAAATAATTATCTACCAGTAGGGTAACCTATTCTTGATGGATGGTGGATGATCACTAAGAAACCTTTTTCTTCAGGGCTTAATTTCAGGCAAAATATGTAACCTTAGCTTGGTATGCTTTTTGGCATTATTACCAATGCATTTAGGATATATTTGGTAGCGCGAAAGTTTTTTCAGATTTCTAGTAGAGTTAAAAGATGTTTTGCCGCTCCAGCTATTAAGATTATGTTACTGAGTCTCACTTAACTAATCCAGGTACTGACCGATAATTCGTGTGTTTGTGATTCATACCCACGACCTTTTAAGTTGCCATGCCAGCGGGTTACTTACCTATCTATCGAGGCTAGTGTGAAAAATAGGACGGAAATATACAAGGGTATTTTAGTTTCAAGAAGATACGCCAAGAAATTCAGTGCATATTTTTAATTTCAGATGTTAAAATTTGATTATTTTTTCGTTGTTCGCGAGCCTGTTACCTTTGTTGAATCAATACCCACCAACTTTTGATCCCAATTCAACAGGATAAGCGATTGCTCTAGACCTTTTAATGAGTCCTAATTTTTTTATTAACCATCCATTCCAATACTGATGAGTTAACCCATTTTTGTAACCGTTATCCACTTTTCTATTCCCGTGAAATGTACCCGCCGCCTGCGTAATGGTGCAATTCGGGTTCCGATGCATGGAAATGACTCATATAGACCCATTTTCTCCCGGAGGATGACCCGCAGTAAATTGTTCCCCTTTACTCCTTGGCTGTCATATTCTCCTTTACCGCAGACCTATAACCCATTCCTCATTTGATGCGCCGCGTAAACTTTGGAATTCCCGTTCCCTAGTCAGGGGTGTCAGCGGAGTGATTAACGTTCCGTGCTCCTTCGCATCAGTTGACGTCCCCCGCTTCGCTCGAAAATCCCTAGTGCATCCTCCGGCTGTCGACGCCTTCTTTATTAACCTCTCCGACGGATAACTTCACGTAATCCTCCCTCTTCACGAGAATTCCGAAGCCTTCGACCCAGAAGGGCCCCTCATTGCACGAAAGAACCAACTCCACTGTCGACGCCTGAAAATGTTTCCAATTTTTTTTCTTCAGAGCGTCCTCCCTGAAAGTGAGAGGGTGGTAATTACCAAGCATGTAGATTCAAAAAGTCTCTAAAAGTCACAATTATTATCTATTTCTTTGAGTCAGTTTCTGTGGTATGTCTTTGCTTTTCACGATTGTTTCGGAAAAAATTGTATAAATCAAATGAGGTGATAAATCTTCTTAATGCAGTTACAAGAGAAATAAACTGTGATGCAATTTTTGGGAAAAGCTTGTTCCAGTGAGGGAAAAATGAATTTTTATTTCTTTTCCGTTTACTATGATGTGAAATGGCGAGTTTGTATTGTACATAATAATTTATTGACATCGGTTTTGTGGACGAATTTTTGCTTCGGATGCGGCAATGCTTTTTTTAAAATAGCACGTTATTTTGGTCTTCAACTCCACGATCCACAATCGATTTCAACTCGTTTTCTAACAAGAAAGTATCGATTCAATATTATCGTTAACGCTATTTTCCACTTCTGCGGAGATGGACCAGAAACAGATGAATAGATAGTAAATAATCTCTTTTATCATCATTCTACTTTGCTCGTATTGGATGGAATACCTTATCTAAGCGCACTAATGCTCCAAGATTATGGCCCGGTGCTTAACCTAGATCAGTTTAACGAAGTCGGAGGGGGTAGCGGGTATTTTGCAATTTGACATCACACTCAGTAAGTAGTTTTAGGATGCACGATGCTTTCCCTTTCAGGAAAGCTGTATAAGTCTGTGCGAAAAGGGAAAGCATATCAGAGGCAGTCGTAAAATTTAAGTGTGCAGAATTTAAGTAAACAGGGAACGATGTTAGCCAGGGGGAGAACCAACGAACGGGGACGGCAAACAAGGAAAATCTGAGTTCCTTTCCTCCTCATAGCGTCCTCCTCTCCAATTCCTTCCCTTCCCTTCTTTACTCCGCCTCCCTTTCATCAGTTACTTTTCCCGGAATCCCGCCACCATTCTTCGCCAGTTTCATTCCTCCTCCGCACCTCGGCATTTCCATCAAACCCTTTCATTATTCCTTCTGCCATCAAAGGACTCATTTGATTCAGGGTCCCCATTGTTGCGAAGGATCCTCATGGCGGTGCCGGGATGTGTGGAGGGTGAGGTGGGAGTTGAGGCGAAGGCTGCGGATCCGCCTCTTCTATGGGGGCTGAGATGAAGAAAGGTCCAATCTCGTTTCGAAACTGGATTGGAAAATGCATGTTTTGTTGTACCTCGGCGAAACAAATATGTATGTATGAAGACTCCCCCCGTCTTAAATAAGGTATTGCAATAAGGATTTTTTTCATTAATTAGCGAACAATGCCTTGGTGGGTCCCGTTTCGTTTCGCTGTTGGAACATCCTATAAAGAAGTAGAGGGATTAAAGGAATCTTGAGAAGAATGAGTCGAAATGTCTCTCGCCCTTTTCGCCAGAAGTTTTCCAACCTGTCTCCGTTTTCCTCTCTCACTATCATTTTTCAAGAATGCTCAGATGAAAGTCGGTTTCTGATTTCAATGGCTTTTTTCACTCTGCCGTTTACGGAAATTCATCACCTTGCCTTACTGTTAGGCAGGTAATATTATGCAATCCATGGTAAAAATGAAATATTGAGGAAATATTCGTATTTTCTCTTCTTATTTTACTACAATCAGTTAACTAGATCGTAATAATGTCTTAAAGGTTTCCGTAGGTCTTTTTAAAATGTTATTCTTCTTTGCTGCTAGGAATCAGCCTTTAATGTCAGTAGTATATCTTTGCAATTTTCGGTAATGCATGTTATGAGTGATTGGGATCAAGTATTTCAATGAAGACCTTCTTGCTCTCAATAGTGAAATTGAATCGTCTTGCATATTTCAACAGTACCCTTCCGATAAATAATATGGTTTTTGTAAAATGTAGTGTAGTATATACTCTTTGCTTCTTTATGCGGAAATTTATGCTATATATCTTGGTAAATGATCTATATTTATTTACATGGTGAACTATGCGTTTGTTATGAAAAAATGATCCTGAAGTAGATCCTTGAAATTCATATTTATGTTCATGTTCCCCCTGTTATCCCATTATTCTAGTGAAGATATTGCTATCAATCGTAGGTACGTCCGGTTGTAGAGCGGCGACCTTGGCATTAAATGAAGATATTAGGTTGCAGGCGTTTTAGATACCTCTGAATGTTTTAAAAAAGCTGAGTAGAACAATGATTAAGAGCTTGACATGGTTCACGAGGAAAGGAAATTGCTGCCGGGAATTACGAGTGGTAGACTTTGTGGTTGGAGCAAGTAATTAAAGATGATGGGTTGCGTAATTTCCTCATGGATGATAAAATTTTGAGAAAGAGGAGAAAAAGATCGGCTTTTTGAGAAGAAGTGGGTAGCACCACTGAAATGAAGGGTACAGAGAAAGCAGAGGCTCGTGGGAAAACGGAAAATGAGAGAAGTGATCCTTAAAAATCTTTTCACGGTGGAGTGCCTTTAATCTAATAATTTCATCAGTACATTACCTTCTTCGTGGTGGATGCCAGGAAAAATAAGATTTTCGTTAAAGTGACATCTTATTCATTTTAATGTACAAGCTTCGTAAAATGGCATGGACGTTTATTCACTACGTGGAAGATACCGAAGTATTTTTTTGGCATGCTTTTTCAAAGTAACTAGATTTTTACAGTACTAGGGCCCGTCGTGAGCCTATATCATTAAATCTAACCTGACCTTTCCGATATGGAAACCGAATTAGCCGCCCTCACTTTCTGGATTACGTGGAAGTGTTTTTTCCTTCCTCTCGTCTCCATTTATGCGTCTTAGGCAGCTAAGTCCAGCCATTTTCTTCTCTCAACCTCTTCTTCCTACCTCCCCTCCTCCTCCAACGGAAAATTCCGGCTCTCCCTTTCTTCCCCGAACTTATGCGTCGCAAGAGATCCCTTGTCCCTCCCCAATGTTTTCTATAAATGCCTCCCCGCTCTCCACGAGTTCATTCCATCCACCTCTCCCACCGTTTCCCCCGACCGTGCCATTAAGACTCGAAGACCCTCCGAGAAGACCTTCTGTTCCGTCCAGAGTGCAGAACCATTTCCGTTCCCCCACCATCCGTGTGCGACGGGAACTTTTAATTGAATATTACAATTTGAATGAAGGGCTTTAATTTACAATTTCCGTCCGCCATGAAATCGCTTCCGAAGGCAAAAGAGAGCTGGATCCCGCCATTGCCATTTCCCAGGGTAGTATTAGTTTTACCATTTTGTACGATACCTACTTTCCATTTTCAAGCCTTCGAAGAAGATTTTATTTTAATTAACAGGTTCCTCATGAGCCGACATCGAACCCTCCTGAATAAATTAAGATTTAAATCTGACCCTGTAATGTATTTTTGAAGGTGATAGTACTGCCGAAAGGCTATTAGGTACAATGTCCAATAATCCAATGCACTTAAACATGCAGGAATTGCGCAAGAAAATTGTTGATAGTTCAGCATTATAAAATAACGAACTTAGTTCAGTATTGAGTAGAGATTTCAATTCCCTCTTCTTAGAGTATTTTTTATTTAAATCTGCTGATAGAGCAATACATAAGTTTCTGCTGACGTATTCCACATGAATGATTTCAGAATATTTTTTGCCATCGCCAAAACTCAAGTCAAAAGTGACATGCGAAGTAAAAGTGAGAATTTATCCGCAATATTACTTTCTTGGACAAAAATATAGTGTATCTATGAAATGGAGAAGGTGGCGCAGAATTAAAGTAACGGAACTCAGATATAAGGAGTCATTTAAAATGATGACGGGTTTATGCAAAATTATAAAGTTAAATAATTAACAGCATCCCCTTCAAAAATTTTTATGAATTAGATTTTAGAATAAGTAAGGCTTTTAGAGTGGATTTGGAAAGAGCCTTTCAGAATATGTTGAAATGATTATAATGAGCATCCGGGGAACAGTTAAAAGAATTTAAATAATAATTTGTACTCAGAAGGATGTTCAAGAATTTGTATAGTCAAATAAAACTGAGTGTATGTGAATAGTTTCTGTTCGCTATAAACTGGTAACAACCTAATGACAAATATGGATAAGGAAAAGCCGACTTCTTGCGTATTTTTTTCCAAAACCTTTATTAATTTGGGGAATATATTTGTAACTCTAGATGATGTTTTGTCCTACTGATGGTGATGTCTTTCCTAACAGAATTATTACTTATTTTAAAAATAATCCCAATAAATCCACTTTCCTTGGGCTGAGTTTGTATCACTAGGAATTAGAGTTATAAAATGCTAATAATTACTTAATAATATTTAAATTAAACGCTAATAATTACTTAATAATACTTAAATTAAACGCTAATAATTACTTAATAATGTTTAAGGAAGTTTTAAGAACAACGTAGTTTCACATGACTGGAAAGGTAAATGTGTGAATTCCGCGTTTTAATGCAGCGATAGAAGCAGTAAACCTGTAGAAGAATGTTTTCCATCATGTCCATACAGAGTAATGTTCTTAAGCTTGAAGTTCATTTCATTTATGAGATAGTATTTATTGTTTTATTCGCCATTTTAGAACAGCTAATGGCATGGCATAATGGCAATTCTCAATTAACACTTTGTATTTAGGTTTATTTCCTTTTCACACCTAATTTGGCATGGCATTGCCGATCTTTTAGATAATTTTAATTGGTGAAACACTCACTTGTAATTCCTAAGTGCATCTATAAAAAAATAGTACCCTGTTACCATTCTATTGAGATGACGCATTACCAGCTTGTTATAGTTCCTTCATGATGGAATTCAGAAACTTGCACTCTTTTTGATATATACTATGATATTATTGGTAAAATCATAACTTGATTATTTCATTGACTTGACTTGATTTGAAATTCTGTTTTTAACAGTTCAAGGTAAGCTCCTGGCCGCTGTTAAATCTTTATTTCTTTTTCTTTGCTGACATCGATGCCTGCAAATATTTATTTCAATTCAGCTGTGTCAGGATTGTAACTAGCGCGCTTTGGTTTTTCGGGCTGGGGCGTTACAGACCTGGCTAACAGGTCCGGCATATTTCAATGAAACCTTTTGTAAATTGGAGGGGTGGGCGGGGGCCTTCTGGAACTCCCCTGGCACAGAGACCTCTTTTTGTCATATTGGGCACTTAGACCCATTGTGCCAACCCACATTTAACCTGCCCGCCACTTGCAGACAGGTGTCAAGAATACCGTGGAAGAGGTATGGAGGGGTCACCCATCCAACCTCCGTCCCGGCCCAACGTTGCTTTACTTCGGTGATCTTACGGGAACCGGTGTGTCAACTTAGCTAGGCCCTTGCCCTCAATTACACCTTAGTAGTACTCAATATTTTTCATTTTTCTGGTTTCACCCCAGCAAAAGAAATTAATTTTTCCAATCAAAAAGTTTCATTTTATTCATTTTATATCCGTAAAAGAGGTTCGTAAGTTATAAACCTTAAGGATCTGAAGTTATATCTTACGAATCCAACTTCGTACTGTAGACTTTGGGGACAATGTAAAAACTTCCAAGATGGAAATCTTAATCTAAGCGTATTTAATATATCAATGTTATTCACCGCTACTCAAGTGTAAGTGCTACCTCACTTGGAAAAATAATTTGGATAATACCACCCCTATACCCAGATATGTTGGCATAAAAATCCTCAAACTGAGCTACAACTCGAGAACTTCGAATAGAAGATTTTCGCGACGCTAAGGAGGGGACGAAGCGATACAACTCGCCAAAGGAATCCACTTCTAAGGATCCGGCCTTGGTAAAATTTTCCCCTCACCGATTTTGTATTGAAAAGGGAAGATTTTCCATTCCGGTGCGGGAAGTTTATACGGTAAGGTGGACCAGTCTTCGAGCACGTAGCAAAATCGAGCCGGGAATTTCGACGCCGTGAAGAGGAAGAAGGCGATTAAAATGCTTGAATTATTGATGACGGAAAATGAAAGCAAGGAGGGACTGCGCGGAAGAGTAATTTTGCTTGGGAATCCCTCCCGCTTCCCCGCGAACCGAGTCCAATGGGATCTCCGCTTCATCAGAGATTTATAGGCGTTGGTTCACATTCCAGACAACGTGTGCCTTTTCTATCCCCAGTGCTATTATTTCCGTTTCCTGCGACGCATTGATTTGTATCTTCCTTTACTCCCGTTCCCTTTCCCATCTCCTTTCCTTTCCTCAATTGTTCGCCTCTCATCCCCATTTCTTACTTCGTTTACCCTCTTAACCATTTCCTCACCGTACTTCTCCCTGCCTCTGAGATGCAATCGGTTTTCACCTTTATATTCCCATCCAGTGCTTCCCATCTTCCCTTTCCCCGCGTGCTATTTACTCTCTCTATCTCTTATATCTATCTCTTTCGCTTCGCCATCTTGATGAATAGTTTTCGCTTTCTTGAGGCTGCACGGATTTTGGAAACCACAGCTGGTTTATCCTTTCCTCCAGCATACTAAAGCTAACTCCTCTTTCGACTTTTACCCAATTTTTTTCCATCTCAATGTAGCTATAGAAAATTTGGAGTAGAAAAAGAGCTTTCTTCTGTATTATTTCCTTTTTCCAGTTTACTTGATCATTTCTGTCCCCTTTTTTGATTAAAGTGCCAATAGAATCAGTACGCTGTCGTTATATCTCATTCAAATGTTTCTGTTTTTTAATATTCACTTAACTTAATGTGTCAATGTCAAAGGAAAACTATTGGATTTTTAATTTTACCGACTCAATATCCAAGAATTCGAATTGTATGTCCATAAGACAGATTATAGCGTTCAATTTCTCTTTGAGCGGTGAAAATCGTAGCAGCCGCGTGATACAGTTGATAAATTCTCCAGTTTTTCTTCTTTAACTATTCCAACTTTAAGAAAAACTGAAATAATTTCATCCGCCTGGCCACCCAAAGGTTATGGGTTCCAATCCCACCCAGGGTATGGACGTTATTTTCATCTTCAAGATGAAGGTATTAAGTCAGGCAGTGCAATGAGACATATTCAAGGATTGCGAACTTAACTTAAAAACCTTAATGGCGTTATTAAGCATAACCTTGACCGTTCCGGTCAAGGTTAATGATTTTTTCACTGTGGAAATTCTGCTATTGTGCAATGAAACATTTGACCGTTGGAGCACCTAAGAAACCAATGGCTACTACTACGATTTCGTGAGATTTTAATGGAAACGCCTTTTTAAAATGAGTCTCTTCTGTTAAAGTGCTCATGTTGGTAATCAGTAGTAATTTTATTTAAATAAAAATAATATGTAGATATAAGAGCCTGTTCTCTAAAAAAACAAAATTAGGAATGCGTCAATGAAATCACACTGTGTATTCAAATTTGTTTTGTCTCCTTTTATTGTATTTGCAATTTCATAATTTTATCTCGTAATTACCGTTGTGAATTTGCTGACGACTTTTTTGCAATGTGGCCGCTGCATGATCATTCATTTTGAAATCGAAGTAAAAGCTCAGAGTGAGGCTGGAGCTATGAGTATTCTCCTGTTGTGTATCTTTCAAACATTGAGTATGAGTAGAGCCTTCTTGCGAAACTTTCGTACAGTGAATCACAGGTTAATGTAAGAGTCCATTTCACTCGAGTTCGCACGAGAACTCCCTTCAGTAGGTATTGCTTTTTTTGAGTAGTCTAGGCCGTTTGTTTAATCATGTTTTAAGGGCGCTATTTTAGGTTTTGTAGTGCACACAACTCTTATGCCAGGGATTTTCTCGCTATATCCTCGAAAAAAATAAATATCGCTGTAGAACGCTCAGTGCATGAATAAATGTAGTAAATAATTGCATTTTCCTTATACTTATCTTTTATGTTCATGCAATGAATTTAATAATTAGAACGAAAAAAGGATTTACTCGTTTTATGATTTACAATACCCTTGGTAACGTTGCAGTTAACTTCTGTATATTCAATCCCATTCTTTTGCCGCAAAGTCTATCAGATCTTTCATTTCCACCCATTGATACTGGAATATACATAGTTTTCGTAGAAACCATTCATATCATTTCTCTAGACTCCGTCGTATATTTCTTGCCTTTACCCGTGAGCAGCTCACTATTTTCCCTTTCAAATATTGCTAGATATTCTCATTACTGGACTTTTATTAAACCCCATATGTTTTTAATGAGTCACTGTTATATATCTAATAATTTATTTTTATATAAGTACAACTCTGAGGGAACAGGATGAATATAATTGTACCTAAATATGTACATAATTGCTTTAATATAAAAAACACTTTCTTCAACAATTACCATTTTTAGGATTCTTTTAAGCATAACGGATACAGCTCAAATAATAACTCTGTGGAAACCAGGTGGAGCTAGTGAAGTGTCTATGATATCCGCATGCCCTATTCACTGTGTTCCTTCGTGAACCATCTCGCATAACACCTAGTACATTCCACAAAGCTTGTTTTAACAGCAAGAACTGTATTGTGATTGCAATGTCAAGATTACCAATATAATAGTTCCTACTCGGATTCTGTTTGACTAACACAAACAGATTCATCAGTCTGCCCACTTCTCTCCGTAACAGCGTATATGTAGTTATGCCCTCGTACTATTAGGGATATGAATAACGGTAAATATATCCAGTACGAGTGTAGCAATGGATAACATTGGTAGCTGCATGTTGGTATAAGGACTTATAGCTAACCCAACTAACGGCATGTTTTTGCATGTATGTTTTGCTATTTTTATCTTTTTTTAAATAGCGTAGTTTTGAACAGTAGGTACCTATAAAAGTACTGATCCTTTTTTTATGCATGATATGTAGTGCATGTTTGGTGAGAGTTCACCCCCTGCCACACACCTTTATGGTGGCTTGCGGGGTATTATGTAGATGTAGATGTAGTTATTTAAAGCATCTAATAAATTTCGCCAATCATTGTTAATTGATCTTCCCTTTTTATATTTCGTACGTGCTTGTGGGTTTGCAAAAAAGTTTCAAAAGCACGCCACGATATACTCCTTAGCATTCATGAAGAATTTACCTTTCGTGCTTCCTTGAAAAAGAGAGACTCGCAGACGAAGTGATAATGTTTCGTATTTTGTTCAGCGTACAGTTTCGAGCAATGCACCGAAATGTTTTGCATTCCGGGGCGCACCTGTTTGCTCCCGAGCACGTCTCCGCCCTAACGCGGCAATTCATTGCAACTGACGTCGTCGTCCTATCGGGGTGTCCACAGATGCACGGCTCGGAGACGGGCGTGCTCCGACAATTGCACCTACAATAATCTCTCTAATGGGAGTATAATGAATGGAATATATATGAGAGCCGTGGCACGTGAACGTAAGCGGAGGCAATATACCACCCCACGCCAGTCTGCGTTGTCCAGCCGTTTACCGCCGATCGTACACCCACAGCTCCCCCCTCTCCTTGGACTTGGCCCCATTACCCAACGCGCTTAGTAATGCACGTGCATCTGTGAATTCTAAATAATTCTCCATTTTCAGTGAGGCGTTACAAGGACCAGTAAATTCACTTGCAATTCAGTCATTTTTGTGTCTTCTCTACTTTGGTAATTTTTCACTTGTTCCATCCAAGAAATCCAAATTTACATGAAGTTATGAATTCAAATGTGTTTAACTCTACCTGCATAATTTATGCTATCATACTGTATTTCATTACAATTTTATCCATTCTCACTTCGGAGCTCATTTACCCGGGAAACTCATTTCGTGGAAGCTCACATACGCATAGGATCTCAAGCGCTATTTTTTTGTTGACTAAGATAAAGGAAGCTAGTTGTTAAATATTAATTCGTGGGGAATTAATGGTTTTCGATTAGCGCATTGATAATAAGAGCACTGTTTTTATTAACGTCACTATAGAAACAGGTTCATGGAAGGCAGTTTTGTTGTGATATGGCAGGGGAAGAAATGAATTGCCCGAGAATTGGTATTGAAGCAACGTTTACAAATGTTGTTTTGGCTACGGAGGAGCCTTCCAACCATGGTAAACAATTGTTATGTTGGTGGGATTAATGTTGAAAATGACATTTTTTTCTTGTTTCGCCAACAGCCTGTTAATTGAATTCAGAAAACACATGAAATATTGTCACAAAGTATATAATTTACATTATAGTCAAGAGTGGTTACATGCTGAAGTAAAATATTGGAAAAAAATGTTAAAGGGATACAAACCAATTACGGAAAATCGAAATACTCATGATACCTAAATAAAATAATATGCGTCTTCAATCAGCCGGCTCTCATAAATGACAATTATTGGACGTATTTTTTAGAGCGCTTCGCTCATTCTCTTCTTCCATCAACGTCAACAAGGATGTTTAACTATTATATCTCAAATCGGAGGTTAAAACTAGTCCATAGCGTTCATTTCATATCTCTACCTTTCCATTTCCAGTTATTTGGGCAGCGCAGTGACAAAACGGCAAAATATTCTGATATGTAAATATTCTAATCAGAGATTAATTACATATTATGTCAAGCTTGTGCTTAATTCTCATAAGTCAATAAAGAGCAATGCGCGAAGCGAATTTCGAGGACGTCGTCAAAAGGGACAAATACCTCCCAAATGATCCCACACGCAAGACCCCGGCCCAAGAGTCTCGAAGCATGTTCATGACAAAATGACGGCCGTTTGAACGCAAATTCCTCTTGATTTCCGAATGTAAACATTTGCCGTGGGGCACGGAATGAGACGGGGCAGACCAAACACCCGAAAATCCGAGTCCATTCGTTTTTATTTCCCCTAGACCCTACTCCCTCCGCCCCGGCGATAGCTGCAAACCCGGCAACGCCAGCGGCTCCCGAGGAACCCAGATAAGAATTCCGTAATGGCCTCCAACCCACTCCCCTTGCCCTGACGAAAAACTCTCACCCCACCACCCTTCCCGCAAAAGAGGACGGTGGGTGGCGGCGGGTTGGATAGCCGGGATTTTCCTCCGAGGGAATCAGATGGGTCTGGAGGGGCGGTCGGAGCAAAGGAAGGGTTTAGGGACGGCGGGGTAGGTTCGGAATAGCCGCACTATCCGGCCTCCCTTGCGTCCTCCCTAACCCCCGCCTGGTGTCTCTTGAGGAACGCACTTGGGAAGCGGATAGGAAGAAGAAGCGAGTCGGGTTTGGTTGCGTGGTGGAATGGTGCACCAGCATCCCCGCAGTCTCAGACGGGTTACCCTTCCTGCTCCCCTAACTCCTATCCCAACAGACCCCTCCACTCTTTCCTCCCCACCCACAGTCATCCAACGGTCTGAATCTCCTTCCAGCTCCCCCTTCAACCTCCCCCAACCATCCCCGCTATCGCCCCTCTTATCTCAATCTACTTAATTTGTTTCTTTATTTACCAACTCTTAACCCACTAACTCCATCCCCCAGCATCTCCTCCTCCCCGGGAAGGAGTCGTGTTTTTTTTTAATATATTTCTTTTTACTCCATTTTTATTGAATCCGTGCCAGTGCTCGTTCGTCCCATTGACGATTTTGGTCGTTTCGTGGCAGCGCAAAAATTTTGTTCCGAGCGCAAATGTATCGGGGGATTTTATGGCTTCCGAGTAATTTATAACTTGCCTTTAAACGCTTTCTTTTCATGCGGCCCCGCGAGGGTGTGGGCGAGGGATCAAACTACAAGGGCCTGGAGTCTCATGTTCTCGGAGCCATGCTCAAAATCACGGCCTACTTGAAGTTCAGCAACCCCAGAAATTTAATGACGGCTCTTGAGAGCATAATGAGCGTTGATGTGTCATTACATTGCCCAAGTCATAGAAGAACATCTTTTATACCTTGCCTTCCCACAATCTTTATATCGTAGGCGTCAAAAGAATGATATAGAGACTTACAACAGACAAAAATCTATTTAATGGGGTCGCTATAAATATTTACGGCATCTTCGCCCTTAGTAAATGGATGGATTTTTAGGGCTAAACAAATCGTGTCACCTCTTATTAAACTCTCCGCATCAAGATTCGTGATGGTGATACTAACAGCTCTACTACGTTCATCCATTAACAGGCATGACACCGCAAAAACATTGTCCTATTCATTGCTCTACTCACAATCAGAAGTACGCTTATCCTGGGAAAGTTATATAATAAAACTTCTGGATTCACACACAGTATTAGCGCTTAGCTTAAACAGATATGGTGTTTCATATTATAATTTTAGTACAATCTTATTATGAGGATTTTAAGTTTTCTTTTGGGAATATCTTGTGATGGTGATTAAGGACATCTGTATACTTTGAAAGAAATTGTATTTTATTCAAGAACGTAAATCGTATTACTTGATATATTTATGAATTATGAAAGGGGAAAACGAGTTCATCTTCATTTCCCTTCCGTCTAAAATATTTTCCTTTTATTAGGCCGTGAAAGTTAATATTTCAGACACTTCGTTCATGTGTATCGTCTCTTACTTTCAAGCCCGAGGAATAATATTTTAAATATCCATTCATTTGTTTATATTTTTGAGGAATCACTATAGCGTAATGCGTTAAGGCAAACTTCGCGCAATGGGGTCGTGTATCATATTTTTTAAATTTCCA